>OY829496.1:5261225-6564121 GCA_963691745.1 Ditula angustiorana | reverse complement strand
TGTTTTAAGGCCTCTCAGTATATGTTTATTATTATCAATTGCATAAACTACTATTATGTAAAGAGAGGGTGGGAAAACTAACGTATTCAACGCAAGCGTTGCAATTCTGACAGATTTGTTAGCACCGGGGTCGCGGAAAGTAAAGTAATTGATTCTTGCTGTTTAAAAAAAAAATTAAGAAAATAGTTGACACTGGTGCTGGACGGGTTAAGATGAAATTTGGTAGACAGATAGATCATATCTTATATCCCGTAAAAATCCCGTAAAATCCCGTAAAATATGCGGGCGAAGCCGCGAGTAAAACGCTCTCGTGATATAAACTGATACAATTATTTCATTTTTAAGTTTTTACCAAGCAAGAATAATAAGGCACCAACTGTACCAATGCTACAGCCTTCATTAGTGCCAGGTCTGTGGTTGACAGATCCACCGCCATTCAAACTTTACGCAAGAGACGCAAGACTTTACAATTCACATCGCTGATTCAGCTTAGCCAACCTTACGCGGCTAACTTTCTATTCGAATTTAAGATGTTCTCCCTCGATATAGAGTCGTCTCTGGAAATAGAACGATTAAATTGTCCTTAAAATAGTATTCTGATAGTTTTGTTTCTAATATTATATTCTATAGAAATGGAACAAAGCGTTATAGTTAGAATTATACTATAATATCACTATCGTCATCATAAAGTTGGGCTTGTTGCGGATAGTGACAGAGGATTACAATTATACTTGATGTACATCATAGATAATGAAGTATCAGTTTCAATTAGTTTTTTACTTCAGAATTGAGTTCTAAATAAATGCGTGTAAAGCTCGATAACTTGAATCTGGCAGAATTGTACTGAAACATTCAGTAACAGAAGCCATAAAAAAAAAGTTAGGACCTTGCGTAAGGTCCCCCCGGATTGCTAACACCATCTCCCTCGCAAATCCTGCCGCTAAGCAGCAGTGCTTCGGTAATACTCAGCGTTTTCACCGTGTTGCTCGTTACCTACCGTTCCGTTGAAATACAGGTTTACAAACCTGGACTTCAGGCGAGATCAGAAGCTGTGATCGGAGTTGATTCTTACTAGTTTTAGCAGAAAATGGTGCTAAACGTTCGCCTTTGTATATCACTGTATCTCTTTTTGTAATTTATGTTTTTGTACTATAAAGAATTTTGATACATACATACATACGTTAGGTTATTCGTCAATTAATTAACGAACGGTAATAATTAAGCAAGCAATTTACCAGCTTGCACTGTTATGTTCCGGCGTGGAGAGCAAGACAGCGTGACATTGCATTACATATATAAAAGAATCAAAGCTGTTTTTGTGTGATTTTTAGGGGCCGCGAATCAGGGTAAGTTTGCACGAGGGTTCTGCCCTTGAAAAATGCTAGCAAACCCTGTCCCAGTCGTGGCCATAGGCCCAGTCCTGGATTTGTAAATAGGCAGTATAGAACGCGGCCTAGGGGCGGCAGATTTCAGAGGACGCTCACTCGATTTCAGAGGGTAAATGGGACATGGGGCGGCGGAAATAAAGTGGCCTATACTCATTAAAAAAAATCCGGCACTGTATAGGCCATTGAAATAAAATAAAACGTAAGCGTAGAGATTTTTAAATTCTAAAAACCTCAATTTTGTTATCGCAGAATATAGGGCCTAGATCAGAACCGATTGTTTTATAATACCTTACTGTTATTACCGCAGTAAACCTACATAGAAGGTTGTAAAATTTAATAACGTCTTTATATGTTTTCAAAGTGGGTTAGTGACTTTGTTACACTGGTAGATTATCGTAGATAGGAGTTGTACCTACGGTTTTATTAGAACAGAGAAGTTCATTTATCGCCTAAATGAAACAAATTGAGGCTAACAGGAAAAGTGATTTATACTTTGTTGTTTTGGTTTTATTCAAACAGTAAATAATATTTTGCTGGCAAAAACTTAAATTTTTGGATAGAATGTTGTTTACTGCTTATGATAATAAGGGATCAATATGATTTAATGTAACCTATATTATTTTTAGTAGCAGGAGTACGATTTTTTAATTTCACCGGGTGACTAAAGCTCAGCAAAATTGCAGTTTTTCATAGAGATTCGGCCATTTTGGGTGAGCTTTAGTCACTGGTGAGATTCAAAACGGCACCCCAGAAACTTTTGTACAGTGACATCTAACGGCTTAATTTTGTACCACGCCACTCACCACTTCCATCGAAGCGTAGCAGAGAACTGGATAGGACAATTAGGACACGATGCCAATTACTTAGCTCGGAAGTTCAGCAATGATGCAACAGATGGCAGTGTTCGAGGAAGTCGAAATGTTTCGCTTTACTATCACATGAGCACATGAACAAGGTGACTTTTATATCTGCGACTATGCTAAAAGTCGTCCGTTTTTCGTCAATCTAGAGGACGGAATCTGTGTTGAGGTGCCAAAATTGCAAGCCTTTATATGTGAGAAATTCTCCAAATTTTTGGAATAACTTCCTGCATAAAAGTACTACCATCACATTGCACAACTGTATTTTTAATATAAACCATGCTGTGATTGCACCAGAAAATTAGCAAATTGTGAAAATTGCGAGTACTAGTATGTCTTTAGGAGTGAGGGATGCCATCTCTTTCACTCGACAGCCACCAGGAGTGCGATTTTTGAATCTCTCCGGGTGACTAAAGCTCGCCAAAATGGCCGTTGTTAATAGAAATGCGGCCATTTTGGTGAACTTTAGTCACTTGGTGAAATTCAAAAATTGCATTTGAATCTCACCGGGTAAATAAACCTCGCCGAAATAGCCGTTTTTCATAGAGATTCGGCCATTTTGGAGAGCTCTAGTCACCTGGTGAGATTCTAAAATTGTACCCCAGAAGGGAGGTTTTTACGTACCATACAATCTAATGAAAGTACATATTAGTAAGTTGCAAGCCAGGGTGGATCTGTAGTCATGTATTGCTACTATTTACGGATTAAGGTTAATATTGCGGGTGGTAGGACCTTGTGCAAGGTCCGTCCGGATCCCTACCACCATCTTGCTCGCTAATCCTGCCGCTAAGCAGCAGTGCTTGCACTGTTGTGTTCCGGCGTGGAGAGCAAGACAGCCGGTGTAATTACTGGCACAAGAGGTATTCCATTTTAGCCCTCTGGGTTGGCAACGCATCTGCACTCTCTTTGTTGTTGCAGGTGTCTATAGGCGGTGGTGATCACTTACCATCAGGTGACCCACTTGCTTGTTTTCCTTCCTGTCGTATAAAAAAAAACTATTTACGGATAATAGATTAGTGAAACTAAACATTAAAAAGCGAATTCTAAAAATAGTTTATTTATTACTACGTCAAGGTATCTTCAGAGCGTATGTACTCCCCAATATCTGCTTGATGGAAGGCGATGGTGGCCAGGGGATCAGCATGCCGGCACTCCATGGTGGTCCGAGAGGTCACTCCGAACCCTAGGGGCATGTCGGACATTGAGTAGATCACAACACCTTGATGTTTTGGAGTGTTCTCTGTAATTCTACCGAGACCTGAAAACAGAATATAAAGTTCTCATTTATATTCATTATTCATCTATCTAAACTTATATAATAAAGAGGTAAACTTTGTTTGTTTGTATGTAGGGGGTAATGTCTGGAACTAATGAACAGATTTAAAAAATTCTTTCACAGATAGAAAGCTACACTATCCCTGATGGACGTTGGCTACTGATTTCACATGAGTGAAGTCGCACGCGTCCGCTAATTATTTGTATATATTTATTTTGACCATGGTTACATAAGGTTTTATATACAGAGGTAAGTGAGCACATGGCACTCTGTTAGGGCACTGCAATATCTTAGGACTAACTTAAGACTGTACATTTCATCATAATCCTATCATATCATCTTTTTTTTTTTGTACGCCCCTGCATAAAGGCCTTTTAGTCATTGGACGGCAGACTTAAAGAGGTCCAATAAACACAACATTAAAATCTTCCAAATATAATTACAGAGAATAACAAGATTTCGAGGAAAGTTAACATTAAATTACTTACCACTCTTAATAACATGATGCCCATACAAAAACTGTTGTTCAGCGGAAGGTTTCACCCAAATTTTGTATGGTGCATATGGAGCTATGTATGTCAAGGCAGTTATGTGCAATCTGAATTTGTTGGTCTTCGTGAACTTCCCAAAACAAGTGCCTGCGGATATGAGGTAGTCCGGTTTGACGGTTTGAGCCAGTTGCAGAAGCTTTTCTGAGATGTAATATACTCTATCTTTCTTCTCTCTGAAGCAGTAAGTACCGTCTGGTCTATCTATGAGAAGTTTCACGTTCACTCCAATACTAAAAATAAGATAAATAACACGTTGTTTATAGAGAAAATTGGGCTTTACCGTATAAACGTTACAATGTTTACGAATGTAAACTTGTATGGATTTTCTTAACTGAAGTGCGTCGGTACTTACTATTTAGTGAGTTTTTCAAACAAAATCCGCATTTTTTCTTCAGATAAAACCTTCATTTTGATATTTTTGTACAACTATAAACAGTAAAGTTACTAATAGCACACGTGTTTTTCGAGTTGCAGCGCTTCACAAATTGTCAGTGTGACACTGACAAGTGATTTTGACGTTTGGTGTACGTTCTGAAATCAAGGAAATAAAATCGTAATGTTCATTCCAGATCAACCAAAAATAAGGAATACGACGCGACATCTATAAAAATATAAGAACACGATTTATTAAAAAAAATAACAATATATATAAGTCTTCTTTGATCGAAGAAATGACATGATATTATATCGTTATTTTATTTAGGAATGACCATGACGAAGAAGTGGCTATACAACTCTGAACCAATTTCCAAACGAAACATACTTTGACAGAACTTACTTCACGGCAATGAAATGAGTGAGTGAGAGAGCAAGAATAGATGAAACGAAGGATAAATAAAATTAAATCAGTTCCATTCACCCTCTGAAGAATCAGCTGTAGTGAGATAAAGTGGTAAGTCAATTTTGCACTTTTTTCGCGAATTGTGTTCAAGCTTCCTACATATTGTGACATAAACTTAGATCCAAAACTAAAATTCGCCGTAGTCGTGGATATAACTTTTACTAGTGAATCATATTGCGAATATTGCTTGTTGTTGAATGAGTGCACATCTGTTTTGTGTAAGTAAGCACGTACTTAACGCGATAAACAAGTGAACTTTACCACGTGATGTGATCAACACTAACTTGTTATAGTAACCGGTTAATATTGCTGAAAGAGAAGATTTAACTTTTAAAGTATGAAAAAAGAAGAATTATCTATGTTTGCGGATTGTTTATCTTTCTAATCAGTCACGACTTATAAGCCTTCTACTTCAACACAATTCTGTCAGATTGAAAATAAAATACATTTACTATCGTGAAATACTCTATAGATATGTGAATGAATTTCAGCTTTTAAATAGAAATAAACTAATTTAAAAAATATATTTTTAATTATGTACACGACTACGCCAAATTCCAAGTGCTATACCAAGGCATAGTCTCCCGGAAAGAATTTCAGGCGTCTGTCATAGTGATTGATTACAGACGTACCTAACTAAGGATAGTTTCCGTGTGTCTGAAAGCCCAGTTTAATTAACTCCTATAACTACTTTATTTTGTCACATCTTTAAACGCGTATAGGCGATAAAATAATATAGACACCAAGGTAATACTTACTGACCTCATCTTAGCTGCCAACCACAATTATTTATATAGCCTCTGTTTATGGAATGTTTGGCTTTAATTGTGCTGAAGGTCATGAGACCGTCGCGATACTTACAACTTTTGAGCACAATGGTTGACCGAATTTTAACTTGAACGGGCTGAACTACAGACGTCATGAGTCACGATGCTCCTTCAACTTTTTGCTATCAATAAACAGGATTTTAAGATTGATTTTGATGTCCTATACTAAATATTATACGAGCAATATTTTTATATTTATTTGTTTGTAATCGCGTCTTAGAATACATCTCTAGCGTATTCGATGATATTTACAATCTAGCTAAGTCTAATTTTTAGGAAAATTCGTTTTACTTCCTGCTTTTTACCACCGTTTGAACAAAACTGGGTCACTCAGGTACTAGAACTACTAGATTTCCTCAAAGTAGAAAATAGGAGCTATTCATTAGTAACGCCACTAACAAGGATTGTAAACTTGTTTAATGATTATGACGCTAATTTCATGACGTCAAGGTAGTGACTGGCTCTAATTACGGCCCCTTCGAACTGTGACTCAGTAAAATGATCACAGAAACCGAAATTTGCATATTTTATTAGGTTTATCTGCTTAATGTTATTGCTTGACTAACCGCCGCGTAGTTACTCCCACGTTTCTGAATTTCCCACCAAAAGCCCGCATCGCAAATATTTTCCTCAGTTTAAATAAAATCTTAATGTAAGGCTTCGAGCTAGTGGAAAGGTTTTCGCTTTTCTAATTCGAGCATTAAATCACCATTTTACAGGCTGTTTAATAATAGGAATGAACATATTCAATAAAACAATTGGTATCCGAAAAGTGTTCCCAATTTGCTTTATTTTCGTAAAAAAATACAGCTTAAAGTTTGAGTTAATCTACACTAATATAATTAACGGGTAAACTTTATTTTTTTGTTTCTTTGTTTGTATATAGGCAACATCTGGAACTACTAACTCAATTCCAAAAATCTTTCTCTGATAAAAAGCTACACTATCCCTGGCGAACATAGGCTACTAATTTCACGCGAATGAAGGCGCCGCCGTTCGCTGGTATTAAATATTTGCATTATTTTTACAACTAGGTAGGCACTCCTAGAAACTGAACAGAAAGGCTAAAGTTAATTAAGCCCTGAGTACGGCGGTCGAGGTCAGTTGACGACACTGCACACACCCCGGGGAGCGCCCAAATTGCGTCGGTACCTATACGTGTACTTAAGTCGTAAAACATCGTAATTGGACCTACGATTACAATAGATAGCTGAAACATATTTGTATGTAAATGCATAAACTACGGTTGAGAGAAATGTGGAAATCCAAGGGATAAAATTGTAAGTTGTTCTAAAGAAATTTGGAAAAGATGATGAGTATCACGTCCATGTAGGTACAGTATAGCTTTACTCGTACATTCAAAAACTGAATTTTAAATTTAATTAATGTCTACGTGTGACTATGGATTGGAATTCCAGTTATTTACTCGCAACTGATGTATAAATACAACCTGCATACCTAATAACAATATTAGTCACACTCTGAACGCACTATTTGCGAGGCTTTGCATCATGTCAAGGCATGTGACAAATGCCCATCAAAGATAATGCACCACAAACTTAACTGACCAGGTGGCAAAAAAAACTAACGTCATCACATACGATATTTGCCTATAGCATTCGATAACAGAGACGCTGTTACTTGCTAAAGTAAGTTTGTAATGGTTTAAAATGTACCAAGGTCAATACCTTAACATTACCGTTACTTTATTCGTAATTATTTGTTGACAAAGAAATGACTAATGAAATACTTTGGTACGATCACCTTGTTCTTGAATCACTTTTACTAAATATGGTCGAGAGAATTTAGCTGCCTCCAATGTGTTTACATTTACAGCTCAATCCTAATTTAATACAAATATTCATGTTACTGGATTCAGTGCGACATTTTCAAACACTGATAAATTAAAATACCAGTAAACATATTTTATTCAGATTATAATTATAATACACTTGTCTCTTCAATAATATAAATCTCTTTGTTTGCAGAATCGTATCATAAATAAACAGACGCCATCGACTCCATTCGGCGTCCGCGCGTCTTACTGAACGGGTTTATTTTGAGAGGAACATTAACTGAAAATACATCTGGTGAAACATATGGTGTAATATCGACGCCGCGCAAGTGAAGTGAACATGTCTTTAATCAACTACTATCCGAAGAATTTCCGGGCCAACGGTTGGGGCTGGCATAGAGGAACTAGTGCAGCCTCTGCAGTAAGAGGGTTCCTGAAGGAGGCGAGAGGTGGTTCGCCTGGCGAAGGCAGTACTGAACATCTAATTGGAAATGGGGGGCTGTACCCTAAGCTACCCTTGGAAGATGAGACCCTTTACAATCTTGGAGGCTCCAAGCTGTACCCCAGCCTTCCAGCTGAGGAGTATGAGAGCGGAGCTGTGGCAGAGGTCGTTGAGGAAGCTTGTGCTTCTGTTAACGTGGAGATGGTGGTAAGTTATCCTTACTAAATGATTAGTAATTTCTATGCGGAATGTATAGCCAATTTGTAATTCCTGGATATTTTGTCTTTTATGTACGTTTAATATGTTCAGAATATTATGTTCATGTGTCTCCAAGACCACCATTCAAATTTATACCTCAGAGAACTAATAACAAGCTGAAACAATCTTAAATAATGATATTAAGCAAATTCAAACTTAAGCAACAACTATATTAGTAGAGTAAATTTCTATTCTTAGGAAGCCGTTTTAAAGGTCTGTGATTAACCAAATCAGTCTCTCTCAGACATAGGCTAGACTACACGATCGATGCTCGAGATCATCTAGCTAGCTTATTTGTCTAGCCATTCGCTAGCATCTCTAGGTCCTGTCTAGCCTATTCGATTAGAAATATCAATGAACATTTTACTTAAGAGTTGTATGTAAATAATAACGTCTTGGGATAATTTACACCAACTTCCCTAGTCCAAAACTAAACAAGTACTATGGGTATATAAACATCCACGCGTCAGACTCGAACATTCATAGTTTGCATTCAAAAATATGTCCCTAACCAAAATAAAACCTGCAACATCTAGCTTCATAGTCAGGGTAACTAACCATTAGGCTAACCGGTCATCGAACTGTTGCTCTCTGATCTTAAATATAAGAAAACTTTAAGAAAAAAAGCTACTGGAGGTATAATACATTATTTAAATTCATGCCCAGTAGGTTTTTGAGTTTATCTCTATGTACGTCCCTTTCTTATGCACTAATTTGACAGAGACCTAGGGAGGGACAAATTAAACGTGGGCCGATCACGTTAAGGCCCCTGTGGGTTTTTGTACATTAGCGCCACATGCGTCATGAGCACTTGATTTGTGTTGGCTGAAAATTTACGTTATAGTGTTTCCGAACAAGAGCTCGTCATAAAATGTATAGGTGTTTGGCATCAAATTCGGCCTATGATCATCTTAAAGGCATTTTTTTTAATGATGAAGATGTACAAGCTTGCTTACTAAACATCAATTAAAAGTTTTTTTTTTTTTTTTTTTTTTTAAGACTTTTATTTTTTGCTGGTCGTAGTCCTCGCGAAGGGTACGGGCGGCTACGATCGCTTAACAAATGACAATTTATTTCAACACAGATAGGTGATTTAACAATAGTCAAAAGGCATGCCTATTGTAGGTCTGAGAGAACTTTACGCGTACACAGGAGTGGTTCCGTAGACGCGTAAAGACCACCACCAAAAGCGGTTTGCCCTTTGACTATTGACGTCTTTATGTAAAAGATTGTGGGGGCGATTGTGATATGATTACTAATGGAGTGAGCGGCTAGCACGAGTTTAAACAATTTTGAAATGAAGGAGTCCAGATAGTAGCAACTCGTATTTGCCATGATGATTAATGATAGATGGGATGCTGAAATGATAGTGGATGACGGATGGATCATTAGATGGTTTAAAAGTGATAGATAATATTATAAATGTAATGCCTATGTGCCGTTAAACTTTTTAAGGTTGTTTATGATTTTGTTAACAAATTTATGAAATGATTGAATCGATGAATCTTTCTTAATGAGATCCTACAATTT
Organism: Ditula angustiorana; assembly: GCA_963691745.1. Lineage (NCBI taxonomy): Eukaryota > Metazoa > Arthropoda > Insecta > Lepidoptera > Tortricidae > Ditula > Ditula angustiorana. The sequence goes on along the minus strand of OY829496.1, from coordinate 6,554,353 downwards.
TTGGGGGCTCGTCCGGGATGGAATTTGAAGAAAACCAGCAGACGAGAAGACGGCAAATTCGATCCGAGAAGACGTGAAGACGTGCAGACGTGATATAAGATGTTTTATGACGACGAGAAAAGATTTAACGAAATAAATGATGTTCCAAGATTTAGCGGACGGGGAGAAGAGTCTGTGATACGTTTTATTAAGACTGTGGACGACGTAGCTCAGAAGTATGGATGGACGCAGCGCCGGCAGTTTCTCATCGCAAAGCAACGTTTATGCGGGTCAGCGAAACTGTGGCTGCAGTCCGAATTATTCGATTCGTGGCAAGAAATGAAGGCTGGTCTAATACAATGGTTTGACAATGACTATATGGAACACGAGGCTATCGTAAAGACGTGTGCTGGCGATGGCGTAACCATGTCTACTGGAAAGAAAAAATGTGCATATGATTTTACGTGTGAAGTACTAAAATGTAACGAAGTTGAGAATGTTGCACCAAATTGCAAGACGTCAACGGCATTGACAGCCGAAATCTCATATGTCGACCAAAAAGGTAAGAAAGGAGGTAGCGGAACTACGACGAACGACGTGGTTGACGCATCACAACAGACGTCATGTCAGTGGCTGACAACCGCATCAACAATTGTCACGATAGAATTGCGCGATTTCTCAAAAGTAAATAATCTCACAAAAATCGATGCGGAGCCGACGAAACATGAGAAAATGCTCGGAAATACTGTGATCACATTAGAACATTCGGCTAACGGTGTCAACTCGATGGCTGAAGATATTTACAATGAGTTAGAGGCGCCAAAGTCGGATGAATGTCCGCCATCGAGTAAGCGTAATCAAGAACTAGTGAGCAGTGTGACGGAGCTGTGCAAAGCGGAAGCTGCACCTATGAAATCGGAGAGAATCAGATATGGCAGTCTAGTAGCTCAGCAGTCGAGCCAGTTGGCTCGAAATATACAGCCGCTAACCCTGAAGATGTTTCAAGATCGAGAAAGCAGCAAAATAAGACGCGCAAGCGAGCTCAGCCGAAACCAAAGCATGCCATTTCTGGAAATTTTCGAAATGTATGAGATTGCCCTGCATTATTCAAACAGAAAGAAAGATTTTCATACCAGAAATGTGAAGAAGAAAAGACAAGGATTTTTAATGAGAAAAGGTGCGAGATATAAAGAGGATATTTTAGTTGCGGTTAAATGATGTTGAGATGTATCGTGTTAGAATTGTTTTAAGTTTCAGAGTTGTTACTGTTTGTGTTGTAAGACTTAGTAGTTGCTTTTAGTTGAGTATTATGTGTAGTCTGGGACAGACTAGTTGCAGGACGGCCGATTGTGGGACTGAGTGTAAAGGAGCGTGATATGACGTACGAAAGTGTAAGAGAGTTAGCATGAGGGTTGTATGAACGAGTGTGAAAGAGTCAGTAGATGAGAATGAAAAGGATTTGAATGTTTTAAATATAGAAGGGGTTCGAATTTGATGGACGATGAGAGAAAGACGTGTTAATTTGTAATGATTTTTATTTTATATTAAAAGACGTTTTAACTTATTATTTAATGGTTTTTCTTCGAATTTAACATCCTACAATTCATATTTGTTAATGCATAAACAAATCGTTAACTCGTTAATTTCGAATTTTCATATTACGGTTTTTTGCTATAAACATAAAAAACGAGATCCGTCTTGAATAACGTAAAACGTTTAGCAAGTTTATGTCATACACTCATTATACTCATTATAACATTGAAATAATTAAAAAAAACGTACATACCTAACTTTAAGTAAATTATCTTAAGTATTACGTGTATAGTTTTGTAGCACAAGTTATACATTATAGTGTAGTTTCTTTCTAAAATTCATACGATACGAACGTTGGAAGGTTATTTCTATTAAAAGTATACTAGATTTTTTGTTAGACAACACTGTAAATTTCTTCACTAAAATAATTCTGCCTTGTTTATTTAAATTTACTTGTCCACATTTAATATTGATGTGAGAGTTTGTATGTTTTGAATTATAATAACTTTAATCATACGTGTTCGATGTTTTTGCAATGAACGCATGTTTAAATTATTTTACTTACATTTCTATGAATCAGGGGCTTTAACTCAATATTAAACTGAGTCACTTTTGACGTAGCCGACTAGAATCTCACCTGGCGCCAACGTAAAGTTTCTTATGAAAACTATAATTGGATTATTTTTCCCGTTAAAAAACCCTAGTAATCTATATTTTTGCTGAAAGTAAACTTTTCCTGTTTGTCTAGTTTGTCATATCAATTAGCAAGGTATGATTTATTCCATACCCTTGGTATTTTTATTGTATTAAAAACCTGTCAGTGATATAATAAATTTTAATTGCATAACTCATTAATTATTATTCGGATTACCATTTCATTAAAAGGTTATCTTACTGAAATACACAGATGCTGTAGAAAATTGTGTCAGCATCATGTGTTTTGTTCATAATATAGTTAGAGATATCTGAATGTATAATAATTAAAATATAGTAATCAATACCAATTAAAACTAAATTATCAAATAGGAATCCATTAACTTGACATAATACAGCTATTAGTGTTGACACATATACATCAAACATCTGCATGTTTTATTTCCTAAATGTTTACGTTATAAATCTAATGAGAACCAAATCCAAGGGAAGTTGACATCACGGTCGAAGAATGCGCGATGTTCGTTGCGAAGGGAGGCAAACATGGGGATATTTTTAACTTTCTTTCTCGTAAATTTGTGGGAGACTGCCACAATAATAATAGAATGGATTATAAGACTGAAATATTCGGTTTAGCTGTCAATTGTATTCAGATTGCCTTGACCTTATAATATGACGTAAATATTAGATACATAATCGCCATAATCTTATCAACACGACTCACCAAGTTTAAGTTATCCCTTTCTCATGACACTAGTCAGATAAAGTTGCACTGGGAGACAAGGGCCGATCCAACCTTTTAGTCGGGGTGGGGGGTCACATAGTTTGACATTGATGACCCTGTACTGACTGGATATCCAATCAGTACAGGGTCATCAATGGAATAGAAAAATTATTATTGATATAACTAGACCCAGCACAGGGCGAGAGGGGGTTAGGATTCCCCTGGATCCGTCCTTGCTGGGAGATAAGTTATCCTTGCATCAGTCATTTAAGGGCCGAGAGTTGGTAAACCCACCAAGAGTCTGTGCTTAAGATGTACTGTGATTGGATTAGAGTGCGCAGCATGTTAGTTCCCTTGTACGCCACTATAACGATAGTTCACTTTCGGCACAGACCCTATCTGGATATAAAACTAAAAATATAAAAACAAATAGGAACATAAGGTACCTTCTTTATATTCATACGTAAACTAGCAAGTGACGCCTGACTCGCTGCTTTCCGTATAAGGTTTGAAACATATTTGATACAAGCTTTTAAATTACTCTTGCTCTTTAGGAACAACCATGGTAATTTTTTCGCAATACTAAGCGTATATCCAGGAATGGATGTTTTAACTATGTCGGCGATAATCGCTACTACTATCTAGGATGCTACCATTTGCTGCATGGTTAACCTAATAGTGTTTTTTGCGCACACATGGCACACACCCATCCCTTTCACGCAAGCCTACTGGTTAGACAGGGATAAGTATATGCTTTAAATCCGCGACAAAAGCTGGTGTACCAGCGCCTCTAGTATTCTAAATGATTTATGTTTGTTATTATCATAAACTTATTGTACCCTGCTGCAGCATGTATAATCCATTAAATAATAAAGACCTTCCATTTCACGACTTTTTTACTGACAGTTTTCATTTCTAGGAAGCCTGATCCATTAATAAAATTTTTTTATTAAAATCCCGTTGATGAGCTATTTTTTTTATACAACATAGGAAGGAAAACGAGCAAGTGGGCCACCTGATGGTAAGTGACCACCGCCCATAGATACCTGCAACATCAAAGGGATTGCAGATGCGTGTTGTAATTTACGGACGGTTCACTTCAATTTAAAACTTGTTAAAAACTGGCCTTGTGCCGGTTTCAGGCATTCAATAGGTACCCGATTGTAAACTTTATCTTAATTAAAATATATGTTACCTTGCTCAGAATGGACTGGCATCAACATCTCCTTTAACACACTAGCGGTTTAAAGCGTTTACAGACATTTTAACCTTTAGATAAATAATTAAGATAGTATAAAATAACAATTTTGTCAATTCAACGCAAAGCATCTCAGCTTGTCGGCGACCCGTTGATTTTCGCTTGTTTGGATCCCCTATTCATGCGTAAAGGCGTTGGTTCCCTTAGTTTGTTTTATAGAATCTACCATGGGTAACTCTCTGTTTATGTCATTTTGTACCTAGCCATTGAGTTCCACTATAGCATCTCCCATCAAAAATCCAATTTCCATCGTCACCACGTTGATGAATAGCGGTCGAATATCGTAAGTACGTTTCCTTCAGCATTTTCTGTCTCTTATAGTAAGTAACGTTGTGGAATCAATCGAGACCTTCAAGAAAAGGAGTTTTTTAATTTATATTAAAAGCCGGCAATGGATCAGCAGGAACTCGTCTGCGCGTTTGCCGCCCTCTTAACAAAAAAAATTGTTTACGCAGTATTCGTAACAGCTTCGTTAACAAAACTAGGTACTTAAATCACATTGGCATTGATTTTCGTAGATACTCGGTTGTACAGTTTTGCCATTAAACTAATTGCCGCCAATTTTCAAGGCCATTCACTCAAAATTTACATTCATTCAATGTCAAGGTCAAAATAACCACATACATACTGTCAAGTTCTTTGAGGTCAGGTTGTCTGCTGTTGCCGTAGATATTTTTCATGCGCAATATTGCATGCGACTAGACATTTTTAATAAAAACTTAAGAGTCTAAAATAAAACCCAAATAAACATTTTAATGACACCGCTAACTCCCAACCGGTAGGTTACGTCATTCTTGGTACTGGCAAGAATTTACTCCAATAACACGACCAAATGAGGATAACCATAAAACCGCTGAGCCGTGCGAACTTCACGTAGCATCCCAATTTATGCGGGTACCCTGCTGTCATGTCATTTCCTACGGAGATTTTTCGGTGCGTGCTGTGATTGTGTCGTTTTTAACAAAACTGCGGTATTTCTGCGTATATTAAATTGTTTATTCGCATTACAACATGTTAAAAGTTGTGGAATTTCCCTATTGTGCTTGTGTTAACGTGCGTGATGTGTAAAAATAAAACATGGTGTGCTGTGCAACATTTTTCTAATTTTGTTTGCCGCTTGTATTTTTCACATTGAATTGATGACCTCACTAGTTTTAATCTAATAGGACAGGAGCAGTATAAAGATGTTATCTTGATGCGGAATATCAAGGATGCAGTAATCCATCCTATTGAGACGTATGATACTGTAGAATGTACTAATGACCTAGTTTAAAACGTACGAGTTAATTTTCATGGTTTTTCATCTCGTGCGCTCCACCCATGCATGCCTCAACGTTCTGTAATCTATTTCTGAACTTAATATAGTTTGTTCTTGCATGATTCACTGGAAGAAAATTTATTGGAATCAAACAGAAAGTTGTCTGTTAAAAAACCTTATTTAAAAAGTTTGTTTTTATTTCTCTTACCATGTGTTGTAGCATAATTCTGCGACATTGAACCTTATGAATGCTTTTTATGTGCTTTTAATCAATAATAGTAATTTCTTGAACTTAATTTTCTATTTAGAATTAGCTTCTAACTGTCTAATTAGCTTTTAATGTTATCAACTAGCTAATATGACTTTGACATGCTAGCTTTAAAAAAAATAGGGCATTCTATTTACATAAAGCCTCACCCAACTTTTATTAATGTCATTGAACCTGTAATATCATTAATAAAGTGTAATAACATGACAGTATTACACCCATTTGTTAATAACTTGTGATATTAAGTTTCTGCTACATTTTCTATGTATTGCATTGACGTCTAACTCACATAACATATACATGTAATTATTAAAACGACCTTAGACAAGGTTTTAAGATAAGAGCGAATTTTTGATGAGCACTTGATGGATATCAATATCAGTAAACAAGTAACTGAGCGCGCTTGTATTTTTTAATCTTATCTGTGATATTATTATCACTTTCATATGGAAGCTTGTATTGAAAGTTAACAATAACCAGGGCTTTCACATGTCAATGTAAAATTCGAATAGGTTGAGCATATTTATTTCATAATCCTTCCCTATTTGTGAATTTCAAAGCATTCAAATGGTAGAAAATGGTAGAAAATATAACAATGGTATGATAAATAATCTAAGACAATTTTATATTTCAACTGAAATCCATCTGAGCTATATCTAGTTTTATCACATATGTGTTTTGTCCATGCATTGAGCTGGACACTTCTCTAGTATATAGTTCAATTTTTTACTACTTTCTATGTATACTTATCATGTTAAAGTTCTTAAATTAGCTTCTGTATCTGTCACTATTTTAGAACGATATAATTTTGATAGAAAAATAATGTTACTATAAAAAATGAGGTTTAATAAAACAAATTAGACAAATATATCATACCAAACTTCAAAATACCATTGAAAACCTTTACAATTTGCACCAAGACAATTAGCATGCCTCTGATTCATGATGTCATTATTCCAAAGAGTAATCATACATCATGGCCAAGTTTCTCACAGTGTAGAGCTAACATTTATACCAGGTGATTGTGTGGATGTGTTGTGATTTAACAATGACTATCATCATTTTACTTAGATTTTAAAGCAAGCACAATAGGAAAGTTACCATCAACATTATTTGAAATTATTTTATTTATTGTTAAACTTGTATCCAATAGCAAAAATGTCCTAGCAAAAACAAAACGTTTCTAAAGTGAAGTGCGTCTATAAAAAGACCTCGCCATGGCGGTTCAAAATGGCGGCGGCGATTTTGGCGCGCTTTTGCAAGGCGCGGGGAGGCAGCTGTTCAACCAAGGTGGCCAGGCTTTGCTCCAATATGGGGCTCAAGCAATTGGAAACATCATCAATGAGGTGTTTCAAAAGAAGGAGGTGGAACAGAAAAGGTTTCTGCCGAGCATCAAGAATTACAAAGTGGTATGTGATGGCTATTTGTTTATTTTAAAACTTAGTTAGTTTGCTGTTTACATTAACACATTTACAAGATTTTGATTGCTGCATTCAGTAATTATTTCACTTATTAGCAAGAAACAATTTATATCAACATTAGATTTGTATTACCTAAGTATTGTGGAATTCATGGACATTTTAACTATTCTTTTTGGGCAGACATTTCTGTCAGTTAGGTTTAAAACAGGTATTTTTTTAACCAAATAGAATATGTTTCGCTGAATATGAAAAACGGACAATAATTTTGACGACTTTCGGTTGATAATGGCACTTACATGCATTAGCGAACTTAAAATACTTAACCCTATAATTATTGGTACTTATTGGGTGGTTTCTTATTAAATTATGCAATCAAACACGCTAAATAAGGAGGTACGCGAGTACTGACCTCAGTTTGGGCGTGTGTTCTCCCACTCAGTTTATTGACTTGATGTCTTTGCTTTTAAATTAATCTGAAAAAAATCACATTGTTCTATCAGCCTGATAGGAACAGTGAAGTATTGACAGATTACGATTTTGGATCTTGAACAAGTTTTTTTCATTTAGAGTACGCTTTTGTTTTGACCATGACCCCAGATCAACTACCATCTCCGTAGACCTCTGTGACAGGGAAATCACGCTGATGGGCGTCGCATTGTTATCGGTCACCACAAAAGCGATGGTTACTGCGGACTTGATAATATACATGAGTTAGAAAAACTCATTCGTATATGGCGACCGGTGAGGTTCGACACGGTATTTTACGACTCCATGGCTTTGCCGCTAAGCTATACGTTAAAACACTTGAAAAAGATTAATTATTTAAAAAAAGTAAGTAACTTTGACAACACGCCGTCTAGTACATAAATCAGACACACGATATAAAAGCCACGGAATAGATAATCGTAGTGCTTAAAGCTCCTTATGTCATCGATGAATGCAGTCGTCAGCGTACAACGTTTAAACGACCTAACTTTAAAAGCAGGGGTTCCGTAAGTATGCACTACGGCACTCTGAAACAAAATAGTACCAAACCACAGCAAGTGCGCCCATGGACCCCCTGGTGGAACGCCTCAAGCATTGCTTAACCGTTAGTCAAAGGTCGAAGTCTGTCTTTATTCAGATTAGGTTTACAAGAAGCACTTATGAATGTCAGAAAATTTACCCTGCTTAACCGAAACTAAGTTCGGTACCGACGTCATTAACTAGCCTTCCGACGTACCTTCCAAGATCGTGTCCTTAGAAACTCTGATAAGAACGCGCGCGATAGGCACGCGGCGTCTATTCGCATGAATAGTCATTACAAAAACTGGCTTTGGCCTGTCAAAAACAATGAAACCAAATGTATGATAGTATTATATGATTAATTGAATTAAAAGCTAATGCCTGTGCTAATGCGAACTGGCAATTTGGGAGCCGTGAGTGCCACGGTTCTGTTTGTGTCTGCGAAAATGGCTGGTCGGTGTCACAACGACCGAACGATATTGAACCGTCGTTTCATAAGAGAGAAAAGTGAAACATAACACTTAGGGCCTGTTTTACCACTCTCTGATAAATTCCTGGTATTATGCCTAACGGATATCTGTGATGCCGTCTCTGTTTATTGTATGGATGCAAACAGAGACGGTATTAAAGGTAGATATGCTATCGGGAACTTATAAGAGAGTGGTGAAACAGGACGTTAGTCTCTTATGTATGAGAAAAGAGTTTGTAAATCCTCTATGTCAGTGTACCTAGTAGCTGCAACTGCTTCTTCCTCATAAGCCTATTCAAGGACGTTATGAGATGCTGCTGAATGTGTTTAAAGACCAGTCGTTAATCCCAAACAAATACCACTGTCTATTAGGTTTCTTAAACCTTAGTCCCCAATAGGTGATGAATATGAAATGTTCTCACATTTCGCTTCTCCTTGGAAACTCGATACTATTCCCTTCACTTTGGGTAGGCTAGGTTATCATAATCTGTAACCGTGTTGTTCCTTCGGTCAAGGCTTGACCCCTGATCCCTGATTATGAATAGGCCAGTGCACTGATCTATACTCTACCATTTTTTTTACCGTAGTATCGTGGAGTATGCTATACTCGTTAAAGAGATCTTTTATTGTTAAAAGGTCCAGGTTGCCTGTTCCTTTTGCCGCTACATTCAGGGCCGTATTAAGCTGAATGTTTCCAAAAGAACCCACATTGTCTTAAATTGGACGCATTAGACCCAAAAATGTATGACGTCATCGTCTAGTTGCGAGCAAGTAGCAGCGCAACCGCAACCCACGCAGAGAATCAATCAGACCATACTGAGCTAGGTAATTAGTTAACTTCCACAACAAACATGAGACTGGGTTTTTTCTATACTCATTTTCGCATGTTTTTCTGCTTTTGTCATGTTAGTGTATTACAAAATGCTTCAGTTAACAAAGAACCAACGAGAACAGAACGGTTTTTGCAGATTGTTAATTTTAATAAATAAACTGAATTGTGTCTGGTACACGAAACTTGCATATTGAAAGGAGATACTTTAAAGTTTGTATTAACTTGATGAAATTCAATTACCCTCTTTTGCGTCGTGAAGTCGGGTAAAAAGCGTTGCTATACTTTAATTCCTTAAACGCGTATCCGTTGGTCGTAAAACGTAAACTCTATTCTTCAGTTAAATCGACAATTGTTTGTTTGTTTTTACCAATATATCAATTTCTTGTTGTAACTTTTGGTGTTCGTTACTTATATAAAGACACACTGAGAAAAATAGTAATCGTATTAATTTTGTGAACCTTTAAACATTTCTAGCCAGATTTTCGAATCTGTCCTAATATCCCTTTTTCGAACTGTGAAAGAGCTGATCATTGTATTACTATCACACTAGTTTCATTTAGTATTCTAGTCACGCATGATGCTTTACGCGTTTAGTCAAGGGGGTCATTGAAACTCGTAAACATAGAGGTATTTTCCGCTTTTGAAACACTTTATAATACAGGAAGACTCTGCCAAGAGCTAGAGAAAACCGCAGTGCATAGACTCTGCTTGTGAAGTTCACTAATAGATCATAATATATTGTCTCAAGAGTGGCATAACACTATCGTGCACCTGGTGGAAATGCTATCGACTTCTTCTTAGCCAATGGTCGAATTAGCAAGAGCTTTCAGCGACCAGACCAATAGAACATCTAATTATCTAACTATGTAGAATGATTTTTTACCTGATTGTGGTTTAGAATACGTACAGCTAGTAGGAGATACACTACACAGTCGAAGATTTAAAAAAGGTATACACAGACGACGACTCTTTTTGTCAAAAGAGCGTGTGTAGCACTATTAGACCAATTCGAGTCTTCACGAACATGAACTAGCGTCTGTAACGTTGACAGTAAATAAAGATGGCGGTTTAAGATAAATAAGATCTACACCAACTCTTACTCTTTTGGCAATAGTGCGAGTGAGGATCTTTTTGACCTCTCGACTGTACATTGCTGCTGACTGTACAGGTAAGTATATGATCTCCAACTGATACTTCTCCTTTCCCTTTCCATTGTCTTCCATATCTCGCTTTTGTTTAATTGTCTTTATTGATACGATTGATGCATTAAATTGAAACATTATAAATACGGTTCACTTCCATTTAGACCGTCAGTGCCTTGGTTTCGTTTTCATGGTATCAGTGTTAAAGTGCTAAGTGTTAAAACATTTAAAGTTTTTAGTGTCACGGCCTTGTCGTGTGAATTTTGTCCCCTCGTCAAGTTATGTTTGTTAGAAACAAAAACCTTTGCTACTTAAAAGCTCATATCGATTTATGTAGAGTATCAGGATGATTTTGAATCTAGCAACATTATAGTACGTAAGCTGCCGTCATGCAGTTCTTTCACAGAATATAAACAGTATTGTTGTGGACTGTCACTTGCCAAACATCTAAGTTAAATCCAAAGATGTGGAACTACTATAAAATTACCCGCTACAGATGGTCCAATGATCTAATGAAAGTCGTGAAAAGCCGCAAAATAACGGCAAGGTGGAAAGTGCCATTCAAAGGACTAGACTAGAGAAAGGTCAATGCCCAGTACAGGATGTCCTTTAGTTAATATAGTGATGATGTGATGATGACAATGATTACTTCTACGTCCTTGACCTTTATTTGCGTTAATCCAGCCGCGTTATGTGTTTGATAAATAGACTAGACTATAAAAGTAAAGTAAGTGTGCCAAACTTTCGGGCCTACATTTTCAGTCTGCTTACGGACCAAATTTCACACAAAACAGTTCCATCATAGAATCTATAATTAGTGGAACATTTTTCACACTGCTGAAGTGATTTAAAAATGTATAAGATTATGAGCTGTCTATTCCAATAATGTTCAGTCAACATCGTTCACATTCCATAGTAAAACAAATATTAGTGTATTGTTAGTATTAGTCGATCAATATTAGGAGATCATCACTACTTATGTATATTAGACAGCCAGCCTGCAAAACCGTCTTGTTTTTTCTAGAAAAGGTCCCTCCGTTTCTCACTCATACCGTACGAAACGCAGTACCAAGCTATATATCAATGGGTTTGTTACCCCGGTCGGGGCGGCTCCTTCGTACTACAACCAGCAACTGGCTACGGTGTGGCTCTACCACCAGATTGTCTGACGAAGATGATTCTTTAGAACATGAATGAACAAACCCCTAATTTACTCGAAGTGATTCATACCGGTATGTAAGTATTGCCTTATCATGCGGAAATTAGCATAACTAATTGCAGCGATTAGAAGTATTGAGTCATGAGTTACGATTTGCTTGTTAAGTCTTCGGTTAGATTATGGCACTAAGGCGTTTAGGCTCATTACACCAGTTAGATAGGTCGACTTCAATCTGGTCTGTTTGACTTCAATATGGTTTGGTCGACTTCAATTTTGTATTTTCAACTTCAGTTTGGTCTAATCTCTGTGTGATTTACTTTAGTCGGGTCTGGTAGACTTCAGTCAGATTGGATAAACCTAAGGAACAGAAACCTGTTAAACCTTGTGCCAATTGTAAACCTCCTCTTGTGATTTTCTCTTCACAAAAGCTACACTTAGGCCACTGGGGACTATGTCAACCCAAACTACATAATAGATCAGTATCGGAATTCGGAACATAGCACCAATCCACTATTCTAATTTTAGTTGTACTGTGGTTGTACTGATATTTTAAATATGAAAGTAATTATTATGGATGTTTGTCCCTCAATCACGCAATAACGGTTGGACTGATTTAGATGAAATTCTTTATTTCTTTCTTATCTTGCTCGCTAATCCTGCCGCTAAGCAGAAGTGCTTGCACTGTTGTGTTCCGGCGTGGAGAGCAAGACAGCCGGTGCAATTACTGGCACAAGAGGTATTCCATCTTAGCCCTCTGGGTTGGCAATACATCTGCAGTCTTCTTGGTGTTGCGGGTGTCTATAGGCGGTGGTGATCACTTACCATCTTACCATCACTTGCTTGTTAGCCTGCCTATTTCATAAAAAAAATGGCGGACAGAGTGATCATGTCCTGGAATGAAAGGTTTAATACTTGTTTGCGCGGGCAAAAGTGAGCATATTATAATTATGTCCACTGCATCGCTCAGGTGATCGCTTGTCTTTATTGCATGCATCGTGATACTGTAGCATGAATTGCTCTTGGAACTGACTCATAATTCCACCTAATATCCTGACCTTGCAATTTAATCCGTCCGTCGCTCAATTGCAGCTATTTGAGTGTAAACGGTTGGTAACACAAACGGCACAGTTGGGCAGAGACGGGAATAATCGCTGAATGCATGCTTGGGGCGTACCGCAACGCAAGTGGTTGGCAACGTATGTATCTGCTAACTCCTTGGTGTTGCGGGTGTCTATGGGCGGTGATGATCATTCACCAACAGGTGACCCACTTGCTCATTTGTTTTCCTATTTTAAAAAAACCTATGTTGTTACGAGTAGTTAGGTACTTTTGCATGACATGGTACCTATATGAGAAAAAATACGAATAGAAAAAAAACTACAAGAAAATAACGATTTCCATGAATTGAACTAGCCAATTTACATACACTTTAAAAATATATCTTTATTTAAATATAAAAATAAATAGTACAGTCAGTCATTCACGTACCACCGTAGAACCTAGTCGAAGAGACATATGTACGTATGACATTTGTATGACAGCGTGAAGTTTAACGCGTCGCGTCATTGCGACAGGGTTCTAAGGTGGTACGTGAATGTATCTCCCCTACTGTACCTTGTTAATTGTCCACACATTGTTGTTATGCCTGACATTCATTAGAGCGCGTCTAAATATATTTTGTCACTCGGCCAACTCTTCTAGTAAATAAATTGGGATCTTAGTGGATTCAGGTGAAATTTTAGTGTTAGGCGCTGATCGTTAAGTGTGTCTGTCTAATGTTAAAAAAAAAACAATTGTGTTACCGCAACATTGCCAGGCGTCCGATTTTTAGCCCAAAATTAAATGTCCCGCACTGAAAACACAGTTTCGTTACACGTTTTGTTTACCTATTACACAAAAAAGTGACTACGAAACTATTTGTTGCACCTTACCTAACTCTTGAGTTGTAAATAAATCATCAAATGTTTATCAGTAGCAAATAGTTTTGCTAATTTAAACGAATTTTTATTACTATTAACTAAAATCACGAGTAACCAAACTAGTTCGGTTGTCCCCTTTTTTTTCAGTTCGCGCGGAACAGGTTGTCTCGCTTTTCAGACAGTTATTAATGTAGTTTTTTCCGAACCTGTGGTAAATTTTCTAACATTCATAAGCGCTGCCTGTAAGCCTATTCCAAATAAAAATATTTTAAATTTGATTGGTATAGTAACGTTTTTTTTATTAAAACTTATTTTTATGGCTTTTTGTCATTATTGTAAACCTTAGGGCATCGATACATGGTATGGATGCTATAAGCTCTTAACTCTGATCTCCCATTATACTAATCCACTAAAGATATTGTTTTCGAGCTAGTCACACTAGTAAAATGCGGGTTTTGCGGGTGGTAGGACCTTGTGCAAGGTCCGTCCGGATCGCTACCACCATCTTGCTCGCTTATCCCGCCGCTAAGCAGCAGTGCTTGCACTGTTGTGTTTCGGCGTGGAGAGCAAGACAGCCGGTGTAATTACTGGCACAAAAGGTATACCATCTTAGCCCTCTAGGTTGGCAACGCATCTGCAATCTTCTTGGTTGCGGGTGTCTATAGGCGGTGGTGATCACTTACCATCAGGTGACACACTTGCTTGTTTGCCTTCCTATTTCATAGAAAAAAATGTAACTGTTAAAATAATGCATTTGCATATTAGTCAGCAATAATGATGAACCAGGAAAACAGCGTTGTTTACTAACTGCAATATCATTGACACAAACGGAATGTCACCGTTAAGACACGTCTTTATGAAGTCATTACTCTTAAATCGATCTTCTCGAAGTCTTAAACATACTGTTAACAGAAAATTAATAAGTCTATTATGGTTTAAATTTATTCGATTAGTCGCATAGCTTCACTTCTTTGTAACAACTTTCAGCGGGACAAAACTTCATCTCTATTAGACTCCAAAGTTCGACACTGCTAGAAGTAATTATATTAATTAGCTTTACTGTTTGAACAAATTGGTTACAGAAGACATGGTACTGTATGATTGGTTATTTTTAATTTAACTAAATTTTGTCTTAATTATTTCGTATGTGTTTCATTTTTAATTAAAACCAATTACTTTATTTTATAATAATGTCATTACCATATTCCTACTAATATATCATCAACGTGATCAATAATTTAAGAAACGCGCTAACCTTCAAAACTTGACATTGATGACTTTGCTGACATAATTACCCCAAAACCCATTGTTACCTAGCTTCCGGACCTAACCTTAACTAAACAATTGACTGCATTACTGTCTGGCCGCAAATATTAGAATCAATTGGAAACAATTGACTGTCGCACTATCGTTTTAGTCACAGGATATTGAAATTTGGTACATGGTTATAGATAACACCGCAGATTTGACTGAACCAAAATAACACAAAGATTGTATGCTGTGTTGCTCTGTAGTGCGACGTATCGCAAATCAACAAAGTTATTTCAGTCTGCGCTGTTTAGATTAACGGTTCTAGTTAGTTTCCATTTACACCACACGACATGAATATTTATTCTATGATCAGCTTTAACGCCACTAGAACGCAAACTTGTACATTTTCCACAAAGAAATGCCATTTAATTATTCTCTAACGCACCTCAACTTTCCGAGGTGCATAGGTAACGAAAACCAAACACCATCGGATACACTCATGCATCACAGCTCAAAGCTAAGGTTTTTCCATCTTCTATTGTACAACTAGGCTCCTAGGCCACTCAAATTACAACTGCTACAATTTGACTTATTATTATTAAACTTTATTTCAGCTAACAAGACCCTTACAATAAATACCTTGTAGACTAACATTTAAATAAATATTACAATAAAAACTATTGGCAGAAACGGCTTGGCCCCAATGCGTCATCACTTCCGATGTCGATCTCAAATTAATTGTAAAGTTATTTCATACAAAAATGCGTGAAATATGTTTAATTGTATGTAACACTTGTAAGTTTGGTAGTATAGGCCTCAGAACACATTTAAAACTATGTCCGGAACATTTATTTGCGGATGGTAGGACCTTGTGCAAGGTCCGTCCGGATCGCTACCACCATCTTGCTCGCTAATCCTGCCGCTAAGCAGCAGTGCTTGCACTGTTGTGTTCCGGCGTGGAAAGCAAGACAGCCGGTGTAATTACTGGCACAAGAGGTATTCCATCTTAGCCCTCTGGGTTGGCAACGCATCTGCAATCTCCTTGGTGTTGCGGATGTCTATAGGCGGTGGTGATCACTTACCATCAGGTGACCCACTTGCTTGTCTGCCTTCCTATTTTCATAAAAAAAAAAAAAAACTAGGATGAGTATACTGCTTTAGTAGCGCTTGCTTCAATTGCCGATTACTGACTGATTACCAAACTGACGTAGTTGTACACAAACGTAAGTCAAAGACAAGATGCAAAGAAAAAACGGAGTTTGTTAGGTACTCTATATCACACAGTAGTACTGAGCCAAATGATCGGTACAATCATTGGATTTGTAACCGGACGAGCGAATAATCAAAGCACAGATTATATTACGCAATTCAATTGCACTGCGGCCCTAACATGACAGCCCAGGTTTAGTTTAACCCCTCCCTGTCTCTGTCTAACTAGTGTCATAAGAAAAGGACGCAGATAGAGATAAACTAAACTTGGCTAGTCATGTTAGGGCTACAGGGAGTCAGAAGATATGAAAATCTCTGCATGATTTCATTCGGATCGAACCGTTGAGTGTAAACAAGCTTTTATTTTTAATTGCGCTTGCTAACGTAATTTACGTTTTCCTGCGAACGTCTTATAGCTGGTATTCTTAGTAAACCACTTCCAATTTAAGCATGGTATCACTTGGGGAAACCGAAATTTGACCCATATTGACCGTTATCGATAAGCTATAAGTCACGCTTAAATACCTTACTTGTTTCGAACAATTACAGATTCAGGCGTTAGGTACTCTGCGGAGGTCCACAAACTGGAACAAATAACCTTGCTACTCAGCGAAATCAGTGCGGTTGTGGCGGAAAAGGGTGGGTTTTTGCACGAAAAATATATATCACACAGACGCAGCTCTTTGTTACAGTCAGCGTCAAATATACCAGAGCGGGCAAGGTGTCAAAAATATGTGAACTCGACTCTATTGTCAAATACGCTCGGGCGTGTTCAGATATTTTTGACCACTTTGCCCGCTCTGGTATATTTGACGCTGACTGTACGTGCACAGCACTGATTTCGCAGAGTAGCCACAAGGGAATTTCTTCCAGTTTGTTTATTTGTTTCGAATGTCAGAACCGCAATTAACCGAAATAGTGATGACGACAACGGTTAAGATGAAACGTAGTCTTTATTTAACCGTCTACCCAAAAAGCCTTTTTTATATATACAACGTAGGAAGGCAAACAAGCAAGTGGGTCACCACATGGTAAGCGAACACCACCGCCTGTAGACACGCGCAACGCCAAGGGTATTACAGATCCGTTGCCAATCCAGAGGGCTAAGATGGAACGGATGGATGGTGGTAAAACGCCGGTTTCGGTCCTTGCTTTAGTTATAGTTTTAGGGAGCGAACCCAAAAACGGAAATATAAAGGTTTCTGGTTTACACTTCTCGTAATTCTTGGCGAATGCATATCAGATGGTACTAGTTGGCACTGTTGGCACTGACACAATGCACTTGCGATCACGTCTGACACTAACGTATATTTATATCTCTACCAAACTGCTCTGTTGACAACGCGGTATTTATTTACTGTGATACGATCTCTTTAGTATTCATTATCCTAGTTTGGTAACAACACGTAATTTTTGTTTTGCTGGCTCAAATAAAATTGGGTAAAGTTTAAGTACAGTCAAGGAAATTGAAACACGTACCACCGACCGTAGAACCTAGTCGAAGAGACATACGCATGACATTTGTATGACATAGCCTGGCGTTTAACGCGTCGCGTCATTGCAATAGGGTTCTAAGGTGGTACGTGAATATATTTCCCCTACTGTACTTTTTGATAACCCGCAAGTTTTGTGTTCCGTCTTTAACAACCCAAGACAAGACAGCCGGTGCAATTACTGGCACAAGAGGTAGACATCTTAGCCCTCTGGGTTGGCAACGCATCTGCAATCTCTTTTTTGTTGCGGTTGTTTATGAACGGTGGTGATCATTTACCATTTTTATTTTATTGACAAAAAGACCAGATGCCACGAAAAGGGTGTTTTGTAAGTTTGTAGCCTTTGTGTATCTTTTTTTTTATACAACATAGGAAGGCAAACAAGCAAGTGGGTCACCTGATGGTAAGTGATCACCACCGCCTATAGACACCTGCAACAACAAAGAGAGTGCAGATGCGTTGCCAACCCAGAGGGCTAAGATGGAATACCTCTTGTGCCAGTAATTACACCGGCTGTCTTGCTCTCCACGCCGGAACACAACAGTGCAACCACTGCTGCTTAGCGGCAGGATTAGCGAACAAGATGGTGGTAGCGATCCGAACGGACCTTGCACAAGGTCCTACCACCCGCGTATCTGTCCGTCTATCTTTGGCCTCTTAGCTCTGGATCCGAGGAACCTATTTAAACGTGTTTTGTTTGGTAGCTAAATTATGTGAGATGATTCTTATTTTCGCGATATTCAAGATATCAAAGTTGTCAAACATGTCGGAGGTAATTTTTCTTATTATTGTTTTGCATATTTATATTTACTTAGCGTGCCTGTTTGTCTAGACTTAAAAGAGAACCATTCAAGCAAAAAGCACTAAAATGCTTCCCGGGTTTGCCCGAATCTAGTCTAGACAATATTCCCAGCACCTGGACCCCTAGTCTAGACGCTAGACGGGAAATGACCCCAGAATCTCGTTTAACGAAAAATCAATGCTAGCTAGAACTTTTTGATACTCATTTTGTTGCTTTTTATTGTCAGCCGCAGAGATAAGACGAAATTTTTGCATACTAATATTGTTAATAATAAATTAATTCAAGTTGATCGTTTAAAGGTTTAAAACTACTCGTTGGTATGCAACCAAATTAAAACTGGTTCGAATCGAAAGATAAGACATAATTAAAAAAAAACTATTTTCGTCATTTTGTTGTAACCTTGAGAATCCTTTAATATTTCCGACCGTACCGTTGCATGTTATCAGCCCCGATTGCCAATATGCAGTATTGATAGCTTATCAAAGTAAACAGAACCTATCCAAAACTTTAAAAGTCAACCAAAGGCCTTGGAAATTCCGTGTATTTATGTTGTTTTTTCAAAAAATTGCAATTTTCTAACTTTTTTACTTAATTTAGCTACCAAACAAAAAAAACGAATTGTAATCGTGTCGTCATATCCTATGGATCTACAAGCCTATGCACAGACTTACACACAGAGGTTTCAAACCAATAATTGTAACACCCCTCTTTGCGTTGCGTCGAATGAAAAAAGAAACCGAAATATGCTACTTACGTGCATCTTTTTGAACGTTTTAGAAACTGCTTCCACCGATTTTGAATAAACGTGGCGACGTACCACGCAAATTGCTGGCTTTTATATAAAAAAATCCTTTAGGAAATGACTGTTTATGTGTTCTTGACAACAAATCTGAGTATCCTGTGTGGTTAGATGATATGACCGTCATACATTACAAAAAACGCGGAACGCGAAAATGAACTGCAAAGTACTCCCGTCAGCATTGCTCGTCAAACGCCCCAGTATTCCTGCATTTATGGCAACTTTGTAAACTCGATGCTTTCAAGTGGAATTAGCTTAAAAGCTTCTGTTAAGCACCCCGGGTGGTAATTATGACATTATGTCATCGATGTATAATGGGCTTGTTGTCGCGCCCAATGACTAACGCCTAGGACCCATGGGCACTGAGACGTCCACTGCAAGCTATAACTATTTCGAAGCGAGGAAATCACTTATTTGGAGGGGTAGCAGATCGTTCAGAAAATAATGGTCCTTGGTCACCGTATCACTGCCTATTTAGACCTTTAGATTAAGACATATCCAGGACTCCAATTCCGTTTCATGCGAAATGCATCTCACGTGCGAGATACGTCAAAAAAATGACAGATTGCCAAAGGATTTTGACAGTTGTTTTTGTGCGAGACGAATCTCCTATAAACCAAGAATCGCCCCGCTGATGACACGTTTTTCGCACTACTAGGGAGCAACAGAGTTGTATGATAAAGCGAGATGAGAATCTTTAACTCCGTTGCCCTCTGATCGCGCGTAAAATGCGTCATCTACTGTGGTAGCACAGTAGGATAGACGACATAAAGCATCTGTTCTTCTCGCACACGCTAGCTGCCCCCTGTACCACAAAAATTACAAGTGCTTCAATTTAATAATTGTAGAGGTTTCCATACAAAAATGTGACAAACATGTTAAATTGTGGGACTTGTAAATTTCGTGGTACAAGCCTCTGGTTAGAAAATGATATGCTTTATGATTGGGATAAAATCTAGCGTGTTACGGCCTCTGATCAGATACTATGTGACGCAATTTGAATTTGAAATTTGACGATCTCAATATAAAAACGTGTAATTTGACATTTTATGCAATTTATAATGTAATTATATTGACTGAATAATAGTATTAAACTAAACTAAACGTACAGTGGCCATCAGAAGAGTTAGCACGCGTCTTTTTTTCTGGACTAGGTAGAAAATTCAAGTCAAAGTCAAAATACTTTTATTCAGATTAGGCTAACAGGTAGCACTCATGAATGTCATAAAATTTACCACCGGTCCGGAAAAACCGCTGAAAAAATAAATAATAAAAATAGAAATAAATGAACTGCGCGACAATACGAGTCGCGGTGTGATGTGTTAGCGATGTTGATATCCGAGGAAAGTCTTAAGAAATATACGACTGTTAAAGTGTGTTCAGACATTTTTGAACACCTTTCTTGCTCTGATATCTTCGGCTCTAACATGACATACGTAGCTTATTCCTTAGTACGGTTCTATACTTAGTGTCATAGGAAATAGATGCATTAAGGTATACCTAAAATTGTGCCAGTGAGAGCTACTGAGACGATTATCGTAAGTTCTTTCAGAAAATGCCTAAGTAATTCAGTTTTAATTTACTACTGACAACAACATTTTTTTGATTAAATCTAAGGCTATTCAATCATGAATATTTTATCACGACAGGCGGTGCCTTATAATCCATTAATGAAATTGAATAGACAAACAGAAAACTAAGCTTAAAGATAGTTTGTTTTCTTGCTATCCCAAAGAAATAGTCACACAACTTTAAATAAACCGAATCAGCAGTTTAGGACCCTCCCTACTTAAAAATACCACACAGAATTGACGAAGAATTAACTGTTGCTTTCATCCTACAAAGATAATTTAGTTGATACTAATATCGGTTGGTAACAATTTTCATACAATTGAAAAAAAGGAACAATCTAAGAATCACTTAAACATCTCTGACTACTTCGGCAAGCCACTGTTTTATTAAAAGTTAAAGTTAAAAATCTGTTAAAGTTAACAAAGAGTAGCAGACAAACAACAAACACGATCAACACAAACAACAAACAAACACAAACACAACAAACAGTAGTAGCGGTTCGTAGGGTATGGTAGCGGTAATGTGGCGAAACTGGCAAACGCAAGGCACGGAATGCTGATGTTGCAGGTTCGAGTCCTGCCATTACCCTAATTTTTCTTTGTGTAGTGATTCATTATATAGCATTTTAAAATTAATTTGAATGTGTATAAAAATACAAAAAAAAACGAAAATTAAAAATTTTGACTACAAAAAGTTAACAAAGTCTATTGGTTGCATTGCTACATTGCTATAGTCACCCACTTCTGGATTACATCCTCTTCCTCGAGTTTCCCCATTACCTTTTAGGTTTACTTAGGCACTTGATTATAGAGCCTAAAATGGGCCCTTATGGCCTTCATGATAACGGACAACAATACCTAAATGTTAAGGTAAACGCATATTTTTCGCGAGCTTCCTCTATGCAACAGTCCTAATCGCACAATATTCCCCATGGGTTTCCTTCACACATACACAGCTACGTATATGTGATACCATACCACTACATTTAATAACTGAGTTATCAACTTTACAGACAGTCAATAGTTTCAGTTACTTGTGAATGGTCAGCTGTAACATACATGTCACATTTACGTCGGTCTTTCCAGTAAATTAGACTTTTACGTGACAAATTCTACGAAAGGAACGCGTGTGAGATGCCCTTGGAAATTCATGTGGAGAGAGAACTTAAGTTATTAAAGCATTGTGAAACAGAATGAACAATGAAAATATCGTGCTTCAAACTAACTTATTTTAACTTTGGTGTTTATGCTTAGTTCAGTCCGTGTAGCGTGAACGCTAGCCTATTAATATACGTGATCAATCGATTGTGATTTGTTTCCACGAAGGACTCTCTTCTAAATATGCTTAAAATAAAAACATAGTAGTAACTTTGAAAATCTTCAGCCATTTTGTGCCAATTTTTTCCACATAGCTATTTAAAAAGGAAAAAACGTTACAAACCTTATCTGCTTAGCCGTTTCCGTGACTATTGCATTCGCATTAATCATTAGCCCTTGACCAAAATAAAAGACTACTTTGTCTAATGATTCCTAACACACTCGTTAACAAAAGCAGTTGCTTAAATCACTCTTAACTAAACCGACGTGAAAATGATTACGGAGATAGAAGAAACAGAGTTTGTAAAACTTGACAAACAAGAAGTTGGGCAACTCAAAACTTTTTACGCCAACGCGGCGGTCTCCAATGTCGCTGGAATTTGGAAGCAAAAATCCGTATCCATAAAGTCCCCTAAATCCGGAAGAATTTTCGGGAAGAGAGCTAAAAGGGAGAAAAGTGAAAAGGGTAGCAATGCAGGGTTCTTCTCGAGGATTTTTGACGATTTCAAAAAGGTTAAAGTATCGGACTTTACCTACCAACAGTCGAATGTGAGAAAGAATAGTTCCTACAAACCGTTTTGGGCGACCAAAGTGGTTCAGTCTGAGGAAGACAAGAAAGCGACGGAAGAAGAAATAACTAAAACAACAACGGTTGTTATTGAAGCCAGTAATGTTGTGCGAAATAAGAATCTCGTCTTTGAGAAGGCAGTTTTGGGCTCACCTAAAGTTGTTCTTACCAGAGAACCTGAGAAACCGAAGGAAATTACGCCTGTGATAAGGTTGTCAACGATCGAAACTAGCAAACACAACGTTTTGAGGATGCCTCCTTCCTATAATGGGAGTCAAATGCGTATGCCTACAGGAGAGCAGTTGTTTTGGGTTCGTTTTTTCCTGAATGTTTGTACCTGAGTCTTGGATGATATCTGTATATACGTATACAATTATCTATATAAGTCTATACCCATAGTACAAGCTTTGCTTAGTTTGGGACTGAGTCAATTGGTACATGTCAATCGTCCCAAAATATTTATTTATTGTATGTGCCGAACCTCTGTAATAATTTCCATAGATGTAGATTCAAACAATATGCTGCTTTTAATTTCCATTTTTACCATCAGATTGTCGTACATTAAGAAGAATGCTAGTTCGAGTAGGGTACGGCAGATTGCGGACCATGGGGATTCCGAAACTGGACCGCCTAGCTTTCTTTTTACTTCTATCAATTTATGGAATTGTACATTTTGCGTAATGTAGTTCTTTTTAGTTTCTTTCACTGGACTATATATTAACTGATGGATGACCCATGCTTTTGATGTTAAAAATGAACTGATACATCTCTTATTAACTCCTGACAGGTCAATTTTTTTTTTAAATCGTATTCCGTTCTAGACGGTGTAAATTAACACATTACGTTGATTCTATGAAAACAATGATTTATTTCAGAAAGTCTTTGTGCATTTGACAAAGTGCGTTTACGATTGGATTTCAAAAACGTGGCGTTATTAAAGAAAAGTGTTTTTTTTAATAACCGCTGTTATCTTTTAGCCGACCATTGTAATAACTAGAACATGTGTATAAACCGACCGCAACTATTAATCTTTGTCATTGTAATGATTTGAGTTTTTTTATTTAGGTATTTTTAATTTAATCAGTTCAGCCTGCCCGTGAATTAAAGCGCTGATTTTTTAAATAAATGACAGCAAAAACGTGTCAAATGTTTTTTTTCTTACCATTTTAAGATAAATGTGGAGGTCATTACTTAAACTTCATATAAATATATTAAAATTGCTTTAATAAATACTTTGAATTTTCATAACTATGATGGACGAAAAAAGGCCTCGTTTTACCCACCTCTTCAAGAGGACAGTCACTATACAACGTAACCCTAGCCTATGGACGAAGAATGAACATCCGTGTATCACTGCTTCTCAGGAATGCTATGACACAGTTGTTTTATTTTTTAATAAGAGGCAAAAAAGTAAATCTAAAAAAAAATATGCTGTCTAGTATTAATTTTTGTCCATAGAGAGAGACACGTTGTATACATATTGGTGGTACTTAATGTCAGAAGAATAGAGTCGTATTAATAAGTTTTTACTATTACTTTTAACAGCATTTTTACCGTTCTCAGCTTGGTGAAACCCGGCCGTCGTCCTTCGGTCCGGCGACATACCAGGACTTCAAGGACATCCGCTCGCGGTGCCTATCCGACGGCAGGCTGTTCGAGGACCCCGAGTTCCCCGCCGTGGACCGCAGCCTCTACTACAAGGAGAGCTTGGACCGGCCAATCACTTGGCTAAGACCTGGGGTGAGAGATAACAAGACAAGACAAATACTAACAAACTGGAACAAATTACCTTGCTTCGCTTGCTTTGCTTACGTTCGCGCGATCGTGTAGTTTTAGTGTTAAGTGGTGGTGGTGTGTAGTTAGTTGAGTCTGTGTGATATATGTTGTTTCGTGTGGAAGCGGAGGAGGGTGGGTTTTTGTATGAACATACGTATGTCGCACAGACGCAGCTATTTTGCACGAGCCCGGCACTGGTTTCGCGGAGTAGCAAGGTAATTTGTTCCAGTTTGTTGATATGGATCTACGCAGAGTAACGCCTGAATCTATTAATTATTTAAAGACAAATACTCTTATCGTACTCGTATCGGCATATATAGCCTGGCGTTTAACGCGTCGCGTCATTGCGATAGGGTTCTAAGGTGGTACGTGAATATATTTCCCCTACTGTACGTTCGATCCCGATTGTACCCGTGTGAAGCTAGGGCGGGTGATAAATAAAATAAAAACAAACAATATTTAAATTATAAGAAAAACCCATTAAAGATGTAACATAACAAAATGAACAAATAATAAACGTCAGTCATCGTCGAGCCACGGCCGCGGGGGCTCAGCTCATGAGTAAGGACCGCGGAATGGTCCGAAACATGTCGAACGATAACTCTGCTTTAAACATGTGAGCGATCCGTTATTTCAATACGCCTGAATCTCAAGACGTTTTGTGCTATTATTTATTCTGTGGTATATTCTCTAAACGCTGGTGTGGTTTGCAGGAAATATGCGACAACCCCCAGCTGTTCGTGGAAGGCTACAGCCGGTTCGACGTGCAGCAGGGCGAGCTCGGCGACTGCTGGCTGCTGGCCGCCGTGGCCAACCTCACTCTGCACAGGAAGTGAGTCACTTTGTACCGCCAACTCTACTCGTTGGCCAAGTATCTCAATACTTGTCCCACTCGCATAAGTCCCACTCTCAAGTGGGACATATGCGACAACCCCCAGCTGTTCGTGCTCACGCTGCACAGGAAGTGAGTCACTTTGTACCGCCAACTCTACTCGTTGGCCAAGTATCTCAATACTTGTCCCACTCGCATAAGTCCCACTCTCAAGTGGGACATATGCGACAACCCCCAGCTGTTCGTGCTCACGCTGCACAGGAAGTGAGTCACTTTGTACCGCCAACTCTACTGGTTGGCCAAGTATCTCAATACTTGTCCCACTCGCATAAGTCCCACTCTCAAGTGGGACATATGCGACAACCCCCAGCTGTTCGTGCTCACGCTGCACAGGAATAAAGTCACTTTGTACCGCCAACTCTACTGGTTGGCCAAGTATCTCAATACTTGTCCCACTCGCATAAGTCCCACTCTCAAGTGGGACATATGCGACAACCCCCAGCTGTTCGTGCTCACGCTGCACAGGAATAAAGTCACTTTGTACCGCCAACTCTACTCGTTGGCCAAGTATCTCAATACTTGTCCCACTCGCATAAGTCCCACTCTCAAGTGGGACATATGCGACAACCCCCAGCTGTTCGTGCTCACGCTGCACAGGAATAAAGTCACTTTGTACCGCCAACTCTACTCGTTGGCCAAGTATCTCAATACTTGTCCCACTCGCATAAGTCCCACTCTCAAGTGGGACATATACGACAACCCCCAGCTGTTCGTGCTCACGCTGCACAGGAAGTGAGTCACTTTGTACCGCCAACTCTGCCCGTTGTCCAAGTATTGAGAGTGGGAAATTGATATTTCTGTCTCGTTCTGACGTGTAACACTTGGCCTATGAAGCCGGCATACCGCAAATCTCCAGAACAAAGCGTAAGGAGTTCCATGTCACACTCGAAAAGGATTTGAACTGAAATGCATTTAAATATCGAACTGGTTTTTTTTAATGCGCTAAAGTTTTCTCTTGACCGAGGTTGGTTTCGGAGGGTTTATATTTATAACAAGTTATTATAGGAAGAAGATGGGTTATAAGAGCGAGAAGTGAATTTCTCGTTCTACAGCCTAACAAACCAAAATACTGCAGACTGTTAGAAAAAACCTTTTTTTTTTGCTGGAAACCGGTGGAAGTTATTTCAGTTCAGAGTCTGTAATGAAGTAATAAATAAATAAACTAACAGACAAAGTTAAATAAGCCTTCTATGTATGTATAGTTAACTAGCGGACGACCGCGACTTCGTTCGCGTAGAATTTGTAAGTAGCCTATGTCCGTCTGGGATAGTGTAGCTTTCTATAAGTGAAAGAATTTTTGGAGTCGGTTCACTAGTTCCAGAAACTATCCCCTACATACAAACAAGCAAACAAAAAACAATGTTTACTTCTTTATTATATTAGTGTAGATGTAGCTTGAGATGTCAAGAGTGGTTTTTATTCATCGAAATGAGAAAACTATAGAACTGTGTACAACGCAGTGGCAGAGTAGCCGACCATAGTCTATTTGGTAGACTATGTTGGATAGCCTGAATAAAACTGTCCGTGTCAATTGTCAAGTAATCAGCTCTGCGTTTTGTACGTTTTAAATTGGCGTCATATTTTTAGTTCTGCTATCCGACGCCTGTGTCGCTGCTAGTTACTAACTTAGAAGCACTTTATTCACTTACGATAAGATTAAAAGTTGAACCAATGGCTAAATATTGAAAGCCCCTCTTCACCTGCTTCACCCCGTCGCAAAGTGGTGACGCTAGGCTTGTAACAATCCGAACAAGTAAGCAGATCTATTGTCTTCTTATATCGATGTTTCAATGTTAATAATGAAGTCCAGTTTATTTACTTTAGGTTGTTTTATTTTCAGATTGTTCTTCCAAGTGGTGCCGGATGACCAGAGCTTCGACGAGGAGTACGCAGGAGTCTTCCATTTCCGGTAACAAATTAACTAATCACTGTCACGCTGAAACGCCAAATCTAAGATGGAGGAAGCGGTTCTTACAAAGCTTCGTCGGCTCCTTAAATGAGCTCGCGGCAGCCAATACCTGTGTAGAGGGTATCTAGGATCTTGATCCTGCTTCCATTTTGAATTCCGTATGCACACCTTCGGCGCAGCATATAAATACAGCAGTACCGAAACTAGGCCTATTTCATGAGATAGACGCTCCTGTGAAGCGTTAGGGTTGTACTTTTATTTTTTTGTAAAATTGATAAGTTATATTATTATTATTATTTATAACAACGTTCACTTGGGTTCTATAACGGTCAAATAATAAAATGAATTAACGAGTTTACAAATAAAATTGGGTAATTAAAAAAGTTCAACATTTTAAGAAGTAAGAAAAAATTAAAGCTTCGGTTTTGAAGAACTCGAGTTCAAGCAGCCATATTATGACGCAATACTTTTGTGGCATCTTTAAAAAGATCGCGCATTGTCTCGGGCGCACGCAATAACGATAAATGCAAAGCGCGTCCATCCGTCTCGTCGCGGCAGCCGCGACTGACGGACTCCTTAGCAGCCTTAGCGGCCGTATTGAGCGTGCGTCTGTGTGATGGGCATTATGACCAATGTTGCCGGTTTAGAATTGTCAAATTGTAACTTGTAGCTTCGTGAAACGAGCCACTGCACTGGGACCTTCACAGTTGAGCTGCCGCACGTCCGAATGAATACGAATTACACGATAGACAGAAATGCATATAATAGGACTCTTCTTAGACATAAACATCGTTTTCGTTCTAATAACAATACAAGTCAGTTTTTTCTCGCATGTGCGTCGAAAAACGTCGTATGAAACGCGTGTGCATTGATCGTTACCCACTCTGTTCCTTATCGCGCTCGCGTACCGCTCGCGTGAATAGTACCGCCTCGAGTATAGTAACAAACAGCACACTCGTATCACAATGTAGTATTGTGCCACTGTTAATAAGGTGACTGGTGGCAGGTTCTGGCAGTACGGGCGCTGGGTGGACGTGGTGATCGACGACCGGCTGCCGACGTACCGCGGGAAGCTGGTGTTCCTGCACTCCTCGGAGACCAACGAGTTCTGGAGCGCTCTGCTGGAGAAGGCCTACGCCAAGTGAGTGTCACGACACTTTACTTTACGTCACAGAATAAATAAACGTACAGAAACTTCTCTTTTTCGACCACCATTAAACGAATTCCAACTTTATGATCAGGCACAAAAAGTTCGTATTACTTCATAAACAATCGCCAGGCGGCATGCGTCGAAAAGAAGGCGCCGCCCGCGCCCGTCTTCCCCCCGCAATGCCCTGGCGCACCGCTAGGGTTGGGCTGCTTACTATAATACTATCACAACGCGCGACACAGAGTGAGCGGTCAACCTCAGAACTAGCTAAACATTTTAGTACCTTGTCGCTGTCAGGGATGTGACAGATTCGAGCAACATAATCGTACAATAAAGACTATTTCTGTCTAAAATCTAGGATTCAATTAACATTGAAAACTTCGCAGTGTCTGTTAGAGGTTCTGTAGCTTAACGGTTAGAGATTGCAAGTTCGAGTCCTGTCAGATGCCCAAGAATTTTGTTTGTGTCATCATTACATATTATTAAACACATTCAGTGCCACGAACCCGCTAGCTGGGTTCTCTGTCCTTAGACAATGTAATAGATTTTCGTTACACCGCGGCAAACTGCTGCTACGAGCGTAGCATGTAGCGCCACGTGGCAGTAAATGTCACAAGTAAAGGCTTTACTTTTGAAACTTACAGGTTGCACGGCTCGTACGAAGCGCTGAAGGGCGGGTCGACTTGTGAAGCCATGGAGGACTTCACGGGCGGTGTGACAGAGATGTATGACATGGAGGAGCTGCCGCCGGACTTCTACACCATCCTGCTGAAGGCCTACGAGCGGAACTCGCTCATGGGCTGCAGCATCGAGGTAACGACAAGACCTCTCATTAAAAAATAATAAAGATAGGTGACCAGCATCTGTATGGAGATCATAAATTAGGCCAACGTCGCCTAAAATCGGAAAACCGTAAATTAACATTTATTTTAACACTTTCAAAATCACCTGTAATACTCTCTAATTCCTTATTGTTTTTATTCTTATTACAGTTATACTTATTGTTTTGATTACCTTTGTTAATTTCCAAGGAAAACTGATGATGATTTAGTTAATAATAATATAGAATCAAGGTTTTTGTTTTCTGTCTATTAATATGTTATTTTAACTAACTTCACCATCACAAACATGCCGTTATTATCGTTTTAATTCAATCGAATTTAACTTTTTTTTTTTAATCTAGTCGGGATCCCGAATATTCCGGGATCCCGCGGGATCCCCGAGTCGGGATTGCATTCACTACTTCTTATACCGATGTTTGTTGCCCCAGCCGGATCCGCATGTGCTGGAGGCGGAGACGCCGCAGGGCCTGATCCGCGGCCACGCGTACTCGGTGACGCGCGTGAAATACGTGGACATCGAGACGCCGGGCCGCCAGGGCAAGATCCCGCTGCTGCGCATGCGCAACCCCTGGGGCAACGAGGCCGAGTGGAACGGGCCCTGGAGCGACAAGTGAGCACCTCGCCTACACTAGCGTTGCTGAACTGTCGATAGTTGACCTCGAAAAATAGTCACAATATCGATAGGTCTATCGATACTATCGATGGTATTGGTGCCAATCGATACTATAGATAGTATCGATCGATTTATTTAAAAAATTACACCTCATTGAGCTTTTTGCCGGCATCTCTCATCAGAGGTTTTTCCAAACCGGTGGTAAATTTTATTCATAAGTGCTACCTGTAAGCCTAATCTGAATAAAAATATTTTGATTTAACTTGACTTGGCACTATCGAAAAGCAACACGATAGTAGCAATAGTATCTATCCTATCGATTGTATTGGTTTTGATGACTATCGATAGGCCCTATCGATATTGTGACTATTTTTCGAGATCACGATACTATCAACAATACTATCGATATATCGCACGCTTAGTATTAAAGTGACCCATTTCTGAATAATACACGTCCCAAAATATCACCTTAATTAAAAGAAATAGGGTTTAATTTTGGGAAATATCATATTCAGAATTGAGTCGCTTTAATTCTAAGGGTGCGATATTGCCGCAACGGTAACCTAAACCGTATTCAGCCTTACTAGTCTTAAGTAGTGTTCTAAAATTTCAGTTTTTGCCGTCAAAATATTGTTCATTGTTTAAATAAAACATTCTAAAGCAAAAATTACAAATTATCTCTTCTATTGATAGCCTCGATTTGATTTATTTAGGCGATGAAGGGTGTTTAGGTGATAAAAAGTAAAATTTTAGATTAGAATTCTGTTAACATGATAAGTAAGTATGGATGAATACACTTTACACAAAACTGTTATGTAAGTATGATTTGATTTGATTTGATTTTCTTTATTTCTCAATTTAAATTATCATATAAATTACAATTCATGTCAAGATATATGCATTCACATTGAGATCGTCAAAAAAATATAATAAATTAAGAATAATAATAAAAGAAAAAGTAAATAACAATAACACAAAATAATACCTAATAATGGATAGTCAAATACAAATTTAGTATGTCAAAGTTATTACATAATCAATAAAGGAATTAGTTAAAATAATGTCAATATATAATAATAATAGCGTTTATGTTAAAAGTTTATATGTTTAAAATTCAATGTCCATAAATTCTTTTATTGATGTATGTATGTACATTGTTTATTGTACATACATTATGCTGGCTGTGAGCCCTTTCGATTAAGTTGCGTGCATATCATTGCCCATTTGGTTTTTTTTTTAAACAACAAGAAGGCAAACGAGCAATTGAGTCACCTGATGGTAAGTGATCACCACCTCCCGTAGACAGCCGCAACACCAAAGGGATTCCAGATGCGTTGCCAACCTAGAGGCCTAAGATGGAATACCTCTTGTGCCAGTAATTACACCGGCTGTCTTGCTGTCCACGTCAGAACACAACAGTGCAAGCACTGCTGCATAGCGGTAGAATTAGCGAGCAAGATGGTGGTAGCGATCCGAACGGACCTTGCACAAGGTCCTACCACCCGCACATATCGCACGTTTATCGCCGATTAAATCTTTATTTTGTTTGTTTTAAATAATATTTTTTTATCACGATCAGGTCACCGGAATGGCGGTTCATCCCTGAATCGGAGAAAGAAGAGCTGGGTCTGACCTTCGACGACGACGGCGAATTCTGGATGTCCTTCAAGGATTTCTGTACGCATTTCTCGAGGTAAGTCGTAAGTTGGCACACAGAAAGCGGCAGCGGCGTCTGCGCACTGAAGAAGCGAATCTCTGACAACGATATTTCATGTAATAGTGATCGTAGAAAAAAACTAAAAACACAGTTTTTCTTCTTTTTATCCGACTGCGCGACGCAAAGGAGGGTAATGTGTTTATCGGCCTATATATGTATGTATGTTACATATTAACAGTCTTAAAATTTGATAGCCGAAAATAGTTAATAAGCCAATTGCATTGCCTAAGGGCCCCGACGTGGTTGATCCGGCCCTGCATAACGCGATTCGATGTTGACTTCATACATACTGGCCCTTTAAAACGCGATTAAATGTTGACTCCATACATACCGGTCCTTTAAAACGCGATTAAGTGTTGACTTCATACATACCGGTCCTTTAAAACGCGATTCAGTGTTGACTTCAAACATACTGGCCCTTTAAAACGCAATTAAGTGATGACTTCATACATAATCGCGCTAGGGACGTCACTGGCGCTGTATACAGTGCGATACAGCGTTTTCGCGACGCTTGCCCGTTGTCATTTTACTACTCGTGATATTTCGAAAAATAGTGGTCATAGGAAAAAAAAATCTCCTTTCAGTCAATTCTATCAATTTGGAAATAAACAAAAAACATTAGTATACCGTTTTGTCCGTTAAAGTTTAATTTTTTTTATACAGATGAACATAGAACCTTTTTTTAAGGCGGTTTGATATTTTTTTTTTGTTTATGTTACAGAGTGGAGATTTGCAATTTGAACCCGGATTCTTTGGACCCTGAGGAGTGTCCAGAGGGCTGCACCAAGAAGTGGGAGATGTCAGTCTTTGAGGGGGAGTGGGTGCGAGGTATACTTTGCTTTTTACAATTTTCATTTTTGCCATTGTAAGTATGTATTAGTCTTTGACCCTCGTAAAGATTTAACGGTTAATTAATTTTAGTAAATTAGGTGTAACATCGAAATAAAACGGGTTGCGGGTGGTAAGACCTTGTGCAAGGTCCGTCCGGATCGCTACCACCATCTTGCTCGCTAATCCTGCCGCTAAGCAACAGTGCTTGCACTATTGTTCCGGCGAGGAGAGCAAGACAGCCAGTGCAATGACTGGCACGAGAGGTATTCCATCTTAGTTCTCTGGGTGGGCACCGAATCTGCAATCTCTTTGGTGTTGCGGGTGTCTGTAGGTGGTGGTGATAATTTGTCATCAGGAGACCTATAAGTAATGGACTTCTAGTCAGCGTTTAAAAAATGGCCGCATCAAAAGTAGGAGAAAATTAAGAAAAGTACACTAAATAGACAATCTCTCGCGCTGTCAGTCTGTCGGACGGACGGCGCTGCTATTTGCAACGAAACTTAATAAATTATTATTTTATTCAATTAGACGTAAAATTGTAAATCCAATGACTATAAATGTTAACTATTAATTAGCATTTGTAACATTGGCGTCAACCTGTATGCTTATGTCGGTCCGTTTTTCTGCTGTCATTTAGTATGACACTGTACATCCATGCATTATAATATCATTGTCGGAGGCCAAGCAACTTTACACCAATTGACCTAGACCAATAGACTTATTTATCTGGCGATCCGAAGACCAGGAGTGCTATTTTTGAATCTCACCGGGTGACTAAAGCTCGCCAAAATGGCCGTTTTTCATAGAAATGCGGCCATTTTGGTGAGCTCTAGTCACCTGGTGAGGTTCAAAAATTGCATTTTAATCTCACCGGGTAACTTTAGCTCACCAAAATAGCCGTATTTCATAGATATTCGGCCATTTTGGTGAGCTCTAGTCACCTGGTGAGATTCAAAAATTGCACCTCTGGCCGGTTTCCCCGCAGGCGTGACGGCGGGCGGCTGCCGCAACTACCTGGAGTCGTTCTGGCGGAATCCACAGTACACGGTCACTCTGACGGACGTGGATGAAGGCGACGATGACAACAAGTGCACGGTAAGTACTATTGAAAATGAAAATGAAACATTTATTTTGCAAGTAGGCCATAAAGGCTCTTTTACATGTCTGAATCTACTAGCGCTTCGGAAAATGGAAGATACTACTCAGAAGAAACGCAGCAAGAAACTCAGCAGTTTAATTTTCTTTTATCTTCTCTTTTCAAAACAGATTACAGTGCAAAATACATAATTATCACAATAGTACATGACATACACACATACACAAAAAATAAAGATAACAATAAATAGCACAGCAAGCTTTAAGCATATTGAACGAACTGGCACTAGTTAAGAACGATCAGGAGATGTATAGGGTCCCCAGGTCAAAGAAATTAGATAGGGATGTATATGGTCCCTGAAATAATAATAATCAAATACTTACTTAGTCTAAATAACTTAGAGATGTATAGTCTCTTATTGGCATGGCGTATCAACGATACGGGGCCCCCGAGCTCCAGTGGCCCCGGCTTAGAACCATGAAATCATCAATGGAGGGTAGCGTTTGAGTCTCGCCGCAGTCGGGTAGAAGGCTCCCCCGACAAATTTTGATATCGGGCCTATCCAGGCTACAACACTGATTATTGGCTTCAATTTGGAGCAGAGGATGCACCATCATAATAGCGCGGGACGTAAATATTTTGGATGATATAATTATTGAATAATACGGTATTCCACTCAAAAATCTAATGGCGTAAAAGTGCAAAATTGTTGTAGACGACCACAGAAAACATACTTATGTCCAAAGAAGTAGGTAAAAAAACTGACATTTTAGAAGTTACAGTGATACAAAGTTACAAAGATGACGAAGAGAAAAAGTTCTTTTTTTTTGTATCGAAATATGTCATTCGAGCCCAAATAAAAATTGTAGAAAATTTTAGTATGTGAGTAATTAGTTAAAAGCTTACAGTATTAAAATAAACACGATTTAGTGTTGGCTCCATAATACCACTATAGTGACGTCACTGGCGCTGTATGCAGCGCGATAGAGCGTTTTCGCGACGCACGCCCGTTGTCATTTTATTACTCGTGATATTTCGAAAAATAATGATCGTAAAAGAAAACTAAAAACACAATTTTTCTTCTTTTAACTGACTCTATCAATTTTGGAATTTTAAAAAGTCGTTTTAAACTTTCGCGATTTTCACACATATTTATAACGTTATCAGGACCATAACGCGATAAAAGTATATTGTTGATTTACCTCGACGTTTCGGCCATGTTTCAACGGCCGTGGTCACGAGTAGACTGAAGTGGAGGGTATTACTGCTGTTTAGCCGCGCGAGTTTTACGAACTACCCGCACTTTGTCTTGTTTATTTTCGTTCTGTAGGGAGGATTTTAGGGTTATGAAGCTCATCCAACGGTTCGGTTCCGATTCCAGCAAATGCTCGGCAATAGCGGATTTGTTCACCTGGTGATTTTTGACAGCTGCGATATGTTCCTAGACCCTTTCCGCTATAGTTCGCTTCGTCAGTCCAATGTAAAAAAAGTCGTCAGAATACCGTATTACCTCCGTTCCAGATAATCGTGGCGCTGATGCAGAAGAACCGGCGCTCGCAGCGGCACCAGGGGCTGGAGTGCCTGACGATCGGGTTCGCGCTGTACCGCCTGCCGGACTACGGCCACGTGCCGAAGCCGCTCGACGTCAACTTCTTCAAGTACAACGCCTCCGTCGGCCGCTCGCAGGCCTTCATCAACCTGCGGGAGGTCAGCGCCAGGTCAGCACCGCCGCGGGGTCCCGACCCGTACTTTTTTTTAAATTGTATATTTATTTATTTAAAATTTGCAACTTACAGCTGAGCCAACGCGTTACAAACTCAATTATTGGCATTCATTAATAATAATTTGAATAATTAAAGTTAGATCATTAAAATGTTCAAAAGATACATTACACAATTTAAAAGCTCCCAATAATCATAAAAATACAATACTTTATGAAATAGGAAGGCAAACAAGCAAGTGGGTCACCTGATGATAAGCATTTTTGTGCCAATAACAATGCTAGTCCATTTTTTCTTGCATGTGTTGAAAAACGTATGAATCGCGTGTGCATTGTTCAATACCCGACGCCTTATCGCGCTCCCGTACCGCTAACGTGATTAATACCGCCTTTAGTATACTAACCAACATAGCACCCCTCGTATCACAATGTGGTTTTTTTTTATGATATAGGAAGGCAAACAAGCAAGTGGGTCACCTGATGGTAAGTGATCACCACCGCCTATAAACACCTACAACAACAAAGAGAACGCAGAAGCGTTGCCAACCCAGAGGACTAAGATGGAATAC
The DNA here is from genome assembly GCA_963691745.1 of Ditula angustiorana. NCBI lineage: Eukaryota > Metazoa > Arthropoda > Insecta > Lepidoptera > Tortricidae > Ditula > Ditula angustiorana. The sequence continues at coordinate 6,518,607 of OY829496.1, read as the reverse complement.
CTCTTGTGTGCCAGTAATTACACCGGCTGTCTTGCTCTCCACGCCGGAGCACAACAGTGCAAGCACTGCTGCTTAGCGGCAGGATTAGCGAGCAAAATGGTGGTAGCGATCCGGACGGACCTTGCACAAGGTCTTACAACCCGCAAAATGTACTATAGTACATTTCGATGCGAGTGCGGAAAGTGTGTCGTTTTACATTACACAAAATGACAGTTCCGCACGTCTATCGAACGTTTAATGCGTTTGCGAAAAAATTACAATTAAACAGAAATAACGAGTCAATTAGTATGTTAATTAGTCATTGGTGAAGGAAAACCGCGGTTTATGTTTACTTTAAATTGACAAACTTTTTTTGGTTGTGATCATTCAGCCAAATCAAAATAAAATGTTTTGGGAAGCGATTCAAAATTTAGTGACATAAAATTACATTACATCAAAAAGCAATAAATCTTTTAAATACAGTTAATCAAAAAGTGGGACTTTTTGTAGCTGTATATATTCCGCACGGAAACTTAGATTTTACGCACGCTCTTTACTTTTCTTTTTTTTATTATATTTACTATTGTTCTAAGCCATCCAACCAAAGACTTATGTTAAAAATTATGTATAAAAAATCTTCAAAACAGCTTTCATATACATAGTTTGCAGAATGAGTATTTCGAATGACCGGTTAAATCAGCATTATGCAAGACCTAATATTATAAATGCGGAAGTATTTTGTATATTTGGATGTTTGTTCCTCAATCACGCGTTAACGACTGGACGGATTTAGAACAAATTTGACAGACAGATGGGCAATGTTCTGGATTTAAACATTGAGTACTTCTAAAGCCGCGGCACAGAATGAATAATAGTACTAACGTACAGAAACTTCTCTTTTTCGACCACCATTAAGCGAATTCCAACTTTATGATTAGACACAAAAAGTTCGTATTACTTCATAAACATTCGCCTGGCGGCATGCGTCAAAAGGAAGGCGCCACCCGCGCCCGCCTTCCCCCCGCAATGCCCTGGCGCACTGCTAGGGTTGGGCTGCTTACTGTAATACTAACAACGCGCGACACAGAGTGAGTGGGCGCGCGCGCGGCAAGCCGGCAACCTACTGCGATTAACCTATGCCATAGGTCATGCGGCGAGCGCACCTACAGTGCAGAGTGGAACCCCCCTGGCCGCGGCTAAAAGCTCGTAAAACATGTGTGGATGAAGCGGCAATTTCCCTCTGTTCCAGATTCAAGCTACCTCCCGGCAGTTACGTGATAGTGCCCTCCACCTTCGAGCCCAACGAGGAGGGGGAGTTCTTGGTGCGAGTGTTCTCTGAGAAGTGCAACAACATGGCGTAAGTTTCTTTTAAAGTTCAAGTCGCTTTAAAAAAAATGGTATTAGAAAAATAGTCTAGAAATATTCAGAAATATCATATAATTTTTATTGCAAATTTATGTTACACAAGATTTCTTAAAAATGATGTATGACTCTACATTATAGATTTTGTTTTATAGATTTATTGTACTATAATTTACATGTATTCAGCGACAATTTTATTAATGATTGACATTCCGGTGTCCATGTTCGAGAAAAATATAAAATACTAGCGGACGCGCGCGACTTCGTTCGCGTGAAATTAGTAGCCTATGTCCGTCAGGGATAGTAGCTTTCTATCAGTGAAAGAATTTTTGAAATCGGTTCAGTAGTTCCAGAGATTACCCCCTACATGCAAACAAACAAAGTTTACCTCTTTATTATATTAGTGTAGATAATATCGTCACATCATAAGGAAGTCTCTGCTGTACGGAACAGGGTTGTATTTTGAAAATAACGGGCGTTTGTCCGATCCTTGACTATTACATAAGATGTAGTCTTTTATCCAATTGTTACCGGTAATTTTATTCCTCTGTCGCAACGAGTAACCAAACTTAATTGCAATGGCGGCCGGAAGAATTACTGATTTACTTTGTTTGTTGCAGTGAAAACGATGAAGATGTCGGAATGGGAGACATCGACGACAGAGTAAGTCCTACTTAATTAAACTAAGTCTCTTTTTACTTTAAAATTGTTATGACAACACAAAGAATGTTTTTTTTACCCTCTTTGAGGTGCCGTACCTCAAAAGGAAAAGGGACCCTAATAGGATCAATTTGTTGTCCGTCTGTCTGTCGGTAACAAAAATTGAGAAGGGTATGTTAAGACATGTGGACATGTAGAGAGGATGGATAAAAAAAGATTAACAAAAAGGCTGTATGAAGGGAGAGTGCGTGAAGAATGTTATGAGAGCAACTGAAGCAAAGGTTGTGTGTCGGGATCGAAGCAAATGGAAATCTGTGGTCTCTGCCTACCTCTCCGGGAAACACCCGCAACATCGAAGAGATTTCAGATACGTTGCCAACCCAGAGGGCTAAGATGGAATACCTCTTGTGCCAGTAATTACACCGGCTCTCTTGCTCTCCACGCACTGCTGCTTGGCGGCAGGACTAGCGAGCAAGATGGTGGTCCGGAAGGTCCTACCACCCGCAAATGGTTTCCACTATTCTACACTAGATGGCGCTTGTTTCGCTACATATGTATAAATGTTGCGGTTGGCAAACTGCCATTGAACCGGCAGTGCCGGATTAAGCCAGCGCAGGGCTTGTAGCAAATTCTGTCAAGGGGCCCTTGGTTTGCTTTAGATTCTCAAGTGTTTTTATTACGATCAGACAGGCATTGGAGCGCGGGGCCCCCAAATTCGCGGGGCCCGTAGCATTTGCTACTCTTGCTACGTGGCTAATCTGGCACTGTGAACCGGTCGTTTGGTCCAGGTGAAGGAGATAGCCCCCAGCCCGGAGCCGACCGACCCGATCCGGGACTTCTTCAACCGGCTGGCCGGCGCCGACGGCGAAGTGGACTGGCAGGAGCTCAAGGAGATCCTCGACTACGCCATGCGGGAAGGTACGTCACCATCCTGTACTCTAAACATCAACTCGCATCGTTGGCCGTTCAAGAGGGAGCTGAGAGAAATTGTCTATGCTCGAAAGAGATATATCCACTGCATGCACTATGACATAGTGCAGCGTTTCTTAACCCATTTCGTCCACGGACCCCTTAGGAAATCAAGCACAATTTTACGGGCCCCCTTAATAAAAAAGCAGCAATAAATTTCGGACCATTTATTTTAGTACGGTCAAGGAATTTAATTTCCAACCCGCCTAAGGTTCAATATCGTAGAGCAAACTGTCACCATAAGAGCTAAATAGAGCTAGCCGTTAGTTTGACATATCGACCTTAATGCATTGCGAATGTCTGACGACATTTCAGCGAAATGCGTAGGAAATTAAATTCTGTGACTGTACTACAAATTACAAATACGCGTGCGTAGCGATTACAAGACTTTTGGTAGCATTTATTTATGATTGTTAAATGGTCCATAGAGAAGACTGCGGACCCGCATACATATGCTCGCGAACCCCCAGGGGTCCGCGGACCACAGGTTAAGAAACACCGACATAGTGCATATTATAAGCCTCCTTTTCAAAAACTTACTCTTTCTCTCGGTTCCGTCTGGCACTTCTGTGTGTCTTTGACTGTATTCTTATTTTGAAGATTAATATCCTGGCAAGTTCAGTTTTTTACACCATAAAAACACTACGTACAAATTCCTATTGAGGAATATCTTTGGTCCTACTTTAGTTCTACGATGGAACTCATTATCAAATCGTGCCAAAGTGTCTAGGAGACCTTTCCGGTAGTTATGACTTATGAAAAAAAAAAAGAATTATCGATATCTGTACAAGCGATGAAAAGTTATGCGAAAACTGAAAATACGTGAAAAATGACTCAAATAAACGCTTTAGTGGGAAAATATAAAAAGAAAGGTTAAAATATAAAGCAGTCTACTGGGAAAGGCAATGCGGCTCTGTCATTCCTCCCTGTCAACCTTTGAGTCGCCGCCATTTCGTCCACTTATTTTCTCCAAGTACAAGTACAGAAGTTTTACTTCGAACTAAAGTGACGTTTAGGCATAAGAAGTGTCCTGCTGTATGACCCTCTGTCTATCGTATAACCGCACCCCACGCACGGTACTCAATTGCGCCGGCCCCAGTGAAGTGGTGGACGATAAACAGAGACGCATAATTATAGTAGAACGCTTCTTTGGGCGTCTGCTAAGTCGCGCGGGTGCACGGAGCGGGTGTACACCTATCGAACAATAGTATGAACAGCGGACGTTCTCATACTATTTTCTATAGACGTGTACCCGCGCGACTTAACGAAGGCTCTATACCTAAACGCCGATTTTGTTCGAAGTGAGACCTCTGTACTAGTACTATTATTTATTCTGTGACGATGTTAAAGAAAATTAAGCTGCAAATTTTATTAACATTTATAACACACGACTACGACTGTGTGAGCCTTTAAGCTGAATTATTGTGTTAATTAAGCATTACTAAATAATATTTCATTTTTATTATGTTTCGTTTTAAATATTTATGCTTCAAACTTCAAACCTACACGTATAAACCATATTTATCCTTACTTGTCTGAACAAGATTCTGACCTAAAATATCAGTTCTTCAAATTAAATTTAAAATGCTGAATAATGAATGACAACACAAAGAAAAATTAAGTTCGAGTCCTGCCATTACCCTAATTTTATTTGTGTTGTCATTCATTATTTAGCATTTTAAATTTAATTTGAATGTATAAAAAAAATACAAAAATATTACAAAAAATATCAGTTCTTGCCATCAACATTTTTAATGTTAAAATAAAACATTCTAAAGCAACTAATTATAAATCATCTCTTCAATTATAGCCTCGATTTGTTTTAGTTAAGCGGTAAAGGAAGTTTCGGTGGCAAGAAGTGAAGTTTTGTGTTAGAATTTTGGTAACATGCTTAGACATGAATGGATAAACAGACTTTATAAGTGTGTGAGGTTAGGATATTTTGAGAAGTTTTATTTTATGGTATGAGATCAAAAGAAGCAGTAGATCAAATGATATGTATTCAAAATTGGATCTTCTATTGTTTTAAATGTAGTCAGCTCAGTAGCGAAAAATATTTTTTAAATTAAAATTATTGATTCAAATTAAATTTAAAATGCTAATGACAACATAAAGAAAAATTAGGGTAATGGCAGGACTCGAACCTGCAACATCTGCCACATTACCGCTACATTATAGCGGTAATGTGGCAAAACTGGTAAACGCAAGGCACAGAATGCTGATGTTGCAGGTTCGAGTCCTGCCATTACCCTAATTTTTCTTTGTGTTTGTCATTAGCATTTTCAAATTTAATTTGAATGTATAAAAAAATCGAAAAATAAAAAAAATCGATTACTAAAATCATTGAGTCATATTCGCTGCTCGTCTACTGACAATTCAATCTCACTAATTACAAGTTGACAAAGTATGCAAATTAAACCACGTGCTAGTTAACAGGGAACAATTTCATAAACGCGACAGGTGACAGTGACTATTCGCGGTACATTACTGTGTCGACAGGTAACGCTTCAGATTTACAGACCTAACATGATAGTGGGCAGGCAATGTATACCGAATTGTCACTGTCACCTGTTGCCTGTCGCGTTTATGAAATTAGGCCCAGGTTTAAGTTTGTATACACAATCATGTGCAGTTATAGAAATAGTTTAAATTATTAGTTTCGAGTCGTTTCGATTCTGAAGTATGATAATGATTAAAAAAAAATTTTTTTTAAGGTGAAATTAAAAATATACAGTTACAAGTAGGTTAATCCATGATCTCATACTTACGTTATAAATTTTACAATACTAGAAAAGTGTTTATTTTGATTAATTGAATTAATGATTTATTTAAAATGCCCATTTTTGAGCTTTCGTTGTTTTTAATATAACGCTTCTGTGTCGAGTTAAACGCAGCTTCCTTGTTCTGTTGCACGCCGTGGTAAACGTATGTAAGTATTATATGTAAGAAAATTAGAATATTAATTATACTCGTAGTATTCTGACCAATGAACGATCGTTTTCTTGTATAATATCCGGACATCAAAGCCATCAGGTCGGATGTCAAATTTTTAACAAAATCACATTTTTTAAAGTTATCCTTTTAATCTTTTTTTAGTTGACCTAACTTGGTCAATAAAAGAGATAGCGATATCATTAGATGGTCTGAAAGAAGACGACAATTTGAGTAAGTTTAAAAACTGGTTTTGGTAAAAAAAGATGTACTTCCGACCTTTTGACTCTGATGTCCAGATATCAAAGTGTGATGATTTGCAATCTCCATTTATAAATTGTTTTAAACTTTCGCGATTTTACACAATTTGAACGGCGAACTGGACTTTAGTGGGGCCAAATAATACAAATGAAGTTTTGTATGTATTAGATGATTTATTTAATGTGACTGTTTTTTTCGGAAACAGTATTTTATCTTTGGTACTTAGATTTGGGGAAGGGCGAATGTGTTAATTTATGCTATTATTGTCAACATTTAATCATTTTCAATATTATTATTGTGACATATACATTAGAAACGCCCGTGAATTGGTCTACTTGTAGAATTAGATAAGTAAATTCAGCTGAAAAATAGGAACATTTTAAAAGTTACAAACTATTATTACTAGGTATTTGTAGAGAAAGCCATAGATAATAATGGTAACATTTATAATCACTAGGTACGCTTTTCTCGATATATATTTACGTTTTGCTTTAAGATTATTTTTTTTACATTTTAAGCACTGCAGCAACTATTTCTAGAAATAGTCAATACCACGCAAAGTTATAAATTATAATATAATTTTTTGTTTCCCATTGATTTGCTTTTAAAATAATTGCATGTTCAATTTAAAAATAAATAACACAATTTAACATTAATTTTATGCATCAAAATATGCATAACTAACAAATCCGCAGGAAAAAATTACAGATTTTCATACGTCATTTACAAAGAGTCCCCAAATGGACAATTTGTTGAATAATTATTGCCTAACTAAAATGGCTGTCGGTTTGTCACATAAGCGTGTGTATAAATAGTGACACAAAGTGGCCAGGTAAACACTTTAGTACATAATGTAAAGATTTATGAGTAGTGTGCAGTTTGCTGAGTGTCTTACAAATATCGAGGAAAATCTTGGTTTTTTAAACGTAATTTTTATCGAAATTAAAAAAACTTGTCAGGTAAAGAAATGTCGCATCCATCTGGAAGTTTAATTTCATGTGATATAAATGGCTCATGCTTGTATGCGTAAACTTAGAATATACTGACTAGACCTATAATGTCTTGCTTTCTCGTTCAGTGTTTCTTTCAACTGGCCTAGCAGGAGTGAGATCATCACTTCCCGCCCCCGTTGTCATTTAGAGTACCTCGTCCCCGCCAAAATCTGTCGCCGCTTGGGACGGGCGAGCGCGAACTTGCCCGACTATAGGAGCACTGTTGCACGGACCACTAGGCTAAGATAAGAACAACAACAACAAATATTCTTTATTGTACACCACATAAAAAAGACAAAGAAACCAAAGAACCGAATTAAAAAGGTAGACAATAAAAAAAGATAGGATAAGTCTAAGTTTATGTTTGCTGGAGAATGAAAACTTCCGGATCGACCGTCTCTTTGCTCGTAACATAAAAACGTATAAAAATTGTAAAGCTTCTACACAAACCAAGACGACTCGACGCCTGTGAGTAACACAGCATCCCCGAGCCGACCGATCCTCCCAAAGGTAACGCAACGAGAGTTTAGGTAGACGGTTACCAGACAAAGCGCCATAAAAAAACAAAACTTACGAAACTGCGGTACACGCATGACAGTCTGCGTGACCTCAACTCGTTGCGTTACCTATACACTAGCGCCGTCCCCACAGAGCTGGGCATGCGGCAGGGCGCCGCGCACGCCGGCGGCGGCGCGGGCGCGGGGCCCGCGGCGCCCGCGGCCGAGCAGAGCTGCCTCGAGCAGCTGCTCTGCGCCCTCTGCGCGCCCCTCTGCAAGGAGGTCGGCATCGACCTGCAGCAGGTGGCGGGCCAGAACCAGGAGCAGGTGCAGCTCACGCAGCCCCAGGTCAACGGGCCAGGTACTGTCGCTCTCCTGACTACGGTGTCCGGGCATATTCATGACTTTGAACGCGCAGTCGAGCAGGATGTATCCGTTTTTGTACCTTATCAGCATGCAATAAAGTGAATCTTTGTGTAGTCGACTTAGTGGAACTCGAGAACGTTCCTAATAGCGAATGATAATTTTACGTAGACACTTGAACTACCTGGTGGTCTAGTGGTCGAAGCCGCAGCCGAATGTCTGTTGGAGGTTTAGTGCCGCTGGTACGGGCGGCATCAAACATCGGAGCGGCTGTAGTGCTCCAAAATATCTAAACGCGCCCGAATGTGTTTGACAAATGAACGCAGACAAATGCATTGCCTAGTTATTCTCTAATCGCAACAACTCCATATTATCTGGGGTTACCGGTTATGTCTTAATTTATGAAAGTTTTAAAATTTTATGAAGATATAAAAACAACTGAACTAATTTTCAACCTTTGCTACTGCGCAGTTTTTATTTTAAAACTTCTGATTTATATTTTTTTCTGTCAGATGAATCCTTTTTTTTTCCTTATTCTAATGGTAATAGTTTATTTTCCAGGATCCCAGTTTTGATGCTGCATGCTATTTCACACCTGGACATATTTTTATAGAAATGGAGGCACAGTTGTTTTAAAATGTCTGTTTTATTTATATTCCTATGTGTATATACATTTTTTATGTTGAATTTTACTTTACAGGTGTACCACGGAATATTATTAAGCATATATTTTCTCTTATCTTTTTTTGTGTACAGAAATGTGACGTCATTTAAATTAATGCTTCATACACATTCACGGTAACTTCCGGAAGTGTCTGCTACCTCTTCTGGCGAATGCAGTCGTGATGTGAATGAAGCATATTTTTTATATCGGCTTAATGTTGCAACTAACACAACACAAATGTAGACATTTTCAATTTAATTGGAAATCTCTGCATTTATCGGCTTCACTAGCATGATTTACTGTTTCGGAATTAGATAAAAAATGGGCATTTTAAAAATATTTTTAGAGTAGATTAAAATCACCTCCATTTCCATAAAAAATAGCTATAAGTATACTCCAGTTTGAAAATTTTACCTTTATACGGTGACATTTTTAGACTTATTTCGCATTGGAATTATGACGTAGGTGACATACGTCATTGTTCTGTCGCGTGCCGCGAATTTTGGCCTAGTTATTTTAAACTGAGCCTTTAAATTCGTGGCACTAAATTTCTTAAAATTAGGTACATTTTAGATATGAAATAAACATATTTATGAGCAAAATGATTTGACATATAAAGTGCGGTCGCAGATCAGATAGAATTCCGTACAATGACCTTTCCCTACCTTTCTGGCGCTCCTGCACAAGTATATTGCCGTCTCGCGCGCATATACACTGCAAGCGCGACGGCAATATGTCCGCGAGCTACGGAGACCAGTGCACGGTATCTTATATTTAATATTTGACACATGACTTTTTCCTTGTAGCGTACTCGTATGTAGGAAATGACTATTACATGGTGATTTAATAAGAAATACTATATTTTAGGCGTAAACACAGTAAATAAACTTTAAGCAGTAATTTAGCAGATTTTACATCTTTTTAATTTTTTTTATAACCACAATATAGGCTTACAGTACAAGGCATCAAGCCACTTATATTGTTAAAACACGTACAGTAAAATATACAACTAGAAGAAAAAAAACATAACAAAAACAAAAGAAACTTAACTACTAAAAGTGACAAAAAAAATTACAACACAAACAGACACCAGAATACAAACACTGACAGACCTTAGTGAGAAATGACTGCTAGCCTCAACTCTTGCATAATAGACAACTGTCAAAACTGTAGTTACGAATTCGAAAAGACGGGTTGTTGAACGAAATTCATTCTGCCTGCCACATGCACTTTAGCCGTGTTGATTTACGGATAATGTCAAAATGTGTGATCTGTCATTGTGTGTTTCCAGAGCTCAAAGGGCAAGGGTTCTCTAAGGACGTGTGCAGGAGTATGATCGCGATGCTGGACCGGGACAACTCGGGGGGGCTTGGCTTCGAGGAGTTCAAGTCTCTCTGGATAGACCTGCGCAACTGGAGGGTGAGTGTCGCATAGTCAACCAATCTGAATTGACAATATGCCATGTGTTGCTTTTTTCAAAGGTCATTTATAACTTTTTGAAATATATACCAATTAGAAAACTAACAGTGAACAACTCTTACAAAAATGCTCATCTCATCACGAAAATTTTATACCACTCATTTCTGTTGTTGATTTGATTATATTTAAATGATAAATAAACATCTCGGGACAATTCACACCAATTGACCTAGTCCCAAACTAACCAAGCTTGTACTATGGCATCGAAATGAGAAAACTATAGAACTGTGTACAACGCAGTGGCAGAGTAGCCGACCATAGTCTTGGTAGACTATGTTGGATAGCCTGAATAAAACTGTCTGTGCCAATTGTCAAGTAAACCGCTCTGCGTTTTGTACATTTTAAATTAGCGTCATATTTTTAGTTCTGCTATCCGACGTCTGTGTCGCTGCTAGTTAGAAAACTTAGAAGCACTTTATTCACTTACGATAAGATTCAAAGTTGAACCAATGGCTAAATATTGAAAGCCCCTCTTCACCTGCTTCACCCCGTCGCAAAGTGGTGACGCTAGGCTTGTAACAATTTTCTTATATCGATGTACTATAGGTACTAGACAACAGATATGATGGAAGCTATCTTTTTTGTTTGACTGAATCAACCTTACTTTTTGTTACAACTTTTTGTGTCATTTTTAGTTTTTATCGCGTAATAAATTTCACATTCATGCAACATATACTAAAATAATAGAATCAATATTTTCTTGTTCAAAAAAATGTATCGAGCCGTCTGTCCCCAGGCCGTGTTCCGGCTGTACGACACCGATGGTCGCGGCGCCATCCCCGCGCAGCACCTGCGGGACGCCATCCACTCGGCCGGCTACACCGTCAACGCGCACACGCTCAACGTGCTCGCGCACAGGTTTGGCGCCACAGAATAAATAATAGTACTAACGTACAGAAACTTCTCTTTTCCGACCACCATTAAACGAATTCCAACTTTATGATCAAGGACATAAAGTTCGTATTACTTCATAACCATTCGCCAGGCGCCATGCGTCAAGAGGAAGGCGCCGCCCGCGCCCGCCTTCCACCCGCAATGCCCTGGCGCACCGCTAGGGTCGGGCTGCTTACTGTAATACTATCACAACGCGCGACACAGAGCGAGCGGGCGCGCGCACGGCAGCCGGCAACCTACTGCGATTAACCTATGCCATAGGTAATGCGGCGAGCGCACCTGCAGTGCGGAGTGGAACCCCCCTGACGGCGCTTACGGCTGTGGGATCGTCCATCAATTACATACATCACACGGCGTTTAAGATTTCAAGACCCCCTTGTGGAGATCCTTGAGAGATCCCCCGAGAGATCCTTGGGGAAGGCCTATGCCCAGCAGTGGGCGTCTTCCGGCTGATATGATGATAAAGAAGACCCCTTGTCATTTTTTTTCTATCTGTTTAACACTGGCTGTCACATTTGGCTCGGCCAAGAGGGGGCGCTGGGCCTTTGCAAGCTCCACTTATTTACAGAATACAGGGCTGGGGGGCACCGGCAGGACAAGCCGGGGGGGGGGGGAGTATGTTCATAGTCAGCCTAGGGCTGTCAGAACTCTAAACCAAACCCTGTTGCCAACCCTTCAGGACCGAGTTTATGCATTATATACTACCCAAAATAAAATAGGGCCCAATCAACTTTTCTCAGTAAAACAAAGACATAAAGATAATTATGTGACAAAGCATATTTTTTATAGAAGGGTTTTATTAATTGTTTACACTTCAAATTAATTAAAAAAAAACCCTACTTGCAATATGTTCATGGATAGAAGGGTATATTTCCAAACTCCAGACCTTTGATATAATTTGTATGGCACTCTTTTGGTAAAAAAAAACATGGAAACGGTGATAATTTAGGAGTGTTCCTGCCGGTACACGCTTAAAGAACACACATTTTCGCAGATGCGCTTACCCTCTATCATCGCTACCAACATTTGGTAAACAAAAGATGCGCCATACAAATTACACCAATGTTGACCAAAGGTCTACATTTTGAAAATATACCCAGAAACACATTTTTTTTATAATTTCATTTTACCGAGAAAATTTAAGTAGGCCTTATTTTGATATTTGAGTAGTTTACTTATTAAGAGGAAACACCAAGGCCAAGAGAATTGAAAAATAGGTATTTGTAAAATCTATTGCTGCCTCCATCTATCAAGCCTCCCCCCGCAGAGTGCAATAGAGACAGCCGCAGCTTGGACTGAAAATACCTATTTAAAGTACACAAAATCAACGATTCGTAGACCCCTGATTCCTTCTCCAAAACTTATCCGATTTAACTACTTTTTTCATTAAAAATTAAAGAAAGGCTTTGGCAGTGTTCCTATGTTTTTCTTTTTTTATATAATCTAGTAAAATTTGTTTTCTGAATGTATGAACGCAGCCGAAAATCTGGCCAATTTTTTAGGTTTTTGAATGTTCATATCTCTTTTAATAATTAATTTATGAAAAAAAGGAAAACATAGGAACATGCATAACATTGGCCAACGATTTTTTGGAAAAAAAATATTGCTCTACTGCCATTATCCAGAGAGGAAACAGGGGACGACGTTTGTATGTAAAAACGGCCCTTGTGTTTCCTCTTAAGTTATTATGTTACTAAATAGCAACCGTTTTAAAACAGATACGGCGGCAGCGACGGCTACATACAGTTCGACGACTTCATAATGTGTTCTGTGCGACTCAAGACCATGATCGGTAAGCGAGTAACTTTAAGGTTCAACTTTTTAAAATTCAATTTTGAGACTTATACCTTTTTGAATATTTTGTGTCTCTAAGATAAAGGAAGAATGTAGAAAAGCGATCTCTGCTGTAGTTAGTTGTATTTTGCACTCTATGCCTCTCCATTATCCTACTTAATATTATAAACGCGAAAGTTTGTAAGCATGGATGGATGTTTGTTACTCTTTCACGTAAAAACTACTGAATGGATTTGGATGAAATTTGGCACACACATAGTTTATAACCTGGATTAACACATAGGATACTTTTTATCCCGTAAAAATGCATAGTTCCCACGGGATAGCGATAAGTGAGTTATACGTCGCCGTGACGTCATGAGCAGCATAGCAACTAATTCTCTTTAATTTGTCCAGGAAATATTGCAGATTGCATGTAGGGTGCACGTTAGCTTGATTTTCATACTAACGGTGATAACGTTTTCCACCCTCTAAACCTTAACCCATAGCCATGATTTTTTTGTATGTTGTCAGCATGCCCTAAAACTAGGTTTGTATGTTTTGATTTTTTAAATATTCTTAATACTTTCAAAAATATTGTCGCTTTTTTGTTTTGTATAAAACTCCTAAAATGTAAATATTGGCAAATCTATGACTAAAATTAAAAACAATCGAAACATACAAACCTCGTTCTAAGGCATAATGACAACATACCAAAAAATCATTGGCATAGGTTAAGGTTTAGAGGGTGGAAAACGTTATCGCCGTTATTATGGAGAGCGCTTTTTCAGGCTGGGTTGACACTCATCACTCCCGCGGCAATTATAAAAGAAAGTCTGTCTGTCCCTATTTGATGAATCTCCGGATCTGATGAACCGATTTCAGTGCGGTTTTTGTTCATGAACTAAGGTAGTTGGATGGCAGTATTTTTCAGTGGCAACAGCAGTTAATGAATTTTGGAAATATTTAAATTACGTCTACATATTTTCGAGAATTGTACGGTCAGCCTCAGTAGCTGAACATTTTAGTACCTTGTCGCTGTCAGTTATGTGAAAAATACTACGACAAGGTTCTTAAGTGTTTAGACTACTTCTGAGCGTGACTGTACACATTTTTGACTGTTGCATCTAGGTTCCTTAGATATCTAATTATTGTGTGTTTCTACATTATTGTTACAATAATAATTATAACAAATGAACAGCAAACAACGAACCGGTAGAAAATCTCGAACGCGAGTTGCAAGGGTACCCGTGAAGAGCTACGGATCCCGGATTTGAGGAAATCACAAGTATACCTTACGCCATGTATCTCGATACACTCTCGATAAAAGCTGCAAGGAAACTCTAGATGGCTTTATGCAAGAGTGTCAATCATTAATCGAAATTTTAAGGCTTGTGTCACGGTTAATGTTTAATGCAATTAAGTAAGATCTCTGCGCTTTAAATGATGAGTCGTTAATTTCGATTATGTTAAGTTGGTATTTTTCTGCATAACACCATCCGTTAGTTTTTTTATTGATATTTATTCGAGACAAGGTAAATTTAAAACCGATTGCGTTTATAAAATTCCTTGTTGCCTTTTGAATTGAGATATTGTTTGCCGCAGTGTAATACATAAATATTAAATAAAATATATTCAACCATACATACAATTTTCTTTCAGATATTTTTTTAAACATTACATAAACTGTCTGCAAACACTATGCACACTTTTTTGGACAAACACGGCAAAAAATGATATTTGTGTTATTATTATTGTTTTTCTTAATTTTTATTTATTTTTTGTTGTCAAGTCCTCACGTACTAACACGCTTCCTAACTGTCAAAGGTCCCTCCGTTTTAAGCAGAAATAAGTTTTTTTTCGTATTTCAGAAACCTTCAAGGGAAGATCGTCTGGCGGCGATTATGCAACGTTCTCCCTCGATGATTGGCTGAATCGCACAGTGTATTCGTAAGAAAATATGCCTTAATTATTCGTGACTTAAGAGCGTTAATGTAACGGACCCTTAAAGAGTGTAAAGCTTACTTGACTCTACTATATTAAAGCGCAAATAAAACAAGCTTGGCTTAAATTACATAAAACATTTCATGCAGAACCAAATTTTCAAATTTATTTTTATGGTTCTCTTGTTAGAAAAGAACTATTTAGAACTTCACTTCGTACATCCGTCCGTATGTATCATGATTTTGCACAATATACGAGGGTTTGCCAGTACGATATATTGTAACAAATTACTATCAAAAAGTTTTTGTTAAAAAAATATTTATGAATAAAATCCCCTTTTGCTGGCGATCCTTTATTATCATGTAATCGATCGGAGCTACAAACAAAGGAAATGTCAAATCAATCCGACCAATAAAACTGGATTATTAGCCCTCTGGGTTGGCAACGCATACGTATAGGCGGTGGTAAGCACTTACCATCAGATGACCCGCTTGCTTGTTTGCCTTCCTGTTTCATTTTTTTTTTTTGTTAAAAAAACATTTAAAAAAAAATACCCGAAATCACAAACAAATAGCAAGTAAAATGAAAGCTTGTTAAAACAGTTTTAATATTAATAGCGCTTTAGTTGAGTAAATGAAGGCTGGTTTTGTACTGTTTAAGAACGTCCTTTTTATATGTACAGAAATTCTTCCATTACCTCAACATATTATATTATACATACGAGTATGAATATTTGTAAAAAAATACGATCACTTAAGCTTTAACATGTGATATCTAAGTCACAAATTTCGCCATCTTAATGTTTTTCAGTGTATACTTTATCTATATTTCTTCATTTACTATTTTTGGATGCTTATTTTAAAAAACTAAATTGTTACAATAACTTTTGAATTTATGAAAGGGTTAAACCCATATATGAAAATCTTATAAAAGGGAAGTCTAGCTTGTATTAAATTATTCGCAGTAATAATTTGCCATTGCCAATATTATTCACAGTTTTTCGTAAGTACAGTTAGAAGTAAATATATCTACTGTCAAAGTGGTAAAAAAGACTATTTTCAAGAGAATAAGAGCTTGTGTGATGGCTTTTGAGCTTTTCTCTTAGCTACTTCGACTGCTGACTGTACAAGTTTCATAATACTACAAAGATTTCCCTTCCAATTTTAACCTAGAAAATGTTTTGTTTTTGTATGACATTAAAAGTCCTGACATAATGTCGAGAGACATTTCGATCACTTTTGTTTTTATGTATTTCAAAGGCATTTAATTAATTGAACCTGTTACGGAAATATCTTGAATTTCTGATTAGAATATAATATAAATATTGACAAGCTAATGTTGTAAAACATTTAAGCTAACCATGTATCCGTCGCTATTAAAGAGTAGTATAAAGAGATTTATATAATGATCTACTTACTGTATAATTAAAAAAATAGACAATCAGTATTTTTTTATCCACCGAGATCCATTCCAGAGAATTAGGTGTATTTTTCATCATCAAACGGTGCTGTGCGGTCAGCCATATTTTTCATAGTTGTTTTTGTTTCATAAAATGATTGTTGCACCCATATGACATTTTCAATGCATTTTACTGTTCGTACGTTTTTTATTTATGGTAATTTAATTTTGAATGTAAAACTCCAGATCTGAATAAAGTATGTTTTTTATTCGCTAAACTTGCTTTTCTTTTACTCCCACCAGTTCGGTCCTTACACGCGTTTTTCAATAATTTTGATTTGTAAAGAGCAATGGCATAAATCCACTTCCTTTATTCATGGTATAGAACAGCCAAGTTCATAAAATGCGTTCCCAAGATCACCGAATAAATAATAGTACTAACGTACAGAAAATTCTCTTTTCCGACTGCAATTAAATTAAATCCAACTTTATTCACACGCACGAAAAGTTCGTTGTCCTTCACACAGTCACCAGGCGGCTCGCGTCAAAAGGAACGCGCCGCCCGCGTCCTCTTTCCCCCCGAAACTTCCGGCGATACGTTAGGGTTGCGGCGCATTCGTTTTTAAAAACACTGACACAGCGAGGGCGAGCGAGCGGGCACGCGAGCAGCAAATAAATTCTTGTTTGATAATTGATTTCGAAGAAAAAACAATCCTCCATCGAAGTTAATTACAAAACTCGTTTAAAAAACGGCAAATAAAATCTTGTTTAACAAACCAAAGGACGTTTTTGGGTTGACTTAAAAAAAAACACAAAAGTGTGACTTACAGAAATATATTCAATCACAGTTAACATACCTAATATTGGTCAGTCAATGAGATAATGGTTCCTTGTGGATAATTTCAAACATCAACATCTTCCTAACTGTTCTGTTCTGCTCTGCCTCCGTGTGCCAGCGGCATTAGGCTAGCAGGCGGGCGCGTCGTCGTCCATGTCGTCATCGTCGTGGTCGCCGCCGTCGTCGGAGTCGAGCTGTGCGCCGAAGGCAGCCGCCATCTCGGCCAGCAGCGCGCTCGGCACCTTGTACGTCGGGATGTCCGACGAGCGAATCACCAGCTTCGCGTCACCTGACCAATGAATACAAACTTAACATAAAACGTTCGATATACATGGTTAAAGAACGTATACGTGAGAACTTTTTATAAGTTAGGTTAAATTTTAAGGTTAATTGAGTCGAGTTACAAATAAAGATAAAATAAAGGTGGCGTCTTAACCACAGAATAAATAATAGTGCTAAACGTACAGAAACTTCTCTTTTACGACCGCGATTAAATGAATTCCAACTTTATTCACACGCTCAAAAATTTCATACTACTTCATACACATTAAGCCAGGCGGCGCGAGTCAAAGGAACTCGCCGCCCGCCCCCACTACTTCCGGCGACACTCTAGGGTTGCGCGGCATTCGTTTTCGTTTGCACTGACACGGCAGGGGCGAGCGTGCGGCAAACCGACAGCCTACTGCGATTTGCCTATGGCATAGGCAAGGCGGTCGAGCGTACCTACAGTGCGGAGTGGAACCCCGCTGTCTTAACATAAAAGCATGCGAGCATGCTACTAGTACGGTTTCCAATACCGGCATTTTTAGTATGCATAATACCGGGATACCGGTATTGAAAGCCCTGGTTTCTAGGCAGCGAGCGATCATTAATGAGAATCGGTAGTGCTTGCTCTGTTGAGTTCCGACGTAGACAGCAAGACAGCCGGTGACATTACTGGCTCAAACGTTATTCCATCTTAACCCTCTGGACTGTCAACGTGTAATTTTGAGTTTTCTTAATTTTTTGCATGAACATATATGTGTCGCACAGACGAAGCTATTTTGCACGAGCCTGGCACTGGTTTCACGGAGTAGCAAGGTAATTTGTTCCAGTTTGTTGATATGGACCTCCGCAAAGTAACGCCTGAATCTATTAATTATTTTCTTAATGTTGCGGGCGTCTAAGTGCTATGGTGATCACTTACCATCAGGTGACCAACTTTCACGTGTGCATTCCAGTTTTATAAAAAAGAAGTAGGCGCTAGAGTGCTCCTCAGGGACGTAGCTACCGCCGTATCACGGGGCCTCGAAACTAAAGGGGCCCCGTTTTGTAGAACCATAAAATCATGACCCTCCACTTGGGGTTCGCCGCAGTCGGGTAGAAGGGCCCCCTGACAAATTGATACAGGGCCCATCCCGGGCAAGCTACAACTAGGGGGGTTCCACTCCGCACTGAAGGTGCGCTCGCCGCATTACCTATGACATAGGTTAATTGCAGTAGGTTGCCGGCTTGCCGCGCGCGCGCCCGCTCACTCAGTTGTCGCGCGTTGTGATAGTATTACAGTAAGCAGCCCAACCCTAGCGGTGCGCCAGGGCATTGCGGGTGGAAGGCGGGCGCAGGCGGCGCCTTTCTTTTGACGCATGCCGCCTGGCGAATGTTTATGAAGTAATACGAACTTTTTGAGTTTGATCATAAAGTTGGAATTCGTTTAAAAGGTCGCAATAGAGAAGTTTGTTTACGTTAGTACTATTATTTATTCTGTACTACTACAACTAGACAAAGATCTGTTAGTAAGTCACCTATGACGACGCCGTCCTGCGCTATGAGGCCGGCGTACATCTCGGGCGGCACGTTGAAGCGCAGCAGGTTGAAGGCGCGGTCCGACCGCACCAGCTTCACGGCGCGGAACCGGCGCAGGAGCGGCGCCAGCTGCTCCTTGCCCGGCAGGAACGGCTCGCCGTAAATCTGTCCGCCAACAAACATAAATATAAATAAATATATATATCTCGGGACAATTCACACCAATTAACCTAGTCCCGAACTAAGCAAAGCTTCAACAATAACAATGACATTATAATACATGGATGTACAGTGTCATACTAAGTGACAGCAGAAAAACGGACCGACATAAGAATACAGGTTGACGCCAATGTTACAAATACAAATTATTGGTTTACCATTTATAGTCATTGGATTTACAACTTTACGTCTAACTACATAAAATAAAAATTTAGTTTCGTTGCAAATAGGTTTTTTTAACAAAATACATACTGACATAATACATATTGACAGCAGCGCCGTCGGTCCGACAGACGGACAGCGCGAGCGATTGTCGATTTGTTGTACTTTTGTTGACTTTTGATGCGGCCATATTTTAAACGCTGACTGAAGTCTATTACTTATTATATTGACAATAACTCAACAATGCGTATTTTAACCTTTTTCAACGCCACGCCAAACACAAAAGTCGTCGTTCAAACGCCAAGCTTTTTTTTTGTAAGTACCGAAGTTGAACCTTATGTCAATGCACGTAGGTCACTTTTAGCACGCATAGACGTATATATAGGTCATTGGCGTTGAACTCATAGTGCGGATATATCTTTGGCGTTGAAAAGATTAAACTTTGCAATCATTGTTAGAAGAAAAAATGTGTCTAAGTTATTATTCGTAAGTGATAACTTAATATAATAATAATATAATTCGGAGTTGAGTTGAGACCCTTGGTCCCGGTGCACTAGGCCCATTCAAAGAGATCTCGAAGAGATGGTCGACGTCACAGGCTACCTCGCACAGCATATAAGCTTAGCTATACAGAGAGGTAGTGCTGCCAGTATCTAAGGTACCAAGATAAGCGGGCTTTTTTTTCTGATATATTTTAGTATTAATGTTTAGTTTATATTTAGCTTTTACGTAACTTATTTTATTTTAGCGATAACTAAATTTTTGAATTGTTGAAAACAAAACGGAAATAGACTAGCGAAGTTGGCATATAGCACAAAAAGCAAAACCAACTAGGTGTATACAACCGACCAAGTGCGATACGGACTCGCGGACCGAGGGTTCCGTAAAAAATTTATAAGCACTGAACATATATTGCTCTAAAAAATGATATACTGGATTGAGGGACCAACTTAACTTTGCCCTTGGAAAACTGCTGTCCCCGTACATCGACATTAAGTCGTGGACACTTTACCAAATGCAAATATATCTGTGGTGTCAATGAAAAACGAGATGAGTCAAAATTCTTTTCTATTTTATTTCTTTAGTAATAGCCTCTTGTTACTAACGATTGTTCAAATAAATACTAAAAATGCCACTAATAAAGTTGAACATTAAGTAAATTACAATTTTCTAATAAAACACATCAGTTGTTTTCTTAAATTGCCCCTAGTGAAAAGTTCAAGTATATGTACTTATCTCCTTTTTCCTTGACACCACAGATATATTTTATATACTTTTAAAAGTTATGTATCGAACTCCTAAACATTTTTTATTTCCTTATTCAGTTCTAAGCATCGCATACATTATGACCTAATGGAGAACCAAGACCTCAAAAATACCGTTGTTTACATGAAAAATTGTGACCTTCTGTTTGTCAAAGTGTAATAATATTAGTAGCTTGTTTGCCTTCCTATTTCATAAAAAAAAGTATTTAAATATACTCACTCGCATCCTGTGAAACGGCGTCTTTTCAGGGGTCAAATGTTTCTGGATCACTTGCCTGATTATCTGTAAATGGTTATTCGCTCTGGTTATCGTTATTATTCTTTACTCATTAACCAATACAAAAAATGCAACGTTAATATTTGCAACCTCCTGATGCCATAGACATATGCCTTGGGGATGTGGGAACATTTAAAAGTAAGCTTTTTTCACATAGTTACTAAGCTTATAATTCTATGTATTGTATGTATGGGGTGGATAGATCTCTGAGGGGGCAATGATTAAAATCGTAAGAGTTTTCCCGTCGCGCGATCAGGGATTCGAACCCGCATCACATAACTTGCCCGGACTTGGGTATTACTATAACTGTGCAATGGTAGAACACATGGCCCAAAACATGAGATGCGGGTTCGAATCTTTGCTCCCGCGACCAGATTTTTTCCTTTCTAAAAGTTTTTATTACTTACCGAGGGAAAATGTAGCGACATGTTCTGCAGTTCCTGTCGCACCCTTCTCCGCGCCGCGTCCTCCTCAGTTCCCCCCTCCCCTCCCACGTCCAGATTTCTGATGTGCTCCATCACCTAGATAATAAAAATTACAAATGCGCAAAAATAGGAAAAATCATCAAAATCTATACTTTTTTTTATACCACGTTGGTGGCAAACAAGCATGCGGCTCGCCTGATTTTAAGCAAATACCGCCGCCTATGAACGCTCGCAACTCCAGGGGAATCACGTGCGCGTTGCCGACCCTGCAAGAACCTTATAATCCCCCTCTTAAAGACCCCCATGCTGTACCTTGCTGGGAAAACCGCAGCAGGAAGCTCATTCCACAACCGAAGCGTCCTCGGAAGGAAACGTATACATATAAACTAGTTAAAAGAGCTCTGTTAGTGACTGACTGACAGACAAAGCATAGCCTAAATTTAATAATAGACAGCAATCAATGTTGACACATTTGAGGCACTGGGCATTGAGGTATTGGGCTTTAAAAAAAACCTACGGACGGGCCAAGTTTTGGAGTTTTTGATTGCTATATATGCGAGTGGTAGGACTTTGTGCAAGGTCCGTCCGGATAGCTACCATCATCTTGCTCGTTAATCCTGCCGCTAAGCAGCAGTGCTTGCACTGTTGTTTTCCGGCGTGGAGAGCAAGACAGCCGGTGTAATTACTGGCACAAGAGGTATTCCATCTTAGCCCTCTAAGTTGGCAACGCATCTGCAATCTCCTTGGTATTGCGGGTGGTGATCACTTACCATTAGGTGACCCACTTGCTTGTTTGCCTTCCTATTTTATAAAAAAAAAATATTATTTCGTTATTTATGTCGTCATCTCCTTCTGGGTCGACGGTCCCAGGCGTTTGCGAGCCGGCGATAGCCCGCGGGCCGTAGTTTGCCTACCCCTAGCTTAAACCGCTGACGATAGAAACATGAAATTTGAAACAAGCGCTGCCTTCGTTAGAGGGTGTAGACATTCACTAATAAATATTTTTTGGAAATTCCACCATTAAGGGAGTTAAAAGAGAAGTGGAAGATAATGCATAATACAAAATCTTGGCGGACAAAGTCGCGTGTAAAATCAAGTAAGTAAATAATATTAGAAACGAAGAATTTGGTAGTCAAATACCGAAGTCTAACCTAACGCCAAACCCATTCCATGGTAAGGGAAGCCCTGAAAGTCTGAAAGACGTTTGATATTATTAATAGAGAATTGGTTATTCACCTTTTTAGTAATTTTCACTGAGTACTTCGAGGTCGCCGTCTGTATTCTGTCGTACGGTATGTTGTCAATTGCTGTAACAGAAAAAAGTATATTTAAATTTGTTTACAATTGCAGAGTATTTTCTCAATTAAACGATTTAAATTGACAAGGAAACGCTTTAATATACCAATCCAATTATGACCTATTATTAATTATGAATACCTCAACAAGGTAGATTGCTGACAAGTACTATAATAAAATGACATTGAAAATAACACCCTCATGTATAACGCTATCAACAGTGAATAAATGAATTATAAATTCTTTTCTTATAGACAACAATAACCAGCCTTTCTGACAAGCTCTTTGCGGGTGGTAGGACCTTGTGCAAGTTCCGTCCGGATCGCTACTACCATCTTACTTGCTAATCCTGCCGCTAAGCAGCAGTGCTTGCACTTTTGTGTTCCGGCGTGGAGAGCAAGACAGCCGGTGTAATTACTGGCACAAGAGCTGTTCCATCTTAGCTCTCTGGGTTGGCAACGCATCTGCAATCCCTTCGATGTTGCGGGTGTCTACAGGCAGTGGTGTACACTTACCATCAGGTGACCCACTCGCTTGTTTGCCTTTCTATTTCATAACAAAAAAAGCTCAGCGTGGTAAATCGTGGATAAACAGGGGCCGCATAATCGGTGTCGCACACGGGCGCTCAAATAGCCAGCGGCGGGAATGCGCCCGCTCACCGTAAGGCGAGGCGGAGACGACGGAGAGCTGGTCCTCGGTGAGCTGCGTGCGCGGCGCGGCGCGCGCGTCCTGCAGCGCGTGCAGCGCCGACAGGATGAGCTGGAAGTCGCCGAAGTGCGGGTGCAGCCGGCGGTAGGCGCGGCTCAGCTTGAAGCAGGCCGTCGCCGCGTCCGCGTTGCTGCCCATTATCACGCGCAGCCGCTCGAACAGCGTCTGCACGGACGGTTATTGGTTTAAAAAAAAAACAATTTAAACGGTTTATATCGTGTGTATTGTGACGAATCTGATTCCCGACGTTTCGAGCCCTTTACGGGTCTCATGTTCACGGGCAGACTGACAAAAAACTTGTAATACAGACTAGACAATTTTGAAAAAATAATTGAAAAAATTAAAAAACTAAATATGAAATCGTTCCAATTAACGCAATAAGACTACAGACTCTACCAGCGCTTCGGAAATGGCATCCTCTGAGAAGAATGCGCCACAAAAAACTCAGCACTCAGCACTCAGCCTTTTTTCAACCAATTAATTAAAAAAAAAAATTAAACAAACAAGAAGTTACATAAAGATAAAAAATAAATGTCAATGCTTACAAGTCGCGAAAACTTAAGCATAATTAAAGTTATTGGTTTACCGCGGCAGTATGTCGAGTGGGGCCCTTTTTGATTCTGTTCGACAGTGTTCCTGCCTTGGTACTCTGGTGTATAATGTTGAATGGTTTAAATAAATGTTTTTCTTTCTTTCTTCTTCTTTCTTACATTTGTGGAAAATTGACATGGGAGGAATTATTGAGGAATTTTACCATTCAGGAAATTAGGTGTTTGTGGAATTGGAAGTTCTTTACAAAATTTTTTTTTAATTTAATTTACTTGATTAATTTTAATTGTATGTACACTGTGATTTTATGCAATATTTCTAATTTCAAGAAAATTTTCACTTCGGAAACTGGACATTCCAAGTAAATGGGCATTAGAAGAATTGGGCATTCCAAGAAAATGGACATTTGGGGTATTGGACATTACTTACATCAATGTATAATGTACAAAATAGTGACAAACAGAGAAAAAGGAAGGAAGGCCTACATACCCTACACTACAACAAAATGATTGAGCATGGCTATGAAAGGAGAGAGCAGAAGAGATTAATTCATTATTTACCCGGGCAATGCTCTGCAGCAGGCTGTGGTTCGGAGTCTTCCGGCTGAGGTTGAACAGGCTGGTGAACTTGCTCTGCAGCTCCACCAGCAGCTCCATGTGGGTCATTATCAAGATCTAAACCAAAAAGGAACCCTATTTAGAGCAAAACACACCAACCCTGAATGCTCATTTTACAGGACA
Source organism: Ditula angustiorana (assembly GCA_963691745.1). NCBI lineage: Eukaryota > Metazoa > Arthropoda > Insecta > Lepidoptera > Tortricidae > Ditula > Ditula angustiorana. Next base: position 6,494,180 of record OY829496.1, on the reverse strand, counting down.
TATGATCTAAAATTACAGGATTCATGGAAAAATATGGGACCAAGTTGTAATATAAATACAGGACATGGCCAAAATTATAGCTGAAAAACGGGACATCCTGTAAAATATAGGACAGTTAGCCGCCCTACCTGTAAGGGCGTAACAATTTAGAACTTATAAACTAAAAACATAAAAGTAAAAGTATTGCATGTCCAAATAATGTGAACAAAATAACATTAAATTATTACACTAAATTCTAAAAGAACTCCCAGACTTTCCCTTTCCCAAATTTAAGGAAGTTTATCTTTTTTTCTTCATAAAAAAGTTGCACTAATTGTTGGTTTCTTCACGAGAGGTTTTCGTTAACCAAACAATAAGTACAGTACACGAAAAATAAATGTTTACCAATTTTTTTTATGGAAAAGGACTGAACTTTAATGAGTGAAGATTGGGAAAGTGTACGGAGCTAACAGTAAGTTTTAGTTTTCCCTGACTTCCCAGGCGATTCCCTTGATTTCATTGACTTTTCCTGACCTCCTTAAGGTTCCCTGATTTTTTTCTGACTCTCTGACTTTCCAAAATTTGGACACCCTGATGAAATAGGGTGCTTATCAATTTTGTCTTAAAATACATTTGAAAGTAACTGCAGCATACTTGAAGCAACATACCTTGTGCGGGCTCTCCTCTAAAGGAATCCTCAAAGCCCTGGCTAACTTCATAGGAATTTTCTTTGGCTTTGCTAGCGGAATCTGAAACATACAGTAGGCGAAATATATTCACATACCACCTTAGAACCTAATAGCAATGACGGGACATGTTAAACACTAGGCTGTGCCATACAAATGTCATGCAGGTGTCTCTTCGACTAGGTTCTACGGTGGTACGTGTTTCCTTGACTGTACACACAAAATCAAAACCAGTGAAACAAACTGGCAAAATAAAACTAGAGACTAGGTATCCATCCATATGCCCATGCCGATTAAATAAATTAAAAAGGTATTATTGGTACTGATACTGACACCAATGCCATTAAAAGCAATGGCACAATCTGAAGTCCCGCACAAAGAAATTAATTAGGTACTTATTTCCTTATGCTCTGAAAACAACTGACAGCAAGAAACTAGCAGAACATAGCAGAACAAACATATCTTTTCAGTAGTAGAAAAAAATAATTAAAAATACCCTACCTACTTTACCTATCAGTGAAACAACCTCGCTAGATGAGGTCTTTGTTGATTTTTGACGATCTCAGTATAAATTCGTGTAATTTGACTGCAATTTATAATGTAACTTTGTATTGACTGAATGAACTAAAATAAACTAACGAAACAAAGAGGATTTTCGCTACAAAACCCTTGCTACGAGCTACGAGCGTAGCACGTAGCAGTACGTGGCATTTGATATGATAAGATTGTTTTTGAGTTGTTTTCACACATAAACAAATACCGCTCCGTCTCAAGTCCCTTGCATCTAAGCTGGCTTGGTTTACTTACGTCTGGTATGTCATCAGGTATGAGGGCTCTTATATTCAGTTTCGGCATGCTTTTACTGTTTAACTTCTCGACAACTTGCAGCGGGTCTAACCTCTCGGAGAGACGTAAATAACATGTTTTTTCAAACTTTCCAGGACCACGCACAAAGTTCAGAGTGTCGAAATGGCCAGCGATGACCGGCGCAAAAGACTTTATGACTTGCACAAGAGACCACTGTAAAATAAAACAGAAATTCAGAAAGGACTTTCCAAAAACACAAAAAGCATTATTATTTATATTTCTTTAAGTTACCTTCGTTGGAATTCCTTCAAGAGCAATTATAGACATGTTAATGTTTTGATAATACTTCTTTTCTCCTCGTATTCAGTTTAGCCTACAATAAAAGGGAAATAAATAGAGTTAATAAACTCTACTCAAAACTCCTCAACAAGCAATCAATTACTCGACCCGACTGACAGACGACAGACAGAAGCGACTTAAATTTTTTTATTCGACTCTAATTTCCATAGACTCACTATTGAGAAGACTAACGCCGAGCGTGTCTCCGAAAGGGACAGCAAATACACACACATGAATATTTAGGGTTACCATCTTTAAGGCAGTTTTCCCTGGGGTCATTTACGATGTCAATAAAAAAAACAATCTTTTTATAAATTGAAAAAAGAAGAATTACTTTTGGAAAATGTTTTTAATAATTAACAGGAATTAATAAAATCACTCTTAATAATAATAATAATGGTTAGTTAGTCTCGACCAACACCTCAAGAGACTCTCGCTAGAAGGTTGGATCAAGGGTCAGATACAGAAGGCGATACTCCTGGACACGTCACGAAACCCACACTGTAACAATAGATTTCGGTCAAAGTGTTAACAACACATTCTGGAAGATTCCAGTCGGTGCAATCCATGATTCCCGTATATGTGGTTCGTGGGGGAATCTGGAAGTTAAATCCAGAATACACTTCACGGGGCTTCATTTCATACAGCATTTGAGTCGACCTCCGAGTTACACGAGTGCATATTTTATCTGTGTACTAGTGTTTTATCTCGTAAAATAAACGATTAAATGAATCAAAATACTAGACTAACATGTTTTACAAAATAGGGTCCTGTATAAGTTTTTTCTGTACCAATATTTCATCAACGTACTATTTACCCCTTAACGTGGGGTAATGTTCGTGGGAAAAAGTGACAACACTGAGTTTTAAGGTTATGTAAAAAGCACCAACTAAAAATGCATAAAACAGCTTTTATTTGATCTTGAAACACGTTAGGATGTGTATGTAAAGCGGGAAGAAACCACACAATATGAAACATCTGTTCTAATAAGTCAAATAAGATCAAATTTTTAAAAACTTCAGAGTGGAAAGATAGTTCATCAATTTTCGATTCACTGTCACTTTTGCAGCCTAAAACAGAACATCGCACCATTCTGCAGACTCGTTATATTGTTCTTAACGCCTGTATAAACAATAGTCCACGTAATTTTAAATAAATCGGACATTTTTTGTAATTTTTCCGGTGACATGGATTGAGCTTGTCACAAAACGTCAAAGTCTGTTTAGCATAGAAGTATGCCTAGCAAACTTCACCTTGAAAAAATTAAACATGCGATGAGGGACAAAACATATCAAGCTCTGTCTCTTTTTTTCACAAGCAAATTCGTATTTATATCTTATTCTTGTGCAAATGAAAAGGAAGACGTCCATTGTTCTATAGCTTTCTCTTTCTACGCTAATTTCTAACGCAGGAAAGGCAAAAGAGACTGAGTCCGTAAAGCCAACCTTCCAAATGTATGCCAAATGCATTTGTTTAGAAAATGTGCAAAAACATTTGTTTAGAAAAAGAAAGAAATTTATTACAGAAAAAGTAAAAAAAAGTAAATAAATAAGCTTTATTAATTTGAATTTGCATTCTAATTTATTTATCCTCGTAGCTAATAACGGATATAACCAAAATTTTGATTATGCAAAATGATACAAAATTCAAAGGCTTAAACAAAAATGAGTGTTTTTTTACCACATTCTGTCCCTAGTACATTTCCAGCAATAGAAACACTGTCAATATATGAAACACAAGGCGGTTGTTGATAATTTGCTATAGCAATAGCTTATGTTTGATACTATCGATTTGAATGTATGAAAGTCCAGTCTCAACCGTAAAGACTTTCATTTTATTCTCTTTGATTTTTGTTTGGCAAGTATTGCAACGGCATCGGGAACTTGCCGGTAGATTTGTATTTCAACAGAAGTAACAGAGCAGAATTCAAATTGATTTGGTTCACGGCAAGATGGGACGCGTAACGGTGTTGCTTACGGGGGTACCAAAATATGTAAGTAATAAATGTATTCTACCTACTCACTATATTATATTTGCAGAATTGTCTGTCGTGGACTGACGGGCGCAGATCAACGATGAATAAAATATCTAAAAATATTATCTTAATCAAAGGAAAACATGCGAACACGTGCACACGATAAAACTAAATTGTATTTTTTATCGAAATGTACGAAAGTCAAATTCAGGACGCATAAAGTCCCGTTCCTAGAATGTTTCTTCGTCTCTTTCGCAAAATGTCCCTTTTGCAAGTTTCCTATTTACATGACAAACATCTAACCTGTAAAAGACCCTTTTAAAAATAAATCGTTTAGTTAACGTGGTGAAAAGGTTAACTAGGACGACCTATTCCTGACCTGAACTTTAGCCTCAAAAACAAAACTTCATTCACACGTCATCCATTTTTTTGTAAGTAACCAAGTTGAACCTTATGCGAATGCACGTAGGTCATTTTTATATTGTACCGATTGTCGTATATATCGGTCTTTGGCGTTGAACTCATAGGGCGGATATATCGGTCTTTAGCGTTCAAATTGTTCAAAAGGTTAACACGTTCGCGGTTCCCATTCCTATACAAAGTGTTTCGAGTAAGTACACGACAATCCTCACGCATAATTTTCCTACAACACATAAATCCCGCATACTTACTGCGTCAGAGATAAGGTCATTTGTGAGGTGTCGCGTGGTACATACCTATGTATGTTACTGCGGGGCGATTTTCGTGTCAGCAGAGATGGAGTCACGGTAGAAATATGTCAAAAACAGCTGTCAATTCCCTATGAATACGAAACCGTTATTTTTTGACATATCTCTAGTGTGAGATGCATCTTGATGAACTTCAGAATTGGGGGGCAGGACAGTCGTACCCTCATGTATACCACTTGGTGTTCACAAGGTGACATTCTGTAAGCGTGAACGCTAATAGTAACGACGGAACATATGAGCTTGACGTAAGAGAACGAAAGAAAACGTCAAACTGTCTCGATCGTCAACGTCAAATTCATACATGCTATCGCTTATACTAGCGTTGACGCTGAAAGAATGGCACTTTGTCTAGACAGCCTGGACTCATGAGAACTTTTAAGTGTGATAATTACATTATATTATAGTGGAACTTGGAACGTTATAAGAGAACTAACTCAAAATTTCACTTTCAGGCAACTCTCGACGATCTAAGTTACTATTTAGACTGTTTGTTCGACACAAATCCAGAGGTCGGCAAATTCGATGTTCGCGAACTACCGCGATATGAAAGTAAGCGGCAGATAGCTTTAGATTTCTGTTCTGGATTTGACGCAATCGCGGCCCAAGAACAGCTTGACGGATATCGATACCAAATGGAAGATGGCCAAAAGCACACATTTTGGGCCAAAATAACGAACAGGAAGGATTATTTAAGGAGGGAGTCGAGTCTGGCACGATCCCGCAGTCCCATCATTGCGGGCGAGAGTTGGTCGACACTGGCCTGCCTGCCTACCATGTCAGACAGCGCGATGTTCCGAGCGAATGCTAAGCTAGATGTGAGTCTACCATGTGTACTTTTATTTTTTTATTACGAAAACCGACTTCCGTCCTCGTAATCTAAAGATCTCTTATAATCAAAATCGACTCTTATTGCAGCTATGGTTGCGTACTCTCAAAGACACAAATAAATACCCATTAAAGACGGAACTAAAAGAAAGTGTAATTTTTCAAGCATTTTTCGAAAGGGACGCATACAATATGTACTATGAAGTTGATATATATCTAATATAGCTATCCCTTTCGAACATTCACAATTTCTCTCAGTTCACTCTTTAATGGTCAGACTCAGTAGTTTGTTGCGGTTTGTACAGCTTTACTTACTGTAAAAAGTTCAGTTTGCACGCAGCTATTGTGTAGAAAAATAGATTAATTTTACTTCTTAACACAACCCAATGTCCCCAATGAGCTTTAGAACGATTAATTTGATAGTGTCAGTGACGTAGCGTGAGCTAATTTAGACGTGGGTAATCTAGAAGTTAATTTTTACTCTAGGCTAAATACAGATTGCTCCGAAAGCAGAAGTTGATCGTGCAGACAGAGAGGGAACTGTTGAGAGAAACGCGACAGCTGAAAAAGGTATGTGTCGTTGGCGTGGAAGCATTGAAAAGGTCACCACTGTTTATATGAACAGCAGCTTTTTGTGACTTGCTTGGTGTACAGAAACTTTCTTACCACAGACCATATTCGGCTTCACTTACATTCTCGACCCCATACTTATCTACCCGAATGATAAAGGCGCAATAACAACCTAATGCTAAACTCAATGTTTGTTCTCTCAGCGTGGTGGCCTAATGTTCAACTCAACGTGGTTTAGGTAGATACAAGAATCTCACTGTAGTAAAAAGCTTTGTGTATTCCAAATCATAAAGTGACATAAATAAATAAAAAGTCGAGACTGATTGAGGAAGACTGAGACTTTTTGCCGCGTATATAACTAAATTAGATAACCGCTATGCTCAAATGTCTTATTTGGTTATAATTGGCACAAACGGACAGAGAATACAATGTCTAATAGTTATGGAGCTTATTTATAGGAAAACTTCATTTCAAGTCCACGACCTAACATTGTGTACTCTGCACGCCAGTATTGCCACTCACATGTCAAATGGATGTATGAAAATATGAAGAACACATTACACTCCCTAAAATAATATGTAACGTTTTAGGATCTCCTTGACCTTCAAGGCGAACCAAGTACTTCGCGTAGATCAAGAGCACCTGCCGCAGACCAAAGATCGTGGTCCGAAGAGCTAGAGTTGCTTAGATTCAAAATAAATGAAACCTCTCGGTTAAAGGAATTACAGTCTGTGGACTGGCAATCCAATGAGTCTGCTTCAAAGTCCAAGCAATGGTCACCTTTGTTGGAGGTGAAAAAAGAAAACCAGATGTCACAATCACTTGATAAAAGCAAGTCCCAAAACCTAAGTGCATGGGAACGAGGCTTAAGAGATAACGGGTCGGGGTCAAGGATCAGCCCAAGACGGTCGTTAAGGGCACAGTCGCGTAGTCCCACGCCCAACTCAGAGTCAATAGAACTAGGAATAAGAGAATACAGATCAAGGTCAAAAGTGCGCTCAAGATGTGACTCCTTAATAACACAGACGCCAAGTCACACGCGTCCATCAACATCACGGGAAAGAGGATTATTAGAATACTATAGATCAAGGTCGAAAGATCGCTCAAGATGGGACTCTTCGAGGTCACTGGAACTTGAATCGAGGGAAAAGCTTTGCTATATGGTTAAAAAGTCAAGGTCGCCGACTCCATCTTCCACGTGTAAATTCAAGTCACGAGAATGGGACCCTAGACCACGAACTCCAACCCCCACCACTGAAAGACCGTGTTCATGGGAACGTACCTCGAGTGACGAAAGGTCAAAGCCACGTGAGCCTGAGTTTATGGATGAAAGGTCTAGGATACGTCAGCGAAACTTCGGGATAAAGTCATCACTAAAGCGTGATGCCAGTTCTAGAAAGTCAAGGTCACATAAGCTAGTTTCCAGGGACGAAAGGTCAAGATCACGCGAGCGAGGCTCTAGGAACAAAAGGTCAAAATCTCGAGATCTTGTCATTTGGGATTTCAATCCTAAAAGCCAACAGTGCCAGACTTCAAATGTAAGGTAATTATTATAACAAAATAGAAGTAGTTGACTTCAGGGAATTTCGTAACCAAAGGGTACCATTTGTTAACGGCACCCTATAACTAAGCCTCTGCTATGCGTTTGTCAGTCCGTCCGTCTGTCGCAGTCAGTCTGTCATCTTTGAACCGTAATAGGTAGACGTTTAAAATTTTCACGGAATGTTTATTAATATGGCCGCTGTAACAACAAATAATAAAAATAACCCACTAAAAGAAGTAATTAACTAATCTGCGCAAATTTTTCACGCATTTCAGATCCAGCGCCCATCCCTTTGAAGTTGATAAGACAACACTGAAAAAGACAGCCAATGGTGACACATACTCGCAAAAAGACACTGTAACTGAACTACACGCCGGTTGTACATTTAAATTAGACGATTTTTTCCATCTACCCTCATATACGAATAACAGGACAAGACCCACAGACGTAATTAGAAATAATTGTACAATAACCAGCAAGAATGCTGAAGCAGTAACAGCTGGAATTGAAATCAACTGTGTAACAAATACCAATGAAAGTACAAATAATTTAATATATCCTAAAGATACAAATGTCAACCGTCAACCAACTATTAAACTAAACGATAAAAATAATACGCTAGACAACAGAAGGGACGAGGAAAACTTGAACGAAAACATAATGAAAGATAAAGAAGAAAATACTGATAAAAGCATCGGCGCTGAGAATCGAGAAGCGGCGATAAATAAAGACAGAATCATTCAATCAGTCGTAAATGATGTAATGTTTCGAATGCAAACCTTATTCCTAGAAATATCTATAAAAGATAATATTGCACTATCCTACAGTAATGGAAAGTTAATGGTTTCTAAATTAAATGTATTGATTGAAGAGAGAGTAAAATCTCTATCTGCAGATGAAAATTTTTCAGAACTTACTGCGTTTGAGAATTACAGAAGATTGTACACAAAGGAAGATGAGACTCAGCTCCTTAAAAATATGTTAGATGAGCTGATTTCAAGTAAAAAGATAGATAACACAAGGAATGAAAAAAGTAAGTTTCATGTTGTCAGTGAAAAGTTCGTAAATAATAGCTAAGTATATGGTATAGGTAGCATGCCTTAGGTTGAACTCCCATCTCTTCCTTGTGAACGCCAAGTGAATTCTTAAACTTAGTTCTGTTTGGGTAAAAAACGTATTTTACCGAGTCAAATTTGTAGTAAGTATTTTACAGGGTCACTGGTCATGGGTAAGTCGACGTATTCCTTTTAACTTTTTAACCGCCATTGTCAGATTTTTAAGACCAATAATATTGAGCTCATTTCGCCGCAGTCTTGTAATTAAGACAAATGTCATGTAGTGTTAGTATACGTGGCGACACAGGCACGTCCGATGAAAATATTGTTCGCGGTCAAAGGGTTAACCTTCAACGCCACCTCAAGTACAAAAGTCGCCATTGACATGCAAAGCTTTTTTTTGTAAGTAACGAAGTTACACCTTGAACCGAAGTTGAACCTTAGGCGATTGCACGTAGATCACTTTTATATTGTACCGGTTAACAGATATATCCGTCTTCGGCGTTGTAAAGGTACAGGGGATATTGAAAAGATCAGTTGCAATAAAAAACAAGTTCATGCACCTACAGTCCTGGCCGAAAGATATTAATTTCCGGGATATTGGCCATTTTAATTTTAATTCTAATCCTTGTGTTTATTAATTATTTCAAAGGATTTACAATGAAATTTTAAGCTTTCGTAACCTGTATGAAGTATTTAACCTTTTTAACGCCACGTCAACCAAAACAAAACTCGTCATTCACACGTCAAGCTTTTTTTGTAATTAACGAAGTTTAACCTTATGCGATTGCACGTAGGTCACTTTTGTATTGTACACGTTGACCGATATAACTGTCATTGGCGGTATAAAGGTTCATTTGTTTCAATGATTGTTACTCGTTGACTTTTGTAAATTTTATTTTGGCCGTGCTGGGTCACGTTTTATCTGACTGTAACGAAATAGGAGAAAAGTTGGTTTCTAAACTTTATGTGAATACGAAAAGAAAACTAATTTAAACCTTAAAGTCCGGAAATGAAAGCTCCTTTAACAACAACATGTATTCTTTATTGTGCACTACATAAAAAGTCCGACATGCTTTTACACGGTTTTTTTTTCAGATTTGCCTACCGAGCCATCCCGTAATGCATCTGCAGAAGTAGAAATTACGGACACACAAACATGCAGTCCAAAAGTATTTTGGAACAATGGTATGTAACAATACCAACAAGGAAGGAGCCTTTCGTGTGCGAGTCCGACTCTCACTTACCCGGTGTTTTGTCTTTAGCTGTCTACATTAGTTGTTGGGTATTTTAGTTAGTACCTTTTTAACGCCACGACAAATAAAAAAGCCATCTTTCACATGCCAAGCTTTTTTGTACGTAACGAAGTTCAACCTTATGCGAAGGCACGTAGAGCACGTATATTTTACCTATTTACGGATATATCCGACATTGGCGTTGAACTCATATTCGAATATATCCGTCTTTGGCGTTAAAAAGGTTAAAATTGAAATTTATCCGAATACGTTTTCTTCGCATGTTTCTATTGACGTTGGTTCCAAAACAGAAGAATTGGACAAACCAAGCGAAAATAACAAACCTATACCGGCTTGTCCTCAATTCGTGCTCGTCATAAAGAAGCTTATGAAGCAGTTGAAACCGGTTATTTCTGAATGTAGAGAGAACGGCGTTTGCGTGAATTATGACGTCATGAAACAGGTTTTAAAGATTATTTTGAAGGACGCTGTAAAGGGAAAAGGTGAGAAGATAATATCCTGCTCAATTCACAAAACAGCAACGGAACAAAACATGAAATAACGGGAATTAAAAACTAGAATAGAGGTAGAGTCGAATTATAGTTTGTAGTTTGTAGCCAGTTTCTGGTCGCAGTGCAATTGGGCTGGCTCGTACTACACTCTCACAGAACACTAGCATGAGTATCCTTTCCGATCAGGAAACCCACATGTTTTGCCTCCATAGTCCTTAAAATAATCTTAAATAGCTTGTGGTCTCATGGCTTGAAAGCGATCTCTTACTCTTATGATATTACAGAGTACATGTCTACGAGCGCTATAATGAAACTGTTCAGAGAGAAGTATCCAACAGGGAATGATGTGGAATTCGTGAGAAATTTGGCTTTTGACCTGAGTATGAATAAGTATGGCAATCTGGAGGACAAAGTTGACCAGCGGGAAGGTATTGATCCTTGATCGCTGTCAAACACCTATGCTGGTATTGTGACATACCTACAAACATGCATATCCTTCATTCACATTTGCCTCTTATGGGAATCGAACCTACATTCTCTAGCTTCGTGGTCAGAGTTATTAACTACCGGCGAGGGTATCCGGTCGGCGATTGTATGTTATATTAAGATAAATATATAGATTATATATTAAGCAGCTTGCATACAAACACCAACAACTATTACCATATCTCAGATCTGTGTCTGTGGCCCTAACGTGACCGGCCTAGGTATAACTTATCTGTCCCTGCGTCTCTGTTAAACTAGTGTCATAAGAAAGAGACGCACATAGAAATAAACTCACATTAACTAAACTTGGCCGGTCATGTTAGGGCACTAATTATAGAGACACTTAACCACAGCCATCATAGTTATTATTTACCTGTATCTTGTTGGCACAAGCTATAGTAGCACGCTAGCGTTTATCGCGCACATAAACGCTTTGGTCCCTCTCGCACACGCGAGCTGGTTAGAACGGGATAAATGCTTTATGTCATCGATAAAAGCTAGCGTGCTAGGCCCCAATGGCCTAGGTTTGTAGATTTTTTATACTCATTGTAGATTTAAAAATACTGTCACTTTTGTTTTATATGAAACAAAAGTATATGATGAGAATTTATAAATTAAACATACAATACTTGTTGTCTTAGTTCTAAATTCAGTGTTTAAATTAAGTTTAACCATTTTTATAAACATTTTAACCTTGGTTAACAACATTTGAAGTTTCTAACCTTATTAATAAGGTTAAAGGTTTTGTTTTCATTGACATTCTGTGCGTTAATATAAGTAAGTTAGTCAAGTGTACTATTTTAGTGTTAATTTATCCACAAGTCTGACTAAACTAACTTATATGGTCATTTATCTTATAGTATAAATGCTAACTTAAATTTTTTTTTTACACAATTCATTAGTAGGTTCTGTGGGTTTCTAGTTTTCTCAGGCCATAGTCTGTGTTAATAGGTGTGTGTTTTAGTGACCTTTTGTGCAGGTTTCATTTTGGTACAGGTTTATACAGCACATGCTGGTAGCCATTTTGTGTACAACCTTCTAGCCTGTCACTTGCTAAAACATTCACTGACTATTGTGTGACTTGAATTGTGTCTGCATTTCCTTTTATTTTTGTGTAATAGGTACTCCGGGTAAAATTATTTAATGCTTTCAATTTTAAGATGTGTTATTTTATGTTTAGAGTAAATTTTAATTCTGTTTCAATATTTTGACTACTACATTCTATTCTATACTACACTGGAAATTTCAGTGCCCTTTAAATATCCGGGTTGTTACTTGTTTGGGGTACATACTTGTTCATTGCACTCGTTAATAATATTTTAAGTGTTTAAAAAAAAAAAGGTTTTCATCTAGTATTTTATATTTGTCAAGTGAATAGAACATGCATAGTGTATCATAAAGTGCATAGTACATGCATAGTGTATCATAGTACAGGGGCACATAGCGTGTTTACCTGCCATTTAACATTGTTGTTTTCTATAAACATTTATTTTTGTTTTTAAATATTGTGACTTAGTGAAAACTTTAGACATTTATTTGTGAAGTTTACCATCATTGTTGCGCGCGTATTAAGTATTTAAATATTTCAAAATGCCGATGACGCGTAGCCAGTCCGAGAAAAATATAGCGGTGGTAGATAAGCCTGGTCAACAGGATGTTAAAATGAAACCAAGCATTGATTTGGCTCCGGCACCACTGCCTCCTTTTACAAGAGTGGATTGTTCCGGTGATAAAGATGTGTCTAAATGGAAAGTCAGGTTTAATGGCTCCGGTGACCCTAGGTCGTTCCTGGAAAACATTGAGGAACTGCAGGCGGCTTTTGGAATTTCAGATAAGAAGCTGTTTCAGTCAGCTTCATTACTTTTTGTTGATAAAGGACTGATATGGTTGCGAGGTGTCAGGACCCAGGTCACTTCTTGGGTTGAACTGAAGGCGTTGCTTCTGGAGGAGTTCGACTCTGTGGACTTTGATTATCGTCTGAAAGGGGAGATTCGTGCACGCACACAGGGTGCTGACGAACCGGTACATATATACATTGCGGTGATGTCATGTCTTTTCGGCAGACTTCGTGTTCCCTTGTCAGAAGGGGAAAAGCTGGAAATTCTCCTGCATAACATCAGGCCGAGTCTAGGACAACAGCTGGCGTTGGTCGATGTTACTACTGTGGCAGACCTTAAGGCTAAGTGCCGTTTGTTAGAGTCTGCAAAGCAACGAGCTAATTTGTTTGTGGAACCTCCCAAACTTACATTAAGTCCAGAATTTTCTTACAGTGGAAAAACAAAACCAGCAGTAGCGGCTGTAGTACAAAAACCTGTTCCAGATAGGAAGACACCTGTCCCAGCTCAGAAACCTATTTGTTATAAATGTGGAAAGACTGATCATTCTTTTAGGAGATGTACAGTGACACCTTCTTCTGTCAAGTGCTTTAAGTGTGGGGAACAAGGTTTTACTGTAAAAAATTGCCCTAAATGTGAAAATTCAAAAAACCAGTAGCTAACCGAGGCAAACATTTATGCAGTCAGAGAAATTCAGTTGATAAATTTTATAGTTACAACTCGATTGCTTCGGTTTTGTTTGCTCCTGACCCGACTGATATTAGACCACATTTAAGTATTTTAATTAATGATATTGAAATTTGCGGACTTCTAGATTCTGGTGCATGCATTTCTATTTTAGGAAATAATGCTCACTTACAACTCATAAAAATTGGATTTGACTGTCATGAAACACTTCATAAAGCCTGTACTGTTGCAAATGGAGTGGAGTGTGAAACTATTGGTTACATGTTTGTCCCAGTTACCTTTGGAAATACAACTAAAGTTATTAAATTTTTTGTAATACCATCCATAGTCTCAAATATCATTTTAGGTTGCGACTTTTGGAAGGAATTTAATTTAGCACCGGAAATTTTTGATAAAATTGACTATAGATGCACTTCAAGTTCTTTGTTTACTTTGAGTTCTATTAATTCGGATCAGATACATACTTTACAAGCTTTTAACGATTTAGGTTCTGACAAACAAGAATTAGCAGAATCGATTATAGGTAAATTCCATGACATTTCTTTTGAAAGCAAAGGTTTAGGCAGAACACATTTGACTCAACATGTTATAGAAACTGGAGAGGCAGCACCTCTTCGTATTAGGCAGTACCCTTTATCACCAGAGAAAAAGGCAGCTCTAAATACAGAGCTGGACAGGATGCTGGAGCTTGACGTAGTGACGCCAAGCGAAGGTGCTTGGAATAACCCTGCTCTGCTAGTACATAAAGCAAATGGGGACTGGAGGTTTTGCCTCGACTGTCGAAAATTAAATTCCGTTTCAAAGGGTGATGCTTATAACATGCCTTATATACCACAGATTTTGGACAGCTTAAAAGAAGCTCGCTATTTATCTTCAGTTGATTTAAGTTCTAGCTTTTGGCAGATACCATTACATCCAGATTCACAAGAAAAAACAAGTTTTACAGTCCCAGGTCGTGGTCTTTATAAATTTAAGGTCATGCCGTTTGGTCTCTGCGGTGCCCCAGCAAGACAACAGCGGCTGATGGATGCCTTATTTGGTTACAACTTCTGCAGTGACATCGAGAATGGCATGGTATTTTGTTATGTTGATGATATTATTATTGTCAGCTCTGATTTTGACACACATTTACTGCTTTTAAACAGGGTTTTGGAGAAACTGAGGTCAGCAAATTTGACCATCAATTTTAAGAAGTCTAGTTTCTTTAGGAATTCCTTGAAGTATTTAGGATATTTAGTGGACGAGTTTGGTCTGCGTACGGATCCCGACAAAGTGGCAGCTATTTTGAATTTTCCAACGCCAGGGTCTGCGAAGGACGTTAAGGTTTTTCTAGGGACTTGTTCCTGGTACCGGCGGTTCATTCGTAATTTCTCCACAGTTGCTGCGCCCTTAAACAAACTCACTAGTAAAGGGAAAAAGGCTCCACCGTTCAGCTGGAGTGATGAAGCAGAACAAGCCTTTAATACTCTTAAGAACATGCTTGTGTCCGCACCTATTTTAGCTGTTCCAGATTTTGCTAAGCCATTTTCGGTGCACTGCGACGCTTCTGCGTATGGTGTAGGGGGGATGCTGTCACAAAACATAAATGGTATTGATCATCCAGTTGCCTATGCAAGTCGCGCGCTGTCAAAGAGTGAACAGAACTACAGCGCAACAGAACGAGAAGCACTCGCAGTCATCTTTGTTGTTGAAAAATTTCAGGCATACCTCGGTTCGCGTCTATTCAAGGTGATCACAGACCATGCAGCCTTGAAGTGGTTCATGAACCTAGAAAACCCTACAGGTCGGTTAGCAAGATGGGGGTGTAGGCTCTCTCAATATAATTTCGAGATTGAACATAGGAGGGGCACAGATAATGTCGTACCCGACGCTCTTTCCAGACTTCTTAAAGTTGATGTCATAAATGCATCTCCGTCGGACGTCGTTGCAGATCCATGGTATGACAGAGTATTTAAAGGTTGTATTGACTGCCCTGCCAACTTTCCAAGTTTTTCTATCAATGATGGAAAGTTGTACAGATATTGTAAAAGTAAATACAACCTTTTAAACGAATTTGATTGGAAGGAGGTGGTTAGACAAGGAGATAGGCAAGCGATTATTAAGGCAAATCACTGTGAGTCTACCGCAGCCCATTTTGGTGTTTTTAAGACCCACAGGAGATTGTGTCTTCGTTATTTTTGGCCAGGGTTGCACAAGGACGTGGTAGAGTTTGTGAGGTCCTGTGATAGTTGCGCAGCTTACAAACACTCCACTAAGGGTACAGCAGGTCTAATGGGCCAGCCTAAGGTTTGTTATAGGCCATTTCAAGTGCTGTCAGTAGACTTAGTTGGTCCTTTGCCTCGCTCAACGTCAGGTTTTACATTCTTGTTGGTAGTTACTTGTTGTTTCTCCAAGTATACGTTTTTGTTTCCACTGCGTCGTGCAACTAGTGCGCTAGTAGCTAAGCATTTTGAAAATGATATCATCTTGGTTCATGGTGTACCAGAGACCATCATTGCAGATAACGGTACACAGTTTACTGGGTCTGAATTCAAAGCTTTAATACAACGCTATAACATTCCAAAATTGCATTATACAGCAAGGTACTCACCACAGGTAAATTTAGTGGAAAGATATAACAAAACCATTATGATAGCAGTTTCATCATATGTTAAAGAGAATCATAGGTCTTGGGATCAGAATCTTGGTAAAATTCAATTTGCAATTAACAGTGCCATAAATGAAAGTACAAATTTTTCTCCGTTCTTCCTAGTTCACGCACGAGAGCCAGTAATAAATGGTAAATTTTACAGAGATTCTGATAAAACCTATGAACCTGGTATTCCACGTGAAGAATACGCAGGAGAGTTCGGCGTTATGGCTAAAATTTTTGAAGAGGTAAGGGGACACATATTGAAAGCTCACGCTGCAAATTCCAAATATTATAATTTGAGAAGGCGGCCAGCTAAATTTGCAGAGGGAGATTTTGTATGGAAGCGTACTTTTGTGCAAAGTGACGCCAGTAAATTTAAAATGGCGAAACTGGCACCAAAGTACGAGAAGTGCAAAGTAAAAAAGGTTTTATCTCCACTGGTTTATGAACTAGAGCGCCTTGATGGTCAAATAATAGGATCTTGGCATATCAAGGATTTAAAGAGTTAGCTGGTTCATAAACATTAGCTAAATGCTTAACTAATTTTTAGTTAACTTAGTTAGCGGTTTTATTCTGAGGTAAGGTAAACATGTAAATGTAGTATAGTGTTGTAGGTATGTCGCTTTTGCTATTTTTAAGTGTCAACACAGGTTATGTGGTTGAACACCGAAGGCTAGTAAGGAATGATGAACAAGATTATTGTTTCATTATTGGTAAGATTGGTGATGAATATTGGTGAATGTAAGAGTATGCAGAGAAGTATGTATGTTGATAAATGAATGTTATGTATGTTGAGAGATGAATGACTGGTGAGAAAGAATATCAAAGAAAATAGTAAACACAATTATGACTTCCTACTTGCTGTATTTTTATTGTTATTTGGATTGGGTAGAGTTTTATATGGATAAAGGATTTTTAGGTCAGTGTTATTGAGGAATGTTGGATCTCGATTGTTTTTTTAATGGTTGATAACGGTAGAGGATTAAGTGATAGTTGACATGAGCATGAGTTCATTTATCTTACTGTTGGAATGATATTTACTATGTCACGAAATGTCATGTATGATAAGTTTAACATCTTTCGCCCGGACTGGTAGACTATAGGTTACAAGTGATGTGTCCTGGCTGTTGGAATTATAAGGAATGTGAAGTTACTGGAAAGAAAAGACTTTTGTAAATATTTTAGTTAAGATATTTTTTTAGATTTTTGCTGTTCATACTTAGTGTGAAGTGAACACATAAATTATTAGTGTGTTTAATGTTGTTACATTGTGAGGGGGCGGTGAAAATCGCGGTTTACTGTGTTTACGGTGATGAATTCCGTTACAGTTTTGTTTGTTTTCAGTTGGTTTTGTTGGGTGATCGGAGAAGATCATCTTTTGTCGAGGAGCCTTGTCCTCTGTGATTGTCTAGGTTTAGGTTTTTTTTTTGGGTAAATATATAAACGTGTTTGGTTGGATAAACAGTACTTATCTTAGATTCAAACATTTTTGGTTGTCTTTCAGGTTATAAGTTTTTTTATATGTAAGTCGCTGGGACAGCGACAGGTTCACATCTTGTGAACCTTTTCTCTGGGGAGGGGGTATTGTAACGTTGTATTTAATACTCATATAAACAAATTTTGAATCTTCGCGGCACATTTGACATTTGTCAAATTTAAAAGTTCGCGCAATTTATGTTTGCATTTTCAGCTTCGTGATTGGTAGAAGGACTCCATTTTCCAGCTTCGCCATTGGTCGAGAGTTTTCGTGCTCCTGATTGGTTGAAGTGCTTATAATGTTACCTGTATTAGGAATTTATTTACCGTTGGTAGTATTCATTCAATAACATGACGATTTGCAAAAGTAGTAAATAGTTTCTGTTCAATTTCATAGTTTCAGGATTTAGTCGGAAGTCTTTTCTGGACGTTACCTTTTACTGGCTGAATTTTATAAGGATTCCAAAACGTTGTTGAAATTTGATTGAACGCGTATGTGGTAGTTTTCACAGTGACGGAACGAACGGGAGGGATTATTCTGGCAACATTCTTTTTGCAATGGGATTCCAAGCGTCGCGCACGCAATATTGAGAAAAATTACAATTAAATATTTCCTCTGCATATTTTCGGATCTGAACTTAGCATAAGAGATGTCCCTGCAGAAGGTTGCTGCGTTAAAGTAGCGGGTGGCGGGCAGCTGCAGATAAAATACATGTTATTTTGCACGTGTATGCGGCTGAGGGAAACAAACAAATACTTTATTTCACATGCATTTGACGACCGGCTTGTAACCAGAGCATGAATATCGGCGGCTGAGGGCTGGCGTTTCAATTTTCTCTGCTTGAGTTGTGCTCCTCCACGTGGCCACTAGACGGCGTGTTGCCTGACTGACGGTCCTAGCGGCTGGAGGAAACCAGAGGGAGTACCCAGCGCTAGGCCGCAACATGCGGGTTCCTTGAGGTGGGCCACATCCATTATTTCATAACGTCCTGAAGTCCGGAAACCTTTACATCAACTTAATGTTCCCCGTCCTGTCTGGATGGTGGAAAGTTTTTCTTTTTAACAAGACAATGATGGTATAACCAGTATACATATATGTACTTTTTGTAAGTATTACCTACCAAACGAACCTACCCTGAGGTTGTCAGTTAAGTCTGCTGCTCGCATGTTCTTAATAAGCATTTTTGTACAAATAACTGATTAAACCGTTTCTTTTATATTTACCCAAAACAATTGTATTATTTCACCACAGCTCCCCTTCAGTCTTAATTTCTTTTCTTTCATTCTCACTTTTGTACCTTTTATTCAATTTCATTTTTTTGTTACCTGTATAGTTGAACAGTTTAAAAACCAGGTGACAATCTTATAAGGCAAAACAACGTGTACTGTAACGTCACCGCCGTTTGTATGGAGAGCGCTTTCCGCGGCTTGTGGTACACAATCGATTGAACTTTTTTGTTCTTACAGGTAATGACGATGATGAAGTGATCCTTATTGAAAAGAAAACTGAAGTCGTCACCATATTGGACAGTGATGGTAAGTAAAGCTATCGATAGGAGAATCTATTTCCAAGTCTTGCTAATTTGTTTTTTATCATTGGGTGTAGGTACCATGGGGTCTAACATAATATGCCATGATGTTAATCAAATAAAAAAGCCGTAATTCGCACGCCAAAACATTTTTTGTAATGATTTTCTTTAGTTAAACCTATTTTTACTATTCATAATTAGTTAACATTAAACCGATGCTTTCTTATTAAAAAAGAGCCAGTAGACGCCAAGAGTGGAGCACTCCCCCAACTCGATGCGTAGCGACCATTGGCTAATCTTAATATAAAGTCATAGAGTACACAGCATGTGAGGTGCCCGTATAGATTTCCAGCGGTCCTGGTATGAAAGACACTAGCATAACTTATCTCTCGGTGCAGTTGTTTCACTAGTCTCATAAAGACAAAGATGCCCTGAGATGTAACTTAAACTTGGTCAGTGGTCGGTCATTGTTTTTGCCGCGGGTACGATACCGTATGAAGGGTGCTTAACTGCCTACTACTTTTGTGTACCTATTTGTTTAGTATAGTAAAGGTTTGCATGTATGTACCTTTCCAGAAGAACCGGGTGAGATACTCGAGATTAAAAACGAAGCTCCTAATATTATCAATAAACTGACAGAAAGTAAATTAATCAACGAGGCTTTTTATGACTTAACAGAAAATGAAAAGCTCAATGAGGGTATTCATGAAATTACTAATAAAACTGAAAAGCTTAATGAAAATGTTATTGATCTGACAGAAGGTGAAAAGGTCAATGAGCCTATTAATGAACTGCAAGAAGTTGCAAAGATCCATGAAGCTATAAATGAACGGAAGGAAAGTGAAAAGATCAATGAGGCAATTAATGATATGTCAAAAAGTAGAAAACTCAATGAGGTAAATAATAAACTGACGGAAAATGAAAGGTTTAATAAGGTTTTTACTGAACTGACAAAAATAGGAAAGATCAATGATTTGACAGAAACTGGAGCGCTCAATGAGGTCATAAATGAAATGACAGAAAATGAAAAGCGCAATGAGGTTGTAAGCGAACTGACAGAAATGGAAAATATCAGTGAAGCCATAATGGAATTGACAGAAAATGAACCTAACAATGAGGCTATTAATAGTATTCATGATCTGATTAAAATTGATACGCAGGTAGTTTATTTGGTCTTATGTAGGTATAGTAAGCATATACATATATGATAGGCATACAGATACCAATATCCATGAAATTGGGCACATAACTACGTATTCTGTATTATGAAATTGACATAAGATGCTTTTACCCCGATGCTCAAAGGGTTTTCTAGAATCCTTATAAATAATGGAACTATGGAAGTTGGTAGGCGCTGTTTTGTGCCGAAGCTACAGAAGCTACAGATATATCTATCAATCGATACAGATCTATCTATAGACCAGTCTATATATCTTTAATCAGACGAACGACGAGAAAGCTAATAATTTAATGACTGCAATAGAGTAATGCTGTGCTTACTATTGAATTGTTTCCAGGTCGTGAAACAAGAGGTCCAGCAGCAAAGTAATACTGTACAATGTAAGTAATTGGGAGTTAACTAGTGTGTATTGAAAGTCGTGACATTAATTAATAGATTCAGGCGTTACTTTGCGGAGGTCCATTTCAACAAACTGAAATAAATTACCTTAGGCCCAGCTAATTTGCACGAGCACGGCACTGGTTTTGCGGAGTAGCAAGGCAATTTGTTCCAGTTTGTTAGCCATGACATTAAGATAGAAACGTAATCTCTCACAATGAGCACTTTGAACAGCCTCGGAGCCACTCGTCGCGCTATAGAGAAAGACATGCTCGGAGTTCTTCTACGTGATTGTAAGAAATTGTGACAAAATCTGTAGCAGAACCAGTCGTAGCCACAGGGTGCAAACGCGACCCTATTTCTAAGCCTATGCCGAGTTTGTCTAACCTTTAACCTTTTCACCGCCAACAACATAAAAAAAGTTTTCGCTCACACGCCATCATGTCAAATGCAAATTTGAAGTTTAAACACATGCACTATTGCACTATGTCATCGATCAAGTATATTTGTCGTTGGCGTGATGGACACGACAGTTCGCGTCACATTAAAGCATTTTTGGGCGTTAAAAGGTTTAACCTTTTCAACTTCACGTCAAGTACAACGTCGCCATTTGCACGCCAAACCTCTGCTTTGTAAGTAACGAAGTTGGACCTTATGCGAATGCACATAGACCAATTTTACATTGCACACGTTGACGGATATATCTGTCATTGTCGTTGAACCTATAGTGATGGATGTATCCGTATTTGACGTTGAAAAGGTTAAAAGATCGTTAACCTAAGTTTTGTGTCGTTACGTAGCCGGTTTACATTTTCACAGAATTTGATATTTTGAATATCCTCGCAAAACAAAAAGTAAAGGAATCCTAATGAACGTTATCTGTGTGTTTTTGTGTTTATTGCATTACAATTTGATACGTATTTCTTTTTTATTATTTTCTTGTTGGTTTATAAAGAACGGCAAACTAAATTAGTTTGTGTTTGAAACCAATAATCCTGTTTTAGGTCAAGATAAAACTGAAGAATTCAGCTACAGGAGTAGCAATGGTCGAGAGTCCATTAATGTTGATTCTATGGTTACTAAAGAATTACACAGCACGGAAATTCCCCTACGCGAAAATACAAAAACAAGAGAAGATAGTTTAAAAGTAACAGCTATTACCATCGTGACGTCAGAGACTGAGCTACATTCAATAGCCAAGGCAATAGAAAATAATAAAGACAAAGACAGTTTTATGGAAAAGATCAAAACAGAAACAAATCCTAAATTTATAGATGCAGATCTAGAAAAACTAATCAGCGTAGCAAACCTTAATTTAAATAAGCTTAGCGCAAGCGGTGCTAATGAAAAAGAAACACCTTTAGTTACGTCGATTACAATTATGACTTCCGCCTCTGAATTGTGTTCATTAAAGCACGATGGTAATGAAAATCTAACTAAAGAAATGGATGCTATTAAAATTGAAAACAATGAAGATGCTTATAGCGAAGTTGTCAATTATGAAACACAAACAGAAGAAAATAAAGAGAATGAAGGTAGCAATGGTCTTGGCGGTACAAATGAAAATTTAGTTCATACCACAAATGTAGAATTGTTAGGCCCCAGGTCCGAGGACAAACTTTTGATAGACGATGAAGAGGAAACTATAGAATCTATAAGTAAATATTTGACGTCCTTTTGTAATGATCTTTAAAGGGCCATATCTGGCCGGCGAACAGACCCAGTAGGAGATAACAACTTCATAAGACACGAAACAATTATATAACAGTCAAAAAGGTCAGTTCAGTCAGGACAGGGTCATCAATCCACCCGACCTGCGGGGCGATTCTGGGTTCATGCGAGATCTATCTCGCACGAAAACAACTGTCATATACCTTCAAAATCTGTAATTTTTTGACTGATCTCGCATGATCCGAGAATTGGGGTCCTAGAGACTGATTCTCTAAGCGCAACAGCGACGAGCTCGATAATGAGGCAGCGCCCTGTCTTGCTCTAGCGCGCTCACACGAGTGAGCGAGACAATGAGATCCCTCGACGGCGAGCTCGACTCTAATGCGTTTAGAGAAAAAGGGGACTGGATCCAGGGGAGGGTCATGACTCTAGGACACAGATCTGACCTTCAGTCAAAAAATCAAAAAATGAAAAACTGCCCCCCCCCCCCTCCCCCCAATAGACTTTAGAATCTAACAATACACAGAATATATAGATACAGCAAACAACCACGTAGAAAAAGGTTACACATCCCTGGTCTAGACCATGCATTAAGTAAAGGTTGTCTGTCTCTGTGAGTGGTACCGGTGCATGAGTAAACAACAGTTGGGGCGCACTTTTATTATATGAAGATTGTTTTAGTTTTATAGATTGTTTTAGATTAAGAAGTACGTATTGTTTTAGTTTTTTCGTTTTTGTTTGTTATCTTGCGTGTATACCTAAAGCCAAACCAAAATGAAGCGTGGCTTTACAGTAAGGATACTGTTGTTGTTTTTCTTTGTCGGTAAATATAACTGTTTTATGATTATCTTAATTGTCTTGCATTTATTTGCTATGGTAGCATTTGTGTGTCGCATGGAAACACCCTATAGGTTTTTGATTCTCTTGCTGGCTTAAAGGTCTCTGCAACCAGGCCATAAAATCAAAAAAAAAATGATTCTCTTGCACATGTGTTAAATATGCGGCTTCAGCGCCCGTATGTTTAGATTGCGTTGATTTAGTAGTTTGATTTGTTCGCAGCGCGGGGGTATTTGATATTAATTTCAACTCTATACCTCCACGCAGTTCTGAGAAAAAGGATCTTGACAGACTGACAACGAAGTGATCCAATAAGAGTTTCTTTAGAGGTACGGAACCCAAAAAATACGCGTAATTTCGTATCAACGTTGATAGCGGTATGGTAACGGAAGACGGTGTAAATTCCAATACGTTTATTCCCGCATTTGTCCTTTTGCTTTTTGTGCTACCTGCAGGTTATCTCCATTAGTATGTACCTTGTATCATGCTACTCCATCATAAAAGGCCTTTTTTACTTTAGACATGGCTGTATGGTCTCAGACCTTTGCCTGTCCGTAATTGGACGAACAAAAAAACTTCGCTTTGTCTGTCACTAATGTCATTTGTCATTGTCAAACATACAGTACCCAGTGCACAGTATTATATCTATACTGTGCCCAGTGCGTGTACATTGGAAGAATATTTTCTCATATCGGCTTGCGTTTTAGAAACAATTTGACAATAAGAAAATAATAAAAATTAAACTTATTGACCTCATCTTATTGTTCCATTGACTGAATCACGATGCCTGCGAACATAATAGTAACAGGCTTACCCGCCGAAGTAAGTACTTGCTAAAATAGATTATCAATAATTTTAATTTAAAACAACATGTATTAATCATTAAAATCCATAGGCGACATTCCAGAAAGTTGTGTATACGTTTAGAGCATTGTTCAAAAAGATACAAATAAAGAAGTTTTGGATAAAAAATCTATCGGAAACGTATGGTGTGGACGAAAAACAGATGACTGTGGAACTGAGTAACGCGTCAGATGCTCGCAAAGCGCGAAATTATTTAGATAACTTACTTTTCCCGCAACAAAACACCAACCAACAGTATCTTCTATCTGCCCAAATTGTTGACGGTCCTATGGAACCGGAGGAATATCCAGGAGATTGGAATCCGGGACGTGACCGCAGCCGGAGGTCTGGCAAAAGAGACCGAGCGCGCCAGAGATCCCCCAGTCCAGGATACCAAAGTCAGGCTTCAAAACTTGATGTAAGTTGTTAAACTAACAGACTGCTTAACAGGTTGATAAAAAATTTAAAATACTATTTGCAGTAAGTACAAAATGGTGTATTATTACCTCACTGAGTATGCACTAGTAGTTGAAATGAAATGAAGTGCTTATTTGCAATAAATGTATTATAAAGAATTTGTCTAACTACTGCTCAGTAAAATAGTACCATCAACAAAAAAAGCTTGTGTAAAAAATTATTTTTATAGTAAAAATTTGTTTAAATTGTAGATGGAGATTGAACTGCTCAGAAAGCAGAGGCAGGTAATCGAAGAAGAAAGAAGATTGCTTCTGGAGAGGAAGAAACTGGACATGATCAGGGTTTGAACTTGAATTACTAGCCTTCGCTTAACAATAATTTTAACATCATGAATAAAATGATTAATATTTAAGGAACCAAGTAATTGTATTCATATGAGCATTTCTTAAAATGTATAAACTCAAAATTGTAAACTAGGTGTTGGTGACGTCTGTAATTGTTGATGACCTTGCGCCCATGGGGCCTCGCAAAAAAAACTGTTTCATGTTGTAACAAGCATAGTAAGTTTGTTATCAATAAGCCTCGCAAAGCTGATGTCACCGATGTCCATGTGTCTTCTAACACCACTGCAAAATACTGAGCTTTATCAGATATTTTTATGTAATTATTTCACGGCACGTTAATCTCTTTCTTTGTCTATAAACAAGTTTTTTTTTCTCACATCTGCAACATGGCGATCTGTGATTCTTCACAATGAGCCACTTTTTTGTCGTTTTCTTCTTAAATATCATCTAATAAGAGATGCTCCACTGAGCTCCTCGTCATGGGTTGTCTTCTTGCCAAGTTAATGGTAATTAACAGAGTTATCTTAAAATTCACAGGAGTATGGGCCAAGCTCGTCACAGGACTTCGTTGATGTCGATGATCGCGAACCACCTCGCAAGAGGCGCCGATCCCCCGCGCTGGAGGTAAAGAAACCTCGCAAACGCTCCCCCCCTCCCCCTAAGCCTAAAACCTTAAAGAACACAAATAGTATACCGCTGTTCTTCCAGCCATGCAAAAAACTTATAGCAGAAATGAAAGAGTTCATTGAAAAGGATGGAACACCTGAAGAAAAGGAAATACTGATAAAGCTCATTAGAGCAGCATTAAGAAAAAACCTGGCAATCGCTCTCGAGGGCAAGCAATACATGCCATCAGTAGAAATAATTAAACTGTACCGTGAAATGCATCCCCAGACAGGGGATGAAGAGTTTGTTAGGAAAATCCTAGCTAACATAAGGGCGAGTTACCTGCCCGACGAACTCGAAAGCAAACTTGCTCAAGCCAGAAAAGACGCCAAAGTTACAGGTGACGAAAGTCTACCTGTTAAAATTGAAAGGGCTGAAACCGATGCTGAGATGGACACAAAAGACGAAAACTGCCTTAAGAATCCATCAAACGGTAATAATATTGAAAAAAATTCAGAAGAAAACCAAAAAGTTAATGATGAGACAGAATCACAGGACAAACCAGCAAATGGGGAGAAGGAAACAGGTACTTGAAATGCAATGCGCCGTCACAATGATCAGCTGCTTTAGATACATAAACAAGTTTTGCCCAGTGTAGATAACTGTGGAATTAAATTTGTATAGTATGTAGAAGCAGTACAGATCATGTGGCTAAGTTTGAAATATCGTAAAACTGCTTTGCTAATCTAAAAAGATGAATGTGTTTAAAACTTAAATAGACATGCTCTTTGAGATACGCATAGCAGGAATATGATCTTCATCTTGGACATTGTTTTTGTTGGCGGAATGTGTTCTAGTTCGTCTTGATTCTGTTATAAACTTACAAAAGTTTCTATTTCGATCATATTTATTATACAGAATTTCGGCGTTACCACTATAATTTGATACCAAAAATGCGTTTAAATTTAAGTAAGTATATCTATTTATTTGATATATAAAGAAGACAATAGGAAACGAACGAAAACATGTACTTACCATTTTATATGGACGACTTTATTGTGATCTTAGACAAATTCAGTAATAGGGGTAATCTTATCATACCTACTTAAATCATCTGAACTTAATTTAACCTTTTTATTGTTAGATCCTGTTCCAGCAGATGTTAGTAACGACGTAAACGAGGAACCGAGTATGTCACAAAAAGAAAATAATACACTTGATGAGGTACCAAACGACACGGTAAAAGGCTTGCCACAGGATGAGGTTGCCGATGTGATACCCAAAAATACCGTCGAGGAGTCGTCAGAAGTCGAGAGTGGAGACGGGGTGGAGCTACCGACGCTATCAGAAGACGGGTTCATTTCGGAATCGGTAGAAGAGAAGGCTGTATTGCAGGAAGAAGCAAATGGTATGTGGAAAAATAGATTCATAAGAAATGTTCATATGCCTTCTCTTAAAAGTGGCCCAAGTTGCACAAACCAACACATCCAATTACTTTTATAAAGGGTCCCATTTGTATCCTTAGAATATTTTTAGATATTTTTATTATTTTGTATTTGAAGTAAAATTTCATCATTCATGAATGCCATAATATTTCACTATTAGAATCTGCATTTCTTTATTTTACAGGTGCTGCAGCGCAGTAAAAACACTCATGAATAATGACAGATTATTTGCAATGTAGTTTTACAAGTTAAGTAAATAAAATTACGTCTCGGTTTTTATCTCTCTTTTATTTTTAAGAAGTAGGTACACATGAAGTGTAGTCAAAGTCAAAACATTTTTATTCAAATTAGGCTTACAGGAAGCACTTATGAATGTCATAAAATTTACCACCAGTTTGGAAAAACCTCTGATGAGATGATACCGGCAAGAAACTCAACGAGGAGGTTATAACTTATGAACACTTCATTAAACATGCATCACTTGAAATAATGTTAATCAAGAAATATCTAGAGTAAAAGCACAGTCCACAGCGAACATTTGCTTGTAAAACGTGTAATTTGACATTCTATGCCATTTATAATGTAATTTTATATTGACTGCATAAATAAACTAAACTAACGATTATTATGGCGGTTTCACAGCTTAATTTGGCTACTTATGATTAAGAACTGCTGACGTTTATCTTTCTGGATTAATTACGAATTCGAAGGAGGAGCTACGAGGTGCATGGTTTTGATTGTCAAGTCAAGGTGTGCCATCTGAAACAAAATAATTTCCTGTTAGAAGTACCCATAACATGTTACGATCTATCTACCCGCGGCATGGCCGAACTTGAGCAACGCGAAACGGACACATTGAGGTACAGAAACTATAATCAGTCGGTGAATTTGCAATACCATCAAATCAATCAATAGGTACGTTGTGTAAATGAATAACCGTCCCTTCACCAGAAGGGACGGTTTTGATTTTTACCGGACTGCCACCAGGCAGTCCGGTAAAAATCAAAAGGCGTTTGAGCCACAGCTCATCGAAGGAGTAGGCGGCCGAAGATAAGGACAGACAGAGCCGGGTAACAACTTTGTTTTATACTATGTAAAGATAAAGATGTAACTAAACGCTTGGCAAGCGCACACTCAGGCACTTGAGAATTTCGAACGCTAACACTAGCGACCGTGTGGCCTAATGGATAAGGCGTCGGACTTCGGATCCGAAGATTGCAGGTTCAAGTCCTGTCACGGTCGGGAAATTATCTTTTTATTTTAAAAATAATATTTTGTTGTTCGATTTATTGAAAGAAAGAAAAAGAAATATTTAAGACTGTTCAACACAAAACTCACACACTATTGCACTTACTTGCAATTTAGTTGAAGGTTGCCAAACATGGATTTATTTTATATTGCTGTTATTAAGATTCTCTAGCCAGACTCGAGCTGACTAAACGCATTTATATCTTTGTAACCAACTTGAGTGTGCGAAAGGCAAGGGTGCTTTAAGTCCGCGATAAACGCTAGCAGAGGCGTATAGCTACCGCCGTATCTCTAATAAATACGGGTCCCCCCGAACTACAAGGGCCCGGCGTGTGCAAACAAAAACCCTTTACTCTCCATTTAGGCTTCGCCGCAGCCCGCAGTCGGCTAGAAGGCCCCCACAAATTATAATACTGTTCTTCGTCGCTACACTCTTGGCAGAGTGGTCGTGGCCGTCGTATTTTGAGTGGCGAGCTTTACGACCCGGCGCCATTCTTCTCTCACGGCTGCGCGTCTAGTGTTCTCGTGCACGGGCTAGTTTGCGGCGGATTTGATCAGGTCGGTCCACCTCGATTATAATACAGGGTCCGTGTAAGGCACGCTACGCCACTAAACGCTAGCGTACTTATACTGCTGCATTTGAGTTTCTCGATTGATTAATGATAATAATGAGTCAGTTTAGTTTCTTACAGATCCCGGCAAACTTACCCCCTCCACTCGATTTATGCCCAAGTTGTTTGCCTGCAACTATACCTATTGAAACTCGTCCGCGTTCTGCTTCGTGATATGGTTGCAGATGGCATGCTCGGTTGGATCACTTGCGTTGTCAAGATTCCGCACTCGCTGGCAAACTGAAAGAAAATGACGCTTTCTTATGACATGTAAGTATAGAAAACTATTTGGTGATTGACGCAGGCTTCTTAAAAAT
Organism: Ditula angustiorana; assembly: GCA_963691745.1. Classification (NCBI taxonomy): domain Eukaryota; kingdom Metazoa; phylum Arthropoda; class Insecta; order Lepidoptera; family Tortricidae; genus Ditula; species Ditula angustiorana. The sequence continues at coordinate 6,465,384 of OY829496.1, read as the reverse complement.
CTTGCTATCGTTTTCGGACTAAACGCGTGTGGGTATAATATTTGGTGTAGTACAGTACGACCATGTTAATACCTACGGTTACGGATGTACCTGGGCGGTAACGAACTTTGTAGTCTATAGATCTCCGCAAAATTCTGCACTTATCTATCTGTTTTTTGATCCAAAATGAGATTTAAATAAAAGGATACACCACTTCTTTTCAGCCAGTATCAGTATAAGGCTGTATGAGCGCGACATCGCGTTCATTAGTCAGCTTTAAGACTTCGTTATGTTATGAGAGGGAGATAGAAGACAGATTCAGTAATTTTGGAATTACGGCTAAAACAAAGTTGAACTTCAGTTTATCTGTTGATTTAACATCATCATTTGTTCTGTTACCACGACGCGTCTTATTGTGGTCAACCTACTACCTCATTTTGGCGATCTTTCTGATAAGCTAACAAATAGAAATAGAGTATACGGCCGGGTACCCATAGCAAGCATTCGCCTGTAACTGTTACATTACAGTAATCTTTTTATACCGACGAAAAAACGGAGGTTGTCAAGTAAACCGACGCATAACTTTTTTTGAACTGACTATACAACGTACTCACCGAGTAATGCTTAAATTTGAGCTGTTATATAACACGCGAATGCGGTGCATACCCGGCTTAATAAAAGACAATCATTTTACCCCAATTTCGGGTACAAGCATCTTAATAACTTGTTTTCGATGTTACATCTGGAACGTAAACTTACTACGACAGTTGTTTGTTTTTGTCCAGCTATTCGTCTTCTATTGAATCCATAAGGGGATTCAATATGTGATGATCTTCCTTTGTGAATTCCACTTTGCGCTGTTGCTTTTCTTCTGTGAAACACATTCAGTAATTAGAGTTAGGTTTGTCACAGGTTACATGTTACTTTACTAGTACAGATACACTATCTCATACAAAAAATGGGGCCTTCCTAATTCGGGGTACATACTTGCGTACTTTACAATGGCCTGAGGCCTGACCGTTAAGGTAACTTCGCTAAGAGCAATAAATAAATAGTACTACCAATATACTCGTATCTGTAGAAAACCCGTAGGCAGTTTATAATAATGGCTAAAAGTTTTAAGTGAACCTAATATAAGCTTTAGGAAATCAAGTTATAGTATGGACGCCGTGCCACTTATTGATAAGAAAAGACCGTAAGCAGCAATTTGCCACTGCATTGTTCGCATTGTCATCGGATCTACATAACTTTCAAGTCGATTTGATCACTGGGAATCGGTCGACTGATAGGTACAGAATTTCCACGAAAGCACGAATAAAATACACAGACAAACCAATAAAAGCTACAAACCTTTTAAAGCAGTTTGAAGAGTTTTCTCGTTTACTTCGGATTCTATCTTCTTTATTTTTAACGGTTCGAGCTCAATGCCTTTATTATCCTCAGCCGTTCTGTAGGCGACGATGCCGGCTCATCCTCAGCAAGCATTGTTTGCTAATATTACTGTATGTATACATAGTGTATACAATCAACGTTTGTTTATTCATAGTCCCTCTGGATAGTTGGAATGTGCTATCAACTTCGAGCAATCGGTCCGACCACGTACTAAAAATCGACCAAACATCGCACCCTTGTTGAACTTCTCGCCGAACGCTGGATTTGTAGAACTCAGAATGCTGTTAACAGCGCTCCGTGTCACGAGCATACCAGCCTTTATTGGATTTCGGGTTTCGGCGCTTATGTTGTGGTTAAGAATCATCCGTCAACTTTTCTGTCTCCGAGCGACGCATGAGCGACGGCTGTCGTATCTCCATAGTAATAAAATAAACACAAGGGGCACACTTTCAGCCGTTCTAGGAAAGTATTACATTTTGCATATACGTGCGTGTTCAGCATTAAAGGCGTAGACTCAGAGCTTGTCTCAGATCTGACACAAAGAGGCCTTCATTGCAGCTCTTGTCGCGGTAAACCTAGGGTCAATTTCTTCAACAATGGCACATTTGTTGGCACTTTCAATGAACTTTATCAAGTGCTGCAGCAATATTTTACCGTAGATATAGCCAACGAAGATATCAATCTCTTATTTATCCCAGCGTACCCTCCAAATTTGGGGGGACAATAGGAATCAGCCGTAAAATTGGTGTAACTTCACTTTAGACGATCCTTAGCCTTTAAGGACCTCACGTGCGGATTTTTTTTTACATTTTAACAGAACACAACACTCGTTGTGAAGAGACGTGTCTCTCGCCTTGTTTTTGTTCTTCCTTAACTAATTATTTAATTATCACTATATGTGTCTGCCATAAAAGTGTGCCACGCGAGTTTACATAATATTGAAGGCAGTTGAATTCGATAATTGACTGTGTCAATGTGGCTGAACGATGTTGTACGCGAAGAGTCCTTCAACCGCACTGAACTTACTAATTACTTCGGCTCTTTATCCTTTTTGTTTCCAACAAGCTCGATGCCCTTTATAGTCTCCTCCTCTCTGGTCGCATGTTAGCGTCAGCTAATCCCACAACGATCTGCAGCGGCTCTCATCACCCGGGATGAGGCGTCGCCCTCCGGTCCGGGATGAGTTTGTTAACTTATGCTCGCAACCAAGCGCGAATCTAAAGGGGGCATGGGCATGATCTCCCCCTGGGCAGGGTCCAGGTCGACCACGGGTAATTTTTCTAATCTCATTGATTGAATATATTGAATAATGACAGTTGAACACGTAAGAAAGAGAAGACAAAGACCTTAAACTCTGTGTTGAATGAGAGGTCAGCCTTTTAATAGGAACTATCACTTTGACAGATCGAACATGGTTGCATGTCAATGAGTTCTTTGTCGTCTATAGTATATGCTAGTATGTTTATGGTTAGACTAAAATCCCAAGTAAAGTCATCCCACCACTGAATCCCGCGCCTCTTTTTTAAGGAAAGAAAACACTGTAAAAAATATACTACTTTATTACGTCATCGTACACCGATAATGAAATGTCATATTAGAACACCAGTTTTGTCGTCGTATTATCTCAAGCCTACGTATAATCTTATTTTTATACTACATAACAACGGTTCTGTGACACAACCTCGTCTATCGAATTGACGAAAATGATATAACTACTTTAGACCGTTATATACAAAGTGGTGATTTCATTTTCGACAATTCGATATACCAGGTTGAGTCACAGAACCGTCGATATGCGTCCCGGTGGAGGGTCTGTCGTACTTACAGAGACGTTGCCTCGCGCTCCAGCTTTACAAAGGAGAACGACTGGTATGGAGCCTTAGGACCTTTAAGAGCCATTACATAGTGTAGGCTCTTGTATCCGAATAGCATTAAATTGCAGGCTGCCAAGGTATGCTATAATCGATCGAGCCTATGTAAATGGCCCCTATTCACACAGCTATAAACACGAAAGAAGTAAAGACTTGAGCTATCCGCTTCTCGTTGCGCTAACACGTTCGATCTATACATATACGAATAAGCATACACTCAGGAGAATCCAGCAAAATTACAGCGTTATTCTAATAATAAATCGAAATCTTATTTATAAACCGCTACTAACATACTTTTACTTCATTCCACCTGTTAAAGCGAGCCGTCGACTGACTTCATCCTTCATACATAGATACAATTCCTTATCGTTTCTGGCGGGATGTTTTAACCTGTACCGCCCAATTATCTCTTCGTAACCACCGACTAACTCCTTGCCGAGGATAGCGTCGATGCGTGACCTGATACACTGTTTCAATTCTTTCATGATACCATTGATTACGCTCGGAACCTGCGTCGGCTTGCCATGTGCAAATATGACCTCTTTAGCAAGTTTGGCCGTAGCCTGGCCGCGCCTCGTCTGGTCCTTATTGCGAGTTACTTTTTCGGGCATTTGGTTTCCATCTAACAAGGAACTCAGAGTCTGAGGTACTCGTTGAGGGCCTTCCGGAGCCTTTTGTGCCGGCATTCGACGGTGGTTCTCATTGTCTTTGGGTTCAAAATTGTTGCGTCGCGGCTCCACAAAGCGCTTCTCAATATCTCCCTTCGTCTTCTTAAACGGAGGGTAGTCGCTGGCGATTTGGCTCCATTCTTGGGCTCCTCGCTGTTGATCGGAGAGAACTCTCTTTGAAGGGTTAGGCCGTCTGTCCTCGTACCAATCGTTATCGTTACGAAAGTTGGAGCCCGAAGATTTCGGTTCGCGGTTATCATGTCTGATCAAGTGAGTGGGACGCTGTCGGTCCTCACGAAGGCTCGGCTCAGGCCAGGGTTGCTCGTCTCGGCTCAAACTGTTCGCAGCTCTGTTTTTATCTCTCCTTTCATTTCCAGCATTCCAATCGGCGTCTCGACGAGGTCTGCGTTCGCGATCGTCAGGTTGTTCTCGGTGACGACCATGGGAATTCGGTTCGTTGTGATGCGGGTAACCCTCATCGAAGCGACGGCTGTCCAGCTCGAATCGCTCCGGACGCGGATAATCTCGTGCCGGTCCGGACGGAAAGTCGTGTTCACCGGAGTGTCGGTTAAACCGACGGTCACCAGCATCTTCCATAATGTGATAGGGTCGGTCCCTCGCACGATCGGGTTCCGGCTGCCAATCTCGATCGGGTTCCGGTTCCCAACGCGGCTCGGGCTCGCCACTCCACCGTTGCTCGCGTAGCTGGGGGTCGCGGTCTTCGTCCCAGCTCGGCTGCCGCGGATCCCACTGGGGCTCCATGCGGCGGCGTTCTGGCGGCGACCGTCGGGGCGAGAACTGCTCGCGGCCGCGCGGGCCGGCCCGCTCCGGCAACGGCGGCGGAGTAAGTGGACGCGGGGCCCGGTTGGGCTCGCGAATAGTCCACGGTTGACGAGGGGATGACGGCTCCCTTCGCGGCGGAACGTCCCGCTGCTTCGGTTCATTCCATCTGGTAGGTCTGTTAAAGACCTCAGCAGGCCTGTCGGGCGAGGGGCGACAGTTCATGTCACGGGCACGGACTGAGTCGTGGGCTGGTATGCGCGGACGGGGAGCATCGCGGCCCTGTTCGCGCGGACGGCCGGCATCGCGGCTCTGGTCGCGGGGCCGGCCGGCATCCCGGTCCTGCTCGCGCAGACGTGGTGCGTCGAGGGGCTGCTCGCGCGGACGGGGTGCAACGCGGGCCTGCTCGCGCGGCCACCCGCTTGTGACGCCACCTTCCCCCTGGAAGCCCGTGAAATCCCGCTCTCTACGAGCCGGGGCCGGCGGCCGAGCCTCAACGGGTGACATCGCCATACGGGGGCCACCGCCGCTGTAGCCCATATAAGACATATTCTGTGGACAAAATTCGTTAAAAACAAGAGTAAGTGACCACTTAGTGGTGGATACCAAGTGACCCATTTTTCGCAGTTTTACAGAGTGTAATGGAAGACATTTTGGCACGTGACTGTTGCTGATTACCAGAAAACCTATTTTTGCTTACATCATCGAAATTGTATACTGTCTTGTCTTGCGATATTGTATTCCACTTTGGTAAACTTGATTGTGACCATTATTATCGTGATTAAGACCAAGCGCACAATAAATACCCCTGCATGTCAGATACCTTCATACGTGAATATGTGCACGTTGGTCGTCCGATGACTGACGCTAAGCTATAAATCTGTGCAGATAAATACTTTACGAAAGCTTTCATGCTCCCGTATTACTCCCCACTTTTGTGGAAACGTTAGGTATTTAGAATCAAACAAAACGATAGCCACTCAGCGCTATTTGAGATTAGAGCTGGAGTCCCACAGAGATCAGTGCTTGGACCAGCTTTGAACTGCCTTTACACTGTGGATGCACCTAAAAGGCTGAACCAGACAAAGTAATAACAACCACATACGCAGACGATTCAGCGGTTTTGCTAGTGATGAGAACCCTGGCTGTGCCTTAAGAATTTTTCAACAACACTTATACATGATTGAGTGGTGGATGAAAAGTTGAAAAGCTAGGTCCGCTAAATCATCATTCATCACATGTTTATATTAATCGGTACTCCAAACAGGTATCTATCCTGAAGTGAAACTGGGTAACGAAATACTTCCCCAGTCCCTACACGAACGCCGTGAAGTAAATTATAGTGCGCCTTGATATCAAGAGGCAATTATAGAGAATTCACACGAAGAAGAAAGATTAGATTTATTGGCTGGCTTTTCAATCCACCATCACAGCGCTTACTTGAAAACAAAAGTATTTTGTGAATAGCATTGAACGACGAACTAGTGCGTCCAGTGTGCAGATAATACAGCGTTTTCAAAAAGGCATATTTCCTCAAAATAAAAAGTGCAATGTTTCAAAATATGCAACGCACCTTGGCGGCTGGCCACCACCCGCTTTGAAAAGCCGTGCCGCCAAGTGACTTTGGTCGTGTTCCTGCACCATGCTTTGGGTAGCAACGTGAAATTGTGGAGAGGTTGGGTACAGACTGAACTGATACATCGAGCAAGTTAATCGTAACCGATTAAGCCCTATGGTTCAGGAAATCGTGTGTTTTGTACTGGGGGAGCAATGGGATTAAAAATACGGTGGTTTCACTAGACGGGCATAGTTAGTTGGGGGCCCTAGTAGTCTTCTACCCACAGGTGAAACGCTGCCTCGCCAGCAAGCGACAAAATCCGAAAAAAAAACTCCGTGTTGGCTGGCAGCTAGGCCTCCCGGCGACCTACGGTTTAGGTTTTGGACGTCCTCGCAATTTCCAGACGAGGCTTTTCCAATTTTTTTCATCAGTGTCTATTGGTCCTAGATCCTGGTGCCTTCTCTCTGTCTCCGCCAATGGCGCCAACGTAAGTGTAAACCCCCCAAATAACGATCAAACCCTCTCGAAAGAGTGAGCTTTAACCAGGAAGCACGTGCTCTCACTTACAGTTCACCTCACTAACATTCGAAGTTTGCACGCCAATCTTGCTGCAAACCATCACCACCTCGAGACTGTTAAGCCGCACTTATTCTTCATACGGATACGCAGGCCGCACGTCAAGTAGCCATCTGATGCGGCATTTCTTCATTATCTAGGTTACATCTTAGCAGTCAATTTTTGAATTGTCCACTAAAGCTTCAGGGCTTCAGGCCTGGGCTGCAGTTTGTGGGTATAATCATTATTACATTTGCTGTTATTGATGTGTCCAGGTTTTCTATTTTGTGGGTGTTCATTGATACCGCCAAGAGTAATACGCTCTTGCCCTGTGTGTATTGCTTCCATAGTGTTGACTAGACTAGAAGACGATTCAGCTATTTAACTACGGTTATACAAAGGCAGTGGCTCTACACACTACTACTCTACTCTTCGACTCCAATGATCTTTAGTGACCACCTCCTCAACAGCCACTCTCAGTGGTGACCAACAGTGGCTGTTCCCATACCAATTCACAGACCAGGCTGGGAGAGAAATCCGCAAGCTTGCTACTCACTCACTCAGCAAATGTTGAGGCTACATGTATCAATATACTCACCGGTACAGTCCGCTCTATAGCTAATCAAGCCATACAGCAAACTGTCTAGACCTTTTTCTGACAACTAATCTAGATTGTCACTCAACAGTTCTGCCCATTGCCTGGTGAAATCTGAATCTGCTTGCCCCCCCCCCCCCCCTTATCTACTCTAGAGGTAATATTAAATAGATTGGAATAGAATGCACCAATTTTTTTTGGAGCTTACCTATGGCTGTACTCTTGCTTCTCTTCGGGTAATTCATTACCTTGCAAGAAAGTAATCGCTACGATTTGTCAGGCAATGGATTTTTCAGTTCCATTTTCAGACATTTCATAACAGCAATACTCTGTGGAGGGTCTTCTCACTGTGCTAGGGCGTATTTGCATAAGCGACAGGCACCAAGCACTCCTACGTCGCTGTTTTTACTCCTGATTTGGATCACTTGAGCACTCAGCGAACGTGGAAACCATTCGCGCTTAGACCTAGGAGCTAGCGTTAAACCATCCCCTTTACCGAGTCCTAGACTCTGCGTGATGCCGGACACCTGCGTCCGTCAGGAGGTTCCAAAAGCTTGCTAACATACACAGTTACCTAAAAAGGTAGTCGTGGTGACCTTGCCAACTATGGACCCGTCCCACAAATTGAACACCAAGCTTCTGGTACACCTTTTAAGCAACGACCTCTTCGAAAACTCACAGTACTGTTTTCGTCGAATCCGATCGACTGGGGAACTTCTTGTGTATGCCATCCACAATTGGAGGGAAGCCGCGGAAAGACAAGGTGAAGTTCGCAGTGTCTCTAGATATATCCAAGATTTTTGACAGGGTTTGGTATGACGGTATAAACAGTAAGCTTCCTTTATTTATACGTAATCCCCGTCAGATCGTGTCGCTGGAAGTTTAATTTCCTAAGGGAATGGTCTATTCTTTCGGGGGCTCGTTGACGACTGGTCATCTGGTGGCTATGAATTAATTTGTTGAGTAGAAAGTTGGAGAGTTTAAATTCCAAAGTTTGAGACATTGGCCTAAAACCGCTTAGTTTTTTATTTTAGATGCAGTCAGGATGCATGGGGTCATTCCATCCCTATGAAACTTTCCACCTTGTACGAAAGGTTCCGCTTCATCTTTCTTGTTTATGTTGTCTCAGTATATGTATAGTTATGATCCAGGCGCTTTCAAAAGGAGAGAAGATACTTTACTGGGTAATCGTGTTTCGCCTTCGGATTCGTCGTCACTTTTCATGTGTGACTGTGGCAAATACCCATACAATAATCAATGAAAACTCCAGTTTTTAGAAACCCCCAGCTAAAAAGAGGCGTCAAACAACACAGCAAAGCAATGCCTCTTTAGCAATGCTATGCCTTTTGTTTATTAGTTGTATCTGCAAACAGTGCAAACACATTTCAAAATGAATGAACCGCAGGAATGCAAAAGCTGTGATAATTTTTAAAGTGGATGACCAAACTGAGACTCAGTATAAATATACTCACACAACTACTGTGAAAGAGATCAAAATCTCATTGGTCCGACAGATAGATCACTTAAAGTTTATTTCCAAAAGACCTGCCAACTCTATTTTTGACTTTTTGTCTAGTATCAATTCAGAGGGAGGTAACTTGTTCATGGAACATTTTTTAAAGATTAAGTAAGCAAATATTAATGCAGCAAAACAACTTGGCTCCAGTTATCAAACACCAACTACATAGTGCTCTTGTAATAAATGAAATCCATTACACCCTAGTTTATATAACATATTTATTGATTGGATCTGTTTGTTGTTTTCTCAAACATATCTTTGTTGTCACTGAACAAGGACAAGTTTGCGATTTTCGCGAGAATCTTGTAAGGTATCCCGCTAGAAAAATTCCAGACAGACAAAACCATAATGCTCTTGCAGATACTGTCCTTGTTTGCCGTCCTAGTCACACGCTGAACAGTTCCGCCTTATTACCACGTAACTAATAGCACAATTACTTTGTACGGACGCATTATATGGCGATTGCATCAACCGAAAACAAATCCATCCTCCTAACCTCGTACATTCCCCTAAGGGGTCGTCCATTAATCACGTGATGTTTTATAGCATTCTTTTAACCCCCTTTCCCTTTTGGTGATACGTGATGAGGTTTAAGACTAACCCCCTACCCAAAATTACGTGTATTTTTTAAATACAAAGTATCTCAAAATTTTTCGCTCACACCGCTTTTCGGTTCAGAAATCGCGCGTTCTACGAAAAAATAAATACACGTGATAACTCACTACACCCCCTCCTCCCCCCTTGTGATATTTGACGAACCCCTTTTCTAGCCTCAGATGATTAACAGACGATCCCTAATTTGGTGGTCGTAAAAATGGTGTTGAGTCTAATCATTCGTAAGATTCATACGATTTCTGAGATGTCTAGACTCGAAACGTCTTGTCGTAAGTATAACTTGTAGTTAAATCATTGTATTTAACCGATGATGCTCGCGTTCACACTTCACCATCCACTGGAAAAACCATCTTATCTGTTGCTATCAAATCTGGCCAAATAATATGGCCACTGCTTTTGTCTTTTTTTATGAAAGAGGAGGAAGCAGATCACTATATGTGAAGTGATCATAGACAACCAGGCAACTGTCATTTAATTGTCCCATCAATATGTAACAAATCTTGTAAACCTACTGCTGGTGACGTTTATAATGTCTGGAAACAAATTCCGGAAGCATCTCAAAAGAACTAGAAACAATGGTATATTTGACTGTCTGGAATGTTCTAGCAGTTAAAAATAAGCTGGATTCTTGGAATAGGGATAACTCTTATCCCTAGGAATCTTCCAACATTCCCAAAATCCTGGTTACGTAAATCATGACAGCAGTTGTCAGGAAATTTCCCATAAGATAAGATCCTGTATCAACTTTTGGTAACAGGCTTGCTGCCATGTTGCTATTTTGATAAAAAATATTATTTTCCGGTGCCCACCATAACTTACCAGCTATTAGCTGACATGTTGGGTGTCCATGTTCTTGGGTAGATACCTCACGTTTTTTGGACCTAATGCCTGAACTCACTGCATATTAAAATGAAATCATAGCAAATAGCATGATTGTAATTTTTTGCTTTATTCCTCGGTTTTTGCCTAGTTCCTACAAGATCATGTAGGAAGAGATACAGTGACAGCAAGTCACAGCCAAGAGTTTTTTCATACTAACCAGGCATACTGAACAGGTAAAAAATAATTTATTAGTTTGCTCCACTTACTTGATCCACTGGTATCACAGGAGTGGGCCTGTACCTGCCACTCGTGTTATAGTTCATCCTCTGGGCATTGTTGACGCTGGAAGGCATTGATTCTACCATTGTTCTACGAGGGCTGATGGGCTCACGGTCCTGCACACGACTGGCAGAGGAGCGGTAAGGCTGGTCAGAATCCTGTAAAATCAAGGACTTGAAATTAAATGAAATGAAAATTGTTTATTGAGAACAAAATACGAAAAATACCCTTTAGACCCCAAACTAGGCTGAGCCTGTATCTTGGGACCCAGAAACTTGTTCTAGCATATTCAAGTACCAAACAACAGGTATGTAATAAATGGTATAAACATAAAGTATACAATTCAAATTGACATCTCATCATTTATTCAGCTTATCAGTGCAACTGTGAATGGTCTGGACCCCAATTCTCAGTTCATGCGAGATGCATCTCACGTGCGAGATCCGTCAAAAAATGACAGAATTCCAAGGGATTTGACAGCTGTTTCCGTGCGAGATGCATCTCGCATAAACCGAGAATAGCCCCACTGGTATGAAATTTCAATAGTTCCATTGCACAGTTTTATTTAGTAGTATAGTAGTACCTTTTTCTTCCTCTTATCCTCGATATAAAGCTGCAGGCCATTGATGAAAAGCCCGTTGATCTTGCGCGCCAGGATGCCGGCGTCACCCTCGTCCGCGAGCCCCACCGTCACCTTCTTCGTCGCGCCCTCGGAGACCAGGTTGTCCAGTATAAACTCCTCGAGGCCGCATTTGTCTTGAAGCATCGTTTTCACATCGACATAACGAGTCTGAAAGATTAATTGACAATCTTATAGCGCAAGAGACTGGAAATACACAGGCTTTTGGAGGTGTTGTAGCGACGCTTTTAAATTGTTTCTATTAAAAAATGTATGTTATACTTACACTAGATGGTAAATTGTGGATGGTTAATAACATCTTGATTAGATCTTTTAGAAACTAAAACGAGAGCAATTAGAACAGAACAGACAGCTCTAAAATCAAAAATAATCTGTCCACAAGCAGACCAATCTGTTAACAGTGGAGTATAAATAATTTTTTGACAGTCCCTGTTATTTATTTATCCATAGCCAGTGAAAGGCAAAGGAGACTGAGTCTGTTCATCCAATGTTTGACACTGCCGTATGGTGGGAATGGATTTGTGAAAACATATAATGCTTTTGGCTAATTGCACCAATTGACCTAATCCCAAACTAAGCAAGCAATGGTGCCTATGGTACAATATACCAGTAATAATGTCTTATCTAATATTGGTCCCAAAATATATGCCACACTTTATACCTATAGGGTGCTATAGGCTAAAAAATGAACCCCCTTCTATTGCCACTATATTGCTTTGAAGGCAAACAAGCAAGTGGATCACCTGATGATAAGTGATCACCACAGCCTATAGACACCCGTAACACCAAGAAGATTGCAGATGCGTTGCCAACCCAGAGGGCCAAGATGTAATACCTCTTGTGCTAGTAATTGAACCGGCTGCCTTGCTCTCCACGCCGGAACACAACAGTGCAAGCACTGCTGCTTACACAAGATCCTACCACCCGCAAATCGCTGATTGGGATTGTCGCTGCTATTGACTTTATATTTAATTGATCGTGGTCATCATGGATTATTTTTTTAAATTAAGTATTGGTCATTTCATTTGTTATTATTGGAATTTTCATGATGTAAATTAATATTTTATGATTCAGCGAGTTGGTAAGTGTTTATGTTGACATTCACATACAATGTAAAAATGTGTCTGAAAAATAAATAAAAGACAGCTTGGTTTAAAGTTTTATTTTAAAATTGTGAATAACACCAACTTAGGAACACCTCATTAAAATGCATCACTTAAATTAAAAACAAATTCATAGGGTGCATCGATACAGATTTCTATCGCCGTAATCCGATATGCCGATACTAGTAAGTAGTCAAAAAGTATACGAAACTCCCAGTCCATATTACCACAAAGTACATATATTACGAAGATGGCGCGCAATCGATTTAAATCTATTAATAGGTTAAAGCTACATTTGCACCGCAAAAATTCGCTTGTAATAAGCATTCGTCCATCGTCAATTTCGTCAATTGAATTCGCTATCATGCGGTGCGGTCGTTTAGACAAGCAGTTCACAGCCTGCACGCATAAACCATTGTGTTACTTTTTTGAAAAGGAAAGTAATGCCGAATCATTAATCGATCTGTCATCACTTAGGTAACTATTAACATTTCTTACTGTTCTAACACCTGAAAAGAGCAGGTAACTGTCGATAGATAACTTCCTACCAAAAATCGAAACACACGGGAAATGAATCTCAGTAGTAGAGATAAGAATTATCATATTAACTAAAAGTCTTCCAAATCTTCCTCTTTAATGTCAGCAATATTGAGTTCCTCTGCGTCACCAATATTGGGGTCCTCAGCAGAATGTTCTGCCGCGAAATCCTCTCCATCAGCTTTATGTACAGCAAAGTCCATTCCATCGAAATCGTCTGCAGTAAAGTCCTCCATGCTTTCCGCATTCAAATTATTCATCGGATCTTTGGTTTCCTCAATTTTAGCCCGCTGACTTGTTGACTTAATTAGGTTTTCTGTAGGTTCAATTTGCTTCCCAGTCGGGTCATTTTTTTTCACAATTGGTAGAATTTGGTTCTTGATTGGTTCAATTTGGTTCTCAGTCGGTTCAATTTGGGTCTCAGTCGGTTTAATCTGGGTCTCAGTGGGCACAACAGGGCTGTCCCTGGGCTCAATTTGGCTATTTATGAACTGCTGCCGTCTGAGCCTGATCTCGTTTTTGGTCCACTTCCGAGGAGGGCCAACTAGGTTCATGTTTTTGATTGTCACAGGGATGCCATCTGAAACAAAAATGTTTTGATGTTAGCAAACTTTACCAGACAAAAAATGGTTATGGTTAAGTAAATGTAACGCTTGGCTCGGCAAGCGCGCACCCAACCAGTTGAGAATTTCACGCGCCATCTCTAGCGACCGTGTGGCCTAATGGATAAGGCGTCGGACTTCGGATCCGAAGATTGCAGGTTCGAGTCCTGTCACGGTCGGGAAATTATCTTTTTTTCTCGTATTATTCTTTATTAATACCATTACTTGCAATTTTGTCTAAAAAATTAAATAAAATAAGAATCAAATATGAAGTTTATGGTATTTAACTTTTCTTTTGATACGTTTACTACGTAGCTTTTTTTTATTTATTCAATTAATATCAGTATAAAAAAGCAGATTAATGAAACTCAATATTGACTAAATATAGTGCATGTTCAAACTATATATTCTGTAAATATTAATCTCATCAAAAATGTACAAAAACATCAATGCAATCCTTCTACCGCAAATAGTTGTGAGATCTCACGTAGAACGAAGTCTGGCATCCTTATAAACCTTTTTATAACGTAATGCGCAGTATGCTACTGAATGTTACTGAAGAACATATTGTGACTTGGCAATATTTTGCCAAAGTCATTTATACCCTCGGTGCGTAAGTCAGACTCGCACTTGGCCGGTTTTTTATAAATCCAGAGACTAATTTGACATACCATCCCATACATTATTTGACATTTTCCATATCAGTCAAACGTCAATTTAGTCTCCGCATTAAAAAACAGGCAAAGTATAGTAATGTAATTTTTATTCTTGCCGGTATCCTCTCATCAGAGGTTTTTCCGAACCAATGGTAAATTTTCTCACATTTATTATCGCTTCCTGTGGCCCGTTTCACGAAGCTACAAGTTACAATTTTACAAGTCTAAACCGGCAACATTAGTCATTATGCCCATTGCCATTGGTCATTATGCCCATTGCCATTGGTCATTATTGACCAATGTTGCCGGTTTAGACTTGTAAAATTGTAACTTGTAGCTTAGTGAAACGGGCCACCTGTAAGCCGAATCTAAATAATATGATTAACATCTTACCTATAACATCGTTCTGTAGATTACAAAGATGGTCGTAGTGTTCGAAGTTGTCGATGTTAGCGACGTACATCGAACCTTTCTTGTTCTTCTTCACGTCCAGCCCCGCGATCATGTACGGCTTGAGGTATTCTACGACGGAGCCCCGCCGCGGCAGCTTGCCGGCGACACTGAAGATGCGGACCGCCAGCCCGCTGCGGATGTTGAGGATGCGTTTCGCTAAGTGGAGGCGGGTTACCTGAAGTTAAATGAAGGGTTCTTACTCATAGGCGTACCCAGCTTCTGGCCTAGGTGGGGGGGGGGGGGGCAAGTCAGATGCTAGTTACGGTAATCTTCGTCCGTCATCGTCGCGCACGGTTTTTTGGCAGTTGCACCGTGCATATTGTCAGTGTCTACTGCGCGGTTTATTTAAAAGTTAGAGCATAAGGCCCCGTTTACACTTTGATAAGTTATTAGGCGAGTTCATACATGCTCTGCGAGCTTTCCAGGGGGGGGCAGGGAGGGGCAGCTGCCCCCCCCCCTCCCCGGAACTCCCCTGGCGAGCTACTTTACGAAACTAGTTGGAGCCGCGACCAGGGCCTGGCTGTTACCTTTTTAAACTCGTTTAAGCTCTCCTTCTTGATATGGTTGCAGATGGTCTGCTCGGTTGGGTCATCGGGATTCTCGCACTCGCTGGCAAACTGGAAGAATAATAACGGTTTTGTATTAACATGTAAGCATAAATAACGATTATTTGATAATCTATGAAGACTACTGAATAATAAGGTTAGATATTTTAAACATCACTAACACATAAATCATAAATTTTAAAATAGATAATTCTTCTGTACGTGTGTTTGTCACCTAACTCCTCCTAAACGGTTGGACCGATTTGGATGAAATTTTGTTTGTAGATTAAATGGATTTCTGGGTGGTTTGACAACACAATCGGACCCGGTAGGTGTATCACCACTAATTAAACATCACTTTATGTCTTTTTGTCATTTATGTTTTTTTGTACAATAAATAATTTACATACATACAACATACATACTAATGTGGAGCTGCTTTTCCGGGCAGGATGACGTCTGCCGGGTCCGCTAGTGTTTAAATAAAAGATACTAGGACTTAGATATCGTTTCCCTTTCACACCCACGCTAAATCCTAACTAAATCGGTTGTGTGTGTGTGTGTGTTTGTGAATGTGTGTGTGTGTGTGTGTTTGTGAATGTGTGTGTGTGTGTGTGTGTGTTTGTGAATGTGTGTGTGAATGTGTGGGTGTGTGTGTGTGGGTGTGTGTGTGTGGATGTGTGGGTGTGTGTGTGTGTGTGTGAACGTATAAGTACAGTACCATCGCGTGTAAAAACTCAAATATGATTGAAATCTACTAAACTTACTATGTCTGTGACATTCTCCAGCTCTACGTCAACCATTTTGTCCGTAACTGGATCCAACTTGTAATGGTCTTCCTTTGTGAACTCCAACTTGCGTTGTAGCTTTTCTTCTATAAATAAAAAATAAATATTCGGTTGGCGAATTATTGACTTCTTGGTTTGTAAAACTTGGTTGGTTGCTGAAAGATCTTCATTTATACTACATGTACATACATATGCAATTAAGTAAATAAATGAATAAAAAAACTGTGACATCAGCTAAAAAAACCTTCCTTAGCTCGTTATGTGTGGGTTAGTGAAGTGTTTTTGTAAACTTTGCTTAATATCTGTCACATATTTGAAGTTTTCCAAATACAAATAATTTATTTCGGATTTTATTGATTAGAGTTAGGGTTTGTTTGACCACCCTCTAATAAAATCCCCTTACTATATCCAACAGATATCTGCGATGGTGCCTCTATTTATTCTATGGACACAAACAGAAACAGAGTAACTGTGGTATCTTAGTATTAGTTTGCCTATTTTTACTTACCACGGATGACCTGCTTTACTGGAAAGGAAAATCGCAATCATTAGATATATCTTACATTTTATCATTTCATCCTATGAATGTTGTTTTTAGTAGTAGTCGCTAAGTGCGAAATCACCAGTAGAAGCTTTATTTTAAGATTTCTTTCTTTACTTTCAAATTCAATAGTAAACAATCAATTCAAAAATACCTGTTAAACCTTGTTTGGGTGGTTTTGGTTCATCTTTCGGCTTCTTATCATCTTTATTTGCAGCGGTTTTAAGTGGCTTGTTGGCATTATCGTCAGGCTCTTCTTTCACCTGCGTTTCACTTTTTTCAATTTTTACAGCCGCCATATTTGCCTCTAAAACGACAGAATAAATTATTTATAAATGCATTTTATGCGGAAAATTGCCTATTTATAAATCTAAACAACAGAATAGTTTCTAAATCCATCGTTCGACTCTCGAAAATGATGTCGGAATTTAAGAACACCTGTTCTTTTTTTGTAGCTTGCGGCTACAACATATCGGAGCGGAGCTCACCTAAAATCCATCAAAGTGTAGCCTTACTTTGTAGCTACACATTTCTCTGAAAGGCAGGTCCAAACTTACCGAGGACCTGCAGTCTCACAACAGTGAACTACTGGTATAAACGCAGTTCATAACATGTTTGCTTCAAGTCAAACAGTTAAAAGGCAGAGAGGGGATTTGGCCTGCTCGTCTGTTTCGCCTCGTTTGATCTAGATGAATGCATAGAGTGTGAATCGAGAAATCCGTTTAAGCATTATTCTAATATTGAACTCTAAATACCATTACTTACCATTCCCCTGTTCCTTAGACCGTTGACTGACCTTATCCTTCATACACTGGTATAATACGTTATCGTTTTTTGCAGGATACTTCAACCTGTATCTCGAGATTATCTCTTCGTGACCACTGAGCAACTCCTCGCCGAGCATGACATCGATGCGTGACCGGATACACTGTTTCAACTCTTTCAAGATAGGGAAAGCTATGTGGTGTGCGTCCCTCAGTCTTCCGTTCACTAAAGTGGCCTCTCTAGCGAGCTTGGCGGTGGCCTGGCCGCGACTCGTCTGGTCCTTGTTTATAATGTAAGTCATTGTAATGGGCTTCTGGGTCACATCCACCGCGGTCGGCAACGGTGCTCGCTGAGGGCGCTCCGGGGCTCTCTGGAACGGCATTCTACGGCGGTTCTCATTATCTTGGGGAGTAAATTTGTTACTTCGCTGTTCGACAGCGCGCTTGTCAAATTCTGCCCTCGGCTTTTTAAACGGAGGGTGGTCACCGGCGATCTGGTTAAAGCCTTGGGTCCCTCGCTGTCGATCCGAGAGACCTCTCTTCGAAGGGTTCGGTCGTTTGTCGTCTCGCCAGTCGCTCCCGTTGCGAAAGTTGGACCCGGAAGGTTGGGGTTCCAGGTCGTCACGCCCCTGCCTCTTCGGGGGAGCGGGTCGCTGGCGGTCCTCGGGGCGGGCCCAGGGCTGCCGATCCGCGCGAGCCGAGCCAGTCGCGGCTCTGTTCCTGCCTCTATTTCCGTTCCCAGCGTTCCAGTCGGCGTCGCGATCAGGTCTGCGCTCGCGGTCCGGAGGCTGGTCCCGGCCGCGTCCGGGGAACTCCGGGCGGTCGTGATGCACCGGCGGGTAACCCTCGTCGAAGCGAGGGGCGCCCGGCTCGAACCGCTCCGAACGAGGATACCCTCCCGCCGGTCCGGCCTGGGGGCCGTCCTCCCAGTCGTCGAACTGTCGGTCCTCCGCGCTCTCCATGACGTGGTAGGGTTCGTCTCCGGCCCGGTCGGGTTCCGGCTGCCGACCTCGGTCGCGCCGCGGTTCCCGGCTTCGGTCGGGCTCCGGTTCCCAACGTTGGTCGGGTTCCGGTTCCCAACGCGCCGCGGGCTCGGAGGGCCACGGTCGGTCGCGCGGCTGAGCGGCGCGATCGTCGTCCCAGCGCGACGGGCTCGGCTCCCACTGGGGCTCCGCCTGGCGGCCGCCCGCGGGCTGCTGGCGGGGCGGGAGCGGCTCGCGGTCGCGCGCCGCCTGCCGCGGCGGCGGGCCCGGCGCCCGGCTCGGCTCGCGCGCGGGCCACGGCTGGCGAGGGGGCGACGGCTCCTTTCGCGGGAGGACGTCACCCTGGTTCGGTTCGTTCCACCTGGAAGGTCTCTTGAAGACCTCGGCGGGCCTGTCGGGCGAGGGGCGCCGGTTCCTGCCGCGCGAGCGGGCCGCGCCGCGGGCCGGTTCGCGCGGGCGCGGCTCCTCGCGGGCCCGGTCGCGCGGCCAGTCGTCCGCGAGGCCGCCGTCCCCGCGGAAGGCCGGGAAGTCCCGCGGGCCGCGAGGCGGCGCCGGCTCCGGCCGCGCCTCCACGGCAGGCGTCACCATGAAGCCGTCGCCGTAGCCGACATAAGACATGTTCTGTGAACAAAATTCGTTAGAAACGAGAGTGAGCGGGCACCCGCTCCCTGAGACGGATACGAAGTGCATCATTTTACGCAGCTGTACAGAGTGTAATGGAAGACATTTCGTTTAGCACGTGACCGTTACTACTCGTTGGGAAGCCAGATTTTGCTTACATTTCCGACACCGCTTGATGCCTTGTCACATTGCATTTTAGTTTGTTAAAGCTTGAGTGTGATCAATACTGTCATAATTTTGTCGAAACTGACTCATGACAGGTCTCACACTTTGCAAGTCCATGTTCTGCTGTCTGCGGATGTGTCATAAATCGAAGCTGTATGAATAATGGTCCAATTTTGACATTAAATTGATTGGAACAGAAGAACCCCTCTCACTGAGCACCACACGCGCTACATAACAGAATATTACGTCTCATGAGCACTATTTTCAAGGTAAATGATGAAATGTCTGAAACAGGCCAATACGCTGTTGAAATCCAAACTATAAAAGTCAAATATTTTATAAGTATTTAAATTAACAGAAATGTGAGATTTTCGCAATTGTCTTAAGGCAATTGTAACAGGCTTAACATAATAGTATGTCTGGTAAACGCTTGGGTTAAAAGCTTAAGCCAAAGATAACTTCATGGGGTCAATTTCCTGATGTTAAATTAAATGTAGGCTTGTGGCAAGTATACATACATAGGTAGGTGCACTTATTACCATCAGTTCTTCGAAACTCTCGAGAAGAGACTGCAGGATACTCAGCAAGGCAGCACAAAGCTTAATGCTGAACCATGTCTTTTGCTTCATAAGACTTTTGCTCCATTAAAACCAATCATTCATTTTCCAATGAGGAAGAAAATGAGGTTTCGTTTTCTCCATGTGTGACTGATCACTTAAAATTTATGATCAGATGCTGTTGTCATGGCGTTCCACTCATAGAAGACTTTCCATCTCTATTTTCGACTTTTCTGTCTGATATTATGTAAGATGGAGTAAACTTCTACATGGAACATGTTTTAGGGTTTCACGTAAGCATGAGTGTCAATCTTCTGAATGCAGCCAAACAATGCAACTCCAGTTTTCAGACAGCAACTTCATAGTGCTCTTCCAATAAATGACTACCATTACACCCCCACTCTACAATGTGCAAGCTTTGTAATTGGGTCTTCTTTTTTATTAGTTGTTTCATCAAATTTATCTTTGTCGTCACTTAACAAGGATACATTTGAGATTTTCACAAGGACCTTATTAGGTATCCCACTGGGAAGATTCTAGGCAGACAAAACCATATACTGATACTGTCCTAGCGTCTGTCACATGCTGAACAGTTGCTCCTTATTAGCATGACACAATTACTCTGGTCCGGCCGCGTCATATGCCGATGGCATCAACCTAAAGCAAATCCATCAAACTTTTTTATATCCTACACTACTTGTGAGTTACTAGTACGTCTATTTTATATGATGGTCTTACATCACTGACAACGTAATTTTTACACTAGTTGTTTAGTCTAGCCATCTCGCCGCAGTCTACTCAGGCGCCGACTAAAAAATTAACGCTAGGTCGTACCATATGACCTCATACAGTACAGTTGCAAAATAAGCAAGAAGGCCCCTACCAAAACTCTATTTGCTGCACAAACATTCTGTTTTGCACAGGGACCTTCTAGTCTTTGCCTAACTTATACTTGAAGGTATTCAGCCTCAAGAATTTTCATTTCACTACTCCATCCTCCTGGTGACGCGATCATATCTTTTGCCACCAAATCCAGCGAACTAATATCGCCACTACACATCCTTCATGATTATACTAAATCAGTAGTTCCCAAACTTATTTTTCTCATGGACCACTTTCAAAATTTTACTGGTTTCGGTGGACCCCCTGCTGCTACATTTCTACCCCCAGCAAGTCTCCCGTGGACCTCTAGGGGTCCACCTGGACCACTTTGGGAATCACTGTACTAAATCATATCCAGCAACCAGACCAGTTGTAATTGTTTTATAAGCTTCAAAAGCCTTGTTTCAATTTGCCATTATTTTATAAAGCAAATATGCTGGTGACAGCAGTTTATAAAGTCTAGGTATGTTTGCAACCACATTCTGAAAGCATGGTGATAGCCCCAAGAACAATGGTTTACCTGTCTGAAATCTCCCAGCAGTTGTAAATAAACAGGATCCTTCGAGTAGGGATAGCGAGGGGTACCCCAGCGGTCCCTAAATCCTGATTATGTACATCATGACAGTCAAGATCAACTATTGTCACCATCCTCCTGCCATCTTGCTATTTCGAAAACATATTCTTTGCCAAGGCCCACCCTAGCTAGTAGCTTCAGCTGGTTAGTTGAGGTTTCTCATTATGAGGGAGTTACATAAGGCAGAACCTGCTGCAATCCACTGCATGTTACTATGAAATCATAGCAACCAGCATACTTGCCTTTTTTTTGCTATATTTCTTGTGTTTGCCTCATTCCAACTGCATCATTTTGGAGATGGTACATGGACATGAGCAAGTCACAGCCATGTGTTCGTACTAATAAGGTATACTGAACAGATAAAAAAATCTCCACTCACTTGTTCCATGGGCATCACAGGCATGGGCATATACATTCCTGCCATATTATAGTTCATCATCATAGCATTATTGACACTAGCAACCATGGTGTCTCCCATCATGTTATGAGGGTCTACAGGCTCCTGGTACCGAGTGTCTTGTGCAATGCTGGCAGATGAACGGTAAGGTTGGTCAGAATCCTGTGTGAAAGAAACAAAGAGAGATGATTTCCTAAATCCTGATAAATAAATGACTGGTTCTGTAACCAATTACTGCATTTTGGTTATTTTGTAAAGATTATGTTGTTATTTTAGCTAAGTCAGTTTGATACCTGCTGCCATAATCAAGGGCCAACTAGAAGTAACAAACATGCGTTTCAACAGCTTTAATTTTATGGAATCAACCCTGATGGTAAGTTAGCACCTGCCAAGGGTACAGTTGAGAGAGTACAGTCCCAGACAAGCTTAGCGAATAACAGGTACTCTCTCCTCCTCAGTTATAAACATTGCAATATGGAGTAAGTCAATCAACTTCTAAAGCAGACAACTCTGAGACTTAACCCTTTACAATTTTTGATTCCTGTAAATTGATATTCTATAGGTTCATTCACATTTTGACTGATGCCATCAAGCAGTGGTGGGTATTGAGATTAATAGACAAAGTTTACAAAACCCTATGAAATCTGAGCGCTGTGAGGGTGGATCACTAGTTTGTTATATTTTAATGCAACTTCAAACAACAATACACCTTTTTCTTCCTCTTGTCCTCGACATAAAGCTGCAGCCCGTTGACATACAGCCCGTTGATCTTGCGCGCCAGTATGCCGGCGTCGCCCTCGTCCGCGAGCCCCACTGTCACTCTCTTCGTCGCACCTTCGGAGACCAGGTTGTCGAGTATCAACTCTGAGAGGCCGCACTTTTCTTGAAGCATCGATTTAACGTCGACATAGCGAGTCTGAAAGGTTAATTGACGATTTCATAACACTGAACTGTTCCTGCTTTTACATAGAGCCGCAGGTCTACCCTAGATTACCTAAACCAGGTCTTTCGGACGTTATTATACTTATTGTGACGACTCTTTTAACTTGTTTGTTAGCGGTCATAAGAAATGCACATTATACTTACGTTGGATGGTAAATTGTGAATGGTTAGTAACATCTTGATTAGATGTTTCACAATACGCAACTAAAACAAGTAGAAGTGATCTAATAATGAAATAATAACGAGTAAAATAAGAAATTCATGCGTTTTCGGCGCTTCGCCAATCAATTCATTTGTTTGACGTTGACAGGTGTTTATTTTTTCTTTAATAATAACCGGCAAAGGCAATAAGATTATACAGCCTTATCTGATTAAATTAAAAGTGGAGTCGGTGGAGTACGATATTTAAAGTAAGATTATGTCGTAATATGGATCGATATTTTGGTTGATATTTTTATACCCTTGCTATATATTCACGTCTATCGGTGGCATTGTTGTCATGGATTACTGCCCGCTACAATATAGCAAGTAAAAACATTTCATAAAATGCAAGCAAATGTATATACGAAAACTGACACTAAACACTTCGCAAAGTTGTCCAGTCAACCACCAGCCAACCCATATGATGTTGGAATAACATCAATGACGCATAATCATAATTTTACTTTATCCACCATATTTCAGCTCCTACACACGAAATAATTGAATAATACACACTAAATTTTCATTGATGGTTTATTAACATGCCTTCTATCATAATCCATTACTTTCATCTTGTTAACATTGAGACACAGAGATGTAGGACAGGATTTCGATCTTCTTCGGACATCTTACAAATTATATACTTTAGTTCTTCGTTCAGGACTGAGTAGCGGCAAATGCTGAATTGTGGTCATTTTCCTTTTGCCTTTACTTTGTTACATGCTGAATGTGTTTTTGTGAACCGCAGATACACTGCGTGTTTTAAATATACGTATTCCTTGTGTTGCGGTATCATTAAGTCCGCACTTCTGATGTACAGTAATTGTAGATCAGTATGTAAACACAGAAGGCTTCAGAGCAGCCCTTTTTAGAAACTAGTAGTCCTCTAGATCTTCTTCGTCAATGTCAGCAATATTAACGTCTACTGTGTCAGCAATATTAGGGTGTTCAACCAAATCTGCGCCGAAATCATCTGCAGCAAAGTCCATATTTTCTGTATCCAAACTATTTTTGGGATCTTCAATTTGCTGAGTCACACTCGTTGACTCAATTGGACTGTTTGTCAGCTCAATTTGAGTGTCAGTGGGCCCAATTTCCTTCATTTTGAGCCCTAGTTGACTTTTTATGAACTGCTCCTTCCTCTTTTTGATCTGGACTCTGGACAAGTTCGGAGGAGGTCCCAATAGGTACATGCTTCCGATTGATACTGGTTTACCGGCTGAAAACAAAATGCTGTTTAGAAGTACCCAACTATGTACATTGCCCAGTTACGATCTTTACAAAGTCGCTATACGTTCCTGTCTGTCCTCAGGATACCAGAAGGCGCTTAGAAGCGTTTGAGATGTGGTGTTAATGTCGCATGCTCCGTATAAGCTGGTTCCATAAAGTCAGCAATTAGAAAGTGCTTTAGCGTGCGGGTACGACCCGGAAATTATTGCACACCGTCAAAAAGCGCAATGTAGAATATCTGGGGCACGTGTTGCGACACGACAGATATCAGCTGCTTCAACTTATATTGATGGGCAAAATTGAGGGAAAGCGGCGTCCCGGAAGGCGGAAGAAATCTTCGCTGCGTAATATTAGGGAGTGGACTGGTATTACCAGTGCAGAGCAACTGTTCCGGATGGCTCAAGACAGGGAAAAGTTTGCAGAGCTAACGGCCAACAGCCAGTCATGGAAAGGCACGATAAGAAGAAGTCTGTCCTCAACCCTCATCTTAATGACCCCATCTGTACCCTTTTAAACCACGCAATGTATATTGATATGGTTTTCACTGTCATTTAGCTTTTTTTACGGAAGGTTTTAGGGACTCTGCATCCTAATTGTGCCCGATTCGGGGAGGATCGCTAGTTAAGAAATAAATCAAAACCTAATGATAGTAATATAACGATATCTTACCAATGACGTCGTTCTGCATACGACAAAGACGGTCGAAGTCCTCAAAGTTGGCGAGGTGGGCTACGTGCATTGGCCCTCTCTTGTTCCGTTTCTGGACAAGTCTCTTGACCTTGTAGGGTCTCAGGTACTCTTTGACGTGGATCCGCTTCGGCAGCTTCACGGTGCTGTAGATGCGGATGGCCAGCCCAACGGGGATGTCGAGGATGCGTTTTGCTAACTGGAGGCGGGTTACCTGATAATAAATAAAACGTTCTTTAGAGCGCGATAAGAAATCTAAATGCGAAAAGCAGAGGACAGGGGTTAGTGGGGCGTGAGGGGTTTTTTTGCGATTACAAACTGATTTGCAGTTGGTGAATAGACCGCGACCTATGTCGATGTATAGGGATAACAGTTTTCCAACGGCAAAGTTGAGTTTTTGCTTCAATGAAGTTTATCTTTTCGTTAAAGCAATGTTTGTGAGCTCCTGAGCTGTAACCAGTTGCTGGTTGCACTATCATAGTCTTGTTTGGTATGCATTAAGGTAGTATACTCTAGCTAGATTAGGCTAGCTTAATGTATGTCAAAAACACCTTTGACAGTTCGAGTTAGCACGAGATCTAACTATAAGTATAACCATCAGATTTGAGGTCACGCACACTGCTGCATCTCACGTGTGAACCGGAGAGCTTTGTTCGAATTTTAAAATGTTTGTTTTGTTTTGTATGGCGTTGAGTAGTCGTTCACCTCAACTCTAGTTGCGTTACCTATCACATCAGACAAATAGGGTCATCCAGAAAGTACACCACGATCCAATGAATTTGTCATTGTGTGTAGTAACGCCGTTGCACTGCACATACCTGTTCAAACTCGTCTACGCTCTGCTTCTTAATTTGATTGCATATGGTTTTCTCCTTTGGGTCGGTGGGATCCCCACACTCACTGAAGAACTGTAAAAATACAGGCTGCTGAGAAATCAATTTATCGCTTTTGAGCTGTGAAAAGTAATAAAATATTTAGGATGAAAAGGTTGGTGACGAGGGTCTAATGATGGAATCAGGAGGTGGACCTCTTCATTCGTTATGAGTACAGTATTACCAAAAATATATTGTGCCACGATGTACCTGCGCAGTAGACCAATTATAAGAGCGCGAGAAATTTCGTTCTACCAATGATAAAGTAGAATTTTACGCGCGCTAAACTCTTGCGCTTTTATTGGTCTATCGATTTCGCAGCAACATGGCGGCAGCCCGTGCGCCACAGTGTACGAATTGTGTAAGCGGGACAAAGCTAAGAATGCATAGCAAGCAATACTCTGCCAGTTGCGCTTGCAAATAAAGTACAATATGGATTATTCACACGTTCGGCTACTGTCGGAAACCGGTCTGCGCTTCTCTGCGCAAACGAATACTGCCGATGCACAATATATTTTTGGTAAAACTGTAACCCTTTCGAGTTTGGGCTCATTTGACTAGTCTTAGCGAGACCCATACAATACACTTGGTGACGAAGGTCTGATGACGGAGTCAGTAGATAGGCTGTGGAACTCTTCACTCATTACTTGTAACCCCCTTGAGTTTATTCTCATTTAACTGGTCTTAACGAGACCAATACATTACACGTGTTGCGGATGTCTATAGGCGGTGGTGATCACTTACCATCAGGTGACCCACTTGCTTGTTTGCCTTCATATTTCATTAAAAAAAAACACGTGGTGCCGAGGGTTTCAACATTCAGGCTTAATCAAAATTTATCAACATATACGCATATCGCATACACAACGTAATATATAAACTCAAAAAACAGAACCCTCTCTGGCGTAGTCGGCTAAAAATTTACAAGCCTGAGTGGCTGGGCTAGTGCTTGGCGACATCGGATTTTTCGCAAACTTCAAAGGGGTTGGCCCACTGTGTGTTAAGTCAGCATAGTTTTGTTAGCACAAAGAAAAAGTCAATTGTAATCCGTCTCTACAGAACTTACTATTTCAATTAATTTGTCCAGCTCTTCGTCTACTACTTTATCTGTAAGGGGGTCCATTCTGTAATGATCTCGCTTTGTGAACGCGATTTGGGGCAGCAAGTTTCGTTCTGTGAAATTAAATAATTTGTATTATGCCTTGCTAATGCAATAGTTGTAAGTGGCAGTGGTAGGCATGGCAGGAAATTTCATTTGAGTTGCCAACCGACGGCTCAGCTCCCTGAACAACCCGCGAGCCTCAAAGCCCCAGAGCCCTTGTCTTAACTATGACCAGCACAGAATCTTACCGTAATCGTATTGTAGTTATAAACTCATAAGTATAGTAGAGAGGGTTGATGTTTTTAAATACTTAGGACATTTAGTCACGTGGGACCTTAAAGACGACAAAGATATGGAAAGGGAACGGAGAGCTCTGTCGGTCAGGGCGAAAATGATTGCTCGTAAGTTTGCGCGGTGTACGGGGAAGGCTAAGCTAACATTGTTTAGAGGGTACTGTACCTCCCTGTACTCGTGTAGTTTGTGGCGGGCGTATACGCAGCGGGCCTATGGGGCTCTCCGGGTCCAATATAACAACGCTTTCCGGGTGATTGTGGGGCTGCCGCGCTTCTGTAGCGCATCAGGGATGTTCGCGGAGGCCAGGGTTGACTGCTTTTACGCCACCATGCGCAAGAGAGCGGCATCCCTGGTGCGCCGGGTGCGCGCCAGCCCCAACATCATCCTCAATATGATAGGAGAAAGGTTGGACTCTCCCTATTTACGTCACTGCAGTCGGCTCCACGCGCCGTACTCAGTGTAGTTTGTTAAGGGACCTACTAATATAGGTTCAATATTTAACACTTTGAATAAGTTTTACTAACAATATATGAGTTTGTAAAGACTTGAAATAAACGATTATTTAATTTAATTTTAATTTAAATTAAAAATACAAACCTGTCTGACAAGTTGTGGGGGGTTGTTCTTTATCATCTTTTGGCTTCTTGTCATCTTCTTCGTCATCGGCTTCAAGTGACTCGTTACTCTTCTCATCTTCATCATTTCCCTTTACTTGCGTTTCGCTTGTTTCCATTTTCGCAGAATCCGTATTTGTCTCTAAAATGACACAATAAAATTACTTAAGCGACATGCTCAAAAAACTGTGGGATGTTTATGAATTTCGGGCGCTCGACGCTCGCCTGCCGCGCGTCAGTTAAAGCCGGCTAAAATATACGCTCGCGTATTGGATTGGCGGGGGCCATTGGGGGGCTGGCGAATGTCCAGCGTTGTAAAGTCAAAAATCAACCCGCGTTTCTCTGCGTAGGTGTCAAGCGGACGTACGGATTTCAATCGAAATCTAAACCAATATTATAAATTTGAAAGTCTGTCTGTCCGGCTTTTATGCTTAAATGTACCCCTAAGGGCGTGGAATGCGGGGTTGAAACTTTGTATGTGAAATGCTAAACTGCTCAAGAATTTATTGTATTGCGGCAACACTTCCTTTTGGTTTCTGACAATAGAAGTGCCCATACTATTGTGTTTATACTAACAAAAAAATAAATACCACAGTACCGGGATTTGATTTCTAGACATTGTAACCAATCAATCAATCAATAATTTATTTGCTCAAACATGGTATACAGACAAGTTGGTGTTTTACAGTCAAGTTACAGCACTGCATGTTTCGTCGCAATGACATGCAAATTTTAGTTTAAATGAATGGTGGTGTGTATCACATGCACAAATTACTTATATACTAAGAAACAATGTCATTAAGGTATTCCTGAATCGAATAATAAGCCTTAGATGCTAAAAACTTATGTAATGCATTTTTAAATTCATTAATGCTTTCTAGCTTTAAAATCGTTGCAGGTAGTTTATTAAATATCTTGGGTGCCATCCCAAATATACTCTTTGATAGAAAAGCGGTTTTAAACGGCTTATGATTAATTTTTTCTTGGTTACGGAAACTATTAAACCTTGTAACGTGTTAACTTGTGCCGTAACATTAGTAAAATAGATAAGATCGAAATCTTATCATTATCAAACAGTTACTAACTTACATACCTGTCCCATTTTCCATCTCTTCTTTATCGACCTTATCCCTGATAGACTGAAAAAATTCTACATCGTCTCTGACGGGATATTTCAGCCTGTACTTCGCCATCACTCCCTCATTGCTGCTGTGTAACTCTTCGCCGAGCAAAGCGTCGATGCGTGCCCTGATACACCGCTTCAACTCTTTCAATACAGCAGCATTATCTGGGTCCTTCATTTTTCCGGTTTTTGTTATCATAACTTCTCTAGCGAGCCTAGCCGCAGCCTGGCTCCGTCTCGCATGATCCCTATTCATAATATGTGTTAATTTACTAGGCTTTATGTTTTGTTCTTTCAATTTACTTAGGATCTTAGTTTCTTGTTTTTTGGGCTTTTTGGGCTTTTTTATTGGCTTCCCACGGAAGTTCTCATTGGCTTTAGGTGTGAAATTTTTACGTCGCAGCTCGACGGCGCGCTTGGTTGAATCGCTCCTGGAGTTACCTTCTCCCTGGAAGCCCCCGAACCATTGCTCTCTGCGAGGCGGGCCCGGCGGCCGAGGCCCGAAAGGAGGCCTCGCCATACGGAAGCCACCGCCGCTGTAGCCCATATAAGGCATGTTCTGTGGACAAATTTAGTTAAAAAATAAGAGTCAGTGAGCACCTGCTTAGTGAGACGAGATCCACGCGTGGGTGTGTATGTCACTAGGTAAGAAAAGTAAGAATGAAAGTAAGAAAGACGCTAAGTTTTTTCTTGCTTTTGACTTAAACATTTTTGACAATGATCTATAACAATTTTACATTTTAATGTCACGGCGCCGCGTTGTGCATCGCCTCGAATGCTCGGCGCCGCTCATTGCCGGCTAAAATGTACGATCGCGTATTTGAATGGTCCGTGGCTAGCAAATGTGGAGCGCTCGAAAGTAAAAATTCAACCTGCTAACCCCCATGCATACGGCTCCGAGCATCCACTCAATACAGCGCGGTGCCGTATATATGCACGACGCGACGCCGTGGCCCACTCCGGCGCCGCGATATTTCACGGTAATGGCGGCGCGCCGTGGTCATGTGGCCAGGCCCAATATTTTTTCAGATTCACAGAGTATAAACTTCTAGAACAGGCTTGAGACATAATTATGCCATTGTAAACGAGTGCAGAAGACGAAATAATAGTTTAATAGTTGCCTCCACTTACTTGATTGGGCATCATTTGAGGAGGCATGAACCTGCCACCCATGTTATAGTTCCTCATCATGGCAGGCATGGCACCCCTCATCATGCAGTGTGGGTTCACAGGCTCATGGTACCAACTTTCCTGAGCAAAACTGGTAGAGGACCAGTAAGGCTGGTTGAATCCCTATCAAAATAAAAATAGAAATAATAAGGAAAGAATTACCAAATAAACAGAACAAACAAAAATAGAATTAAGTGGATTTTTGTAAAAAAGTTCTATGTGGTGTTCTATAAAGAGTATTTATCTTATCTTATCTTCAACCTCCATCTTTTCTTTAGAAATTATCGAGAGCAGTATGAAAACACGTATTGTTTTGTTGACATATAATTTTTGAGTACAAACAACAGTTGCTAGGTTACAATAAATATTAAAAAAGTAAAGCACTGCAGTCTGTGCATAATTCAACCTTCTTTAACATCCCATCTCCTTTGTTGCAACTGTTAGTTAAGTGGAAGTTCCTGCTAGCTTGCACAGTTCCTGAAGCCGAGGTTTAAATAGAGGCTTCGTTAAAAAGTCTGCCAGCTGGTCCTTCGTGGCTATCTTCTCAACCGTTAGATCATTATCTAGAACGCACTGTCTCACAAAGAAGTGCCTCAGCTTTATGTGCTTTGTCCGTTGGTGGGTTTCGTACGGTGGATCATGAGCCAATCTTATAGCAGATTCACTGTCAATAAAAAGCTTAGGTATTGTCTTAGTACCATTGCTCTGCATAAAGCCAATGATCCTCGTAATCCATATGATCTCTCTAGCGGCCTCGCTAGCTGCCACAATTTCAGCTTCTGTAGAAGATATAGCGACGGTAGATTGACGCTTACTTTGCCATGCTATAGCACCTTCGGCGTTAATGCATATCATGCCGCTCGTTGAGCGTCCAGTACAATTATCACCTCCGTGATCAGCGTCGCTGTAGCACCGTAAGCCATGGAGTGCAGTGGAAGGCTTGTATGTAATTCCGTAGTTTACAGTGCCCTTAATATAGCGCAAAATTCGCTTAACTTTCGCTACGTCTTCAGGTGTAGGATCATCAAGTTTGCGTGACACTATTCCAACAGCAAACGAAATGTCGGGTCTTGTGCCCACCATCAGGTAAGAGAGTGCACCAACAGCTTGGCGATAAGGAAAGTTTCGGGCTTCATTCTTTTCCTTCGTGGATATCACGGTATCTTTGACTATCGGAGTTACAGCTGCTTTACAGTCCTGCATACCAAATCTTTCAAGTAACCGTTTTGCATAGCCTTTCTGGTCAATCTTGACTGGCCCATCATCTTTCCTTTCTATTTCTATTCCAAGAAAATAGGAACCGCTTTTCGTCGTTATCTTAAAACGTTGCTTCATCTCACTGAAAAACTTCGCAGTTTCTTCGGAGCTCGCAGACGCAATTAAACCGTCATCTACGTATAAGGCCATTATTAGCTTGTGTTTTCCCTCTCCTCTTTTAAATAAGCAAGGGTCGCTTTCACTTTGTTTGAAGCCAAGTTTTAGGATGTGCTCAGTTATTGTAGAGTTCCAGCAACGCGGAGCTTGTTTAAGGCCATAAAGACTCCGCTTAAGCTTGCAAACTTTCCCATCATTGCTTGAGTATCCTTCAGGAGGTTTCATATAAATCTCTTCTTTCAATGTTCCGTACAGGAATGCCGTTGACACATCGAATTGAGAGAGTGAAAGATTTTCCTGAGCAGCAATACTGAGTACCGCTCTTATTGTGCTCGTCTTTGCAACAGGGCTAAAGGTTTCTTCGTAGTCTAAACCTTTCTTCTGTGAATAACCCTTAATAACTAGACGGGCTTTGTATTTTTCTATAGAGCCATCTGGGTTTGTTTTTATCCGATAAAGCCACTTGCATGGAATGGCTTTTCTTCCTTTGGGTAAGTCTGACATTTCCCAGGTTTGATTTTCTTTTAAAGAATTGATCTCACTATCCATTGCTTTGCGCCATTGTACAGAATCCTTAGCTGTCATCGCTTCTTTAAATGTACTTGGTTCTGTAAGGGGTCCATCGTTTAATGAGTTGACATTGAAACAAACATTGCAGACAAAGTCATTATATCTAACTGGTGGCTTTAGATTCGAGCGATCTCGCAGCGTCATCCTGCCTTCAGCCTCGATCTCAGATGCAGACAGTGACGAATCAGTTCGACCTTCTGTCTCTGGTTCATTTGCATCAATGAATTTGTCATCTGCTTCAGTCGTATCGTTGACTTCTAGCTCAAGTAATGGCTCCTCAAAAGATTGTTCTGTTTCTGAATATGTATCTGCCACAGGTGCTTCAACCGTAGTTTCATTTTGTGTAGAAGATGGTCCAGCCGTTTGTTCATCTTGTTGATACGTCGATGCAGCTTCTTTATCATTACTACTTAATGATTCCTGGTTATCGCCCATGTCATGCTGGCTTTCATATTCAGGTACACCGAAGTTAAATTGGCTACCAGGCCTGTTGGCATCATTATTGCTTTGAAAAGCATCAGGCTCTTTGGTCTCTTCAAGATGATCCAACAACGGGTTTTCATCGAAGATGACGTCTCTAGAACGTATCAGTTTAAAGGAGTCGCTGTCCCATATACGATAGCCGTCATCAGAGTCATAGCCGATCAGTATCCCTTTTTGTGCCTTTCGTTCCAACTTTTTCCTTCGTTGTTTGGGAACATGTGGGTAACAGTGAGATCCAATTATTCTTAAATGGCTCAATCTGGGTTTCTTATGGTGCCATAGTTCATACGGTGATTTACCATCAATACAGGTAGGTCCTGTTCTGTTCAAAATATACACCGATGCCATAACCATTTCAGCCCATAATCCTGTAGGAATCTTGGCATGTGCATGCATGAGACTTCGTGCCATTTCCACGACGGTTCTGTTATCCCTCTCTGTTGGATTCTGTTCCGGAGTGTAGGGCATCGTTAATCTCTGCTTAATGCCTTCTTTGTTGAGAATCGCTTGTACTTTGCCGTTGTCGAACTCGCCGCCATTATCGCTTAACAGTTCCTTTATGACAACACCAGCTGCTTTCACTTCAGACAGCATAAGTGACAGCTTTGCGTATACTTCAGCTTTTTCTCGCATAAAATAAACGAATCTGTACCTCGTATAATCGTCTTTAAAGAGGACAAAATATCGCAGCTTCGAAATTGAGTAGGGGAAGGGTCCGCAAACATCAGCATATACCAATTCTCCAGGTCGTGTTGCCTTCTCTCTGGTTCCAAACTTTAATTTGTGGGCTTTACCATAGATGCAACCTTCACAGAGCTCCTTGGTTACTTGCGCTTTAATGCCAAACTCTCTTTCTATCAATTTCTTCACATGAAGTTTATTCTGATGGCCAAGTCTTTCATGGTACAGTTGTAACAGATTTGCGGTTGTTGACAACTGGTTCACTCGTACAGCTGGTTTCAGACATCTCAGTTTCAGTTTAAATAGTCCTCCAAACTTGTTCCGGGTGCCAATGACTTTTATCTGTCCATCTATTTTTAGAGTGCATCTCAATGTGGTAGACTCAAAAACACTTTTGTCCGATCTGTCATGGGTAGCGAGTACTGAGTATAAATTCCTGCTGATGCTGGGTACATACCAGACATCCTTCAACAGTATCGGCTCTGCTTTGCCGTTTACATCAGCCTCTGCAAGAATATTTCCAATGCCTAGGGCTTCAATACATTGGCCATTCGCGCCGGTCACTGTGTGCTGGCTTTTAAAATAAGTGAAGCTTTGAAACAGGTCTCCCCTATTGGTGACATGACTGGTTGCTCCGTTATCCACGTACCAATTTTCTGAGTCCTTTGTTTCGCCAAAACCTTCTGCCGAATGTAATGTCAATATGGTCAGATTCATGTTCACAGTATTAGACTCCTTGGGCGGTCTGCCATCATGGATCCATTTCTTGCAACTTCTAACTCTATGGCCCTTTTCTTTACAATAATTGCAAATTAGCTCCTTTTTGGAATAATTCTTCTTACCCCTGTCCGTCTTTGCATACAAAGCTTCTGTGTTAGCCTCGTTTTCTCTGACATTAGTGTCATTCTGACGTAGAACCCTTTCGTGTGCGCATAATTGACTTGTCAGATTTTCAACTGAGCGTTCCTTTTTCGAAATCAACAGCCAACTGGACTTAAATCCTAAATATTCAGAAGGTAGAGTGTCTAGGATCTTACAAATAAGCAAAATTTCTGGTAGTTTCGCTTCATTCTGTAGTTCCATACACAATTCACTCCAGATGTTCTTTAAAACTGACACATGAGTTATGATGTCGTGATCTCGGTCCTTTTTGTAACTGAAGAATTTTAGGCATAGGTCGTACGTTTTGTCAACGCAGGTACCTCCAAATAAACGCTCTAGCTCGTCCCACATATCTTTGGCACTATCAAATCTCAGAACTTTTTGCAAGATGTCGTCGGACATATTTGTCGTGAACAAAATCAATATTGCACTGTTCAAACTTTCAAAACTTTGAAGATCTTCTTCAAATTTAGCCATTTCAACGGCTGTTGCCGTCGGCGCCACGGTTGGCTTAGTTTTTCTTCCTTCAAGAATGTCAAGGCATCCCGGCATTGCCTTTAGCACTATTTGAATTTTGAACCTCCACATTTTGTAGTTTTTTGGGTCTAAGTTCCCTATTTGAACTTTGCACGTATTTACAATTGCTTTCTCCATCTCTCTGCTACCACTTTAGAAATTATCGAGAGCAGTATGAAAACACGTATTGTTTTGTTGACATATAATTTTTGAGTACAAACAACAGTTGCTAGGTTACAATAAATATTAAAAAAGTAAAGCACTGCAGTCTGTGCATAATTCAACCTTCTTTAACACTTTTAACCCTTAACCAGGTCCCATTAAACTAGAAGTTTCCCCAAAAAATCTAATACAGATACATGTTTGTACTATTTGGACAACATTTTAGAAGCAAGTTGTTTTTCACATTAGCATAATCAAATTCATATAAGAATATGTAGTTGTTAAAACTGCATTTTGAATACATGTATGTGGGAAAAAAAAAAAGATTTTATTTTTCAACACAAAACCTAAAATAACAAATAAGTTCGCCTATTAAACAAAACAAGTTAGCGTGTTGATAAATAAGGTTTGAGACTCAGCGAGGCCTCTATGGACATAATTCCCTTAGGCTGGTAAAGGAATCCATTTTTATTTATGTATGAGACAGCTAAAGTGAGAGTGAGATAGCACACTAGCAGATTTAATTTACTCCTTGTTTCTTTATTGGTACAGATTACACTGAATATACTTAAAAAGAAATATCTTTCTGGGAATTCGTTTCCTTTTTCTAAAATGTACCCAGGCTTTAGTGTACCTGTATGACTCATTCAACTGTTTTCACTTTATGCTGTTCTCCATTTTGAACTAGAGACTCTAAAAGCCTACTTTCAGTATTATTTTCATTGCTGTGTTAAGAAGTTAAATCTACCTTTTTCTTCTTATTGCCTTCGACATAAAGCTGCAGTCCATTGATGTTCAGCCCATTGATCTTGCGCGCCAGTATGTCGGCGTCGCCTTCATGCGCGAGCCGCACCGTCACCCTCTTTGTCGCGCCCTCGGAGACCAGATTGTCAAGTATCAACTCCGTGAGGCCGCATTTGTCTTGAAGCATCGATTTCACGTCGGCATAGTGAGCCTGAAGGGTTAATTGATTATTTTACAACGCAGGACTGTAAATGATTCATGAATGAGTGATGAACCTATCCTAGACTTACTAAAAAAATAGGTTTTGAGACGTTATTATATTGTGATTGTGACGATGGTTTTGTTTGTTAGCGGTCATAAAAATGCACGTTATACTTACGTACGTAGATGGCAAATTGTGAATGGTTAGTAACATCTTGATTAGATCTTTTATAACCAAAACTGTGGTTAAATCTTAGAACAGCTCTAACAATTATTATAGGTAAAATTAAACATTCATTCTAGTGGACTTAATGGAAGAATCCAGTGCACATCCACTCAACTTTTTTGACATTGACAAAAATGTCAGAAATGACAGACGTCAACCAGTACTTTTTAATTTTTTTGAAAGCATTGGCAGCAAGGCCTTCGGTATTAAACCAATTATTAAACAGATACGATCAACCGGTCAACGTTACATTGGAGTACCTACTATTATTCTGTAACAGAGACAAAAAGCGGGCAGTTTATTTTATGTAACCTTGCTTTTGATTTGATTTTCTCGGATTTTCTTGATTTTGGTTTTTTTTAAATAGCCCACAGATTAAAAACTATAAATATATGCTAAGTTATTTATTTGCACTTCGGGACACTTGAGTAAATAGTGTAATTAAAATGGTTCAGGTACATTATTTACCTATTTTTATAAGTCAGTCATTACAATATTCGACAGGTATGATGATCTCTATTATTTGTTATCATTTAATAACATAATTTGACTGTTGGCAGTGTGACCATATGTGGCAGGATCCTGCCTTTTTGGCAGGATTAGACCGTCATTTTAACTTCTGGCAGGATCTGTTGACGTTTTCGAAATCTGGCAGTATTTGGCAGGATAGCAATATGAGCTGGCACATTTGGCAGTATAGCCGTAGATTGGGTTGGGATTGGGCCATTGATCAACCAGAGACAGCCATTGCCGCGTTTTTGCGTTTTTATCGCTCATAAACTCTAATTGTGAACCCAGTCTTAAAGGAGTAGGTTGCAGTATCGACATTAGAAAAAAAGAAACTTAAAGAACTCTGTTTTGGCATAGTAAATGAATTCTTTGTTTTGGCCATCTACGGTTTTGGGAATTTCCTTTAGCATTTCTTATTGAATTTGTAGCTCATTAAATTTTTAACTGTCACTTGTTTTGCTAATTCGTCGAAAACACAACACATTGTCATTTACGATTTCGTGCGATGCGGATGTTTTGCTGATTTATCATGAAATGCAAATATGAAGGATTATATCGCCCGGAGTCCTGCACTTTCGTCTTGGAAAGCAAAAGTGAAAATGAAGATCTTGCATTTTGTAAAGCATGTATCTTGAAATTGGTGTCTGTCTAGGTTGTCTGTAATTTAATTTCTTGACTTTTCTCTTTGAATTAAATTGTTTTAAACAAAAGTATTAAAAAATGGGTGTCCATTCATTTTAAAAATCTTAAAAATATTTTGGCATTTTTTCCGACATTTTGAGCATAAGACTGTGGCAGGATTTGTCAGTTTTCTGGCCTAAGTGGGGCAGGATCTCTAATTTGAAGTTGGTCACACTGACTGTTGGATGCTCACTAGCTTCAATAGTAAGTCAATGCTAGCTTCCATTCACTCGATTCAGCCAGGCAGGGCAGGGCAGGCAGTATTTTTCTTCATTATCTGTGTTTTTTTTCCGATCGGACGCGAAGCAAACCAAGTTGCGATAAATAAAAGTTAAAAGCCATAATTTTACATTTTAGTTATAAGAATGAGTTAATAGTTATAACTTTACGCTATTAATTAATAATATAATCTTATCAAGATGATGTTGACAATTCTTGGCCTTCCGCCAACGGTAAGTGGTAAAATTGAGGAACATTAAGGTTGTTTTTCACTTTTA
Source organism: Ditula angustiorana (assembly GCA_963691745.1). Lineage (NCBI taxonomy): Eukaryota > Metazoa > Arthropoda > Insecta > Lepidoptera > Tortricidae > Ditula > Ditula angustiorana. The sequence continues at coordinate 6,428,181 of OY829496.1, read as the reverse complement.
ATCATGAAATATTTTGTTTCAGACAAAGTACAAGGACTTGAAAGTGTTAATAAAGACACGGTGTAACTTAAATGATTTTATTTTGGATGATTTGGTCAGCGATAACAATGGGTTGAAGAAAGTCCGTATTGGCCTGGCGGACGCCAACGAAGGGTCGCATTTAATGAAATGTTTAGCCGGATATAGAATGGCAGGATGTGTGTTGAGTGTCACTCCAGTTGCGAAGACGGTAAGAATATTTATGTTGTAAAACGGTAATGTATCACTCAATAATATATTTTATTTACCTTCGGTCGTATTGCAACGGCCGTAGTCACGACTAGACCATATAAGTTTGAATGTAAATCGCGCAAGCTCTATAAAATGTACGATTAAAATAGCATGGTATATTTCATCTTCATGTTTTAAGGTCAGCCTCTGCATAGTCTGCCCTACATTTTGCACAACAACGTAGGCTGATCAATAATATAGTTTTATATGATAGACTCGAGGGGACTTTCTAAAAACTAATTAGGCACAGGCCTAGGAAGGCCTAATTTATAGGACAGCCAATTGCGATCAATGAGGTTTTGTTTTTCTACATAGGCCACAAAGAGGCCAGCTGACACTAATAGTACTAAATGGGTCTAGGGCGGGCAAGGCTGCTATTCCACCTCTGGATAGAGTGAATAAATAAAAAGATGCATGTAACATCAAAAACATCATCCTTAAATTATGTCACCCTCAATTCGGATGTTAGCCAAACATGGCAGACATTGCAAATATTCTTTAGCATATAGCAAATAATATAGCATAAACATCTGCCAACTTTAGAATTAACAATTAAACACTGACTGTATTTCAGCCAATGTCTGGGCCTCAACAAAACCAGAACTTTAGCCAACCCCACAATGATTACCAGTCCAATGACTACAATGAGCCCCGGCCGTCACCATGGGGGCAGCAGCCCCAGCAGACCCAGTGGGCACCCAACCCCATAGTGCAAGCTCCCCAAAATACGTTTGGATACCAACAGGGACCTCCGATGCAGAACAACCAGTATATACCCCCACAACAGGTATAGTGATTTTGATGATTTATTAATAATAAAATAAAACAAAATGAAAACTTTGCCTTTTAAAAATTTAATGTGTATAATATATAAATAAAATGTTTTCTTTTTATTCAAAAACATCTAAACATGCAGAGAAGCCTAGGAAATCAACCTTTCAACAGCCAAAATCCTGAAAGGAAACAGGCAAGAGCATATGTATTGAGAAGATATTGTCTGCATTTCCTTTTAGGTCAACAATATTTTATACAGCTTTTTTTAATGAAACCTACCGATATATAAAAAAAAAGAAATTTACACATAAGTACTCCACTTTGTTTATCCATAATATTGTAAATACAAACAAATCTGGCTACAAATAAATAAATGTTACATCTTCAACTAGTTTGTAAGTATAACATTATCAAAGGATACTATTCTTACCATAAGTCAACTCTTGTTTGTCCACCAGCATCAAAACCAAATGCAGCACATCAACCAGCACCAGACCCACCCTGCGAGCCACTCGACCCTGCATCCAGGACACCAGCCGATGCAGAGACCTGATCTGAAGCAGTTCCCCCAGCGGGACCAGTTCCAGGGGAACAGGGGTCCACCGGATCAAGGCTACGGGTTCCAGGGGAAAAACAACATGCCTGATGCTGTAAGTGTTTTGGTTATTTCTTTTAACAAAATTTAAAAAGCTTAGATTTTGAATGAATTTCAAATATTGATGTGGGATTAATATAAATCAATGCCACATCAATAATATGAAAGTCATTCACGTTCTAAACTATTGTTGTAGGTCATTAAAAAAACTTAATGAATAAAGTAAAAAACTCTTAATTTAATCTAAAAGTTCTTCTTAAACATAAGCTATTCTCTAAAACTTCAATTTTAATTAAGCAAAAAAGGGCTTTTCGCTAAGAAAATAAAAATGAAAATGAAAATGAAAAATGAAAATGAAAAATTTATTTTGCAAGTAGGCCATATAGGCTCTTTTACGTGTCTGAATTTACTAGCGCTTCGGAAAATGGAGGATACTACTGAGAAGAAACGCCGCAAGAAACTCAGCAGTTTATTTCTTTTCTTCTCTTTTCAAAACAGATTACAGTGCAATTTATCACAATAGTACATGTCATAAACAAGTTACATAAAAAATATAATTAAAAAAAACAGTAAATAGCACAGCAAGCTTTAAGCATATTGAACGTACTGGCACTGCACTAGTTAAGAATGATCAGGAGATGTATAGGGTCCCCAGATCAAAGAAATTAGATCGGGTTGTATATGGTCCCTGAAATAATAACAATCAAATATTTAGTCTAAATAACTTCGAGATGTATAGTCTCTAAGGGTCAAAAAACAAATTAATTACTTTAATCTATGCTTAGCAGAGGTGTAAAACGCCTCCACGGTCAAATTGTGCAATATTACTTGGAGATGTATAGTCTCCGCATGTCAAAATAAAATAAGAATAAAAATATTCATGTCAAATAAAAAGAAAATATATAATAAATATAATAAGGCTGACCAAACATATATACAAAATGAAATATAAAAAAAGCACTTTGTTTTAATTAACGGTGACTTTGATTGACGTTAGTAGTGCAGCAAGTAAGCTTTAGTTTAAACGGTTTGGAGGTGGATAGGAAAAGGCAGTCATTTTCCATATGAGCATATTTTATGCCAGCCAGACCAATAGATAGACAGATAGACCAATGTATAAAAATATTTTTTTTTTCATGGAAGCCGCCGCAGCGGTCTCACGTGCTGCGAACGGTGGAGATCGTGGACACGCCGGCCGCCCGGCCCGCCGTGCAGCCCGACCGGTACCCGGCGCAGGACAAACCGGTATGTTCGCTTACGGTTCCACGGTTCAAGTCCTGCTATTGCCCTAATTTTTCTTTGTGTTGTCATTACAATTTTAATTCGTCTGACATGCTCCTAAGGTCCGGAGTGCTGGCTCAGGGCGGGAAATTGTTTTAGGTTTTTTTTTTCTGAGTCTCATGAGGCTGGCATAGTCACATAAGTGCACTAAAGCCTCAATAAAATTCTAGAAATAAAATATATGAGTCATGGTGGAATACCATTCTAACCATAATTTTATTCATGTTCTGCGTTGCTGTGTATCTAACTATGAAAATATGTTATGAAATATCGCGCCGTTCACAGCCGTCATTATTTGATTAATACCTATTACTATTACTTAAATTAAAGTACCTATTACTGTGTGGCGGCTGTTAGGATGTTTTTCCTACTTTTAAATATTACGTTTGACGTCACTTATATATGCTATAAACGGTTTTATACCGCAGTAATAAGAACGCCGCTACTTATTTGTGAGTCGTTTGCATTGACACATGTTTTAAACTTGACGGTACATTGGGCCCCATTTATCATAAACAAACAATTTATCAAGCAGTGGTTTCACAAGCGCGGCAGTAGAACACTTGTTAACACAGTGTAGCGTACCTTCTGGTACACAGGCCCTTACAAAATGTTGATTTAAGTGTAATAAATTAACGAGCTATTTTCAGATGACAATATTGAAAGACAACTTCCAAGGTCCCGGCCAGTACAGCCTGGCCCAGGGGGCGGGGCCTTCGCAAGCGCCCGCGCCGCAACCTTGGATACAGCAGGTAACCGGAACAAGTACCAACATAGAGAGATGCTGTGCTACTTATTGTTATCTTTTTAGGGTTCCGTACCTCAAAAGGAAAAACGGAACCCTTATAGGATCACTTCGTTGTCCGTCTGTTTGTCAAGACCATTTTTCTTAAGCACGCGTGGAGGTATTGAGTTGAAATTAATATCAAATACACAAGTCTGCAGTCCCTTGGGGCCGTGAAAAAATCAAACTTCTAAGTCAACGCAATCAAAAGATACGGCCGTTTATGCCACATGTTTCATACATTCGCAAGACACTCAATAAACTATGGAGTACTTCCCGTTGACCTAGAACTATGAAATTTGGCAAGAAGCACGGTCTCACTGCACAAATAAAACAATAAATCCGAAAACCGTAAATTTGTAGTTAATACACAAAAGAAAATATTTTTCTGGTCTTACAAAGCAAAAATGCGATACTAGATGTTGTTGCTGACGGAACCCTCGGTGCGCGAGTCCGACTCTCACTTGGCCTTTTTTTTAATAATTATTAATATGTTGAGTACTTACTATTATGATGAGTATGTCTATTGCTCTGTTATCTTGTTTTAAAAGAGAAAATAAGGGGTATACTGCTGAGTTTCTAGTGGCGTTTCTTCTCAGCAGAATCTTACATTTTCCACATCGCTGGTGGACTTAGGATATGTAAAAGAGCCTATAGGGCCTACTTCCACAATAAAATTTTCATTTTTAATTGTAGAGCGATGCAAACAGTATTTTTTTTTTAGCTAATACCCGTGACTTCGTGCGGGTTTGATTTAAGATTACATACTAACTTTCATTCATCTTTTAACCCTTTTATTAGTGGAATTTCCAAAGATCTTTTTTTATTGCACGTTTATAAATTATTTTGCAAGTGTAATGACAAAGCTTTGTTATGTTATTCATATGGTGATGATGAAGCTGGATGGTAACCATAGAAACTCTGTATTAACGCTATTCAACCCCATCGAGTTTTGGCTCGTTTGATTTGTCTTATCAAATTAAGTAGGTACTCAGCAAAATAAATATGCCACCAACAAAAAAAAAACTTGTTCTAAATTTTTTTTTTACTCGGGGGTCGTCCATAAAGTACGTCACAGGATTTTTAACATTCAAGACCCCCCCCTTTCGTCACGCTTTTTCCTATCTCTTTAACACGGGCCGTCACGTTTACAAGACCCCTCCCCCCCTCCTTAAGCGTGATATAATTTGTGGATGAGCTTTTTCTGACTTGATTTTTTTTTTCAGCAGCAGAAACCGTCCACGTTTAACGATCCCAAAAGACCGCTCATAAAGCCTCAAGAGCCCGCCAGGAGCTTCAAAAACTACGACAAGGATTACGACTCGATCTCGCCCACGCGAGACATAAGGAAGTCGCCGTTTCGGAAGGGCTCCCCTGGCCGGTCGCGGCTCTCCCCGGGGAGGAGGTCGCCGAGGAGGCACTCTCCCGGCAGGCGGCCGTCCCCCGGGAGGCGGCCGTCTCCCGGGAGGCGGATGTCGCCTGGTCGACGGGTGTCCCCCACCAGGCGGGCGTCCCCCGGCAGGCGGTCCCCGGGGAGGCGGCTGTCGCCCCCGGGGAGGCGGTCGCCCGGGAGACGAGTTTCCCCCGGCCTCAGGCCCCATGAGCACGAGAGGAGAATCTCGCCAGGGCGTATCGACATTGCGAGTGAGTAGTGTAAAATCAAATTGTACAAGTAGTGGAAAGGATAGGGTCATACGTCACACTCTCACAGAATTCCGACGTGAAGTTAGTAGCTCGGGAATGCTTTTCATACGATGCTGAACTCATAACGTAAAAGCTTCTCGATGCCAATGCGTCAGGTTTGCGATAAGAAAGTATCATTCTGATTGGTCGACCGCCAGTCCAGCCTCGGCACATCGAAGCGCCAGATGCTTGTTATGCTGATCCATAAACGGTTAGCATAGAATTACATCTCACTTCTCACATATATATGTTGAATCGAGCCTGTTTTCCGGAGGGGCAGGCTGAGACCACAGATTTCGATTCCCTACGCTCTACATACAATATTTTCTTCACTTACTCTCATAACATTGTTCATGCATGCGCGTCAGTTAAGGGTACCCGTGACCTCTTCAGAACGACTCTCATTTGATTAGAGTATGTCCGCCAAAGTCTTCCACTGCCCAATTTTCCATCTACTTTCCTTTCACACATCCTTTTTGTTTATCTTTTATCCATCCTCTCTACATGCCTGAAACATCTTAATACCCTTCTCATGTTTTTTCCATTAGTTTTATCTTCACATAGTATAAAACAAATTCGCTATCCGTTTGTGTCTATCCTCTTTGTGCCTTCGGCTGCTTATTCCTTCTAAACCACGCAACGGATCTTGGTATGGTTTTCACTGTCATTTAGAGTTATATTTTACAGAAGGTTTTAGTGCGAATTCGGGGCGGGGCGCTAGCTAAGAAATAAATCAAAACCTAATGATAGTAATATAACGATATCTTACCAATGACGTCGTTCTGCATACGACAAAGACGGTCGAAGTCCTCAAAGTTGGCGAGGTGGGCTACGTGCATTGGCCCTCTCTTGTTCCGTTTCTGGACAAGTCTCTTGACCTTGTAGGGTCTCAGGTACTCTTTGATGTGGACCCTCAACGGATTTTGGTACGGCTTGCACTGTCATTTAGATTTTTTTTTTACAGAACGTTTTTATGCACATTACAAATGAAATTTCAGCAATATTAACACACAGTTGTAACCTTTAGGGTGCATGTTATAGAGTTTATCAAGCAGACGTCTTTACATGGATCAGTCATCATCAGTAAACAATAACAATATTCGTTACTATAACGATTATTTCAAATATCGTACAGCACTTAATGAGATCACTGCCAGCACAGGAGCTATACACCCTCCAATAGATTCGATACATTGACGGGTACAGCGAAGCCGGGGCAGGTCGCTAGTTAAATGTAGGTTAAGTTTATTCAGTCAATTTAATCTTAAGTGCATGTCCTGACGGTGCGCCCTCGTCCCGCAGTGGAGGCGGCCGGCGGGCGCGCGTGGGCGGCGCGGCGCGCGTCGCCCTCCACGCGCTCGCCCGAGCGCCGCGCGGCCCCGGGCAGCTCCAGGTCGGTGCTAACAGAGGGCCCCAGGCGGGCGTAGACCACTTGCCATTTTATTTGTGTTCTGGAGACCCCTTAGAAGTCTCAAGTCCTTATTTAATGTTTTTTACAAATCTGTTTTTCTGCCATTTTATTGCGTTCTGTGGCCCGTTTCACGAAGCTCCCAGTTACAAATTACAAGTCTAAACCGGCAACATTGGTCATTATGCCCATTGCCATCGGTCATTATTGACCAATGTTGCCGGTTTAGACTTGTAAAATTGTAACCTGTAGCTCAGTGAAACGGGCCACCGTACGCCCCTTAGAGACTTTATTTAATGTTTCTTTAACAAATCTGGTTTTCTTACAAAAAGAAACAGCTCTTCTTCGGCCATCATATATTTTCGAAGCGAAAATTGGTGTTTAGAGAATAGTGAGACTTCCCTCTTTTGAATAAATAAATTTGTACCTTACTACGTAATTACTAATGTTCAAATTCTATATACATAATATTTGCAGTAATATAAATATTTTCTTTTGACCAGACAAGTGTTAAAGATAAACCTGGTTTTATAGTCTCAGATGCTACTACAAAATCGCGTTTAATTGTGGAATCGAAATTCAAAGTTTAAACCGGTCTAGGGGTCATAACTCTATTGAAACAAATTAGAACAAATCGCCTTGTCACTCCACGAAACCAGTGGTGTGTAAGCACGTGCAATATAGCTGCGTCGCCGCAAAGTAACGCCTGGATCTATTAATTCATATGCCATAGCTTGCCTTTGTACTAATTTATTTTACTTATAAGTCGACCTAGTCATTGCTTAGCCACTTCCAAACCTTATCCCTTTGTAATATGATTGAAAAGTGGTTAAGTAATTTCGTGGCCGACTATACTATAAAGTGTTTACTTACTTAGCTTGACACGGGATAATCTGCCGCAGGTACTCCCCGTCCCGCCGCCTCGCCGATAAGGCCGAGGACTTCATCGACCGCGCCGGCAACAAGACCGTCCGGCCCGCCTACGAGCCGCCCTCGCAAGTAAGTGCCGCTTCACTAGTATCATTCTCTGAGCGCAACGGCGACGAGCTCGACGCTGAACAGGGCTCTGTCTCGCCCTAGTGCGCGAGACAACAATGCCTCAGCATCAAACACTACGCTGATTCGCTTAGAGAATAACGCGGCAGGGTGCGCTTGCAAATGTTGCGCCTTGAGCGGGTAGGTACACCCTCCCCACTATCCTCCACAGTGGCCCTAACATGACTGGCCAAGTTTAGTTTATCTCTATCTGTGTCTCTTTCTTATGACACTAGTTAGACAGAGACAAAGGGAGGGGTTAAACTGTACCTGGGCTGTCATGTTAGGGCTGCAGACGAATGGAAGTGCCGAGTATTACCATGTTAAAGTCAGTTCATCCAAATTCGTCTTATCGTGTAAACAAAGGTCTAACTTAAAATTTCACTGTTTGCCACCTAAACATCGTTTATCGCCTAAATAGAACAAATCGAGGCTGTAAATAGAAGAGTTGATTTATGTTTTGCTTTGGAATGTGTTATTTAAACGATTAACAATATTTTGGTGGCAAAAACCGAAATTTTAGGTTAGAATGTTGTTTGCCACTTAAGACGAGTAAGGCTGAATATGGTTTAGGATATGTTCGTGTCAGCGAGTCTAAAAAAGGCTAACCAGGCTAGATAAAGAATCCAAACAGGCTTTTATGATTCCACGGCGTTTTTGTTTGGGCTATTCAAAACTCTGCATTCCTGCATTTTCAAACAGTGTATGTATTCTATCTATATTATATCTAGGATGGTCGGCCTTTCTTTAGCCCGTTTTAGTTCTATTCGCATCCTTCTTTAGCTAATCCGGTAGGAAAGAGAGACACTGAGCGACGACCGAGAAAATGGCAAGCTGACTGACGATCATAGAAAAAAGGAGCGCGAGGTAGTGAGCGGAACAGATCATTTAGAATTCAGTTGTTTATTCAGCAAATTGATTAAAAACTTTGTTTGTAAATGGAGACTACATGGAAAGAGACGTGTCATCTGTACGTCTTATTTCGACGTAATACAAAGAAGGTACTAAATAATGAGATAACATCAAAATTTAGGTAACGCACAGGATAGTATTTCGGGTCTTCAAATTCAGGCAGCGCATCGTAAAGTACATCATTGCTGAGCAGTTTAATAAATATAATATTAATAAAAGTATTAAAAACTGTCACAACTTTAACAGTTGTACGCAACATGTTGTACGCCAACGCATGTTGAATTTGACATACAAGATTCCGCAATAATTTATTATTATCGTTTTTGAGTACCACGGTGCGTCTACAGTTACACTGCAACGTTGACAGTGATCACAGTAGAACTCGATTGAATTTGCGGTGATGACATAGCTCCTTATTTCTATGATCTGAGTGAGGGTCAGTTTAGTCAGGGAATCTGGGGTTCAACTTAGTCACGGAATCTGGGGTTCAGTTTAGCCATGGAATCTGGGGTTCAACTTAAGTCACGTAACCTGGGTTTCAGTTTAGACATAGAATCTGAGGTTCAGCTTAGCCAGGGAATCTGGGGTTCAGCTTAGTCAGGGAATTTGGGGTCCAACCTAGTCACGGAATCTGGGGTTCAGTTTAGTCAGTGAATTTGAGGTTCAGTTTAGCCAGGGAATCAGGGGTTCAGCTAAGCCAAGGAATCTAGGGTTTAGCTTAGCCAGTGAATCTGGGGTCCAACCTAGTCATAGAATCTGGGGTTCAGTTTAGTCAGGGAATTTGAGGTTTGGCTTAGTCACGGTTTCTTTTTACGCCTTTTTTTCTTTTATCCTGTTAAACGCCACTGTTAATAACGTCAGGATCATAGTGCATTAGTGATCTTCCTGCGAAGCGCGTGACTTTTAAATTCGCTTTGCGTTTACCAGGAAGGTGCAATCGACATAAAATTGAAAATTACTGTTGGTCGACGTCATACAGTACTCCAAAGAATTGCATAGAATTTGCTCAGATTAGCCGAGTGATCGACTTATAAAGATGAAGGTATAAAGCATAAGAGAAATGAGCAACTTCAGCTAGTCATCTGCGAAAAAAATGCAGTCATTCCGAAGTCAAAATCTGTTGCAGTTCAACCGCCGAAGAAATTGGATTTCACAAAGGGTCTTTAAATTATTAATAATAGAAGAGAAATAGTAGTTTTGGTATGGCCTCATTTAAGTAAAGTGTCCAAGTGCAAAGAACTGATTACTTACTATTTAAAAATCCACTGGACGGTAAAGATGAAAAGGAAATATTTTGTGCCAGTAGATGCCCACCATTCATGATAAATTAAAGCATCGATCACAGAAATACTAATGCTAATGACACTCGCATCGCAAGGCATACATTTCTGTCATCGATGCTCATAGAAACATTGATACCACTACAGAGTCTATAGACTAGATAGACGATTAATAGACGATTTGGGAAACTTAATAAGACTTCCAAGCATTATAACGCTTGTTTAACCCATTAAACGCTTAAACCTGTTGAGAGTGCCGTGCTCATCGCGCTACCGACGATAAAGTTGATCGATGGCATTATGCAATGCGGCCTATATGCATGCGTTTAAACTTCAAATCCCTATTTGACATAATGGGGACCTGGCGTGTCGGTGACAACTTTTGTGCGATGTTGGCGGGGAAAAAGTTAATGAAAGAAGAAGCATACTAATTTTATCCATCGCCTGACTAAGCCCGAGAGGACTATTTTGGACACTTAAAAATTGGCTTGCATGATTGGCTATAGCTATGATTGGCAGTACGCAGTATCTTAGCTTGCCTTTGAAAATGAAAAAAATATTTAGCAAGTAGGCCATATAGCCTCTTTTACATGCCTGAATCTACTAGCGCTTCGAAAAATGGAAGATTCTGCTGAGAAGAAACGCCGCAAGAAACTCTGCAGTTTATTTTTTCTTCTCTTTTCAAAACAAGATTACACGCGCTTTCACGCGCCAAGTGCAAGCTTCTATAGCTGCATCTTTGAAAAATGCTACTAACCATGCATGACCTAAAACTTGGTCCTGATCACTTCTGCGCCCTGGGGCACCGTCTGCCTGGATGCCGCACGGCAAAACTCAAAACGGCATCTGTTAGAAGAGTGACGATCTAGCCTCATTTCTGTCACACGATTGCTGTCACAACAAACTTTTGATTACAACACCCCTGTCTGAGGGCTGGTCATCTATGAAATCTTTACACCATACCATAGAAGGACTTTTGAAAACTTCATATTTTTAACTAAGAGAGGTTTGATCTGTTGAATCAAAAAACCTAGATGGGTATAAAGAATCCCGCTTAGACGCTCCTCTGATCCTGGGAAACTTGGACATATCGCAACCCTGTCGGCGGTATAAGGCCGGCAAGAGATCAGTGATTCTAGGTGTGGCTATTAACCGTGGGCGGCGGTGATTACTTCCCATCAGGTGACCCACATGCCTTACTTTTACATAAAAATTAAAAATATGACTTTAAACTTATTTATCACTAAAATATGGTTACAAGGCTGTTATTGCTTTATATTTCATCGAATGAATAGCGATCCGCTTGTTTTAGAACCAAAAAAATAAATCCTAAAGTATGATGAAACAGCAAAAAGCCATCAAGCATTTTAAAACACAAACAGGACTTGGATACAAGCGGATGGATGATTTGTTTATGACCGTTTAAAAATAGGCGCTAGAAATACAACTGAGACCACTCTCCAAAACTGACCAAGCTGTCGTGGGCAAAGAGATCTTAAAACCTAAGAAGCCTAAGATTGGACATGGCTGCTTTATGCAGTCTAGAACCAGAGGCGTATACAGCACCATATTCCGGGAGAGGGTCATGCTACCAGTAGATTATCTTTATACATACTACACTACAGATAGTGTGATGGATCATGGCTCCCACGACTCCCCCATATATGCCTATGTTTAGAAAGTGGTTTATTACATCTCTTAGTGAATGCCATAGAATTATGATTGACAGGAGACAGACTTAAGCCGAGCTGACGCAATTACTTGGCCATCTCCGTGGTCAAGAAAGATGGCAGTGAAAAATGATTTAAAACCAAAGAATTGCAAAATTTTACAATTATGCCCAGCAAGTCCGATCACACGTAAGAAAAGTTACATAAAACAAGATAAAAGGCTACAATAAGTAGTCCAAATTGCTTGGAGCCAAATTGTCAGAGTGAAATTATTTGCAGCAGCGTTTAAAACATTGGAAATTTATCTTCTCTCAATATATTTATATACTGGCTTACATAAAAGTGACAATCGCACTCGCCAAACAAAAAAATGGAACACTATGAAAGTTTTGTGACATCGACATTGCCTAATGAATTTTTAACAATAATACACACGAATACTGTAACAACTGGCACTAAAATTAGGCTTTATGCTTAATATATTGACCGCTTTGAGACTATTTTCACGTCTGAGAGTTTGAAAATGAGCGCTGATTTGGATATTGCAGCTGTTTCATTTATTGTTTGAATAACCTCGACGCGAAAGCACAAATAAAGAAAAATGCCATACGTCGCGAGTAAATATCGAGCAAAATTTGATACGTGGTGTGTAAAATTTAATTAAATTTAATCATTAATGCCTTTCTAGAAATAGGCTTACGATGAAGGCTTGTAAACACTGGCCTATTATTAGATACTTGAAGTAAAGTTAATTTTTTACTTTATCCCTGGGAAGAATCGGAAGACTCTTACTTTTAGTGTCGTGCGTCTTATTTACGTTAATATTAAAATAATCCTTATGTTGTTTCTTACTCTGTGTTCGTTTTGCAAATACAATTTCAATTTACAGGCGGCAAATCAAGCTATGTACCCAGGTGGATACAGGCCGAACAACCACGAAAAGGTTCAGTACCCTACGCCGGGGCAGCGACCCGTCGAATTGCGGGACTCGGCGTGGCAGCAAGACAGAGACAAAGCTATGTTCAACGAAGTCCTCAAGAAGAGGGAGGAGGAGCGGAACGCGCCGCGTATGCCGTTCGAGAGGCCGGGGCTTCGCCCGGACAAGGAGCAGCAGAGATCCCATTCGCCTCGCAAGTCCCGGTCGCCGCTGCGCAGGGACAAGTCTCCGAGCCGGGAGCGCTTCAAGAGGCATTCGCCGTCGCCGCGCTCGCCGCGCCGCTCCTGGGCGCTCGAGAAGCGGCGCAGCCCCGACCTGGGCGACGCGCCGCCGCCCCCTATCTGGCCGGGACAGATCAACAGAGAAGAAAAGAGACCCGATTTTGATGACATAGAAGCAAAAAGGAGGCCGGTTTGGGAATACAAAAAGGACATTCTCGATGTGCGAAGACCGGACGATGAGAGGCTCTTCCCTGCACCAGAAGGTATCCGGGTGAGAAGGGATCTGGGGCCGTCGGTGCCGCCGGAACGTAGGGAAGAGCTCGACTTTAAGCGAGACGACAGGTTCCCGAGAGAGGTGCCAAAGTTCAATCCGCGGGATGACTTCGACAAAAAGGTCCCCAAGTTCGCCCCTAGAGATGACTTCGACAAAAAGGTGGGACCTAAGTTTAGCCCGAGAGAAGACTTTGAAAAAAAAGGGCCTAAGTTCAGTCCTAGAGAAGATTTCGAGAAAACGGGACCCAAGTTTAGCCCTCGAGATGATTTTGAAAAGAAGGTACCTAAATTTAGCCCTAGAGCTGACTTTGACAAAATACCGAAGTTTACCCCTCGCGAAGACTTCGTTAAAGCACCCAAATTCAGTCCTCGAGACGACTACCAAGAACCCAAATTCAGTCGAGATGACTTGATAAGAAAGGACCCGAAATTTGCTCCAGATTTCGACAGACCAAAATTCAGTCCTAGAGATGACTACGAGGAAAGACGCGATGACTTCAGAAAGCACGATTTGTCGGATTGGAAGCCTCGGGAGATTCCATTGAAACCACCAGAGAGAGAAGTTTATAGAGGCGACTTTCCTCCGAAGCGGGAAGAACCATCGCGCATCGAAATACGCAGAGATGTGCTTCGGAAAATGTCGGAAGAGCTTGACAAACAGTTTGAGGATGTGCACAAGAGGGCTCAGGACTTCCACAAAAGGGCAGAAGAGTTCCGCCGAGACGACCGTCGAAGGGATTATGACCGCGGAGAGCCGGCACCAAAGCCCTACGAAGACAGGCATCGCGGCGACGACCGCCGCGAGTTCCGCTACGACGAACGAAGAAAGGAAGATTGGAATACAGATGAACACTTGAAAAACAAGGCCATCATGATAGCCGCAATCAAAGCGAAAAAAGAGAAAGCCATCGAGGAAATAGCCCAGAAAATTCTCGACAAACACAACATTGACGCCGAAGCACTACAGAATGCTCGCATATGCGAAGAATTGAGGGTTTCTATTAGCAGAATTATTAACGAAATGTTTGGAGACAGCGACGTTTCGTACATCGAGCTCATAATAAAGTTTAACGCTAAGTATAGCGGGGCAGGGGAAGACAAGATCTTGAGAGATGTGATGTCGAGCTTCCCGAGTCAGTTCAGACCGAAGCGATCAGCTCCAGGTAAGATAATTTGTACAATATTTTACATCTGTCAAATATCCCGTTTGCATCTATAAATTAAAGTAAGATTCGAAGTAGTTTACAATTCGGGCACATTAGTATGAATAATTCTAAAAACAAAACAATAAATAGACTATTCAATATTGTCAATCTTTTTCAGACTACACTGAAGTCCCTGCAAAGAGGTCTAGGCGCACTCCTGAGCCAGACTTGAATAAAGGTAAACCTAACATTTTCATCACCATTTCAAATCTGATAACAAATCTGTACTACTTGCCGTAAGTCATATCGACCTTTCCCTCTTTACAGACTCTAATCCCATAAGCGCACCGCACGGTAAGTACAAAATAAAACAGAACTTTCGAATTACTATGAACTGTGGATATTTTTATCTTTTTGTTGAAGCGTCTTCGCCAGTTACTATGTACGTGTTTAAACAGTTCCAGAGTGGGATATGACCCGAGCGATGCCGGGGCCAGCGATGCCGGGGCCAGTGATGCCGGAGCCAGTGCTGTCGTATGACATGTATCCTCCGATGCATCCCATGATGGTTGGGGGGCCAATGATGGTCCCCGCGCCCATGTACCAACCATTCCAGGAACCACAGTACCAGCAGCAAACAGAACCTGAGGGGTACAGCCTATATCTCTGCAAGGACGATTTCGAACCTTTCTCCGAACTGCAAGCGGACTATTTAAGGAAATTCCTCATCAATCAGATAGTAGGCGTCACAGAAATTTCGCAGGGATGGGCCCCCGATTTCACTTTTAAAGGCTTGCAGAGTTCGTGTCGGTACGAGCTGCACACTCGGGACGAGGCGTCCAAGGACTGGCTCATCAATTTTGATTTTAGTATATTCAATTTCTTCAATATCCTCGTGTACACTAACGAAGAGCTGTGGTACGAGCGCGCCGCCATCTGGCTTCCCGGCCATTCCAGGTGCCGCAACATTGAGCCGCTCACGAAGCTCAAGTTGCAGAACAAGAAACTAGAAGGCGCCAACGTAGGTAAGTGGAAGTTTGTGAAGAAAATTGTTACGGCCAAAGGCACCAGAGTGTACGTCGACATGCCACCGTCGGCGGCGCGCGCCCTCGAGAAGCACAAGATGAGTCTCAGCTACGAACTGCAGAAAGTCAACGTGTTTCTGAAGGCTGTAGCGATCGATAAGGACGCGTTCGATATAGGGTTGAAGGATCCGTCCATTACGGACGAGTCTGAACTCACGAATGCAGTTATGAACTCCCCTATGCCGTCTCTCGGGAAAGACCCGAAGATTGTTAAGATATGTCTAGCAGGCAACAAACCTTTGACCATTTTACAAGCGCGAAAAGTCAGAGAGATGCTGATCTACCAGATCTTCAAGTACCATCAACAAGAAGGTAAAAGTTGCACCGATTTCACAAAACACGGCTTCGTGAGCCCGGGGTATTTCGGCGTTCTGCCCGACAACCCCGAATCTAAACGGTGGCTGACGGGCCTCAACATCGGCAAGCTTAACCGACAATCGATCATAATACTTGGAGCTGACGAGTCGAACACTCGCTACATAGAGATGACTATTATTGTTCCTTACGATCCCAAAGTGAAGTCTGCTATGGTTTTCGAGAGACTCAAGCAGAGTAATCAAGGTGTAAAAGGATTAAACTTTAGGAAATGGAAGCCAAAAAAGATGGTCGAAGATAGATCTAAAACAAAATATAAATTCGAAGTGGACATCGATATTGAATCGGTGGAAACTATTGTTAAAATGAAGTACATGCTGGATTATGTCGACAGTAAAAATCCTAAGAGCGTGCTTGTCAAATATGAGAAGTCCGAAAGACACTTGCTCGACACCATTAAAAAATATAGGATGGAGTTCCACGACAACTACGACGACGCTAACATGGACTTGGCCTCTTCGGAATCGGGCGACGACGACGAAGATTTAGTTTGTCTCAACTAACCGGACGATTTGTTATTAGCTTGTGTAACGAGGTACTTTAAGTTAATTTTGTATTTCTGCGTATGATACTTGCAAGATATAATTTTGGTTTTGTGTAAATTTGCGAAGAATCGCATTTTTTTGTTTAGGAATAAAGTTGGATATTAACATAGAATCGTGTTTTTTTTTATAAGTATTTTGTCAAAGTGAAAGTGTGGTATTAAAAACATCATTCGTGGAAGACTAACAATGTTGGTAGACTTTCATTCTTGTTATGTTGGTCAACTTTTAAAATTGATTTTATTTCATAAAGGATTAATAAAAAAAATGTTTTGGGTAGGTACATTCTCATGAATATAACGAAGTGACGCGCCTTTTCATATTCATTGTTAGATAGATAGTATCAAGTAATGTACCTTATTAAGTGTGGGTAAGTTAATTTCAAGTTATTTCTAACTATATGATACGTTAGTTTTATCTTTTAATCACTGGAATTGTTGCTTTATTATTTTTATTTGTCTGGACGATATGTAATTTTTTAAGGAGTTTAAGGTAAAGCAGCCAAGGAGCAGATGGGGCTATGTCGAGTTAGCCATAACAATGGGATGTGAGGACTCGGGCCGATACAAAACTTGTCTGCAAGTTACTGGATGGAAGATATGTGAAGCTGTGATCTAAGGAAATCAACTGTCAGGTAAGAAATTGAATGATTTGGCAATTTAATTACTTTCACAGTTTTAAAAGGGAGCAAGAGCAGCTGAAATATGAAATGACAGATCGATTGTAGAAGCCAGAGAGCAACAGGTGCAGCTATTTGTAAGTTTTAGACGCTTCAAATTCCACATAGATATCGCCAACGAGAGCAGGCAACGGATTATAAGCAGTCTGGTGTTGGGACTTGTTTCTATGCAAATCCATTTGAAACGGTAGATCTAAAATGCAAACTGTTGCAAATGCTCCTGGTTATTCCGCAGGGGATCGGGTTAGGCGACATGTACTTGGGACAGCATTAGCAGCATGGTATCTTATTGATAAGACATGGTGCCTTTTAACAAAGGAGGGTAACACTTTTTGTTGTTAATTCTAGTCTCTCTGCTGACGTGTTTTGATTCAAATCTGTAAATAATTAAGAGTGGAAGAGAAATGTTATCTCATCTATTGTATCCATATTGAACCTTCGGGAGAACTTGCATCATATTTCTCTCATTTTAAGAAGAATTTTTGTGCTGCCGTGGAACCTGAGTTGGCTGTTACTGTCTGATTGTATAGGTGGTAGTTGGCTAGTTTGTTTAGCTTCTAGATATTTCTTCCTCACACATTTAACATCTAGCGAACTGCGAGCTCCAATGCGACTGCTTCTATATACCGCCTGTCACTATTCCACGCTTGTTAACATCACATTTTCGGTGTCATCTTTATGAGATACCAGCACAGTCCCGTTTATTGAAGAACATGTTGGTAACCTTGGTTTATATTAAGCAGAACGAATGTACGTGTCATAGATCCTTATGAAACATTTATTATTAAATGTGCATCTTAAATGTTTCACATTTATATGCCAATAGGCCGTAGTTCATATGACTACGAAATGTTATTTCAAGTGTGCATAACATGTTTATTTTAGGCTTATTTCTAAGCAGAGCCTAATCTTCTAAGCGAAAGTAAGTTACATGTACTCTGGTAACGTCAGCTTAAAATAATTCCAGCATTTTTCATAGTTTTTATCCAGCATTCTAATTTTGTAAGTACAATCTGGTAATAAGGTTCGGTCTAGTCAACACTTGGTGTGACTTAGATCAAACGCTATCCTAATTTTAGTAAAAAAACTTAGTCGCTAATAGGAAAACTTGTCTTTGGCGGTTCTGCTCAACGTCAACAAGTGGTAAAGTATGGCATTGGCGCTGGCTTCATTTATTTACTTAAGAACCAAAATGGGTAACTAAAGTAACTAAGCGTATTTGGCTGTAAAATAATTAACAAACTTGTTTATTTTCAGTTTTATTTCTACTCATGATTTTCGGCTGTGCTATTATGTATCCCTTCCTTCTGAGCAAATAGTACCGGGTTCGATCCCCAGAAAGACTTAACAACCATAACCGTGACCAATCAAAATTAAATATCATTCAATCAATGGCACATGTGGCAAGAAATCGGATTTTACCATAAACTTAGTACACAGTTAATACACTCGCACTGGCGGATAGACGTACAATGGGCTCATTGGTATTTGCCAATTTTATCTATGATCATAGACAGTGAAAGAAGTGTGCTAGTGACATGATAGATGCATCGTTCTAATTTGCGCGCATTGGACGTCCAGCACGTTCCGTTGATGGTTTTTTCGGTGCTCTTATTGATGTGGCATTAGGCGTGCATATTCAAGGGCTTTCAATAAATACGTATAGAATAGAAGCTATACATCATCTTCATCTACTAATGCACTTCATGCCATATGAATATATCATACGTATAGAATTAAATGTGTCATTTCATACCCCTCCACGACTTTACTGTTAGAGGCAATCGCGTGGAGAGGATGGAGTGTCGTTTCTATTCGCGATAGTTATGTTAAGAGCATATATCCGTTTATTTGATTGGTGGGATTGCAATCGTGCAACACATTCGCAATTAGCCACCGGCTTTTGCGTTGCACTTAATCGATGCAAAGCGAAAATGGCGTATGTAACATGCTGTTACTTATACAGGATTGCAGAGTACGAGCGGGGTAAATTGGTCCTTTTCCTCGTTGTTTTAGAGTTTGATGCAAACAAGTGTTTGAACGATAAAGTTGTTTGGTTGCAGGCAGGAGAGCCTTCTCGCCGGGCGCGCGGCAGAGGCCGTTGAGAACTGATGGATTCCGAGGTACCTTTAATATTTGACGCCTGACTTTAAGTTAATGCAATAAATATGACCCTTCTTTATTTAAAATATAATAATTGTATTGTGCATTAGCTCATTTTATTTTAAATTGCTTGCAGACAAAGTCCAAGTCTTTACATAATTTAGTTCTTTACATACCTTGTATAAAACAAAGTCATTATCCGCGTCTGTCTGTGCTCATCTTTTATTCGGCCACTTACTCCTCTAATCCAAGCAAATGTTTTGAATATGGCTTTTACTGTAATTTAGAGAGTTTTTACCAAAGTTTTTTATTAAGTTGGTTCATAATGAGACCGATTTTTTTTTTAATTAATTGTAAAACTTAATTTGAGTTCTTAACTGTCACTGCCAAAGTCTCGTTGTTATTGACAATTAAAATCTAAAATTTATAGATTCACTTAAAATTATTCATCGATTTCAGCGAAAAATATGGTAACTTGAACTTCAATGCCAAAAGCTTGTTTGGGGATTCTGCGGGTTGGTTATTAACTGTCGAGCGCTCGCCATTCTCTAGCCGCGGGCCAATCAAATACGCGGACATATATTTTAGCCGGCATTGTACACACGACACTGTACTGATCGATTGTAAAATGGGTGGATGGGTTTCCAACAAGAATTCATCAGTTCGGCTGGCCGTAGGTGACATGGCATAACAAACAAACGTGACGTATTATGCCGCGTTGCCGCCGCTCCACTGGGCGAGCATTTAGTTTTCCAAAACAAGACACTACCTATTTTATTTGCCATGGACAGTCTTGATAACGATTCGAACTTTTCGCAGAAAGGAAACCCATAGCGAGCCCTATGAAGAGGCCGAGAATAGAAACACAGCCATACCAAGAACCGGGGAGGCCGCTGGGGAAACCCGCCTACAAAATAGCTGCTGGTAAGCGGTCTTTTTCGTTAAATTGTGTTTATATTCTCATTTTTCCCAGATAGTGTAGTTTCTAAGCAAACTTTAAAAGTAGTCTCTCTTCAAACAAAAACCGCGTTACTAGGTATAAGAAGCGTCTGATTATCGTATAACTCTTATTCATTCGCACGCGCGAACAACTCTTTTGCGGCTATTATGCCGCTACTTAACAGAAAACATTTGACCAGAATTAAATAATTCCCAATAAGCCAATAGTATTGATCGACTTATTAACTGTTTTTTTTTTGTTTTTTCTAGAACCAAAAGTAACTAATGCTGTGGTAATTGAAAAGAAACCTGTACTTTTCAATCCGACGTCTAAAAGTGGTGAGCTTCAATTTATTATTTATCTTTACGATGCTGATATTCTGATATAAATCATTAAGTATTCTCCGAGCTCTTAACAATTTGAATTATATTTTACGAGAGTGTATTCATAATTAATAGATTCAAGCGTTACTTTGCGAACGTCTATATCAACAAACTGGAACAAATTACCTTGCTACGCCGTGAATCCAAAAGACACGAAATTTGTTTAGTGACTAGCAAAACAATTTGTTCCAGTTTGTTAAAAGTGTACCTATTCATTGTAAAAAAAATAGTTATGTGTAATGTACAGTCAAGGAATTTAATTTCCAACCCACCTAAGGTTCAATAGCATATAGCAAACTGTCACCATAAGAGCTATAGAGCAAGACGTTGATTTGACATATCGACCTTAATGCATTGCGAATGTCAGACGACATTTCAACGAAATGGGTAGGGAATTAAATTCCTTGACTGTACATTACAGCTTAGGGCTTTTGCCGACAGTACGCGATATTAAATACCTTGAACAGTTTCAGATTTCCCACCGCTTCCGCAAAGAAAACCTGTGCAGAAACTACCATCAAAACTGGTTCCACAAAACCTAGAGCCCATTAACACTGTCCCACAAAGAGAAGAGCCAGTTAAAACTGGTCCACAAACCAAAGAGCCTGTCAGAGCAGTTCCACAAAAGCAAGCGCCAGTTAAAAACGTTGCTCAAAACCAAGACGCAGTTGCAACTGTTCCACAGCAAGACCCAGCTAAATCTGCACAGAAACCAACCATTGTTCAAAAGCAAGAAGCAAATCCCGTTGCACAGAAGCAGCCTGACGAGCAACTTGTTCCAAAGTCAGAACCAAAAACTATCGCGGAAAATAAGGATGTCCAAGCTCCTGAGGCCAAAGGTAAGTGGAGATCCCACATTGTGGTTTTTGTGCTATCGGTATGTCCATGTGTTGTACAATGAATGAATCAAATCAAAACTTAGGTACAGACTGGTTGACCAATGACCATACTATGAAAAATGTTTAGGAAACTGGTTTTGCGTTCGTAAGCTACAACGGATAAGGGGTCATCCACAAAATTACGTCACGCTTATGGGCAGTGGCGGGTTTACACATTTGCCGCCAGTAGGCTATTCAATTTTCGCCACCGGCCGGCGACGAGGCAGGCCAAGGCGCAGATGGCGGCATAATCTGGATGCATTTTCAAATGACTGGCCAGAGATTGCCAAAGACAAAGGGAACTGGAAATCGGAGCGAGAGGTCTGTGCTCAGCAATTGGACACACTTGCAGGCTAACATTCCATTATTATTCCTAGAGTCGTTTTCTCCGTGTAAATAAGGTTTTGTTTTGTTCCTGTAAGAAAAAAAATTGACCAAATTTGCCGCCCCCCAAAATCTGCCGCCCTAGGCTCCAGCCTACTGGTAAATCCACCACTGCTTATGGGGGGGGGGGGGTCTAGTCAAACGTGACAGCTCGTGCTAAAGAGATGAGAAAAAGCGTGACGAAAGGGGGAGGGGAAGGGTTGAAATTTTAAAAATCGTGTGACTTAATTAATGGACGACCCCTAACATACATTTCCAGTCCTCAAACTATCATGTTTTTTGTTCGTGACAAACAAAATTTTAGTACTCATATATCCTACTAAAATTAAATGGATATTTGGAAGTTTGTTCCTCAATCACGCATTAACGGCTGGACGGATTTAGATGAAAATTGGCAGGCAGATAGATCATATCTCGTAAAACATAGGATAATTGTATCCCGTAAAATGAATATAACCATGCGAACGAAGCCGCGGGTAAAATCTCGATTACCATATTTTCTCGCGTGGAAACACCAGCCCAAACCTTGCAGAGTTTTGTGCCCAGCATTGGGGGTATGTAGGCTGGATAATGGTTTTCCTATTTTTTCACACGGAGCTTTTCAATGTGACTTAAGAATGTATTTATTTGTTTAAAGCATCGGAGCAGCAACCGACGCCATCTGTGGAGCAGGCTCCCGGCGTACGTCACCAACTGGACCCGCTCATGTCTAGCGTACTACACGACGAACTACAGCAGTTAATGGCCAAGGTATTATAAATAAATGTTTACATATGTTTTATCACCGTTGTTATATCAGCTGAAAGACGTCTACTGCTAGAGATAGGTCTCCCCAAAGATCGCAGCAACGCGCTGTCCTGTGTTCCTCGCATCCAGCGGGTTACAGCAACCATCACCAGGCCCCTGCAGCATAATAATCTGTGCACCTAGCAGGAATCTTCTGCGTTCACTCGCTGCGTAACTTAGTCCGTCTCTCTCCTACTGTGCTAGTTGAGCTATGCGTTGATATATCAGTCAGTCATTCAATCAAGACTTTGAATTTGATATACAGGGTGAAAAGTTTGAATGCCACATGGATGGCAACTACCTTAAATACTGGAAATAGCACATTCTGTGTAAAGAAGACTTTCGTTTATTTGTGAAAACAATAATTTATGGATTTATGAAAAATCGCTTGTCTTAGTCGAGACTCGAACCGGTCAAATGCGACAAAAAATAACATGCCGTATTTTATGATGCAGATCGAAAGGGTTACTGATAAGGTTCATTTTTCTTTAAATAACTAACACAATCAAAATAACAGAAGGCATTGAAAACTAACAATTACCTTTTAATTTTGTTTTCACCCGTCACGTGAAACGCACCGCAACTACTTTAATTATTGGAAATAGCAAATTCTACGCAATGGAGACTTACGTTTATCTCACTATCTACAGGTGTCGCAGGAGTTGCAGAAAGAGCCGACTACGGATGCGGAGCGGCTCGTCGTCGGCAAGTTCAGGACCGTCGCCGGGGACGACTTGAAAAACGTAACTAATCACACTTACACACACTATATCACGGTATAAAAAAAAACATGCAAACCTGGTTCTGCATAATGAAACATACCAAAAAATCATTGCTATAGGTTAAGGTTTAGACGGTGAAAAACATCGCTGTTTGTATGGGGAGCGCTTTTTGGGGCTGGGTTCACACTTTTAAAAACCTGTAGCAGCGCAGCAGAATACTACCGCCGCACAGCTTTCCCGACCGGTTATAGTGTGCTAAAAGTTCCTACAAATTAGAACAATAAACGGTAATCCCCTTAACGCTGGGATGTTAGGACATTTAGTGTGAAAAGGTTCTACAGTGGCCTATGGATCAAACAGGTTGACTGTACGTTGTGTGTCCAGTCAGTCACGGATGTCGTTGTTATGGATAGATCTATAACTATTTTCAGTTTCTACATTTAAAAGCACTTTCAGTTCGCAGGTCAACCCGTGGCTATGATTAAGCAGACTTGTAAATGGCTCGAAATGTTGGGGATCGTAATTGGATCAAATATGAAAAATAATGTATTTTGTTTTCATTGCAGGCACTGGGGCTAAGCGTGACGAAGAGGATACTGAATATACATAACCCGCTTTACGTTAAGGTAAATATGAAACCATTTCAGGAGTCACTTTAATCATTTCACTAACAGAATGGTAGAAGATATAGAAAATAACCAGCACGACAGCCTCGCTCAATGCCCGATTTAGAGGTCTGGAGGCCTCGGGGCAACAAAGGAGTGGAGGCCGGCCCCAAATTATTTTCCAAATAAAACGGTAATTTTTTTCAGTCGCGTTTTCCAATTAAAAAAAAAAGAAGTCTCTTTTGTGGAGGCCCCGAAGCTGTAGCCCCGGTTGCCCTCTCGTAAATCGCTTGAATAACAGGAAAACAGAAGAGTAACGAAAAATAAATCACACTGCACTAAATATTGATTATGCTCCATCGCGATGGGTCCATTACTAGAGGAATTTGACTATGATACTCCTAGTTAACTTTTCTATGTTATGCGCAGCTGCTGTTCTCCGGGAAGCCGGAGGCGGGCTGCCTGCAGGCTTTCATCGGGACCTACAACATCAGCGCGTTCAAACGCATCGGATCGCCGCACGACACGTTCGCCGCGCGGCTCGACGCCGTCGCCGACTTCGACCGGCTGTGCGGCGCCAAGGAAGTCACTTGCGGTACGTTCCACCCACCAAAAGGGAGGGGTATTAAATTTTTTTAAACAAAGTTTGTATCTTCTATGACCAAAAGTTAACGACACACAAATAAAAAAAAGTGAAATGATCACGGAAATTAATATAATCTTAACTGCGAATAAGATCTCTTTATATTTATAGACTTTATAGATTATATCCCCTATAATAGGTTTATATTGAGCTACTATAAACATTCTGTGTATATTACAGCTTAACCACAAGCTAAGGCTGGAAACGTTCAGTGGTTATCTTGGAGTATTCTTATTTCATAAAAAAATGCAATTTTCTAACTTATACTGGTTATTTTAATTACAGGTAGTGCAAAAGTGACCGTGACACCATGCTACAAGTTCTTGACGTGTCCAGCGGCGATCGAATCTATCTACTCGGCCAAAACTGAAGACGCGAAAGAAAAACCAGACTCTAGCACTAGTTGTACTCCACAAAAACAGCAGAATGCAGACAAAACCGAGAAGAGTGGAGCTAAAACTGCAGATGTTGATAAAGATTCTACTCAAGATAATAATCAGAAAGAAGTTAGTGAAACTAAAGATGTAGGCGATAGGACGGTAGAGAATGAAACAGTACCGGCAGTTAAAAATACAAAGACAGTAGCTGCCAACAATGTCAAAGTCAATATAACTATAGAAGCCAAATCAAAAACCGATAACCTCAAAAAGAATACTTCTGAAGAAGTTACTGAATTGGAAACAAAAACAGAATCTCCGAAAGGAACTGCAATCAAAGTTACCAATCAAAAATATGTAGTTGATAAGACTAATAAAGTGAAAAACACGAGTACGGAAGAAACGCCTGCGGTCGATGGGGGTACTGCGGATGATGAAGAAATGACTGATCACGATATCCTAGCGTTAATGTCTAGTGGTATAGTTCTTGATGAATGCAGCGGATCTGATGATGAAAAATGAAATAAGTTAACAAATATCTTGTCAGTGGAAGTTAAATGTGTAAGAATGATACTTATGTAGGCAAAAGGAAGCCTTGTTTTTGTTTTCTTGAAAATTTTAATTAATTAAAACTAGGTTTATTCATACTTTGCATTTTATTTAAAGATATTTGACATTTTAATTTATTAGAGATTTTTTACGAGAGTATTATGTTTGTTAGTGAGTATTCAAGATTCATTTTGGTGGGTCGGTGGAATCCGGGATTTCGTCCTCTACCTGAAATCAAAACCAAACTTGAAGTAAACGCTAAAATACAAGGTACTTCGGCTTTCAAGTGGGAAACTGTATTATGAAATTCATGAAAAACGCTTCTAGGATGCGTGCGAACATGTCTGGAGTACGCGCTGCACGCATTCTGTTGCTGTTGTTTCTATTAATTTCCGGATCTAAACATCCGGAGACCCTGGGAAGGGGGGGGGCGTAAAGGTTAGCAACGCCTTAAGCCAACGGATCCTGGCGTGGGGTCACTGGTTCTTATGGGCGGCAATGATCTCTTTCCACAAAGTGTTTTTAGCTTTTTTTAATTATTTATCATGGCGTGCTACATGCACTCATCCTACGTGAAGTTCGACTCTCTCTTCCCTTCCACTTTTCCCTTTTAATAGTATAGTTACAATAGGTAAACAATAAATTAATTATGCAAACAGTTATCAGTGCTGTGTAGCGCGAAGCAAATCCGAAGCGCGGCGCTTCTTCGGAGCGGCGGCTTCCAATCTTTTCCTCTCCGCTTCCATATAATCTGCCAAATCGTATACTTCTTTCGAAGCTACCTGGATAGAAAAGATCAGGATTCGGAAATTTTGGGTTTGGGTAAGGTAATAGACACTATAACTATGTTTGTCTGTCTTTTCAAGGCCAAAAAATCGAAGAGTCAGGCTTGTCAAGGACATCAATTTAGCACCTAGTAATTTTTCACGATAATACCATCGAATTTGTATAGTAATTAAATAAATACTTTTGGGACAATTAACACCAATTGACCAAGTCCCAAAGTAAGCAACTGAAGCTGCTTGTGTTATGGGTACTGGACATCGGATATACATACTTATATATATAAATATATACTAAATACATATAACATCCAAGACTCGGGTACAAATACTCGTATTCATCATACAAACATTTGCCCCTCCCGGGAATCGAACCCGAAACCTCGAGCTTTGTAGTCAGGGTCACTAACCACTAGGCTATCAGTGGCCCGTTTCACGAAGCTACAAGTTACGATTTTACAAGTCTAAACCGGCAACATTGGTCATTATGCCCATTGCCATTGGTCATTATTGACCAATGTTGCCGGTTTAGACTTGTAAAATTAAGTAAAAATTAAAAACTTAGTGAAACGGGCCACTGGTTGTCAATAGTATTTAAATACATACATGTGGGAAGGTATGTATGTATTCCTCGTAAGGGTCAATTGAATATTGAGACGCATACGCGATGGTGTAAATACAGCATAATAGAGTTAACGATAATCGTTGTTGTAGTGAGCTTTATGTGACGAAATGTTAGTTATTAAACAACATCATAAAGTAAATCAGGTATGGCAACATAACGGCTGAATGTGAACCCAGCTGTAGACAGATCAATGATACTGATTGTGAAAAAAAGGTTTATCTGTGGTTCCCGTTCATTGCACAGAGCTATTAAAACAATAGAGAGAGCTGAAAGGTTCCCGCGGCGTACACTTTTTGAAAATTGCTAGTGATGTAGATTAGTCGATCAAAACTGACGATGAATTTTTGATTTGAAGTACGGCATTTTTGGGATATTTTACAATCTTGTACTGTAACAAACACAACACAACACAAGCAACACAACACAATAACACAAGCAGCTTTAGTTGCTTACTTTGGGACTAGGAAAATTGGTGTTACCTGTCCCAAGATATTTATTTTATTTATTTATTTAACAAACTAAAAAAGTCTTATAAAACCTTTAATAATATTAGCGAACATACAACCATAGCTCAACCCTCTTGCAATTTCGATTTACTAACTTAATAAATAATGTCTTTTGCAGAGACAAAAGATTACCCGTTTTAGCTATTTTCTCGGATATGTGAATCAAATGTGAATGTGGACAACTGCATTATTTAAGACCGCGAATTATTTAACTTGCATTAAAACAATGAAAATATTACGCCCAGACTGACTCGTTTAGGTTTTAAAAAAGACCCCTGATCCGAGGGTACACATGTTCCGAACTTCATGCTTCTATCTTCAGCGCAACTTGCGAGTCAGAATGGTGAGCAGCGGTGTAAGCAAGTATGCTCCTACCTCTACTCCCCCAGCGAGCCCGAAGGGCTAGCTCTGTCCGCGGGCGCCGAAGCGTCCCTTTGATGGAAGTACCTACTCTTGAGCAACTCGCAACCCCGAAGGGCGAGTGGTGGTGTTAAGTCAAAAGTCAAAACCAAAGGTCAAAATATTTTTATTCACATTAGGCATACAGAAACCACTTATGAATGTCAGAAAATTTATAATCATTGCGGAAAAAATCTTCTGATGAAAAGATACTGGTAAGAAACTCAACAAGGTGTTATTTCTTAATAAATCAACTAGTTCCTGTGGCCGTCTCAATATTTTAATCCATATCTCTTTAATTTCTTCTTTTTCGGGAAAACTGAAAAAAAAATAGTATTAATTATAACGCAAGACAGCTTGTGGCGAGCTGTTGGGGAGTAGCGACTGAAGAAGAAGACTGAAGAGAAGGGTAAACTATATTAAGGGCCTCCGCTTAGTTGCGCAGGCGCACGGAGCGGTTGCACGCCTATAGAAAAATAGTATGGGAGCGTCCGCTAACTCGTACAGGTGCGGCTGCGGACTCATACTATTTGTTCGATAGGCGTGCACCCGCTCCGTGCACCCACGCGACGTAGCGGAAGCTCTAAATCGACGAAAGGGCCTCTAGGTGTTGGCAACGGCTCCGCGCCCGCTTCCCAAAAGTCCTGGACACGAAGGTAACAGATTGGCGGATACCTTATCGATAATTTCTACAAAATGTCAGATGCACCGCATCACTAGTCTATATTTCCATAACCTCTTGTAGAAATAATAAATCATTTATTACCATTAAAATTAATAAATAAGCTTAGTTTTTACAAGCACATATGAGTCTTTGCTCCATAATTTAACCCACATAATAATACTAGCCGTCCAAAACGCGACATTCCCATAAATAAATACCAAATAATACTTACTTGTAAACGCCGATGTGTTGTCCTAAAGGACACCGTGATGAATGCGAACTGCAACCATGCACGAAGTATGCCATTTCGCACAATAAATATCACTTGCTTGTCTCAAAAATCTAACGATAACTATAAGAATTTTATTAAATTGCACCGAGAGCTCTACGAACCGTCATCAAAATTTGACGTGAATATTATGCGACTAAAAAGAATGGCTGCTATTCGACAGCATATTCAATACACGAAAGAAACTTTTTTAAACTGTTGTATAATAACATGACCTATATGACCAAATGTCAGCACTGAGTGTGTACGGTAGTAAATTTAAAGATGGTGTCAAATGGTTATGTTTGTTCACTCCTTCACGTTGTTACATCGTAAGAGTGAATGGAGCAGATACATTCACGCTTTTTCTCAATTTTTCAGGCTTGCTCCATGGGTTTAAAACCTCCTTGGTTCATTGATTAGTGGTTATTGGTTGTCAATGTTGAATTCATTCATTCATTCATGATTCATATGTTCATTACTTCACTCACTTCAACTCCATTTTCTTCCTGTTCCTTTCTTTCTTTCGTTCGCCCGTCAAGTGTCAAGTCAGGTTAAAGTTTGCTGTGCATCTGCATGGTGTTTATTACGATAAAAAATTACTTCGTTCGCCCTCGTCTGAATCGTAAAATTGATTAGGCTTCTTTATTGGAACCTGTTAGTGTTTTTCGCGAACTATGAGGCGCAACAACAACATGGGAAACCGAGGCGGCGTCAGCGGCCCACTGATGACCGACCATTTACAAGTACGTATTGATTCTGCGAATTACAATTCTGTTGTGTTATTTACGAAACTATCGAAAATAATGTTGACACCGATAGACCGTTACTGTACAAAACTGACTGTTGTTTGGAATTGCCGATATTGCGCGTTAATCTACTTGTTTTCTTTGGCATCATGTTGGCATAAAATATAATGTACAGTTGTTTTAATGGCCGACTTTCGAAGCCGCTATATTCTAAATACATTTTATAGCTAGCGCAATGACATCTATTTATGTAACTCAGTAACGAAATGCATTATCTATCTTTTATTATCTATTCCATCTAACTTAGGGCCTAGTTACTTGCCATAAAAGTTAGACTGCTGCGCCACTACTGGCACCGATTTGGGTAGAGAATAATCATGAGAAGGGAAAGCTTATTGTTTCAGAAGAAATCCCTTTTAATATTTTATTAAGTACATTAAATATTGGAGTTTTGATAATTTAAATACTCACTTTTTATTATACTACACCTGTTAAATTGTGAGTGTTTAAGACATACCCACTTCAACCCACTTTCAGTAATCAGACCAGTGTTGGATTATCCCTTAGGCAAACTAAGCTTATGCCTAGGTTATAAAAGAGTGCATTTCAAATTGCATTATTATTACCAAGAAACCATACTATCTATAGTTATCTAGCACCAACCAAGCGCCTATGAAGTGCTAGCCTAGGGCGCCCTCAACATTTAATCCGCCTGAGTTCAATGGGCTTGAAATTTGATTCCTATATGTACATCCGAGTTGACACATTACCCAAAACTATAATTCAATGTGGTACTTTTCTAAGCTTACAATGTTCTTAGGATTTAGAACTGGAACTGGAGCTACTAAAGCGCAAGAGGCATCTGATCCAACAGCAGCAGAATGAAATACTTTACCGCCCCTCTGTGGAGCAAACGGTATGTCTATACTTATCTATGAAAAGCTTGCCGCAGCTCTAATGCTGCTTGTACAATTTTATTGTACTACCTGGGTTACAACCTTAACTAGGTTCGCATATACAGTGCTGGCTTATTTAAAGAAAACATAAATTATCTGTTACAAGTTATCTTTTTGAGTACAGAAGAGACAACCTTTGTATTTACTGTGATTTTGATCAGTTTACTGAAGGAAATTGGCATCTCTCTTATTTCAATTAGAGTTGGTCTTGCCTGTTGTGTGAAATTTGAGCAATAAAACATTCATGCATTGTGATATCCTGAAAAAGTTCCTGTTTCAACTTTATGATGAACTGGTGTATGAAGGCGCTAAACAGTAATAATTCAGACTTAGCTTGCCAGCTGACAAGGCACTATGCAAACAAACACATTGAAACCCACCCTTTGGTATTCAAAACTTTTATTTCAGATGTTGTTATTATTAATTTTGATAACAATAGTCATTGTAGATCATGTGCATCATAATTATGATGCTAACTATGGTGTGATGATCATGTTAGTATTTCATAAAAAAATGCCTGTTGTGTGGCTAAAGTTTTGTGTTAATGAATTCATCTCAAAACTCAGTCTTAAACCCATGGCCATGCCGATGACATCACTTCATCAAAAATTTTACTTCCAGAATAAACAACAGTTGTTTGGTTTTTCAAATATCATGGAAAACGAGCATCTATTTCTTATGATCTTCAGATTCTGTCTTATGTATACCAAACACATGGCGCTTATTATAAGCGAGAAATATTAGTCACATTAATAATTACGTTGTGACAATGGATGAGGAAAAACTGCGCTGCAGTTACAACATTTCAATAAATGATTTAATCATACTGATTTTACTGTGATCACATTTCAGAGATATGACATGCCTCGTCAAACGTTTGAGGATCGGTTCGATGCGCCTCAGCGTCGTAACTTCTCTCATTTGTACGACGAGGCTCCCCGCGACGCGCGACCCTTCGCGCCCAAGCGCCGGGCCGTGTCCGTCTGGGACAACGCCCCAGGCGATAGGTTCGATGGCCCTCCGGTTGCCAACAAGAAACCTAGGCAAGGCCCATTCCCCCCCAATCGCTTCATGGATAATAATCCTCAACCTTTTCAAAGGCTCAGGCCTGAGCCCCTACCGTCTCTATTGGGACCAAAACCACTCATGAGTTTTGGACATGGTATAGCAGCACAAAGAAATCAACGTGCGAGGCCTCCTACTCAGCAACCTAATTTCAAGCGTAACATGAAACCGCCTGGCCAAAGACCTAGTGTGACCCCCAAAAAGCCAACCCCCAATAAATTGAATCCCAATAAACCGAACCCCAATAAATTGACCCCCTACAAAGCGCCTAGCGCCGCATCAGCATCAAATACAAATAGAGAAAAGCTCATTCTGACAGCGGATGTTAAACCGCGTTCTAAAGTTTACGGACGTTTAGAGCTGGCGTTGGGTATTATCGTGAAACAAATCAAGTCTGCTCACGACACCCCCGAAACTTTGGCACAATTCGCCACGCCTCCGCTTGCGCGTGTCATGAAGCAGTGCATTCGGGAGCGCTTGCGCACCGTCATGGTCGGAAAGGAGGTCGGCACTGGCCAAGAAATTGTCGCGGAATACCGCAAAGCGTTTCCGCCGAACACTGATGTTGAGGTTTTGGAACTCGGCGGGATCGAGCAACAGAAGCAAGACGAAAAGGGCCAGCTTGCGATCCAATTGCTTGAAGAAGGTAGCGATATTTTTTCTATTCATTCCTGATCTCGCTTAAAAGTTTGACTTTTGAACGAGACTCCCGTCACGCCGTACGTATCGAAGTTCGATTAAAGTAGATTAGAAGTATCACTCTCGGCTAGCCTGTCGATCTATCTATTTCTAAATAAGTCTACGTCGGGGATGATTGACAGTACCATTTGCATAACGAACCTTGAAGTTAAACTCACTGTAAAGCATGCACGCTCGATGCAGCAGTCGCAATATGCTCTAGTGGGTGACAACTCTTCTGCTAACTATTAACTCCGTCAGGCAAGCTCGAGCTATGTACCGAAAGGTATGGAGTGGCGCCGCCGTTAATGTTAGCTGTGTTTGCTATGCCTTCTGTCAGCTTCCATTGACACCTATAATATATTTTGTACCTCTTGATCACAGTTACTAGCTTTGTCCATTCAAATAGCAATGGACTAAGTGTCTGCTGGAGTGAAATTGCTGGTCTATTTTAATCGGAACTGATTCATAGCATCTTTTTTTCTCGACTTATGTAAATCAGTCGATTCAAGTCAATCATTTATCTTCAGCCAAGATTTCTTCTGTATCTATGTATTTATACTTTAGTGCTGTTGAAATTCTATAGTATATGGATTCGACGTTACAGAATAATCATTTGTGATGTAACATAAAGCATAGTTATAAAATATGTAATAATATGACATTTCAGGTGATCCTGAACTTTATTTCAAGAAAAACGTGACTAAACTGTTAGATGTCAAGTTGGGTGAAATGTTTCAAAAGGTAACTAAGGTTTACTAAGCTATTCACAGTAAAGCCTGACCAGAGTTTTTAAAACCTTCGCCACATTGACATAAAAAAAAAGGATTAAAGTGATAAAATTCCGAAATATTATTTATTTAAGGCGTTCACTGCCAGCATTATTTTTTAAACTTTCGCCAAACCCCACAAAGGCACATATGCGTTCAAGAGTGGCACTGGTGCAAGTACTGAAAGCTATTTATGTGCTGTCAACAATGAATAAGTCAAATCAAATTTAACACAATATCAATGTTGCTATGTAAATAGCAAATAAAGTAGCATCCTCATGGCAGGGTTTTTAATACTCTAGTCATTCTGTTACTGAAATATAAAATGCTTTCATCTCATGGCTCGAGCAACTTCATGTAAACATTTATAGTATGCTATTTTATTACCATTTCAGGTTGAAAAAGTGTACAAAGAACAAAATGCGCCTGCAAACTCTGAGATTGTAGAGAATTTGCCAGAACTGAAAAAAGAGCCTACAGAAGAATCCCTTAAACCTGACGCAGAAGACACTACTACAAATGTGTGTGGTAAAAAGCACCCAAAGGAGGAGGAATACGATAAGTGGATGACGCTGTTGGTTGAGCGCAAGTTGCCGCAGCTGCTGGCCAAGCATAAAAATGTAGGTGACATAAACAACGAGGTTTATAAAAAACACGCTTGTGCGCAAAGTTGTTATTAGTTCATCTCTTAACTGTGCGGTACATACTGTATGTGACCGTTTGTTTCACTGTCAATTTATTAGTAAGGTATAGAAACTGTTCGGAAGTTCTTTTGTTACCAAAACACCATTGACTTGCAACTTTGCATGAAACCTACCAGAACATTGATGAAATAAATCTTTATTAGGTATTTAAGTATAATAATTGTTCTTTTACAGGAAATCATCAAACTGTTGGACCTGGACCAGATGTTCCGCACAACGAAGGCGGCCATCATCATGAACACCAACAACATGAGCGTGATCAACGCAAGGCAGACTAACAACTTCTCTAACATTTCGGACTCCAGCAAGGATGATCCGGTGCTACCCCGGAACTTGCCCTACTTTGCTAAGGTACCCTCATTTTTTCTGATGATGTTTACGACCACAAATATATTTAGATATATTTTCTTCCTAGTATAATTTCTTTCTCTAATGGTGTTGGCTTCTGACATCAAGAATAATTTCTGTTCTTTGAAAGTCTTAAGGAATAATGGTTACCAGAATCTATGTGATTGCGTGCGTATTAAGGTCAAAACTTCTGAGCATATCTCAAATATTTCCGGATTAAAGCTGAAAAGACGAAGCAATTTCGAAAAAAAATTTTTATCTCCTGATTATTTTTGAATTTTAACTAGCGTTTTGCATTTTAGGTACACGCCAGCCCGGCAATACCGAAGCGCAGGATAATGCAAGAGTTTCTGAACAGGTTTACGCCTAAGACCATAAAGCGGCACAAGAAAAACTTCAACCTGCTGTTTGTTGGATTCGCCAACAAGGAAGATTACGACAACATTTTGAAGGCTGATCAAACAAAGATAGGTATGTACTGTATCTTATTTCAAATAGGCATTCAGCCATGTGTAAGATATGGCTTGCAGCGTGTACTTGTCCTTAGTGCTTATAAACAAATATTTTATGTTATAGGAAACGCAATACTCACTATTACGGGGAATGCTCCTAAGCAGTCCTCTGATCCGACAGCCGTGATCGAGGTAAAGGACGATAACGAAAGCGATGGAGCTCTGGACCAAGTCCTAACACCGCAGCTGGACGATCAGATCAATGACCTCTTGACCTCTATCAGAAAAGCCGACGAAGATGCCAAAGCGACTGACACCACGAATGGCGAAGAAGATATTGAATCAGCAGACGTTGCAACAGAGGAGAAAGTTGAAAATGATGAAACTGAAGAGACAAACGGGAATGATAGTGATGTGCAAGAAGTTAGTAATGATGCAGAAATTGTAGCTGTCGAGGACGATGAAGTGACGGCTGTAGAGGCTGACGAAGTAGCGCCGTTGAAGAGTGAGGAGGAAAAAGCGAAAGATGCCAAGGCCGCGCCTGCCACGCCGGCCAAGTCCAAAGCGCCTGCTACACCGAGCACCATTCGCACCAGGCGTGCCAGTCGTCTTGCACAGAACAATTAAACACGCGCGCGGTGTCCTACTTGCAATGAAGTAATCCAGAATTTTTGACTTGCAATTATTTTGAGCATAAAAGTGCAAA
The DNA here is from genome assembly GCA_963691745.1 of Ditula angustiorana. Classification (NCBI taxonomy): domain Eukaryota; kingdom Metazoa; phylum Arthropoda; class Insecta; order Lepidoptera; family Tortricidae; genus Ditula; species Ditula angustiorana. The sequence goes on along the minus strand of OY829496.1, from coordinate 6,393,190 downwards.
TTAACAAGGTACTAAAGAATACTTGTTAAGTTGCTCTTATTTTTTAATTCTAGGGAATATTTTAAGTTCTATATTATTATAGACATTAGCCCTTATTCTCAATTTGGTGGAAAACACCTAATTAATTTTCTGTAATGTTGCGTAGTTAAGTTTTAATTAAACTTGTCTCAAAATATGACCTTATATGAATACTTTTATTCAAAAAAATTACCGGAGGGTATTTAGTTGTTTTAACTTTTAAAAACCTTAATACATTGATGATTAACTAGAGAGTCTAGAGACTAATAATATTTTCTTTTTAGTATAAGTTGATTATACAATACAATAAATGAAGTATCACACTTGGGAGTGTCATTTTTTTTCCAAATATACTAGAATGTAAATAGGTTTTGGAGGAGGCACAGGAGGGAGGTAAAGGAAGCTACAAGCAAATGTTTTATTATACTATACGCTACAACAGGCTGTATAGTTATGGTCATGTAAAAAGAGCGCTAATTGGGCAAAGGGCTCTTAGTAAGAGGTTACATTGTCTGCGCCGTCAGGCTACTGGAGTGTGATTTTTTAATCTCATCGGGTGACTAAAGCTCACCAAAATGCCCGTTTTTCGTGGAGATTCGGACGTTTTGGTGAGCTTTAGTCACCTTGTGAGATTCAAAAATTGCACCTCTGAATCATTAGTAGAGTCTTTCCTTTTACATGACTCCGATTACACACTAACAAATTGGAACAAATTACATTACAATTGCTTTGCTATATGTATATATAGCACAGACAAAGCTGTTCAGCACGAGAGTATTAGATTACCAATGTTTAGCAAGTAACAAGGTAATTTGTTAATATGGACCTCTGCAAAGTTATGCCTGAAATTACTATAAGTACGCTATTTGATGTAGTTGAGCTGCATTATTTGGATAAATTCAGCTCGTACATAAGCCTAGTGAAAAATTGAAAATCCATCCAAATCGATTCATATTCATAAATCTAATTTCGCACTGAACTGGGAAGGTGTAAAATAAAATGTGATTATATGAAATTTCAAGCAGAGCAGGTCCTATACATACCATAAGTTGATTGATGTAGTATTCGTAGGTGACGGTGTCACTCACGGGGTCCACGGCAATCTGCATCATCTCGTCAAATTCTTCCTGCGAGATCATAATATGTATGTAAAATATACATTTCATTTAGACGTTTCTTTGTCGTGATTCTCTCTTCTCGTTCACCTGGCCCCTGTTGCGTAATAACTTGTAATACAAGTGGCAGTCTCTTTTCAACTCCTGTTAATAGAAAGAGATTTCCGCTTATATTACTAGTTACAGATAATTATGCAACAGGGGCCTGTTGGCTTAGCACGGGCGGCGGAGTTTAGTTTATCTGAGTTTATTTCTTAGTGCGTTCCTTTCTTATGACACCAGTAGGGAGGGATACGTTAAACCTGGGTTGGTCATGTCAGGGCCACTGGTTGTGATTGTCATTGTACGGAATTTAAAACATCGACACACTTTGTTGCTATATTTTATAGTTAGGCAGCCCCGGATCTAACGGGGGCAAGCCGGGGCCTATGCCCCGGGCGTCAAGTTCAGAGGGCGGGCAAATTGACACTTTACAGACGAATGGACAACTCATCATTTACTTAACAATGAATGAATATAAGTGGGCGGGGGCGACATTTTTCAATTTTTGCCCCGCCTAAATAAAATTGAAGATCCGGGGCTGAGTTAGTGTGGCGTATCGTTTGGGGGTAGCAGTCAGGGTACCTGCGTGAAGGGCTCGCCCTCCTCCAGCATGAGTTGCGAGAAGCGCTCCTTGGTGAGGAAGCCGCGGCCCTCCTTGTCGAAGTAGCGGAACGCCGCCAGCAGCATCTCCGCGCTCGCCGGGTAGAACCTGCCGCAGGCGCCACACGCTCTACTCGGCGCGAGACCTTTAGGCGCTTCTTCACTGACCGACGCGGTACCAGTACCGACACCACTCAACGGCACGACATCGGCAGCTATATTCTTCATTTGACCGACTACAACACTCTCTGACTCGACACTTCGGCTTTAAAGTCCATGAGTGCGACTTTTGAATCTCACCAAGTGAGTAAAGCTCGCCAAAATGACCGTTTATCATAGAGATTCGGCCATTTTGGTGAGCTGTAGTCACCTGGTGAGATTCAAAAATTGTTCTGCAGACCGATTCTCACGCCCACATAACTTACGTGCGTACACAACTCGTATAAAAGATGTCCCGCGACACCTGTGGAAGACTTGCCGCCGACGACATGCCGTCGTGAACCGGCAACGAGCCAGTGAGGCGGCATGCAGTACAAGTTCATAAAATCACGCGTCCATTAATGTCCGTTCCATTGCCGTGCCTTGTCGGTCAATGAAGAAACGCCTATCACCTGGCTCACTCCAATTGCAGTAAGACAAATGAAACTACTATAACCTATTGTTTTTAACATACTAGACACTTTTTGTCCTGAATAATAAATAGGCATTTTTGACCTACAGCAAGCTAAGTAGTAGCTAAACCAAGTTAAGTAGTAGTAACATAGCGCAGCGTAGGACGACCAGCCACAAGATGGTCCGATGACCTCATACAGGTGGCAGGAAGGCGCTGGTTGCATGCCGCTTCCAACCGGCCACTTTGGAAATCCATGGAGGAGGCTTATGTTCAACAGTGGACTTCTTGTGGCTGAGATGATGATGATTAACATAGCCGGAGAACGAACGTAAGGCCCTTAAATTTTGCATATTTTTGCTGCGTTTGATCCGAGTCGCATCAGGGAACTACCGCAATTATAAACTACAGCGGGCCTTAGCACGCTAGCTTTTGACGCTGATAAAGTATATATCCCTTTCTAACCAGTGAGCGTGTGCGAGAGGGACAGATGGGTTTATGCGCGATAAACGCTAGCGGGCTAGAGCCTGGGGGTTCCACTCCGCACTGTAGGTACCCTCGACCGCTTGCCTGTGGCATAGGCAAATCGCAGTAGGCTATCGGCTTGCCGCGCGCTCGCTCGCTCGCCCCCGCCGTGTCAGTGTAATTGAAAACGAATGCCGCGCAACCCTAGCGTGTCGCCGGGAGTAGCGGGGGGAAAGCGGGCGAGGGCGGCGCGTTCCTTTTGACTTGCGCCCTTCTTGCGCCGCCTGGCGCATGGTGTATGAAGTAATACAAACTTTTTGAGAGTGTTAATAAAGTTGGAATTCGTCTAATCGCGGTCGTAAAAGAGAAGTTTCTGTACGTTAGTAACCATTATTTATTCTGTGCGAGAGCTATAGCTGTGACACAAATCTCACCTGTGTTCTATCATGACTTTACACATGAACGGAAGGAAGTTGGCGAGTGGTACGTTGCCCGTCGCTTCTTTGTTCTCCGTCGCCAGAATAACTTCCTGGATTTCGGCCTCTGTTGGGCAGCAACCTGAAATTATTAGATACAGTTAACTGACGACCCGCACGGGTGCAAGTTACTGTAGAAAACTTAATTAGAATGTATTGTACATAAAAACCTTCCGTACAAAAGTCTTAAGTGACACTGTCGTCACTATGTTTGTCCTGCATAGCACTGGTTTCGCGGAGTAGCAAGGTAATTAGCTCCCAGTTCGATTCGCCTTACTTACCATATACTTACCATATACCTACCAATGACTTTTTCTAATTTATGTAAGCTACCTATACCTTTTTCTAATTTATCTAAGTAAGGTGACCATTATGCTCTTACGACGAAGGAAACCTGAACATTTACGTAACTGAACTTCGTAACTAATATTTCTGGCTTCCTGGATCATGGTCAATAACGTGCCTTAAATGAAGAAGAAATAGGATATAATGTGGGGGGTAAATGTTAGATACTAATAACAACTCATCCTGCGGGGTCGCACACGGTCGGCAACGCACGAGTGATACTTCGATATCACAAGCGTGACGGTAAAAGCGTTCATAAGCTGGTATCAGGCGAGTTTCATGCTTGCTTTCGCTGACTAATGGTTAAAGTCGTACGAATCGAATAAAAATATGTACCTGCAACATGCAATATGTGCCTACACCGATCTACTTTACTGAGTAGTTACGGAAAAAGAAAGTTTACAAACCCAAAGATCGGAGTATTGTGCCTATTTCACGGACATCTACTACTTGCTTGGCGGAATGGTCGAAAACTTCAAACGCTTCCATGATTTTCTTTTCTAGATCATTGTTAGGTTGAACTGAAACAGAGTTTTGAAGTTAACAACTTAAAACTTTGTCCAATAATAAACACAGTAAATCTCACTTTTAGGTTCTTCTCTTCGTGCCATTTTCAAAGCTTCTGTTGAGATTCAGAATTAATATCAGTGAGTATGTTAAAATATAAAAGTTAGCTTTAAAAACACCTACATAATAATAATGAACATAATAATATGATGAAACATAATTTTGTATCCAAGCAACTGAAGCGCCAAAAAATGCGGGAGATTCATTCATTTGAGTGCTGTTCTATGTTGTCTATGAATGTGTTTTTTTTGTATAACAACTCTTTGAATCCAAGCATGTGTTTAAATATTTATTTCAAAATAAAAATACTTGATTTAATCGTAAATAATAAAAATCGTATGTAAAAATTAAACTTTAAACAGTAATGTATTTTGATACTAGAAACATTATAAATTCTGAACGCATCCAAAACAAGCCGGCGCTTCGCGCGCGCCTCGCTTTTTTCTTTCTTGGCGTCGCCATATTGGTTTCGGATAGCTTGGTACTTTGCGTTTGTGCAAGAATTCTGATTATTTAGGAATGTATAGACTCACCTAAATTGTGATTTTAAAGTGGGAACAGATACGTTTTGTGATTAGTGTTAGTTATATTTAAGAAACTAAAATGGATCCCGCCAAAATGAAGGTTGTGGATCTCCGGTCCGAGCTTGGCGCTTTGGGTTTGGACACGAAAGGAAATAAGCCGGCTTTGGTTGAAAGGCTAAAGAAGGCGTTAGAAGCCAAGACAGGGAAAGGTAATTATTCTGATGAAAATAAATACGTTATTCTGCTAATTACAATCTTTTATCCGCCGACAGATCTACAGGAAATCTGTTATCATCATTGTAATTTGCAGTTTTTGACAACACGTGTTGGCAAGTTGGCATCAGTTTATTTGCAATATGTAGCGAGCGTCCGTTGTTTTGTAACGTATGACGTCAGGGCTTTTATGCGACCGCCCAAACACTTGCAATTATTACTGTAGTATTTAAATACCCACTTCGTACAACTACACTCTCCTTCACCAAAAACTGCAATTTAGAAGCTATAATGATTAACGTAATTGTTTTATAATGAGCCGACATCAGGAAGTTATAGCGAAAGTTGTTTGTGTAGCTGGTTTGATTGTCAATTGGAAATTTTTAAGCTGCTGAACAAATATTTGCATGGCTAAGTGCAAAATTAGCAGCATTTGAATACTTATGACATTAAAAACATTTTTGTACATTATAATTTAATGTATGGAAAGCTGTTTTCTATTATAAAATACTTGTCCGCTGATATGTGCAGTTACAAGCAAAATAATTAACTTTCTCTCAGAAAATAATCATTGTTTTGTTTGCTGATACTTTATCAGCAGATATGTTCATATTGTTATATATACCATTTGTTATTTTAATGGATATATATCAAATGATATTGTATGTCTCCTGCTATAGTACCATGCTAGCCTTTTTTGCATACATAAATGCTTTGGTCCTTCTCGCACATGCTTACTGATTAGAACGGGATGAATGCTTTATGTCATTGATAAAAGCTAGCATGCTAGACTAGACTAGACTACAGCAGACTGATGGTTTACTGGCAACACTTAGCAAAAATCTACAATTAAGATTGTTTTCTCAAAATGGCAAACTAATCCTAAGTTGGGGGAATTCACCTTTAACTTGTCATGTAGGGCTCAATTTTTATTGAAATTCAAACCCTGCATCCATATCATGTAAAAATGGGGGATACCCTTGTTCTACAGTTAATAATTTTCATTTTCATGGGAATCCATTGTGGTATTAGACCATTAGAATGATTTCACAACTGTTGACTCATCATTTAGAAAGTTCAATCTACTTACAGAATGAAAATAACTTCTTTTCGATATTCCTTATTTGATATATTATTATATCCTGTGTAACTATGGAATTTGTCAAGAAGGAAGGTCAAATAAAGGAAAAAACTGAAAACTGTAAATTTGCAGTTATGTCACAAAAATTTATAGTGTTACAAACTTATATTTGCATTTTGTAAACTGACTGCGACCTGTGTTGCTGCATGGGGAGAACAGTTTTCCAAACACTAAATTAAGTTTGTTTCTCACTTCAGTTTATCTTTGCATTACAGAAGTATATATGTAAGACCCATCATTTGACACATGACAACACCCATATAACGTAAATGTGCATTATCCATTGAAATTATAAATAAAATATTCAACAACTTTTGAGCTTCACAGATACCTAAAAGCTATGTATATGCTCTTTTGAGGTGCAACTAAGTGTTTATTACATTTATTTCTATCGTAATAACAAACTATTTCATACTAACAACTCAACACGTAAACAGTTACATATTAAGTCTTTTTTTTCTTAAACTTAGTGTAGTGACCAAGTTCTTCGTTTCGATTCAGATAACATTTTCGTAAATTTGTTGAAATCGATTAATTTATTACAAAATCAATAAGATATCAAAACATTAAGTCAAAAATTAAAAAGAACCAAAAAAATTCCCATGACTAAGAACGCGCCCTTTTTAACTGACTTCAAAAAAAGGAGGAGTATGTTCCGCGATTACGCGATTACTGGACCGATTTGAAAAATACTTGTTTTGTTTGAAGGGTATGCTTTCAAGTTGGTTCCATTGTCATCAGGTCACCATCTGATGGTGGGATCTTAAAAGATATATGCACACCTGTAGCGATTTGGATATTTTTATAGTAACTTGTACTTTTGCTATTGGAAAACTGGAACTGATGGTGAATACAGACATCCTCCGGAACCACCCAAAAGTATTTCACGGGTGGCGATACGCACGGTTATTTTAATATACCTAGTTGCTAAGGCAATTTATGCTCATTGCAATGCATTTGGTTAAATGAGGCTGATGGTGAAGAGGTGCAATTTTTGAATCTTACCAGGTGACTAAAGCTCACAAAAATGACCGAATCTCTATGAAAAACGGCCAGTTTGGTGAGCTTTAGTCACCCGGTGAGATTCAAAAATCGCACTCCAGGAGAACTCCTCAAGAATTACGGTCCCTTGGGAAAAGCAATATTTTGTTAAGGGTTGTGAGCAATTGACATTAGGCGTGTAACTTAGATAAACAACCAGATTCACTAAAAAGCCAATTTTGAATTTTCAAAGCATAGTTTCTGACTGAAACAATATCAGATTATGGTACCAATCCGGGCGGAACCGGCACGAGGTTCATCGTCGTAACTCAGATAAAAATATTTTTAAAAATCGTCACTATAATCGATTGCAATAACCTGCCACCCTTAGTCGATAATCGGTAGATACGTAAATCAACACACCTTAACCTCGTCACTACAAACGTCAATCGACAAGTGGCAAATATCGTTTGTACCATCTCAGCAATAATAGAGGCAAGCCATTAGGTATGTTCAGTGCTTATTAATTTTGTATGGGACCCTCGGTGTGCAAACCGAAAGAAAACACTGACCAAGTGCGGGTCAGTGTTTTCTTTACAGCATCAGTAAAACTGCCTGAATTATTTCTTTTTGGATGTCAAACTTCATGGAAAAGGGAGAGGGGGTGGTTTTTACTTTTTTTTGTATTGTGTATTGTAATAGAGACCCTGTATATTTGTTCGGCTCTCGTAAAGAAGAATGCAATAATCAACATAATTTCGATGTTAACTTTTGTATGTAAAAGTTAAAATCGAAAATGAAATGTTGTTCTTTTCAGTATAAAAATGGAATGATACATAAAGTTATATGAGAAATCCTTAACCATGTTTTTCACGAATCTATGTTATTGCAAGTACTGTGTTATTCAATATGAGGGCAGTGGTGAAGCAGCTTCATATTGCACATAATATCATGGCTCCTAACATACTATTATTGGAGGCAATATTGGCAGGCTTTTAGTTTTTTTACATATTCCAAAGCTGATACCACTAATTCCTAATCATTACCTATGCCTTTTATTAATTGATTTGCACCGAGAAATGGGTTTCTGTTATTAACACTTTGGTTTAAACCATGTTGCGTAAAGTGTGTCAAATTTCCTATCACAAAAATTGTTGTAGCAATATGAAAGGAACAGTCTTAGTTAAATTTTAACTGTGTCACTAGCAGTAACTAAAGGGTTTATAATAGTGACGAGGTGAACTGTGAGCCATTTTTAGATACTACTGAAGTCATTTTTAACAATAAGTTATTTTTATAGCAATCGCTGACACAACAATTTTGGATACATCAACGGAAGATGCAGACGAACCTGCTACTCCAAGACGAGCTGGTCCTGCTGCGAGGACTCGGCGGAGATCATCGTCGTCCAGAATTGCCTCTACTCCAGCTAAGGTTAGTCTCATTTAGGTGCACAATCACAGTGATCCATTAAAAGAGACCTAATTTCTTTCGCATATATAACATTAGTATGGGTAAATACAAATAATTTATATTGTACTTTCAATCCGTAGTGTTAGTTATTATAAATACTACATACATATGTGTCAAGGAGTTACTTTATAGTGTGACAATGCTAGTAGGTTTGAAGAACAGACTACATTGTTGATTAAATCTCGAGGATGCAATATTGAAGTAAAATTTATGGTTAAAAGAACTTAAAATCGTCAGGGTATGGCGATGGTGTATGTCTTGAAACATACATAGTTTAGTTCTGTAGTTGATTACAATATGTTCAATGGAATGTGACCATCATATGACCAGGCTAACCTATCTCTTTGTTGCTAACAGGTAGCTCGAGCAGGAACTCCAGAACCTATAGAGGAGGAGCCCAAGCCAGAACCAGAGCCAGAACCAGAACCTGTAGTGGAGGCTGTGAAGGAACCGACTCCGGAGCCCGTGCCCCAGCCGCAGCCCGTGCCTGCGCCGGCGGAGGAGCCCGAGCCAGAGCCCCAACCTGAAGTCAAAGCTCAAGTCCAGGAGTCCGACATGTATACTATTGATGATGAGAAGTGAGTACATTTGTGCCCTGTTCTTAAACCCTTTGAACGCCTAGGACGCCTAAAGGTGTCTGAGCTAAGGTACTTGGATCATGAATAAAATCAATATTAAAACATTTTTTTCCATTTTTATGGGCCCTTCATCATCATCATATCAGTCAGAAGATGCCAAGGAATAGACCTGTCTAAACGATTTCCACGATGGTCGGTCTGGTGCTGCTCGCATCCATTGGCTTTTGTTTGACATTAATTCAAAATTCCTTGTAAATGCGTACAGATAGGTTTTATGGAATCTACTATTAAGAGTACGAAGAGTTATTTAATTAGCTGCTAGCCTAAGACTACCATTATATAGAAACTACAAAAATCAATTCTATACCATAATATACTTTACAGAAGCGTCTGACGTTGAATCATAAATTTTTGGATTGTTTATCTATCATTTGTTATGTGTTTAATGTAAAAACTACAGGACCGATTCTCATGAAACTTTATGTCCAAAAGCTTATAGTTAACATGTGGAAGTCAAGAGGATAGGCCTTTGCCCAGCAGTGGAACACTCATTTAACCATTAAAAAACAGTAAAATTTCAGACCCGGACAGTACAAGGTTTTTTCTTCATAACTGCCTCGGCAACTGCTGATAAGGATAGCATTTCAAATCGTTATGACAAAATGCCGTTTTGAATTGCATTTTAGAATGGTCTAGTAAAAAGGCTTATCAGTCCGAGACTTGCTTGCGTAGTCCTGGCAAGTAGTTGGTGCATGATTTGAGCATAATATATTATTAAAAATACTCGTTTGTATTTTTTTCAGTGTTCTGAGATGACTGACATATTGGTTAATTTTGTTCACAGAAGCCAGTCACCACCGCCTGTGGTGAAGAAAGATGTTGATGAAGGTATGCAACCTTATTTTATTTTACAACTTTTTCTTCATATTGAGTTAGATGTCCCATATTCCGTAAAAGACTGATGTATGAGCACTATGAGTTCAACCCTAGTGAACGATTTAAACGTCAACACGTACAGTCAAGGAAATTAAAACACGTACCACCATAGAAACTAGTCGAAGAGACATACGCATGACATTTGTATGACACAGCCTGGCGTTTAACGCGACGCGTCATTACGGTAGGGTTCTAAGGTGGTACGTGAATATATTTCCCCTACTGTACAATATAAACAGTGACCCATTTGTATTCGCATAAGGTTCAACGTTGTTATTTACAAAAGAAAGCTTGCCGTGTGAATGACTCCTTTCGTATTTTAACGTGGCGTTCAAAAGGAAAAATGTGGCATTTTTAACTTTGAGGTTATATCAGTTTTTTCACATTATTCCCACAGAACCAATGGAAGTCCAGGAAGCGGCTTCCGTTAGTGCTGAAGCCGAGAAACCGTCCGAAAACGAGAAGCATCCAGAAAAAATGGAAGTGGAGGAGGACAAAGAACCTTCCGACAAAAAGAGAGGGGACGAGGAAGAAACTGAGGCTGAGGTATAAGAAATGTTCTTTATTATAGGAAGTATAAAATCTTACAACGAGATTCAACCTGGCGTGAGTCTTGGCCTTCGATACTATACACACTTGTAAGTAGCGGGGTCACCTATAGCACAGTTAAGGTAGCAAGTTCGAGTCCTTTCAGATGACTAAGATTTTAATTTTTTTTATCATTGTGTCGTTCTTTATTATTAGTACTTAGTATAGAAAAAAGTCGCACTCCTCCTGTGTATAAAAACCTACTGTAAAAAAGACTAAATGACAGTGAAAACCGCATCAAAACCCGTTGCGTGGTTTAGAAGGAGTAAGCGGCCGAAGATATGACGACAGACAGGAATGGGTAGCAATTTTACTTTGTACTAGGGACAGACAATTGTCACTTGGTTACGTAGCTTGGGTTACTTTTTAAAAGTGATATTCTCAGGGTAAAATTTACCAAAAAAGTTTGTCAGTAATGGGCATATTCTTCTACGAGTTATCTTGTTGGCATGATAGAAACAAGTATTACAGCCATTCTTTAAAGAAACTATCATAGTTGTCGCTTGGGTTACGGGACAGAATAACAACAGGGAAAAAAAATATTCACTCACTAAGTACTTGTAGCTACTATGCAGCGGTCCGCGCAGCGCTTGCGTGCTCTCTTGTAGGTTGTCAAGTTTTGTCACATTTTTTTCTTGCTTGAATAAATGAATTTTAATTTAAACCTATCTTCTATTACAAGCACTAGATCGGTCCTAAATAATAATAGCGAAGACAAAGAATTAGTGCTTCTTGGGAGCTGGGAGGGTAGGAGTAACCACCTTCAGGTCCCCTCTCCATCCCCTATGCTCCCACGGTAGTTTCCTAATTGAACTTGTTCTCCCTGCGAAGGCTCGGGAGCGCGAGCTCACGGAGGAGGAGGAGTGGCGGTTGCTGAACGAGCGGCTGGCCGTCCGCGAGAAGGAGCGGCTCGAGCGCGAGCGCAAGCAGAAGGAGGACGACGCGCGGAAGCTCGAGGAGCTCAGCAACGTGAGTGCATTCACCCCGCCGCGCAGGGTCACTGACCGTCACTACATCCGGGCACTCCAAATAAGATATATTAGGATAAGTTTCCGTACTAACATAGATATAGGACTTGGCTTCTTTTTATCCGACTACGGCAAAGCCAAAAGGAAGGGCTTTTAGCAGTCTATGTATATATTTTACTAATAACTAATGTGGACCATTTTGTAGGATAAAATGGCCTAAAAGTCCTCACTATTATTTCTTCAGAAGTCTTGGATTCAAATGTAAAGTCGACCAGGAAATAGCTTAACCACTGAACCTTATCCTTTTGTAATACGGTCGAAAAGTGCTAAAGCGATTTCTTAGTCGACTATACTAAATAAAATCTAGAGTTCAATAGGCACTATTCAGTTTATGAACAAGCATTTCTTGGAACCGACATAGCCCAGCGGATTAGCAAGTTGAAGTGGCAGTGGGCAGGGCACATAGCACGGAGAACTGATGGCCGATGGGGTCGGAAAGTTCTCGAATGGCGGCCGCGTATTGGCAAGCGCAGCGTAGGACGACCAGCCACAAGATGGTCCGATGACCTCGTACAGGTGGCAGGAAGGCGCTGGTTGCATTCTGCTTCCAACCGGCCACTTTGGAAATCCATGGAGGAGGCCTATGTCCAACAGTGGACTTCTTGTGGCTGAGATGATGATGATGATGATGATTTCTTGGAAAAGTTTTTGGACGGAGATATTTGGAAATTATTCCGACTTGCATTGGCAATGCCCGAATATTGTATACCTACTGTGTTAATTACTTAGATCTAAAAGTAACATAGTAATAATTAATAGATTCAGGCGTTACTTTGCGGAGGTCCATATCAACAAACTGGAACAAATTACCTTGCTACTCCGCGAAACCAGTGCCGGGCTCGTGCAAAATAGCTGCGTCTGTGCGACACATATATGTTCATGCAAAAACCCACCCTCCTCCACTTCCACACGAAACAACATATATCACACAGACTCAACTACACACCACCACCACTAAACACTAAAACTACACGATCGACGCGCGTTTCGCCTCTATACGAGGCATCATCAAGATCAAAGAAACAGTACGACCGTTCGCTACTTGAACGAATGGCGCACTGACAAACTAAAACATTTTTCTTTAATCCCGCCTACCGCCAACATTTTTGCACAACTACCCTTATTATTTTTCTCAAAGCCTACCCTCAAAATTTAAAAATAAAACAAAAGTACCCCCGTATATTATCACAAACTACCCACATAATTTATCTCAATCTCAGCTACCCCCATTGTTAAAGACAGAATTTAAGCATACCTGCAATAAAGGAGAAGAAGGAAAATTAACCTGTTCATTGACAATGGATCCCGCGTTGTTGTACCTAACTATTTCCAAATGCTCCAAAACATTCAGACGAAATCCCTTTTTGCAAAAGTGTAATATTTCATAAGAATGAGCATCTGATAATGAATATCAGATAATGATATATATCAGATGATTATCAGATGCTCATTCTTATGAAATATTACACTTTTGCAAAAAGGGATTTCGTCTGAATGTTTTGGAGCATTTGGAAATAGTTAGGTACAACAACGCGGGATCCATTGTCAATGAACAGGTTAATTTTCCTTCTTCTCCTTTATTGCGGGTATGCTTAAATTCTGTCTTTAACAATGGGGGTAGCTGAGATTGAGATAAATTATGTGGGTAGTTTGTGATAATATACGGGGGTACTTTTGTTTTATTTTTAAATTTTGAGGGTAGGCTTTGAAAAATAATAAGGGTAGTTGTGCAAAAATGTTGGCGGTAGGCGGGATTAAAGAAAAATGTTTTAGTTTGTCAGTGCGCCATTCGTTCAAGTAGCGAACGGTCGTACTGTTTCTTTGATCTTGATGATGCCTCGTATAGAGGCGAAACGCGCGTCGATCGTGTAGTTTTAGTGTTTAGTGGTGGTGGTGTGTAGTTGAGTCTGTGTGATATATGTTGTTTCGTGTGGAAGTGGAGGAGGGTGGGTTTTTGCATGAACATATATGTGTCGCACAGACGCAGCTATTTTGCACGAGCCCGGCACTGGTTTCGCGGAGTAGCAAGGTAATTTGTTCCAGTTTGTTAACATAGTAATTATGATTTATTTAAATATTACACTTCGTTGTGTTTCTTTCCGGTATCTTCTCATCATACGTTTTTCTGAATCGGCGGTAAATTTTCTTGACATTCATATGTGCTTCCTATAAGCCTAATCTGAATAAAAATATTTTGACTTTGACTTTTAAGTTGTGGTATTGCCACGCTTTAGCTAGGCTAGTTAGGGACAAAAAATACCAGAGTGAAGTAGTAACTTGGCAATGCATTTCGGATTCGGTCCCTACCAGTAGCTGTGTATTATGAAAAATAATGAATGAATTTGCCAAAGATGAATTCTGTCAGGCTAGGAAACTTCCAGGATGAGGTCAGGCTGACCAAAGCATATGTGGACAGCTATAGTTACTGTTGTTACGCGTTGGTTTCATTCAATCAGTCGATGCGGAGGCTATTATTTTTCGACAAATAGTGATTGTAGAAGAAAACTAAAATCACAGTTTTGCTTCTTTTAATCAGTTCCATAAATTTTAGAAATAAATAAAAAACCATTAGCATACCGTATTATATAAGGGGGTAGTTTCCTTGCAGTCGTCTCACGGTCTGTTTGCGATTGTCATAGGACCCTGTCAAGCTACAGCGGCTGAAGCGCAAGCACGAGAAGAAGGCTCGGTGGAGCAACTTCTACAAGGCTGTCGAGATTACCAACGAGGTCCTGACACCGCCTGCCGAGGTAACTCCCACCTTACTACATGTAATAACTTTAACTAGGGGATTTGAACATTAGTCAACATTTTAGCTCCATTCAAAAACAATACATGACAATACAATACAAACACTTATACAACACTGAATGGACCCCCTACTATAACATAAGAAAAAGGGTTAGACAAAACGAGATGATGTTAAGAAGGCTTCTAGGCTGCTATGGGTACGATCGGCACAAACAGAGAGAGCTGGAGAAGACTGGAGGAGGTCTTTGTGTCTAGACACGCTAATTAGGAGACCACTCAACTAATTATTTTAGTTTTATTATAACTGTTCCCATGTTACTAAATTAGAGGCTTTGAATCGGAAACAATCTGAAGCTGCATTGCTTGCTGGCTCGCACAAAATCGATTGAAACCATCCCGTACTGAATGAAGCAAACCCAAAATCTGCAAATATGCCCCACCCTATGGGCTCATTTCAGACAGACGCCATGACCAACTCCAAAAAACCTGTGCAATTTGGATAATCCACCCTTCTCATCAAATATAGACAAACGTTCAATGGAAAAATCGTTCTGCATAAAAACGTTGCTTGACAATTTTTTTTTTTAACAAAAGATTTTGCACTGGGGTCGCCGCAATTAAGTAAGACGCTTTTATCTAAAACTTCTTCGACGATCTTTTTTTTGCGCTGTTATTTACTCTTTGGTTATTTATAGAACTTTTGACCTCTTAGACTGAGTTGACATTTTTATTATTGACCAATAAATATCCCGGCATGCTTTGTTATAATTTTGGTTTTTTACAGGACCCAAATCGCGGGCATAAGGGCAAGAAACAGGAGTCGGCGGACGCCAAGGGCCAGGAGCCCGACGTCGACGAAAGCAAGATCACTTTGTCTTGGTGTAAGTATAACTTGTACAGTATTACTTAAAATATATTTTGTCACGATGTACCTGCGCAGTAGACCAATTTTAGTAGCGCGAGAAATTTCGATCTACCAATGATAAAGTAGAATTTTACGCGCGCTAAACTCTTGCGCTTTTAGTGGTCTATCGATTTCGGAGCAACATGGCGACAGCCCTTGCGCCACAGTGCACGAATTGTGTAAGCGGGACAAAGCTAAGAATGCATAGCAAGCAATACTCTGCCAGTTGCGCTTGCAAATAAAGTACAATATGGATTATTCACATGTTCGGCTACTGTCGGAAACCGGTCTGCGCTTCTCTGCGGAAACGAATACTGCCGATGCTCAATATATTTTTGGTAAAACTGTACCGCGCTACTGTTGCTATAGTTTGTCAACTCCATACCCGACCGTCCCTAGGGGCGACCCAGGTCGGACAAAATTGTCAGACTATAACCGCATGGGATATGAATCATTCACTCACTTCATTCCTAACGCGCTTCTTTTGGACGTTGACATTGTTGAGGGAGATGAGGTTATACTTCAAACTTCAATAGTCTTTATTCATATGCCATTAGTTCTTCTGGAGTACCGCACCGTTGACTGACAGTGGGTGTGGAGGTAGTAGCAACTAACCTTTCATGCGCCCAGTGGAAGCTTCTATAACTGCACCCAGCATGCGTGACCCAAAACTTGGTCCTGGTTATTTTTGCGCCCCTCTAGGGCCTGCGGTCTGTGTCCGGGGACCGCTGGCACGCCCAAGTTACGGCACAGCGTGGAGATGAAGTGCCGTTTCTATCAGATCTTGATTCTTTTGCGCGTGGCAGGCGTACTATGCCAGCAGACGCTTTTGTATTGCTGCGGCTGTATTGTTGAGGAAGAAATATGAAATAACCGGTGAGATCACTGCGATGCCAAAGCAAACCCTCGGTCACGTTGTTCCAGGGTTAAAAAAATGTAGGTTGATAATTAATTATCTTTGATAAGTATAATGAGTCAGGTTGATGAGGATGATATTCCACTCATCAATTTAATCAAGTAGTATGTAGGTGATTAATTTACATTATACACAACAAAATAATAAAAGATTGCTTTGATTCTAAAATGTGTATAATGTATTTACTAAAGTAATCGCTTCTAACGTAAATTAATATGTAATATCAGTTGAAAAAGGATCGCTAGACTTGTATCTGTTTGATAATTATCAAAGGGCATATTTATTTTGATAATTTTAAACCTTGATGCTCTTGTTAGTAGTCACGCTGTAGTTGCGTTACTTTCTGTCTCCGATCGGAAGCAGCACTCAGGTTCGGTAGTCTCGTTATGCGCTAAGCAGTCGCACAGACACGACAGCCACGTCCAACATTATTTTGAACGCTAATAGTAATATTGACGTCGGTTGTAATGCAGACGACAGCGACCTGAACCAGTACCTGGAGGCGCCGGAGCTGGCGTCGGTGGTCCCGCTGAGCGACGGCGCCTTCGCGCACGCGTGGGCCGGCGCGCGCGCCTCGCGCGGCGTCGCGCCTAAAGCCGCGCGCGTCTGCTACGAGGTACAAAGTCTATTTCTAAATATTTTTATTCAGATCAGGCTCACAGGTAGCACTTATGAATGTCATAGAATTTACCACCGGTTCGGAAAAACCTCTGATGAGAATATACCGGTACCGAGGTACGTGCCGCTTGCCTACCTTTACACCAAGCCCCGAGCCCGGACACGTGGCTTATTAGAAATAATAAGTACTATTGGGAGTAGCTCTTGAGAACTATCGGCAGTCTTCATGTTTCAAAATAAACAGGAGTGACACCTGCATACGTACCATATAGCTATAAAAAACATACAGATATACAGAGGCAGCTGTACTGAAGAGAAATGGGGTCTTAAAACTGAGCCTATTCCAGAGCACGCTTTCTTGGGTGTAAGAATGGTTTTGAAGTTTAAAAACTTAGCCCATACTGTTAACCAGTCTTTTTAAAAAAAACTATTTTTTTTAAATTGTGATTATTCAAAAGGTGCGAGTGGGAGCGGTTGTCACCACTACAGAGACCACAGAGAAAGAAGGCATTTCCAACGGACTGAGGATCGGGTGGTCCACTGACGATTCCACGCTACATCTTGGTAAGCAGTGACTGTAATTTAGTAATTGTAAAATTAAAACTGATGAACCCTAGCTCTTGAGCTGGGGTTCCCTGTGTTACAGAATCCAAAGTCTTAGCTTTTTGCTGTTGTAAAATTTTTATGCAATCAACTATTTTCATTTTTAACTAATAAAGTGAATGATTGAACCAGGCGAGGGGGAGTTAAGCTTCGGCTACGAGAACACCGGCCGCGCCGTGAACAACGGCGAGTTCAAGGAGTACGGGAAGACGTTCACCGAGAAGGACGTCATTGGCGCTTATTTGGTAAGTTGAACAGGCACATTTTAGTCCAGGTGATCGCTTCTCAACGGCTTGTCCGTTTTACTCCCGTTTCAATAATGAAATAGGTTGGGTTGGTTAGGATGGAATTCGAGCCTTCAGCGGTTTTAGCGCATGGAGATGACTATAACGCAACAGTGTAGTATATCTTCTTCCTTCTTAGCCATTGACGATCCATTGCTGCGTCGCCTCAACTCTCTCTTTAAACCATGTTACCTTATGTCACTGACAATAAGATTGAAGTTTCTATTTTTGGGGCTCAAAAGGAAAAAAACGGAACTCTTATAGAATCACTTTTGTGTATGTCGCAGACAATCTCCTCTGAAACTACCGATTGAGCTGAAATTTCAAAGATGGACGTGTAACGTAAATAAATGGGTTTTAACATGGGGGCAGCTTTTGGGGGTAATTTAGACAAAGACAAAAAAATGTTTTGCAAAATATACTGTGACATATCAAATGAAAGGGTTGGTTGTGAGAATTTCAAATGTATATTTTTTATAATTTTAGTTTAAATAGTTTTGAAGTTATTTAAGTAATGGCGAGCGATAACAGGTTGTTGTAATGCCCATGTTCCACTTCAGGACTTGGAGTCGAGCCCGTGCCGGGTGTCCTACACGCTGAACGGCGTGGAGCTGGGCGTGGCGCACGAGTTCGAGCGCGAGACCCTTGGGGAGCGGGCGCTGTTCCCGCACGTGCTCACCAAGAACATGTGCTACCGGGTCAACTTCGGCTATGACCAGTGAGTTGCCTTCTGTTTATACTAGCTACCCGCCGCGGCTTTGCACCGGGGTTACAATTAGGTTGTAATGTATAGTCGACCAAGAAATTGCTTGACCACTTTTCGACTTTATTACAAAGGGGTAAGGTCCAAAAGTGGTCATGGAATGACTTGGTCGACTATATATAAAAAAATCGGTAAAAAATCTTTGAATGACTGAGAAAATCTTATCATAATCTGTTACGTGGTCTGGAAGGAGCAAGCGGACGAAGATATGCGGACAGACAGGAATGGATAACGAGTTTATACTTGTAATAAAGATTATCTGGCTCTGCCCGTATATCGACGTCCTAGGTCGATTTAAAACGTTATTAAGAAATCAATCGCATCCGTTGAATATGTCTTGCTTAAATTATTCTGTAATAACTTACTATATCTCGGCGAACGGACTCCGATCAAATCGGAGGCATGCTGGAGAAAGGCCAAGTCAGAAGTACCCTGAACCAACGAGCATGCATGAAGAATGTTATGAGAGTAAGTGAAACTAATCTCAGAATAGTAGCGACTGGAAATCAGTGGTTTATGTATGTTATTGTATGTAAAAACGATTTGCTTAAAAAATATATGTGCATATCATTGCCTGGGTGAAATCAGGAGAGGCATAGCTCCATAATGAGGAATGACAGATTAAAACTTTAATTAACATTTCGTTACGCTTTCTTCAGGTACAACATGCTGACAAAGACGAAGATCGTCCGCAAACGCATCGAGATACCGATCGAGCAGGTGCTGGAGGAGAAGAGGCTCAGGGAGGAGGAGATCCAGCGCGAGAAGGAGGAGAACGCCAGGAGAGAGAGGGAGCGCCGGGAGAGGGAGAGGAAGGAGCGCGAGGAGCGGCAGAGGAAGAAGAGAGAGGTTTGTGGTTAACTCACATTCACTTAAACTTGTCACCGCCAACAACGCATCCAAAAGATGTCGCCCCATACGCCAGGTCGCCAGTTAAACGCGAATTTAGAGTTTAAACCCATGCACATAGATTATTGCACAATGTCATCGATCAACTGTATGTGTCGGTGGCGTGATGGGCACAACAACTCGTGACATCTTTAAGCATTCTTGGCGTTCAAAGGGTTAAGTCACAGAATAAATAATAGTATTAACGTACAGAAACTTCTCTTTTTCGACCACCATTAAACGAATTCCAACTTTATGATCAGGCACAAAAAGTTCGTATTACTTCATAAACATTATATACAATATCTTTCTATGCTCTACTATTTCTATAGTGTAATCGTTCACGTCCACTGTCATTGCGTTATCTATACACAATAGGTGATGAAAGTTAACTGATAATTCTTGGCACACAGGAGCGAGAGAAACTGGAGCGGGAGAGGAAAGAGAAGGAGGCCAAAGAGAAGAAGGATAAGGCGGAGGCGGAAGGGGAGAAAGAGGCGGCCGCCGAAGGCGACCAGGAGATGGCCGAGGACGTGAATCAGGCCGAGCCAAAGGTACAGTTTTATTATGTCTGCAGCATTTTGTTGCGGCCCTAACATGACCGGCATATGCTGGCATGACGCACATAGATTTCAACTAAACTTGCTGAAGTCAGTGATGTCTGAAAACGTCCTTCAAAATGTTTTAGGCAGATATAGTCCAACTCGACTTAGTGTCATAGTTTTAGACCGAACTCAAGTTCCAGTTTCATACTGATCCTGTATGTATGACACTTAGAGGCTCCATTGGAATGAGTTTCAGAACGTGAGCAGCGGTAACACTTTATGGTTTCAGAATAGTACTATTACTGGGATCAATCCATAAAAGATAGCAGAACCGTCTTGCATATTATTACTAGTTGTGGCCGCAAAAAAACAAAATTTACAAACTATCTATGGTTCTTCTAAGGCATAACAATAGCATATTGACGGCATGGTTGTAGGTTAACCTAACTAACTTAACTTTAAAGTTAAGAGGATGGAAAACGTCGCTGCCGGTTTGTGTGGAGAGCGCTTTTGGTGGCTCGGTACTTGGTTCCTTTAAATTGACAATGTCCTGCGCTCTCCTTGTAGTCGTGTTTCTTTATTGGGGATGCGACGGATGGCGCAGGTAGATAAGCATTTCGTATTTACTCTCGCGCGCTCTGTGGCGTGTGGGGTCGCAAGCGGAATTACAGGTTTTATTTGGAAATAGCTTAGTAGATATGTGTGTATATGCCACAGTACGTACTTATATTCACATCATTGACGATTGTAACAAAAGGTTATTTCCAAAATGGCGTGAAGTAGAGTCGGAGTCGCATTCCAGATATGTCAAAAGAACCAAGTTGTCATTCTTTGACGTACATATTATCACGAGTGTGAGGTGAATCTTGATGACCGCCAGAATAACGGGCCAGGGATGGGAGAGCTTTATGCTAAATCTGCGTCCTTATGTTTATAGCAAGAGCTTTGTTAACTCCCACTTGCCTAATTTCAACTAAATTAAGTTTAATTTTTGTTTAGCAATACGATAAATAGTCAACAAACTTAACCTAACTAAACTAAAACCTTAACTAAATCTTAATCTACATCTACACTTTTACACTATCTATACTAATCTACACTTCTACTCAACTATAATAAAGAGGTAAACTTTGTTTGTTTGTATGTAGGGGGTAATCTCTGGAACTAGTGAACCGATTCCAAAAATTCTTTCACTAATAGAAAGCTATAAGTACACTATCCCTGACGGACATAGGCTGCTAATTCCACGCGAATGAAGTTCTCGCGTAGTCTAAAAATAAAAGTGTGGGTAAAGTTCTAATTTATTTGTGCAGGAAAACGGCGACAAGGCCGAGGAACCTGTCGAGGTGCCTGTCGAGGTGAAGCAGGAGCCGCCGGCGGAGGTCGCCGCCGAGGCCGCGGAGCCCGACAAGGAGGCGGAGAAGGAGCCTGAGAATAAGGTAGAATCCGAGAAGAAGGAAGAATCCGAGAAGAAGGATGAAGCAGCAGAGAAGGTCAAGGAAGAACCGGCGCAAGGTAACGTGCCTTTATGCACCTGCGAGTTCATAGCAGTGGACAAACACTTGTTTTCGGCCAAACCACACCGGATGCGGTTGGTTTTGCGGGTGGTAGGACCTTGTGCAAGGTCCGTCCGGATCGCTACCACCATCTTGCTCGCTAATCCTGCCGCCAAGCAGCAGTGCTTGCACTGATGTGTTCCGGTGTGGAGAGCAAGACAGCCAGTGTAATTGGCACAAGAGGTTTTCCATCTTAGCCCTCTGGGTTGGCAACGCATCTACAATCTTCTTGGTGTCGCGGGTGTCTTTAGGCGGTGGTGATCACTTACCATCAGGTGGCCTACTTGCTTTTAAGCTTTCCTATTTCTTAAAAAAAAAGTGGACAAACACTTTTCGGCCAAGCCACACCGGATGCTATGCGGTATGGCGGAGACGCGCGTGCAAACGCCGGTCGTAGTTTATAGAATTGTATGTTGAGATGTCACGTTGCTTACGTTGCGTGCACGCAGCTCTGCGAAGCGAGCTGGAGCGGTGCTGCATACGCATTCAAAGTGACCTTTAGCGGCAAATGGAATCACTGTAACATTTGCATAGTGAAAATTTTGTCCGTCTTTGTTCATACGTTGCTGTGCCATATGAATAGCTATAAGTACATGTGTTTGATCTATTGTGGTTATCTGTGTTTTTTTTTTGTTGACAGAAGGTGAAGTTCCGGAAATGACTGAAGAGCAAGTCCTTAAAGGGCATACTTTGGATAAGAGGATAAAGTTCGTCACTCGGTAAGTCACTTGCTTATAAAGGTTTCATAGTCAAATAGAATAAGGAACCCTTATAACTTAGCCCTCTTGTTGGCAGCTATAGATTTTTATTTTTATGGAACACAAGCAGGAAAACGAGCAAGTGGGTCACCTGCTGGTAAGTGATCACCACCGCCCCTAGACACCCGCAACGCCAAGGAGATTGCAGATGCATTGCTAACCCAGAGGGCTAAAATGGAATACCTCTTGTGCCAGTAATTGCACTGGCTGTCTTGCCCTCCACGCCGGAACACGACAATGCAAGCGCGAGAGATTGTCGATTTGGTGTACTTTTCTCCTACTTTTGATGCGGCCATTTTTTAAACGCTGACCAGAAGTCCATTACTTCTAGGTCAGTGGAGTTGATTGTGGCGTGGACATTGCAGGTACACGGTGGAGCAGGAGATCGACGGGCCGGAGGCGTGCCTGGTGCCGGGCTACGTGCTGCTGGCGCAGGCCGAGCTGGTGGCCGGGCCGCGCCGCCCCGCCACGCTCGCAGAGTGCGAGGTATACTTTACTTCCTCGTTCTATATCACAGCCCACGTATCCTCTAGACTAGATTACACTCAGAAATTAAATCAGAGAATGAAACAGTGGGGTTCCACTCCGCACTGTGGGTGCGCTCGCCGCATTACCTATGACATAGGTTAATCGCAGTAGGTTACCGGCTTGCCGCGCGCGCGCCCGCTCGCTCTGTGTCGCGCGTTGTGATAGTATTACATTAAGCAGCCCAACCCTAGCGGTGCGCCAGGGCATTGCGGGTGGAAGGCGGGCGCGGGCGGCGCCTTTCTTTAGACGCATGCCGCCTGGCGAATATTTATGAAGTAATACGAACTTTTTGTGCCTGATCATAATGTTGCAATTCGTTTAATGGTGGTCGAAAAAGAGAAGTTTCTGTGCGTTAGTACTATTATTTATTCTGCGACTGAACGTTGGGGTTTGCGAATAGCATTATCTGAGGCCTGGTGTGGTTGGACCTTGATCTGTATTGTCCGAGAGATTTATGAGATGATAATCCTCCACACCCCATAATGTAAATAAATAAAAAAATCTTGGGACAATATACACCAATTGACCTAGTCCCAAACAAAGCAAAGCGTGTATTATGGATACTAAACAACGGATAAACATACTTACATGTATAGATAATTGCATACTGAAAAACAAATTACATCCATGACTCGGGTACAACCATTCGTATTCGTCACACAAATATTTGCCCATACCAGAATTTGAACCTGGGACCTCTTGCACAGTAAGCAGACACATGTGCAACTGTGCCATTCAGGTCATCAAATGTGACTATGACTATAGGTATGACTTTATCATGGCATCTTTAGCCTTTCACTTTTGATCTTCGATTCCATTTCAGAGTGTATGACAGCAGGCGAACGTGCCAATCACGGTGGACCGTCAGTCCCCCGCACCTCACGCTATTTTGCCAGCTTAGGTTATTTGCAAAATTTATAAGCGAAGTTTTGAGGACAAAATGGCGAATTCTGTTCCGTGTGAATAACTCAAAGGAAGACCTCGGCAGCCCTTTGGTATCCGAAACTAGATCTTCCATCGTGCTGATGCGGATAGTAAGACCAGGGCGACAAAAGAGCAAGTGGTCCGGGGTCTCGACGGATACGTCAAAGATACACGAACTCGGGCAAGCTGAAGACCTTTTTCATTTTCCGACATTTCCAAAAACCGTATTGTTAGTGTCATAATTCATCGCGAGAGAAAAGAGCCTACTTTTAGTGGAGCTTTTCCAAAACAAATACGAGTGAATACTGCGAAAGTATATACCGCCTCTTGGCTAGATTTAATCAACATTATCAGGGGCGTAGCTGCCGCCGTATCAATGAATCGGCATGTGTATGCAAAAATATTAACCCTCCATTTAGGCTTTGCTGCTGTCGGATAGACTCCCTCTGTCGGATAGATCTCCCACGACAAATTTGATACAGGGCCCGTCTACGACAAGCTATGACACTGACCATTACCCCACAAAAATATATATTTTTTTAATAAAATAGGCAAACAAGTAAAGTGGGTCACCTGATGGTAAGTGATCACCACCGCCTATAGACACCCGCCATAACAATTCGATTGCAGATGGACTGCCAACTTAAAGGGCTAACAGGAAATACCTCTCGTGCCAGTAATTGCATCGGCCGTCTTGTTCTCTTCGCCGGAACACAACAGTGCAAGCACTGCTGCTTAGCGGCAGGATAAGCGGGCAAGATGGTGGTAGCTATCCGGACTGACCTTGTACAAGGTCCTACCACCCGCAAAATAATAACATGTGGTTATTGTGTCACCAGGTGATCCTAATGGTTGGCATGCCCGGCGCCGGCAAGACGTACTGGGCGCGCCAGCACGTCGCCGCGAACCCGCACAAGCGGTACAACATCCTCTCCACCGGCGCCCTCTTCGAGCGGATGCAGGTACGGACCCCCCCCCCCCCCCCCCCACACACACGGCGTACACTCCACACGGCACGATCTACACTCGTAGAAGATGTTGGACTTACGAATTTAACGGATCCTACCCACTTTTATTGAAGGAAGTCTTTGGCAGCTTCTGGCCACGGCCAGACTTGCTAACGGCTTCAAATTCTAGTGCGATCGTTGTCAAATATATCAGAGCGAATAACGTTGTCAAAAATTAAGAACACGGCTTGATTGGTGTGTTCTGTATTTTTGATTGCTGTTTCGTGTCGTGCGTGATGCATTTGATGATGACTGTGTGATTGGTAGTTAACTGTTCCGAAACATCTTCGAGAGTGTACGATTCCAGTTTGATTTGCACACGAACACACTAGCAGAACTAATGAGAATTTCCTTTGCAGCGTCTTGAGGTTTGACTCGATTGTATATATCGACGAGTGAAGCGAATCCACTGTACACACTGATACTAATGTTCGTCTGTATTTTCAACAGGGTGCAAAAAGCGCAACATTTAAAACAAATATCACTAAAAAACTAGACCTCTAGAGGTCCATATTGTCGTTTAGAACATAGGCATATGCCGTATCGAGTCACGCCCGTCGGATACGCCTCCAGGAAGATAATATTCGATATTGATACCAGTGGGTCGCGGCGAAGAGGAACCGATACCGTTTCCCGACTCAGCGGACGTCCCTGGTATCAGACAACTTTACTCTATAGCGTTAAGTTAGCGTAAGTGCCGCCGGCGGGCGCGACTCGGTCGCTATACGAGACTTGTGTGCGTAGGTGGACTGTAAACCGTTCCGCGCCGCCTGCGAGGGCCGCTGGGACGCCATGCTCTCCAAGGGCGCTAAATGCGTGCTAAAGTTGTTGGAATTCGCGCACGGCCGCAGGCGCAATTACATCCTCGACCAGGTGAGAACACACCCTCAATACCACTACCGCCCTTGTTGTTTCGGCAGCCACATCTATATCAGGAACAATCGAGATCTTAACACTTATGACCCCAAGTTTGGCCAAGCGATTACCCGTTTTAAAAGAGATTATGTATGGCGACGAATTGACTATATCTGTGCGAGCGTATGTTACTTGTAGCCTCGGAGTGTCGACAGCTCAAGGTACGTCCTATATTAAGCTAACGATAAGCCCTAGCGTAAACCCTGCTTCCCTGTGTTATGTTAGGTAATAATGTGTTTGAACAGGCCCCAGAGGTGAGTAGAAGGGAGCGGTGTTAACTTTGCCAAACGGCCTTACTGAACGCAAAAAGCGGATCTCTATTGAGCTTGTTCTAGGTGGATAACTGCCCGTGTGGCGCTGGATTTGTCTATAATGAGAAAATGTTTTGCTTCACATCACGGCGACATCACCGACGACGGCTATTAACGAACGGTACGCGG
Organism: Ditula angustiorana; assembly: GCA_963691745.1. Lineage (NCBI taxonomy): Eukaryota > Metazoa > Arthropoda > Insecta > Lepidoptera > Tortricidae > Ditula > Ditula angustiorana. The sequence goes on along the minus strand of OY829496.1, from coordinate 6,367,090 downwards.
TTTCGATATCGCGGTAACAGACGAACGTATACCCGTCGGCCCAGAGGCGTAAGCTGCGAGAGTTCGACGGCTATCGGCGCGTCGCGGTCGTGATCGTGCCCGACGCGGACACGTACGCCGAGCGGCAAAAGCGGCGCGAACAGACCGACGGCAAAGAGATCCCCGACGGGGCCGTCGTGGACATGAAAGGTTGGTAGCGCGCGTCCCGCTCCCGCGCGCCGCGCTGCCGTCCCGCCCCGCTCACCCGCGCTCTCGTTGCAGCCAACTTCACGCTGCCCGAGAAGTGCTCCTGGCTGGACGAGGTGCTGTACCCCGAGCTGAGCGAGGAGGAGGCGCGCAAGGTGCTGGACGCGTTCCACAAGGAGGCCAAGGCGGCCGGCGTCGTCCGCGAGCGCGAGAAGCGCGAGCGCTCCGCCGGCCGCGACGCGCCGCCCGCCAAGCGCCCGCGCTCCGCCGAGCGCCGCCACGCGCGCGACGAGCGCCGCAAGGACTTCGGCCCGCGCGACAGAGGTGCGCCATTCGTTGTGTCGAGTCCGGCCCGAACCGGCTGCGGCAAACACTGATTCAGCTAACTGCGTTAGGCATACGCATCCGGTGTGACTCAGCCATAATCTGTCTTGCTGGATCGCAGTATCACATCCAGCCCGGTTCAGTCCGTATGAACTGACGTTATGCCAATTTTCTTTACCCTGTGTGTGTGTATGTGTATGTTTGTTCATCGATGCCTTAAAACAGGTTACGCGGTCAAACATTCGAGGGCTAAAAATTAACTGTTAATAATTATACGTCATCGACGAAAGACGCTTCCGTCTACAGTAGGTATGCGGCGGAATAAGTGGAAAGAGTAGCATTATGTATGTAGAAGTAACCTTGTGGGCAAAATAAAAAGTGAAAAGTCTGATACGACGAATAAATTGGTATCTTAATACTCGGGCACAGCCGAAACGTCGGTGCAGGCGGTAGAAGGCGCCGACAATCGCTCTGTGTGTTTCCAGAAGATGTTTAGTTTAAGAGATTCCCGCTGCGAGTTTGTCTGTTCGATCGATACCGTGAATTATTGTCGTGATTACAGAAGACCGATGGGGCGGCGGCGGCGGAGGCGGCGGCAACAGCCGCTGGGGACCGGCCAACCGCGGCGGCGGCGGCGGCGGCGGGCGCTGGGGCCCGCGCGAGCGGCCCGGCCCGCCGCAGGGACGCTTCGAGCGGCCCTGGGGAGGACGGTCAGTTGCTCTCGTGCACCTTTCGCTCCCGCCGATTGCTTTACATGTCCGCAGCACAGCTCCAGCCTCTAAAAGCCCTTCGGCGCTGTCATACGGAGCTTTTGGAAATTAGCGTTAAAGTGTTTGACCGCGTCCTCAGTGACAACAACGGAGGCGGAGGGGGAGGCGGCGGAGGCTTCGGGCGCGAGCGCGACGGGTTCCGCGGCGGGCGCGGCGGCCACGGCGGCCACCCGGGCGCGCGCGAGCGGCCCGGCGCGCCGCCGCCGCGCCCCGACCAGCGCTTCGGCCGCCCCGACCGCGGCAGCCGCCCGCCGCCGCCCGACAAGCGGCCCGGCCCGCCGCCGCCAGGTACCCGCACTGCTCATCTGAACTGCCGGCCTGCTGACTCGGGCTGCCTTCGATGACACGCGTCGTTGATCAAACTGCAAACCTACGCTGCTGAACGTCCACCATCACGATGAGTGATTCTACCGGCGCCTCTATCTATACTCTTCTTCTTCGGTGCGGTGGGGTATACGCGTTCCTGATTTCTCCCCTGCCTCTGATTCGTTGTCGATCACCCCCAAACTGGGTTCGCAAAATTTTGTGACGCGGTGACCGACATCCCGCTGGTGGTATTTATAGTTCCAGGCTGATAAGAAGCTCATACACGAAATGTTGCCGTGTACAGTTCACTGGCGACCCGCCCCTGCAGTTTGTACGGGTATAATCAGGATGTGATGTATACCTGAACGGAAACCTTCCATTAAAAATCTTTAAATCATAGTGAAAAACGTATCCGTTGCGTGGTTCAGGAGCGAGCGACCGAAGATATGAGATGAGACAGGAACGAATAGCGACTTCGGTTTACACTATGCAAAAATGAAGTGAATGTCGTGTTGCAGACGGCGGCGGCATGGGCGGCATGGGCGGCATGGGCGGCTGGCAGCGCGGCGGCGGCGCGGGGCGCGGCGGGCGCGGCGCGCGCGGCGGACACGCGCCGCCCTCGCAGCAGCTGCAGCGCGCGCCGCCCGCCAAGGTACCCCTCGCACTCCCATAGCCTCGCGCGACAGCCCTCCCACCGCACACACCCGGGACAGGCGAGCCAGTCTCGAGCCGATAGTAGGTTTAGCATTCAGCGCGGTATGTCACTCGAGCGTTGAACTTCATTACCACGCGTCATAAAAAGCGGAGCTGTTATCCCGCTTTGATTACGTGACTGACTGTCTGGATTTTGATATGGACGACATGGACGTCCGTCTGTCTTACACTGGTTACCGTACCGCCGTATTTTAACGTGAAAAAGATGACGATATTTGTTTGATTGTGATAAATGCTACATGAAGTATAGACAACTAAAAGTATATTCTTAACTATTTGTATAGTACTGAGTGTTGATAGAACATTAGTGGTTGTCCCCCTGAACCAGATGATGTTCTGGCCAAGCTTCGAGTACATTTTTCAAATACTAGATTAGTATGTCTATCTATTTGGAGTATATTTACGTCGTCTAAATTCCTGGACACCCAGAATTTTAAATCAAAACTATAACAATACACTTTTTTACACCAGCAAAGCAAATTTCCCCATTTTTTATCTTGTTAATAAAAGACAATATCACGATGGTAACTCTTCGTGACATTTTATCATTGGGCTGAAATGTATGACGTTGTATCTAACAACAACATACTGGGATTTGGTGGTAGTTTGTTTAGTCATCAGAAGGGTCTTAAACGTATTGCCATGCTAGGGAAAGTCTAAAGAAAGGGATTTTTCTCCTGAATTTGCAGGTACAGGAGCCGCCAAAAGTAAGTACTCGATCCAAAACGATAGTTTAACGTTTCGAATGAAATACAACACGCGACAGCGTAAACTGAGAAACGAAAATTGTGGCAGAGGTGACTCACTCAGCGATGAAGGCGCTATACGAGCGGTAGAGGCTCACCGGAACCTAACGCCGAAAGCGCTGGGAATCGAGAAGTTAAGCAATTTGAAACAAGTATATTCTTAATACTTCGAGAATCCCAAGCAAGTTTCTTTATTCAGCAGTTCACGAATTAGAAAATTTGGTATCATGCAAAGACTTGAAATGTTCAGTGCATGGGTGATGCTCGGCGCAGATGTACGTAAATAACAGAGAAAACTATTTTTCCCAGAAATGAGACCGATTCTACGTCCTCGTAAACCCCTGCGTTGTAAATTTAATCGAAATCGTTTTGAGAACGCGATTACAAACATACATAATAAATATTGCATATAGCATAATGCCTCATCTCGTGACGACTGTCGTGTTATCATCACGATGGTAGCAGTAAAAAGGTTAAATCACGGTGATCATTGATGACTCTGTAATTGGATTACTGTATTTCATCATCATATCACCCGAAAGACGTCAACTACTGGACATAGGTCTCCCCCAAAGATCGCCACAACGACCGGTCCCGCGCTGCTCGCCTCCAGCGGGTTACCGCAACCAGCACTAGGTCGTCGGTCCATCTTGTGGCGGTGTGTGGTTTTGCGGGTGGTAGGACCTTGTGCAAGGTCCGTCCGGATCGCTACCACCACCTTGCTCGCTAATCCTGCCGCAAAGCAGCAGTTCTTGCACTGTTGTGTTCCGGCGTGGAGAGCAAGACAGCCGGTGTAATTACTGGCACAAGAGGTATTCCATCTTAGCCCTCTGGGTTGGCAACGCATCTGTATTTTTCTTGGTGTTGCGGGTGTCTATAGGCGGTGGTGATCACTTACCATCAGGTGACCCACTTTCTTGTTTGCCTTCCTATTTTATAAAAAAAAATCGTATGTCCGTATTTACTGATGGTTTTTAATTAGTGCGTAAAAGTGGTTGAATAAAATAGCGGCTGCGAAGGTACGGGTGGGGTGGCATACATGGCTTATCTTATCTTATCTATAAGGGGTCCTTTCGGATACACTTGGACCCAGCGGGATCTTTTGTGTATTTACCCCTCCTTCGCACTTAGTCCATCGCTTTTTCCACTTCCTCTATAAAGTGGATGATGTGGTTTAGCGGTAGTGCCTTGAATTCTCCTGGTTCGGGGTATCCGTTACCGAGGAGTTTCATTCTTGTTCTGGCGAGGGCCTCACAATCACGGCACACACGGCTCCCAACCTCTGCAACCATGCAGACGTTACGTACGATAATTGTATAGAAAATTAGGTACCTGGGGTACAGTCAGTGATACCTTTGTAACACTTTAGGGTTACATTACTTACATTTTAACAGTTTCCATCCGCACATCACATACTCAGCTGTTCATACATAATTTCCACTTTCGTTTACACCATTTACTTTGCCATTTCATCTTTAAAAACTTACTTATTAACAATAAAAACACATCTGCAATTACTTTGTTTTGGTCAAAGCGCAAGCGCTTGACAGTTGTTGCGTTTTGTTTCACTCTCGATGATAATCCCAAACGTCACTCCGTTTGTCGAACGAGGTCTCTTCCATTTTTACTTGTTTCAGTCTTCTCGAGGGGGAACAAATATGGTTTCAGGTTCTATTCTACCTAATGGACTGTTTGTCACTACGTTTCTTAAAAAGTTTTAATATCAACATTCATAATTTCGTGATGCACCGTGATTGCTTACTGCAGAAACGAAACGTCGCGAGCCGTTCTGGAAGTTTTACAAATTCTGACGGATTGTTGTTGTAATTTAGTTGTTTTCTTTAAAAACAGATATTATTAGGGAGTGATTCAGCGTATTTTCAGCAAACGACATGTAACTTTTGTTCTGCTTTCTTTGTTAAGAAGAAATAAAAATATTTCTTCAACTCTCATCTTCTCGAGTTATAAAATGTTCCTAGGGTGAAGCAGGCGTTGGAACGTACATGATGTGCAGTTTCGATAGTTTTTTTTTTACAATCGAGAAGCTTCTTTCTTTCCCGGACACCGACGGGACTGTCCTATTATTTTTACTTTCTCTCGGGACAAAAAACCTGAGCTGATGGCGTGATGGCGCTGCCTGTATTTTAATCCTTAAAAGAGGATGATTGGGAGTGTGTCTTAGTTTCTTTTCTTCGCGTTTAACGCGGTAAGTGAGTTTTATATTGGTTGTAAAGGCCGGTGATAAAAACTGCTTATGTTGTAACTCTTTCTTATTTCTGTTATTACTTTTGTTACAGTTTTCTGTTCATTTCCGTCCATTCCGTGTACTCTCCGGTGCGCGAGGATGCGGCGAGGAGATTCGTAGGCGTGTGTACCACTGATATTACCCACTTAATGTGGTAAGTAATGATTATTTTCTTAACCTCAGTCAAGACGCGTGGTAGGAGCGCTCTGTTATAATGTAGTATCTTTTACTGATACTGTGAATATCTATTGTTCACAGGGTGTCAGGATCTGATGCAACTTCGGATGTCAGGATCGGGTACAACTTCGGATGTCGGGATCGGGGCACGGTGTATGTGTCAAGATCTGGGACAACTTTGGAGGTCAGGATCGGACGTCTAGTTCGAGCTGATTCCTGACTGTTCTTCTTTTGATGACGATGATGATTTGCTGAGAATGGAGCTTAGCTTAGCGTGAGCGGACTGCGCACTTCGCAGGATGTGTCAGGTTTTTCTTTACGGACGGAAGTAGGATTGACCGTGAAGGCAATCTTAATATCGTACACGGTTACTTACCGTTAGTCATACTATTTATTGACTTTCCACGTTCCATACCTAAGAAGGGACGCTGTGTAATTTAATGTACCCCAAGGGGACTGATATCGTTTTATAGAACGTTTTATTGACTGTTAAAGCTGGTAGTATGCCCTCTTGTATTTACTTTCAAGTAACGGGTAATACAGGGTAATTTTAAGTTACTTTGTAAGTCGCGTGTCCATTTGGACATCCGGGTTATTCACCGGTTACCATAAGTTAACGTGCATCCATCAAGGATATTGATCAGTGTAATGATTAATTGTAAGTAGTTATTATGCTGCTTATGAAATAAAGTGTTAAAACTGTACCTACTGCCTTTTTACTTAGACCACATCACAGTTTTGTGTCACGGACATTCTGGCGTCCACTAATTTAAATTCGATTGTTCGTGCACTCTGGGCCGTCGCATCCAACCCACACCCTCTCGTTGCTCACCGAAGTAGTCCGGTATGTTACAGTGTCGTACCCAACGTGTGGCTCAGAAAGTGATGTGTTCTAAGTATTACTTTAAACTTTTGATTTTTTATGTTACTGCTCCACTGAGTGGTAAATTACCTTTGAATTTTAAACTTTATTCGTTCATGCTACTGCACTACTGAGTAGTAACTAGCTTTAAACTTTAAACTGATACTTTTATACGCTTTTCCTGCTGCTCAACTGAGTGGTAAATTAGCTCTTAACTTTGAATTTTAATATTTTTTTTCGCGCATGCTATTGCTCTGCTGAGTGGTAATTTAGCATTGAACTTCCTTTTACTCTAATGACGTTTTACGCTTAGGTTAATGCTGTACTGAATAGTAAATTAGCATTTAACTTTTTTTTTTTTTTTTTAAATTCAAAACTTTATACGCTCACGCTATAGCTCTACTGAATGCTTAACTAGCATTCACTACAAAATACACTGACTGTATTTTAACCGTATTTTACTTACATATATCTTGTTTGTGTAAACCAAGGTTAATTTATACCATGGACTTTCTAAAGGCGGGATGCAAGATCTGCCACTTGCATAAAGATGAAATTACGCATGAACTTACCATTCGTAGACTAACCGTTAATCCGGCGTCTAGGCGACATAGTTTGAGTAGGGTTCTTAAGCAGACTGCGGACTTAGCTCGTAGAGGTAGTCTGAAGTTCGAAACTTTAGAAACTTGTGACTCTGCCACGGAACTTGCTTTATGTCAGCGGAAGGCTGAAGATATTGAGAAGGAGGTTGGTGAGAACCTTTCTGAAGCAGCGGTTGATCATCTGGCTTCTCGTTGCAGATATTTGCTATGCCGTTTATCTAGGTTGACTGGAGATACTGCTGAAGTTCAACTACTGAAGGCAGTGGTAACTGAAATGAAGGATCGTTTGCAGCCTGTAGCACTTGCTGACTCTGACTCTGACTCTCTTTCTGCTAGTAGCGACAACCAATCTGAGGCTGTCCCTCCATTGGTTTCCAAAACGATTATTTATAAGACTGAAAAAATGTTCAACATTAATTCTCTTAACTTGAAGTACAGGGGAGATTCCTGTGCTCGTACTTTTCTTACTCGTCTTGAGGAACTCCGTGTAGCGCGGAAAATTCCGGAAGAGGTCGTTTACGGAGGCTTCCCTGAAATCTTCGATGGACCGGCACTGTCTTGGTTCCGCTCCAATCGCTCTGAATTGACTTCTTATGCTGAGGTGGTGAAGGCTCTTCGGGATGACTTTGACATACCTGACCTTGACCACAAACTTATGAATGAGATACGTACTAGGACTCAGGCGAAGGACGAAACTATTGTTTGCTTTGTTGCTAGTGTTCTAGGAATGTTTCAACACCTTAGTAAAACTGTTCCTGAAGACGAAAAGTTGGATATTTTAATACGTAATATACGACCAGAATATAGTAGGGAATTGGCTCTTTATGACATAACCTCCATTAAACAGCTTAAGTCTTACTGTAAGCGTATCGAACTAGCTAAGGTGAAAGCGGATCAATTCCGCGAACCGTCTACTTCTTCTTTCACTCGTCGTGCTACCGTCGTGGAGAAACAGCACGTCGACAATACTCGACGCATCTATAAGCCGTCCCAGTCTCACGTGGCTGCGGTGAATCAACCTTCATTTGCACGGGCGTGCTTTCGTTGCGGTCTACGCACACACTTAACTAGAACTTGTCCAACCTCTAGGGACATTGTTTGTTTCAGATGTGGGGAGAAAGGTATACGTACTCCGGATTGCAATAAATGCAATAATAATATTACGCTTTCAAAAAACTAGATAACTTTGTCTTTTCTAATGCTTCCTTGGCAAATGAGATGACTTCTCCCTCACTTGGAGAAAAGACAATTTACTTTGAACCTTCTAAGAGGGATACTCGTTTATACATGGCTGTCGATGTTTTTGGTTTAACAGTTAAAGGTTTACTTGATTGTGGAGCTGCTTGCTCAATTCTGGGTAACGATAGCCACAAGTTGTTTGCGGAAATCGGCATACCTACTTATAAGCACACTTCACCTTTGAGACTTTACGTTGCCAATGGCCAAGAACTTATTTGTACTGAATACATGTCACTACCTATTAATTTTAGAGATGATGTTCAAGTGATAGATTTCAACATTCAACCTGACATTAACACTTCTATGATTTTCGGCCTTAACTTTTGGAGAGCTTTTAAACTCGTCCCCGAAATCATTGCTAGTTTAACGACTCAAATTAATATTGCTGGTATGACTGATGTAACAGCCGATTCAGGCTTGCACGACTTTGACTCTTTAACTTCTCGTCAGAAATCTGAAATTGACGCTATTAAACTTCTTTTCGACCAGGTAAATACCGACAAGGTTGGTCTTGGTAAAACACACTTACTCGAACATGAAATAAATACTGGTAATTGTCCTCCTATAAAACAAAAGTATTATCGGTTAAGCCCCGATAAACAAGCCGCTTTAGAAAAGGAAGTTGACCGCATGTTGGAGATTGGAATTGTAGAACCTTCTCACTCTCCGTGGAATTCTCCAGTGGTTATGGTGGAAAAAGCTAACGGCGATCTTAGACTCTGTTTAGATAGTAGGAAGGTAAATTCTGTTTCTAAATCTGATGCTTATCCATTACCGTATGTGAACTATATTCTAGATAACTTGCGAGATGCCAAATTTCTGACGTCCCTTGATTTGAGTGCGGCCTATCATCAAATTCCTCTAAGCGCTACTTCTAAGGAAAAAACTGCATTTACCGTACCCGGACGGGGTTTGTACCACTACAACCGCATGTGTTTCGGTTTAGTTGGAGCCTCTGCTACTATGCAACGTCTGATGGATCGTTTATTTACTGCCGAATTCGACAATAAAGTTTTCTGTTATATTGATGACATTATAATTTGCACTTCTGATTTTGATGAACATGTCCGTTTATTAAAAGCCGTTCTAGAAAAACTAAAGGCTGCCAATCTTACTATAAATATGAAGAAATCGTTATTTTGTAGGAACGAACTTAAATATTTAGGCTACGTAGTAGATCGTTATGGTTTACGTACCGATCCTTCTAAAGTAGATGTTATTCTTAACTTTCCTGTTCCTCATGATGTTAAAAGCATTAAACGTTTCCTTGGTATGGCGGGATGGTACCGTCGCTTCATTAGAAACTTTTCTCAAATTGCTCGTCCTTTGACGCGTTTGACTAGCAAAAAAGTAGATTTTATTTGGTCTAACGAAGCTAATGAATCTTTTAACTTGCTTAAAACTGCTTTGGTATCGGCACCTATCTTAAAGTGCCCTAACTTTAAAGAACCTTTTTATATCCACACTGACGCTTCTTCTTTTGCTGTCGGTGCGGTACTGGTTCAAAAGATTGACGACTGCGACCACCCTATAGCTTACTGTAGCCGTACTCTTAACTCTCCGGAATCTAACTACTCTGCTACCGAGAGGGAATTACTTGCGGTAATATACGCATTAGAACAATATCGAGCTTATGTGGAAGGCAGAAGGTGTTATATCGTCACTGATCACGCTTCTCTTAAATGGTTTTCAAGTCTAAAGAATCCAACTGGACGTTTAAACAGATGGGCTTGCCGTTTAAGCCAATTTGACTTTGAAATCATACACCGTAAAGGTAAAGAACATGTAATTCCTGATGCCTTATCTCGTATAAAAATAGATTCTATTGTGGACGTGTTATCTACGCAGGACCCTTGGTATTTAGAACTCTTTAAAAATGTTTCTGATAACCCTACGCTTTATCCTAACTTCAAGATTGAAAACAACCGTTTGTATCGTCTCTCCAAGAATAAATATCGCCTAACAGCTCAATTTGACTGGAAGTTGGTAATTCCTTATGAAGATAGACATTCTATTTTACAGAAATGTCATGATGATCCTACGGCAGGCCACTTTGGCGTAGCTAAGACTCACCTTAGGGTTACCAATCTTTATTTTTGGCCTACTCTCTTTCAAGACGTAAAAACTTATGTAGACTCTTGCGAAATTTGTAAAACTTATAAACCTGTAAATCTAGCTCCTGCTGGTATGATGGGTAATCCCCGTCGTATCACTAGGCCTGGTGAAGCGGTTTCCTGTGATATTTTGGGGCCGTTTCCACCGTCTTATAGTCGTAACCAATACTTATTCGTCTGTTCTGATTACTTCAGTAAATACGTTACACTCTTTCCACTTCGGAACGTAACTACTAAAGCTATTGCTAAATGTTTGGAGAAAGGGATATTTCTTGTCCACGGTGTTCCCAAGTTCGTTTATGTAGATAACGGCCCTCAATTCATTTCCAAAGAATTTCGAGAGTTGATGACTAAATTTAACGTGCCACATGTGTTCTATAACCCTAGATATCATCCCCAAACGAATCAGACGGAAAGAGTTAACAGAGAACTGGTGCGCACTATTGCTTCGTACGTGCGTACAGATCATCGTAACTGGGACAGGCATTTGTCAGAGATACAATGTGCCCTGAATACTGTTGTGCACGAAGGTACTAAATTTACACCATATTTTCTAACTCATGGTCGTAATATGATCATTGATGGTACTTTTTATAACTCTGATTTTCCTTTAGATCAAAATCTCATTTCAGTAGACGACGAAGTTACTTTTTCTAACAACCTTAAAGAGCTGGAGTCTATATTTCACAAAGTACGTCACACGTTACGTGCGTCTCATGCACGCAACGCTAAATATTATAACTTGAGGAAACGCCCTGTACAGTTCGTCGAAGGACAGATAGTGTATAAGAAGTGCTTTCCCCTTTCTAAAGCTTCTAAATACTTCTCTGCCAAACTCTCACCTAGATATGAAAAATGTGTAATTCACAAAAAACTAGGACCTTTAGTCTATACTCTTAAATCCATGAATGGGAAGCATTTAGGTGATTTCCATATAAAGGATTTGGTTCGCCCTGGCGAAACTGGACCGCCTGCTTAAAGGTTACTTATCTGAATTTTCTCGTGTGAACCACGAGTTACTTTTTCTGTGTTGCTCTAAGAGTACATGTCCTGTATAATGCCATGCTCATTGTTTATAGTAACATGCTTTTTCTACTTTCATTTATTATTCACACTGTGCTTGATGTTGGATGTTCCACTTACAGTGTGATTATCTTGTCCTTGTTAGGCTGATATTCGCTTAACTTCATTTTCTAGCGTGTCCTTGCTAGCTTATCGGTTTGTGACTGACTCACATCGACTGATTAGGACCTAGGTTCGTTGGGTTCCTATGGTCATTCTATTTGTTCCTGCTAATAAACTGAGCTCAACATTCTGCATTAGTTTCTAGCTGCCGTATTGGTTTTTCCCCGGATCAGTTAGTTGTCTTATTCGCGGATATAGGAACTTACGTTACATTTTCATTTCTTGCTACGTAAAGTTGGAAATAAACAAACTGGGTTTAGCTCCAATCTTTAACGTTAGCTCTGTACAGTAATAGTTTGTAGTAAGGAAGACGTTCCGTTTACTTTAAGAACCGGTGTAGTTCGCTGTAGTGGATTCCATTTCTAAGGCATCCATTGTAGAGTTCCTTCACCATTAGTTTAAATAGACCATAGTTAGATAATTCCATTTCTAGGATTCACTAGATTGTTTTCAAATTTTCGTGTAGTTTTTTTTTTCTCTCCTTAGCATTATAACCGATCGGCCGATCAATAAGGTAAACCTAAAGTAAGATAGGAGTAGTAGTATCCAATCGATAAGTTAAACCTAGAATAAAATAGGAGTAGGAGGATTAAGTAATCCTAGGTATCAGTCGAGTACCTAGTCTCGATGCATTTAGCGTAAGTTAGGAAGTAGCAAGATTGTAGGTTTATGTTACTACGGTAGTTTTAACGCCGGTGGTAGGGCCAGGTGCGTGGTCCGTCCGGATAGCTACCACCATCTTGTTCGTTAATCCAGCCGTCAAGCAGTAGCTCGCAATGCTGTTTTCCGGTATGGAGAGCAAGACAGCCGGGGTGATTACTGGCACCAGAGGTATTCCATCCTAATCCTCAAGGTTTGGTGACGCATCTGCATCCTCTTGGTTTTGTCGATGTCGTTGAGCGGGTGTGTTCATTTTCTACCAGGTGATCCACGTGCTCCGTTGCCTTCCTATTTAGCAGGTAGTTTAATAAGACTTGGTCTTACCTTATATAAGTTGTTGTAGTTGGTGTGGTATTGAGTTGGTACGGATCGTCTTATCAACTGAATCCCAGACTAATGATTTCATACTCCTTCCCTACGGGCAAAGGAGGCCTTTCCATATATTCATATTTCTTCCGTCATTCTTAAATAGATGTACGGGAAAACCGTCTGGCATCATTTGTTTTTGACAGTGGCCGTGTAGTTGCTAAGTGGTAGTATTTTGAGGATTAAGTCCGTACGCGTTTGCTAGGGTCTTAATTCTTGATTTATGATTTCAGCGTCTTCCCCTGCGGGCGAAGACGAAGCTTTCCCTTGACTATTATACTTCACAATTAACAATAATTTTATTTTAGAATTTAAGATTCTAAAATAAAATTATTTTCCCAACTGAGGCGATACTGTAACACTTTAGGGTTACATTACTTACATTTTAACAGTTTCCATCCGCACATCACATACTCAGCTGTTCATACATAATTTCCACTTTCGTTTACACCATTTACTTTGCCATTTCATCTTTAAAAACTTACTTATTAACAATAAAAACACATCTGCAATTACTTTGTTTTGGTCAAAGCGCAAGCGCTTGACAGTTGTTGCGTTTTGTTTCACTCTCGATGATAATCCCAAACGTCACTCCGTTTGTCGAACGAGGTCTCTTCCATTTTTACTTGTTTCAGTCTTCTCGAGGGGGAACAAATATGGTTTCAGGTTCTATTCTACCTAATGGACTGTTTGTCACTACGTTTCTTAAAAAGTTTTAATATCAACATTCATAATTTCGTGATGCACCGTGATTGCTTACTGCAGAAACGAAACGTCGCGAGCCGTTCTGGAAGTTTTACAAATTCTGACGGATTGTTGTTGTAATTTAGTTGTTTTCTTTAAAAACAGATATTATTAGGGAGTGATTCAGCGTATTTTCAGCAAACGACATGTAACTTTTGTTCTGCTTTCTTTGTTAAGAAGAAATAAAAATATTTCTTCAACTCTCATCTTCTCGAGTTATAAAATGTTCCTAGGGTGAAGCAGGCGTTGGAACGTACATGATGTGCAGTTTCGATAGTTTTTTTTTTACAATCGAGAAGCTTCTTTCTTTCCCGGACACCGACGGGACTGTCCTATTATTTTTACTTTCTCTCGGGACAAAAAACCTGAGCTGATGGCGTGATGGCGCTGCCTGTATTTTAATCCTTAAAAGAGGATGATTGGGAGTGTGTCTTAGTTTCTTTTCTTCGCGTTTAACGCGGTAAGTGAGTTTTATATTGGTTGTAAAGGCCGGTGATAAAAACTGCTTATGTTGTAACTCTTTCTTATTTCTGTTATTACTTTTGTTACAGTTTTCTGTTCATTTCCGTCCATTCCGTGTACTCTCCGGTGCGCGAGGATGCGGCGAGGAGATTCGTAGGCGTGTGTACCACTGATATTACCCACTTAATGTGGTAAGTAATGATTATTTTCTTAACCTCAGTCAAGACGCGTGGTAGGAGCGCTCTGTTATAATGTAGTATCTTTTACTGATACTGTGAATATCTATTGTTCACAGGGTGTCAGGATCTGATGCAACTTCGGATGTCAGGATCGGGTACAACTTCGGATGTCGGGATCGGGGCACGGTGTATGTGTCAAGATCTGGGACAACTTTGGAGGTCAGGATCGGACGTCTAGTTCGAGCTGATTCCTGACTGTTCTTCTTTTGATGACGATGATGATTTGCTGAGAATGGAGCTTAGCTTAGCGTGAGCGGACTGCGCACTTCGCAGGATGTGTCAGGTTTTTCTTTACGGACGGAAGTAGGATTGACCGTGAAGGCAATCTTAATATCGTACACGGTTACTTACCGTTAGTCATACTATTTATTGACTTTCCACGTTCCATACCTAAGAAGGGACGCTGTGTAATTTAATGTACCCCAAGGGGACTGATATCGTTTTATAGAACGTTTTATTGACTGTTAAAGCTGGTAGTATGCCCTCTTGTATTTACTTTCAAGTAACGGGTAATACAGGGTAATTTTAAGTTACTTTGTAAGTCGCGTGTCCATTTGGACATCCGGGTTATTCACCGGTTACCATAAGTTAACGTGCATCCATCAAGGATATTGATCAGTGTAATGATTAATTGTAAGTAGTTATTATGCTGCTTATGAAATAAAGTGTTAAAACTGTACCTACTGCCTTTTTACTTAGACCACATCACAGTTTTGTGTCACGGACATTCTGGCGTCCACTAATTTAAATTCGATTGTTCGTGCACTCTGGGCCGTCGCATCCAACCCACACCCTCTCGTTGCTCACCGAAGTAGTCCGGTATGTTACACCTTAAAAAACCGTTAGATACGATCGCGTTAAGCCGGGAATACACACGCCCGTAGCTTACTCGTTCTATGCGCGGAGCTGGCATGCGAGAATAAATTAATATGTATGAAGTTTGACATATGCGTGCCAGATACTAATATACTTGTATATAATATAAGTTTGCTATTTATTTGATGACCAAGTATCGGGACTGGCGTAATGTTGTTATTGTTTCCCAGGATGGGCAGCAAGGCCAGGGGCAGGGGCAGAACCAGCAGCAGGGGTGGAACCAGTGGGCCAACTCGGGATGGGGCAACTGGGGCAACTGGAACCAGAACCAAGGTAATTACTCGAACATTCATATTATCATTAAATGAGGCTACCTTGTAAAAATTGCGTTTTCTTTTATTTAAAGTGCCATGTTAGTTTGTTTGTTTATTTGTTGGCCAATTTGTATATTCCCTGAGAGTGAATTTTGACACATCCAGCTATATATGTATATATGCGGGTTCATACATGTTGTGCGAGATTTCCAGGGGGGGGGGCAGCTGCCCCTCCCTGCCCCCCTGGGTACGCCCATGCGTGTACTGTTTGTTTGTGATGTGCCCTAACATTGATTTGCCGTTCTCACCAGCCAACTGGGGCAACTGGGGGGGTAACTGGGGCAACTGGAACAACGCGCAGCAGGCGGCGGGCGGCGCGGCGGGCGGCACCGGCGGCGCGGCCGGCGCGGCCGGCAAGGGCCAGGGCCAGGCCCAGCAAGCCACGCAGCAGCAGTGGCAGCAGTGGTACCAGTGGCAGCAGTGGCAGCAGCAGCAGGGCTGGCCCGGGGTTAGTGGCGCTTTACTCTAATGTTACTTTACAATCGGGATGTAATGTACATAAAAACCTTCCGTAAAAAAATCTCTAAATGACAGTGAAAACCGCGTCAAAATCCGTTGCGTGGTTTAGAAGAGGCCAGCCGAACATACACTATACAAATTTAGGACAGACAGGAACGAATAGCGACTTTATACTATGTAAAGGTAAAGATTACCCGACTGCGGAGAAGCGATAAATAAGAGCAATGTGTTTGCCTTGTATGTAGATACAATATGTCTTTGTTCCATATTAAAGAGCTACCGGATGGACCGATTTTAGTAAATGGTGTATCCATATTGCACCCAACGTGGCGCTGGTTATAAGTATTTTCCATTCTCGTAAATCCCTATATTGTACATTTCATCGAAATCATTCGAGCTGTTTGCGAAAACACGATTACAAACAAATATGTAAATATTGCTCGTATGATATAGGATTAGTTTTGTACCTTTCACAATCTCTATGACCTCAATAATATATGTATTTTTGTAGATATTATTTAAAAAAACGATCTACAACAATCGTACACTTCACACCATTTGGTTTAAGGTGTCAAGTACCCAATTCTTAGGGCTATTGTGACCATGGTTAGGGCAAGGCTGTGTGTGACGGTGGTAATGTATAGTCGACCGACAAATTGCTTGACCCCTTTCGACCATATTACAAAGAGGCAAGATTCATAAATGGTCAATTAATTACCTGTTGGACTATACGGAGGGTCTAATTGCGCAGTACGGCCAGCAGCAGGGCGGCACCGCGGGCGCGGCGGGGACCGGCGCGGGCGCCGCCGACCAGCAGGCCTGGGCTCAGTACTACCAGGTAACCGCGCTATACTCATACTTAACCCTCTCTTTAACCCCTTTTTGGACCCCCATTGATTTAGATAGGTTAACAAAAAAGATTAAACAGGCTGAAAATTATAAGGCCAGTCTTAATTTCCAATGAGTTCATTCTAATTTGTATCATGTCATGCGGGTAGTGAGGTTGGAATTTTAAATAAATATATGTGGAAAAACTGGTAAACATTCGCATTCGGAAACTGAACCGATTCGGATGGTGAACGGTAGATGATAAATGGTTAGTCGTCAACGAGATTTTTGTTCATCTATACGTTAGTACATTTTTTGGGATAAACAATACATATAGAAGAAAAAAGGTCCCAACTAATTGAGGACTTCTTCCTTTTTCTAAGTCTGTTTAAAACAGCCCTGGCAATGTCTGGCAGAAATACTCGTTTACCCTTAATAGTAGTTTAGGCAACTGCTATATAATAAACTCATAACGTTACAGAAATGGATACTGTAATGACCATTAAAGTACAGATTTTACCTTTTACCACAGACAAAAAGTTTCATAATGAAATTGGTTGTAATAATGCTGGTAATTTCCTACGGTTTTTGAACGCATTGTAGAGCAGTAATGATATTTGTGTAGATAAATAATATTAACGGAATGTTTCCAGAACTACAACGCTAACGCGGCGGCAGGCAACGCCGCCGTGGACAAGAAGTGACGCGCCGCGCGCCGCGGCCACGCTGCACCATAGTAAGCGGCTGACACCCACCAACACTCTTCAGCTCGTATATCGCACATTTGACGCGACCGCGCCATCTTCTGGGCTGAGATTCACACTTGTAAAGTTTGACACTGTGCGCATTCCTCACTGGTTACGCAAAATGTGCGATATACCCAACAGTCTACAAGTATTCGTTTAGTTCCATAAACAGTCCAAACGTACTAAACCAGAGTGCCTGTGGATTACTTACACCAAGTTATATTGTGTAGCGACTATTGGTATTGTAGCACTAATAATGTTAGAATGCACATCGAAATAAGATCGTGTTTCTCCATGGTTTACGAACGTTTCAAAAACTGCCGCTATGTATTAAAGTCGCTAACTGTGGATGCAACTTAATATTAGAATAGATGAATAATTGAATATTCTCTCAGAATGCGCGGGGAATATCTGTTATTTAGATAGGACTTGAAAAACAATCTGTTATTCGTAAAAATCAACGGAAAAGTATTTTTATAAACGATTGTATGCAGTAGTGAAACTGGTCTGCAGCCCAGCTCCCCCTAGGATTACGTTGAGAAGGTATTATGGAGATCTTACCGTGAAAATAAAGTAAAGGTTTAGTTCATTTTGCTGTTTTTTTTAATGTTACTTTAGTATACTATGCTTGGTCTGGCGAATTTTTACTTGATATTTCACAGGACAAACCAAAGCGAAAAGAAAAATCACGATGAAATGTGTGTATTCTACACTACACTTAGAAAAAATGACCCACTAATGATTTGATTAAGGATAAATTTTTAAAAGTTGCAATGTTTAAGATTAAGTAATCATAAGGTTTTAATTGACTTAGTTACAGTAAGTAACACCAGTGTGAATGTGTGTGTGTTTGTGTGCGCGGTCGGACAAGCTAATTTCGCTGTACAAACTATTATAGTCTAAGAGCTGTGGGTTATTTTAGCTTGATGTCATCATACTGATGTAAATGATTTTATTGTAATAAAAAATACTTCAATAAGGGATCTACTTGGTTTTATTTCCAAAAACATTCGGGTGCCAACCTATTTATTAGCACCTAAAGCACCATATTGGCTTAACCGTTGCCTTGGGATAAGATTCAACGTGCCAATAATTGGAGAGCTGCCAACAATAGGCATAAAGAAGTAAACTTTGTCTGTATGCAGGGGGTAATCGGCTGAATGCAAAAATTCTTTCACAAATAAACAGCTACACTATCCCTGACGGACAAAGGCTACTTATTCCACGCGAACGAAGTCGCAGGCGTTTGCTAGTGTTATCTAAAGCCAGGTGTACCTATTCTTTGACTATTTTTCACCAAAGTTATACGCGAAGGTCGCGCTTGGTCGGTTTTTTTAAAGTGCGCAAACCAGTAAGGAGTGAGGATAAGGGGCCATTTACATGAAGCGATTTCTCATATGCGAGTTGCATTACATTGCGCGGGCGCGCAGCTCGATCAATCGACGGATCACATCGTACCTCGGTAACCCGCAATGTACTACAAATCACATGCGAGAACTCATACCAGGGGGGTTCCACTCCGCACTGTAGGTACGTTCGCCGCATTACCTATGGCATAGGTTAATCGCAGTAGGTTGCCAGCTTGCCGCGCGCGCGCCCCCGCTCACTGTGTCGCGCGTTGTGATAGTATTACAGCAAGCAGCCCAACCCTAGCAGTGCGCCAGGGCATTGCGGGTGGACGGCGGGCGCGGGCGGCGCCTTCCTTTAGACGCATGCCGCCTGGCGAATGTTTATGAAGTAATACGAACTTTTTTGCCTGATGATAAAGTTGGAATTCGTTTAACGTTAGTACTATTATTTATTCCGTGCTCATACCATGTAAATAGCCCCTAACTCTTTCGGCTCGCATCGCCACTGATTGGCGTAGTATGGATTTCCACGAGGATTTCAAAGTATCGACCGTGAAGATTTCTAAGTAAAAGGAAAGGAAGGAAAACAAAAGATAATGTTGCAAACTTTTTACATGGTTTATTTGTTCCAAACTTGTACTATTGCCAATATTCTCTTCATTATGACAACACTGTGAAAAACATTAAATGCTGAGTGAGCGAACACCGGACCGTGTTCGCGGCCGTTTATATGTATGACAAAGTTTCAACCTCCATTAGAATATACATGTAACAGGTTAGTAATTAATCTAAAATAGTTCGTTACAACATCCTCACAAGTTAAGAGTAATAGTTACCGTATTAGTCTTAATAAAAATAGATTTTTTAGTTCGCACCCAACCTACCTCAACATGAAATCGAAAAACTTCAATATCAATATACTACATAATTTCTTAACTACCAAAACATTGTACAGTCAGCAACACATATTCAAGCACAGTCGAAGTGATCAAACAGTCCCTATTGTGAGGTATTATGAAGACAATAAGAGTTTGTCTATAATTTTTGATCTGTTCGAGTGACCCTACTTCTGTCGCTGACTGTACACATACGTTTTAAAATCATGAAGTACATTATCAAGTGAAAATGCAAATTATGGCTGTAATGCCTTTATACATAAATATGGATAAAGGACGACTACGACAACATGACATAAAATGAACCAAACCTCAATAAATCCATTTATTACACGCGTTCAGACCATAGTACGTGATAGTACATCGCGCGGCAGTTTCAAAAGGCCGTAATGTTCTTTAACAATTTATATCAAACGCTGGAGAAAAGGAGCGGGCGCCATTATGAAGTTTTTGCCCCGTTTCCAAAAAAATCGTACATCCGGGCTATCTATAGTGATCGTTTATTGCCCGACTGCCGCCAAAAGGGAGGGTTGTTTTTCTCACACATTTAACAGCACGAACCTACATATTCAATGTTGTCGTAGACGACCTTCTGACACATAAATGCAAAAACCAAAACTCGACTACATTGTAAAAAAAACTAACCCCAACGCATTTTCTGTTAGCACTTACAGATCACATCAAACCTTAACATTTAAATAATCATAGACTATTACCAGACGTTCGAACTTTGTTTGGACTTGGCGACAGAGCGAGAAAGCATTACAAAAGCATATAATATCTCCTCTGACTTAGAAGCATGGTCAACTACTACCAATATTTTCTTATCTCTGGTCGAAAGAGAGCTCGAACCTCGAGGAACAGTCTTGTCCAATAATGCATCATATCTATTTATATAGCTTGTTTAATTCACGAAGACACCGCACTGCTTCTTTTCACACTTACACCATACTAAATACAAAATAGTGTGTTAACGCGCGCCGGTTGTGGCTAGCGCTTCACGCTCCACGCCTTCCCGCCGCGGGGGGGTACCGTAGCGATATGGCGCGGTTCGGTAATGCATTATTACTAGTCCACAGACAGCGAGCCTGAGGCACTCGCCACTAACGGATTAACCAGCTGTAACCAGTGTGAACATACTGTAATATGTTTAGACTGCTTAGCCTAGACTTTGCGGAAAGAGTATCGTGGTAAGTATGGATGCCCAGACTAACTACGACGGTTCTTTTTCCACACAAAGTCTACGTGAGTTCAAGAAGTGACTCGTCTTCATGGATTGAATAAACTATCGACTTAACTGTACGTGTATACTTTAGTTTATTTTCTGCTATGGAAGATTGTGTTATTCACAGTAGGTACTAAATCAATTTACTTTAGCCCAGGCTTACTGCTATACCTTGTTTTTTTACTGTAGTTTGTTAAAGAAACTGTATGAGACTCGGGGGCGTATTTATCCTAGGGCCATCGGGCCATGGCCCGGGGCGCCAGGTTGCGAGGGGCGGCAGCCGCCCCTAAAATGAAATACTTTATCGTAATTTAATGGGGCGCCAAAGCTAAATGGCCCGGGGCGCCAAATCTTTAAATACGCCTCTGATGAGACTCTGTATTGTATTTCCACTTTTTTGCATCTAATTGGTGAGAATACCGACTCCGCGAATATCTAACAACCAATAAGCGTGCCGCATTGTGTCTCAGTGATCCACGAATAAAAAAACAAAGCATAATATGATATGGAAACAAGAAGTAAAATTACTAAAATGTTATTTAATAATAATAAGAAATAAAATAAAAAATAAATGCAACTGCTAAGCTACTATTTTTACGTCCAGTGCAAATGTATGGAAAGTAGGGTAAGGAAGCTTAATGTAAACTTGCCTAGTAGTGGGCTAGCGACAACATTGAGCAGTTTCGGACCATGTCATAGTAAACTAGCAAATTATAAGGACTGACCGCCCTTCACTGATTGACGTTTAAAATGACAACGTTCTAACTAAGCTCAACATTTTCGTGGGCCAACTATACATCCGGGCCTCTATTCGACATTGATCTGTTAAACATTTAAAACTAGCAATAGTCATGTTAAGTTTCTGGCTTTAGCATCGTGTAGGTACCACAAAAACGTAGATATTATATGCCAAGCGATTACTAACGCCGTTCTTCAATAAACAATTTTGACTTGGACTTTTGGTTCAGACTTATGATCACGTGCCCTTTTTGCAAAAAACATACTCAACTACCGGTTTATAACTCGGTAACTGTATGCGGAATATAAACGTATGGAGCATTGCCATTTAATTAAATCACATGATTGATACTTTGTTTTTTTTTATTAACGTGAAGTCGACTAGGAAATTGCTGAACCACTTTTCGACCGTATTACAAAACGGGATAGGGTACAAAAGTGGCTAAGCAATTACTGGGTCAACTATACCTAAATAAAGTGACAAACAACGTCAAATAAAGGCCTTGAATAGTTTAAAACGTTTAAAATTGTAATTTTATTGTCATGATTAAAAGAGCGAGGATTAATAGAAATTAAAAACATATTGACTCTATCGGTCGCGTTAAAAAATGGTGTATAATAAAATTAACTAAAATCAAACAATACATCGTGGCACGATTAAAAATAGAAAGTTAGAAATCAATTCTCATTTCAATCTTCAAATGTCTTTAAAGTTTGGTTTTTTAGACTTATTTCTTTTTTAATTTTAATCGAGCGACATGTCCGCATATTATTTCAAATGCATGTGTGAGTGAGCTTGCGTACAAACCAATCGTCACATGTCCGTTTAAGGTGCTCCTACGCATGCAATTCCTATTTGTACACTCAGGGACAATATTAGAGGAATGATTATTAGGCGACACGCCATGTAAACGGTCCTTTAACTTTGTCCCGAAGTGGATTTAGTCTATTCCATATAACATTAGACACTTTTGAAGATGTCTATGTCAGAATTATATTTAAACTTAACCGCCAATGTCTGAATTTTAAGACACAATCTTTAGCTCACTTCACCGCAGACTTGGTTAGTTACCTTTACAGTTTGAGTTGCGTTTTGCTATAAACTTAATTACAAGTAGAAATTGCGGAAGTGTAACACAGTAAGGAAGTTTAATAGATGTATGGCCTACGCAGTGCGGGCGGAATGAGTAAGAAATTCGGGGGACAACTAGAGGACGCGCGGCAGGGTGCTATCGGCAATGTATGGTGGGTGCACCGACTGTATCACCGTGCGGGCGATATGCACATTAATCGGTATATACCTGCGTTGTCATTCAAACGGAAACCAAGAGAGTTAGCTTAACTTAACACAAAAGATTTGGTGCATTTTGAACCTCCCACCCCTCTCCCACTTGGTTCGATTCGACGCCAAAAACGGCGCCTCAGTCAAATCAACACAAGCCGCATCTGTACAATTTAAATTTGGCAAAAACAAGTGGTGGAGTAGGGGGAATGTATCGCAGTCTCAGTTCACAAACGTCTTATTTCTAGGGGTTGCCACCTTTCAAATTTCAGACCCGGAGTTTCTGAAAGTTGCCATTATTTTGATAAAGGATTTTTAATCAAAAAATGGGCAACTTTCTTTCTCCGATAAGTTACTTAATAATTCGGACTGACCCGGAGTTATACGATCGCTGTTGAACGATAACCTGACATACGCCTTTCAAACCCGTAAACTCCGGGAAAAACAAGGGAGGTTGGCAGCCCTACTTGTCATATACAGAGTTAAGTTTCGGATTTTCTTAATATTATCTACATTAATACAATAAAGAGGTAAACTTTGTTTGTATGTGTAGGGGGTCATCTGGAACTACTGAACCGATTCAAAAAAATCTTTTACTAATAGACAGCTACACTATTCCTGACGGACATAGGCTACTAATGTCACGCGAACGAAGTTGCGCGCGACCGCTAGTACCTTTTCAGTGAAAAAAATCCTCGCAAGGGAACCTGCACACGTCTGTGAAGTTGATAATCCTGACTGGGAAAACCAAGCCTGTAACGTTCGTTATGCTTTGGTCATTCGGGTCAGATAAATTTGACTGCTAACTTTATGGATGCGCGATATTAAGTAAACCACAAGTTTAACTCTGCGTATGACCAGGTACGGCATTCAATAAATCCGTCAGGTTGCTCTTTGTAACACGGCTGCGTTCCATAATTACTGTGTTTAAAGATAAATCTTAAATAAAAAGACACTGGGTTTAATTTCATTAAGTTAAAATAAATAATTCCACATGCGATCACATCTGTGCGTTCCGGTTTACCGTGAGTAGGTGACATAAAAGATATAGTTATTGCATGTATTTCAATATAGCCTTTCCAGTTGAGACAATAAGTGTCCCTTTTCTTTACATCTTTGACGGATTTATTAATGCGCTTAATGTAATTTGGCGCACTGTCAAATAACATAACTTTATCGAAAATACATTATCACTAATTGAAAATTTATCTTCGACTACAAGCCAAATAAAGTTATAAAAAAGTAAGTAAAGAACAAACTATCCACTAAAGAAGTCACTGCGCAGTGAGATTTTGAAAACATAGTTTTTGGAACACTTAATCTTATAAAAATATATTATACATCCAAATATTTAACAAAGAGTCTAAATTTGGGATGAATTCGTCTGCACAGCAACTTGAGTTTATCAATTATTTTAGAAATATTAACTAGAATTTTCCACGATTACATCCGATGGCACTTTGAAATATTAAACCCTTATAATGACAGTCAAACTCGTACATCTTTGTACAGAAATCCATCAATTTACTACTGGCGCACGCGCAGGTCACAAGCACACTTCGACATTTAACCGTAAATAACAAATTCTGTACTTTAATATCCTTAATTTATTAATTTACATTTTGTTTAAACAATATACTTGTGACCTCTTAAACCATTTTAAATATGTCTTATAAGAATTCTGAACGGACGGACCACTAAAACTACGTATTTTATTCACTATATTAAACTTTTTAATTATTTCAATTTCTTTATTGGTTATTTATTCACTTTTACCACGCTTAATACGATATTCAGTGGCACGAGCCCGATAGGAAATGAGTCTTATGTATTTATTAGGTATATTTTATAGAATGTTTAATAAACGAATAGATCAGAGATGCAATTTTTGGATCTCACCAGGTGACTAGAGCTCACAACAATGGCGGAATCTCTATGAAAAACGGCCATTTTGGTGAGATTTAGTCACCGTGACATTCAAAAATCGCAGTCCAGGACGGCTTGAATTACACGCCGCCGCTCACTGTTTTTCGTCAATCTCTAACCAACCCGGAAAAAAACCAAGCACTAGAGAATGGCAACCGTTTTAGCTACTCGGAAGGGAAAGTGTTTAGATTCCTCGATTATAAGCCACTGATCGAGTGTTGATTTCCTGCAAATGCTTGCTTTGTCTTAGAATTTCTTCGTTCTCTGTGTAATTCAAGCATCACAGTGCAATATTCAGGGTCATCATATTATAGAAGTAGGTAATCCTTCTTTTACGTCAAAAAGGATCGATGTGACTGCTTGCACAGAGAGTTGGGATCTATCTATTATAACTTCCATTCGTGTCCCAAACTCACCCACACATGTTCAGTGGACCTTCATTCCGATTTATCCTCACACAGATGTCTGATTGTGAAGAGGTGGCGGGCACGGGCCAAATGATTCTTGAATTGGCATTAATGCACCATTCACTGGGATTATTCTCACTTTAGTTTAATTTATTAAATAGTGGAATAGCTGAATCAGTTTCAATGGAATTTTCAGTTGTCACGACCATGTTCCTTTGATGAACATTGCGTCGCTTCGCAGGGTCAAACTATTTAAACATGTTTCCAAATACCAATAGTTAGAAATGTGTGCTTTTAATGTACTTAAATAATCTCACTCAGACTCTGTTGGTGGAAGTGCTTGCATTCAGTTTATTGTTATTAAACGAAGTGTATACAAGGCCCGCTCCGCTTGCAGTGGAAACATCGCTTACGAAGAATTACTCCATCATTCCGCTATTACTCCGGTGTGCACGGACTCATACAAATCCATACACAGACGTAATCGCTCCAAACTCGCGTGCGATACCATTCCGATATAAGGTTTTAAAGTCCGACTATGTGGTGCCCTTAAAACAGGTTTTTTATATTCCTGGTTGGCTTTTGATTTGACACCCAAACACTTTTCCCTTAGTTGATTAAGCTACTTTACGGTAATAAAACAAGACGTAAGACTACCTCCTCACATTTCAAACCTTCATTACAGAGCACGCGAGACCTATAAGTATGTATTTATAATTATAACGGTAGGTACATAATATTCGACAATGCGCCAATGACAGCTAGTTAGGTTAGATCTAACGCACAACACTTCACGCTTTCCCTGCGTCGCAGCCCGGCATCTGTGACCAAAATGTGTATTTATGAGTATTAGAAAAAAGAGTAATGTAAAAAGAACAGTAAGACTCAAAATGGGATAGGTAAATTCCGAGAATTAAGTTATACCCATGTGTGAAATCACCACAAAAAGGTAGGTATCCGTTGCCCCCCCTCCCTTCCTTGAAAACTATAGCTACGTCCGTACTAGTAAAAGATCTTTGGTGATAACAGCTGACCTCCCAAACTGTACTACGAATGAAGAAATGTGTAAAAGCACTACGATAATAATGACGATGATGATTATGAGTGACAACGACGATGTTGATGAGTGATGACGACGATGTTGGTGAGTAATGATGACGATGATGATGGTAATTAGTGAGGACGATGTTGATGAATGATGTCGACGAGTGATGACGATGATGTTGATGATTGATGACTATGATGTCGACGAGTGATGACGATGATGAATGAGTGACGTTGAGTGTCGACGTACGTGCTATTGCGGCGTGTGCGGCGACGACGAGCGCGAGTGCGCCGCTAGCGACTGCTGCAGCGCGGCCGGCGTCAGCCACTCTCTGCGGACAACGGCGAGCTTATAGTTGTAAAAGACCCGTTAGCTATCGTTGTTTAACCAAATGTTTAGTTAGCTACCGATTAAAGGGGGTAAATACCGGTTAATTATCAAACCGTGACCTACAAAAGGGACTATTAGATTTTTTTGTGACTTCTTTAAATCATTTAACGTAAACGTAAAACAATTAACGTAACTAAAATATTAATAATACGCTGGGTACAAGGGCGAACAGAGTGGACGCGTTTCAAAACGGCCAATGGTCGATGTTCTGTTAGTAAATACTCAAATTGAACACCGTTCGACTCAGTAGAAAGCAGGATTGATATAAATCATGACTATTAATTTAAAAAAATCTGTTTTTTATTTAAATCAAATTTTTGACTATATCAGTGTACCTTCACTTAAATCAAGAAATGAATATACCATTGTGTGTATGATAATGTTTTATTTATAAATTAAAGAATACTTACAAAGAAAATAATAAATAAATGAACATTTATCAGTGTTAACAATCAATTAAACAAACATTTCAAACATAACTAAGAGAAATTAATTGAAATCATATGTTTTTTTGTCATTTAAAATCAATTTTAGTTTAGTTTGTTTATTCAGTCAATATAAAATTAAATCATACATTTATATGAAAATCAATAAAAAATTAAATTAAATATCTAAATTCTAAAAAAAATGGTGTCACCGATACAGATCGTCAAGGATCAAATGACACAATCACCGCAGCCTAAGGCTGCTTTTCCACCAGTGATGTGCCAGGATGCGTAGCGAGGGATGTGTTTGTAAGAACCAATGGAATCGCTTCATTTACCTCGCCTAGGTCAGCACAGCTCTGGTGGAAGCGGCTCCTTGGTTCTTTGCAAACACATGCCTCGCTACGCATGCTCGCACATCTCTGGTGGAAACAGCCTAAAGCCGGCCATGCACCGGCAGCTGTGACGCCGGCGCGACCTCAGTCTACGTACTTGGGCAGGCAGCGCTGCAGGAACGGCACGCACGAGCTGACGTACGCCAGCCGGTTGACCCACGCTGGGATGTCGTGCGAGCACAGCGCCTGCCGACAACAAAACGCTTACATCAATCAATCAATTAATCGAAAACGTATACGCATTCAATGATATTAAAAAAGGTAGATAGGTTGCAAGCGCTCCGGTAGCGAGCTCCAAATTGGAGTTAAGTAGCACCAGTGTCCTCAGTCGCAAAGTAACAAGCGAACGGTGCGCATGTTAACCTAAGCTGTGTGTTTGCGGTCAATTCCAAATTCCAAAACCCTGCAAGGCCGTGATTGGTCCGTTGGAAAAAAATAATAGCAACAGCTAAATACTACCTATCTTCTTTGTTTCTATGGTTTTAATCACGTCGTCCCTTTTACACAGTTAAAAAATGTGTGCGTAAAAGTAAAAACGAAACATTTTGCATGCGTGTGTTCGCCACTGCATTCGGATCATTTTTCTTGGAGTTTTTGTATGGGTATAACCTGTCTATTAATAACAAGTCACTGTACGCTTTAACCTTTTCAACGCCACGTCAAATACAAAAGACGTAATTCACACGCTAAGCGTTTTTTCTAAGTTACGAAGTTGAACCTTATGCGAATGCGCGTGGGTCACTTTTATATTGTGCACGTAGGCGGACATATAGGTCATTGACGTTGAACCAGCGGTGCTGATATACGAATCGTTGGCGTCGAAAAGGTTAAACATGAGAATAAAACACACACACTCTCTTGGGTTCACAGTTGAGAGTATGGACTTCAACAAATTTGGAATCCTACCCCCTTATTTATAAACGCTTCGTAAACGTTTGTTAGCTTAAAAAGACTGTTAACTTTTTATGAATAAGGGGGTTAATCGTTACATAGTATAACGTAACGTCGCTATTTTTACCCGACTACGGCAAAGCCAAAAGGAAGGGTTATGTTTTTAGCAGCCTATGTATGTATGTTTGTATTTACGTATGTTCCACTGTAGTGCTTAAACGACTGAGCCGATTTTTTCCAGTGTGTCCGAAATTCTTAGTGTATTTTCGGCAGGCTTCTCCTTCTAAACCACGTAACGGATTTTGATGCGGGATTTTGATTTTTTATTGACTCTGAAGGTTTTAATGTGCATTTTACCATCAGGTGACCCACTTGCTTGTTTGCCTTCCTACGTTGTATAAAAAAAAAATATTCCGATTGTGCCGGTGCGAAGCCGGGGCGGGTCGCTAATCTACACTTATAATAAAGAGGTAAACTTTGTTTGTTTGTATGTAGGGGGTAATCTCTGGAGCTACTGAACCGATTCCAAAAATTCTTTCACCAGAAAGCTACACTATCCCTGATGAACATGCTACTAATTTCACACGAACCAAGTCGCGCGTATCTGCTAGTCTACAGATATTTTAAATCGAAGCATTGCTCAAAGCTAGACTGGCTTTACATTCAAGTACATATTTTAATTAAATAATTAATTGAAAAATACGTACCAAACAAAATGCTGAAGTAAAATGATTGCAATTGTTGTTCATGAGATGGTATCTGCAAAAAAAAAAAGAATTTCAAACTTTTTGCTTTTTAGAAACCGGATAAATACAAACAAGAGGGTCGGTAAATTTTGAAAATATAAATTCCCCTGGCGCATAATTTAGCCTATTTACTAAAAATGTCTGAGGAACAAAATAGGCGTCAGGGGAATCAGTTTTCTAGATTTACCTAGTCCTATATGTACCTGTCACCTCGAAATTGTTTTCCTAATTCTGTCACGAGTCGTCTCACTTCCTCTTCGCTGAAGCTTGTGTATCCGATGTGTACACTTTGTCTGTAAAAGGAAACAAAACTCATGAGTGGGTATTTCAAAATGACACGTTATTGAGTAACATTTTCGCATTTTTTTTCACAACCAGTTATAGGTAACGCAACGAGAGCTAAGGATCGATTACACAAACGACTAGACAAAACAAAAACTTGAACATTCGAGTGAAATTCTCCGGTACACGTAATTGCAGCAGTGTGTGTGACCCCAATTCTAGTTGCGTTACCTATACGAGCTTTGTTTTTCCTTAAGGCGTGGGTGAGGATAATGCACAAAATTACATGATCTTTTGAATTAAACCATTTTTAACGGTTTCTACTGTTATCGTTTTATATATTTTAATATCTACAAGTCACAAAAACATAAGGAATTATAACATTTTTTTTTTCAATTAACTTTTTAGAATAAGAAAAAAGTACATGAGATAACCATCTTTTTTTATATTTATATGGAAATATTTAACTGTAGATATTTTATTTACTTTGCTTCGTCAGTTACTTTGTCGCTTAGTTTGTAAGCCAACTTCGTAGCCAAGCTTAAATTAGCTTTATGCGGCTCTATTTCATTCGTGCCAATAAGAAACAGACGTATTGAGAGATAAATTAAACTCGGGCAGTCATCTCAGGGCCATAGGTGAAATCTTACAAGTAAATTTTAACGCTCTTTCAGCGGCCAGGTTTTGGACGGGTAAATACCTGCGCTGTGTAGCGAAGCAGTGACGTAGGTAACGCCTCTTTACAACTGGGACCGTTCATTGTTCGCCCACTCCGAGCGGGCAGCTCACCTGAACCAGAACTGTTCGAACACTCCGAGCCAACAGCTCACCTAAACCGGAACTGTTCGCCCACTCCAAGCCGGCAGCTCACTTGAAACGAAGCTGTTCACCCACACCGAGCCAACAGCTCACCTGAATCGTTTACCCACTCCAAGCCGGCAGCTCACCTGAGCCGAAACTGTTCACCCACACAGAGCCAACAGCTCACCTGAATCGTTTACTGTACGCCCACTCCAAGCCGGTAGCTCACCTGAGCCGAAACTGTTCACCCACACCGAGCCAACAGCTCACCTGAATCGTTTACTGTACGCCCACTCCAAGCCGGCAGCTCACCTGAACCGAAACTGTTCACCCACACCGAGCCAACAGCTCACCTGAATCGTTTACTGTACGCCCACTCCAAGCCGGCAGCTCACCTGAACCGAAACTGTTCACCCACACCGAGCCAACAGCTCACCTGAATCGTTTACTGTACGCCCACTCCAAGCCGGCAGCTCACTTGAACCGAAACTGTTCACCCACACCGAGCCAACAGCTCACCTGAATCGTTTACTGTACGCCCACTCCAAGCCGGCAGCTCACTTGAACCGAAACTGTTCACCCACACCGAGCCAACAGCTCACCTGAATCGTTTACTGTACGCCCACTCCAAGCCGGCAGCTCACCTGAGCCGAAAATGTTCACCCACACCGAGCCAACAGCTCACCTGAATCGTTTACTGTACGCCCACTCCAAGCCAGCAGCTCACCTGAACCGGAACTGTTCGCCCAGCTCGCGCTCGTCGCGCGGCGAGATCTCGAAGACACCGGTGAAGGCGTAGGGGTGTCCCCCGTACGCCCACTCCGAGCCGTGCACCTGCACGCCGCTGTGGAACACGCCCACGCCCGCGCCCGCCGTGTACCTGCGGCCACGCTCCTTGTTATTCGAGGCCACTTTTATAGGCCATACTTTTATTTAAATGGACTTGCACTGGTAGCCTCAGACGGCTTTGCGGCACGTCCAGTGGCCCGTTTCACTAAGCTACAAGTTACAATTTTACAAGTCCAGACCGGCAACATTGGTCAATAATGACCAATGGCAATGGGCACAATGACCAATGTTGCCGGTTTAGACTTGTAAAATTGTAACTTGTAGCTTCGTGAAACGGGCCACAGGGGGGGGGGGGGGGCAATTCTTTCCTTATATTATATCACACCCTTATGAGACAACAATCAACAGCCTTTCTGACAAGCTTAGCATGGATTGCTAAGCTTGTAAGTTTGGATGGTTGGCTTTGCAGTGCCCTTACAGGGTTTCATGATGTTTCTTTATGAAATAAATAAATATTTTGAGTTTGAGTTTGGATAAAATATACAAATAAATATAAATATCTTGGGACAATTTACACCAATTGTCCTAGTCCCAAGCTAAGCAAACCTTGTGTTAGGGGTACTAGACAACGGACAAACATACTTTTATATAGATAAATACATACTTGAATACAAATAACATCTATGACTCAGGTACAAACATTCGTGTTCGTCACACAAATATTTGCCCATACCAGGATTTGAACCCGGGACCTCTTGCACAGGAAGCAGACACATGTGACACTGTACCATACAGGTCGAGGTATAGTCGTAGATAAACAGGGGCGGCATAATCGGTATTGCACAAGGGCGTTCAAATAGCTAGAGGCGGGCCTGTGTGCGTGTGTGTGCACCTACCAGTTCGTCCAGTACATGTCGTACACATTGAGCACGACGGCGGCCTGGCCGGGCCGCGGCGCGTGCGCCTCCGCGCGTCGTGACAGCAGCGACATGCACGACGGGAACATCGCGCACAGCCCGCACAGCTGCGCAACAAACAACGCGTGTTAACCCAACGACTACGACGGATTATGCGACCAAATATCAGTCACCGGTCTGCGTGAAGCAGGAATTCTGGCAGAAGGGAGTCGCATTCCGTCGTCTTCGCGATGTTCGGGACACCCTAAAACTTGGTCACACGTAGCCGAAATAGCGTGCTAGTTTTAATGATCATTACCATATTTTTTATGAGACAGCGTGCATTGTCGCAAAGTCCTGATTTAAATAAATAAATAATATTAAAATGACGAACCAAACGGACAAGATTATGGTTACAGAACCAATCACGTGAATGAGCGTCGGGTGGCCTTAAGCTTGGCTACCCGTTTGGAACAAAAAATTACAACTATTCGAACAGATTTAAAATCTTCACATATGTCAGAGAGAATTTTTTTTCCATAGTAGCTCTACTTTATCCCCTTACAAGGAATGTATCGGATAAGTTGTGTACGTAACTTAACGTATATATGTACTTTATATAAAAACATTAAAGTCTAAATATTGAGTAAAAACTTTTGCCCTTCCACAGTTCATCGGCACCAAAGAGGTGGTGAATAGGGTACTAAAACGCTATTGTTAGCAAACATATAAAGCACGGGAACAAGGAACTATTGTTGAAACCAGTTCTACAGTTACATTACAGCGCTAATGAAGCCACTACACGGGTGCAAAGGTCAAGAGGTCGTTGTTTACTTCCTAAGCAAAAAAATCTTAGATTTAATTAAAATTAAATTAAATTAAAATCTCACCCCCTTTTTCATAAACCCTGCATAAACTTATAATTGTTAACATGTCTTATGTCTTTATCATTGCAACGCTTGCCCTCCAATGAAGGTAACAAAATATTTGTTAGTTAAAAAAGATCATGATGCTGCTTCCAACGCGGCCACTTTGGAAATCCATGGAGGAGGCCTATGTCCAACAGTGGACTTCTTGTGGCTGAGATGATGATGAAGATGAAAAAAGATCGTTGTTTTTTTATGAATAGAGGGAAAGTTTTAAAGAGACTTGAAATAAGCAACAGGTTGCAGTCATAACTGCACACAGACTGCTATAAAACTGTACGTTGATGGGCAGTTGGCTTAGTTACATTGCAGTCGTGCCAACTGCATCGGAACTGCAATTTGACAGTCGGATTGTAATCCGTCTGTCTACACCATCTGCACAACGTGGCACCGCGGCACCGGCCCTAACAGACTAGGGCGCTAGCATGAGTGAGCGCGACCGCGCAATGCTTCGACGCTGATACGCTTAGGCAACAACGGGGCTGCGACTCTGTTGGTCGATAGTTGACACCAATGGCCCGTTTCACGAAGCTACAAGTTACAATTTTACAAGTCTAAACCGGCAACATTGGTCAATATGCCCATTGCCATTGGTCATTATTGACCAATATTACCGGTTTAGACTTATAAAATTGTAACTTGTAGCTTAGTGAAACGAACGGGTCACAAGTGTCATTCTCATCAGGCGACACGTTTTTCGTTCGTTTTCCTCCCTCCACAAAAAAGCACGTGTTTAACATTTCCGTGTAATGCAAGCGTTACATGCTTCCAGTCACAGCGTTCACATTCCAGCTGATAATGATAAGAGAGCGGCGGGGTTAAGGGTGACTAATTATTCTTAGCTATTTGTTAGACCGTTGCTAGCTAACGTTCGTTAGACTGCACCACACTGATCGAAATTAAGAGCCGATTTTTTAATCGTATAAGACTCAAAGTAAACTCGTAATTTATGTTGAGCATATAAAAGGCCTAATTATTACAGACCAACAAATAAAAGTCAAGTGTCTGTCGGGCCACGAGCAGTGTAGGGTTCCGTAATTGCCTGATTACTCTTAAAACTTGAAAAGTCTACATCGCCGTGATAGTTTTCCTTTTAATTTCCTTATAATATACTACTATCGTGTTTTTTTCACATACCCAAGCAACCATTAAGCTGGAAGCGGGGGAGCGAAACTTGACTCCATCAAAAATTAGCACTTTAAAGCTTACAAACGGATCTCTTAATCAAAAAGCTAACTTACAATACTTTTAAAGGCCTATCCAACGACACCCCACAGAAGGACAACGCGGAACCACAAGGATTCCTTGTAGAGTCTACGGATCCCTAAAAAGGTTGATTGAGGTACATGTCGTAGAAGATTCTTAGACACGGAAGTATCTACCGGTTCGCCAGCCGCGATTATAGCGTCATCGTCGTGCTGTAATCTCCAGCTACGAGAGGATTTAATAATAACCTGCACTGCGCCGTTAAACCGGTCGTAAGCTGTGATACTGTTTACTACCGCTCTCGCATCAGGGCCGGATTCATGGGAGGTCAACCTGGGCCACAGTGGGCCCCCACAAGAGACATCGGAATTTTTTTTTTATTGGAAAACGCGACTGAAAAAAATTTACCATTTTATTTGGAAAATAATTTGCGGCAAGAGGGCCTCCACTCCTTTGTTGGCCCTAGGCCTCCAGTCCTCTAAATCCGGCACTGTCTCGCATGACCGGCCAATAAAATGTATTTCTATGTGCGTACCTTTCTTATGACAGTAGTAGACAGAGAAGCAGAAAGGAATAAATTAAAGTTTAGCGGTCATGTAAGGTCCGCTAAGACGTAATTTAGTTTTCTTTGAAAGTTGTCAATTTTTTTTTAATTAAAGATATCCTAGTAAATAAAGTGATGCCATGAATCGTGATTTTGCCGAATACCTACTAAATTGCATTGGCAAGCGCAGCGTAGGACGACCAGCCACAAGATGGTCCGATGACCTCATACAGGTGGCAGGAAGGCGCTGGTTGCATGCTGCTTCCAACCGGTCACTTTGGAAATCCATGGAGGAGGCCTATGTTCACCAGTGGACTTCTTGTGGCTGAGATGATGATGATGATGATGATACTAAATATTCGGCGACGCTTTCGGCTGAAGCGCCGAACATTTAGCAGCCGAATGTTCGGCAAAATATCTTTATATTTCATGGGTAACTGATTACGACTTGTCATTGCGTCTTATCCTAACACTGACAGATTTTAAGTATTAAATGTAATAAAATAATCTATGATTACAATCAATACATTTTTGAGCAACTTGTACGTTTTCTTGTTCATGTTTTGGTATTTGGCCGAACAATACGCAACATTTCGACCGAATACCGAATAATAGCCGAATATTCGTAGCATCACTTATAGACTTATACACCTCTTTCCGTTGCGTCGAGGGATAAAATATATCACGTTATTGAAAACTTTTACACGCGAGCCTGGGTTAATGTAGTGACTAACGACACCCAAGCAAACAGTTTTACAACTCCAGTTGAATATATTAACAACACCCAATAAAATCAGGACCTTATTACGAAGGGAAATGCTTTCTAACTCGCCCGTCCGCACATCCAAGGTGTTCGACTTAAAAGTTATACTTAGTTTCAAGGCAAATAAAGTGACATTGGAGAATTCTCAAGTTAATAATTCAGCTGCGATGGCGTGCGTCCTTGGCGCGGCAATTATCGGAGACAAAGACTTGATAAGTACGAAAGAAATGACATAAAACGTCATTTACTACTTGGGAATCGAGTTCCGCCTGTACAGAAGATTCACGGATGTAAATCTAGAATGAAACTGTTTATCAATTTCTGTTAAAACTCTACAAGTTATGATTTATTTTCGAAGTTTAGTACACTACGATATCCCGCAAAAACTTGGATCCCGGGAGATTGAGAATGTTCAATCCCGCCAATACTGGGATTGTAATTATACTGCGGGATTGCATCCCTACTCCATACCAATAAACGTCCTCATCAAAATGTCTTTATTGAATGGTTACGGGTACATTAGGTGATAATTAAAAAATAAACACCAAAATAGCGTCAAATCCTGCCTTCTACAGCCGTACATCATTCCCTGCTATTCAAAATACAAAATTTAATTAAAAATTGATGGATCCGTTATTATTATTAATATTATTCACTGTTAAGTCTACATAGAATAAAAATTAAGATAAAAGTTTTCTTATAACACAAATTAGACAGACCTGCGGGTAG
Source organism: Ditula angustiorana (assembly GCA_963691745.1). Taxonomy (NCBI): domain Eukaryota; kingdom Metazoa; phylum Arthropoda; class Insecta; order Lepidoptera; family Tortricidae; genus Ditula; species Ditula angustiorana. Next base: position 6,331,275 of record OY829496.1, on the reverse strand, counting down.
GGATAAATGCTGCTTGTTAATATTAAAAAAAAAATCCCTTTCTTAGAAGAAAAAAAAACAGTTCTATTGAAATGAAACAATTAAATGAGTTTATATCGCGTGTATTGTAACGAATCTAATTCACAACGATTCGAGCTTTTTTCAGGACTCATGTTCACGGGCAGACCGACAAAAATAGTTAATAATACCTTGTTTTATTTCAATGTCTACAAGTCGCGAAAACGTAAGTCATTATTATAATAGTTCTATGTTTTCACAGGAACAATATAAATAAAAGTTTGTCGGTAAATGAAACTTTTTTCATTCATATTCAAAGAAGTTTTCAAATAACTCAGCCAGTTCTCTTTGATTTATATGTAGTTAGAATTTAATCACGTACCTTCCGAACTTTCCTAGGTGGAACAGTAATATAAATTTTCCTTTTCATTGTGGATAAACTTGCATAGTTTTAAGAATTTCACAAAACACATCTAACCAGACTTAACGGCGAAGATTTAGACTAGACATCCAAGGAACCTTTTAAATACAAGAAGTATGCAAAGAGGTCATAAATTATTCTACTTTCCGGTAGGTTTATTCTACTTCTTGATAGAATTTCATCCATCCGTGTAACGACTTAATATCCTCTATCAACTCCATCCTTCGTACACTAAACCTTTAATAACATCAGTGTACTTCCGACCTCTTCAAGACATTATGTATGACACTACTTCATGAATAAGTAACACTGGTTTAGCCCTGATACACGATGAAAAAAAAAAACAGTACACATATTTCCGCTTAAAACATCCGCAATCTCGACACGACTTCACCATCGAGGGGCGTAAAAAAGACTACACAAGATGACAGGACATCTTAATGATCTAGATACATTAACTACCATCGCGTTAGACCTTCAGTAGCATCACCAACAGTAAAGCACTGGTTTTCAGCACAGGCCTCATTTCACTGGTTGTCAACTTATCTGGCGTCTTAAAATCCATAATAATCTTCGTAACGGCATTTTTATCTAACTTAATGAGTTATGGGCATTTATTGTCTTGTTTGCTGGAGATAGTGGGATTATGTGTACGGCAGACGGCCTAGTACGCTAGGCTTTGTCGTGGAAGACCCTTTCTAACCAAGCATGTGCAAAAGGGACGGATACTTTATATTTGCGCGTTTGTTCGCGTGGAATTAGTAACCTATGTCCGTCAGGGATGGTGTAGCTTTCTATCTGTGAAATATTTTTTGCAATCAGTTCAGTAGTTCCCACTTCAAACTAACAAACAAAGTTTACCTCTTTATTATATGAGTGTAGATGTAGATAAACGCTACTGTGTACTAATAGAGAAGGATGTTAAAATAAAATGATGTAACAATCCAGCCTTTTAGTTCCATTGCTTGGGCCAGGCCTCCATTTTTGTTAAGAGGAGATTCTCCATGCAGATTCGTGACTATTTAAACTTTACAAAAGTTATTCTTTTAAAGTTTACAAAAGAAAGTCTTGTAGATACGATAATCCAAAGGCAAAAAACGTGTTTGATAAATAATTTGACAAACTAAATTGATGTTTGTCAGATAAACTATGTGGTTGAGAAATATGTTTCAGAGTTTCAGGTCATGTACATTAAAAAAACTGTTTGACAAATTATTTGACAGTCAGATCAGAGGTCATGTCTGCGAAAAAATTACAATTTGTCAAACTAACAAAACAAAAAATACATTTTTTTGTTGATGTGATTCACTTATGCCTGGAAAGAGCAAAAATTGTGGCATAACTGTAGGTACCTCACATTTGTTAAAAATATGTAAAGCTTTTTGTTTATGTATTATTTGTTACCTAAACTAACAAACAATCAGGATATATTATCTTTCATTAGTTTCATTGTTTACTTACACAATCTATCTATCCAGTTAAAGCAATTGAACACTTTCATTAATTAAACAAAAGCTTGAAATCAACAGATACTACACACAATTAAACCTACAATCAACCAAATTAACAAATATATGCCTTAGAGTACAATGCTTTTCACTATTTTAATACTATGATTCTACTAAAGGTAAAAAGCATTTTCACCTTCTACATTCTTTAATTTATAAACAATTTTAACATTTTAAATCTATTAAAGAAAATACAAACAGCAACAAGCTCGCCAACACGAAAATTGTTTTGTATTGTATTTTTATGTATGTCAGTTTGTAAAATATTTATCTATGGGCCCTTATTGTCTGAAAATAAATGTTTTATTTTATTTCTTTATTTTTTTTATGCCAGAATTAATACTCTACAAGACTGGACAATAATTGTGCTCTCTACACATTATTTTATTTTGGATACATATGACACTAAAGAAATAAGCTAATGTGGAACCTTCATTACAGTTTAAGGAGATAATTATCAATAATTATTATTTATCTTAATAATTAATTATCGCGGAAAGGGAGCAGAGTTCCAAAGTGAAATTATTCACTTACATTTATGTGTAACCAAAAATTTGAATTGAAGAAAAGGTGTCCCAATAATTCATAGTGTTCATAATTAGTTTGCATCAAGATAAAAAATGATCAGCTCTGGCAATTTTTTTGTTATAAAGTTGGAAGGCAAACAAGCAAGTGGATCACCTGATGGTAAGTGATCACCACTGCCCATAGATGCTTACAATTTACCACTATAAAGATTGCAGATTCTGTACCAACTCAGAGGGCAAGATGGAAAATCTCAAATTATTATATAATTATTTTTAATTACCATGATTATTATCAGGAATTCTAATTATCTTGAGAATTTCAAACGCAGCTTCATCAAATATTTACAAGTAGCATAAGCTAGTGCCAAGGTGCCAAAACAATTAAAAAAAAATAATTTACTTAATAGTTTTTATTAGGGATTGTTAGTTTCAAATAAATACATAGAAGTCAATGTTTAAAAATACATCTCTTTTGTATGAAGTAATCATTAGAAACTTCTCTGTAAGCGAGGCTAATAAGCAATAAAAATATACTCAAGGTAGGTATTTTATGATCATGGTTCTTTTATTGTCAGTTTTATGTGCCTTATCAACGTTTGTTTTATGGCAATTATTAATAGTCACTATAGATGCATCCATTACTGAGTTTGGATGTTTAACCATAGTTAGATGTACAACTTGAGGAACTACAAATACAGTTAATTTAACATTTAAGTATCTTTTTATGTCTTTTTTAAGACAAAAAATAGATACTCTACTTTATTTTTGTTGGCATACAAAGCATTCTAATAGGAATTTATTTCTGCTTCAATGAAAGCAAAATATAATCACATATAATATAATTAGGCAAAGTATATTCACCTCTATGCAAATAGTTAGTTAGAAAATTAGGTGGGATAAATTTGACACAATTGAATGAACATATTGACAACTATACATATATTTGAAACTATCCATTCATCCTACCATACACAACCAGTTGTAAACAAAAACAGAATAAAATTAAGTGCCAGGCCTACAAGCGAGTCTATCTACTTATAAAATCCTTACTAAATGGGGCTCCTCCGAGACAGCCGACGAGACAATTAAGGGGTCACTGTCCTCGTCCCGCGGCCTGTCCGAGTCCCGTTCCGTTCGGATACGGGTGCATGCGTCACATCTCTTCATTGCTATACATACTTCTTAACTGTGACAGTTAATTGCGTCCTATAGGTAGGATTAGTGATTAAACATAGAGTTACCAACCAGTCCATAGCTGGATATTTAAACAAAAAACTATGACAACTACCCGCTTTAATGAAGATTTATAATAATTTTTGGCAGGTACCTCGATATTGCTCTCGTCGAGAAGAGAAGCATTTTCCATGGCACTTAAACCATTTAAAATAATAGAAATATCACAGGTATAACTTTAAAGTATCGACATTAAGGCAGTGGTCGAAAACAACCAACGGCCATTTGTGGTTACTGGCACGTCATTAAGTTGCAGGCTCAATCTCATTCGTAGTCCGAAAAGCAATTAAACAAAGAATAGGCGGCTAAAGAAAATCATTGTATGCTAATCAACAGCTCAACCATTACCTAAAATGACGACTGGGTTATCTCTTGCAAGGCACGTGGAACGTGTGTGGCCTACGATACTAACTCTAAAACTAAGAGAAAATTGAAAATATGTTAGATTTTTACTTACAACTGTTAGTTGGTCTCTTTTGTATGCAAGCGTATTCCATAGAATACAGCGGCTCTTTCAAACAGATAGCTCCATTGTTGAAGCGGCACTTACTGACCAAGTCGATAATTGCTCAATTTAAATAATGCAAATGGAATAATAAAACTAATAAAATACAAAAATTAAACGCTATTTCAATGTGCCTACTTTTCTGACAAATTTGACCCGCCACAGATAGGAATAAATTATGATCTTGCAGATGTCATTTTTACTTTTTTTACCGGTTTTTCTAGTGTAGCCCGTAAAAGTATTTTAAGGAATACTGAGTATCATACGAGTATTTACTCAGAACATGTACGTATTTTTTTACGCTAGCAATCCAAATTCCAGCGAAAATTAAAAAGTATTTCTACACGTCATCTGAAGACTGTCAAACAGATTCGACGCGAGGATTTTCCTATTTTTAATGAAAATTGCCTATTTTTCAAGTGATTCAAAATGGTAAATAAAACAAGACAAACAACAATTGCCACAACAGTGCTGTTTAATACAAATATCTCACAAATTTTGCGTGTACACCCCCTCAAACTTTGTCATGTTTCCGGCGTATGTTTATATTTTTATTACTTAGTATTTCGTTAATTTCAGGTGCTTATAGCAGCTACGGTATGCACAAAAGCGGGGAAAGGTAATTAGATTTACTGTACTCCTAATGCCAATTAATTTCACATTAGTTTAGTTGGGTTTTTTATTTAAAAAATGTGTTCTCATTTTTAGCATTGGTGTCTCGTCAATTCGTCGAAATGACGAAGGCGCGCATAGAGGGGCTATTGGCTGCGTTCCCAAAGCTCATGACCGGAGGCCGCCAGCACACATTCGTGGAGACCGAATCCGTCAGGTATAGTAATAACAGTTTACTACAAAATATCTGGATTTGAGTCCAAATATTTTTGTTTACTCATTTATTTAGTATGATGCAATTCCTACTATTTAACTTACTAAGTTATGTGCTTCACTAAAAACTTTATTTGATAATTAATTGTGAAATGCATCTCTTTTACTCTTTAATGCAAAAACTAAGAAACGGATTTCAATGAAGCTTCATAATATGATTTCTGATGTAGATCTTATACATCAGAATAACATATAGGCTATAATTTATATGCACAGCACACAGCATTTTTTAACTTTACATAAACAAAGTGAGATATCTTAGAAATAAAGGTCCTGGGCACTATCTCAATTTATATCTCAAGCTACTAAAAATGTTTATAGAAAAATAGTTAATGGCAAGTGGGAGTAATCAGTTATGTCCTGGCAGGTATGTGTACCAGCCGCTGGACAAGCTGTACATGCTGCTGATCACCACCAAGGCCAGCAACATCCTCGAGGACCTGGAGACCCTGAGACTCTTCAGTCGTGTGGTAATTATTTTACTCTCATATTATAAACTCTTGACAAGAATAGCCTGTGCTCATCTGTTCTCCAAAAAAACTCGCCAATGCATATGCTCAAAAAATGAATTGCAAAGTGTGAGCAGAGGATTTTTTGTGCACTAATGCTTTTGCAGTTTTAAGATTACCAAGCATACTTGGTCTTTGCAAGTAAATTTTATTTCTTGGTTTTGCAAACTCTGCTGATAATTAAATAAACATTGAAACTAAAGGTTTTTAAAATCTGTATTGCAATCTTAATGATTCAAAGTTCTAATTATGGCCAAAACTCAACTACACTATTTTCCTTTCTATTTTAATTGTATTTATTTAACCCACAGGTGCCTGAATACTGCACTCAGCTGACAGAGGCTGAAGTCTTAAACCAAGCCTTTAACCTGTTGTTTGCTTTCGACGAGATTGTCGCCCTCGGTTACAGGGAGAGTGTCAATCTGGCCCAGGTAACTATACATCTATACATCACCTCACTTGGCATTGCACAGTCCTGGTGGCCAACTGTTCAGTATGTCCCGTTTTTCAGCTATCATTTTAGACATGTCCTATATTTTAATATGAAAAATACAGGATCATACTGTATCATAAACACGTTGTCCCGCATTTTTTCCATAAATCCTGTAATGTTAGATCAAATGTCCTGTAAAGTGAACACACCGGGTTGGTCACCGTCTGGAGGACTACACCAGGAAGCATCTTAGTTGCAAATGCGTTAGTGGTCCCATTGTGTCCAACAGCTGGCTAGTAGGGTAATCATGAAGGTTCTTAGATTGGAAAGGCTTCCATGACTTAATTTGCTAATCTATGAGGGGATGGTCGTTCAACCGGTGAGTTGCCTTAGGCTCTAGGATATTATATAGATTTCCTTCCTACTTCGTAGACCAACATTGTTCAGAAATTTCGGGATTCCTACAAGTATGTGTAACTAAAATGGCACTATACCTGGCAAAAAAAAAATGTCTGTTTCGGTTGTATTGCAACAGTCGCAACTAGACTGCGACTCGCGACTAGACTTTCTGAGGGTGGTAGGACCTTGTGCAAGGTTTGTCCGGATCGCTACCACCATCTTGCTTGCTAATCCTGCCGCTAAGCAGCAGTGCTTGCATTGTTGTGTTCCGGCGTGGAGACCAAGACAGCCAGTGCAATTACTGGCACAAGAGGTATTCCATCTTAGCCCTCTGGGTTGGCAACGCATCTGCAATCCCTTTGGTGTTGCGGGTGTCTATGGCCGGTGGTGATCATTTACCATCAAGTGACCCAATAAAAAAAAGACTGTCTACTATTTAAGGGAATAAATAAAGGATGCAATTCTTTAAATGTATTGTTGTATCTCGCTATTAAATTATTGTTTTTTTTTAAGGTCCGTTCATTCGTTGAGATGGACTCTCATGAAGAAAAGATCTACCAAGCAGTGAGACAGGTGAGCCACAGATTTTTTGTTTTCCATTAGAACCATAATTAAGTTATTATTGTGAAATAAAATATGGGACTTTGCAAAACTAATTTACCTTTATTATTTCGTGACCGAAATATCTTTCTCTCTATTATTAGACGCAAGAGCGAGAGGCGGCTAACCGCATGCGCGAAAGAGCGAAGGAACTACAAAGAGAGAGGCTAGAGGCTGCCAAGAGGGGCGGGGCGCCGCGATCGCACATGTCGTTCGGTAAGTTTTAAAACGTCGCTTCTTAATATTATCAAACCGCGATAATATAATTGGAGGGTAATGTTAGCACACTGTCATTTCATAGACTTGCGTCAAGCTTCATTCCTATATGTATGAAATGACAGTGGGTTGACGTTACTCTCGAATTATATTCTGGTTTGATAAGACGAGGTCTTGTAACTGCACCTATTCGTTTGTTAGTTAGCTAATCAAGAGCTAAAAGTACTTTATACATGTATGGCTTTTGTGCAGGTAGTGGATTCGGCAGCCAGTCGATGTCTTCGGCTTCAAACACGGAACCCATCGCCGAGAAGATACCCACCACGCCGGCTCGCGATACGTAAGTTGCCATTTGATTAAAAAAACATAATTTATAAAGTTACCGTTATTTTGATACCGACGATTACGGAACGGTAAGCTTTAGATATTATCATGTTTCTAAACCTTTTATAAATGCAGGTATTTCTGAAAAAGCTCCTGTTTTGGTTACAAAACTTTGACTCAGTTTATTTTATTCGTACCTTGGTCAAAATGACCGGTATAAAATAACGGTAACCTTCAATTTGTCAGTCACCGAAGTTATTCTCGCTTTTTCTTCATTATCCTGCTGTGTCTCTCTCTCTCTCATCGATATAAGAGGACAATAGATCTGCTTACCTGTTCGGATCGTTACAAGCCTCGCGTCACCACTTTGCGACGGGGTGAAGCTGGTGAAGAGGGGCTTTCAATATTTAGCCATTGGATCAACTTTGAATCTTATAGTGCTTCCAAGTTTTCCAACTAGCAGCGTCACAGGCGTCGGATAGCAGAACTAAAAATATGACGCCACTGTAAAACGTACAAAACGCAGAGCCGTTTACTTGACCATTAGCACATACAATTTTATTCACGCCATTCAACATAGACTACCAAATAGACTATGGCCGGCTGCTCCGTCACTGCGTTGGACACACTTCTATAGTTTTCTCATTTCGATGCTCTCTCTGCTCGCTCGGAGACATCGTAACATTTGTACGGTATAAAGATTGTGAAGTTATCAACATGCGCGGTGCAGGCGGCCGGCGACGCGCTCGGCGATGAAGCTGGGCTCGCGCGGCGCCGACACCGAGTCGTTCGTGTCCCGGCTGCGCAGCGAGGGCGACGCCGTGGGCCCGGCCGCCGCCGCCGCCAAGCCCGAGGCCAAGCCGCCCGCGCCCAACCAGAAGGAGTGAGTCCATACTGCTTACGCTTAGATAGGAAACGATCCTTTGTACCCTATCCAGATGTAAGCTATACTTAGCTTACTTTTTGCCACTGACGTTTTCGAAGTGAATCCCAGTAGTGTTAAAATGGTTCATGATTAACTCCAAAATTAGTCATTAGGTACGGTCAAGGAAATTGAAACACGTACCACCGTAGAACCTAGTCAAAGGGACATACGCATGACATTTGTATGACACAGCCTGGCGTTTAACGCGTCGCGTCGTTGCGATAGGGTTCTAAGGTGGTACGTGAATATATTTCCCCTACTGTACCTCAAAATGTAATGAAAATTGAGCGTCAAAGTGAAGTCAAAAGAAGCGTCAAAATAAGTGACCTGGATATCAAAGAGAGTTGAAATAAAACGCACGTTAGAGTTCGAGAATCAGCGGTAAGTGATATCAATGTTATAAGTATATATTTGTTGCAGTGTACACTTGAGGTTCGAGGAGAGGCTCAACTTGGTGGCTGGACGCGACGGCGACATACAGAACTTTGAACTTTCCGGTGAGTTAATGAATTAAGAATTGGGATTAATGTTTTAAAGGTTGGAATACTAGAAATAGAAAACGAAGACGTTTTTAGTTCCTGAACGTTCCCGGGTTCAGTTTTTAATTTTTTTTAATATCTGGCACAGTAGGATATAATCTGGTTTTGTAACTTTTTTCTGTTCAAATTAAGTAATATGACTTTGAAAATATTTGCATATTCAAGTATGTTTCTTTTTAATTGAAATTATCTCGCGCAATACAGTACTTTTTAAGGTATTGTGTAAAAAAGAATTCCACAGAACTTAGTCTATTTAGTGTTGGAGCGAATGTACCAAAAATTTCAAAAGCTGTTTCGCTTTGGGTAAAATACTCTGATCACCGTACAAATGTAGTGTTATGTTGCGTGCAGGTCTCCTGACGCTGCGGATTAGCAACGAGCAGTTCGGACGCATCCACGTGCACGTCGACAACAAGGACACGAGGCCGTTGCAGTTGCAGGTAAGTCTTCACCGAGTAGCGGCCTTTCATCTTTGTTATTTTGCAATAACCTTTTTAAAACTTTTGTCAAACCGGTACCGTTATTTTATGTTGGTATAAACCGTTATTCTTATACCGGTTTCGGCTACATTTCACTGACTAAAATACACCATTACATTAAATCAATAAAGAGTATTTGTTGTTTGTTGTTGCACATTACTTAATTCACAAGTGAATCTGAGCTTGCTTCCCTTCAGTGGCGGATTTACACATTTGCCGCCAGTAGGCTATTCAATTTTCGCCACCGGCCGGCGACGGGGCAGGCCAAGGCGCAGATGGCGGCATGATCTGGATGTGTTTTCAAATGACTGGCCAGAGATTGCCAAAGACAAAGGGAACTGGAAATCGGATCGAGAGGCCTGTGCAAAGCAATTGGACACACTTGCAGGCTAACATTCCATTATTATTCCTAGAGTCGTTTTCTCCCTGTAAATAAGGTTCTTTTTGTTCCTGTAAGAAAAAAAATGACTAAATTTGCCGCACCCCAAAATCTGTCACCCTAGGCTCCAGCCTACTCAGCCTACTAGTAAATCCACCACTGCTTTCCTTTAAAATAACTTTCTCTTCCCAAGACCCACCCAAACGTGGACAAAGAGGCGTTCCGCGCCAGCGGTGTCATCGGCCTCAAGCAGGCGCAGCGGCCCTTCCCGCTGCACAGTGACGTCGGCGTGCTCAAGTGGAGGCTCGCCACCAACGACGACAAGCTGGCGCCTATCTCAGGTACCGCATACCACTGGTAACGTAACGGCACAGAATAAATAATAGTACTTACATACAGAAACTTCTCTTTCACGACCGCGATTAAACGAATTCCAAATTTATTGACACGCACAAAAAGTTTGTATTACTTTATACGCATTCGCCAGATGGCTCGCGTCAAAAGAAACGCGCCCGTCTTCCCTCCGCAACTCCCGGCGACACGTTGGAGTTGCGCTGCATTCGTTTTCAATTACACTGATATATCAAGAGCGCGCGGCGAGCCGACAACCTACTGCGATTTGCCTACTCTGTAGGCAAGGCGGCTGAGCGTACCTACAGTGCGGAGTGGAAGCACGCAGCGTAGCGACGTCGGCATTGCCATATGCCAACGCCATAATCGGCACATCTCTAGTATAGATGCATCTATTATAATATATGACTCAGTATCCGGAATATCCCTGATTTTGTGGTGCATAGTGGTAGTTAGTGTGTGCAAGGATGCATTAGTGTGTAACTGTAAATGTAAAGGGCGAGTGCCGAGGAATAAAATGACAGCAAATAACAATAGATGTTGTATTCTAAATTGTTTTAAACTTTCGCGATTTTCACACATGGTTATAACGTTATCGGGACTTTAATGTGATAAAAATATAGTTGTTAGCGGCAGGCTCAAGCGACCTCCTTGGAATACCTTAATTGTCACTGCTTTTGAAAATTGTTTTACCTTTGTCAGTCGTACGTCTACTTTTCCACTGTCTTTACCGCTCCTTTTAATATATTTTCTTATTAGTTCACAAGTGGTATTTATTTCCGAGCCCGACCGTCAACAATAGTGTTAATTTACCTCGACGTTTCGGTCATGTTTCAACTGCCGTGGTCTAAAGTGAAACATGGCCGAAAGGTCGAAGTAAATTAACATATTTTTATCGCGTTAAAGTCCCGATAAAGTTATAACTATGATGTTGTATTCGAGCTGGTCAATCGTACACTGAAATTATAAAATATACTTAACACTATGTAAACTAATTCGATGCATGTACAGATTTATTGGTTTTATTGCAAGCTATACATGAATCGCTGCAGAAAATGTACACGCTTACAGTGTTAATATTCTCTTCCAGTTAACTGCTGGCCGTCGGAAAGCGCCGGCGGCTGCGACGTCAACATCGAGTACGAGTTGGAGCAGGAACATCTCACGCTCAACGATGTCCACATCAACATTCCGCTGCCGTAAGTCCGCCATATTATACAGCGTGTTTGAAACCACGAATTTCCTTTTAAAAATGTATTTTAAGAGGATATAGCAGAGCTTATATACAGTAAAAAAAAAGGTGAAATACTTGGACTTAGTTCGTTTCAGTAGAATGACAGCTTCTGTGTTGATAGTTTTTGATGAAGACAGAATAGTTCTGTTACTTATTGAAGAAATAAAAGAACGAATGGCGCAATATAGTTTATATGACTTATGTATGTGAATTCTTTATTGTACACAAAACATAATGACAAAAAGAGTTATAGTGATGTACAAAGGCGAACTTATTTTAAGGGATCTCTTTCAGTTAACCTTTGAGTGTGTGAAAGGAATATCTTAAAACATTGACGGCCGCGGAGTGCTACGTGCTAAGCTCGTAGCAAGGGTTTTCCGCTTTGTAGCGAAAACGCGCTACGACCAGAGAACTCACCTAGCGTGTCCGTGGCACTGAGTGTGCTAATATTTATTTATCTAGTAATATTGAATCTCTCATAATCCCAGTAAAATATAGATACTGTAGGTGTCCATTGGGCGGCAATCTCTTAACATCAGGTGGACCAGTTGCCCGTTCATCGGCTTTAACCTCGTAAGGCCCCATGTCCTAAATGTCGGACAAATGACAAACTGACGTTGAACTCACTGTCTCAAACGATCTGGTTCAAAATTCATAGAACAAAATGTTACGTGGACTCTACGAGGTATATATTTATTTTATTATTTATTTAATTCAGACGACAAAAGAGGTCCATAGTTGTGTTAGTTATTCTTAGGCTATGTTAGTAGTAATATATATATGTACATAAATAAAAATAAGTAAATAAAAGTAAATTCTCTCTCTTTTGCTCAAAGGTTAGCTGGAAGAGAGCCCTTTAAGGGATAAGGTCGCCTTTGTACTACTTCCTGTATTTTTCTGTGTATTTGTAAGTGCTTATGTACAATAAAGAGTTTACATACATACAAATATATGTATAAAAACTTAGCCCTAACGTTCCCCCCTCAGCGCCGGCAACAGCTCGGTGGTGGTCCACCAGTGGGAGGGCAGCTACGCGCAGAAGGGCCGCAGCCTCGTATGGAGCATCCCGGTCATCAGCAAGCAGCAGCGCTCCGGCAGCCTGGAGTTCACGTGAGTCCGAACTAGCTGACCAACTGTGTGTGCTCATTGTACAGTACATGTGATCTAAAATTCAGAGTCCGATCGAAAGTTCGGTTTGGTTTCGGTTTCGGCCGAGTTTCGGCCAAAAATCAAGTTTCGGTGGCAGTTTCGGTTTCGGCCAAAATTGGTAGGCAAGTCGCAGTAGGTTGTCGACTTGCCGCGCGCCCGCTCACTCACCCTCGCTGCGTCATTGTAATTGAAAACGAATGCAGCGCAACCCTAACGTGTCGCCGGGAGTTGCGGGGGGAAGGCGGACGTGGGCGGCGTGTTCATTTTGACGCGAGCCGCCTGGCGAAGTAATACGAACTTTTTGTGCGTGATTCGTTTAATTTCGGTCGTAAAATAGAAGATTCTGTACGTTAGTACTCAAGGGCGGATCCAGCTTTGGCGCCAGGAGGGGGTCACATAGTCGTGGTCAAGTCAAGAACTTATAATTTAATTTTGATAACAATAGATAACCAGCTCAGGGGGGGGGGTCATGGGGGTCATGGATCCGCCGTTGTTAGCACTATTATTTCTTCTGTGGTCAGGGTGACCCCGGCAATCCCGAACGACTTCTTCCCGCTGTCGGTGTCGTGGAGCTCGGAGACCACGCTGGCGCTGCTGGCTGCGACGCGCGTCGTGCAGGCCGAGGACAACCAGCCCGTCGACTACTCGCAGGAGGTCAGCTTCCACCCCGACAAGTACGAGATCGTGTAGGCGCCGCGCCGCGGAAGCCCGTTCAGATGCGTCGTCGAAACTATAAACTCGGTTTTTGAGGCATCCACTACCGGCGACGCTTCCCGAAGTTGACATCTCTTACACATATTGTGGAAAAGCAATAAATATGAGTATTGAAGTTTCGAATGGCTGCGGAATAGACTGTTTGACTGCATTAAAATATCCAAATTATTGTCACTCTAGATTAAAGCGTATTCTTGTTGTTAACTTTGCAAATAAACTCTAATGAAAATTGGATAGGTAAAGTTTTTTGTATTGATGTAGGTAAATCATATTTTTATTCGATATCATCAAAGAGATTTAAAAACTAAGGCCGTTTAATTTTTATTTGCTATATCTATTCCGAAAACATTTTTATAATCAGCGAAATGACAGCTTAGTTGCCATATGACTGATGGGGGTTTTTTGCCCTGATCTTCACCAATGAAAAAAAGAAATAAAAAAGAACTGTCAACAAGTCTCAGTTGTCATCGTCAAACAGCAAGTTTTGAATGTTTGGCATATGTATGATGCTGCAATTGATAAAAGTATCAAGAACGCATATATGCGTTGCCGGCAGTGGAAGTGTAAGATGCATACGTTTTTATATGTGATTTCCGATTCAATTTCGCTACAAGTCTAAAACATGTTTTTATTGTGCCTTGTTCCATGCGTTTTATCAGCACGTTTGAGTAAATGATGAGAACAAGACATGTTAAAAAAAAAAGTGTTTTGCGTCACATATAAAAATGTTTTGCGCTGTCTAAGTCACAGAACAATTGAATAAGATAGAATAGCCTTACACCGAGTTTTACGTCGCCAATGCATTATTAATAAATGATCAAACGTTGTTATCGTCCCTCTGACACTTTATCAGTCAAATCCAACCGTGACAGCGATATAAATACAAATCACGACGGAAGGCCATTCTAAGCTTATTCGTGGATTCTGTGGTTTAAGTAATTACCTAGTAGATTAATTTCCTTGTTAGAATTAGATAAGAATGATGTTATTATTCCAACCATTTGCCGGCCAAGCGTAAAAAAAATGTAGTGCGAATTTGAATCTAATGTCATCATTGTACAACATAAGGTTCGACAAAATGGAGTCATGACCTATCATGGAACTATGTTAAAGTGACGTTATAAGTTAAATTGTAAGATGTCACTTACTATTTTACTAAGTATGCTAATTTGACACGGTTCTATGGTGCGTTAGAGTTTTTGAATCTAATGTCATTTGTACATAGATTATTTTCGCACAATATCAAAGCTGGCATTTTATCCAGAGCTGTGCAAGGAAGCTTGCCATTTCGAGTGTATAAAGAAAACCGGCTAAGTGCGAGTTGACCTCGCGTGGAGAGGGTTCCATATAATATTCCGTAAATGAACGTATTATATTGACTTTAACACTTTAGCTCTAATTGATAGAATTCTTATAGGTTTTCCTGTAATCTACAAGCAATGAACTATATTATGTTTTTTTTTTCAAAATTTTAGGCTTAGTAGAATTGGAGATCAGGGAGGAATGGTTAATTTTTATCTTCTTTCATGAATAAAATCAAAACTATTCATTTCATTATAATAACAAAAATATATTTGAGATCCTCATAATGAGCCCTTGATACATGACACAGAAAGATTTGCAAAACTTTTTTTATTTAATAAAAAGAGCGTATTATAGGTACATAAGCCTTCCTTTTGCCGTAGTCAGTAAAAAGTATACAAAAGGCTTATGTTAATAAAACTTGACAATACACTTATTGGACAGTATGCGTCGAATGGGAAATGACGAATTAATTTATAACTTGCCTCTGTCAAAAAATCTTGCTTTTCGACTCGGTTTTCAAGTAAAATTTGTATAAAAATTTGCCAATCAAACGAATATTGTTGTAAAAAGCGGTGAGAATTCGAAATACAGATCAATCTATTTCTAACTGCATTCAGTGAGTACTTGTAAATTCGTAAGGTTCGGCGCACATCTCTGGAGAAAGCCAGTGTGGTAGTTAGAATCGAATAACCATGAACAATATCTTATACTATACGAGCAATTTCTTTGTCTTTTCTTTAGATATTATAAAACGAAAGTCGCTATCCGTTCCTCTATGTCTTCATGGTATCTTCGGCCACTTACTTCTTCTAAACCAAGCAACGGATTTTGATACGGTTTTCACTGGCATTAAGATTATTTTACGTATAGTCGACCAAGTAATTGCTTGCCCACTTTTGAACTTTATCGCTTTGTAATAAGGTCGAAAAGTGGTCAAGCACTTTCTTGGTCGACTATACATGCATTTTATTTCAGTTTTCGTTACTAAATTGCACCCATGCGAAGCCGGAACGGATCGCTAGTTTACATTGTATAAATGCATTTTACGGGATCAAAAAGATGTCTTTTCTTGATCAAGAGGTGCAATTTTTTAATCTCACCAAGTGACTAAAGCTCACCAAAATGACCGAATCTCTATGAAAAACGGTCATTTTGGTGAGCTTTAGTCACCCCGGGAGATTCAAAAATCGCACTCCAGGACAGGATCTATCTGTCTGCCAAATTTCATCTAAATCCGTCTAGCCGTTAACGCGTGATTGAGAAACAAACATTGCTTTCGCAATTATAAATAGTAGGAACAAGGATATAGGATATTGTTCATGAATTTCCGTTACTGACTGTACTTAGCGATCATGATGTTAATTAATATAGGTTTATTTATAATTATGTATTCCTTCTGTTGATTAAGACCAATTATATTTCAAAGTGTAAAAGTATGTCCGAACCTGCACTTGTTTCGGTTCAAATTGTTTTGCTAGAATTTATGATGTGAAACATAACAATACGATACTGTATATTATAATATAAATGAAATATAGTGAAAACGATAAAATATGGAAATAAACGTGCGTTTTATTGTGCATGCATAATGTACTGGCTGTTTCTGTGCGGTTGGCTTGTGATGTGTTCAGGCTTGGGGGACGATTTTTTTGCAAACTTGTACGAGCTTTGGGCCCGAGAGGGGCTCTCAGAACGGAGTAACCTGTCTGAAATCTGTTAGTCAAACCTTTTTTTCCAATGATATAGTTTAGCGACGTAAGGTAACCAGGGTATCAAAAAACCCTTACTTTTTTCTGACTTTCCCTTACCGCTTTGCCTAATTTCCCTGACCAACAATATCCATATTTAAGCAAGTTTTCCTTATTATTTTTATAAAAATAAAACTATTGATTGTTGGTTTCGTGGCGTCTTAAATCAGACAATGGCGGATAAAATGTCAATTTTTTGAGACAGCTGCTAGTTCAATGGGGCTTGTTGGTAGACGAATTAAAAAATTAAATACCAACAATAAAATTTAATGCAATGAAAATTCGGCCTCTGGTCCAGTCAGCGTCAAAAATTGGAGCGAATAAAGTGCTCAAAAATATCTGCGGATCGATTTTTGACTTTAGCCAGCCGCGGGCTAATCAAATACGCGAGCGTATATTTTAGCCGGCATTGATTGGCGCTTGTAGGGTTGCCAAGATCTAACACCGAATAGCCGGACAGACCAGGAGTGCGATCTTCGAATCTCACCGGGTGACTAAAGCTGGCCGTTAAAAATGGCCGTTTTTCATAGAGATTCGGCCATTTCGGTCAGTTTTAGTCACCTGGTGAGATTCAAAATTTGCAACCAACCTAGTTTAGCCGGACACTTGGGTAAAAAGGCCGGACATGCTTAACTATTAAAGATTTTTGTATTAGTAGCGATGCAACGCGAGGCAGGGGGAGCGGGACCGACCACGTCACTGGTCAAATGCAAAAAGCCTAATAAAAGCCGGACTGGAATTTGGCCGGACACGCATTCAAAAAGCCTATGTCCGGCTTTATCCGGACGCCCGGCAACGAAAGTCAAAAATGACCCCATGAGATCTACTTTATTGTCAAATACGTTCGGGGTGTTTGATTTTTGACCAGCTTGCCCGCTCCGATGTATTAAATGCTGTCAAGTCGCTTTTATAGAGATTTAAGTTTGATTGAATCGTTGTTCCAGCTTTTCCCGCCCTTAAGAACAACCACAACAAGGCTACGACTGTGACCGAAGACGCCTATCCGTGGATCGCGCGCGTCGTTCACTCCCGCTCTAACGACATCCCCCACATCTGTACAGCCTCTTGCATAGACACGAATTTGTTTGTGACCGCTGCGAGGTGTATTTTTCAGTGAGTTTGGTTTGGACATTATTTGATTTTTAAAGAAAATGGAGTTATGGGCCGATAGGGTCCGTGGTTACTATATATGACTGTGCAGGTTTCCTCGCGATGCTTTCTCTCGCCGTAAGAGCGTTGGGTACCTACTACAGTACTTAGGTAATATGTACATGAATTGGAATTGGTGTTAAACGACCGCTATAAAGGATCGAACTCTGTAACGCGACAAGCCCCGTATTATATATTAAAAACAAATAAGAGCCCATTTTTTTTAACTGTCTGTTGGCAAAAACTGATTTAAAAGCATATTTATGAACTACTACGTGAAAACCAAAGGGGCAGGGGGGGAGGTCTTAGCATTTACTAACCGATGTGACCGAGGGGGGACGGGGTTAAAAAATTGGAAGAAATGGTTCACGTAGTATGAGTACGTTCCCTTATGACGTTTGTTGCGAATTGGTTACGGTAGGTATAAATTTAATTAGTTGACTGTACACATTCAAGGGTGAAGCACACTTGTGAGTTGTAACAACTATACTTATTATAAACCGGTGGGCTGATTTTTTTTCTTTCGTGCGCTCAACACCCTCACCGCGCGGTATTCAGTTCCGGCTAAAATTACGCTCACCAATTGTATTTAGGGTTGCCACCTTTTTTTAGGCCGAATAAAGTATTTTTTCATTTAGATAGAACAAAAATAAAGTACACATTATAAAAAAAGAGTATTTATTAATTTTATCCATTATTTGTCCGTAACGAGCCATTAACAATCAGTTTTACGTACATAGAGTATTTTAGCAGATGAAAAAGAGGACAATACTCTACTTTAGAGTACGGGTGGCAACCCTAATTGTATTGGCCCGTGGCTGGGGATTATGTCGAGCGCTCGAAAGTCAAAAATCAACGCGCTGTGAGGGCTCTTAGAGCTAAACTAAAACATTTCCAGCTTAAAGGTGGAGTACATGACAGTCTACTTCCGAAACGCTAACCTGCCTGTCCGAGCTTTAGTCGTACCTACGAACTCTACCAAGCAAATGTTCGACGATATCGGCATCATTGTGATCGACGGTGCTCACGTATCCGATCCCTGGTTTGATTGGCCTACCATCAAGATTTACGATTTAGGGAAGCGAACTGATGACGAATATATGTGGTTCGAAAAATTGCATTGGAACAACACTCAGGACCACTACGTCGTTGGATACGCTGCGAGCGATGAGGTAGAATAATGATCATTATTGTAATTATAACCGTTTTCCAGACTATAGCCCCGAGATGCTATGTTTGCATGCAGAACTCGTTAGCGGGTTGGTTTATGAGTTTCGAGCGCTCGGTATTCGAAAGCTACGGGCCAATCAAAAACGCGAGCGATGTTTTAGCCGGCACTTATTGGCGTGCGGCCAGCGAGTGTAGTCGAGCGATTGGAAGTCAAAAATGGCCCCTGGGCCCCATTCAGTGTGACCAACTTCAAATTAGAGATCCTGCCCTACTTATGCTAGAAAACTAACAAATCCTGCCACTCTTATGGCTAAGCTCCTTTAAGACATTAAGATTGGGTTCACAATCAGAGTTTACGAGCGATAAAAACGGAAAAACGCGGCAATAGCTGTCTCTGGTTGGGCAATGGCCGCGTTTTTGCGTTTTTCTCGCTCGCAAATGCTTACTGTGAACCCAGTCTAAGGCTATACTGCCAAACGTGCCATAGCTTCTATTGCTATCCTGCCAGATACTGCCAGATTTTGAAAACTTCAACCGATCCGGCCAGAAGTCAAAATGAAGGGCTAAACCTGCCAAAAAGGCAGGATCCTGCCACATATGGTCACACTGGCCCCATTTCATAAACGCGACAGGTGACAGTGACAATTCGGTATACATTACTTGCCCATTATGATGTAAGGTGTGTAAGTCTGTACCGTTACTTGTTGACACAGTAATGTACGGCGAATTGTCACCGTCGCCTGTCGCGTTTATGAAATTGGGCTCAGTTCATGAGACCTTGCTTCTTGCCAAATTTCATAGTTCTAGGACAACGGGAAGTACCCCATAGGATTTTGAGTGTCTTGCGAATGTATGAAACATGCAGCATAAACGGCCGTATCTTTCGATTGCGTTGACTTAGAAGTTTGATTTTTTCACGGCCTTAAGGGACTGCAGACCTAAGTACCTATTTGATATTAATTTCAACTCTATACCTCCACGCGTTCTTGAGACAAATGGTCTTGACAGACAGACAGACGGACAATATGGTGATCCTATAAGGGTTCCGTTTTTCCATTTGAAGTACGGAACCCTAAAAAGAAAGATTGAAAGGTTGACTTACACTTCTTTTCCAGTCAACCTACCGCGACGCCAGAACAGTTTACACACTGACCGAATTGCACATATACATCGACATGAAGTTCTGCAACAAGCTGACATCGTTCAACAGAACCCTATACGCCTACTGGGTACCTTGTTACCATTCTTGCGTCAACGGAGTCGAGCAGCCCGAACACGTAGACTGCGAGCCTTACCACGGCGTCGAGGGCGCGGCGGTCATTGATAAGGCTAATAATTCATTGATCGGCATTGTAACTTGGGGCGGGTATCATGGACTAAATCTTTATACCCTGCCCGTTGGATTCTCTTTTCTAAATTCTGACAGTTTCTTTGAGGATTTAGATTGTGCGTTGAAAATTAGAGATAGCGGCGTGCTAGCGGCTGGCGATCGTTACCAAACCTTGTGTACGTGAATCGACGAATTAAGCTGAGACTAAGCTAAGCTAGCTGTTGTGAATTAGATGGAACATGTGTAGAAAGCTTTAACTGACCAAAAGATGGCACATGTGTAAATAGGCTTTGCTTCAGCTGTCAACGTTACGTCAAAGTTCATGGCGCCGCGCCGGTCCCTGTCTGTTTTTTATAAATGCAAATTAGATAATTGTGTGTGTGTAAAATCTAATAGAATCTGTTTGATTGAACCAAGACTTTTATTTAAGAGTTAAGTAAAAGACAATACATAATACTAGCTTTAAGCTTCTTTTGTTAGTCTCAATATCCAGACGGTTCTCTGGAAGACATCGCACTTAAACGATAAGACAGCCTATTGACTACCTTAGTAATAATTTTATTTAAAAAATGCATTTTTTGTACGGTTCGAAGCGATAATTATCATTTTCATTAAAGTTAATTATCAATGATAATGCATTATTATTATCGTCGTCGCGCCACCGCCGCGGGGGCTCATTATTAAGGACCACGGACTGGTCCGAAAGATGGGCGTTTTCTCGACCAAAAAATACGTGAGTGATCCGTTTTATTAATATGTCCGAGTCTCACGGTAGTTTTATGTTAAAAATTATTATTATCATTATAAGCTCACGCTTCTTTCCCTTTGGGGTAGGCAGAGACCACAGAACGCCATTTGCCCCGGTCACATTCCTCTCTTCATACATATTCGGCGGTTCCGGGTAGTTCTGAATTGACCTGTCTTCAGGACATCACAAATTTTGAATTTGCTTACATAATCGCCTTTTATCAAGATAATTATTAACATAAATATAGGTTGATAATTATCTTTGACAAGTATAATGAGTGAGGTTGATGAGGATAATACTCCACTCATCAATTTAATTTAGTACCTAGTGTGTAGTTGATTAAAATTCTTGTTTTTAGTTTTTATTCACGAAATTTAACCAAAAAATTTATGAAAGATTACCTAGATTAAAATGTACTAATATGATTTATTTACTAAACTATTTGCTTCTAATGTAAATGTTGATATGTTATATCAGTGACAGAAGGATTTCTAGGCTTAGGTATATCGGTTTGATAGTTATCGGATAATTATCAAAGGGCATATTTATCTTGATAATTCCAAACCCTGATTTTTTGTGTGGTAGGTATGCCTACAATAAAGAATACTTTTTGCTGTTGCTAGCCTAACGTGATTCTCACACAGAAACCGCGCAAATCGCAAATATTTATGTTAGTTAAGGTATTTATCTATGGGCCTATGCAGCGTGAAATAAACTTATTCTACTCTAAATCTAAAACTGTATGCAAGTATCTCAGTTTGGGTAGAAAACACACGCAGTATCACGTACTGACACCGCGTCTCCGTGCGGGAGAAATGTACGTCGCGCCGCGCAACGCTGCGGGGGCGTGCAAGCGTGGGCATAAATCATCTATCCCTTTCGTACATGCTAACAGGTGAGAAAGGGATAAAAGCTTTATGCCTGTGACAAAAGACAGCATGCTAGGACCTTTGATTTAGGGTAGATTTTATTTTCTTGTATAAAATGTTTGTTTAAATCCACAATGAAGTTAATCATTTGCATTAAAATTAAACTTAAATTCAGAATCAGTAAATGTAAATTTAAACTTTTTAGAATTACTATTGTCCATTGCTTGATTAATATCAGTGTTGCTATGTGCGGTGTCCTCTTTTTTATGATCTGTATTAGTGCTGCCCTCGTTTGCAGTGTTGCCAGGATCGACTTGATCTGGTGCTAGGTTGAAGTCGAATCTAAAGCTACTGTCGCCTGTTGTCAAAAATGCTGATTTTCTGAGAAATGTAGCTTTAGGCTGAACTGGGGTGTCTGAAATCTTGATCTTACTTGTCACTGAAAATAAATAAGAGAAAGGTTTTATGTTTACATCTTACATAGACATTGGCTGATTAATAAGATGAACAGTTCATGTGAGCTTCTAGTGAAGATTCCATAGCTCCCCTTGGAAGTTGGCAAGAGGGCAACACCGAGGGTTTTTTGTTTGGTTATGCCCCCATTACAAGAGCAAGTCTCATGTTACCCTTTATTCACCACTAAGTCATAGACTGTTGCCTCTATGTCAAAAGAGAAATAGGAATAAAAACATGCACAGAAAAGGATATAATTCTTAAGCTGGAGATTTTTTCGAAAACAATGAAATGATCCTCATGTGAAATTGATTTGATCGGCATTAAAGTACAATGTTGTCTATTTTACTTATTTCTTAGTATAAAAAAATATTTTCCCAAAAAAGACCTGAAGGTTCTATATGACACTTTCCCTGTATGCCTATGGAAATAAATTTACCTATAACTACTGTACCAATTAAAAAACCCACTTCATATGCTGCATCAAATCAACAAGTAACAGTTTAAAGGTAAAAGGTAAGGTTTAAAATAACCTGACACCATAAGGCGTAAACTATGTGTCATGTATAGATAATATGTTTTTTATTGATGTTTAAAATAGTTCAACCTAGCGCCTGCCCCGGTTTCGCGTGGGTACATCTGGGATGTAAAGAAATGTACATAAAAACCTTCCGTAAAAAAATCTCTAAATAACAGTGAAAGTCATAACAAAATCTATAGCATGGTTAAGAAGGAGAAAGCGGCCAAAGATATACTATAAGGATTTAGGACAGACAGGAACCTTTACCCATTCATAGCCGAAATCGCATCTGCAGTATTATGATAAAGGTATATAAGGTCAAATTTATTATTCCGTGGAATTCGCACGTTTCTAGGTATTACCAGGCAAAAAAATATTTTTTGAAACTGTGGTAAGAAATACAAAGAAAAATAAATGCAAAACATAAATGTTGTGATTGAAATACACAACTTTACAATCACTTCAACGTATTATTAATTAAAACATACTTGAATTAATAATATGAAAAAATTAATAATAAAATATTTAATTATATTCTGAGGAAAAAATAAATTGTTGTGGGTGTCATTCTGATATTATCACATATTACAAACCTTCGGTTTAAGATTATATTTAAATATTTTATCCACACACAATTTGTTTCATAATAGTTATTCCATTATTTAGAATCTTACAAAAATAGACCGCAAAACGTCACCTGTTATTTTCCCATCAAACTATACAAAATTATTATTTGCTATGTCATTCAAATTCTTATTTTAGTTCTAGATTAAGCTTGGACTTCTTTGTCCGTAATTTTTTTGCAGTTTTCGTTGATTTTATTGCTGCTAGTCCGTTGGTTTGGTTTTTGTTATGTTTCTGTTTTCTACCAATAATTTGTACAGTAGAAAAATGTTCCTCATTCCTGAAACGTCTTATAATGACAGGTGTCAGAATTCCAGGGAATGAAAAAGGCGAGTGTAGCATATAGCGATATAGCATCTTTGCAATGAATGGGTTTAATAAAGTACAAGTGAGAAACCTACACTTGTGAGGACCTAGCACAGAGGTCAGTATACTGCTGTTAACCTCCATCAAAATGCCCTTGAGCATATAGACCACTATTTACTAACTTTTTGCTAGTTTTTTCTCTTCTGCTGCCATTTTTGCTCTGTAATCTCCAAAATGCGTCCTCATTAGTTGCCTCTTGCGTATGATGGGCTGGTTGTTGTTTTTTAAGACTGTTAGGACCTTCCATGCTTCTTGTACTAAAAAAAAATTTTTTTATAAACTACTGTACCGACAATCTAGTAAGTAACAAATTAATGCTGCAATTAGTGAGGTTATGCTTAGTTATTATTATTTAGTTATAAAATATATTGTTTTAATTGATATTATTACATTGTTTTTCGTTCCCCTTTTTTTCTGCTAATGTTTTCTCAAGTTGCTGTATACACCAACAGAGTTCTAATTGAAACTGTCTAAGGGATTCCTCTGGGTCTATGCCGTCTGAACTTTCTTTGTCGACATTGACTGGCTTCTGTATGGAATTAGGTTTCTTTTTGGCATGCAACTTTGTAGGTTTCGGCATTTTAATTGTATTCAATTCAAACTTAAAGTTTACACTATATAACCTCGAGTCAATCACTATGACGTTTGTTCACGGCTAGGAAACAGCCATACATTTGAGCCGACCGTAGAGATGCCACTTTTTTAAGAAACCTAATGTCAAACTTATCTGCTTGTTATAGAATTCATTTTCAGTTCTAAAGGTTGGGATACCGTTGGATCAACGTCAGATTTGACACTATTGACAGCGTTGAAATTGAAATTGACAGTAAATGCGAAGATTAAAAATAAAATTTGGTCTGTATATCCTGCTGCCAACACGACGTAGAAAATTAAAAAAAATCACTTTGACCGTTAATTTTCGGTTGACATTTTCTTATGCGAATTTTCTTTTTCAATTTGCGAAAGAAAGATTTATTGGCCTAAATAGCGACTCAACTTTTATTATTTGTTGCAGAATACCAGTCACCAGCTTCACAAGCTGCTATCTTGTGGAAAGAAAAGTTTTGTGATTTTACTTAATTTCTGTGGGTGTTTTGTAGGTTGCTTTTTGTGTTTTCAGAAATGTCTCGTGCCAGAAGGTGCCTCGTCGACGGCTGTTCATCTACATCCCAGACAGCAAGTGTGTGCTGGTGGCCCCGGAGCAAACACCTGGAGCAAGTATGGATGGACCTTCTGAGGTCTCGCAGCTCAAGGTTGACGTCGTCGCTTATGCACCGGAACCGCATTGATCGCAACTCCTGCGTAAGTTATTATTATGAGTTATAAGGGTTAATGTACGCTCAGCTTAGATATTTATATAGATTCATACATAAAGTACCTGAAAGCCTGTGGTGCCTGCCTGGGAAAAAGATTTTAGTGTTGAGCTTACAGTGAAATAATTGTTCTTGATGTAGTATTTTTTTAAGAACATAATCAATAGATTCAAGTGTTATAAAGTGAAGTCCTTCAATTGAATAAAGATGACTAGTTACACTACGAAACCAAAATGTTACTAACAAGTACATTCTCAAATATTTTGACCCATTCTTTTAGGTGTGAAGTTTGGTGTGTGAATCATGAAATATTCTTAGTATAATTTTTCCTAAGTTAACACCCTACACCTATCTTTGTATTTTTCAGGTATGCAAACTTCACTTTGAAGAAAAGTTTTTCAAGGGCGATAAGAGAATTCCATTCTCATGGCCCACACTATTTACCGAACAGGAAATGTCAACTCGCAAACCCGCTTGTCCTGTTACTGTCTGTAAGTATTCATTCTCTTGTATGGATTCCTGTAAATCATTTATATTAAGTATGGATTTAGAAATAATATTGTTACTGAATTGTAAATTTGATATAGAAAGTGTTGGTGGTTTAGTAGTTCAGTTAATGGGATGTTTATGTGATTAAAACAAACCTAGTTTGATGTACCAATGAGTTTTTCTAACATAAATTAACTAGGCAAAAGTGCTATTTCACTAAGAAGTTGAAGTTTGCGGATTGGAATACTGATAAGGACAGCCATTCGTATGATGAATATGAATGTTTGTACCAGAGTAATTGAAACCATAGATATGGAGATACTTAAATACAAGTAAGCATATCCATGGTTCCCAAGTAGTATGGGTAAGCCAAGTAGTAGTGGAATCGAGAGACTAACAGCAAAACAAGATGGCGAGAATTAGGGAAGGCCTATGTCCAATACTGGACTTATCATGGCTGCAGATGATGATGGGTAAGCACTACGGCATGCTCTGTTTGGAGCAGTGTCATAATTAGCCTTTATGCGCCCGGTGCCAGCTTCTATAACGGTGGCTGCGCTCTTTAATATACCACTGACTACCATGCGTGACCCAAAACGTAGTCCTGGATATTTCTGCACCCCTTCAGGGCTTACGCCCTGTGCTCGAGCACCTCTGGCATCGCTCTAGTTACGGCACTAGATGGAAGTAATTGAATCTCTTGATATTGGACCTTAATCTTCTTTTTCTGTGAATTTTTCAGGATAAATAATCCATTAAGAGGTGATCTTTCAAAGGTTTATTTATTGTTATCGTTCCCGAAACACAATTAAGACAAAAATTCATACTTTAACTTGCAACTGGCTATACAGTGTGCAACTAGCTACCACTATAAAAACATAGCACCGAGATATTTATTATGTCGTAGGTAGTACAAAAGTTATAAATTTGTATTTTTTTACATTTTAGCTGTCCAGACACCAGGAGATCATTCCTATGCTGTTGCTGTGCAAATTAATACCGAGTTGACAACCCAAAAAAGAAAATGGACTGAAGCAGACGGTATGCTCATTATTATTAACTATTACTGCATTAATAGTATAATTACAATTATAATCAAATCACAGTATTACTGTTATAAAATAAGAAATAATGTAGTATCCACTGATATTACTTACATTTCCAATGAAATAGGATCATTATCCTACTTTGATATTTGTTTTATTACTTTTGCAGTTGAGATAGCACTAAACATGAAACATATAAGTCATGACCACAGTTATGGGCTTAATCCAAAGAAAAACATGAAACTGTCTGGTCAATATGGTAAATGTAAAATAATTAGTAGGCAATTTATTTAGATTTATAGATAGAACATTTTGCCTGTGTAGTTTGTAGAGTATTTAGAATATATGTCAGACATAAAAGTCTATGAAAGGGGACACCTATAGTCATAAACAAAGTAAAAAATGTCAATATAAACCAAGTCATTCTAAATCTTTTTATTCAATTGTTTCTTAGGAGTTTTGTTGTACAATTGTATGGATTTTTCCATCAGCAAATATGATGATGGTTAATAGTCAGTCGGTAAGTTAGAATATTAAGTGTTCCCTTTATTTCTAGAAGCATTTGTCTTATCGTTGTTAATAGGAAATTGTTAATAGAATAAACAAACATGCACAATTTTTCCTCTAAGTATATTTTAACCAACCCTAGTATTTATTCGTAGTAAGAGACTTTAAAAAAGGAGGACATCCACAATTAGTTGTGTTTATTTTTACCAGATTACTGCAAAGCCTAAAGAAAGTGTTTTGTTTTTAGCAGTCTATGTATGTATGTTTGTAACTCAGGTATGCACATGTGATCTCAAAAGAAAGGGTATAACGCCAAACTAGCCATGTTGAGGTCAAAGGATTATGGGAACCAATAGACACTGATGGAACTCCTGAAATAAAATAGGTGTATAAAAATGGCAACGAGCTTAAAATACCCTTTTTTTACAAAGCAAAAGAGTTAGTTCAAACACGCAATATCAATAAGTGAAACTTAAAATTATTATTTTTGACTGTTCTCACAGTCGCGCGTCGTTGGAAACGGAGTCAGTCGCTTGTACGAAATATGAATGAAATGCCTGTTGCCAGTTAGTAATAAAATCTGTTGCTGGCCGAAATCTTTTTATGTCATATGTCAAAAGTAAGATATTTATTATTCCTAGAGGCAGAATCCTACAGCAAGGGATTAGGGATGAGTATAATAATCGTTAGCCACTTATTAGGACGACGCCTTATAGTTTCGTCCGTCCGTTTGTCACAGTTCACAGTCACTTTTTCTCGAAAACTATAAAAGATACACAGATGAAATATATATTGCACACGTATATACCGTGCCCGGGACGTACCTGTAGCATTTAAATAGACTGAGGCCATAAGGCCAATTCGGCTTTTTTAACTATTCGATTTTTTCATCCTACTAAATTATTATTATAAATGTGAAAGTTTGTATGTTTGGATGTTTGTTACTCAATCACGCAAAAACAACTAAATGGATTTGGATGAAATTTGGCACACATATATTTTATAACCTGGATTAACACATAGGATACTTTTTATCCCGTAAAAATGCATAGTTCCCACGGGATAGCGATAAGTGAGTTATGCGCCGCCGTGACGTCATGAGCAGCAAAGCAACTAATTCTAATTTATTTGTCCAGGAAATATTGCAGATTGCATGTTTCAATCAAACAAGTCTACGCGGACGAAGTCGCGGGCAAAACCAGTACATAATAATTGAATTATTTTGACGTTTTTTATTAACAATTCCTTATGGCAATGCCTTTTTTAAATTGTGGCTGTTAGAGGGATTCTCTCTCATAATAAATAAATGTAATATGCTTCTCCCTCTCTGAGTTATAGTTGTAGAAGGGACATAACGAAGAAAGAGACAAAACCATGATAGAATAAGATGTGTTGCCTCGTTTAACAGAGGAATGGAATTTTCTTTGGACGAAAACTCAGTAGATAAAACTTTAATCTTCGATATAGCGATGTATAGTCGACCAAGAAATTGCTTGGGCACTTTTCGACCGTATTACAAAGGGATAAAGTTCAAAAGTGGTCAAGCAATTACTTGGTCGACTATACAATTTTGATAATGTAATATCTTGTCTTTTCCATGGTAAGATTCAGACTGGCAGCAGTTGCAATATTGCAACTCATTGCGGCGTTGAAGCGCCTGCCCAAAACATAAGGCAATGTGTTGTTTGGAAGTAGCAATATGTAAAATACTATTTTTGTAGGCTCGAGCCGTAACAAGATGATTTTTGCTTTAATTGATTGATTTGATGAGTTAGTAGACTGTAACCAAAATTTTTTCTTTTTAATTTTAAACGTGCGTCCTGATGAATCCACAAGGCATAATGGCTCAATAGCAATGGCGGCTTTCTTTAACGGCGGATTTAATCGACGTGTTTTTTTTACAAACACATGTGCTTTTAATTTCATTTAATCAATAAACAAATACCAAATAGCCTAGTAATTAGTGACCCTGACTATAAAGCTAGAGGTTCCGGGTTCATAAGGGCTTTTTGAACTGGAAAGTTCATAGCAACACAAAAATTTATTTATCTGTAAAACTAAGCCGAATCGAGCGTACATTATACGACATTTTAGGCTCCAATTATAGTCGTCAATGTGTATTTAATTAGAATAATACGTAGATTTAGGCTTTTTACGTTTTTAGTTTGCCTTGTAGTTTTTTAGAACAGTAGTTCCCGTAGTTTTTGTGTAGTTAGACGTACTATAGATTTCTGCTTTAAAAGTTAGTAAGTTTTTGTGCGATGAGCATTATAAATGAGCTGCTTTATTTTTGTAAATTTTTCAAGTAATAATCCAGATTTTTGTAAATGTGGTTTCAGAAATTCCAATTAGTGTTGGATGTGGAGTTGGTGCATCAACAGTTACTGCACAAAATCTTGGTGAGTCTGGTCATTGATTCTCTCGTTCTTTCGTGTAACCGTATTTTTAAAGTTCGATAGGTACCCAAACGGTGCTAACATGGCCCTATTACTAAGCCTCCACTATACGTCCGTTGGTCCGTCTGTCACGGGGCTGTATCTTTAGAACCTTAATAGGTGGATACTGGAAATTATACTATGTATTACTATGGCCACAATAACAAGTAAAAAAGAAAACTAGATTTCGGTCTAACTCGTATATGGCTGGCTTTTATCATTTTTAACGGCTTCAAAACTACACTGACTATGCCCAAGGCCCCGTAACAAATTACATTACTGTTGAAATTCCTTGCTATACGTATTATGAGTATAGGATAAAAAAGATGTATTTAGGGTTCCGTACCCAAAGGGTAAAACGGGACCCTATTACAAGACTCCGCTGTCTGCCCGTCTTTCTGTCCGTCTGTCACCAAGCTGTATCTCATGAACCGTGATATAGTTGAAATTTTCACAGAAGATGTATTTCTGTTGCCCCTATAACAACAGATACTAAAAAGAAGAATAAAATAAATGTTTAAAGGGGCTCCCATACAACAAACGTGATTTTTTTGCCGTTTTTATAGATAATGGTACGGAAGCTTTCAAGTGCGAGTCCGACTCGCACTTGGCCGGTTCTATAGTATATACAGAGTGGAAAGTTTGAATGCCACATGAATGGCAACTACCTTAAATACTGGAAATAGCACATTCTGTGTAAAGGAGACTTTCCTTTATTGTCGACCTGTATGGCACAGTAGCACATGTGTCTGCTTACTGTGCAAGAGGTCCCGGGTTCAAATCCTGGTATGGGCAAATATTTGTGTGATGAACACGAATGTTTGTACCTGAGTCATGGATGTTATTTGTATTTAAGTATGTATTTATCTATATAAGTATGTATATCCGTTGTCTAGTACTCATAGTACAAGCTTTGCTTAGTTTGGGACTAGGTCAATCAGTGTAAATTGTCCCAAGATATTTATTTATTTATTATTTATTTTTAAAAACAATAAATCCTGCTTTTATGGATTTTTGAAAAATAGCTTGTATTAGTCGGGACTCGAACCGGTCAAATATGACAAAAAAAATACATGCTGTACTTTATGATGCTTTTGCCGTCCCGCTACTTTATGATGCGGATCGAAAGGGTTACTGATAAGGTTCATTTTTCTCTAAATGACATACACAATCAAAATAACGGAAGGCCATGAAAACTAACAATTACCTCATAATTTTGTTTTCACTCGTCACGTGAATTGTGAATGTTATTTAGAGAAAATGAACCTTTTCAGTAACCCTTTCGATCTGCATATTAAAAACGGCATGTAATTTTTTGTCGTTTTTCACCGGTTCGAGTCTCGACTAAGACAAGCAAGTTTTCATAAATCCGTACAAGCAGATTTTTTTTTTTTTCTGAATTTTATTGAGGCTTTAGTGCACTTGTGTGACTATGCCAGCCTCATGAGAAGACTCCAGTAGCAATCAATCAATCAATCAATCAATCAATTTATTTGCATTAAACAAGAGTATAAAACGGTGTTACATGTCGTAGAGTGCTAATTCTTGTTTTACCATGGTTTGGTGTACAAATATTTCTAAATTATACAAGTTTACACATAATTCGTTTACTAATCAATTATCTACTAATCGTTTATTAATCAAACATTAAAGAGATATAAATGTCATAATTATCACTTAACCTTAACAATTCCTCAACCACTCCCCTGAGCAGGGGCAGCTTCCCTGGCACAGAAGGAGTGCTTGACGAATCTATACATCCGCATTGCATTTTCGGATAAGGGCGAACTCAATATAACATTAACTACGCCATTAAAAAGGCTTAAATTAGCCAAATATTTCTGGCGGTGACCTTTAGTCTGATCACATTCCATCAAAAAGTGTAAAAGGTCTTCAGTTTTATTGCACCTCATGCACTTTGGAGATTGAATGATTCTCATTAAATTTAGAAACTTATTTAATGGAATATGAATTATTGTTTTCGAAAACAAAGGAAAGTGTTCTTTACACAGAATGTGCTATTTCCAGTATTTAAGGTAGTTGCCGTCCATGTGGCATTCGATATTTTCACCCACCCATATACAAATGGTTCACCTGATTCTAAGTAATCACCACAGAACAGAACTATATCGAGACAGAAGGAAAGAGTGTAAGTACCTCGAGTGCCGAAAAGAAGGGCTGAGAGCCTTGCTGCTCGCCGCGAACATCAGTCTGCTCCCGACCGCTTTCCGCTTGCGACGTCCGGTTTTAAAAACAAAATGCCGTGTCAATAATTAAGTGTTCACACACCACTGACAAAGTTGGAGCTGTTAATCAGTTTTTGTATACCATGTAAAAAAGATAAATTGCAAACTTAAAGCAAGAGGAATTCATGGGAAATTTGTAATTACAGATCATCTCAGGACAGTTGCGCTTGAAGAAACAGTTACTGCCACCGCTGCACCCGCGGCTGCAGCGGCGGCGCAGGGCGCGACTTCACCCGGCAACCCGGACCCTGCCGCAGAAGCATCTGCGGTACCAGCTGTGACCCAGGAGGCGCCTAATCGCCCAAGTAAGTTAATTGCAGTGAATACGTAATGTTATTAGCTCTATGAATGTAAAATTTATGTTCTGAATGTAAATTCAATTTCCTGATTGACATTGTTAAAGTTTAGCCTTTCTTATGACACTTGTAAGATAGGGCCGCACCCAGGGATACATTAAACTTTGGCGGTCAAACGGCGCAGAGTGAAAAATCGTGACGGGTAGTTAGGACAGCTACTTAACCCATCTGTAATTTCTGTAGTTGATATTTCTAGGGCTGTAATAATTAGGCGGCATAAGACTAATGGTGAAAAACAAAAGTAGGTATTTTTTTTATGACATAGGAAGGCAAACAAGCAAGTGGGTCACCTGATGGTAAGTGTACACCACCGCCTGTAGACACCCGCAACATCGAAGAGATTGCAGATGCGTTGCCAACCCAGAGGGCTAAGATGGAATACGAGCCCAAATGCAAAAGAGTTCGTCTAGTCACTTGCATAGCGACAAACATTTTTTAAATCTTTGATTACAGCTGCAATGTTAATACTGCAAAAAAATATTTACCATAGGTGACTATGACGACAATTACAGTTTTCATTTGTCTATTAGTATCAGATTGATATCGTACACATCAAGAGAATTACTCATTTATTTGTTCACGTCGCACAAGCAAAAAAGTTCGTTTCACGTTAATTGGTGCAAAATAGTTCGGCAAGGGAGTAACGGTTTAGAATCAAGTTAAAAATAAATTATGTTTGAAAAAAGTATTATTTAAAATTTAGAAAATGTCCCTTTGGCTATAAAAAGGCCAATTTTTCGAATTATGTAATATTTACCAAGTTTTCATCATCGCGGTAAACCAATATAGGACGACATTCGAAAAGTAATAATTTCAAGCAGTAATGCAGGAAAATCTGCGTACTATATAGCTCAAGACCTTCACCTAGCGAGACCTACCTATACAATCTATTATTCAGCATAACAAGCAAACTGGATATACCAAGCTTGAAGAAAACTGGTCACCAACGCATTACAACACCAGCCGAAAACCGAGTCCTGAAGAAGATTATTAAGCAAAATCGACGTGCTCGGGCAGGGGAACGCACTGTGAGCTGGCGAGAAATGATCAACAAAGATGTTTCTATCAATACATGTAAACGAGTCATAAAAAGAATGGGATACGGATTCTATGCGGCGAAAGAAAAACCTTTATTTACTTAACTACAGAAAAAGAAAGGGCTGAAATTTGCTTTAGCTCGTCGAGACTGGACTTGATCAGTGGCGGTCCTTAATATGGAGCGACAAATCGAAATTTGAAGTGACTGTCGGAGACGAACGGAAAAAAGTTGTTCGCAATAAGGACGAAGCTTTTCATAAAGACTGTCTAAAAAGAAAAGTAAAGTTTCCTGCCTCACTTATGACCTGGGGCTGTATGTCAGCTCAAGGTGTGGGTCTGCTACAGTTTATAGACGGCACTGTGAATGCTACCAGGTACCAAGAAATCTTGAAGACGAGTTTAATACCTTCGATTTCCAGTTTACAACATGAGGACGAGTACGTTTTCCAACAAGATGGTCCTTCTTGTCATACTGCCAGGAGCATAAAGGATTAGTTACATACCCACAGAATTCCTACACTGGAGATCGGCCACCTAGCAGCCCAGACTTGTTCCGAAACGAAGCTTTGTGGTGGAAGATGAAAAAGAAACTGCGTCAAGAGCCCTCCAAGTCGAACGAAGATTTGAAGAACAAGATAAACGCAGTATGGAATTCAGTAGCCTCTACACAAAGTTCGGCGTTAGTTGACACAATGCCACTAAGAATTCAAGCCGTCATCAAGAGGAAAGGCGACACTACTCAGTGGTAGATGAACTATTTTGCACCTAACACAGTGGTAGACGAAGTATTTTGCTTCGACGACTAGTAAATAAATATCTTTATTTTACAGTAAATTACAGAAATATGTGCATGTTTCACGTATCAAATAAAAATACACTATTTATTGAGTTTTGGGTGTTATTTGTTTATTGCTTTAGTTATTGACTGAACTCAATATTTCAATTATAAAAAACAGTTTATTGTAAGTTTGGTAATAGACAAACTCTTTTGCATTTGGGCTCGTACCTCTTGTGCCAGTAATTACACCGGCTGTATTGCTCTCCACGTCGGAACACAACAGTGCAAGCTCTACTGCTTAGCGGCAGGATTAGCGAGCAAGATGGTGGTAGCGATCCGGACGGACCTTGCACAAGGTCTTACCACCCGCAAACTTATGATTTCTGACTTTGTTAGTTCTCTAACCGTCAAATATTAATAGAATCATTTGCTTTGCTAATCCGCGATCCCAATAACGTGTCAGCAATCGTAAAAAAGATAACGCCTGTTCTAAATACTTAATTAATGAAATAAAACAGACAACTTATTAGCTCTCCTAATTCTATACATGTTTTCTGATATATGGCCAACATTAGCAATGCTTGCTTTATATTTTCCGATAGATTGAGTAGATCGTGCTTCATACAATAAGTTACCTATTCGCTATTTTCCTCGTTTTCTTTTGAACCAAACCATCAATCAACATATTACTGTAACCGTTACAAACACCAATCTGTCGAATTATACCCAACTCTAAATCGTCATGTTCTCTAGAAAGAGGGACCGTCAATAACCATTGTATATAACGTTAAAAAGCAGCCATTTTATGTAGCTATGGGCGACAGCAAGAAGCCAGGTTAACCTCAAAATCTTGAACTGTGGCCCGTTTCATGAAGCTACAAGTTACAATTTTATAAGTCTAAACCGGTAACATTGGTCAAAAATGCCACTACAAGCATTTCACGAAGCTGCTTTTTTACAATTTGTAAAATTCAATTTTCACGTTTAAAATTACAAACCTAAGAGCTTTTTTATTTTGTATTATTTAAAGTTGCTTGAATCGAACTAGTGTTTCTCGAAAACATTGTTGAATTGTTAAGTTTTAATAGTAACATAGTAAAAAACTTACTCAACTTCCGGGCTAAGTACACTTGTAAATTGTAAGAAGTTGGTTGTTGAAATCGTAAAAAAATTGTGGAAACCAATTTTTGTGATGTAATGTTATCGTGGGATCTGACTCCACTGAATCTGACTCGGATTTGGAGGACGTAGCTCAAACTAGGCCCGTCGGCGATTACTGTCAATTTTCCGATTCCGAATAAATACGACATTTCGTACAGAGTACTAGTTTAGTGAAGGATTTTTAATGAATTCAATTGGAATGCAGGAATGTTTGTTCTTTGTTTTCCATTTCTAAAAAATCAGGACTCATTTAATTCTACCGAAAGCTTTAACCTTTTTCAACCGCTTCAACGGTCGTACTTATAGACCGAACTCAAGTTTCAATTTGTAAAACTAATCCAATATGGAACTGGAACTTGAATTTGGTTTATAACTCTGACCCAAGTTATCTACAGAAGATATATAGGATAATATAGGGCAAACGGGGCGTAATGTATTAATTAGATGTAAAGAACATGTAGCTTCATACCGACACAAACACCCGGAGAAATCCATTTAGAAGAAAACAATAATATCTTATCAGATTCACACTCGTATGACATCCTACATGTTTACGAAAAAGAATTTCGACTTACTGTTCTTGAAATAATAGAAATTGGAAATAAATAGGTACAACAATAGCGGATTAATTATGAATGAGCAGGTAACGGTTGCATTATCGCCGTTACTACGGGTATTTATAAATTACTACGGGGGTACTATAGGTATAGATAGGGCCGACCATTCTGGGCAACCTCATTCATCGACTGACAGTCGAGAGGTCAGTAGCTCCTGATGATGGATGCCTCGTGGAGAGGTAAAAAACGTGTCGAGTGGTATTTTTGGTGTTGGTGGTTGGGTTATGGGTGCGTTTTGTGTTGTTTGTTTTATTTCTTTATTAAAGTATTCAGCACAGGCGTTGTCTTTTCGCGTGGGTTCGCGGAAAACTAAAGCAATTGATTCCATTAATATCAATATAGACTTCCGCAAACTAACACCTGAATCTATAAACTCTAACCGTCAGTTAGTCTTACAAAGTATTTTGATCCTTGATAGTATAAGGGTCGGATGATGATGTTGCGATCCTTTTATTCCTCATCCGGGACACAGGGCTCTCAGCAGATGGGGGATCTGCTCTGATCTTGAGCAGCTACCACTGACCATCCAGCTGAAACCAGTTGATCAAGGATTAGGTTCGTCAATTTTTTGCAAAATTGTGTGAATGTAATACAACTCAGAAGTCGCCAAACGTCTCCGAAGGTCATTTTCGTGTGGCAGCGAAGATTACGGTAAAGCTGGTCATACTAAACTAGATCAACTTTAAACCTCGTACACTAATGGAATTCACAGTTTGGTTCCCACATTATTTATGTTTTATATTTCTATCTTGCAGGGCAGCGAATTGTGAGGAGCGTTGCAAATCTGACTCCCAAGTGTAGAAAAATGTATTCAAAATGCACCAAATTATTAAAATCGAAGCGTCGCCTCGTTTACGACTACGCGGAAAGAATTGAAAAGGCTGAACGTCTCGCTGAAAACAATTCTTTTAAAGCGGTGGTAGAACAAATGACGCCTTGTGCACAAAAATTGTTTGCGATCCAAGCAAATAATGCGAATAGACATGTAAAAAAGAGGCGATTCACCACTGAGGAAAAAATGATGGCTCTGACTTTGTTAAAGCGTAGTCCAAAGGGCTACAAACTTTTACAAAAAATGTTTATACTCCCAACTCGAAGGACTTTAAATACCTTTTGTCAACATATAATTGTTAAACCGGGGATAAATACCAATGTTATCGCTTCTTTAAAAGAACGCGTAAAGACTTGGGACACAAAAAAGAAATGCTGCTCCGTCGTTTTTGATGAAGTGCAGCTAATGCCCCACCTAACATTTGTCGAGTGTGACGACAGCATTGGCGGCTTCGTTAATTTCGGCCAAAGAGCTGAAAAAAAACTGTGTGACCACGCCCTCGTCGTCATGATCCGAGGAATTTGCTCGTCTTGGCGGCAGAGCATAGCGTTTTATCTTTGCGAGGGCGCTACCCCGGCGGCGACGCTGAAACATATACTTACGGTAATATATACCACAAAAATATTACCGTATTATTTACAGCTACCAGTGCTTTCTTTGAGTAGATTCTCCCTGAGGTTATTGTAACAAACAAAAAATATTACAGGATATTGTGGAAGCCGTAGCAGATACGGGACTTATACCAAAAGCGTTGATATGTGACCAGGGGTCCACGTTTCAACGTTGCATTAAAGAAATGCAACAAGAAACAAGAATGCATTTGGTGCAAAACGCGCAAACAGGTAAGATTGAGTAACAGTTATAGTATGCCAATGAAAGGAATATTCGACTAAAGTCGTATCGTCAATCATTCTCGAGCGTTAAAGGTGATGGTGACCACGGCCGGACGTCAGTTGTATTTTAGTACCTACTAGTTTAAAAATCTGTTGCATATGCAAAAGGGAGCGGACAAGTGAGTGCACGACCGTCAAACAAGCGAGCTCGATTCACACTGGTTTTTTGAAATAATACCATCATCCCTGTGCCGCGCAAGCACACATTCATAATAAAGTCGTTATTTAATTCCCAACGTTTAAATTGGCTTTGGCGCAGGGGCCTACCGCTCATTTTTCAGCTCTCAATTCGATGCAGTTGATAATCTACACTTTTTCTAACCACGTCGGTCACAAACAAGGCGGTTGGCTCGCCTGATAACAAACAATCATGCTACAACGGGTATAATTGCTTGCTTTTCTGATCCGAATTCCGATCAAGATATTAATTAGGCAGTTAGTTAAACTTGAATCTGATACTTCATTAAAACTTTCAAGTTCGTACTTGTTACTAGAAGTGATTAATGTGGGCTGGTGCACATTTTTTCGAAGCTACTCCTCCGGAAGAGGCCCAGCACTCGAAACCCAGCTCCACTGAAATGGCAAGCCCTAAAAAATGCTAATGTATGCACAATTACAATTATTGTTCCAGAGAACTGTCTCCTCATCAAAGGACACAAGCTCTACATGTTTTACGACCCACCCCATCTTATAAAATGTGTGAGGAACAATATGTTGACAAAAGACATGGTATTTAAAGGAAAAGTCACTAAATGGACTGACATTATCGAGGTAAGGGTTCAACACTTAACAGACTTAAAACTTCAATTATTAGTTGAGGTCTGTGCACCTAGCACGAATCTTCTTGATACACGTTGACTCGCTACGTAACTCACTGCGTCTCGCTCTAACTAGCCCAGTGGGAGCAAGACGCACTGACTTCGTAGCGAGTTAACGCGCATCAAAAATATTCGTGCTAGGTGCACTGTAAAATGGCATTTTATTTACTTATTTCATAAATTGGCAACATAAATCTCACTTAATTTTATAATGACTGCAATTTTTTTTTAGGTCTACAAAAATGATTGTGAAGTTGGAGAAATACGCATGCTTCCTAAATTAACTGGTGTGTTAATATTTATAATTATTTTCTACTCTTTGAGCAGTTAGCAGTATATATATCTTTCCGAAAGAAATTACAACCTCTGCTCTGTTGTAGAAAGAGTAAATTAGACCAATTTTTTAAAATTAAATTTTATTGTACAGTTCACATTACACGTATCATACACAAAATACGAACTTAATGGACTATAGGCTTCACCCCCAGTCCACCAACCAAACGCAAATAAATTTTAAACTAATAATAATAAAAACACTTTATTTTCAGAAGACCATAGATAGTCCATAGATAATTTTAGTAAATAAGTTACTTAGCCTATGTAAGCCTTAGCATAAGAACAGTTGGTCAAAAAAATCCTTACTAATATTATAAATGCGAAAGCAACTCTGTCTGTCTGTCGCGATTTCACGCCAAAACTACTGAACCGATTGAAATGTAATTGGGCACACAGATGGTCTAGAGCCCGAAAAAGGACATATTATTTTATTGCTAAAAAAGGGTTGTAAGGAGCTAAAAGGGGGGATGCAAAAATTTGAAACTGTGCAGCCGTGTGGGGGAGGGGGTGGAGCGGAGTGCGGCGTAGTGTAGGTGAGGAAATATAAGTGTGCTTACCCGAACGGGCATACACGTGATATAGCTCATTAAAGTATTTATACGTTTGTGTCTTATTTCCAAAATAATTAAAAATGCTACCCAAAGACACTATTCCACGCGGACTATGTCGCGGGCACAGCTAGTAATAAATATTGCCCCTGGAGTTCATGTGTAAGATGTTCCAGTGATTCAGTAAGGTACAGCCAGGAGTGGTCCAGACCAGTTGTAGGAGGCTGTTGGGAGTGTCACGAAGACGACGCATCAGAGAGGCCGTTCTTTAACGCACGATCGCTCCGAAGCTATCCATACGTGCCTCAGCAGATATTCCCGACGCGCTGCAAAAACGAGGCAGTCCCACCAGCATCCTGAATGCCTTATTATTGGGTCCATTTTGATAAAAAAACTTTTTCTCTATAAATGCCACAGTACGGGATAATATCATAGAACTAGAACTAGTAGGCTCACATGCAAATTTAAAATTTTCGTCTACTTAAGGCACAAACACACGACCCAATAATAATGACGTGGAATAAAATAACATCTTCAAGTATCTTCTTTATCTTTACATATAGGTAGTATAAAACAAATATCCGTTCCTGTCTGTCTAAACCACTCTACGAATTTTGATACGCTTTTCACTGTTATTTAGAGATTTTTTTTACGGAAAGTTTTATCTACATTATATCCTAATTGTACCAGTGGGAAGCTGGGGCGGGATGCTAGTATTGTATGCGCAATTAACGATGAACGAATGAGTTATGTACCTTATATAAAATAAACCTACAGTAGGGAAAATATACTCACGTACCACCTTGGAACCCTATCGCAATGACGCGACGCGTTAAACGCCAGGCTATGTCATACAAATGTCATGCGTATGTCTCTTCGACTAGGTTCTACGGTGGTACGTGAAGAGTCTGTAGGTCCTGGCTCTGAGGAGCAGCAATAAGAACAGCTTATCTTGGAGAGATTTATTTTATGACAAACACTGACAAGCAGAAAAGGAAGAATGTGGATATGCAACCTACACCACAAATTTCCTTGACTGTACATAAATACACATACACGTGATGAAGGATCCTATCCTACTGACGGTATTCTCATATTGATTTAACAATTTCTACAGATGAACACGTGATCCCAGCAAGAATAAAGAAAATGAAAGTCAAGAACTGCACGCAAGTTCTCAGCGAGAGGACTGCAGGATTGCTGAAGTACACCTCGCTATCTGGTAATATTAACTGTCTATCCCGTTGTATCCATACTACAAGTATTAATGATACTAAAAATGTGAAAGAAAGACCCAAACTTTATGAAACTATATGTGGCAAACCTTATGAAACTATATGTAAGAGGTGGCCAACTAATATGGTAAA
Source organism: Ditula angustiorana (assembly GCA_963691745.1). Classification (NCBI taxonomy): domain Eukaryota; kingdom Metazoa; phylum Arthropoda; class Insecta; order Lepidoptera; family Tortricidae; genus Ditula; species Ditula angustiorana. The sequence continues at coordinate 6,290,886 of OY829496.1, read as the reverse complement.
AAGCTACTTCCCGTGGCAACTTACTGTCTAACAAAACTCGTGTGACGTCATAAAGAATGTGTCTAGACTTACCTTCTCATTCTATCGCATAAAACGTGCATTTTCTTTCGAAGCTAGGGTTGTCGGCGGTGAGTATTCCGTACCTACCTAGGCGTGGTGCGATCGTGTACGAAATCAATTACAATTACACAAACAAATAGGTATAGATGGTAACTATCATCGTTTCTAAATTGAACAGTTGGCTATGAATACAATCCTGACGTTTTTTTTATTTAACCTTAAATAGTAAGTAGTAAAATTAGTAGAAAAATGGAACGACTAGTGGTAAGAATTTAGATCACCGTTGATGAAACTCGCTGCGATGCAATATTTTTTTGCTTTATTTTTCAACATTTAAATACGAAGGTAGTAAAACGCGACGAATGTGGCAAGTACGTTGATTTGCAATGTAACGAAGCGGCGGTAAACGCTCGCGTGCGTCCAGCGCAGCAGTGCGTGGCAACACCCGATTATACCCCGGTACTGGGGCGGCCAATATGTACGGTCGACGTCAAAGGTATGGTTAAGTACACTTTTTACCTTATTGCATAAGTAATAGTAAAAGTAAGTAGGAAAGTGTAAACATGTCTTTGACGTCAACTGTACTTGTAGCAGCGTGACGTAATCACGGAGTATTCCACGCCTGTTACTAGTCTGATTCTTGAAGAATTCATCTTTCCCGAGATAATTTCGGTTACCAACATGACATGACTAAATAGCCTATATAATACACGTAGTTTCTAACCGAAATTATCTCGGGAAAGTTAAATTATTCAAGAACGAATTCCTAGAAAGCGAAGCGGAAAAAAAACATAACGCAACCTCGTAACCTGTTAATTATATATTATTTCAGCTACATACGCCGACGGCACGCCTGTCAGCAAGACGCTGAAGAATACGTCGGAAGCGGTCCTTTTCTTCGACCGGCTGTTCGACAGCGTCAACGGGTCACGGAGCGGCGCTGCTCCCGGGAAGATGAGGGGGCCTGTTAAGGAAGTTAACGGCACTTCCAAACATGTATCGTTTTGGAAGGATGCCATCAAAATATTAAAAGATATTCATTTTATTGATTCATCTAGTAAAGATTCCTTAAAACGCGGTCACCCTATCAATAAACGTCTGCAGACTATTGACAACTGGGTAACGACTTTAGAAAGTTTCATCAAACTCTGGACTGACCTTAGAGATATCGGTGTAAACTTCTTTTACACTCGAAATCTAAACCAGGACCCCCTGGAAAATTTTTTTGGTCGAATTAGAGCCCTTAACCATCGCAATAATAAACCAGATCCCTATACTTTCACTTGTTCTTTCAAATCATTAATTATCAGCGATGTTTTAGGCCCTCATTCAGCCGGCTCAAACTGTGAGGATGATGTAGGCGTGACCCTCTTAAATTCAGAATTATTATTGGCCGTCCCTTATAATAGTTCTGAAACAGGTGATGATCGGGATGCTGCTGATGCATGTTCTCCTGTCGCAGGCACCAGTACCGCGCGCCCGAGCGTCGCGGCCGCCCCGAGCCAGCCTGCCGCCTCCAGCGCGGCTGCGCCCTCACTGCTGCAGCAGGCTCGGAGAGAGAGAATCAACGTGCATTCATCAGCGTTCACAGCAGGATTTGTATCTAGGAAACTATTACAAAAATTTAAGTGCCAGTCTTGCAAAAACGCCATTTTAACTAGCCAGCATGGGGATGTTCACTCGTGGATAGCTGCCCGGGAAAGAGACCTTTTAAAGGGCCCTAACCTAAAGTATCCCACATGCCGGTTTGTTAGACTTTTCAGGGATTTGATTAAAATCATTAATGCAAATCTGGATGTCCACTGTCATAGACAGTGTATAACAAAGACGATCCGAAGCGATTTTCTGGGGACCGCAAATGTCAGTTGGCTGGGGTGTGAACTGCATCATACAGACATAGTCGAAAGTTTCATCACTCTCGTTTGTCGTATCCAAATTCATAATTGGTGTAAGACCATGAACCAAATATTGAAAGGATCCTATTCAGAGAAATTATCTCGTCACGATTTGCCTTTAATGCAACAACTGGCACTTAAAAAGTATCAAGCTACTCGAGTCAAACGATAATTCTTTTTAGATGCAGCGGGAGCAGCGGACACCCAGGGCGGCGGCGCATCACGGACACATCACGTTAACTCTCAACTTTCCATTGAGGTTAGTGTAATTATACTAACATCTCAGACTGATATTAATACGGGGGAATGATTGACACCGTGTCCTCATAGCTAAAACGTTCAAAATAGCAAACCAACACACTGCATCGCATTGAAAACGCCCATCGCTGCCTTAAAATATCAAAATTATCGTTTAATAATAATATTCGTCTAATTAAGTTTCGTTTCAAAGCCTTCATTCAGCCTTTCAGTATTACTGAAGGCAGCCCTGAACATTAACCACTCGCTTTACTCATTATAATTGATCAAATCCTTTATTCAAGACCATATAGTCCATAAAGAGTTAGTAAAATGAAGCATAAGACTAAGTTAGTAGTGACATTTAAGAGCACGGAACGCTGAGTAGTAAAATGTGTCTGACTTCCTTGACGTAATGCATACGTTCTGTTAACAGGTTCCTGTGCAGCTTAATGGTCTGCAAATGGCGATTGCATCCTGGAGGGAAGCACATTTTAATCTGTTTATGCGGCCTGCACATCACGCCGCCGTTGCGAAATTCAGCATCGTCTGCCTAGGTTCCGCAACCAACCACACCAACTTGTAACGATAATATGAAGAGATAGTGGAAAAAAAGTAATATTGTTTCTGGAGGTTCGGGTTGATCTAAGGGGAGCGAGGAGGATCAACATGGGGCCTTCGAGCCCCGCATCGGTTTCCCGTGCACGGCTGAACTTGCTTTATGGCGGCTTTATGACTGGTGCCAGGCACGGGACGCAGAGGCTTAACGTTAGCTGTAAATGTGCATCAGCAGATGTCTAAGTTCGCTATCTCTCTATATTTCGATTATCGAATATTTGTAGTGACGATTTGATTATTATCCGACGCATTGGTACAAGGTTTTAGTTAATTCTATTGTTTGTTAGTTTGTTTAGGTCAAATCTTTTTAGCAAATTTTGACTCACAGTGGTCTGATTGTTCCCAAATTTGATGTAGTCCCGTCTACAATTCAATAATAAAGTACCTTCTGTAGAAAAGCTTGTATCATAAATGATTTTTAACAAAAAACCTATTTACTCTATGTTTTAATCATAATGTGTCAGACAAAATGAAATCCTGATCCACCACTGCTGTGTAAATTTCACATAATAAGTAAAATAGTGAGAGACTACAATTTTGTTTATAACGACATATTTCTAACGTGGTTCAGAGTTCCATTACATGTACCTAGTTGTAGAATTGCAACTGTCTTATGCAGTTTAAATATTTCTCCAATGTGATTTTGTTTTGTATAAACGACCGGTCATGTGCTGCTTGCAAATTGCATTAAATTATGCCTGGTACTCGCCGCGAGCATTCCCTCGTAGTTCATTGCTTATTCTGCAATCGTTTGGCGGAAAATGTGGATATTTGTATGAGTTTGCAAACAATTAACCTGTATTCTTTCTATTTTATTGTTAGTATATGTTAGAATATAATTAGGTTGTTTTGTTACTAATAATAATATAACTTATTCGTTTGATTCTATACGGTATTTCATTACGAGCGGAAGGCCCACCGTCGAACGCAGTTAATTTTGTTTCGCGGGGGTCTTTAGCTCGTTCTCTCATTTTTGCAATATGAAAACGTAATTATGCCTAGTACCACCATTACCGATATTTATTCCGTAAAAGTACGGTACGAGACATCACTAAGAACATGAATCGGTCTAAAGAGGCGCGAGGCTCATCACTAGCTGAGTGGCGCCCCCACGGTGCTTACGCGCCAGCCCGAACTAACTCTACGGACGGGCCGTTACAAGGGCTGTTTCCCATCTGTACTACTATATCTCTCTAATCTGTGCGTTTGTTGCTATTCTGAGTTTTTTTTAAGTATTTGACGTTTTGGTAGTGATTGAACCGTATATTAACCGAGAGTATTCAATCAATACTAATAGTCTAATACTTGGAACTGGATTAGGAAGTATTTTGAAGTTAAAAAACGCTCGATTATGGGGGACCGATTGCACAGTAGCGCCATCAATGTATGACATAACGTGGCTAAATATGGTACTAAAAAGTACTAAAACCTAACCTCACCAATTTTTTTGCCTGTCTTTAGAATTTTCACGAGAATATAGTATGCCGCTTGGAAAATTTGGAAAAATAGCATTATCGTGGTAATTACTTCAATAATAAAAATCTTAAAGTGTTCATAAAAAAAGTATTTTGCGGTGAGCCCCGATGATTTAATATTTTGTTTTATACTTATCTTTTTCACTTAAAAACAATTTCTCTACTCCATGGAAGGAGAAAAGCATTAAAGTTTTAATAGACAGCTAAGCCATGGCCATGGACACAATCCGTATTGGTTTATTTTAAGTAGATGTTAAAGAAAATTCGAATTCGTCAACTTTCCCTGAACAGTTCAGTTCCAATAAACCATGTGCAGCGTATATTACTCATACAATTCTCACATATAGATAGACTATTTCAAAGTTGTTGCAAAGGTAATGTATCCAGTTTCTTTAATCTATACATGAATTCTTACTTAGTGTGATATTGCAGGGCTGCAATAACAGTAACAAGTCTGTCCCTGTTTGTGGTCTCTCGGAACGTCATCAATGCGCGGCGCCTGGAGAACATGAGAGCGCGGGAGCGCATGCGTCGAGCTAACGAAGGAGAGTACCCTGATACCTACAGGAAACTTTGAATTTGTGAGTTCATTCATATTACCATGTTCACAGTCTTACTAAATATTTAATGTACTTGTACATTCTGCAGATTTTGTCAATTTCTACTTATCACATTCACAGTTCAGTGCCCCAGAAATAGGCCATGAAAAACTCGCCCCACAATTTAGTATACCATTTACAACCCACCAAGAAATAGTATTCTGTACATTAGTTAAATAAAACTTAATAATTAACCAAGTATAAATAATAAGTATTTAACTAAAAAATAGGGCTCATTAAGCTGATCATATCTGCAACAGGCATGTAAAGTACTGTTTTCTCGGTGCCCGATTGATGAGACACGATGTTGTGCAGTTGGTTTCATTGTGCCCATGTATGGAGCACATAACTGCAAATAGGTCACAAATTTCGCTTCTTTCAAATAAGACAATTTTACTAGTTTAAGTTCCTATGTGATTAATATTATAAACATTATATGTCACAACGTTTTTACACATATTAATGTTGCCTTAGTTTTATAAAGTCATCATAACTACTATTTGCAGCTAGAGTGTATACAGCATTGTGATGCTGTATGCACTACAAGCAGGTCGTCTTAATACATACTATAGGTAATGCAACGAGAGTTGAGATGATCGAATACAGGGTCCAGTTAACATACGTCCAGATAATGCATGCCCTGATAATCCATGTACATGTACATGGATTATCAGGTTGTGCATTGTCTGGACCCCGAATACACACACAACTGCACAGCATCATACAACCCAAAACAAAAAAAAAAAAATTGGAACAAAACTCTGGTACACCAATAACATGCAGCAGTGTGTATGGGCTCACCCTTAGTTGCATTGCCTTTACCCTACAGATGGAGTGTTGGTGTGACGGCAACCCCTAAGTATGCTCAGGGCTCCCCTATGTTTGCAGCTATTAATTGTTATCAGTAGCTCATTGCCACCTCTTTCGTTTCAGACGTTACTGGAGAGATATAAAATAAACTACGATGGCGATGCCTCAGCTGGACCCTGCGAAGCTGCAGCTAGTTCAGGAGCTAGAGATTGAGATGATGTCCGACATGTACAACAGGCTCGTGTCGGCCTGCCACCACAAATGTATACCCGTCAAGTACCACGAGCCTGAACTTGGTTAGTGCCCATTTTTATTTTGAGATTAATGAAATGGTCAACTTACCAATTAAACTGGTTACTTTCTCGACTTCCTTCCTACCTTACCGAAAGATGTAGTTAACATTCATTACAGTTGCAGTATTGCATATCGAAATTATCAAAACACTGACTTGGCAAAATTGGACTAATTTAAAAAAATGTATTTAATTACTAGCCCTCCATACCACATAATAAGTAGCGAACGAAAAAAAAATTTTTTTGCTGCCAGTCACTTTTGTCTGAGTTCGGGGTAGCGTGCGGACTAGACTGTAGCACTGTTCATATTTTGTAAAGAACTAGTGACCCGCCCGGGCTTAGTACGGGTGCAATCGGGACCTACTGAACATATAAATCATCCATAAAAAAAAATCTCTAAATGACAGTGAACACTGCATCAAAATCCGTTGCGTGGTTTAGGAGAAGGCGGACGAACATACACTATGAGGATTTAGGACAGACAGGAACGGGTAGCGACTTTATACTATGGAAAGAAAAGATACTACCTATTTCCCTTGCAGTTCTTAAAACTGGCTTGTTTGTTGCACAGGGAAAGGCGAATCCGTGTGTCTCGACCGCTGCGTCGCGAAATACCTAGACGTGCACGAGCGCATCGGCAAGAAGCTCTCCAACATGTCCCAGGGGGAGACGGAGGACCTGACCAAGGTCAACTTGCCGGAGAAGAAATAGTCCCAGAGCTTGCAATGAATCGTGCTGGTTAGGATATCGTCAGAGGGTGTGTTGAGAAATTTTTGTGATACTTCAAATTTGTAATTAACGGAGCATTTTAACCAGTCATTACAAATGATTTTGACGGCAAAGGCACTCTGGCCTTTGTAGCGGACATAAAGTATATAGGGCCCCACAGATTAACAGTTTGCCTGCTCTTGTGGCTTGATCAGAGACCAATAGGCTCTGTTTTAGGATAGTAAACGTAATTCCCTTTTTGATTGGCGTGCGTGAAACGGACGCATTATTTATTATATGTCCACGATAAGGGCTAGTATGCTACATTACAGTATCTTGTCTAGTTGCAATAAAAAAGTACAGCTAATTTTATCATTACTGAGTAAGAAGATACTTTTTATCACAAAAATTGTCATTCCTGTTCCGTCAATATTATTGCCAAACGATAATGACGGTTGTTATTACGCTCCTGGATTGACCTAGTCGATAAAAGGAAAATGTTCAGCTACAGCTTACTTTGTGCCATTCATCTCTCTATTCATGAAATGGTTTGGGAGAAGTGGATACTTACCAAAATGACACCCGTTGTCAGTAAATTTTGCAGTTTTTCGTCCTATTTTATTTTTGAATAATTGAAACTCCTTTCGAGAGTCAACTCTGATGCTTTTTCTGCGACATCTGCAAACCAATTTAGCGGAGGGGCAGGTTTCACAAAATCTACACTATTTTGCCTTCCACTTGTGATAGGGTCTTTGACTAACTTTGTGATAAACGCATCATTGACGAAACAACTTTGCTACCTCAAATGATTCATTGCAAGTTTCGTTTTAGAATTGTTAAAATTTCGGTGCGCGTGTTGTTTTTGGTTTTGGCTATTAAAACAAAAATTACGAACTTTAATGTTTGCCAATGCATTTTTTTATTAGTTAATGTATGATTTATGTAGTGATTGTATGTTAGTAAACTGTTGTTGGAAAATAAAATATTAGGATTTATTTTGAATCTTTATTTCATGATAAAATCCATATAACTATATCTACAACTTTCTAAGCTATTAACAAAATCGCACTCTATACTAGCTACATGTGTTTTTCTTTCAAATCACGAATTTGTCCAAAACCGTATTCTGGCGTATAACTTTTAACGAGTTGGTTTAAGACAAAAATATTAGCGCAGAAAAACACAATGCTCTTCAGCCAAATAAGTATAAATACCTCTCTACATTTGAATTCTAGTAAATAAGCATAAAACAACCACGCGCCTTGAGCGAAGACCCAAATTAGAGCCAAGAACAAAGCGTTAGCCGGTTTTATTTTAAAATTGTGCACCACTAATGGCAGTAAAGACAAGAACCAAACAAAGTACTGTGAGGTCATCACGCTGTTGTAAGCGACCAGCACGACCGCTTGAAAGAACAACGCAAAAGGCAAAGTCTTGGGGTCACTACCGAATGTCAAACTCGCGACAAACAAAATTACGCATTCAAATATTTGCGATAATGCCTTAACAATATCAAAAGTCAACTCGTCCATTGTCAAGTAAGAATAGTAGAAAAGTACCGAGAAGTTGTGCCTCGTATCTTTTCTGAATAAATGGTAGATATACGTCTCGAATAAGAATTCGTAGCCATATAACATATACATTCCGTAAGTGAGAAGGAATAAAGAAGCGACGCAACTTGAAGCTAAGGTTATTTGCTTCGTGTTAGGTAAGAGTGAAATAATACCGTCTTTCAAGTTCGTTTTTCTGCTGATCTTATATTCGCCCAAAGATAAATACATGGGAAAGCTGAACGCCAAAGGGTACAGTCGCAGGTGTATAGAAACCCCAAGCAGAATACCCGAAAAGACGTACTTGAGTGATGATTTAACTATATCAGTTTGTAAGAACAGTATTGATAGTATAATAAAGAAACATGGTACAGAGTCAGCATTACCTCGAGTAGAGATGCCTATGCTTAGAGGATTATAAAGCCAAAACAAGGCGCAATACGTGGATATCTTTGACACATTTTCTCTTTTAGACCCCAACTGATACTGCACCAAAGATTTCACGGCGATAGTTACTAATATATCAAAGATGGAAAAGAGTATTTTTCCGAAATTTTTGCCGATGATTACATTCAGCACCAAAAGGTACGCTATCAGAGGACTGTATCGGTAGGTGTGGCGTTTGTATGGAGAGTTCCCATTAACAACATGCCTAGCCGCGTCAGTAAACACTTTATAATCAACATCTGTGTATGGGACATCGTAAAGATTATCATGTACGTCCCCGTATGCGACCAGAGCAAGCCGTATAACCGTACCTATAAAAAGATGGTATTTCAAAGGCAAGTCGATAAACTCTTTGACCTTCATTTTAGATTCTTGTTTTCATATCCTTGGCAGCGGACTGGAGGCAAGCTTTGAACTCCTGGAACTCCTTAGCACAACTGTCTTTTTTCACTTGGTCTTCCAAAAGTAAAACGCAGCGAGCGTACTGTGTGCTCTGTTTGGCGCACTTCGCGAAAATGAGTGGATATTTTGCGAGTCTCTCTCTTGCTTTAGAAACTGATTCCATAATAAATTATATTGAATTAAATAATATTTATTCAAGCCTCAGTTTTGGCCTGTCTTTTGGCGTAAGTTGTTGGTGGTTCGGAGTAGTCGAAAGGTTGTCGTGGTCTTAGGAAGATGTCGTATAGAGGTTTTGAAAAGAAAATGCCGAGTCCTAGCACAGTGAATGTCAGTTGAAAAGTCTTGGGGTACTTGTAGACCCAACTCCTTTTTCCTAGAGGTTGGCTGCGATGACGCCTATCCATTATTTACTGAAAGTAAAAATATAACTTATTTGCATGACTTATTCAAGCCTAAATGTATGAAACTTTTTAAATATAGCATGTGACACCATCATTCTATTATCTTTTATGTTTAGTCACATGCACAATTATTGCAAAAATAATGCTTTCGTGCATGGAGGTGATCACACATCTAGAAAAAATTACTGTAGAAATCTTATTCCATGCATAAGTTAAGTGTAAGCACAAACTAAGTATATATATAGGTATACTAGCGATTAGCGTATAGATAGACGAGCTAAGAGCTCATTGGCGGGTAACTATTTTTGAGGTGCCGAATTGTGCTATAATATTCGAAATAGGTACCTAATGTGAACTACCTAACATGCGAACTTGGGGTGATCTATAATTCAAACAGGTTATAAATGGATTTATGTTTGTTTTCCCGACTTGTGCGACTGCTATAATAGATAACGTTCCCACTTGCAGACGAACTTCAAAGAATATTTTTTGCGCTGAATTGAACAAAATAACGGGTGCATGAATCTATGTAATAAAAACAAATGTCTGGTTGTGTCTGTGAGTTACCTCAGACTTGTTGAGCCGATCTGTTCTGGCAGCGAGTTACCTCAGACTTGTTGTCCCGATCTGTTCTGTCAGCGAGTTACCTCAGATTTGTTGACCCGATCTGTTCTGTCAGCGAGTTACCTTAGACTTGTTGACCCGATCTGTTCCGTCAGCGAGTTACCTTAGACTTGTTGTCCCGATCTGTTCGGTCAGTAAGTTACCTTAGACTTGTTGACTCGATCTGTTCTGTCAGCGAGTTACCTTAGACTTGTTGATCCGATCTGTTCTGTCAGCGAGTTACCTCAGACTTGTTGACCCGATCTGTTCCGTCAGCGAGTTACCTTAGACTTGTTGGCCCGGTCAGTGACGGGCGCGAACTTGCGTGGCTCCAGGTCGTAGCCCGAGCACACGAGTGACTGCGGCTTATGCTTAATGCAGCACAGGCGCATCGATTCAAACACTCTGTCGCATCGCACTTCCTGGAAATTGTTCTCTGGAAAAAATACAAAATATGTTTAAAAAACAGCATACTTATCATAATTATCATACTGCTCGTCCTGGGTGGCTAACATGGTTGCCATTGTCTCTCATTTTGCTCGATGAAACTACATTCTGCTACCTTAGTTAGAAAGGGTTGCACATAAAGAAGAAGCGACTTGTGTCTTTCCTATCATGTTAACCGTTAGTGCTATATATCAGTTTCGTTTTGTTCACTATGGTTGCCACCAGCGCTGGATGACAGTTGAACAGTAGGTCCTTAACATGAGCCGACTGACGAACCTCGGGTGTCCTTTCACTCTGTCCCATCGGTCCAGACAGACTACTCGGAAATGGAATCCGAGATCAAAAGTAAGGGTGCACTGATGACATGATCTAGTAAATGTTCTGGTCAGATCAGGAGGAATATCATGTGATGGCCTGGTGGTAATCTCTTGTACAAGACAAATCAAGGCCCGAAAACATCAGGTATTAGAAAATTTCATCTGTAAATGTGATCTCGGATTCATATCCGAGTATATCAAGGGAATAAGTCAAATTAGGGCACCATTTTCGTTATACGTAACAGTCGAAGTCAAAGTCAAATTATCTTTATTCAGATTACTTAGGCTCACAGGAAGCACTTATTTATGTCATAATTGTCATTAAATGTTTTTCTTTTATTGATCCATCTGCTAGCAGCCCATTAGCTATAATCAGATATGTTTTATGAATTTGGATTTGAAGGAGTCACTTCCAGTGATGTGACATCCTTAATTCATTTTCAATTTTTTAGTATTAAATTGAGGCAAGACGTTTCCTTTTCAGGCGGAATATTGAATTTGATGCGTCAGTCAGTTCAGACGCTAGTTTATTGGAATGGTGTTCCAGCCGTGTTTTGTATGTCTTACAAATTTTCTGAACTTCATCTTTAACTGTAGGCATATTTAGATACTCATGTATTTCAACATTCTTTGTGAACCATGGAGCATTAGTCATTAAATGTAACTTTTATTTATTTAAAATTTATAGAATTTAGTAAATTTTTACTACTTCTTGTCAGACTGTGTAGGTCGACCGGTAAGGCCTTATCAAGTGACGAGAAGTACGACTTGGCAAAAAGTTTGATGCGGTGGCAAGTGGAACTAAAACTTTTCTTAGCATTTTACGTCATAAATGAGTCAGTTGCGAAGAAAGTGGCGCCCTCAATTATTCCACTTTTTTGTCAAACTTGTACTTATGCAAATCTTGAAAGATAATATTTACAATTATACACTTTCCCAACGTAATGCGAGTCGCCATCTCACACCAACGTGTCTGAATAGGAATAAAACCGCGTCTTATCGAATAAAACTAATTAACATATTTGTCCGTTAGTCATACCTACGAGGATTTATAACTGTTTGGACGAATATGTTAGCGGCATTTCAGTGGATTTGCGATGCCTCTAACATTACGACCGGATAGCTGAGTGGTTGGTGATCTTTACTATGAAGGTTGAGGTTGCAGGTTCTATTCCCGTGATGGCCAAATGTTTATAGGATGCAAGTCATGAATACTATCCTTATTTCAGTATTTCAAGCCATTTTTAGTGGCCAATGTTTTGACAACGCAAGATTTTGAGGCACCTACAGGCAGCGAAAAAAGTCCATCTCACACATGATTTTTAGGGTACGTATCTGAATATCGAAGATCAATATTTCGAAAGTTAAAATAGCGAAGTCCAAAATACCGAAAATTAAAACAGCGAACGGCTATAAGGCCGAAGTTCAAAATGTCGAATGGATTTGCTGTCAAAGTATTTGAATATCGAAGTTCAATACATCGATATTTTAAATAGCGAAGTCCAAAATACCGAAAATTAAAACAGCGAACGGCTATAAGGCCGAAGTTCAAAATGTCGAATGGATTTATTGCCAAAGTATTTAAATATCGAAGATCAATACATCGATATTTTAAATAGCGAAGTCCAAAATATCGAAAATTAAAATAGCGATCGGTTAAAAGGTCGAACATTGAAATGTCGAAAGTACTTGTTGGTAACGTATCTAAATATCGAAATTCAATATAAAGTTAAAATAGCGAACAAAGTTAGTTATTTTGTTACAAGTCTACGTAAATGTCCTACAGGAAATATAGATTTTTTTTTAAGGAAAATAAAAGAATTTCGAGCAATCACATTGTTTAAATGTTATTTTCAACAATAGGGTACTAGAAATAAAAAATATAAATGTCAAAAATATAAATAAAAAATATGGATGTAAACAGTGGCTTCTTTTTCATGATTAAAGCATTGAGGCAATCCCCCTTAACAATTTCACCAAAAGTGTACTTACTCAGCAATTTTAAATAATTTCTGACCATCAAAAAATTATATTTACTTAAAACAATAAAAACAAATGTGAACAAGTGCTTCTTCATGTTTAAAGATTTTAGAAGCTATATATAAAAATAAAAATGCATAAAATCAAAAAGTTCTGGCACTCACCGGCTACGTTCGCTACGTTCGCTTGGCTCGTGCGTGTTTTGGTCACAGTTTTAACTTACAAGCTTCTCCTCGCTACCCTCGTCGTCGCACCTAAGTTTAAGGTTCAGATTACTCAGACTACAGACTATTCAAAATCTTGAATATTTTAAAATGTAGTCTGAGTAATCTGAACCTTAAACTTAGGTGCGACGACGAGCGTAGCGAGGAGAAGCGTGTTAGTTTTGACTGTGACCAAAACACGCATGAGCCGAGCGAGCGAAGCGAGCGTGCCGCGGCAGCGGCCGGCGAGTGCCAGAACTGTTTTATATTTTGATAAAAGAAAAAGTACGTAGGTAAGTAACAAGTAAATGACAATCACTGTTATTTTTCGAATGCGAGTTAACAAATAATTACCTATTTCGATATACTTAATAATTAATTCAATTTTGATAACAGACAAATTTTAGTCATCATCCCTATTGCCATGTGTATCAGCAGTAATGATTTTGTGGGAACATAAAAAACCTAACATCGAAGTCTAAGGTGGGAGCTTCGCTACGCTACGCTCCCACCTTTGCCTTCTGAACCTAACCTGATTCTGATTTCAATGGACAGACTTTTTCGCTCGCTACGCTCGCTCATTTTAATGTGACAGGCTTTGTCCACATAAATTATATTACACATATAGGTATTATACTTATTCGCTAAATGATAATATTTTTTTGCTTAAAAACACAAGATAAAATTATACACAAAATGGGATGTTTGGCGGACCCCAGCGGATTGGATCGATTGTCATTTAGATTTTCAATATTTTGAAAGTCGCTATTTAAACTGTCGATATTATATTTGACGACGTTTTAATACATATACCAATCGACATTTTGAACATTCGATTTTTTAATCGTGTGGTATTTTACTCGTAGGCATTTCAGACTTCGTTATAATGATTTTGGATATTTTAACCGTTCGCTATTTTAACTTTCGATATTTTGAACTTCGCTATTTAAACTGTCGATATTTTATTTGACTTGAAACTTGAAACTTTCGATGTATTGATTTTCGGTATTCAGATACGTACCCGATTTTTATCGTTCTATTTCTCACAAGTAAGCCGACAAGGGCGGAGCAAACGGTCAGACTGACCTCCACGAGGCAACGAGAGGATACGGTATGAGGAACAGCCCCCCGCCCTTCCCCACCTGCGAGGGCCTAACCAGGTATTTCTACTGGCATAGCTTCGGCATATGGGCATATGTCACCAGGGGGCCTAGCACGCTAGCTTTTATCGATGACATCATTATGACATAAAGCATTGCTACTATAGCAGGGTTGCTAATTGCTATACATTCCTTAAAAACTCTGGTAACAATTGTTGGCGACAATTACGGCGGCTGTTAAAAGGCCCGAACGTTTACCGCCTGGTTATGTAAGCAATTCCCAAATCCAAAAAATACTGTTGGCTTCGAAAACAACCAATTTAATTCTGAAGATTAAATTATATTTAATAACAATTTGGCAGGCGTTTAGTGGGCGGTATGCGAAATATCAGAAATATTGTTACATGCTATTACCGACAGGCTGATAAGGCCTGATAAGCCGGTCGGGTAAATCTGGAAACACGTGGGCATCGACAGTGAAGAGATTTTGAAGTGCAATTGCCTAGTAACCTACTTTAAGTTTATTTTTAGGAGGTAGTGTGTCGATGGAAATAAATTAATACTTTAGTATATATATTACATTTTATTAACAATATGATATAATCGACATGCGCTCTTAATCTCATTAGAAAAAAAGATAATCCTTTTATACAATAAGATACTAAAACCAAACAATAAGATATACATATAACAGAATATGTTTTACATAACATGGACTTTTCCCTAATTTACATTATAATGAATAACTATTGCGGACCGCGGTCTGAAGCCTTAGCAAAAATCAAGTCTACTGAAACAGTTTGCAGAAACAAACAATTACACATAAACTTCTGAAAGCAAAGCAGAACAGAACAATAAAAGTGGACCCAAGTTTAAAAATAATATACAATTTTGTGGGCATCGTCCCCCGCGGTCCGCGAACTCTCTTCACGCCTAGGGACAAATCTAGCAGAAGTTTCGCGCGAGGAATCCCAAGAGCCACTCAACTCGACGTATTAATAAAGAAATACATAAACATAACCCTCCTTTCTGGGGGGCAGTCGGGCTTGTTCATCGCGTGACAGTCAGCGTAAATGAGTCATCTCTCTGTACCGTATTACGTCGCCAAATTTAAGGCGTAGCAGAGCGCAGACGAAGTAATGTTACCTATGTTCGTCCAGAGGCCGCACGATAGCTTTTGTTGTGAATTTCAAGCACATATTTATTTCTAATTCTAACCAGTAAGCGTGCGCGAAACGGAAGGCATGCTTTATGTCCGCGATACAAGCTAGTGTGCTACCAATGCAGATATGGCTCTTTTAGAACACGCGAAACCACGCTAGCGAAATTCCGCCGCGTTTTTTCCCGAGATTTGTCCCCCGCCTAAAACCTACATACTAATAATAATATTTATCTCCATAATTATACAATTTTAGTATACTTTTTACAGACGATTAGTCTTTTAGATTCAATTCTATGTTGATGCAGAGGTTGAATGATCGTTCGGGTCTGCTGGTAGTAGCTAGAATAGTAGCTATGTTGCCATTTTAGCTGAACATTGTTTAGAGATTTCGTTGTGAAACAGCGCAGTTACAAACGGAAAGGGCACCAATAAAATTAAACAAGTTTAAATGATTTTCGACTGTCAATTGGTGCGACGTACGCAGTTGATTGATATAAATTGGTAAGGCTCAGAGTGCAGTCCTTGCAATATAATCGTGACTTTCGATATTAAATATAATAGTGTAAAAAAACACTAAGATGCCTTTTCGATTTCAAACTCGTAAGAAAAATAATTCTTGTGTTAGTTACCGGTGACACACAAACAATTGCAATGTCTGTATAACATGTTAACTAATCAGTGAATCAGCAGTCGCGCGTACTACGTGAGAGATAAACTTTCAGCACAAAATGATTTTAAACAAATTAAAAAGCTATTCTACCTGATGATGTTTGATAAAGTAATACTTGAATAAAATGTTAGAACTAATGAGATTTCATCTCATCCACACATTTATTAATATGGCATTATGATCTTGATCCTTAAATAGTTCTAACTATGCATACCTTGTTAGTTTAAAAATGCGATAAAATGATATTGTTTGCGTGTGAATCATCACATAACACGACTTACGACGAAGATAAACAAATTACGTTTTCATTAGTTGCATAATAGGTTTTTTCAGCTGTAAAAACTTACAAACTTAAAATTTTAACAATGATCACTACTGTGAATAGCTTTTTAGATAACAGTTTCTGTAGCATGGTACATTGAACAAACAACTGTTTGATAACTCTTGATAGTGCAATCAGTGGCATTATTCGTGCAACATATTAACTACTTTTCATTCAACAAATTTACTCTACTCTACATTTTATTTCATTTTATAAATTCATTGTAGCAATTGTTCAATGTTAAAATTACTTCATTTCGTTCATAACTATACAGAAATATGAAATATTTCATATATTAAAATGACATTTTTATAATAATCCCACTCCTGATTTTACATTACTCCTAACTTTTTATACCAGTCTTTTTCCTTTCAATGAAGGCGTTGACTTCTGATAAGTTACAAATAAACAAATATTGCAAATGAGCAGTTCCACTAAACAAAAATTTTGTCTGAAATTATGAATTACATAGATACCTTGATCACATCATTGATTTTGCTTCGAACATTTTGTTTCAACAATAATATAAGCATTACTTTGAGTGAAACAATTGTATAAGCTACGTCTCGCTCCAACAATTATGCTCAGAGCAAGGCAACATCAATGCAAAATTTACATTTGGCCAGTAAAGGCATATATTTCCACCGAGTCAGCAGATGAATTTGGGGTTAGTGTTGTTTGATATTAGATTTAAATACTAGCCCAATGTAAATCGCACGGGTTTAAACATTGCCAACAGTGACGGAAACATTGTAACAACAGTCATTCAGAAACTACTCTGGTTTTGAACCTTTACACAATTGTTTTCAGGTATGAAAACATACAGTTCATGTCGTCGGCGACAGATATGTCGACGGCGCACGTGCATTTCGGCTATTGACTTGGTTCAGCCTCCGCACTCTCTGATCGGCTTATGGCCACTGGTTTTTCAGCAATCTGTGGCTTCTCCGCTACTTGAGGCTTCTCGGCCACTTGAGGTTTCTCTGCTAAAACTGGCTTTTCAGACACAACAGGCTTCTCGGCTGGAGCCGGTTTCTGGGTCACAGGTTTCTCTACAAGCTTCGCGTTTGACTTGTCTGCTTCATTGTTTTCAATATGTGCATTAGACATTTTGTTTGTTATTTCATCAGATTTATCTTGCTCCATTTCAGTAGGTTTGTGGGTGTCCCCATCCTCATGAAGGGGGCCCTGCTGATGGGAATTCTCTTGGTGCAAGGGGGAGATGGTACTTCCCGTGTTGTCTTCGTTAACTATGGTTTGCTGCCTTTGAGTCGGAGGTTCAGAAGGATGTGACAGGGTCTGCGGATGGTGAGGGTTGTGTAAGAGCAATCGCGATTTGTCACTCTTCCTCCACAGAGTGACCTCCTGCTGCTTGAAGTAGCGACGGTCTTCAGTGTCCATCAGCACCAAATTTAAATAGTACCGCACTGAAAATTTGTTATTAATATCCCTCATGGTCGGTGTTAAATCATATCCTGCCAAGAACACTCTAATAGGTATGCTCTCTCCTCTAACAGGAGCTCCGTCCATGATCTCATATTTAGCGACGGTTTCATTCTCCGTGAATGTGTTAGGCCCTGAACCGGTTGTTTCCCTTTTTATTATGGAAATTTCCATGTGTTTAATCTTTATACGGACTAGCAGGAAGTAGATCTTACCAACTATAACATCTTTTAGATGATACTTTGATTTGTTGTATTCAAACTCTATGTGGAGGCAGTCCTCTATGCCAACCTCCATTTTTATGGAATTTAGAACGTCGGGGTAGCTGCAGAGTGTGTGGACAGCGATGTCAACTTCCTTTACGATGTCAGTGAGGCGCCGCACGATCGTCGCACGGAGGAAGTACCTCAGTCTTACGTTGGCCCCTGTGTAAACTTCATAGGGCTTCTCCACGTTCGCAAACTCGAACGGGTACGACGTGTGTTGCAGCAGGTCGCCTGGCCGCGCTAGCTCCTTCACCAGTGATATAAATTCATGATGGTTACCTCTGTCGTAGAACAGTTCGATCTGTCCTATTAGTTCGACCTTGATTCCCTGGTGTTCAAGCTTCGATCCCGGTTTCCGGAGTGTCACGTTTACCCGCCCCGAAACAGTTTCGCCATCGTAATACAACAATAATTTCTCCTTTTTGCCGTCATCCGTTTTCACCTCGGCTACCTTCCGCTTGTCAGCATCGTCGAAAACGATTTCGATATCAGCGGTTTGTCCGAATCCGAAAAAACTCATTTTCACACTGAACTGTTACGCGTGCTTGACGATACTTTTTACACTATTGTCGACAAGAACAATCGCATTTTATTTGAGAGAAACATTGAAAAAAGGCGATGAAACGCCCGCGAATCCGTAGAGGCGAATGAAGGTTGAAGCAAAGATGGCGACTGAATTCATGTCGGCTGTCGGCGGAAAGGTTGTTAAATGAATTAAATTTATCAAAACTCACCAACAAGACATCTCTGTATTTCACAAGCAAATTTCTTACATGGGTCGACCGGCATATATGATAATAATAAGTATTTACTGAGAAAAATATAAGTAAATCCGAAATTTTATCGTGTGTACAATTGACAAATTTTGCAATGGCAACCTTAAGAAGTTAAAACGTGCGTTCAAGAATTGTTAATTTACTTCAAAGTTTAATATAAAAAAAATATATTTAATCGCCTTTAATTTGTTTAGATAATAATTTACACTATGTTATTATGCATTAAGTTAATTAAATTTAAAATGTATAGTAGTAAATTAAGTCGTCTTTATCAAATCATTAGGATATGAATGTATTTTTGTGAACGCTTTTAACTGTCATCAGTGCTGCCAACCTTCAATCATCCCTTTTGCTAATCAGTGTGACCATATGTGGCAGGATCCTGCCTTTCTGGCAGGATTAGACCGTCATTTTGACTTCTGGCAGGATTGGTTGAAGTTTTCGAAATCTGGCAGTATTTGGCAGGATAGCAATATAAGCTGGCACATTTGGCATTATAGCCTTAGATTGGGTTCACAATAAACATTTGCGAGCGAGAAAAGCGCAAAACACGGCCATTGATCAACCAGAGACAGCCATTGCCGTGTTTTTGCGTTTTTATCGCTCATAAACTCTAATTGTGAACCCAGTCTTAAAGGAGTAGGTTGCAGTATCGACATTAGAAAAAAAGAAACTTAAAAAAGAACTCTGTTTTGGCTTAGAGTTTATAAATATTCTTAGTTTTTGTCGTCTATGGTTTTGGGGATTTCCCTTAGCATTTCTTATTGTATTTGTAGCTCATTAAATTTTCAACTGTCACTTGTTTTCTTAATTAGTCGGAAACACTACACATTTTTTTCCATTTAAGATATCGTGTTTTGCTGATTTATCATGAAACGCAAATATGAAGGATTATATCGCCTAGAGTGGGAGCAGAATCCGGCACTTTCGTCCTGTGGCCCGTTTCACGAAGCTACAACTTACAATTTTACAAGTCTAAACCGGCAACATTGGTCATTATGCCCATTGCCATTGGTCATTGTTGACCAATGTTGCCGGTTTAGACTTGTAAAATTGTAACTTGTAGCTTAGTGAAACGGGCCACTGGATAGCTAAAGTGAAAGATGAACATTTTGTATTTTGTAAAACATGTAACTCGAAATTGGTGTCTAGGTTGTGTGTAATAATTTTATTTCTTCCCTTTTTTCTCTTTGAATTTAATTGTTTCAAGTAATAGTATAAAAAAATATGTGTGTATCAATTTTAAATCTTAAAAATATTTTGGCAGGTTTTCGACATTTTGAGCATAGGAGTTTGGCAGGATTTGTCAGTTTTCTTGCCTAATTAGGGCAGGATCTCTAATTTGAAGTTGGTCACACTGTTGCTAATAAATGGCGGATCACGAAATTTTGTAACAAAAGCGAGCCGATATTTCTGTGAACAAATCGTGACAAACTTAAATATTACAATGGAGTTAACTCGTACTACACTTGGAATTGCAGTGGGTATAGCTGGCACGCTGTTCCTGGGTTATTGCGTATACTTTGACCAGCAACGTCGCAAGGATCCTCTTTTCAAGAAAAAGCTTAGGGAACGTGAGTACATTGTTTAATTTTGCCCAAGAATTATATTTTGGGCACTACTTAGCCCACTAACTCGTAACAAAGAATAAATTTAATGTCAATAGCACGTTACTTTCATACATTCTTTTTTATTGTCACTGGCGAAGATATTTCAGAATAACCTACAAATTGATGGTTACGCACTTGTATTCATTTTTGCTTCAATAGTCGCATTAATGAATGTTCACTGACATACTAACAACAGCGATGCATGCGCGTGGGACAACTAGGGCAAATATTGTGTAACATTGCACCAATGACATTGTTGATCGAAGTTCAATGGAAACCGACTTCACAATGACATAGTTTTAGTTACTAACAAATCTATGTCATATAACGTCCCATTTATCGGCACAGGAACTATTATTTATTCGAATATTGAAAGGGGACTGGGTATAAGTCACAAGTTGGTACCTACGCTTAAAGTTTATGTTTTGTCATACTTTTGTAACCCCCAAGTCGGTTATATGTTTGAAGTAAAATTAACAGCATCAATTTGCAACCGTTTTGTAACAAAACCCAATGGAATCAGCACAAACTATGGTTAATAATGTAGGGACCAAACCCTTAACCCTTCAAATACTAAGAATGTCCAAAGGGTGCATGAGCGGTTATGACTACCACAACACAGACCCTAAAATAAAAGAGGTTAGGTTAGATATTCGATTTGCCTGGAGTATTTGAGTGCTAAACACCCAATGTTTGTGGATGGATTTTCATACATTTTTACTGTGTCAAGTCACCAAATAAGGCTTTAGAAGTTGCCCAAATAATGATTTTGAACAGAATTCGTGAATTTGCTAGTCACCTAATAATAATAATAATTTGATAGCGAAAACTTAAATTTTAGATTAGAATGTTGTTTACTATTTAAGGTTTGATGAATTTAGCATAAATCTTCAATAAAACTTAAGTATTTGCCGGAACTGTTGCATATATTTAACGAAACTGCAACCACTACCAAATTCAATTATTATATTTTACATGTGTTTCTCCTATCACAATCTATGCATGCTTATTATATTTCAAGCTAACCACTACAAATGTTGAATGAACCTACAGGATTTGAAGCAAATGTATGAAATGAAGTTAACCTGTAAAGCCTGTAAAAAGAGGAATTAACTAAGTTCTCCAACTCCAAAACAAATATTTTAAGATAAAGCAACTGAACTAATTTCAATTAGTTTTTGTTTAGGGATAACAGAATAATTATTCTGTTACTAATTAATGTCTGTTACTAAGTAATTTCTGTTAATAATTACTCTGTAAGGAATATAGCAATAAAATTTTATTGCTATATTCCTTCACCCTATGCTCATTATATGTGGCACCTCATTCACAAACATGCAGTAATTAAAACAGGAAGTTTTAGATTAGTTTAATGTTATGCATTAGTATTTTATGCAACTGTTGCATAATGAGGGGTCTTAAAACATGAGTGTAGTTTTGTGGTTTTATGGCTACTAGCTAGTAGTGCCAGGTACCTATTAAATATCTATAGACTGTACACATTAAAATAATGTAATAAAAAATGAATTTGAACAAATATAGAAACAAATTAGAAAAAATCTCATAATAATATTGGTTGTTATAATGCTGGTCATTACCTATGGTTTCTGAACGCATTATAGAGCATTTATGATATATGTGTAGATACAATTATTTACATCAATAAACAAGTTGTCAAGTAGCTACTGAAATCTGATTATGAAAGAATTTATTGAAAACACATTTAGAAATGCAATAGTTAAATTACAAGACTTCATTAAGCTTTTAATACTGTCCTTCCTATTCTCAGGAGTTTTGCGACTGAAATGCCAACCTTTACTTCGAAAACCATTTTTATTGCAGTGATATCGATAAAAGCTTCTAACTTCTATATTATGGTACCAATATCGATTTTAAATTAAAAAAAAGGTGGATTGTAAACACATCTGCATTGCTTTCTTACTTCTAATTGATATCTCAAGCTTGCTTGTTGATATTGGTAGTATTTTTCAAATTATATATTAGCTTCAATATCATTGAAATAGATAGACGGCACAGAGTATCATTGCGCCCCTACTCTGCTTATTTTTAAAGGACAAAACTATGTATTAATAAAACAGATCACTCACGTATTTTTACGTAGTCTCACGGTAGTTTTATGTTAAAATTGACGAAACTTTGTATTTAAGGGATTATTTTGTCTTATAACATGGCCGAGTTTGAGTATTAAGGGACAATTTTAATTTGCAGGCAGACAGAATGCGAGGAAGAATGCATCTCAAAATCACACGATGGGTGGCCCGCTGCCTGATATGAGCGACCACGAGGCCATGCAGAGGTTCTTCCTGCAACAGGTACTGCTCATACCACATCTATTACAATACTACTGGTGGTAGTACCTTGTGCAAGGTCTGTCCGGATCGCTACCATCATCTTGCTCACTAATCCAGCTGTTAAGCAGCAGTGCTTGCACTGGTGTTCCGCCTTGGCGAGCAAGACAGCCAGTGAAATTACTGGCATGAGAAGTCATCTTAGTCTGCTGGTTTGGCAATGCATCTGCAAACTTCTTGCCGTTGCAGCTGTCTATGGGCAGTGCTGATCACTTACAGCAGGTAGGTTTTCAGGTGACCGACTTGCTTTTTTGCCTTCTTATTTTTTTTTTAATACAAGATTTTCTACCCCGTAGCATCTCCCCAACTTATTTTTTGAAGTTTACACTTGCTGAGCTAAACTAACATGATTGCCAACAGATCCAGCTGGGTGAGGAGCTGCTGGCAGCAGGGGACTTAGAGGCTGGAGTGGAGCACCTCGGACAGGCTGTGGCTGTCTGCGGGCAGACACAGCAGCTGCTCAGTGTATGTACCATCAAAACATTGCTATTAAACCTTGATAGAATTGGCAACATAGCTTCCTTTGATCGACGCCCATATGGCATTTCTTTGTTAGCCAACTTTTTGTTAATCAAATACCCCTGCAGATTATTCAATGTTGGCATGTAATCAGACCAATATATTTACAAATGAAACAAAATATTACAGTTAAAATGGACGCATGTAGAAAAATTAAAAAGAAACCTAAACTAAAATACAATTTATACACAAAACATGAAAAATATATATCTAAGAAGGAAGCACGCCGTCTGCGTTGTCGCTTGCGCCATGCGGAAAAGACCCTAGAACGCTGGCTGCATTACCCTGCTGGAAAGCGAGGCATGTAATTGGGTTTGTAAGGTTAATTTTAGCCCCTAGATTGAAGTTACCGTTTTCATAAAATAATTATTAGCCTAAACAAATCGACGTTGCAATAAAACTACAGAGCTAATCGGTCATAACCTTGCCTATGCTCGTTTACAGGTACTCCAGCAAACGATGCCAGCCCCGATCTTCCACTTGCTTCTCAAGAAGCTTCCAGAAGTGTCCGAGAGGCTCCGCGCCTCCATGAAGGCGAGCGGCGGCAGCGTTCTGCAGGAGGAAGATGTTGAATAGGCCCGCATTGTTGCCATCAAAGTGGGGAGCAGTTCTAGGCTAGCGTGCACTTGGGAGTATGAATGTAACGAAAATAACTCGCAGGCTGATGCAAATTATGCAAAACATTAGGTAGTTTAATAAAGTTAGGTTGTTTAACTAACTGACCAATGACATGGTAGTGTCTTAAGTTATTTATCTAAGCCCTTAGACGTCCATTTAGAAACCTAGGTTTTTTTAAAGCTGCCACATTACACCTGATCCTCGGCTGGCCGCGTTGTCTCGCTGCCTTTTAGGTTCTTCGTCCACCGAGCGGCTGGACCGTTTATTTTGTCGTTGTTTCCGAAACAAGATATGATTTTGCCATTCAAAAGTCAAATTTGAGACTACTCATTTCTGAGTAAAATTATCGTTCATTGTAATAAGGTAAATTGTTCACAGATAGAGGTATCTACGTTCTTTAATAAAAAAATAAACTTCGAAATTATGTTGTTTGCATATGCACATTTTAGGACTAAAAATAGGACTAAAATTCAAAATCAGCTTTTTAAAGGCCCGATGTTCTGTCCCTGCCCTTTCATAGTTTAAATAAAATTACCTTCACGATTGACCACATACAATATATACCCCTGGAAATACCCACACATTTTAATATTAAGCGTTAAGGTGCCGACAGACAACACTGACAGTTCCAGTTTGGTTCCAAACATACGGACTGTGGCAGTGTTATGTGTCTGCCCCATAATGACATATATAAAAGTTGTGTGGGTAGTTTCTGAATTGTAATATTGATAAAAGTGTAATGATTTTCAGGGTAGTCTTATAATATAACAAGTCGTTTGTGCTAGTCAGCCCGTGACCGTTACGTCGCGTTTATAACGTCGGGCTTTAAAAGTTCAACTTGTCTTTTTTTACAATTGTTTTATTATATTGATCCGCGGCGAAATGCGCTGCAGTGGCAGCATGGAAGTGCAGCAAGACGAGCCGGGAGAGGGCGAGCCGACCATACTGGAGATGCTCAACGAGGACTGCTGGGCCCCTTTGTTCGACTGCATCCCCATCAACGAACTGGTGCGCTCGGAGCGCGTCTGCCGCGCCTGGCAACAAAACGTTCTGCAATACTTGAGTCGTGTGAAAAATTATCGATTCGAATTTTTAACTAATGTCTCTAAGGTCCCTGACGGATGCCGCAAATACCGGAAAGTAATAATTACGCCATATAAAGCGTCGTTCACAGAAATCTTCCAGAAGCTAGGACGTTACATTGTGAGAATGGAGAGCAACTGTATAGACGAGGAAGGGACGAAAGCGATAATGCTGCACTGCCCGAGGTTAGAATGTCTGACGCTTAGTGAATCGCATTTACAAGATATCGTGTTGGAGGTGATTCCTGATACTTACTCGATGGATGACTCTGTTATTCCCGAAAGTAGAGTGGTTTCCGGGATTTTCCTCGAGGATCTGACAACGAGCTTAAAGACTCTCTCCCTTTCTGGTTTCGAGTCGCTGAGGTTAGGGTATTTGCAGTCCGCTGCGGAGCGCCTGAGCGGCCTGACGCGGCTCGAGATCAACAACGCCCCGGTGGAAGTTCTGCAAAACGTTAACTCGCTGCTAGAGCGGATGCCCGTGTTGGAACATTTGTCACTGATGGAGTATGAGGTTTATTCGCCGAAGAATGTGGAAGTGCCGGTGGTTCTAGGCCGGCTCGGTCGGCTGACCGAGCTCCACCTGTGGGGCAACGAGTACGTGACCGACGACTGGTTGGAAGTCGTGGCGCGCGGCTGCCCCATGCTGCGCGTGCTGAACGTGGGGCTTTGTCGCGAGGTCGACCCGAACGTCGTGGTGGCGCTGTGCCGCGCGAAACCGGGGCTGACGGAGCTGGTGGTGGCGGATCTCCCCTTCAGAGACCGGCACTTGGAGGCCTGTTGCCGGGCCTGCGGCGGCTTGCGGCTGCTGGACGCGGCGTGGTGCTCCAAGCTGACGCAGCGGGTGGTGGCGCGGCTCTCGTGGCCCCGCGCGGCCCCGCTGCGCCTGCGAATGCGTGGTACTGCGGTGCCGAGGAGGACTGGCAACAGTGATAGTATCACGATGCTCTGGAACTTGTCTCCCGACCGCTACAACCCGTTGCGGGTGCGTTTGGACTCGATCGACACTGTTGATGAGCAGTGCGATCACGGCTGCCGCAGTAGGTATTGCAATCACGGCAGCCGCAGTAGGTATTACGATCACGGCAGGTACGTAATGTTAAATGACTTCAACGTACATTACGAATGGGAGGGAAGTGATGAGGAAATTGGGGAAGAAATTGAGGAGGAAATTGAGGAAGAAATTGAGGAGGGCCGTGAGGAGAATAGAGGGGATTTGGCTATCCAAGTCCTACCTATGTAGAGAACTGGAATCATAAAATATGGAACAGTTTGGCAGGCGCACTGCGTTGTGTCATTTCTGTTCTTGGTCCTCGTGGAACACCACAGTCTTCCTACTGTTCTACCACATGGTCTGCATTCATGCGAGCTTAAAGATATCCTCTATCCATCTAACATCAGCAATGACCTGATCTGACTTCTATTTTGATAAAATGTTGACACTGAATATCGTTTTATATAACAATGTATTTTGTCTAAATCTTGCTCTAATCTGAAGAAGCACTTAACCACTGACTTTGCATAAGTTTGATTGACAAGTCTTCCTGTGTTATCAAAACAAATTAATTTAATGGAAGCGCATCACGCAACGTTATGCAGCCGTTTTTGACCTGTGGAACAGTTTAAAAGCAAAATAACCGTGTTAGTTTACTATCTATGTTGATGTAGAATTACAGATGCCATAGCGTTAAAGAGAACTACTAGGAAAACGTCTCGAAATGCACATTAATTGGACAATGCAGAAATATATTACATTGTGGACAAAGTAGGAATAACAAATCAAATTTTATTTCGATGCAATTTGAATTCAATAATAAAATTTTAATATTATGTTTTTACATAGTTGATAAATTCCATATTCCCAAGTGCAACTATGATGGCCTTTGAACTAACATTTTGAATGACTGATTATTTTCTCAATCCTTATTCCCCACTTTTATGTACTAAGCGTCAGGTGAACACGGTTCTATGGGATGTTGAACCCCATGCTACATAGAACTATGTCGCTGTTCACTTGCCTCACATTAAAAATATACGAGACTGTCCTATCATGTTAGTTGTTCCATCGTGAAGGACGTCATTGCATCCGGTTTATTTTAACTGTTGTGGCGACTTTCGAAGCGGTCGAGTATTTTTAAATAACTATGTTGAATTATGTAACCCTTTCTTTATTTATAGTGATGATTAAAATAATTAAGTTGAATATTAGTGTGTAGTCTTAATTTTAGTGGTTACTGAATACAATTGTCTCTATTTCTTTTTAATTTTATATCTAAAAATCATGCAAATTTTTTCTTTGAGTATGTCACCTTTAATTTTGAGTTAGGACTAATTTTACAGATTGTTTTATGTAAAGCAGGGTTATGAGTGACATGCTGACTCTTTCTTATACGTAATGGAAATTGTTCAAGTAGGAATTGGCTGTGATAATGCTTGAATACAAATGTGAGATCCGCCATCTTGACTACTATGTGCCGCGCAGGTAAATACAATATGTAGGTACCTATTTGTTAATTTTTTTGGTTTTGTTTTGGTCACAACTGGTTAAGTATGCTTGTGAGTTTTGATTGAGATTTTATTGTGAAATAAACGTATTGTACAATGTTGGTGTTTTATTTGAAGTGAAGAACGAAGTTAGCTGAAGTGTTATTAAGACAAGAAATAAAACTATAAAACCCATTTCAGTCACCAATATATTCAACAAATAATAACTTAAATTTAACAAAATATATGTCACCATGATAAGTACTAATGAACACTTGGTTCAAACAAAGATTAAGTAGTACACATAACTTAATTGTTCATAAAAAATATAACAACAATATACCGGCTATTTAGGTAATAATTCGTAAGTAATACATACATACATATTACTTTTTGAACTGCTAACAAGGGTTTCATATAAAATTTTAGCTAACATCAGTTGTAACATAAATTACCAAGTTTAAGGTATTCCTCAGTGACACTAATTTCATAGAAAGTCTCTGAGGGGTAAGTTATCTTGTAGCAGTCATGTGAGGGCCGCAAAATTTAAACAGGCAAAACGGCCCAAAAGCTATAAAATAGTTGCCCTTTGTTAAAATATGTTTTCAAATTTCTTTACTAGCTTCGTCCTGCTTTAAATAGTAGTTCACGACTTAAATTTACATAACAGTGAGATAAAATATTCAATCTTTAATAATAGCGTATTATTTTAACTTTAGATGTTTTGGTTATTGGTAAATAAAAAAACAATGAAGAATAAACTAACAAGGTCTATTGTTTAACGAAAATTAACGAAGCGTTACATTACAAGTCCTTCCAAGCTCGTTTTCGTTGTGTTTTCTTTTACATCCACCCTCACACCTTTTAATAAAAGAATAAAAAACAGAACGTAATTTCGCTGTATATTCGCATTTTTTTTAATACACAATGGATTTTTCATCTGTGACTTATGGAACTGCGGCATTTTTGCAATTTACTCTGTAACTTATTTCAATCATAACGTTTATAATTACGACTTCAGGAGTTACTTTTTGTCACTCAAGGAGTTTCAAATTTACTCAGAAAAAATTGAGTATTTACCGCCATACTATTCCTACACCTCCAACCTCATATTAAAGTTCAACTTCATATTAAACGTCTCCAAGTACAGCGGTAAGTGTTCTGTTAAATGTCAAAAAAAAAGTTTTTTTTTAAATCACACTTAAAAGTTATACTACCATTAATTAATAAATTAATTAATTGTAATACACCCACGCTAATTTTCTAGCCCATTCGACTAATAAAGTAAAAATCGGTTTGGCAGGTTTAAACAGGAAAGACAGAGCGGTAAACTTGTTCCCAACAAAGCTAGTTAAATAAAAGCTAATGATGCCTGGTATGGAGGCGAAACGTGTGTAGAATGTGAGTCGGTGTGACATATGTTGTGTCACGTGGAAGCGGAGGAAGGTAGGTTATTGCATGAAAAATATATACGCCGCGCAGACGCAGCTGTTTTAAACGTGAGTAACTGAGTGTGAGTGCTGGTTTCGCGGAGTATTAAGATAATTTGTTAATTATTAATGAAATAAAATATTGTTAAACCACATATTGCAGCTGTCCACTAACACATAATGATAATGTACAACAAGTTATTATCGACTTAAATACAACGGAAACAGTTGTTTTACTGTACTGTCTGTCATCAATGTGCAGAAAACTAAAATTTTAATTTGACTTTGTGTGAATAAAATATAGGATTCCAAATTCGATTGCCTACTATATTTTATTAGTGCATTCCAAACCTCACCAAATTTAAATTTGAATACCTTAAAAGATTCCTATACAATCTTGTATAGGAAAATAGCAAAATTACAGGCACATTTGTGTTGCAAAATATATTGAAGTTTGCTAACAATCATGAAGCTACAGTCTTAGCGATCGTGGAACTCCTTATATAATCCTGAGTCACCTTCATTACTTCTAAAGCACCTTTGGCAATAAGAGATTCTGCTAAATCCCTCCCCAACTCATCGCACTTCTGTATAACCTCAACGGGTATGTTCGAGTTCTCTATTAGACCGCAGAAAATTTGAGGCGTCGTTTTTAACGCTTGTATCTCTTCCATTGTCCTCGTGTCGACGCAATTAATGTTGCCAGCTCTTTCTGAAATTCTTCTATTTAGTTCCTCTATAGGATTTGGACCGTTTGCGTGGTCTGTTTTAATTTTTTTGCTGTCACTGTCCTCGGTGGGGCTGAGTTTGTGTTTGTTGGGTTTTTTTATTTGGTCGAAGGTATGTTCGAGGCTGTGGTCTATTGTTGTCGTGCCATCCATGCTCCATACTGCGCCGGTGATGGACAGTTTAAACTGTGTGTCGAAGGGCTTCAATCTTGTCGAGACGCCGACGGGGGCGCTGCAACCGCCACCTGACAATAAAAAGCATAAATATCAGTAAGTATATAAAAATTAAAATCTAATATTGATGGAATAATTTTAATTCAGCTACTTTTAATTGAATTTTACTGCGGCTCAATAAATGTGCATACTAAAGTATTTAGGCAGTAACCTCGTTTAGTGCCAAGTTCAGTGTTGCTATATGAGACGCAGCATTCAGTTCCTGGTAGATATTTATCTAAAGTTTTTAACAGTGGTAATAAGTATCCTGACGACTCGATCTGAGCAGTGAGTAAACCACATCTACCCTGATGAATCACCCTGGGTGTCGCTACACTCAGGGCCCTTATCCTAGTCGCCCGCTAGTGTAGGGTATCCTAACGGCTCAGTCTGAGCAGTGAGTAATCCACAATTATATCCTGGCAAATAATCCTGATTGTAAGCTATCCTGACGGCTCAACCTGAGCAGTGAGTGTAACATACTTGCCCTGACACAATCTGAGCAGTGAGTAAACCCACATTTACCCTCACGACTCAACCCAAGCGTAAGGTACCCTGACGACTCACCCGGAGTGTAGGGAATCTTGCCTAATGACTCAATCTGAGCAGTGAGTAAACCACATCTATCCTGACGTCTCAACCCGAGTGTAAAGTGTCCTGACGACTCGTCCTGAGCAGTGAGTATAACCAACACATGACATCGCCCCGAGCGTGCAGCGCTGATGCCTCACCGAGGGTCCTGAGGAAGCTCCTCTCGGCGAGCACGCGGCAGTAGGTGTCCGCGTGGTTGAAGGGCGCCAGCAGCGCCAGCAGCGCCGCGTCGTCCGCGCGGCACTCCACTGCTAGCGCGCCCTGCCCCACCGCGTACTTTATCTCCGCACACGGTATTATCTGAAACAGAATTTGCGGGTGGTAGGACCTTGTGCAAGGTCCGTCCGGACCGCTACCACCATCTTGCTCGCTAATCCTGCCGCTACGCAGCAGTGCTTGCGCTGTGGTGTTCCGGCGTGCCTGGCAAAAGAGGCATTCCATCGTATCCCTCTGGGTTGGCAACGCATCTGCAATCTCCTTGGTGTTGCGGGTGTCTATAGCCGGTGGTGATCACTTAACATCAGGGTAATCACTTGCTCGTTTGCTTTCGTATGTTGTATAAGACAAAAGAACAATTCACGTTTAGAAAAGGACCGGCAGGTGCGAGTTAAACTCACGTGGAAAGAGTTAAGGGGGTATGAAGTACATATAATTTTTTTATGCAAAAACCCACCCTACTCCGCTTTCAAATGAAAAGCGTGTGGAAGAGGAGGAAGGTGGGTTGTTGCATTAAAATACACAGACGCAGCTGTTTGGCACATACACTGGTTTTGCGGAGTACCAAGGTAATTTGTACCGGTTGGTTATAAATAGTTGTACCGTCAATAAAACAATTAATATCAGTTTTGCGAGTAACAGTACAGTGTTTATGATTTTGACCCCTAAATCCCTAATTGCATTCACTGCAGCGTTTGCCACAATTTTGCTTACTTGTATTATCGAACTAGTGACAACCGAGTACATTCAATTTATCGCTCGCGCCGTTATCAGTCGCGCTCGATAGCTATCTAAACTCTCACACTGAGTTCCTAAATTAACCTAACTACCGATCCGGAGATATTTGCGTTTAGACCTAATTAATTAGCCCTAAAAGCCTAGATTACTAATGGAAAAAGATGCAAGCATGTTTTTGTAAGTCACTGCTATGTTATCTTCAAAAATAACTGGTTTATTTTGGCAAGTCACGGCTTATTGTCAATAAATTATTGAAGTGGAATTAATGCTACGTTTTAAACGTCACGGTTACTTTAAATTCGATAAAAACGCAATTTTGAATTATAAGTGTGAGAATGAATAAAGTGATTAAAAAATATTTTTCAAGTAATATGGCAGGATAAATAAGCGTTTATTTATACAGGTGACATTATCTACATAGGTCACATAATAATTTCTTATGTTTTCGCAGCATGTAGGTACCTCGACAATGAAATAATTTTTAAATTGTTGGATATTATTTTAATGATAATTATTTCTAGGTTTAGCTATTTTCTTTGAAATGATATTCATCCTATTCGGCATTGAAAATACTTATAGAGTTAATAATAATGAGTTGAATTGCCTATATATTATGCATGTACTAAAATTTTGCATGACTTATTGTATGAAACTTTTTTTTATACATATATCTAACATGTGATACCTCTAAATGTACTACGTTTATTGCATATAAATTTTTCATTTTATTTCAAATAAAACAATTAAAACGGTTTATATCGCGTGTATTGTAACGAATCTAATGAACAGGGGGCCTAACACGCTAGCTTTTATCGATGACATAAAGCATTTATCCCGTTCTAACCAGTATGCGTGTGCGAAAGGGACGAATGCTTTATGTCAGCGATAAACGCTAGTGTGCTAGAGGGGCAGGAGACCTGAAAGGGGCTCTTAACGGGAATTAGATTCATTACAACACACGCGATATAAACCGTTTTAATTGTTTTATTTTAATTATCTAGTTTGCACACTTCCTGAGGAGCCGGTTAATTGAATGTGTTGTGAGAGCGTTCGAACGTAATGTTGTTGAAATAAAACGAATCTTCGATGAACACGCAACTATGTTTTATTTGAGAAAATCTCTGATATAACGGAATGAATTTCAAACAATTAACTAAGCCCTACTTGGATTCCCCGCTCCTTGTTTGCACGTTTACTGTCATTGCTATAGGTACCTCGTTTTTTGAGGCTAAAAAAAGTTGCAAACAATCTTGGTAAGTCTTTTTTGAAATATTCCACAATAAAATATACAAATAGCCTTTTTCAAACAGCTGATGATGAAATAGCATAACTTAATTGTAATATATTTGTTAGCAGCTCTTATTTATTTACAAGATTGTTTACAACATTTCTCAACTTAAAAAAACGAGGTATAAAGGTCGTGTTCCGAATCAGTTTACATCGCTCTCATCGCACGCGTTTTCGGACCGTATCACACTCACAAGACTACCGTGACATCATTGACGACGTTATGGATTTGGGTTGCATCGCTAACACTGCTAGGCGTAAACAATTTAAACGTAAACGTGCTAAGCACTATAAACGCAAGCCAAATCCATGACGTCGTCAATGACGTTACGGTAGTCTTGTGAGTGTGATTCGGTCTGGAAAAGTGAGCGATGTAGACTGATTCCCCAAGTACCACACAAGCGCTATGAAAGTTGTATATTGGCTGTATAAAGGTGATCGCTTCTACACAGCTACTATACAGCTTAAATAACGCTTGTGTGGTACTTGGGTCGGAAAACGCCTAAGTGCCACTCACCCTGGACACGCGGCGCTCCCAGCCCATGCGCTGCAGGCCGGCGGCGGCGAGCAGCAGCGCGGCGAACTGGTCGGCCGCGTCCAGCTTGCGCAGCCGCGTGTTGAGGTTGCCGCGCACGTCGCGCACCAACAGCCGCGGGTAGCGCCCGCGCAGCTGCGCCGTGCGCCGCAGCGAGGACGTGCCTGACAAGATCATCTTTAATTGTTTTAAACTTTCGCGATTTTTACACATATTGATTGATTGTGTCTACTCGTGCCGTACTCGGTAGAAACGTCGAGGTAAATTAATAATATACTTTAAAAAAAAAATATTCTTTTTATTTTTCTCTCAACAATAAAAACCCTTGTGTGTAAATTCACAAATTGTGTACTTTGTTAACGTAAGATGTTTTCATATAATGGAGGAGCGGTGCCTTCTGACACAGGCTTGTTCAAGCTTAAAAGGGGGTTCCAGCCACTAATATTGTTATGTACGAATACTTAATGAAAATAAATCATTTTTCATTTTTTCATTTTTCATCGCGTTAAAGTCCCGATAACGTTATAAATAAGATCATGTTTATATAAACAAAACGATTTCGTAGCAGTATCAAGTCATCAACACATCTTAAAGTCCGCAATTTTTGTTTATAACGACCGGACGCTTCTAGTCAAAGTCTAAGAAGCGCACTAAACGTAACCACAGAATAAATAATAGTACCTAAGTACAGAAACTTCTCTTTTTCGATTGCGATAAAACGAATTCCAACTTTATTAACACGCACAAAAAGTTCGTATTACTTCATACACATTCGCTAGGCGGCTCGCATCAAAAGGAACGTGCTGCTAGCGCCTGCCTTCTCCCGGCAACTCCTGGCGATACGTTAGGGTTGCAGCGCATTCGTTTTCAATTACACTGACACAGCGAGGGCTACCGAGAGGGTGCGCGGCAAGCCGACAACCAGCTGCGATTTGCCTACTCTGTAGGCAACGTGGCCGAGCGTACCTACAGTACGGAGCGTAACCCCTCTGACGTAACAAAGCTGTATTGAAGAGATCACCTCTATACAGATATTATACAGCTTTTATAGTGCTTGTATCCTACTTGGGTATTTTAGGAATAGCTAATACAAGTTTGTTGTACAATAAGACGCACAATCACAGTAATATTTACTTACCAATAACGGAGCCTTCAGGCAGGGACTCGAGTGTGTGCTCTTTCAAGTCCTCCCTGAGTACCAGGGCGTCTCTGGGATCCTCTCTGCGAAAACATAAAGTAAAATGAGATAACGTTATCAGGTTAATCAGAGCTCTGTCAATCCTGTGGCAGGAAATGCTTTAAAAAAATTCGCAATGGAAAAAAAATTACTTGAAAATTACGAATGGGGGAAAGTGCAAAGAAAAAATAGGCAGTATAAAGAATAAGGATTTTGGGAAAATAATCTAAGTCATCTAAGAAATAATCTAAGAAGCAGGTATGGCTGTGGAGTGGACCCTTTCTTGGATCTTTCACAGATACAACTAAAATTCAATTAGTTTGTCTTTTTGTTTTTCTTTTTACCAATCAGCACAAACATGTCAAGAATAAATAAGAAATTCAAAATGTAGGAGTTGTGGCTAAAAATGTTAGTAATAGACAGCAAATGGTGTTCTGTGGTCTCTGCCTACCCCAAAAGGGAAAAAGGTGTGAGCTTATAATAATAGTAGACAGCACTACAGTACAAGCCTCAAAGGCACAGTTATGTGGTTAACTACAGCTATGAGATGGTGGTTCAAATTCCTATTAGTGTAAAAGAAAAAAATTCTCAAAACGAAAATAAAATACTTTTATTAATCAAGAGGAGACTTCCATAATGGACTAACTTAGTACTAGGAACAAAATTATGGTAGAATAAAGGCTTTTTTAGTTTATTATTAATCACCCACCTCTCAAAGACTGCTCCGATAGCTAGTCCATCAGGCAGCGACGTTGGCAGGTCTTTCAGTGAGTGCACCACAAAGTCCACAGCATCGTTCCTCAGAGCATCCTCCAGATCTTTCGTGAATAGAGACTTCTCTCCAATCTTGGGCAGGGATACGTCCAGGATGCGGTCTCCTAGCGTTGTCATGGATACTGTAAACATTCCCATTGTACAGTGGGGGAAATATATTCACGTACCACCTTAGAACCCAATCGCAATAACGCGACGCGTTAAACGCCAGGCTATGTCATACAAATGTCATGTTTATGTCTCTGCGACTAGGTTCTACGGTGGTACATGTTTCAATTTCCTTGACTGTACATATTTATGGGTATGGTAAATGCATTATAATAATAATAATAAAATCATTTATTCTCAGGCTACAAAGGCCCTAAGACTACAGGCCATAGACATTGGCAGAACACGTCCAATAATAGGCATGGAGATAGTGGTGGCAATCCTACAAATACCAGGTCCCTGTGACTGGTGCTTTGGGGGCCAAGACAAGAGTTATTTACCCGAAATGTGGGCTGTCTTTTTCAATGGTATACACTCTGGTCTGTTTTTTGCTTGGATTTTGACCCTAGAAGTCAGTTTTTTTGCAGTCTACCTATTTAGATTATTCTTAAGTCTTCATAAGTTTGGATTACAAATATATGTATATATTTATGTAATTAATTATTTTTAATTTTGAAAATTCAAGAAAATCAAAGCACAGGTTTATGAGGCTTGAAACATACATATTGAACTGAAATTCTACAGAGGAAATATGGGAGAATAATTTCAAAAAAGTAAGTCTAAATTGTCTAAAATATACTTTTAATTGTTTTCATAATCATTGGGACAAACTAACTTGCTAAAATGACAATTCATATTACACATTATTGATTATGTTAAGTTTGTAAGTAAAATGTAGAGTTTAACATACCTATATTAAACTCTTTTTCCGGGTTAGCCTTTTTCAAGCAGTCAATCACAAAGTTGGTTTGTATAAGGGCAAGCTGAAACCAAAACAGTTATATTTTTGTCAATAAAAATCCAAAGCCAGTGATAAGTGGAACAAGACAGACACCTTTGCCAGCACTGGAACATCATAGAGAAAAAACAAAAAAAAGCTTTCATACTTTACCTACTAATTAATTATTAGAGCTTTTCAGGTGTTTTTAAATACCTATATAAAAAACCATGTATGGCCACTAAAAGACAAAAGGCACAATTTGGGTAGACTTAAATTATACTTAGGCAAGAGCAACACAACAAGCTAACATGGCATGTTGATCCCGATTTGTTTGGTGATCGCTGGCTCCAAATATTGTACACCCACTGTGTTAAATTTTTACATATTGAAGATGTAAAATAACATTATTTTGATTCATTTAAAAAATTGCACCTCATTGATTTTCTTGCCGGTATCTTCTCATCAGAGGTTTTTCTGAACCGATGGTAAATTTTATGACATTCATAAGTGCTACCTGTAAGCCTAATCTAAAATATTTTATTTTTATTCAGATTAGGCTTTTGAAGGGTCAGGCTCATGAGCAGCGAGGTAAATAATTACATTCACTGTGCTGATTTTCAGCCTTTGCCCGACTTTATGAATTAGGTGAAAGAAAAACAATACAAGTGTTAAGCTTATTAATAAATCGATAGCGTTTTATCTAGTGCATTATTTCCGTTATCAGCATGAGAAGCGAAAACTTAACGCCAACTTAACCGACTCTCATTAAAAGAAACTTACCTCGCTTTTCCTTGAACCCACACGGATAACGCTCTTCACATCGTTTTCCATTATAAACTACTTCCAATACCGACTATTTGATATAATTAAGTTAAAATTATTTACAGGAAGTTTGTAACTTTAAGGTTATGTCATGTATTACTCCCGATATCACACTTTTTATATCCAGAGGATTAACTAACTTGAGTTCCTAAGTTGCTTGTCACCAACACTGTAGTGGACAAGCTAATTAGGCACTTAGTTTAAAATCAAAGTTCAATCAAAACATCTCTTTCGTAAGGTGATTGTGCAACTGTCAATCAGTGTTGCCAGGTCCATTTTTGAAAAATCAGTAGATGTAACTAGAAAAAATCAGTAGATGTATGGGGAAAATTTTCATAAAATCAGTAGATGCATTTATGATTTTAAAAAAAAAAACAGTTTGTATATATTAGGTACAAATACGCATAACTGAAATAGAGATGGTATTGCTTTCTCATCATAATCAAGTAATCATTTTGGCGTAGTGTGTTCAAACCAGTTTATTTCGCTGACTGCGGAGCAAGATTAACTATGTGTTCACCCCATTAAGTCCATTTTACGATGACAATTTTATAGTGCCAACCAAACTATGATAATTTTGTGTGTCATTTCACTCAGATTTTTATATTACATATCCTCTTTTAAAGATAAGCTAGCATTTGAAAAAATCAGTAGACTTTTAGTTAAAATCAGTAGATCAGTAGAATTATGGAAAAATCAGTGAATCCCCCGAAAAATCAGGAGATCTGGCAACACTGCTGTCAATCGAATTGAACGAACTGTCATTCTTTTTTTTCTAGAACGGAGTGATGTACCCTAATTTAAGAATTACAGAACCGGTATGTTGAAATTATGGTACTTTTGAAAGAAATATGGGCCATATTACGTAAGGGTTTCGATGGATTTAACGGTTATATAACGGTGATACAGACTAAAAGAAGCTATTGTTAAAAAAATAAGAAAGTTAACGCTATTGCTTAGGGATTTCTCTGGGGAAATCCCGGAGCTGTATGTATGAAATGTTCTATTACTTAAACTAAGCCTCATTACACGAAATAGTTTTTTTTACGTAGATGTTTATGGCAATTGTGTAAATTAAGACAACTTCACGCACCTAAATGAATGACTAGGGTACGATACGAATAACTGAATCACAACTGAATGATGGTATCAGAAGTACCAGTACCATAAATATTATAATATGTGACAGCACTCACCTTGTTTGTCAGAGTCAGCTTTTTTAGTTTATCTCTGGTGCAAAAGGTAAAGGAATCTTACTCTATAAAGCCACGTCTATTTCATAGGATCGATATTTGATAACATTAAAACTCAAAATGCTGGTCTTATTTTAAATGCGTAAAAGCCTCTGCGGACAAAGAAATTACGATTTTGTTTGTTGTTATTTGTATAATTAGAAGGGTAAAACGAACTAGCGGGGTCCGTGATGGTATGTAATGACCACCGCAACGGACACGGCAGGCCTTTAAGGAAGCAATAGGATGTTCATCATACGAACTTCAAAAGTTATCCAACAAGTTAGTGTAGAAGAACCTCTTGCTTAAAGAAAATCGTTAATCATAGTGATTAATAAAAACACAAAATCTTATTCAACAGATTTATTTTACTTCTACACGAAATTATAAAAAGCGTT
Organism: Ditula angustiorana; assembly: GCA_963691745.1. Classification (NCBI taxonomy): domain Eukaryota; kingdom Metazoa; phylum Arthropoda; class Insecta; order Lepidoptera; family Tortricidae; genus Ditula; species Ditula angustiorana. The sequence goes on along the minus strand of OY829496.1, from coordinate 6,252,351 downwards.
TGAAAACGGTCGCATATTTTACTTAATATAATTAATCTAATAAAGGAATAACTAAAATTTCTAGTTACGCGCAGTAAAATTTGAATATCAATATGCAATGACAAAAATCACAGACAACTTTCATACCGGCAATATAGTTAATCGATTACATATAATTAATTATTCATAAATATATTTTAATCAGTTTTTTTTAACTTTGTCATTCATTGATCTGGCAATATCAAAATAATTCAACGATTGTAAGAGACTTCTATGTTTACACTAGAAACGCTGTATGGAAGAATTTTCACATATTTAGATATATAGAAGCGTCTGCGCAGATAAGTTGCGGGTCATGTACCGTAACGCAGTGTGACAATATTTCTTATTCATACAGCGTGTCTGGTTTATACACAGTAGATCTTGATTGTAAGGCGGCTTATGTGAAACGTGTAGCATTCCACTGAGACAACAGATTTTTCATTTAGTGTCTGAATTTCATAGATTAATAATAATGTCAGTTTGTTTATCTACGGAGGCAAGCAAGCTTTTACCACTGACATAAAGCATTACATCTCTTTATAACCAAGCGTGTGCGAGAGGGAGGGATTCTTTATATCCGTGATAAAAGCCAGTGTTCCCAATGCAGATACGGGCAAAGTAGCTCATGCTTTGCGTTTGCTGCTGCGCAGGCGACGCCTGTTGGTCGGCACAGTCGCAGTACGGGTTCTTGTCGGCGATTCTGAAAAACCAGAGTCAACTTTTAGGGCCTGTGTCACCACTCTCTGATAAGTTTTTGGTATTATATTTAACAGATATTGTGGTGCCGTCTCTGTTTATTCGACGGACACAAATACAGTATTACTGACATCAGTTAGATATTATGTTATCGGGAACCATTTAGAAGGCCTTAATAGTGCCTAAATAATTCACTCATGGCCAAAAAAATCGGCCCATAGTGCGTTTTACATACAACAAAACACCTCGGTTTCTTGCCTGAAGATACTTTGAGTGTGGTCCGATGAATGTGTACGCGAGATCCTACAGGTCACCAGATTGCCATTTGCCAAATGGCAGTTGCTCCAATACGTAATTCCTGACCTATCAACTCTTGGATCATGGTTAAAGCATACCCTAAATGAAGAAACACAGTAAAAAGTAAAAACATGTTACAATAAACATTATTTGTATGACCAGTACTTACTTTTGTTCTTTTTAGCTGCTGGTGACTTAGGGCGTTCTACAATTTTCACCTCCCGCTTCTTAACATTTTTAGGCTTAGGTTTAATATCGAGCTTCAGTTTTTCAACACTAACCGAGACCTCTTTAACTTTGATACTGTCGCCGCTATTCTTCGTCCTTGTTGTTCTAGGTGTAATAGGCACTTCAGTTTTCTTCACAACTTTTTTATTTCTCATTGATCTAGTACATCTAGGTTGCGATGCGGATGGTGTCATTTTAACATCAGTCTGTGTTTTCAGAGCCTCCTTCTCTTTTGCCTCTCTCTTCTCTTTAATTCTGTAGATTTTAACCATGGCCGGTGTATAACCTTTCAATTCTTCCGGAATCTCTTCCATTTCCTTCCCCCCTTTGTTTGTTACCTTCTTCTTGAAGTTTGACAGTACTTCTTTCATGGCGTATGTAAGTTTTACGCCTTGCAAGAAGTCCTTTTGCATTAGTGGTGACTGTAGGTTCGAATCACTGCATTCTGATGATGCGTTTGACAACTTCCTGATTCTGTACTTGCAAGTATCTTCATCTTCATCCTCCTCGTCATTGTTGGCCACATTACGCTCTTTTCTGATTATATCTTCTGGGTTTTGAGCTAAAATTTCGGCCCAAGTAAACTGTTTCGCCGAGCCCATGAAGTTGCCGAATTTTCCAATACTGTTTCTATGTGTCCTTTTCCCTCTGCGCTTTTGTACTTTCTTGTTCGATCGCAAGTTTTTCGGCGACAATTTCTTTCCTAGGACATCGTGTGGCATTAGTGACTTCTTCAGTCGGGCGACGAGGTCTGCATCGGAAACGAAGAAGTTCCGGGAAGTACATGGCTTTCTCACACCCTCACTGGATATGTTAATGGTCTTTCTTAATAGCTCTAGCTTTAAGTCATTCTCAAGAGAGCATACATTCTCTCTTTCATAGGCTTTCTTTATACCATTTCTGGCTAAGAAGTCTGCTGGAGTGTTCTTCCTTCCAAACCTCCTCGAGTAACACAATTTTCGAGCCATTGGCGAGTTTGGTGGCTCAGCGAGTTTCAAAGAAACTTCCTTGTCCGCGTTTTTCATTAGTTCGCTTTTGAATAAACTCCTACAATAATCATAGTCTGGTTTCTGCGTAAAATCCAGACTGGTTATATACTCCAAGTATTTCTCCATGAACTGAGGATAGAACTCGGTCTTGAAACTGGTTTTTAGGAAAGATTTTATATCACTCATGTAGTTTTTCTTTAAAGCGTGTACTAGGTCAGGCTCAGCTAGTACCTCTGTTGTTTTCCATGGCAGGGAGCCTGTGAGCCAATCGATCAGGTTGTAACCAAGGGTTTCAAGGTCCGACCTTCTTGAATGCGCTCCAATATGCGAGTCTCGGGAGCTATATTCCAATGTACCATCATGAGCTTTCCTAGCATCCATACCAAAATCCTTATGCTTCCCATCTGAATCTAGGAACTTTGATGCTAAGCCATAATCTAGTAAGTATATCTGTTTACTAGATTGGGATAGGACTGCCTCTCTATGAATTTCATCAAGATTTTCATCATCTACACTTGGTTTCTTCCTTTTGGAGTCCTGATAGAATTCTGCAGTAGTCCTTATGATACTTTTATTACCAAAATCATCTAGCAGCTTCTGATATGACTGATCCGAGCATACTGAACTAGTCATGTCTTCATAGTTAACATAACTTGACAGTTGTCGGAGGTTAAATGCATGATGTCTGTGCAAAGTCCTGCTGTCTCTATCAGACAGTATTTTTCTCAGTTTATTTTTAACACTGTCCAGTCTTTTTTCACTATCACATGAATCATTAGAGTCAGGTTTAGAGTCTTTTATAACAAAGTCTTCATCATCATAGTAGTTTGAAGTCCTCGCCTTCCCACTTTTGACTCTCCTGTACTTGCCAGACAACATTGCGACTTCTTTAGTTTCTTTCTGGAATGATGAAGCGGGTTTTGCCATTGGGTATTTATTTATTTTACCACCTTCAAAACCGAGCATGAGATTCGAGCTTTTTATGTCAGAATGTGTATATCCCTGATTATGCAGATACTCTAGTACGTCCAAGATTTGCAGAGCGAGTACTAGAACATTTTTTAGGTCCAGCACTTTGGTGCGGGCGATGATTTTCTGCAAGTCTATATCGTAGCGAGGCAAGACTAGGAACCTATATTTCGTGCCAGTCTTTTCATCTGTGAATGAACCACTAGCAATGTAGACGGGCATGCCAATGCGCTTTTGTTTGTTCTGCTGACGCCACGCCTTAACTGTAAAGAAATATAAAAAAAATATAACTATTTGAAATTTTCACTCAAATGAACCGAATCAATTCACATTTTTAATTCTTTACTTCCACTTAAAAGTGTATCATTTACCCAAGTGTCATAAGAAGGCCATGGCGGCAAGGAAAATAGCTCTTTCTTATTTTGTTAAATTCATACAGAACAAGATTATTATAATTTTCAAGACAAGACTGTAATTGTTACTGTATACCAAAGTCACTACATAAATTTTTTGCCATACAAATAGCAGAATCCAATTATAATCAGAGAAATAATAAGCCATTATTATTGATCATAGGCATATTGCTTTTAAGGTTTAGTCTAATTAAGTTAGTTTTTGTATTTGTCTCTTTTTAGTCTAATTAATAACGTTGTCATTCATGATTTTATGAATATTATTATCAAATAATTAGTTATACTAAATAATGAACTGAATATGTGGTACCTTAAAACATAAACATGAATTAGTTATTTAGTGTATATTCAGGTGCTAACAAATATCTGAGACACTTAAGAATTTGGCAGGTTAGATTTCACATACATATGCTATTGCATATAAATAAATAAATATCTCGGGACAATTTATACCAATTGACCTAGTCCCAAACTAAGCAAAGCTTGTACTATGGGTACTAGACAACGGATATACATACATATATAGATAAATACATACTTAAATACAAATAACATCCATAACTCAGGTACAAACATTTGTATTTGTCACACAAATATTTGCCCATACCAGGATTTGAACCCGGGACCTCTTGCACAGTAGGCAGACACATGTGCCACTGTGCCATACAGGTCATCAAAATTAAATATATATTGGTATGTATGACATGTTCAATGGGGACTGCACAATTAATGACTTATCCCATTGGTACCCATTAGAGTTATTCAGTATCAATAAAAATTTGACAGTAAACCTTTATAATATCATGTAACAAGATCCAAAATTGCATTACAATCAACAGACAGAGGGTCCTGAAAGGTCAATAAACAATATAATAAATATTTCCTTACTCTTTGACACCTGTGAAGTACGTATAAGGCAGTGTACTTCGACAAACAATGGTCCATTAGTGTGGGGTTCTATTTTGACCACATAATTTGCGTTCAGCTTGGTGACCTCTTTATCCACATTGTCGGAGGCCAGATAGATCCTGCCAAAGCTGCCTCTACCTGGAAACACAGATGGTATAATTCACTAAACAACACTTAATCAGATCTCAAATTAACCTTGTAACTGTCATTGTGAGAATGTTAAGACACAATATGCTCGGCTAGTTTTTTGCAATCTTATAAATAAGACCACTCTGCCAAGAGTGTGGCGACGCAGGAGAAGATGATTTAGACAAATGTCATATAGTTTTATAAAGGTGACATTACAGACAAGTTTAAGAATGCTAACTATTTTGTAATCATAATTAATTTCTATTTTATCAACAACTGTTGAAGTTTATCAGCTGGTTTGTACAACTCGTTGTAAGTACATTTTGATTTACAAATCATGTGGCAAATTGATATGAAGCAAAGTTTCATTTTAATCTGGCTTGTCATTTGCAATACTTTCGATGAGCTTACTGGGGACAGTAGTTAAGCCGTCATCAATTGACAGCTAATCAGCTGTGAAACTATTTATGTAAACATCTCTTTAATTAATCAAAGAATTGACTGATAATTTTAAGTAAGATTTAATAGAGTGCAAATTCTGTTAACAATGAGCATGACTAAAGTAATTCAAGATGGATGGAAAAAAAGTTTAGGTTGTTACAAAATTTGTCTCAAAGTATATTCTTCAATAGTTATTAGAATAATTAGTAATTATACATATTAGCTTGTTGTTTGCTAATTATACTATGTGCCTATGCTGCAAAAGCACCCGCAGGGGGGAAGGTATGGTAACATAAAAAAGTGTAGGTTGCGGTGACTTCCTGTGCTATCTTGTACTGTTAAATTACTTGTCACTTTTTATCATGTCAATCACATTTCAGGATCCGATCCAAAAACTTTGGAAGGGTGTGATAGAATATAGTTAAATACACTTGAGTGTACAATGTTGCACATAACACAGTTTGTGTTCTAAACTTTTCCATAGCAACTCAGAGTTTAATTCTATGTCATTTACTTTCATTTGAGACTACATAGTAGTGTCTACTTTAGAACAATGATAAGATAACATGACAAGTCCTATTTTACAGGCAAAAAATCAGACAGCAAATGTTAGATTATGACTTCACAATTAGACACAAATGAACGTTTGGTGCCTTAGAAACGGTTCAATAACTCACCAATAGGCTTGCCAATACGCCATTTCTTCTGCTGGACGTCTGAAAAGACGATCCCCGGCGGCAGAGCCTCGTCGTCTGTGAAACTTACGTCCAAACTCGGACAAAGTAAGGATAGCTGCTCTGGAACCCCTTTAAGCTTTTTCTTAGGAGGCTCTGGGGCTTGCACGGCCTCTGTGCCGCGCCTCGGCATCGTAACTATAACTAGTTACCAGGTGAAAGATCAAACTATCAACCACGATTTGTCTTGACTGATTTACCCCGACAACTAGAAAGAAATGCGATGTATTATTACAAACGTGTAAAAGGTATGTTCCTAATTGAATAAAAAGCAACGTGCGCTGTAATGTGCCAGCGAAATGCAATTAAATCGGCTTAAAATTGTTATTCAACACTCAAGTACACGGTTATCACCTCAAATCACATCCCCTAACAACTTTTCCTACGAACTTGAACTATCACATGTGTAATAAACACTAGCCTATATAATTTACGAGCGACCAAGTCTAATGTTTTCTTATTTAAATTAACTGACGACAAGCAATATACGAAACAACAACTGATTATAGGTCCGCCATGTTGTTAGAAATCGTCGGTCGGTCGGTTTCGGTTGACGGTCGTGTCGTCCGATCAATGATGTGACGTCACATGTCTATAGGAAAATGCCTCGAAAATACCAAATATTAAAGACTTCGTCACAATAAAGCCAAGCCAAATCAAATGTTAACTCAGTGCTTTAGAGTGCATTTTTTACTGTAGCAAATTCTAGCCGTCAGTTGTTAGTAGCATCAATAGAAACGAAGCAAAGACAGTTCAAAAACCAAAATTCCGTTACAAGCAAAAGATAATTTAAAGTCCACTATTCAAGGCGTCTACTGATGTACTGATTAATTTGACTCTGAAATCAATATTAAGTTAACAGAAACACAACGTGTTACAGATTCCAATGCTATGTTTGATTAAATATTAGTAGATTGTCTGTCTTAAAATGGTAAATTAATGAAGCTGCAATATTAAAGAAAAAATAAATCCGTATATAATAAAATTTGTGTTCGTGAATGGGCATACTTAAGAACGTTCTGAAACTAAGCTTCTAACATTTGATTTTGGGAATAGCTGTAATTTTGGTACTCATGTTAATCTTTCAAAAACTTATTCAATATTTAATTGGAATATTTTTTTATTTCGGGGGAAAGATCTCAAAAACATTAAAAAGTAATAAAATGAATACAAAAACGAACGCTACATGTTTCCAAGAAAAGAAGGTCTTAAATTGAAACATTTAACTTAGAAAAGGCCAAATCTACAAACGTATAAAAGCTTTTTTCTCATTATAGAGGTGGTCCTTTGTCGATATTTTGACCTTAATATGACCCTAATTCTCGGTTCGTGTGATTTAACTGACAGATATCACCATTCTTTTTTAAACATTTCGAATTTGCCTTTGACTTCATTTCGCCGTCGCGAGAATAGCCCGTTGGGCTGATGTGCATAGTGAAGGTCCTTCGAACCGGATTGTCATTTTGACTTCTTGTTTTACCACCCCATACTTCCACATTCAGTTGACAATACATATACCATTACCCTCCCATTACCAAATGCTATATGTCTTTTCTTTCTAAACTATTAAACTGCAGTAATGCGTCAGTACGTCACCGTATTTCTGTTGTATCGAGAACAAACAGACCGACCGACATTTTTCTGCCTAGTAGTGCATCCGTACTACTACGAGTAAAAGAGACTGCAATAAATGCATCTTGCTCCTCGCACCACAACAGAACACAAATGCATCGTATCCACCACACTGAGTTGTATGTTGTATTTTATTTTTCTTTTCTCATTCACGAATCGGCGGCCGGCGGCGCGGTCGTGCGTTCCGTTCGCGCTCCGCTCTTTCGTTTTTGTTTTGTTTATCAACAAAATAAACAATGTAGTTCAGTGTTTGGTGACATAAACTCGAGTGTTTTGTTTGAGCGTAGAAAATGTTATAGTGTTGGAAGATGGATGGTGCTAATGACTCCGACCATTCTATGACTTGGGAGGATTTTTTCGGTACGTCTATAATATAATGATTACAACTAGTTAAGTTACCTTGCTTAAATTACGCCTACTTACTTTTTGCGTATGAACTAGCGTCAAAGTTGTGAAGTTAATTTGAAGTTTAACAAGAGTTTTTAAAACTTTGAATAATCAGAGCCATGGTCGCGAATTTCTACGTAGATCAGGTTTGTGCAGCATTTCCCATTATGGCTGTATGGTTGCGTTGCCCCAGCCTCGCTGGGTACTTATGATTATGAACGTGCTCAATCAGTAGGTTATTTCATATTACGATTTACGGCTTTATTTATACGTGATAAGACGGATCTTTTTGTAACACATGTACTAATAGCCTTGATAGTTAGGTTTGTTTGTATTGGATGTAAGTATTTTTACTGAGAATTTTCATACCAATCTTGTGAAACGTCTGTATTTGAACTATCTACTTACAGCGGAGGGCATGTATAGCATTCTAGCGGAGGGTGTAGCATTCTGCTATCAATATCATACCAAAACTATGATCGAAATTAACATTAAAGGGTCATGTTTGAAATTTGGTCTAATTTATATGGAATTTTTTTATTGATAGCAGTATGATGGTAGGTACAGTACCTGCAGAGTTACAGTAGGTTAGCTTAAAATATTATGTTTAAGAGATTCGGCAATTAATAAATAGTTTTTATTTAGAAGCCTCGTGTAGTTGCACTTATTACTTCAGAGTTCCTGGTAACAAGTTTACTCTACTAACAATGATTCTACCCGCAATTTTCGCATTCATCGAGATTCATCTCACGTTCGAGTTATGTCAAAAATTACAGATTCAAGAGATCTGACAGCTAATTTTTGACATATCTCGAATATGACTTCATCTCTACTCTACTGACGCCGGAATTTCCGCGCGCGCGCTGCCTAAACCCTTACACAACTCTCAGTTCATGCGAGATTCATCTCACATTAATTTCAAAAGGATTTGACAGTTGTTAATTAATAGATTCAGGCGTTACTTTGCGGAGGTCCATATCAACAAACTGGAACAAATTACCTTGCTACTCCGCGAAACCAGTGCACGTGTAAGATAGCGTCGGTGCCATATTATGAGTATTCTAAGAATCGACCTATATCACGTCGTTTTACATGTCATGTCGTTGTTGGGGCAACTACTCTATTCAACTGTGGACTGTCTCTAAATCTTAAAACTATACTTTCTTAACGTTGGAGCAATAGATATGCTTCTCTATTCCCTGCCTTCTCTTTGACCTCCTGAAGGCAGGGAACATACAAACATGCCGATTCCTCGGATGATGAGAGGCTCAGAGTGGTTATAAAGGAAACTCACTCTGGAACTTGAGCTCTCCCTATAACTAACACCGTACTACCCTAAGATTAAGACTGTCCATAGGTACAGCTGTCCACACAAAGACCAGCGGGGCAATTTTCGCGTCAGTAGAGATGAAGTTACACTCGAGATAAGCCAAAAAGAGCTGTCAAATCCCTTCAAAATCTGTCACATTTCGAATGCCAGATGAATCTCGATGAGCGCCAGAATTGGGGGCCAGCTACCCCTACCCTAAGAACAAAATGGATGGTATTTTATTGTTTGCAATCTCTGCCAGGTACCGTAGGAAATGCCTAACATTCCGGCACGGCTAATTAAAGCTAATCAAGTTGGCACGTGAGAAGTTAATGCTATTATTTAGCACAAACGCCTAACGTTTGCCACTTTAGATTGTTGGCCTATACCAAAAACAATTTTAACTAAAATTGAACTGAAGTCTATGATCAAAAGTAAGGGCCTAGAGATGACATGTGGTGAATGTCAGGACCCCAATTCTCGGTTCATGCGAGATGCATCTCACGTGCGAGATACGTCAAAAAGTGACAGATTTTAAATGGATTTGAGGTTTTCACGCGAGATCGATATCGCATGATCCGAGCACCCCGCAGCGGGGCTATTCTCGCGTGAGTACAGATGAAGTCACACTCGAAATATGTCAAAAAGAGCTGTCAGATCCCTTCAAAATCTGTAATTTTTTGACACATCTCGAATGTGAGATAAATCTCGATGAGCGCCAGAGATTGGGGGCCTGATCAAAAGCAATATCATCTAGCATGGAGGCTTGTAACCTTATAAAACTCAAGGACAAGTCAGATACATCATAACGGTTAAAAAACTCCACTGGCATAACGCAGCCCAGTTAAATAATGTAACTACTACCTATTGTTTTCATATTAACCATTATAGTCAAGGTATTAAAATATGAATTCTAGTAACATTGCCAATATTGTTGACTTGTATTTTCGTCTTATTTGGTTATGTTGGTTGCCTTTGCTAATTTTGTAGTAATTTTCTCATTGTATTTATGAGTTATCGTATCGGTGCTCAATTTACTACCTAATTCTCACAGATTCATCTCACGTTCGAGTTACGCCAAAAATTACAGATTTCAAAAAAACAGCGTGGTAATACTTGATTTATGTGAGATTCATCTCGCATGAAAACAACTTTCAAATCCCTTGGAAATCTGTCATTTTTTGTCGTATATCGCACGTGAGAAGCATCTCGCATGAATCGAGAATTGGGGTTCTGGGCAGTTAAATGTTTTCGTGTGAGTCGAATTCCGCATGAACCAAGAATCGCAGACGTGTGAGTTTTTTTTTAATATTCAAAAAAATTCAAAAGTAGTAGCAGAAACAGTCTCAAATTCTCGGATCATGCGAGATCTATCTCGCACGAAAATAACTGTCAAATCCCTTTGAAATCTGTAATTTTTTGACGTATCTCGCACGTGAGAACCGAGAATTTGGGTCCAGTTCACTGAACGAGAGGTGTGGAAGTTGTGTACTTGACCATGTTAGTGAAATGATCGTCGAAAACGTCAATGACCTACTCGTGTTAGCTAACTGACACAGTCTGTCTTAATGTTTGCTATCGACTATCCCTCTAATTTATAAACGCTACGTAAACCTATTTTAGTTTATGTGTTGTCTTTATCTGTCACTGTGACGTTTCCCTTTGACTGAAAGGAACAAAACATCTGTTAGTGAAAATCATTCGTAATTTATGATGAATAAGGGATTAATTTGTAAGTAATTTACAACGAATCAACAATAAAAATGGCAATGAACGTGTCTTTACCACATGTTTAACACAGTTTTTTTTTAAAGTGGAAGTCATTACGTGACACTTTTATTTTTAATTTCCCAAGGCGGCAACATAAAACAAAAATATATCAAAAACAAACGAATAGCACTTCCGGACGAACGGATGCGTGCAGAGGAAGTACACTTCATTAATTTGGTTTCCGTGCGTTATTGATGATATGACAGCAAATAAAATTCTTGTCACGTTGCTATGGTGGCACCCGAGTTTAGTGTTATATTTTAATTTTAACTGGAGAGTCGTTAGTCGGGTCTTATCATCATCATTATAGAGGCCCATTTAAAGCCCATGTTTGGGTGTAGCCCCCCCCTAAACTCCTCCATTTTCTACGGTCGGGTCTACCTTTATTTAATTTTGTCTTACACTCTTGTACTCAAAAGACTTGTTAAAGCTGTAAAGACTAAATGCAAATCTTAACTCGGAAATGGAGACCAGCTATGCATAGTAGCACGCTAGCGTTTATCGCGCACATATATATGAGAACTGGCCAAGTCAGACCTTAGGCTACAATATATTATCCTAAGTTATAAGAAGAAATGATATTTTATGTCGCTATAAATAAATTTCAGGACTGACCATTGAACTTGGCATCCATTTAGATCTCACTTCTTTTGTCGTTGAAGTCAACTACCAAGGCATGTATCATAATATTGAACTTGGCTCTCATTTCACATTTATGTTTTTGATGGGATTACACTGACACGGCGAGGGCGAGTGGCCTACTGCGATTTGCCTATGCCATAGGCATTTAGGCAAGGCTGTCGAGCGTACCTACAGTGCGGAGTGGAACCCCCCTGATATTGTGTCTGATCTGACCATGACATTCATCAAATCATGTTATCTGTAGTAGGGTATGCAAACCCGGTTATTTTCTCTAAGAGAAACTGGTTATAACCGGTTATTTCCTAGAGAATATAACCGGGTTTGCATACCCTAATCTGTAGGCCCTTACTCTTGAACTCGGATTGTATTTCAGAGTGTAGCCGTGTAAAATTGCAAAATAATTTGATTCCGAGAAACCTGTACCAGCTGTATCTCACGGAACCACGAAGCCCTATTAATTAATGAGTCACTGAACCGGCCTTTCGGCCTATTTAGTAACGGTAGCGAAGCTTTGGTTTGTGCTTTGGCCGACATAGAATTCTCTGTTTGCCAAACGTTCATTCATCCGATACAAACCTAACTTTTAGAAGCGGCAAATTTTTCACACAAAAACTTTAAGTTCACTTCTTGCAGTTGTCACACCAAAAACACCATTGTAACCAATGACAGTGATTGATGAACCAGCGATGCAATTCTCGCTTCAGTAGAGATGAAATCAAGGTAGAGATATGTCAAAAACAGCTGTCAGATACCAATTACTGTCATTTGTTGGCATATCTCGATTGTGAGAAGAATCTCGATGAACACCAGAATTGGGGTCCAGACCCATGTCAGTATTAAAAATTATGCCGCGTATGCTCCACAGATGAATCAATATCCGTTGGTGCACATTGTTATTCCATAGGTACTCGTACGTACAGAATACAAACCATTGTTCTGTTAGGTTGGCTATGCTGGAATTCAAACGTTAGTCATTCCAACAGCTGTGAATAAGTAACTGGCGCATAAGACGACGCCAGAAGTCTCTGGTTCGAAGCCCGACAGGGCCAAACGTTTGTATAATGAATGTGAATGTTTTACCTGAGTCATGATTGGGTTTTAGTAGAAGAAATAACAAATTAAACAATAAATAACTTAAGCTAAAACTAAAAAAACTAAAACTATGCCAGTTCTGCCAGGTCAGATCCCTGCAGCAGGGTCCCCATGAGTCATACTGTTTAAACTCGTATTAGTACTTTCCTAGTACCCATAGCTACCACAAGCCTTGGTTAGCTCGGGACTAGGTCAATTGGTGTTATTTGTCCCAAGATATATTTATATATTTTTTATTAAACCTTTCAATAAATTTAAGTTTACAAAAAGGCCTCTGGTGACCCAAGGATCACGAGTTCCTCAGTCAACGTATTGGCATTGCCATTCAAAGAGGTAACGCCGCCAGCCTTTTGGGCACTCTGCTCAGAAATAACGGTTTTGGCGATATTTTTTTCCAATAATTTTAATTAAAAAATTATCTTTTCTGTAATAACTCTGTTTCTAACCTTCTTTCTGAAAAAAATAAATATAAACCCTCTTATTGGCCACAATTGGTTAAGAGGAGTGTGAACCCAGCGCTCTCCATACAATCGGCGATAACGTTTTCCATCCTCTAAACCTAAACCTATGTCATGATTTTTTTGTATGTTGACATTATGCCCTAGAACTAGGTTTGTATGTTTTGCTTTTTTAAATACTCTTAATAGTTTAATAAATATTGACGCTTTTTTGTTTTGTATGAAACTCCTAAAATGAAAATATTGTCAAATCTATTAAGAATATAAACCTAGTTCTAAGGTATAATGGCAACATTACAAAAAATCATTGTCATAGGTTAAGGTTTATAGGGTGGAAAACGTTAGCGCCGTTTGTATGGGGAGCGCTTTTTGGGGCTGGCTTCACATTCCTCTTAAAAAGAGTCCGATTTGATATTGGTCGAGGTTGAAGTATCAAACCTGTAGTCAAAAACATACTTGATTATAATAATAATCACTATTCACCGAACGAATACTTAGATACTTTAAAATACCGCATTTTAAAATACTTTAATATCTATTGCCTACCTATTACATGGAGCTATATTGGTGGTAGTTATTTAAAGAGGCAAGTTTTTCTTTCGCTTTTTACAACGTTGCGTGTTCGCGTTGTTTAATAACCGCGTAGGTATAGACTCATAAAAAACCTTAACAAGTTCTTAAACCGAAAAACGTGCTGTGTAAAGTGATATTTATGCTTTTATTGCGTATCATTACTGTAAGTGTATTAATAAAATATGGTTTTAAAGGCCAAATTTTAGTTGAAAAGTGGCTAGTAACGCTGTGGACGTTTGTGTACATACGTAGATATTTTATCATATCGCTTGAAAGCGATGTTTTTTAGACAATCTACACAAAAATGTGATTCTTATGTACAGTCAAACAATTTGATTCATAGGCCGCTGTAGAACGTTGTCGCAATGTGTCATCGCTGGAATACTATAAAATTAATTCAGAAGTCACTATGAAATTTATTGTGAAAAGGTTCTACAGTAATCCGGTATTACTGTAGAACCTCTTCACAATAATCTAAATATGCAAGTAATCTGTGCATGAATAAAACTTCCCTTGTGTTAGTATCGTTGAAGGTGCTATTAAATATATAAAATGAAATAAATAAAATACAGTGGCCTAGAAATTAAACTGGTTGACTGTACAGTCAAGGAATTTAATTTCCAACCCACCTCTAAGGTTCAATAGCGTATAGCAAACTGTCACCATAAGAGCTATAGAGCAAGACGTTAGTTTGACATATCGACCTTCATGCATTGCGAATGTCAGACGACATTTCAACGAAATGGGTAGGGAATTAAATTCCTTGACTGTACCAACGAAGTTCGAAATTCCAACCCAACCTGCCGCCATGACGTCTGTCAAAAGTAATCTAATGCCAGTATTGATAGTGTGGACCCTTATCTCCACCAGTAGACGCAACCTTGGCGGAGCAGACAGCCCGGCATGTCGACTATGTTGATGGACAGTTCCGAGGGAACTAATCTCACAAGTCTTTATCGGAACTGCGTCAGAGTAGAGATAGAGACCACTAATTAACCTTTCACTTAGTCCTTGGTAGTTCAGCATTGGTCACACGCGTTTTTTTTAAATGTAATATGAAGGCAAACAAGCAAGAAAGTCACCTGATATTAAGTGATCAACACTGCATATAGACACATGCAACACCAAAGCGATTGCAGATGCGATGCCAACCCATAGGGCTAAGATGGAATAACAACAACAACAACAACAACAACAACAAATACTCTTTATTGATTCACACAAGTAAACAAAATAAAAGAACACACACAGGGATTTCCCCTTTACATGGGATTCAACAGGCGCAATACCTCTAACACCTCTGGGGAATACCTCTTGTGCCAGAAATTGCAGCGGCTGTCTTGCTCTCCACGCCGGAACACACCTGTGCAAGCACTGCTGCTTAGCGGCAGGATTAGCGAGCAAGATGGCTTAGCGATCCGAACGAACCTTGCACAAGTGCCTATCACCCGCAAAATCTATCGCAGTCTAAAAAATTAAGTAAGTATTAATATATACCCATTTTTTCTTGCCTGTTATGAACTTATGTTTCTTAGTTTATGTTTAGTTCTATTGCCACTGACACGCGTCTCGCATTGCATTGCAGAGTGCTCGCCGCAACTCTTGCGCAACTGCAACTGCGATCATTAAATCGCGCATGCGCTTTGCTGGGAATACAGTGCTGCAGTGAGGGATAACGGATAGTAGAGTTTTTTTTTTTTATAAAATAGGAAGGCAAGCAAGCAATTGGGTCACCTGATGGTAAGTGATCACCACCGCCTATAGACAACTGCAAATAGACTGCAGATGCGTTGCCCACCTAGAGGGCTAAGATGAAATACCTCTTGTGCCAGTAATTACACCGGCTGTCCTGCTCTCCACGCCGGAACATAACAGTGCAAGCACTGCTGCTTAGCGGCAGGATTAACGAGCAAGATGGCTGTAGCTACCCGGACGGACCTTGCACAAGGTCCTACCACCCGCAAAGTCAGTGAGAGAGTCTTTTTCGTGATATGTTAAAAAGAACTGTCAGCTCCCAATCCGGCGTTCATGGATATTCATCTCACATTCGAGATCTGTCAAAATTTTTTGAGATGAATCTCTACTGTCGCGAGAATTGCCCCGCTGATCTCTTTGTGTTTTGTAATTTTTTGACATTTCGCAAATATTGCTGTTTGTTTGGGTGTTTTGATCAGATTTTTATCGTTTTTCTGCGATGAATAAAACCTCACCTTAAAATAGTAAACAATGATGAGAAAATTCGGATGCGTCAGTCGTAGTCATGCACAGGACGCAGGACCCCAATTTTCGATTCAAGCGACATTAATTTCACATTAGAGATACGTAAAAAATGTCGGATTTAAAGAAATTTTGACAATTGTTTTCAATCTCGTATGAACTGAGAATGGTCCCGCAGAATCTTCCAATAAGCAGTCGTACAGCGCTCTTTTTATTAAACACTAGCGGACGCGCGCGACTTTGTTCGCGTGAAATAAGTAGCCTATGTCCGTCAGGGATAGTGTAGCTTTCTATCTGTGAAAGAATTTTTGAAATCGGTTCACTAGTTCCAGAGATTACCCCCTACATGCAAATAAGCTAACAAACAAACAAACAAAGTTTACGTCTTTATTATATTAGTGTAGAAGTGTAGATTATAGTATATCATATTATACTAGCGGACGCGCGCGACTTCGTTCACGTATAATTAGTAGCCTATGTTTGTCAGGAATAGTGAAGCTTTCTATCTGTGAAAGATTTTTTGAAATAGGTTCAGTAGTTTCAGAGATTACCCTCTACATACAAACAAACAAACAAAGTTTACCTCTTTATTACATTAGTGTAGATGTAAATAATGACGCCATCACACCAACTGCGGTATAGAAGCGTTTTTTGTTCTAAATGAATTTTACTGTCCGTAGACATGGTTTTTATCTACAATACAGTTATTATATGAAGACCGTTGATTCCGTTAATCAATGAAGCACCCGTTACGAAAGTGTCACCTCTTACATACATACATAAACTCTGCAAATGTATTTAGATTAAACAAAAATCGTCATTTGTCTAGCGATTTTTTGTTTGTTCAACGCTTGCCTACTTTTTAACGGGGCCAACGGGGTTATATGGTTAGTTTTTTATAGGCGTGATCACTTCCCATCAGATGACCCGCAAACTTTTTTCTTGGCCAACGCATTGGCATTGCGATCCAACGTGGAAATGCAGCCAGCCTTATGGGCACTTTACCGCAGGGGACAGACTTGGGAGATATTTGTACATATAATTAAGTTTTTGTATTTTTTATTAGGTTAAGTTATTCATATTTCACTTGTTTTCTAATAATTATATACATAAATGTATATAATAATAAATCATGTACATTTTTAATATATAAATAACAGAACACTCGCAATATTGAACTCGACTTCAAATACACGAGTGATCCATTTATTAACATGACCTTAAAGCAAATCGTCATCACTGAAAATTCTAATGAATGCATCACGTTCCTAACACATAAAACGCCCCTGACTTCGCTTGTGAGTCCGACTAGTTTTTTTCATTCAGACATGCCTAATTTGGCGCTAAAAGTGCTGCATGAAACGCTTTCAAAGCCTAGCGAGGCAGCCAGCAAACCGGCGCCTGCGTTCCTGCCGTCTGACACACATACCTACTTGCAAAGCGGCTTGATTGCACGCCAATCGCTTTTATTACGAATCGTATTATCAAGCTTATCGATTAATTTTAAATGGTAAACAAATCTTGATATCGTAAACGCGCGGTTGCCTAAAAAGCGACTTGGACGACCTTCATAAAAAATATCACTTTATTGGTATTAAATATTTGCGACTGTGCTTGGCGAAAAGGGATCTTATAGCGTTATGTGATAACGCCACATTTTAATACTCGAATAAGAATAAAATTAGAAATTACCTAAGCGTCTAAGCACCAGTTAAGGTTTCTTTTGGCGTAGAAACGCGTAATAAAAATGTTTCTGCGAAAACTATTAAATACACACATGCAAGGCGTACGCATATATGTATTACCTATGCACGCATCTGTATATTCGACCAAGTAATTGCTTGACCAATTTCGAACCTTATCCCTTTGTAATACGGTCAAAAAGTGGTCAAGCAATTTCTTGGTCGACTATACATAATAATAAAATATATGCGCAAGATTCATTTCAAAGAATGAATTCGATCCGTGCTTCCTTCAAACTCTGAGACGGTGACTCTTATGCCTGTTTTCCTCTCTTTCTAAACGAAAAGTGTCCATTTTTTACGATTCAAAAGATCCTTTACAGATCGGACGGACGGACGGACACCGTTGGCTTACTGGGTCCCGTTGGTATAGATCGGGTACGGAACCCTAGAAACTTAAGAGAGATAAATGCACAGCGGTTATTCGTGTAGAATAAACTGGTACTCTTAAAAAATCGGGCAAGGATTTTCTTATTAGAATAACCTACTCTACAAGTCTACATACCTACAAGCATTGAGCACATATCCAATACAGCGGTAATATATATTAGAAAATGAATCCGTTTACATTTCCAAGCATGGCTACCTGAGGAGTGATGAAAGGGGCGTGGTATTAGCTCAGTGTGACAAGTTTGATTTCTTTTGTCCACGCCGATAACGTGGAAAAAGAAACACAAGTAGAAACTTTTTTTAGGGTACCTCAGTGCGTCTCATTCTTACTAGGCCAGTGGGAAAGAAACAGAGTTATGGAGAGAGAAGTTTCGTCCGAGGTGCACTAGATACTCAGCCTAAATATTTATTGTATCTTTTTTTGTACATGTGTGTATGTCATGTACTAATGAGGTAATTATGTATATTGCACTGTAATCTGTTTTGAAAAGAGAAGGAAAAAAATTAAACTGCTGAGTTTCTTGCGGCGTTTCTTCTCAGTAGTATCTTCCATTTTCCGAAGCGCTAGTAGATTCAGACATGTAAAAGAGCCTATATGGCCTACTTGCAAAATTATTTTTTCATTTTCATTTTCATTAGACTCAGTATAGAGTCTAGCACACGGGGTCTTGTCGCGGGCATAAAACATGCATCCCTTTTTAACGCGTCTTGGATAAAAGGGACGTTTGCGATTGGTACAAGTATATTAGACAGATGCCATTCTAGGTATTTCCGTCGAACGCCTTCAACTTCCGGTACGCATCTCGGTTTGGAATTGCAGTGTTTTATGGCGGAAAGTCTATTTTTTAGTTTGTTTACGCGTTAAAAAACATATTTAATATAGTTGCAGGCATATTAAGCATAAATCGAGTGGAGGGGGTAAGTTTGCACATACATTTGTACTAGAAACGGTTACTGCACAGTCAAGGTCAATGCTCAAGTGTTTGCCGGGAACTGTAGTGCGTTGGAGCCATGTTGGAGCGGAGCATTTTAATTCTGAAGTAGTTTTCCCGACTTTCGATTGGATTCTAACTTTCCATCAATCAAAGCGTACTATGATACACACTTAACGAGTAAAGTTAGTCTCTTGAGTATCTATTAATCAGAATAAGCTACTGTATTATTTAAGTTGCTCCTTATATTTTTATTATAGGAACTACGAATCGTTCTAGGAAGTCAGAATTTATTTATGTTCCACCTGTATCCCGAGAGAGAGGAAGTTACTTAATACTACCATAAAACACAGAAACTGTGAGTAATATGATAATACAAGCTGTAAATTATAAGATGAACAGTGGTTTTACAATGCCAAGAATGCGACAACCCGGTTTTCAGCTAAATAACATTAATCATCAGGCAGTCCAACATGCGAAACGTAACAGTAAACCGGCCGGAATTAAAAAAATTCGTGACCGAAGCGTTGCATTAAAAAAAATAAGAGGCGTATTTTTCTTACTATAATAATTTTACGTATAATATTTTTGTCTTGTTTGTTTGTTGAAAAACTGGTTTATTATGTAATAACTGTGTGAAACTGCACAGGATCGTAAGCAGCTCATTTCCCTGCAATGCCGGAAAGCAGGCTATCGCTTTGAAACATCAGTTAAATCTACATCAGTGGTTATTTAACCTCATTTCTGCCTCTAGGGTGGAATGAAAGATTCAATGACTTATAAATACGCTATTTCTATTTTGTTACAGTAAATATTTGTGTAATACTTCGCGAGGAATCAGGATATTGTTACTACTGTTCCGCGTGTGGTATTGGTGTACCAATACGTTAGGGATAGGTACCTATACCTATATGAGATTAGATAGCTAAAATTACAAATAGTTACAAACGAAATTTTATAAGTAAAAAATAAGCAAAGCATAGCGATGATTGCGATGAGTCGTTTAATTGTTATATTGTATACTAGATTACTATAAAAACACAATTTAGTAGTTACGTTACGACAATAACGGAGGTAATTTTTCCATGTTTCATGTGTTCATGTTTATTTGAGCACAAACGGTAAAATTGTTCTTTGAAATAATTATCTCACATCAAACATTAACTAATAAAGATGCCACCATTTACTATCTCGCGGTTTGTAGATAGTTTTCTTTCATGGTCAGAATGTCGCAAATCGTAGTCCTTGGGAGAGGTACAGGCGGTCTCAGAACTTAACACTTAAGAACCTTGCCGCAGTAACGTATGAAATGAGAGTTGCTCGAATTTGTCAAGTTACTGACATCGACAAGGTACTAAAATGTTTAGCGACTTTAGGCTTTTTGTACACGCGGCTACGATTGGTTAGCAATTAAAATACAGTAAACTTTTTTTTTGTATAGTAAACACAGTCTCCCTTATTTATAAAAAGTTAACAATCTTTTTAAGCTAACAAATGTTTTATCTCTTGCATTTGAGGGTAAACGTCACAATGACAGATAAAACATGGTAAATAAAAAAAAATTGCTTGGGACAATTTACACCAATTGCCCTAGTCCCAAAATAAGCAAATCTTGTGTTATGGGTACTAGACAACGGATAAACATACTTATATAGATAAATACAAACTATATAATAACTAACAAACGTTTACGAAGCGTTTATGAATAAGGGGGAGTATCTGGAATTTGATGAGCATTTAAGCGAACGTCACACGTTTACACAGTCCACTGAGCGTGTGAGCCCGTCTGATGCGGCTGAATGACTCGGTGCTGCGATCGTTGTCGAGTCTGTGGTCCATTGACAGATCAAGGCTACGGGCCAGGCAACAACTGTTGCGTACTTGTTGCGTATGCGACACGGCTCCACCTAGCTTCGTAGAGCTGGATTACGAGTGCGTTAGCTCTGCGACGATAATTGGAGTCGTGTCATGTACGCGATGTGTACAAGTCCAGTGCGGTTCGGCCACACCAGATGCGTATGCAGGACAGCTCTAGCTTTTCGTAGAGCTGCGTTACGTGCACGCAACGCAAACATATGGTATCTCATATAATTCGCGGGTGGTATAGGACCTTGTGCAAGGTCCATCCGGATCGCTGCCACCATCTAGCTGGCTAATCCGGCCGCTAAGCAGCAGTGCTTGCACTGTTGTGTTCCGGCGAGGAGAGCAAGACAGCCGGTACAATTAATGGCGCAAGAGGTATTCCATCTTAGCCCTTTGGGTTTGCATTGCATCGGAAATCTCTTTGCTGTTGCGGGTGTCTTTAGACGGTGGTGATCACTTACCATCAGGTGACCCACTTGCTTGTTTTGCTTCCTCTTTCATTAAAAAAAATCATACATTACAACTGGCCAGTGCACGCGCGTTTCTCAGCCACGCTGCGTACATACGTATGCATCCGGCGTGGGATGGCCTTAAGTCTTATAAATGCTGTCGGAAGCGTCTTAGACAATTCCAAGCATACATTCTGCATACTTCAATTCATCGATATAGTTCTAATTACTGTAAGAAATCCTTATATCGCATAGCCAGGAACGTGATTTGCATATCGAGCCAATTTTATGAAACCCATAGATAAACCGGGTGGCTTTGCTATTATCTGTTATTCTGTAAAAATATTGTTTCCTACTTATTTTCTATTTGCGGACGCCATATGGAAAGTTTATATCCTATGTCACTCTCACAGTCATAACTTATTCGATGACACCTCACATGTTAAAATTTAAAATCCATAAAGCTGTTAAGAGGAGTGAGAACGCAGCGCTATCCATACAAACGGCGATAACGTTTTCCACCCTCTAAACCTTAACCTATAGCCATGATTTATGTATGTTGTCATTATGCCCTAGACCTAGGTTTGTATGTTTTGATTTTTTAAATATTCTTAATAGTTTCAAAAATATTGACGCTTTTTTGTTTCGTATGAAACTCCTAAAATGCATATTGTCAAATCTATGAAGAATACTAAAAAAATCAAAACATGCAAACCTAGTTCTAAGGCATAATGATAACATACAAAAAAAATCATTGCTATAGGTTAAAGTTTAGGGTTACCTAACAATTAAATACTTTGAACACAAAATTATTCACCGTTTAGCGAACCGTAACATCTAGCTCAAAATTCAATTACAAACAACGAAAACAAAACACTACGCGTTCGATTTCGCTTTTGTTCAAAAATGTGAGCCACCGCGCATGCGCGCGCCGCAGACGACGTCTAGACGGGGAGGTCTTTTATAATGCCGCATTGTACACCAATAATATAACTCGCGACCAGTTCACTGTGAACTCTCGGCATCCGAACTTGTTATGTTTGGGGACGATTCTAACCTAACTTAACACAACTTTTGACATAAACAGAGGTCCAAAAACATTTTGCTACCCTTAGATGAATAACTAAAGCATGGATGTGGTGTAGGCTCAGTACATATTAAGTGTCTATACCTGAAACTGTCAAAATGGTTTGGTGTGATTAAAATGCTATGTAATGACAACACCAAGAAAAAAAAACATTTAAAATAAAAATCGAAAGAAATTTCGGTTACAAAAATACCTTTGGTGTGCGTTAAGGTAGTAATACCTTGTGGCGGTTATTAAGCCAAAGGAGATTATACTACCATGTACACCAAAGGCGACCATTTTGACATACATGTGCGTACAGGGTGTCTTTTAAAGAGGAGGTTAAGAGTACGTAGTCGTCTTTTTTCGGACATCATATGTTTTTCAAAAGAGCATTGCTCTTTAAAAAAGAAACTTCCTCCTTTTGAATAAATAAATAAAATAGAAAGAAGAAAATATTTTTAATAAAAATTCTTTCAAGAAGTTATATGAGGGAGTGATATCACGAGTCATTATGCTTCGTCGGAAAAAGTGTGTATAGACCCCTCTTTACGTCTTATGGACCCCCAATTTTTTCTTTCGCTAACATGGACCCATTGAAAGTTGAAATCCCCGGGGGGTCGATATGGACCACTTTGGGAATCACAGGCACAAATAAAGAAATATATGGGTTAATTAACTCCAATTTACCTAGTCCTTAAATTAAGCAACGCTTGTACTATGGGTACAGTCAGCGTCAAATATACCAGAGCGGGCAAGGTGGTCAAAAATATCTGAACACGCCCGAGCGTATTTGACAATAGAGTCGAGTTCAGATATTTTTGACACCTTGCCCGCTCTGGTATATTTGACGCTCACTGTACTAGACAACATATAAACATACGTTAGAAGATATTATGCAACTCAGGTACGAACCTAGTGGGAATCGAATCCACAGCCATTGGTTTCTTAATCAGGCTCACTAAAACGGTTTTCTGGTAGTCATACATGCTTACATGTTCATATTATTATATTCAGCACAGTTCTAAAAGGCTAGCAACAGATCAGTGATCGTCTTGGGGTCGTTGGTGCCCATGGACGGCCGTGACTTCCCATCAGGTCATCCGCATACCCGTTTGTCTGTTTTCCAAACCAAAGTACTTAGAGGCGATAGACCACAAATTAGACTATCAATGTTTGTTATGTCATTTATTGTGAGATGGTTCTAAAACTGCCCAGAAATAGTTTTAGCTGCACAAGGCCCAGGCTACACTGGTTGTGCCGAAAATGTCGGAAATGCAGTTTAGTTTGGCGGCGGGCCAAGCATAATGCTACTGAGTTTGACAGTTAATGGGAATTGTTCATTGTGGCTAAAATACTTGAATCCGAAGTTTCTACGTGTTCACGCAATGTCTATGCTTTCTTTCTAGTGCAATGAGTTTGTAAGTCATAAATCGTGCCTTATAAAATACCACACATTCTTTTCAGTTCTTTCTGCAAAAAGAGCAATAGTTTTTGTATGACGCGAAAATGTTGAGCTAAGTGGGTTGGATTGTTAGTGATTGTGAGCCGGTTTCCGCCCGCGGGCCGTAGTTTGGATAACTAGAGGTATCTGCTAGTCATGATCTCATTTACAAAATGAAAATATCATAACATTTATAAGGCAATTTCAATAACACCGATAAAAATTTCGATGTCTGATTATAACAATTACTTTCGCGCCAAAGTGCCAAAAAACTTTCGTCTAAAACCAGGTTACCGGCGAAAAAATGTCCACTCGTGTTTTTTTTTCGACCGCGAAGGTTGAATGCGTAATATCTGTCGCCAGTCGCAGGCATGCGGGTGATAAGGCCACAGATAAAGCAGACGTCTTGCCATAGAGCAGGGGTGATTTTATTGCCTTGGGTGTGGATAGAGTTTTAGCAGGGCTGACACCACAATAAAAATTAAAGCACCTCTTTTATTTCTGCCAACGTCTTTTTATTTTATATAATGTACTGTTAGCGTTTGTTGGTCCATAATGTCTCTTAAAACATGTCGGGGGTTGTTATATTAGCCTTAGGGTTTTTTATTTTAAGTAGGGTCGTTGCCGTAAGGATTCAGCCGAATTGTCCGCTTTAAGTATCTTTTACAAGGCAATGAAATGGTAATAAATGGCAAATATAAAACATTAAAATATCATTTACAATCGCAATGATGTTTTCATGTGAGCATTACCGTATCGAATCAACGCGCAATAAATATATCACCATTTTATTACTGGCCACAAAGGCCCCAGTAAACGTCAAGTTCCAAATTTAAAAGTTAATTCGTCCAAGGGTTTTGAGCTGTCAAACTAATAAACAATCACTAATAGCGGGGAAACCTTTGAAATACCAATTTGAACCCTGAAGTCAAACGATAAGGTTTCAAATCAAATGAAACTGTTTGATAATTGCACTGGTATTGATGCACAGTATGTAAGATATTCTTCGAAAGACGTCGTTGTTCTTGTCTTGATGTTGGTACTTGTTTTTTTGGACAGTTATTATATCGGCGCCTTGGTAAAATTGAGTTATGCGAAATTGAGAACGTACGAGCACGACCAACTTATCTTTACCGTGTGTGGTGTCACTATCATCGCAAGGATGAAACCAATTTGACATAAGAAAAATCTAGTTCGACTTTTTTCCACCTGCACTTTAAATTTGTAACATATTCTCTAAAAGGGTAGAGTAGGTTCTACATGTAATAGTCTGAACGATGTGGAATTTAAAGAAAAACTTAATTAAATGTGGAAAGGCAACATTGTCGCACATTTATGATTTACGTGAGAATATTTACGTGGACGATGTAATTGATAGCTTGAAGCGGCTACGGTACTTTTATATCGTGGTTAATTGTTGAGGTATTCTTAAACTGATTAAGGTAATTATTTAAAAATTTAGTTCCAAGTTGTAAAAATAAATGTTTCGGGCATACTTATTACGTTTATTGGGATTTAAACGCGATAATAAACTGTTTATTTGTCTGTTTACTCCCGATAAACTTAATAAGTATGTGGGAAAATCGCGAAAGTTTAAAACAATCAAATGTTTAAGTCGCAGAGACGCAGCTGTTTTGCACGTGCATGCACAGTACTGGTTTCGCGGAGTATCAAAGCAATTTGTTCCAACTAGTTAAAAAAATGTTTCGGGTGGTTTCGGGCGTTGGCAACCCTAGCAACCCTCTGCAGTTTGGGATAGGTCGGCGGTCGATACCGCTCGCCATTACTCTAACACGCAGTTTACGTGTAATACGCTGTTATGTCTTCTTACCCAATAGAACGAGACGTTAACTGCGACGAACAAATTACCTCCGAACGGGGAACACATTTTAATTTAACCTCTGGCATAATACAGGTTTCCCTGTAGAATCGCTACCACCATCTTGCTCGCTAATCCTGCCGCTAAGCAGCAGTGCTTGCGCTGTTGTTCCGGCGTCGAGAGCAAGACAGCCGGTGCAATTACTGGCACAAGAGGTATTCCATCTTAGCCCTCTGGGTTGGCAACGCATCTGCAATCTTCTTGGTGTTGCGGGTGTCTATAGGCGGTGGTGATCACTTATCATCAGGTGACCCACTTGCTTGTTTACCTTCTTATTTCATAAAAAAAAACGCCATGGACATCTGAAAAGCGTCTGAGCGTCTAGTCTAAGTTTTCTAACAATAAACGCAACGAATGTTAGCGTTAGCGTTACCTTCTCAATTACTATGGAAGCAGAGGCAGAGCCTTTTGCGGCGCGTCAGGCGCGTGTTTGCAACAAAATATTTCCATATAATTTGGAAGTTACCGCTAAATGATGAGCCTGACCATCGCACGTAGTGTAAATGCGGTTAGCACAAACTGTTGGAGCGAGCAGAATCGGTTCTGGCTGAAAAACAGCGCTGGGTGTTGCTCATGTGAGCTGGCACTATCCCCAATTGCTGACGCCAGAAAACCATTTGCCATTGATTTTAATGTTATATTGGCAATAAATGATTTTTCTTTCTTTCTTTAAAATTTTTGTAATCGATTTTTTTTATAAATTTTCTATTTTTTGCTTTTTGTATGTTTTTTATTTCATTCAAATTAAATTTAAAATGCTATATAATGAATGACAAACAAAGAAAAATTAGGGTAGTGGCAGGACTCGAACCTGCAACATCAGTATTCCGTGCCTTGCGTTTGCCAGTTTCGCCACATTGCCACTAGCGGATTAGCGGTCAATGTCATTTTCATTCATAGTTCTGTCTGTAATAATTGTGTGAATGCAAGTAGAGTGAATATTTTTTATTTTGACCTTAACGGTAGTGGTATTATTCGAAACAGAAGTAGTTTTAATTTGTATTAGAATGGCCCCCGTCTATATTTACTCAGAACAAACCAAACGAAATTATGGACAACTTTGCTAACTTATCCCAGGAATCATACTAAAATGTACTGTATTTCAATGGTATACGAACTTAAACGAACGCAGTATGTTTGTGGCTATTCTATGGCAGCGTGCGTATTGACTGATTTATTGCTAAACGCCCTACTCTATTACTTCACTTGGGGAAACTAAACGCTTTGTACAAACTTAATTATACAATTACATTACACACAACAGTACCGTAAAGTTGAAGTGGTAAGAATCAAAATTGAATGTTTTAATAAATATGGGACGCAAATTATGATAACACTTAATTTCAAAAACAGAATCGAATTTGAAATTACGTTTTTAAAATTAACAGAATGAGAAATTATTGCTGGCCAGCGATGTGTAAGTTTTGTATACCTACTTTATTCATAAACGGCTTTTTTAGCTGGCTAGGAGTTCAGCACCAAATTTTTATTGATGTATATTTTCTGAACGTATTACAAAATTTTTAATGGCACTCTATTTTTCGTTTTAAAAAGTTAACAGCGCTTTGTTGTCTGTGGTCCGTGAGAAAGTAGCATTGATTTTTCGCGGCAGTGTTTTCGATTTCACTCGCGTGAGAAAGGGGCTGTTTTAAGTTTATTTGCCAGCATTATTTAGATTTATGATGTTATAGAGAGCGTTGAGGGAAAAATACTTAAAAAACCGGCCAAGTGCGAGTCGGACTCGCGCACTGAGGGTTCCGTACAAACTTAATAAGCACCGAACATTGCTCTAACGATAAGATAAACTGAATTGAGCGACAAACTTAACTTTGCCATTGGAAAACTGTTGTCTTCATACATTGATATAATATAATGGGTCAGTTTACACTGTGCAAATGTAATTTTGTAACAATAAATATAAGAGTAAGCTATTCTTTTTGCAATGCATTTTGATTAGATTAGCTATGGACATCTCCCCTGGCAGAACTTCTTTCGCAGAAAACCAATAAAGATCTTTCATTCAATTATTGTCCCCGTGGCCATGGTAATCTTTAATCTTAACTCTTATTAGTTAGTGGAACAATTAGTGGCTGCCATGACGCCAACTGACTGGAAAATAACCGGTCTATTTATGTCGCGGTCGATTAGCTCTACACTTACTTCAAACGCTTAGATTTTATGAGATAATTCGTGTTTGTGAACATCATTAAAGGCCCTAGCACGCTAGCCTTTGTCTCTTAGGCTGGCTTCACAATACAAAGTTAAGCGCGATAAAAACGCATCAAATTACCAATCAGAGATAACGACTGTCGCGTATTTGCGTTTTTATCCCCCGCAACTTTGGATTGTGAACCTAGTTTTAAGCAGTTGTCGTGTGCGAGAGGGATTAATGCTTGGTGTCAGCGGTGTGTTAGTTTATTAGTGCAGATCCGAAGTTTTCCGGACAACTACATCAGCAGGTCAGTCTGGCGGGCCTCTGCTATAGTAGCATGCTAGCGTTTATCGCGCACATAAACGCTTTGGTCCTTCTAGCACACGCATACTGGTTAGAACGGGATAAATGCTTTAAGCCATATGATATGATAGACAGAGATTTTGCGGGTGGTAGGACCTTGTGCAAGGTCCGTCCGGATCGCTACCACCACCTTGCTCGCTAATCCTGCCGCTAAGCAGCAGTGCTTGCACTGTTGTGTTCCGGCGTGGAGAGCAAGACAGCCGGTGTAAATACTGGCACAAGAGGTATTCCATCTTAGCCCTTTGGGTTGGCAACGCCTCTGCACTCTCTTTGTTGTTGCAGGTGTCTATAGGCGGTGGTGATCACTTACCATCAGGTGACCCACTTGCTTGTTTGCCTTCCTATGTTGTATAAAAAAAAATGTAGTAGGACGCTTTTTCTACCTGCACGCCATTTTTGTTCGAAGTGAAACTTCTGTACTATTTATTCTGTGCTACCATCAGGGCCCAATTTCGTAAACGCGACCAGCGACAGGTGACAGTGACAATTCGGTTTACATTACTGTGTCGACAAGTAACGCTACACAGACTTACACACATAATATCATAGTGGGCAAGCAGTGTAACCCAAATTGTCACTGTCGCCTGTCGCGTTTATGAAATTAGGCCCTGAACGCCGTTTTTGTTCGACGCAAAATTTCTGTAGGTACTTGTCCTATATTTATACCACCAGTCACTAACGTGGTATAAAAAAAGAAAGATTCGCCCCATAATGTTGCGCACAATTAGGTACGTTGAAAGTGTTTCTTTTCTTTCTTAAGTGGTAAACATGAAACTCATTGATATCTGGAGCACTCGTTTTTGATTGACGTGATGTGTACCTACTTCGATTTAGTGAGAGGGACACTTGCCAAAAACAAAGTTTTTTATTTTTATTTTTTCTCTGTGCCTTTCATATTGTAAGCTGATTTTGTTCGTGGCTTCACTAGTTTAGACATTTTTTGGTCTTTTTGAAACCTTTTATTTAACTTGCTTAGTTCGCCTGTCTTTCCATTCTCTGAGGTTCAAAGATTTAATGTTGATTTTCACCCACTTCTGGTGGTCGGATTGCATTGAAACTATATATGAAGATTCGATAACAATGGATCAACAAAGTTACGTCAGCAAAAAGCTCTTATAAAAACTTGACTTAACAAAAAGTAATACGTTTTTCTTTGTTATAATTTTAAATTATTGCACAAATAAAATAAAAAAGGCGGATTTTATGTCATAAGGCATATCTGCCAATCAACCTTAGTTACTTTAGTTTTCAACGCAAACCAATCGCGAAAACATCAGAACACACCAATGCTTATGTTTGTTTACGTTTAACAAATCTGGGCTAATCTAACAAATTAGTATAGCAATAACAAAGCATCAATAAATGAACGCTGCGCCGGCGCCGTAAGGCTAAGGCCACACCGGAGGCACGGAGTGATTACACCCTTCTATAAGCGTCATAAAAATTCATTTTGTTTCAATATACAGAAAACTTACACATTTATACGAACAAATTAGTTATATGTTATTAATCGAATAAAATAATACGAAATGAAAAACGCACGGGTACAATTACAGTAAAAACCGTTTCAAAATCAGTTGTGGTTTAGAAGTAGGCGGCCGAAGATATGAGGACGAACAGGAACGGATAGCGACTTTGTTTGTGTACTATGTAAAGAAGATATCTCCCAAACCTGTACCCTGCGGTAAAGGGCCCATATCCGCGCGCGTGTCCACCAGGGAATGCAAACCCAGCAAACAAAAAAATACCGGTTAGAACCGGTTTTTCTTAGAAAAAATAACCGGGTTTGCATTCCCTAGTGTCAACACAATAAAACAAAACAAATTGTCTTACCGAAAGACCGCTAAAAAACGTTCAGTTCCCAAATTCAGGGGCGAACTGTGAATTTGTGTGGCCCTAAGCTACCCACTAGGTCGCCTGCCTAGGATTTTTAAAATTTTAGGTTTTTCTTAAAATTCACAGTATTAACCATTGTCTTCGATAGAGGATGGAGCCTTTATATCCACGGCCGTGCAGCCACAAAAGCCCTTAAATAGATCCGCTCCTACGCATCACTCCGAAAAACTGCCGCTCTAACCTCAAGTCTACTCAGCCTTCGTACCTAAATTCACCACTGGTTGGCATTCATAAAGTTAAGTTAGATCATCTAAGCAGCTATCGAGGCTTGCCTCTAAGCTTGCCGCTAAGCGAGCCGCTTTCAGTGTGGCCCCAGCCTCGCTCTTAGTTTAGACAACGCGAATAGCGGGGTCACCGACCGCCGACAAACATCTTACCTGCTCGATACTTCCGTATTAATACAAATACAATATAAATACAATGCAATCTTGAAGCGAACTGATGTCTGCTTTTAGACGGGTGTGCCTTGCTTGGCGTTTGGGCGCGTCGAGAAGATTCGTGCTAGATGCACTGTTATAATATAATTGAATGCTCAAGTCTTTCAGCACCCTTCTTACATCTTCACTGTCGTCGTTGCAAATTTAAGACTTTTAGTCTTGTCGGTGTAGTGCTTTCCAAGCTTTTCTATCGACTGCCAGCTCCTTGACTTCTCTGTACGACACGACACAAACCTCCTTCACTTGATCCATATAACTTCGTCTAGGTCTGCCTTTTCCTTTTTTTCCTTCTATGCTTCCTTCTATAATATTTGCAATGAAATTATTGTGTTGTACAAGGTGCCCGGTCATTCTTCCCCTCCTGTGGCCCGTTTCACGAAGCTACAAGTTACAATTTGACAAGTCTAAACCGGCAACATTGGTCATTATATGCCCATTGCCATTGGTCATTATTGACCAATATTGCCGGTTTAGACTTGTAAAATGTAACTTGTAGCTTAGTGAAACGGGCCACTGTTTTCCACTGTGCTCAATATTGTTCGTTTCTCCTCCATTCGCCTTAAAACCTCATTCAATGTATACCCCAATTATTTATTTAATCTTTATGTAGGCACATAACAGTTTACTATCCAGTCACAGTCACACCTCTAAAACGTAACATACACATAAACAGATGATGCACAAATAGCCACAGCCGCCGGCAGCTATAAACAACGCGAGGCGGGGGCGCAATCGATATGTCATTGAACTTGAATAGTAATTGGGGTGCGACGCGCCCTTGAGCGCGCTTGGGCCAATTGTGAATTTTGTTAGTTAGTAGCTAGTTGCCGTTCTTAGCTTAGTTGGCTATTTATTTAAACTTTACAACACTAAAATTTATGTACGTCAGTCTCAGAAATAGCTAAACACTTGTGGACTTTGTCATAGTAACGTATGAAATGAGAGTTGCTCGAATTTGTGACATTACTGACAGCGACAAGGCCGACAAGGTACTAAAATGTTCAGCATCAGCGCCATCAGCTACTTCTGAAGCTGACCGTCGAAATGGTGGACTTAAGGCTATTATTGCACGGGATGACAAAACCACGGATTTTTAGCTTAGGTTAGTTGTTTAAGTTTAGGGACCAAAACAAACTATGTAATATAAATATTTTATGGATCTTCAATGCCATACAATATACAGATGTACATAGGTGCTATTGCTTACAATTTACATATAGTTCAGTTTATATTAAACATTACTTTTTTAAACGCCACAACAAAGAGAATACCACAGATTTAATTGAGTATTGACGCGTGTTAAAGCTAAAGTAATTTCGTATCTACATTCCTGCCTAACCTTGTACAATTACAAATTCGCAAGCAGACTAAATAATTAACGTGGCGTTTTAAATAAAACTTTACAAAAACATAACCCTCTTGGCTATGCCGTAGTCAGGTAAAAGTAATTATCCTGTCAAACCGCAGCAAATAGTGTCTCGGCATATCGCGCAGCGAATGAGTCAAGTGTCATTTGTTTTGACGTTCGCTCCCACGGCTGACGGTCACGGCTCAATTAGGGATTGCTTAATTGTTTAATTCAGTCACGACTAGTTACGAGTCGCGAGTCTGTTCTAAGTTATGCATTTTTGCTAAGTATATAGTCGACCAAGTAATTGCTTGACCATTTTTGAACCGTATCCCTTTGTAATACGGTCGAAAAGTGGTCAAGCAATTTATTGGTCGACTATACCATTAGACATACTGTCTGAGTTTTTGATATATTCACACTGTCGTGAATGAAAAAACATGCATTTATAACTTTTTCACAAGCTGTTGTTTAACTTGCAATGTTACATACTATGATACTTTGTTTGTTCGGGTGGGGTAGAATCTATTAATTATTTGAAAATACATCGAGTTCTTAAAACATTGCCATTATTATTCTTGAAAAATTCTGATATGTCCGGACAAATCCCCTAGGTAGATGATTTAAAATTACAGGATTCATGGAAAAACTCGGGACCGAATAATTTTTAGTATGGAATAGTCCTGTATTTTTCTTATTAAAATACAGGACAAGGTCAAAATGATAGATGAAAAACGGGACGTCCTGTAATATACAGGATAGCTGGCCACCCTAGGTTTACACCTAGGGAGGCCAGCTATCCTGTATATTGATCCAAGTATGTGATCCAAGTCATGTACAGTAGGGGAAATATATTCACGTACCACCTTAGAACCCTATCGCAATGACGCGACGCGTTAAACGCCAGGCTATGTCATACAAATGTCATGCGTATCTCTCTTCAACTAGGTTCTACGGTGGTACGTGTTTCAATTTCCTTGACTGTACCAACTATAGGTATTGATTCATGTCTAGGTACTGCACGTGTGTCGCGACATAAATCCTAGTTATGCTTATCTAATACTTACCTGGAGATAGCTTGTTTGACCAACTTGTGATAGGCATAGTTGAGGATAAATGTTGAAGACTGAAATAAAGAAAAAAACATTTATTGGACACAAATGCGACAGAAAAACAAAATGGCAAACGAACAAGTGGGTCACCTGATGGTAAGTGATAACCATCGCCCAAATACACCCACATTAACATGTAGATTGTAGATGCGTTGCAAACCCCCCTTTTCTATAAATTAAAAAGCAATCTCGAGTATAACCAATTCAACTAAAAAAAGAACCGTTGAAATCGGTTCATAATTGGCATCGTGATCGTGTAACATGGTCCTTAAAAAAGAGAATAAAAAAAAACTGTTCACTCGAGTATTATTATTTTAGTTTAATTAAAATTTCTAATCTAAAATATTTAAAAATATCAGTTATTTTTTGCGAAGAAACATATTTCTTTTCCGAGCATTCTTTTTTCCAATACCTATCATTAATTACAGCTAACTATACGTAAAAATATAAACAAACTTGTTTTTTTTTTTCAGGTACGAAACTCTATATCGCTGTTTACATTGGAGATAAGTCTCGAGCATAACTGAAAAGGAAAGTATTTAATCAAGTTACATAGTTAATCCACCCTATCATTAACGAGCAATCATCGCAGATCAACGCATGCAGTTTTACTGAGGCGTCGCGCGACGCACGCGCATGTTCACGTCAGATGTATGAATGGTGCTATTGTTGCCCTGACCTTCTTGCCATCTGTATTTTATTAATATCTTTGCCTTCTTTGTTAAACAGTGTAAATAGTACAGAACATGCGAATACGGTTAGAGTGGCCATGGGATCGGGGCAGCGCGTTAACAATTAAGAGTAAAGGATTCACAATCAGAAATTACGAGGGATAAAAACGCAAAAAGCGGCAATGGTCTTCTCTGATTGGTCGGTTCGTGCGTTTTTGCGTTATTATCGCTCGTAACTTCTGATTGTGAATCACGAATTTACATTCAGTACTACCAACAACTTTATATACACTAATATAATAAAGAGGTAAACTTTGTTTGTTTGTTTGTAATGTATGTAGGGGGTAATCTCTGGAACAAGCTACTATAAAGTGCGATTTTTTAATCTCACCGGGTGACTTGCCAAAACGGCCGTTTTTCATAGGAATGCGGCCATTTTCGCCAAAATGGCCGCATTACTATGAAAAACGGCTTTAGTCACCTGATGAGATTCAAAAATTGCATTTGAATCTCATCAGGTAACTAAAGCTCATCAAAATAGCCGTTTTTCATAGAGATTCATCCATTTTGGAGAGCTCTAGTCACCTGGTGAAATTCAAAAATTGCACCCCTGATCCGATTTCAAAAGTTCTTTGACCAATAGAAAGCTATCCCTGATGAAGAATATTACATACAGCGTCGCCTGCGGCCCTAACATGACAGCCACTTTATCTGTTTTTAACACTCCCATCGTGGATAAACTAGCCTTATCCCCGGTGGCTAACATGACCGCACGTGTCACGGTGTTAAACACTCTTTTGACAGGTGTTAGGGTTAGTTTATCCTTTTGCCTAACATGACCGGCCACGTTCGGTGATAAACCTAGCGTCATTTTGACAGTTAATCGAGATAAAACGGGTTACTTTATCTGGGTCGTCGAAGGTGGGTATAAGATATTTTATTTTATTTAAACAGTGTCTTTACTTTGTAATATTAGATTTTATCATCACAAAAGGTTATTAATTCAGTGGGATAGTTACCAAACTGTTGTATTACGTGTAATAATTGACCAATGTTTTTGTGGAATGTGACGAGCACACTTCTTTACTTACTCTATTGAGCCGTGTGTGACCCCGTGATAATAGCAAATAAATAAATGATAAAAACGATACTACAGTGATTTGTTTATTTTATGGAAAAGACAGACGCATGCCAGTCACCTTATGGGAAGTGATCACTCCCGCTAATGGTAACCACCAACCCTGCAGTCGCTAATCCGTTGTCAACGTTTAGCCGCCCACCCTGTCGCTGGGCCTTCGGATCATCATTAATCGCACGAAACGAAATGTATACTACTTCATGTCGGTATTCTGTCTAAGCAAGGTACTGTAAGGACCTTTAGGTTTCCTTACAGCCTCTTCCAGAGCTGACCACGGCAACAAGAGTGGCAGTTTGTAGTAGAAGAAGAAAAGGGACTTATTTTGATTTTTAGATTGACATGCAATGTATGAATTGGAATATAAACTAGAATAAATTATAAAGTTCTTAAACTTATGCGCTAGCTTGTTATTTTGAAGCCCTAGGTACCTCACGTCCCTATAGTACTACTCCAGTCAAGTCTGCTCATTGGTACTGAAATAAGCACACTGTAATAATTAATAATAATTGCCACCCACTTTTATAACTTTTATAAGGTTTGAGTTTGTAAAGAGTGTTTCAGTTTCAATTCATGATACAGAAAATTGCAGTTTGGGCTTGCAAAGGTTGATTTATTTAAAATAATATACAACTGCATAGCCATAAAATATGTTTATTAAAAAGTACAATACAGCGAAGTGGTTGTGTATTAGGCTATGATAATAAGTATTATTTGTCGTAGGTGTGAGGTACTAATAATTCGAGGTACGCCGGCGCCTTGGTGCATATCTGAAAATGAAACAAATTGGTTACTATTTTGATTTACAGGTGATTTAGAATATGCTCTAGAACTGTTAATGCTTTGATTTTAAGAGTGGCTCAAGCTAAATGTGCTATACTAATAAATAATTGTTTCATTTACTTGTTTACTTTATTCTATCTTATTATTTGATATGAGCACAGAATAAAGAGGGTTAAAGAGGTCTCATACATGGAGACATACTACATAAAATCAACAACATTGAAGTCAACAACCAAGGTATAGTATATCATAATATTGAAGCCCTCATTTCCCATTTATGTTTTTGATAACCTCTGCCTGGAGAAGGAATAAGAAAAATATGTTTATTATTAGGGATATATAGAGCATTGGGAGGCTTAGTGCATAGAGGTAGACCCGTTATCGTGAGTTCGTGAGGTACCGAGTTCGTACCTCAGCGTTAGCCATGTATGTACCAATGAGTTTTTGCACCATTGTGCAACGCCTGAAACAATAATTTTAATAATCAATTATCTAGTCAATGTTATCAAGTTAACTGCATACAGTCAAGCACACATTTATTGATGAAGGTTGTCGACGATCTTCGGATGATTTTAGTTACCATTTGGGTCCTGCAACCATGGTTCCAGTTTGTCATTTTACCAAACTACCTGTTATTCGCCATAAATTCTGGAGCAGGTAAAATAAATAGAAAATATATTTACAGAATTACATAATACTTACACCTGTTTTTCTTTCGGCGGCATTTCGGCAACTTCGGTTTATTTCAGGCTTTTGCTTTCCTTTTGTTTACTAAAATTGTAACAGGTCTTCATGTCTGATCGCTGTCAATTTCAAAATTTTCAACTGTCAAGTGTCAAATTTAGTTGATTTTCGTTCGGAAACTACAGATGCAAATCGTCCAGGACTGTTTTTAAAGCTAGCTATGTATGTTTAAGGAAATCTATGCATGGTTGTTTCTGTCACATTGCGAAAATGAACGAATGAACTGAATTATTAAACAATATTTTCATTACTGTAGTAACACAGTTTTATCTTTTTTAACACCGTCTTAACCCTGGTGTTAATTTTATCTGTGTGGTCAGTCATGTTAGCGTTTGAGTTAAGATATGGCGGGGTTTAAAATTTTATCTCTCGGGGTTAGTTTAACACCTGGTCTATAATGTTAGGCCCGCTGGCTTCGCACGCGCACGGATGTGATTGAAATGTAATGTACTTACAAACATAAAAATCTTCTGTAAAAAATCTCTAAATGACAGTGAAAACCGAATAAAAATTGCGTGGTTATAAGGAGTAAGCGGCCGAAGACATAAAAACAGACGAACGGATATTGACTTAGTTTTATACTATGTAACGAAGATAAATATACCTTTCACTAGGAACTGGCACCAGCTCTGTATTCCCGGGAACTCGCCAGTTCCCACAACCCGGGCCCGAGGCACGCAGAATACCTAACTGCGTGCCCGTTGCATAATGCAGCGGTGAATGCTCATGGTGATGCACGGCCGTCGGCCATATATCCTCAGAATTCTTGAGACCAATCGAGGAAACAAAGCTGCCGCTAAAGGGTAAAAAAATGTACTAGCCTTTTAGTTTTAATATAAGCACTTTTACTTTGTTCATTATACCATTAGTTTTGTAGTCAGAGTCACTAAAATGGCTTTCTAGTAATAGTCATACAAGCATACACGTTCATTCAGCACAGTTCTAATAGGCTAGCAATGTTCAGTGATTCTCTTGGGGTTGCTGGTGCCGATGGGCCGCGATGATCACTTCCCATCAGGGCCCAATTTCATAAACGCGACAGGCGACAGGTGACAGTGACAATTCGCCGTACATTACTATGTCGACAAGTAACGCTACAGACTTAATGACTTAACATAATAGTGGGCGAGCATTGTGTACCGAATCGTCACTGTCACCTGTCGGATCTCCTGTTGCGTTTATGAGATTGGGCCCAGTACGTTTTTAACCTTCGAATTCAGCCAGTGTTTTTTTTTCGTAGAGCCATCTACACACGGCTCGCCTGACGAGCCCGTGTTAAGTCATCCCACAAACACCTACATTGTTTGTTCAGCGCTGCACCGCCGTGTCGAAATACCTTTACCGAACTTTGAAGGCTGGCGTGTGATTTGTGCAAAACAAAACTTCCAAATGAACGAGGCCGAAAGTTGAGCTAAGGCTTATAATACTTAATAGATTCAGGCGTTACTTAGCGGAGGTCCATATCAACAAATCGGAACAAATTACATTGCAATTGCCTAATTCACTTTCGGTCGTGCTCTCTACCACAGAATAAATAATAGTACTAACGTACAGAAACTTCTCTCTTTTGACCGCCATTAAACGAATTCCAACTTTATGATCAGGCACAAAAAGTTCGTATTACTTCATAAACATTCGCCAGGCGGCATACGTCAAAAGGAAGGCGCCGCTCGCGCCCGCCTTCCACCCGCAATGCCCTAGCGCATCGCTAGGGTTGGGCTGCTTACTGTAATACTATCTCGCGCGACACAGACCCCCGGCATCCTACTGCGATTAACCTATGCCATAGGTAATGCGGCGAGCGCACCTACAGTGCGGAGAGGAAACCCCCTGTCTCTACGTCAGAACAAAACAGTGTAAGCACCAGTGTCTTAACTACCTAGGGGCTAGGCAGTGCTGTGCCCTATGGCCCTCAAGCTCAGGGGGCCCCTGGCCAGCATCCCTAACTGCCCAGAGTAACTCTAGCTGTTCTACTCGCAAATATTCTCCGAACACTAGTGGCCCGTTTCACTAAGCTACAAGTTACAATTTTACAAGTCTAAACCGGCAACATTGGTCAATAATGACCAATGGCAATGGGCAAATGACCAATGTTGCCGGTTTAGTTTGTAACATTGTAACTTGTAGCTTCGTGAAACGGGCCACAGAATTACATACCTATTTACATAACTTGACTATAGGGCCCCGATTTTTTTTCCCCAGGGCCTATGGTCACCAAGCTACGCCACTGGGATGCACTCTTGCTTAACGGCTGAATTATCAAGCCAGATGGTGGTAGCGATCCGGACAGATCTTGCACAAGGCCCTACCACCCGCAAAAGCTTGCTGTACAGTCAAGAAAATTGAAACACGTACCACCGTAGAACCTAGTCGAAGAGACATACGCATGACATTTGTATGACATAGCCTGGCGTTTAACGCGTCGCGTCATTGCGATAGGTTTCTAAGCTGGTACGTGAATATATTTCCCCTACTCTACATCGACTGGCTAATTGCACAGTAATTGGTCGGAGTAATATTTATAAGGCTGAGTGCAGCAACAAGTATAAAACATCGAAGATGGAACAATTTGCAATTGTAATTTCCGACATCCTCAGGGGGATTGTGTCTTCGCAGTAAATACTAAGGTAGAGTCTGAAGTTTAGTCTTTTTTTAGCCACAAGTTGTTATTAACTTATTACACTGTACAGTCGATATCAGATAAGTTATGAACCGGTTGCTCAATGGATATAGCAATGCAGTTAATGTAATGATGCTTTCTTACATACTCTACGTGTCAGCATAGTTTTATACCGACGAAAAAAAGGAGGAGGTTCTCAATTCGACCCGTATATTTCTTTTTTTTGTTGTTACTTTTCTTTATCTGTACCTGCAATCTAAAACCTTAATTCATACGCAATACATTTCATTTCATTTCATTTTATATACATCTACACTAATATAATAAAGAGGTTAACTTTGTTCGTTTGTTTGTTTGTATGTAGGGGGTAATCTCTGGAAGTGCTGAACCGATTCCAAAAACTATTTCACTAATAGAAAGCTACACTGTCGACGGACATAGGCTACTAATATTACGCGAGAGAAGTAGCGCGCGTCCGCTAGTCGTAGTCTAATAAAGAAAGTCGCTATTTGTTCCTGTCTGTTCTAAATCCTTATACAGCATGTTTGGCCGCCTTCTCCTGCTAAACCAAGAAACGGATTTTGATTCGGTTTTCACTGTCATTTAGATAATTTTTAGTTTATTTTATAAAATAGGAAGGCAAACGAGCCAGTGGGTCACCTGATGGTAAGTGATCACCACCGTCCATAACCCGCAGCACAAAGGAGATTGCAGATGCGTTGCCAACCCAGAGGGCTAAGATGGAATACCTCTTGTGCCAGTAATTGCACCGGCTGACTTGCTCTCCACGCCGGAACACAACAGTGCAAGCACTGCTGCTTAGCGGCAGGATTAACCAGCAAGATGGTGGTAGCGATCCGGATGGACCTTGCACAAAGTCCTGCCACCCGTTAAAATAACCCGTAAAAGTCACGTGACTCTGCATATCAACCAATCACGTCAATCGTTTGAGTCTGTGGAGACCCAATAGATTGATTTGATTGGTTGATTTGCAGAGTCATGTGACTGTTTTCTTTATCTTATTTTAAACTAGCTGACCCGGCGAACTTCGTACCGCCTAATTATTGGAGGCATATTTGCTCACCGTTTAGACCTACCCTGGACTACGACAAACATTTTAAAACCAAAATCAGCTCAATCGGCCCAGCCGTTCTCGAGTTTTAATCAGACTAACGAACAACAATTCATTTTTATTTATATAGATACCTAAAGAATTAAACTATATATACGAGTGGAAGTCGCAGTTAGCCGGTTTTAATTCATAATACCTACTCACCAACAAAAAAGCAAAAGCAATCAAGTGTGAAATGTGGGCGGTGTTGTTAAATCGTCCGCCATTGTTTAGGCCTTTATCGCGCATCTACAACAGCCTGGTTTTTATTAGTTAAGTAACATTAACTAACGATTACGACATAAGGAAGCCTGCTGAC
Source organism: Ditula angustiorana (assembly GCA_963691745.1). NCBI lineage: Eukaryota > Metazoa > Arthropoda > Insecta > Lepidoptera > Tortricidae > Ditula > Ditula angustiorana. Next base: position 6,211,989 of record OY829496.1, on the reverse strand, counting down.
CTCTGGACCCTAATTCTCGGTTCATGCGAGATTTATCTAACATTCGAGATATGCCAAAAATAGATTTCAATTGGATTTGATTTGACATCGTTTTTGAGTCATCTCGAGTGTGACAATAGGTGGAATCACAATCAGAATTTACAGATAAAAACGCAAAAACGTGGCAATGGCAGTCTCTGATTGGGCGATGGCCGTAAATTCTGATGGCGAATTCAGCTTTAATCTCACTGATGTGAGAACTGTGGACCAATTCACGCATCAGTGAGATGATATGTCAAAAGGAGCTGTCGGATCCCTTTAGAATCTGTAATTTTTTGACATATCTCGAATGTGAGTTGATTCTCGATGATCGCTGGAATTGGTAGCCTGGCCGAATGTACTTCGCGGGTCAATTTGAAAACGTAAAGGTGAATTCGGTAAAGCCTTCTAGTAGACAAATATCGACTGCGGTAATTGTCGTAACGTCTCGGTTTGCTTATATCTCGATTACGCAGTATTAGAAACTTTGAACTTACCGATGCAATATGCTGTTCACTAGTCATCAACACAGTAAGATAGGTAAGCACCTGTGCCATACAATAAATGCGTTTTATTTACTGATTTGGAGTTTCTCTTTTATTCGAATCGTTCGGTTGGTACCACTGCGTAGGTGGACCGGCCTGTCCCACGTATATTTTTCATCCTACCAATACCAGCATAAAATATACTAAGTATTTATTAAGCAATAAATATAATTGTATGGTAATACACGAAATATCTACTCTAATCTAATTATAGTTATATATAATCTCGTAAGAGCAACGTCAAATTTCGTTTAAGGAATTTTTATATGAGTTCAAATATACTTTGCTATTTCTTATAAAAAGTTGGATGTTGAGCCGCACGACTACTGAAGAAGCTGAGCTTTTTTGCTTAACTTTATTTTGTTCTCAGTTTTAGTATTCAACTGGCGGTCTTTTCAAATTATAATACTTTTGATATAAATTAAACTTTACATCAACGTAGAGTCGCTTCAACTAAGTTCTAATGATAATAAAAGATATTCAACGTCAAGGTAAAGTCGTCTTAATTCAGTTCTGATATTAATCAAAGACTCTAAGTCTAAGTAAAGACGCATTAACTCACTTTTATTCTAACAGTAACTGAAGAGACTCAACATCAAGGTAGAGTCACTTTAACTCAGTTATGATAATAATGAGAAAAAAAGACATCGAGGTAGAGTCACCTGAACTCACTTCAGATAACAATTAAGTATTCTCAACATCCAGGTAGAATTACCACATCCTAGTAAAAAAAAAATGCATTTTTTTCAGACCAGAGATCCATATTTTGTAAGTAACAATGCCTTAACCTATTTTTAGTACTTAGTGCAAATAATGTAAATTCACCATAACTCAGTTCTGATAACAATTAAAGACAACATCGACGTAGAGTTATTTGCTCAGCTGAACTCAGTTCTGATTCGAATAATCAAAGAGACTCAACAGCAGGGCAGGTTCATCTGAACTCAGTTCTGTGGGGCAATTCTCGCGTCAGTAGAGGTGAAATTACACTCGAGATAAACGAAAAAGAGCTGTCAAATCGCTTCAAAATCTGTCATATTTTGACACATCTCGAACGTCAGATGAACTTCGATGAGCGCCAGAATTGGGGGCCTGGTACTAATAAAAGAGACTCAATATTAAGGTAGAGTCACCTGAACTCGCAACACCAGTGTCAGCGATGCGCAAGGCGTAAAAAACTGCATAACAAAACTAGATGCGCTATAATGTCTATAATACTAAGAAAACAGGCATAAGGCCAATGAATTCCAATGCCACTTATAATTTTAAAAAAAACACCTCCAAGTAATGTCACTGTCAGATATTTCCTAGTTTCAGAACACGTCCTATCCAACAGCAACACCAACTTAACAAAACCGGAAGTAAACTATCGTTAACTTCTTACTACCTAGAAAATAGTAGCCAGTTTTGATTGGTTTACAGTTTATGAATGGTAGTGTAGAACCGATCAAGCAAATGGCGGTGTCTTTAGTTGGCGCGAAATTAGAGGTCTGTAGTAATAAATTGCTGAATCCGTGAGAAGATAAATTATAAGAATGACACGGCTAATGCAAGAGCAATTTGTTGGAGATGATTTTACAGGAATCGTGTAATTGTGCTGTTCAATTATAAATAAACGGTTTCCAGATGGGTTGTTGTATTTGTTTGTAGTGGCAAGACGTAAGACTGCTAGAAAAGTGTTTTTTTTTTTATGAAATAGGAAAGAAAACAAGCAAGTGGTTCACCTGATGGTAAGTGATCACCACCGCCTATAGACACCTGCCAAACCAAAGAGATTGCAGACTCGTTGCCAACCCAGAGGTCTAAGATGAAATACCTCTGGTGCCAGTAATTGCATTGCTCTCCACGCCGTTATACAACAGTGCAAGCACTGCTGCTTAGCGGTAGGATTAGCTAGCAAAATGGTGGTAGCGAACCGGACGGACCTTGCACAAGGTCCTACCAGCCGCAAATGCAAATGCTTTTGGAAATTGTCAAACAAGCATTTCAAATGTTGGTTTTCTAGAATTTTTTATTTGACTTCTGATGGAATCTAGGATGCACATAGCATTACTGGAGATAATGCAGTAATTTCATAAAAACGCCCGTCCACGTCCACCGTCGTACCAAAAAACAAATAAACATCGCTTAGACACTATAGACCGGCGAATTGTATGAGTTGACAGCTGTTTAAACAATGTCTAAAGTTTAAACAACTTAGGTAAGATGTCAGTTTTATTGTTGAATCGCTCCTTAGTTAAATGTTAAATTCGTTTGTGCATATGAGGCTCCGTTTCTTATAAAATATTAGTCTGATAGATACAAGTTTACCAAAATGTAATATTATCACACTGAAATTTTATAACATCGAAGCCGGTATTCATTTTAGAAAGTTTGTGTCTAAGAGAAACATCTTTTATTGAAAATCTTAGTGAGATAACAATTCACGTTTATCTAAACAGCGTCCCATAGGGATTTCACACGCTCGTTTGAGTCACAGTTTAATACGCTCGAAGCATATCAATGTTCCACGCCTATCGCTATTCACGCGTAAAAACCACAAACTTATTTTGCTCAGCGGCCAAAATGGGAACTAACGCTAACCACCTACTAATTCTACGTTTTCCTTACGACGACAGCGCCACTAACAACAGCAAATCAGTTTCAGCCTCTATAATCGCCGCTCAATGTTAACAAAGAACCCATATTAGACCATCAATTCACCTTAATTTTATTGTTGAGCCTAACTTTCTCCTGCCATAATGATGTAAGTACAACCATATTTGAAAATCGAACTTTCGTTTCGAAATGCATTCCAAATTCAAGTTCAATGACAGATATGATGTAATGGTGGTAAAAGTGACAGCTCTTTTTTCGCTGTAAAAAGATGTCGTGACCATTTCCGTATGCGCTTTCATCACCCGTCGTTTCGTTGCTTTACAACTAATTACTTTCTCTCAAATTTTATGGTATGGCAACACTCCATTCGACTTGAGTGATTTTAAGTGATATAAAAATACTTAATAATAATAAAAATGAAGCCATGACTGTCTGTGAAAGCGTTTTTTGTTTTTGTGTTGGTAGCACCTGTTTGTTTACACAAATTAAGACCCGTTTTTTATTTTGAGGCAATTGCATAATTTAAAACGGCTCTTTTATTTGCAAAGTGAATTTATTTGGCCTTATCTACATAATTATAAACCGCATCCTCACCGCATCAGATGTTTTAAGTCTGTCTCATAATCAGAATACTATGTGTGCCAATTTCCATAAATGACATGACATGCGTTTCACCTCTATAGGAAGCATCATTGGGATCGTAAGTGTAGAACCGTTTGCTACTGCTGGGCTCGTCGTTGTCAAGTCAGAAACCATTGAACCTGTCTGACCTCTTCAGCTCGCAAAGGTATTACCCAAGCTAGGCATTATTTCGAAAATATAGTTCTTGAGGTAATAACAGAAACCGAATAGTACGGATCGTATGTACGTTACAGACTCACAACCTCGCAGATAATAACTAATCTAGGTTAAAACGTAAGGCTTTTCTCATACAAAACTGTACCTACTTGCCATTAGTAAAATTAAGGGATTTAATTATATTTCTTTCGACATAAAAATTCGCATTGAAAAAAACCAATCTGCAATATTCTTGATTTTGCGAGTGTCAATCGATGGGCGGTGGTGATCAGATTACTTACTCTCAGCTGATCCACTTGCTTGTCTGCCTTCCTATTTTATACAAATAAGTGACCACGTAGCATGATAACAGCTGAAAAGAAGGTTATAAGATTTACTACATTCAAATCTAGCATACTTTGGTAATTACTGCATTTCTGTTTCATATGTATTGTAATTGTAACCATAACAAGTCTCATCTTATCTTCTAATTCCTTATAACCACTTAAAATTCTCGGAACCTAGCTGTTTAGCTACACAGTAGCCAAACTCTTGAGTATCTCTGACGAACTATAAACTTTCACTCTTTACAACACTAATAATTATTCTTAAGTGCCTAACGAAAATAAAGTTATCAAATACAAGTACCTGCGTCCTCAGCCATTAAAAAAAATCATTCGTATATTTTTTATTGGCAACACTGTTTTTTATTTCTGTGGCAACACACTTTCACATATCATCGTTGCAGGTGACAAATTAGGAAAGTATTTTTCTGTTATAATTATTAATAATATATTTTAATGTAGGCGTACGGATACTTATAATTTAGTAAGATTTATTGGTATTGTTAATATCTGTCTATAAATTATAATTTCATCTCTGCTATTTCATAATTGTATGTAGCGCGATGAAAATAGCTTCTTGCCTAGGTAAGGTATTTTTTTTAAATTTTAATGCAAGCAAAGCAAAGGAACGACAGCCCATATATAGACAGCGTTCCACGTATATAAAAAAAACCGGCTTTTAGGTGCTTTTTTGCTTATCGTAATCTGAGGACGTAATAATTAGAAAAAAATGCCGGCGGATTATTCGCTTTTGAAAGACGCGATTATTTTTTATTTTTTATTAAGTTATTATTGGATTGGCACATTATTTGCATAACACCACAGCTATTTCGGCTAAGCTCTTTATCCGGAGCAAGGAACTGGGTCGCCATTTAAGCCTATTTAATATTTTGCTATCATACCTAATTACTGTGGTAAAAAGTGACGAACTAAAGGGGAAGTTGGTTCATACATACAATTAAATATTACAAAATTAAAAAGTTTTGGTATGTTTAATTGTTCATGCCATAAACATTCATACCAAATGGGTTACTGCATTTGAGATTTTAAATTTGTATTTATAATTTATAAATTTATTAATATTTATTGAAAATAAAACGTACATAGAATGTACAAATTCTTCAGGCAAAGCAGACATACTTATGGGAGACATGTATAACAAATACTCAATACATTTTTTTATGAATAAAGGAGGAAAACGAGCAAGTGGCGCACTAATGGGAAGTGAAACCATCAAACAAATAACATACTAAGAACAACATAGCATAACAAATACATATAAATTAAATACTTAAATCTGCCTACGTGCGACAAACTGAAATTTAACTAAATTTTTGGTTTCGGATCGGTTCAGCAGTTTTGCTGTAAAGAAATGACAAACTGACATTTACATTTGTAATCTTGTATTAGTGTGAACTGTGAATGCAATCTAATTAATCTTTATGTTTTTCCTGCTCTCTCCTGAGATAAGCTAATTATGGAGACGTTACTAATTAGTAGCATTTGAAACGTCAAAAAATCACCCACGCAAAATCAACTTATAATTAGGTTCGACACAATTATGATGATTTTGATTTGATTTGCTTTCTTTCTCAATTCAAATTACAATATAAATTAGAAGTCGTGTCAAGATATGTATCACATTGAGATCGTCAGAAAAGACAAAAACACAAAAAATTCAAAATACATTGTACGGGAGGTACCCTATATTTTCTTACTAATTTTATTCTTACTATTTGTGCACGGAATACGTACGCAAAATTTCAGCTTTTTTACTTTTAAAGTTTTCGAGAAACTGCACAGCGAATTGAACCTTGTAGCTACGCCGTACGGTTTATCCCATTACCGCCTGCACGAACCTCGTTTTCCTGCGTCGCCTTCGCATCAGGTTCAGGAAGCGTCGTTTTAAGAGTAATGGCTGAGCCACACTGGATGCGTAATAGAGCTCGCTTCTACGATGCTAACTAGAGCCATACCATATTATAGCTATGTATATCTATTTTAATAAAGTATGTTTTTCGTACAATAAAGAATATACATACATACATACATTATAGACATATTGCATTATAGACGTGTTACATAGATTGTAAGTAAGTTTCTGTATTAATTATGTTTTCATGTAATTTAAAGTTTTTATGAATAAATTATCTTATCTTATCTTATTGCATACGCAATGTGAACGCAACCAGTGTGGCCCGGCCTTAAGTGCGCCCGCGCAGGGTCTCTGTCCATCGCCCACTTCGTTAATCCTAGCTTCATTTGCATGAATTGAGTGACACTCTGACACTTCACTTATTCTTTCCTATACATTTTTTATTGAGCCTGTGGATGGCAATTTCTAAACGAGAGATCACTCGTACTTTCAATTCATGACCGCCTTGTAAACCTCCATTTGCTAATACATGTGTTGTCTTTTTCTGTCATTGTGACGTTTGCCTTCGAAGGAAAGGATCAAAACATTTTATAGTCAAATAAGGTTGGTGAACTTTTGAAAATTAAGACGTTTGTGTATTTAATATGTATTTCGGGATGATCTTGATTATACGTCTTTTAAAATTCACCTTATTATCTGACACACATACGTTAAGAGTAGACTAATCTCGATCGTGACATGTCAAGAACATATAAAGCGTCATATTGACGTCTATTATGTTTTACGTTTCGACTTCATCTCGATCACTTGAGGATCGGTACGGTATTATAGTGATATTACTAAGGACTTTGGAGACCAGAATCCAATTGATTCATCGCCTAGAACTACAATCAAGCAAAATAATGCCACTTTCCGGTTTGATAGTATTTTGCGATTATTCAAAAAGTAGTGTATCCACGTACCACCATTTTTCCGTTAGAGTAAGCACAAACCGACAATGGTTTACAATTTACTGCAAAGAATGGAATGGATACTCTAGAAAAGTGCAATAGATGGTATTGTGCTTTCGGAGTTATGCTTCAATGTGGAGTTTGAGGTACAAATAATTAGTCCGTCCTTGACTTAAACATAGTTCTTGTTTCCTAACAAAGAGTTCCTTGCACTGAAGAAAAGATTCGGCCTCTAACTACAGCGCAAACACGGCTGTTATCTCGATCCGTGCAAACAATAACGGCCACATTGAGGGCAACCACACGCGAACAAGTGTTGAACAACAAACGTTGTCTAAACGAACACTTGATAATCAGGCCTCCAATTCTCGCATGGTCGAGATACATCACACGCTCAAGATATGTCAAGAAATGGCAGATTTCATAGGGATCTGACAGCTCTTTTTGAGCTGTCTTTTGTTCCAAGGAGTTCAATTTTGTAATTCAGATACGTCAAAAATGACAGATTTCATAAGGATTTGACACTTTTTTGACACAACTCAACTGTGACTTCATCTCTACTTATTGAGTTCAAATGAGTTCGGGCGATTCTCGGTTCATGCCAGTTCCATCTCGCACGAAAACAACAAACCGATGTCGCGCTCGTCATCGGCAAGGTGCCTTGGAACCGCCGGAACACAACATCCTTCAGCCAGAAGACTGCGCACGCGACGGTTTCAAACAACGGCCGTGATACGCGCACCATAAACGAGCTGAAGTGCACATAGTGTCTTGAGTGCAGCTGGGACACCCTCAGCAATTTTTTGGCCATTACAGAAAAAAATGAAGTTCCATTTTGTTATTTTAACGTACGTAAACACCAAAGAAATAACTTGATTTTCATATAGCGGAGATGTTCTGATTGCCATGTTTGGGAAGGTACTGATATGCATATTGATACGGTTAAATTAGCGTAGGTAGGTAGATATAGTTCAAGATAAAACGGGCCCGGTTTCGGCAATTGGGGTTAATGCGACATTCACACCTCGACGACATAGTCTACACTAGATACAACAGATGGAGTTGATAAACAACGACGATATAACACTGACTGCATATTTCCAGATACGATGTAAAAATTAAATAAAAGAGGCCAAGAGCATGTCGGTCCGTGCTAGAGTTCCGTAGCCATACTAGAATCAAATAGATTTTTTTGTACGGCTTGTTGAAGATTGAACTAGATTTTCTGCTCAAAGTTTTAGTGTCTTACTGTCAATGAATTTCGGTGGGTATATTTGGTGGCCTATTTCAAGAACCGGTGACGCTATAGTGTGGAGCTCAATAAATACGAAACGGTACTCCAAATCTTAAATGTATTATATCGTACTGATAAAGAGTTCGTGGGTGGTATATGGTAGAACTTCGTGCATGGTCCGTCAGGATCGCTACCACCATTTTGCTTGCTAATCCAGCCGCTATACAGCAGTAGCCGCAGTAGTCTTCTTGATACGCGTTAACTTGGTGCGTAACTCACTGCGTCTCTCCTACTGGTTAAGAAAGAGTCGCACTGAGTTACGTAGCGAGTGCACTATATACGACTGTTTGAAAAGTTATTGGGGTAACAGTCCTAGAAAAGATTATGTATTATTGAGACTGTTCTATGTCAACTTGTAATAAGTTCAGCTTTCGAACTTAGCGGAAGAGCTCAACCGTCAAGAAACGGCTTTAGACGACATAAACCTTGCTCTATGGATGGCTATGGTGAACCACAGCCATAGTAAATATTCAACGCAGCTCGCGTTTCCCTTCGGGCGATAAAATCAGGCCGGGTCAAATAAATTCACCGTCGCATCCATAAGTCAAAGGGACCGCCCTGGCAACACTGGTGCCGCTAATTTTTACGACTGGCAACACTTTGAGGCGCCGCGCATTTGCATTTTCATTCGGTTTATGACAAGATGGCGTTGAGGCGTCGAGTTGTTTTGGTTGTTTTAGTTGGTTTTCGTTTTATGTTCTTATTATGTTTCCTTACATTAAATTAAACTGATATGGATTTCTTTGGCTGTTTTTAGGGTTTAAGACTGTTTTCCCCCACTTCTTCCATAAAAAGGGTGACAGTATATCGGTAGTGCCTTGAATTTTCCTGAGGTGCAATTTTTAAAGCTCACCGGGTGACTAAAGCCCACCAAAATGGCCGTTTTTCATAGAGATTCGGCCATTTTCATCAGCCAAAAATCGCACTTCTGATCCGGGGCGATTCTAAAGTATTTCATTCTAACTCGTAATCCAATGTTTTATGAACATTTAATTTTGTGTGACTATTTTTCGTTTGGAGGTACCGTCGTTGTTATTTTCCTAGTTAGGCATGCCAATTTTATTCCAAATATTATCCAATTACAATAATTAGGATACGGAAAATCCCCGCATGCTATGACTATGCTAACACCACGGCGGCACTTAGTATGCGTGCATGCATGCATGCTGGTGTAATTTGTATGTATGAAGCGTTGTATGCAAATGACGTGCGGTGCATTTCGATCCCACAGGAACTGGACGGGTTGGTTTCACTTTTGTTTAACGAAAGTGTAAAGAATAAAGAAAAACAAAAGTCCTGTGCTTTAACATTTTTGTTGTAGGAAGAAAATAAAGCAAAAAGACAAACAAAAACATTAATTTAATTTGAATGTAAAAAAATCCAAAAAAAAAATAAAAAAATTAATAATTTCGTTTACTAGTATTTTACGCAACTGTTGCATAATGAGGGGTCTTAAAACACGAGTGTGGTTTTATGAAACGAGCGTCAGCGAGTTTCATAATAGGATCACACGAGTGTTTTAAGACCTAATTATGTACAGTTGCATACATTACTTTATCTACACACATATCATAAGTACTCTATGATGAGTTCAGAAGCCATAGGGCAATGACCTGCATTGCTACTAGCTACTAGAGCTAGGTACCTATTAAATATCTATAGACTGTACACATTAAAATAATGTAATAAAAAATGAATTTGAACAAATATAGAAACAAATTAGAAAAATTCTCATAATAATATTGGTTGTTATAATGCTGGTCATTGCCTACGGTTTCTGAACGCATTATAGAGCATTTATGATATATGTGTAGATAAAATAATTAATTTAAGACTTTTCAACACAATAGATACACCTACACAGAAAGTACACGTGTAACACTAAACGTCCGGATAGCTTAGTTAGTAGCCCCGACTATAAAGCTAGATTTCGCTAGGTTCCGGGTTCGATTCCTGGGAGGGGCAAATGTTCGTATGATGAATACGAATGTTTTTACCTGAGTCTTGGATGTTATACATATGTATTTATATAGATAAATACATACAACAAATATATATATTCAATATATATATATTCGCATTAGTATGTACATATATCCGTTGTCTAGTTCCCATAGTACATGCTTTGCTTAGTTTGGGGCTACGTCAATTGGTGTGAATTGTCCCAAGATATTAAAAAAAATTAGTTAAATAGAATCAAAAAGGGCCCCAATCAGCATACTGCTTCGGTAAACCGAGACTACATATTTTCAGTGGGACCCTTGTGATTCCTAGGAGATGAATCTCTGAAAAAGTTCACACAACGACTTTCTATACAGTTCATACCAAAATATTCACATTGGTGGGTCTATTCAAGTCACAATATTGCCTAATATAAAAGCTTTTGGTACTTAATGGGCATATTAATGGCAAATTACCCACATCAAGCCATAAAACGTTTAATTTTATTGCCATTAGTAGCGTAATTGAAAAAACGCATAAAATTTACATATGTCTTCATAATACGCAATAAGAGAATACAGATGATAGTAGGGTACATGCGCTAATTAACATATTTATGTTTACATAGCATAAAATAAAGTTTGTAAGACGCGGAACCCACTACTCCGTCCTCGTGTCTCCTCATATCTTCGACTGCTTACTACTTTTAAAATAAGCAACGGATTTTGTTACGGTTTTTAATGACATTTTGTTTTTTTTTATGGAAGGTTTGTATGTACATTACATCCCGATTGTACCCGTGTAAAGCAGGGGCGGATCGCTAGTTTTAAATAAAGTTTCTATCAAAATAATAGCAGTCCAGGAGATAATGAAAAATGGAATGGAACATTTGCAACAATTACGACTGATAATGAGACTCTTTTGCATAGATGGCGGCTGGGACCGCACCCTGTCGTGTGTTGTACATCTTCTCGAGTACCTAATGTAACTTAGGCAGCAAGGCAGGGGGCAGGAAGGCGCTGGTTGCATTCTGCTTCCAACCGGCCACTTTGGAAATCCATGGAGGAGGCCTATGTCCAACAGTGGACTTCTTGTGGCTGAGATGATGAATGTAACTTAACTGAAGGAAGATATAATATAATGACAAACACCATGAAGATGAAGGTCCTTAAAGTCACATAAATATGTACTACTTTTTATTAGAAGTGTAAATTAAATTAAGTTGTAGCTTTTACTCAACTTGCGGAGTTGATGGTTTAACAGTTTGTACTCGTAGGTTTATTCGATCTGTTTTGACTCGCCACTAGTACTAGGATTGACTTGAAATGTGGTATGTGTATTCAAAATAAATTTTGTTACAAAAGCTTATTACTAACAAATATTTTTATTCGTTTGCATGCATGTTCCTTTTTAAATTACAAGGCTATTTGTAGCACTTGGGTACAGGAACGCCTCTTAGAATTTCAACGACATTGGCGCTTCTCTAACCGCAAAGGTAGCTTTGCGCATTCATTTCCATAAAAAGTTAAACGACGTTCCGTTCTAGGTATAATAGAAATACGCAGTAAACTCTATTAAAGGCGAAAACCACTAAAACAATAAAACAAAGAGTTGTGCGTAGAAATAGCGGGATAAAGTTACGGCGGAACGCGGAAGGTGCGTAAAAAAAAGTTTACGAGTACATTGTTTAATTTTATATGCTTTGTCTTTTGATTGCATTGTTTATTATTATGATTACACTTGCAGTCAAGTGGCTTCAAACGAAATCCATTTCATTTATGCTATCTATGCCACTTAAATCTGGGATAAAAAAAACAACAAAAAACAGTGGTACGATCCAAGACACATCTAAGTCACCTTTAAAGACCGAACTGCGACGAACTGCTTGGAAAGAGAGACAGATAGTATGCAATATTTAATATTTTTGCGGGTGGTAGGACCTTGTGCAAGGTCCGTCCGGAACGCTACCACCATCTTGCTCGCTAATCTTGCCGCTAAGCAGTAGTGCTTGCACTGTTTTGTTCCGGCGTGGAGAGCAAGACAGCCGGTGTAATGACTGGCACAAGAGGTATTCAATCTTAGCCCTCTGGGTTGGCAACGCATCTGCAAACTTCTTGGTGTTGCGGGTGTCTATAGGCGGTGGTGATCACTTACCATCAGGTGACCACTTGCTTGTTTGCCTTTCTATTTCATAAAAAATATATAAAGTTGGTATATCTATCTCTTTCGACCATAGACAATTTCTCTCAGTTCCCTCTTTAATGGTCGGCTAAGTTTGTCGCTGTTTGTACACAAAGAAACATGAAATAGAAACAAACTTATTAATAAATTTTTGTAACCGAAATTTCTTTCGATTTTATTTTTAAATGTTTTTACATTCAAATTATTAAATTAAAATTGTAATGACAACACAAAGAAAAATTAGGGCAATGGCAGGACTTGAACCTGCAACATCAGCATTCCGTGCCTTGCGTTTTGCCACTTTCGCCACACTGCCTCTACGGTTCAAGTCCTGCCATTGCCCTAATTTTTCTTTGTGTTGTCATTACAATTTTAATCTTATTAATGTTTATGGCATTAAATAAGACGGTAAAAGGGTAAGGCTCAACGTACACTGCAGCTAGGAGCTTACCTTGTGCTTAGTTTAGACACAGAACAAATAATAGTACTAACGTACAGAAACTTCTCTTTTTCGACCGTCACTAAACGAATTCCAACTTTATGATCAGGCACAAAAAGTTCGTATTACTTCATAAACATTCGCCAGGCGGCATACGTCAAAAGGAAGGCCCACCCGCGCCCACCTTCCACCCGTAATGCCCTGGCGCACCGCTAGGGTTGGGCTGCTTACTGTAATACTATCTCGCGCGACACAGAGTGAGCGGACGCGTGTGCTGCAAGCCGGCAACCTACTGCGATTAACCTATGCCATAGGTGATGCGGAGAGCGCACCTACAGTGCGGAGTGGAACCCCCCTGGTTTAGAGCTTAGGGCTTATTTTTATTTTATTTTATTTATTTGGAGAACAAACAATCATTAGATGTACAAAAAAAAATCGTATGCTGCTTGGAGCTTATGTTATAAAACATTAGTGGACGCGCGACTTCGTTCGCGTGGAGTTAGTAGCCTATGTCCGTCAGGGATAGTATAGCTTTCTATTAGTGAAATATTTTTTGGAATCGGTTTAGTATTTCTAGAGATTACCCCCTACATACAAACAAACAAAGTTTACCTCTTTATTATATTAGTGTAGAAGTATAGTTTATTCCTAACGCCATTGTTTTTGTTATGTAAAAAGGTTAGGCAAACTTTAAACTTAAACTATAAACTATGCGTTTCTTTACATTATTTATTAAGTTATCTAGATGAAACTTAACCATTTCAAATAAAAAATATCTATTTTATTAAGGCACCCCACTGTTTGCTAGCACTAAGTTATTCAACGCCGGCGATCAAATATGAACCTCACACGCCTGCTCTCTGGATCCATAGTTAAGTGACTGCATTGACCTTGTGACCAGACTTTTTGTTTACTTTCGTATCGTATTACAACACGATCGAGTCCTTTTATGACAGCATTAGGTCGACTCTAAGAATACTCAATGCGTAGAAGCGACCAAGCGACAATAGAGAAATAAGTCTTGAAATTATTAATTGCCCCGGCGCATTTTTGCACATTATATTTTTTGCAATGAATTACCTATATTTATATATTTGCATATTTATTAAACATAATGTGTAAATGTCTAACAAAAACACACCAGAGGGATCAATATTTTCAAGATTTCCTTACATTATTACCGACTAGCGACGCGATCCGGCTTTGGAAAGGTATATTATATTGTATAGTCGACCAAGTAATTGCTTGACCACTTTTAAACTTTATCCCTTTGTAATATGGTCGAAAAGTGGTTAAGCAATTTCTTGGTCGACTATACATGAAAATCTTTAAAAAAAACCTTAATGTCAGTGAAAACAGTATCAAAATCCGTTACATGGTTTAGAAAGAGTAGGCGGCCGTAGATATGAGGACGGACAGAAACGGATGTTTTTGTTTTGTACTCTGTAAATATAGATGAGCATGCATGAAGAATGTTACGACAGTAAGTAAAGCAAAGGTTGTGGGCATGGATTAGCTAGTTAAAATCTGTTGTCTCTGCCTTCCCCTCCGAGAAACAGCCATGGTTTTATAAATGTATGTTAAGTTTTCATCTACAGAGGTGAGACTTAGGGTCGTAGTTTTAAACCGAACTCAAGTTCTAGTTCCATATGTGCTAGTATGTCAACATTTTACAGTAAGAATCACAAGAAATGACCAATGTAGAGCAATAAAAGCAGCATCTAATTTGTATAAACCGACTTTTGTAACCGTTTGTACTTAAATTATTTTGAAGTAACAAAATTACGCTGCAGAATAATTTAGTAAGTGTACCTAAGGACTGATACTTCAAAATAAATACTATTTGCTCTAAATTTCTTTTACGTCACCCCGGGCCGTAAGTAGCAACTTACCGCCCGCTATGCGAGCGGAAATTTCCACTTCCTGGCCAGGGGAAGACGTAAAATTATGTACACACCTCGGGCGGTGATAAAGAAAGCCTCAGGTCGCATTTTTATCGCCCGCGACTTTTGCTCGTGCGACAAGTTCCTGCGACCTGAGACATTCTTTATTTCACCACCCTCGGGGTGTAATGTACTATTAAACTTTATGAGATTTTCTGCTTATTGCTTCACTTTCACTTTTCCAAAAAACAAGCTGCTAAAGATATGTCACTTCTATACGAAATAATGTATACTCTTTGGAAACAACTAACTGTGGTTTTGTTTGTTTACAGGTAATTAGATCGGGAGAGATACGCCCCCGCACTGTTCAAGGTCTTTGAAACTATCGATTTACAAAAAATAGTGATATTTATGCTTATTATTGTTTTAAAATAAACAATTTCTATTTTGAGGTTTTTATGTCAGAATGGTAAGATGTTCCAACTGATCAACTTTAGACGACCCATTATTAAAATGAAAAAAAAAACTAAACTACTGCATACTTACTGCAACCCAACTGCACAAGTTGAATAGCAGTTCCGATACAGTCAACTTGCAGTTTTCAGTTAGGGCCTCTATAGACAAACCGGTAGGAGCAGTCGAGAGCAGCTGTGCTGCGGTTGGAGTCAAGCGAACGATAATTTTATATTCAAAGTATTGTAACTGCAGATCGCCCAACAACGATCGCGTAAAGTGTCGGCACGGTGTTCAAGCCATTGGGCCCGTTGTGCCGACTGCATCGGAACTGCACTTTAACTGCACGTGCAGTCTGCAGTTGCATTGCAGTCGGCATGCAGTCCGTTTGCACGTGCATTTCACATCGCAGAATCCATTTACGATTCCCCCATTTCATATTCATAACCAGTTTGACAAATAGATTGCTTGTGAATGCATAGCGAGTAGCGAGCCAATAGCGATTTGTTAAAAATGACCATACAACTTGTTATTTTAATTCGAATAACAGTTCGGTAAGATACGACGTACTTAGGGGCGACAGTTCTACCAGTGGACAGCTGGACTTTAAGACACTTTTTTTATTATTTTTTTATATTTTTTTATTTTAATGAAATAGTAAGGCAAACAAGCAAGTGGGTCACTTGATGGTAAGTGTACACCAACGCTATAGAACATCGAAGAGATTGCAGATGCGTTGCCAACCCAGAGGGCTACATGGAATACCTCTTGTGCCAGTAATTACACCGGCTGTCTTGCTCTCCACGCCGGAACACAGCAGTGCAAGCACTGCTGCTTAGCGGCAGGATTAGCGAGCAAGATGGTGGTAGCGATCCGGACGGACCTTGCACAAGGTCCTACCACCCGCACTTCTAAATCTTAGAGCTATACTATCTCATCGTCCGAGCAATCCCCTTTTTTCTCTATTCCCTGCCTTCAGTAGGTCAAAGAGAAGGCAGGGGATAGAGAAGCATATCGATTGCTTCAACAATGAGAGAATGTACAGTCAAAGAATTTAATTACCTACCGATTTCGCTGAAATGTCGTCAGACATTCGCAATGTATTAAGGTCGATATGTCAAACTAGCGTCTTGCTCTAGTTAGCTCTTATGTGACAGTTTGCAATACCATACTGAACCTTAGGTGGGTTGGAAATTAAATTCTTTGACTGTAGCTTTAAGATTTAGAATGCCCATATGTACAGCTGTCTGCAGGTAAAGAATCTGAATACTGGTCCACTGTAGTAACCTTTTCGTATTAAGTGCCATACTAATACAGCGAAATAACATTAGGACAAGGTTCTAGAACAGCCCGGTTTTTAGATTGGTTGGCTTTATACTGACGGCCGATAGATAGTAGTTAGTAAAGGGTAAGTCCTGAACAGAAAGAGAGAACAAAAAGCTTACATTAAACATTTAATTTTAACACAGAATCTTTATTAAAAGCACAGAAACATTTTTTTCGTCGTACGATATCGTATGACGATAAGAAGCCTACTAGGAAAACTATTTCACACACAATAAACAGTACTTAAACCCCTTAAAGAGATCCCTTAAAAGGATATCTGTACTAGTTCTGTTATCACTTTTTTTAGTATTTGTACAACATAGAATTTACATACTTACAATGCGCCTCTCAAGAAATAGGACGATACTTTCTTACCAAATTTAGTTCAATACTATTTACTGTGCTCTACTATATTCGGTAAGCGTATTTGTATGTATATAGGTTTCATAAAAGGCAAAGATATGGTCCGTGAAAGTCTAAAGGTCCGCTGAAGCATTCATTTGGATTTCTTCCACTAGTGATGTCGAATTGTCGATAGTTTACTGTCGATAGTTGACCTTTAAGCTCAATAAAAGTCGGCAATTTTTTTATTACAGACTGAATTGTTGTTAGTACACGGGAATGTCATAATTTATGCAATTTAGATCGTTAATTATTTAATTTTTTTGAAAAATATAACAATTAATTAATTAGTTTAATAATGTCTAATTCGCCGTGATTCATTTTTTCATCAAAAAATAATAACAAAGATGCAAAAGTAATAAATATGTAAAATGAAATTGTATCTAAAATTTTATCTTCAAAATAATTATTGTAACATAATAAAACTACAATGTAACTTATGGACCCACTACTACTGACACTTACGGCGTTTCTTTGCAATAAACGATTTTTTTAAATCATCTAAGTTAGCATAAAAAACAGGCTTCAAGTGATGTTTAAGTTTATCTTATCTTATCTATAGCGGAGTTATTGACGGTTCGGCATCACTAGTAGAAGGACTTCAAACGGATGCATCGTCAAAGGGGACCTTACTAGACCCAGCCCGAGGCTAGAGGCGTCGCAGGCGCAGCTTTGAGCGCAGGAATGCTTAATGTCACGTCCGATAAGGCTATAGAGAAATATGAAAGTATTTCCCGAAGACTTGGAGGTTAAATTTGAAATTATAGTGTTTGAATTGTTAAATTAAGTGACAATACGATTTTTAACATAAAACTACCGTGAGACTCGGACATATTAATAAAACGAATCACTCACGTATTTTTACGTCGAGAAATGCCCAACATGTTTCGGACCAGTCCGTGGTCCTTAATTTCTCGACGTAAAAAATACGTGAGTGATCCGTTTTATTAATTCAATACGATTTCTTTATTATTACTATTTGAAAAAAAAAACTTTTTTTTGTACACTTAGCTCGAAAGTCGATACGTAGCTCAGTGCGTCTTTGTCTAACTAGCTTAGAAAGAAAGAGACGCACTAAGTTACGTAGCTACAACGTGTCGTATAGATTTATGCTAGGTCCACAGTTTCTAAGATTTTCTGATGCAAGGTCAATTAATGCAATAACTAAATGAGTAGAATTGTTAGTTTTCTTTATTGCACAGAATTAATTTTTACACAGAAATAAGGCGGACTTAATAGGTTTAGGGCTTTTGTATTATGATAGATACTTGTTAGGATCACAGTTAATTATACCTGCGTATTTTCAGCTGACTGCGGCTAAGCTATACGGAGAGTTATGTATGCATATTGTAATGTGTGTATTTATGTCTCATTCTTAAAAAAGACTTAACGCATTAACTGATTTTTATAAATGAGTTATAATTATTGGATTTGTCTTGCTTTTTACAAGTTTTCGAAACCATAATAGTAATCTAGCATAGAAACATGCCGTTTTCCACGTGCTCAGCACTGGTTTCGCGGACTAGCAAGGTTATTTGTAGCAGTTTATAGTAATATAGTACCAAGCTAACCTGATAAAGATTTTGTTATTATCCTAAGCATCCTAAACGTGATAAGCGTTCGAAAATAATAAATCGTAGAGCCCATGTGAGCCATCCATTTTTCAAGTTCGCCCATTTGTCTTCAGAGCACTATTAAACAATTTAACACTTCCTTGACACTATAATTCCCTGTAATTATCAAAAATAAAACGCCGACCAACGCGATGGATTGAGTATAGCATGGCAGCGCAAATTTATCAAAGAACTCTGCTGTGGCGCCACTGTCCTTCGTTACATGTGAAGTTAGTATGCGGAGCTTGTAGTTCTAACTTTCGCCACCGGAAGAGATAAATTGGTAGAGCCGTAATTTTCGGATGGCACCCTACAGGCGGCCATTTTCTAACTTTGGATTTCTGCGTTTGAAATAAGACGCCAAAGCGCGCGAAGATTGTCAGTTTTTTTTATTCGTTTAGCGAGTGGTTGTGTGCTTAGACTATTTACAAATCAGCCATTGAGTAATTTGGTTGTTGTTTGTGAATTGTGACAATGGCTTTTAATTTTGCTTGTGTGTTGAAAAATTTTCACTCAATTTTTGCGAGTAAGTACACCAGTTTATTTTAATTTGGCTAATGAAAGAATCTTCACGTGAAATGTATTGAATAAACAAGACAAGAGTTTACATAAAACATACGTCCTATAGTGAAAGAAAATATGATCTTTGTTTTGTTAAGCGCGGCCCAGTTACGAAGTTTCTGATTACAGTAGTAGTCTAGTGCTGGGGCGTTATCGATAATTTCCGGTCTTTGTATTTTTTTATCGTTGCGAATACTGGCCATAGAGTATAATTAATGATACTGGCTAAGTTTTTTTTGTTTTCATGTTATTTTACTTTATGCTGATTGTGTTTTAGATGAATGAGGTTCACAAAAAATCTGCCTAAACCTTAAAGTGTAGTACATATTTATTTATTTAATCTTTATTGCACAAAATTAACGATAAAATGTACAAAAGATTCTAATGGAATTCAGTTTAATATCTTTAAAGGTGACCATTACTTTTAATGAGAATCTTGACACAAAACAAAGTGCTCAGTCTCAAGTATTAGACACACACACTACTACACACTTCAGAATCAGAATTCATACTTTGTTAGTTAGAATACAACGGTAAAAATGAATGTCAAGTTGCTAAATGCACAATTATTCCGAAACGGAATATTTACAATATCTTACATCGCATATTACAACGAAGACTTCACAGCTACTAAAATTTACCTTTTTTAAGGGCACTCTTACAGTCATTACCCGATCGCAACCGTTGCAAGTGTGGCAGCACGATTATTATGACTCTTTATTGTCCATAACACACAAAAATAGCAAATTAAAGGACAAACAGATATTCAAAGACGAAAAACATCCATAGAGTTGTTACATCTTTTCTTCCTTTGCTTCAGCTTTGACCAGGATCCAGGATTGGTCAAGTTATTATGTTGGAGGGACTGCTATGAAACCCGTAACTTCGTAACCTCTGTGACACGGCAACCACAGAACGATTTGCGATAGAACCATGGCCCCACGATCATTTTCATGAATGTACAGACAGATTTCCTCACGGTGGTAACATCATTGTAAAAAAATTGATTACTTTGAATGACCACAAAAACTTATTGGTACATGGTGACCGCTGGGCGTTGAACTCGGTACCTTAAATAACTAAACAGCGAAGTATAACGATTTATGCGGTACCTGAAATTTGACGCCCGCCTAGTCCTTAGCCCGCCAAGGTTAACTTACCTAGAGGTTTTAGGTTCGAATCTCGATAAGAGCAAACATTTGTATGATGATTAATTAATATAATTGTTTTTATTTAAGTCGTGAATTTTATGTAAATTTGTTGGTGTAAATAATCCCGAGTTTTTTTTTGTAGGCTGAAGTCCCAAATCTTATAGGCTTGCATTTTTTTTAATGGGATGATAGCTGTTCAAACATTTTCTTAAATATTCAGGCTTACTTAAGTAACGTCAGAACTGATATGATACTTGATAGATAATTCTTTCTTGATTATAATACGTCACACACAGTCCTAGTGGACGCCACGTGTGCAGGATATTATGACTACCCTTTTATTGTTCGCTCCTTGCGCTTGCGCTGCTAGTGATGCTACATAACTATCGATATAAGTTCGGTTTTACATTACATTTTTCGATGCATAGTACAACTATTACAACTACGAGTATTATTTATTTTACAAAGTCACAATTACAATTTTACAATTTACAACTACATATGTTATTTTGAAACGTAATATTTTTACTTTTTACTGAAATAAACATAAGATTTTTTTTGAAAACCTTGACACCCTTTATCACTTGGTTTTGAGTAATTTTCAGTAATATTACAACAGCATTTATTACACATTAAAGTTTATACAATTTTGACAATAGATTTGAAATCTTTGTCGGTATTAATTGATATAAAACGTGATCAATATTAATATTAAAATTATAATAGATTAACAAATTAATTTGTATTTTGTATTTGTTATACAAATATATATTTGTTATTAATTAAGAATTCCACAGGGTAAAATATGAATACTAACATATTGATAAGCAAATTACTAATAATTTTATTAATCTAGTTGTCTGAATAAATGAATTTTACTATACCTAGAACACTTACGTTCTAAAAAACCCATTCAAAAACTGGATTCTAGCGCAACTGAGTGAGCCAAGGAAAATTGATAATGCTTATACTTATTATACTGCAATTTATAAGACTAACGGACTTTCAAACAATGCCAAACAAACTAAATTCTCGGCTACTGTACAACCTTGTCTCAATGAGTAATCGATAATCGCTGTAATATAAAATGCATACCTTCTTGGAAAATTCATTATGAATTAAATTGTGTTAAACCTTTACAATTTTCACACATACTTATTAGGTTTATTTGAATTTTAACGCGATAATGAACAATTTATTTACCTTTATGTTTTGGCTGTATGGCAACAGCCGTGGTCATGTATTGTAAAAAGGTTCTATAGTTCCACAGACGTCAGTTTGATTGACTGTACAATAAATTAATCAAGGCAAAGTCATTAACGTTTATTGAGAATCACGGTGAATGATGCGCTTCTAAAAGTATCAAGTAAAAATCAACATTGAGAGCAACCACACTGAAAAACATTACACGATACTTGACAAATTGAAAACTCAATATTTAACTATGTCTATTTACAAAAATCTCAAGTGTCGCCGAGCTTTTTCACCTCGCAAAAGACCGGAGGAAATACGCAGAGCTGACTGCCAACCTTCACTAGTTGGAGAGGCACCACAAGAAGAAGAAGATTTACAAAAAAACATATTTTGAATTCTTGATTTATGCATGTACATATTCAAAATATCAGTAATATGGATACTAGTTTTTTAGAAATTTAAATCTTCTTAAGATGAATTAATTATTTTGACCTACTCCAATTATATTACGATATATCCCTATAATTGTAAGTACAAGTATGTACCACCCATACTCTAGTGTGCACAAGAGGGAACCCATTTATTTATTTATTATTTTAAAATAAAAAGATACGTGAGTCGCTAAAACTTGTGCTTCCTAAGCCATTACCATGTTTTACTTATAAAACTGTCGTGACATTTTAACGTTAAAATTTCACTAGCAATTTGACGTTTGAAGAAGTAGGTGTTGACGTCGAGTAGTGACGTAAACCGTTATCGACCTACAAAATGTTATCGATAAATCGCTGCAGACGTATGATTGCGTGCAATATGAAGTGAAAGGTCAACGCACGAACGCACACATGAATAACACTACTGTGTGTTAGCAACATACGCGTAATTAAGTTTACTTATTCATTTAGTTGAGACGTTGTATTTTTCCTTTTTAAAAGTATTATGATAAGTACATGCTTTTGTAGTTCTGAGCTATATAAATAACTATCAGTGCTTTAAATGTTTATATTTGGGGAAATCCTTTTGTAGTTTGCCCTCACAGAATACTGACGTGGAGTAGTACTTTTGCTACTACGTTTCGTACATTGAGTGAGAGATCCGGAGGGCACTTGGCCTGGAATAAATTTAAATTAAAAATCCCCAGTGTTGCGTCTTTTGTACAAATTGTTGAAGCAAGAGGGGGAGAGGAGCGGGATGTGTGTGTATGGACTTTAGGTGAATTTTCTTCTCAATCAAAACTCTGGAAAGAATTGTGGAAAGAAGCCCAAAAATCCAGACATGATATTAAAATAATGTGACCCTACTTGTTTAGTACGCCTGCGTGGCAAGCACAAGTGACCATGACAACCATTGTCTGTTCTCTCTTTGTGGGTCACTTGCTTACTTGCCCGGTACGAAACAGATGAAAATATCGACAAACGACAAAAGTAAGTCGTGATATCGGTGGTCACCAAATTCGTGACATGAACTAGTTGTAATTTGTACTGCGGGCGGACCGCGTTGTGCCAGCTGTACTAGTATCTTTGGGTGGTTCGCTATCTATGATCTATGGTGCTTTATTCTTGTCTATGGGCTTGGCTCTAGGTGTGCCATTAGGTTTAGATTTTTTGTGCGTCATTTGGCGCAATAACGACTGAAGTAAATGTAATGATTTAGAATGAAATTGGCAACATTTATTTTTTCAAATCAGTACGTAAATTAACTCAGTTTAAAGTCAAAGTCAAAATATCTTTATTCAGATTAGGCTTACAGGAAGCACTTACGAATGTCCTAAAGTTTACCACCGGTTCGGACAACATCTCTGATGAGAAGATACCGGCTAGAAACTCAAAGAGGTGTAATTTTTTTAGGATTTGAGCATTGAGCCATTTATTTGTTGGGTACTATGACTGGAATCCCGCCACATAATAATAAACACAAAAAACAAAAAAGGGGGCGCCGATTTTTTCTACAGTTGTTTGTTTTTGCTGTATCGTAAAAATGTATAAAAGCGTGAAACTTGGTATGAGTATGGGTGCAAATTTTAAAGTAAAAACGACAAATAAGTAATAAAAACCGGACAAGTCAAATCGACTATAAAATCCAAAACTTTATAAAATAAAAAAACATTTTTTTGGTAAATACTTACGTAATAAAATGTATGTATTTGACCTCTTTGCGGAAAGGCAACTCGCACTCCGGATTTTTAGTAAAAAATAAATTGTTGTCAATGCCAGCCAATATGTCAAACAGACATGGCAGATCCCATCCTTTCTAATCACCAATGACAAATCACTAGTGTAGGATGAAAGGTCTCTCATTCTTCACTCGCGACCTTAAGTTCAATCATCGATTAGCCAATAATTATTCGCCGAGGTTAACTAGACGATAGCATCACTATTTATTAATTATTTGTTTAGCCTTCGTAGATACGTGACTTTTAACTTTTAATTGATGTGTTTTACGAACGTGTTAAAGTTTATGCTTAATATATGCTCTGTATGAAGCCGGTATTTCTAAATTTTCGTAGTTTATTTATTTATTGTGGGTAAATAGTGTTAGTTTTTATCAATTCAAGTAGTTTTCTGGTAATAAAACATGTGTTTTAAGTTTGTGGCTATATTTAAAATAAACAGATGTACCAAAAAGTGACATGTTTGGCAGTAATATCAGTCTTGGCGTAGTCTACTATGCATTTAGTAAACAAATAGTCAAGTGATGCATTGCGATGCAGGGTGGAATTACTTCCGAACATTGCACTTTAACTTTAATATTTTGAACGTGTTCTAACGGTTTTACGAACACGTTTACCTATATGTGGTTAACCGTGAATTCCTATTACTTACTCGTATAATTCATTCACAAATCGCGTCACACAATCGGCCATTTCACATTGCGACTTCGCGTGTGTCCTCTTTTTCCTATTTCAATGAGTCTAAGTTTAGAGTCGCGTGCGAATATAATTCGTCGACCGCAAAAAGACTTGTTTGGTTAATTGGTAGTATTTTGTTTGTGATTCATCGAGTCAGTTGTGTTTGGACTGACGACCGTGTCGCATCTCTAGCGTTCCTTATTCAAAAAGTGTATTTGTTTTTTTTATTTATTCTTTTTAATTCCAAATGTGGCATGTGCATTCAGTGGGAAACAGTGACAAGTGTTTAACGTGTGTTTAAAAAGTTACGTTCAAGTGGAATTAAGTTTATTCTTGAAGAGGAACTTACACTTGATACTTAAACTTAACGGTGAGTAAGTAATTATGTGTAGTTACTTTATGAGTCATTCTACTGAGGTTTTCTTGTAATTGTTTACAGTTATGTCACCGCAGTAGAGTTTAATGGTTTGTTTTTTATTGGAAAAGTCGTTTAGGTACGGTCAATCAATTGGAAAATTGGGTCGCTCTGAAAACCTGTCGCATTGAGTCATCCCTTTGATATTATGACATTTATTGGATAAAGGAATAGTGATAGTCATTAAAATGATTGAGAATAAGTTCTTGTTGTTTTGATTTCTTGGCGTTAACGTCGTGACTTTGCTAGTTTGGTAGCCTCTGTGTGTGTGTACCATTTTTTTAAGACTGAAGGTAGTTTTGCCGTAATTGCCGTGTTTTGTTTTTGCTGTTGATAAGAATCAGTGTGACGATGTAACGATAAGCCGCTCGCTAGTAGGTCGGTTATACTCGTAATATATTTATTATATTCGCTATTGTCAGTACTTTTAGAGTTTGAATTGGTAAATTTGTAATGAACTGTAATTAAACGGACCTGGGAAAACCGTACGGCTATAGTATAGGTAAAGTGAAAAACCTTTGACATGTCAGTCTTTGTGAAATTGACACAAGATTCATTTTTTTCTTGCTTCATGACAAAAAAAAATAGATCTAAGGGGAAGTTACGCCTGGTTCTGTCAGCTACTCCTTATTTTTTAAATATTTATGTTAGTCTTTAAGGTATTTATTTCTGGGCCTATGCAGCCTGAAATAAATGAATTCTATTCTATTCTATTCTTTTACCACGTCAATAAACAATATACCTAAATAAATAGAGATAGGTAGTTTATAAGGTATAATACAAAATAGGCGGTCATATGGCTTCAGAGCGATTTCTGCCAGACAACTGTTAGAAAGCAAAAGCAGATTTAAAGGAACATCACCGCCGGTGATAAGTCGATATACAATGTATAGTATATTCATCCCGAATATGTATGTAAATTAATTCTTTATTGAAATGCTAAGTAATGACAACATAAAGAAAAATTAGGATAATGGCAGGACTTGAACCTGCAACATCTGCAACATGCTGAGTTTCTTGCGGCGTTTCTTCTCAGCAGATTCTTCCATTTTCCGAAGCGCTAGTAGATTCAGACATGTAAAAGAGCCTATATGGCCTACTTGCAAAATAAATTTTTCATTTTCATTTTCATTTTCATCAGCATTCCGTGCCTTGCGTTTGCCAGTTTCGCCACGTTATCGCTGCCATACCCTGCGAATTTTTCAATGTGCTTCGTCTTACGTGTTTTCTTGTTTTTCGTTTATAATTTGAATGTTGTAAACATTTAAAAATAAAAATCGAAAGAAATTTCGGTTACAAAAAAAAATCTTTATTGCACAAAAACATAAATGACAAAAGTAGATACAGTGATGTACAAAGGCGAACTTATTCCTTTAATTAAGGGATCTCTTCCAGTATTTTTTTATGTAGATTCTGATGACAATGTATAGTTACTTGATTTTGATTTCACCAACTAAATTCCTAAAAATGGTCAAGCAATTGCAAGCGTTTGACACTGGTGGCAAATCCCAAAGCGGTAGCTATCAGTAAGTGGTTCGTCATTTAGTCATGGGAACTCAGAAGCAAATAGTGTTATCTTAGTAAACAAACAAAGCAGTTGTACAGGAAGTGAGCCGCGGTGTACCAAAGTTCACACATGTTGTGTCACGGCGCGGGCGCCGGAAGCCTTGTTTGCACGACAAACTTGACTTGTCTGGTAAAAAAACTTAATTCTAATGTGAATCTTATTAGAACAGAGATAAAATAGAGGATCGTTATGGACCATGACCATAGGCCCCCAATTCTGACGTTCATCCAGACTCATCTCACACTTGTGATATGTCAAAATATTACAGATTTTATAGGGAAACGACAGCTTTTTCTGACATATCTGGAGATCCCTGGATTTGTAAATAGCCCGTTTAGGCCGCGGCCTAGGGGAGGTTGTCGCGATGTCTCGCGAATACTTTATATGGCAACCCTAAAATGACGTCACGGTGCAGTGAGAACCCCGCTGTCATTATCTATCAAGTGAGTCCGTTTGAATGTTCTTTACTGTGTGATAATAGTTTAATTTGTGTGGAAAGGCGGTGTACAAAAGCATCATCGCGTGTTACAATGAAAGCTAAGTATTCTAGTTGTCTTCAGGAGAAATGCATTCCAAGTATTGTGTTCATATTAACCCTTAAAGTAACTAAGTATCTAAATGTGCAAACTATCTAAATGTTCCAAGCATCGTGAAAGCATTCCACTTAAAGATCTGAATGTTAGAGTAAACTATTATCTTCTGATTAATTAAACATAATGCCCGATCATCTAATAACACGAAACACAGTCTAATCAACTCAACATGTCCACTAAGTATCTTATTTAAAGCTTCTCGAATCCACGGAGTCACCATTATGTTACCAGCCCGAAAGGGGCTTTGCACCACCGGCCTATGCTGCCGCTAGTTCAGTGAGACCCTAGTAAGGTCATGGCACCAGTCGTGTGTAGCGCATAAGGTATGAGAATCCGCGCCCCTAGTTTACCAGCCCAAAAGGGGCTTTGCACCACCGGCCTATGCTGCCGCTGGTGCAGTGAGACCCTGGTAAGGTCATGGCATCAGTCGTGTGCCGCGCATAAGGTATGAGAATCCGCGCCCCTAGTTTACCAGCCCAAAAGGGGCTTTGCACCACCGGCCTATGCTGCCGCTGGTGCAGTGAGACCCTGGTAAGGTCATGGCATCAGTCGTGTGCCGCGCATTAGGTAAGAGAATCCGCGCCCCTAGTTTACCAGCCCAAAAGGGGCTTCGCACCACCGGCCTATGCTGCCGCTGGTGCAGTAAGACCCTGGTAAGGTCATGGCACCAGTCGTGTGTAGCGCATAAGGTATGAGAATCCGCGCCCCTAGTTTACCAGCCCAAAAGGGGCTTCGCACCACCGGCATATGCTGCCCCTGGTGCAGTGAGACCCTGGTAAGGTCATGGCACCAGTCGTGTGTCGCGCATAAGGTATACGAATCCGCGCCCCTAGTTTACCAGCCCGAAAGAGGCTCAGTAAAACTGACAAGGATTATGGTCAAGTCACATTGACAGCTTATTTACCATTATTAACCCTCATGACTAGACTCTATTACTATGACTGACATATTTCTACTCATAACAATTAACTTCATTATGATCTAAATACTTGGAAATGACATTATCTTTCAGTAATATAAATAGTCACCCCGGCTATAAGCTGGAGGTGTGACTCGTTGACAGAGGCACCACATGCAGTGGTGTCATCTGTCCCCTAAATCAACAGATGGCGAAGCAGTTAACCCCACACATCAGATAAGCAGTCCCAGAAGGCAATGGAATAGTCTAACCGTACCAATATGTAAGTCATATTATTATATTTTACTTTGATGATATCAAACACAATGATTGTCTAATAAGTACTTGTCGCCCAAGAGTGCCGAACCCAGGCAGAGATATATTACGTGGCGACAGAGGTAGCGTCCTAGGGGCGGCAGATCTCAGAGGACGCTCACTATCCAAGATGTTGGCCTTCAACTATAAGCGGGCAAAGTCGTGGGTAAAATCTCGTATATGAGTATAAATTCTTTGCATTGGAACGGATTCTTCCAAAGACCCAAGTTGGCGATGGTAAAAAACTGCGCGGATTTCACATAGACAACAATGCCGTGTTTTTTGCTGCTATAAGTAGTTTTTTTGCCATTCGTGTGGCAACATCGATTACGTGTCATGATGATGATGATCGAACCATATATAATAGTGATTCGTTTGTTTGTTTTAATTAAGCAGCTTGTTTTGTATAATAATTTTATTTAAATGTGGCGTATTAAGAAACACCTGGAACTAAGGCGAGTCGTAAGTAGAAGTCCTTCAAATTATAAAAAAATTATATATAATTTTTTCTAAACTGGCTCCTCTCTCCACTCATAAATACCAACATTACCGCCGTTAATTGGCGCTGGCAACACTATCACCTACAGGAAGTGTCTCTTCCTTATGGCGGACTGCGCTTTGTCTATGACTCGTTGCGTCATAGTCGAGCCCCGGGGACGTGAGCGCCCGGGTGGCCAATTTTGTAATATTTGATTGGGTTACGTGAAACACAGATAAACTAGATTCTACTTAAGTTATTCATAAGTTCGCCGGTGTAACTTTAAGTTTATTTTTCTTGTAACTCGTTGTTTTTATTTCTATCTTTCGTAACATAGGGAACATAGGGTTTGCCGTCTTTTCAAAGTTAGCAGACCTAACATTATATAGTAATGTAGTTGTATTGCTAACGATAATATTTCAAGTTTAGAGTAAAAGCTTGGTAGATTATTTTGATCTCTTCGAGCGTTTAGCTGCTACTGATCTGCGGGGCGATTCTCGGATCATGCGAGATCTATCTCGCACGAAAACAACTGTCAAACCCCTTTGAAATCTGTCACTTTTGACGTATCTCGCACGTGAGATGCATCTCGCATGAACAGAGAATTGGGGTCCTGTTGTTCATACAGTATAATAGATTGGTTGAGTTTTGATCGCCTCTAGTTCTATTCAGAAAATTGTTAAGGAAACTAATGTACTTGATGGTATTTCCGTCAAGGATGACCTTTGGCTTAAATCGTGGATTGTACCGTTTATTATTTACAACACAGAACCATTGTCACAAAATTTCCTTGAAAAAGACAATAATACCTATTGTCTATTTGGAACAACGGCACAAGAATAACTTATGGTGCCGTGTTATTATCTAGTAAAGTAGGTGCGCACCGAAGTCTTTTTTGAAGTTGGTACCTACTTTGTAATTTTGTCGTCAAGCGTAATTTCAGGGTCGTCTTTAACCTATGCGTGGCCCTGTGCTCTTTAAAAGACCTAATGGTACATGTTTTATAACGTGAACCCAAACTATCGTACGATGACATTAAAATCTCAGAACTCGGGGCGGTTCTCGGGTTATGCAAGATTCATTGACAGTTGTTTCACACGGAAACAACTGTCAAATCCCTTGAAAATCTGTAATTTTTTAACGTATCTCGCACGTGAGATGCATCTCCCATGAACAGAGAATTGGGGTCCAGTTACGGTTGATAAAACATATGTGAAATCAAAATTTTAATCTCGTACTTCTTTATTTTTCAGTTCAAAATGACCCCAGTCAGATATTAAATCTCACATTCTTTATGAATGTCGTGAGTCACATTAAATTAAACATAAGGATATATGTTGCTCAAGAGTTAACAAGACTATAAGTACTAAACACGATTCTTTAGTATGTTGTCTTGAATTCTGCAACGACATGAATTATTATTCAGGCAGGTTAGCACGAGAGTTCGCAGTTGGCTTTGTGACTGTGTATTCCTTATTTCCTTCAAAAAATGGTAATCGTGCCAACATATATAGTTTTCATAAAACGACTAAAATATTTTTAACATAAAACTACCGTGAGACTCGGATATATTAATAAAAACCACAGAATAGATAATAGTACAAAAACGGACTGTACATTCAATCTTGTCGGGCAATTCTCGACTTAAAAATACGTAAGTGATCCGTTTTATTAATATGACAAAAATAATATATGTATACGTATATGAATCACCATAACATTGCATTTTCTTGTAACGTATTTACAAGATTTTTTTTGTGTTATTCCGAAATAACTAGACGTTGTAAGGATTTTTTAATCGATGATGTAAATGTTCGGAAAAGATATCATCGGGGTAACAGAACTCACTTTGTCGACGTATAAATGGCAATGCAACTCCTTTACATAATAATTTCTAACATTGTTTTGAAACAAGTGTACTGATCAACAGATAAATCGGTCGCTTCTTTATCCGGTCATCTTCTATTTAAAATTGCATAATAATATGTCCAAAATGAAATTGTAACCTTTAAAAATCAATACGTCAAAATGTTCCTGTTGTTGAAAATGGCGCGTATATGTTACGTCATTTGAATGGAGGGAAAGAGCGGCACGATCAACCGATAACGAGATGTTCCGAAAGCACATCACTAGTCGGTCATCAGATTAAATGTTGCCAGGTACTGTTTCATAATAAAACTTGCTAAGGACTTCCGTCGTACTGTAGGCAGTATAGTTAAAAGCGTTATTGTTTAAAAAATAACTTTTCGCTAATTTAAAATAGGAACGTTCATTGATGTAACATCTTTTTAAAATTTAATAGACCTTGTGACCTTAAGGTCTTTTAACGGTGTCTTATTCCTATAATAAGGAAGTCGAATGGAATGATATTAAATGACATCACGGTCATGTTAGTTGTCTATTTAGTTTACGTCATTGAGTTCTCTAAAAGTTCCACTGTTATTTAGGAATATTTAAACTCATGTACATCTTTATAAGTATAGCTGGTGCTAAACTTTAAAGTTTCGCTTGTTGGTATATTGGTACTTTATACTAGATTAGTGGCTCGCCGCGGCTTCGCACAAGTACAATTAGTAAATAATGTACATGAAAACCTTCCGCGAAAGAACTCTAAATGACAGTGAATACCGCATCAAAGTCCGTAGTTTTAGAAGAAGTAAGCGGCCGAAGATAGGAGGACAAATAGGAACGGACAGCGAGTTTGTTTTATACTAAGTAATTATTATACTATCTATGTAAAGATAAAGAACATTGGTTAACTGACTCGGCTCTATAACGCCGAAACTACTAACACACTAAGACACAAATTTATAAGATAAAAGTGTGTCGATTGATAGTATTCCGTTAGTCAAACATTAAAAACATAATTTAGAGGTAATTTGAGAACCGTATCCGTGATATCATATGGTAAGATGTAAAAATGCAAATACTTATTATTTTTAACTGCCATTTCAACATAATTATTTCGTAATAACAATAAAGATACAACCAAAGTTCCAGTGTCATTGAGGTTAATCTAAAAACATGACAAGATGATGCAAAGGTATTTTCAAATAACTTTGGCTCTTGTAGAATTAACTGTAGTTTGACTAAACCAATGAAAAGGTAATAAACTATTTAAATAGATTATATTTAGGCATATCGCCTATGATGAAAATGAAGAATTTATTTTGCAAGTAGGCCATATGCTCTTTTACAAGTCTGAATCTACTAGCGCTTCGGAAAATGAAAGATCCTGCTGAGAAGAAACGCCGAAAGAAACTCGGCAGTTTTTTTTATTGCAACGAATCTAATTTCCAAAGCGTATCAACACGCGTTATAAACTTTTTCAATTGTTTTGTTTCAATGTCTACCTACAAGTCGCGAAAATATAAAACGTTAGCTAGTAAAAATTAAAAGAACGCCCATACAAGACAAGACAGCCGGTGTAATTACTGGCACAAGAGGTATTCCATCTTACCCTCTGGGTTGGCAACGCATCTGCAATCTCTTTGGTGTTGCGGGTGTGTCTGTGTATAGGCGGTGGTGATCACCTACTTTCAGGTGACCCACTTGCTTGTTTTCCTTCCTATTTTATAAAATAAATACAGAGATACTGAATATGGCCGGTCATATTATGTCACGGATCCTTTTGAATCACGAAGTAATGATCTAATGATACCATCTAATCAATTCTAATCGATAGAAAGAAGAAAACTGCCGGAAGAAAAACCGCAATGAGTACTAACTAATAGGCCAATTTTTATTCATTATCCACACTGGAAAGTAAAGTACCATTTAGCGTTTTCTATGGACTTTTGCGAGATTTTCCTTTGAATTTTCTAGATCAGCCATATTAAAACTTTTTTTTATAGGGGCCACGAACACGTTTCAGCCATGGTGTCGAGGGCCGCAAACAATAATTGTTTTAAGGCGCGAAATTTAGAAAGGTATGAAAATTAAAATGGTTTACAATTTTGTTACTTCAGATGGGCCAATAACAAAGGCCTAGCCGAATATAGCTGTTCTAGATGATCAATGTTGATAATCGTGTAAACATTGTTGTGGATCTATAGATTGT
This sequence comes from Ditula angustiorana, assembly GCA_963691745.1. Classification (NCBI taxonomy): domain Eukaryota; kingdom Metazoa; phylum Arthropoda; class Insecta; order Lepidoptera; family Tortricidae; genus Ditula; species Ditula angustiorana. Next base: position 6,179,272 of record OY829496.1, on the reverse strand, counting down.
TTTAAAAATTTTGTGATTTTGACACATTCATGAGTTATAACGTTACGGGACTTTTTCGTGTTAAAGATAGGTATGAGACAGAAATTTGATATTAATGCATTTTTTTATTAGCGGAATGTTTTTCTGGTATTAACACACTGTTTCCTAAAACACTGTGTTTTACTTTTGCAAGTTTAAGCTGCTGCTGTTGGCAGTGTTAACATTTATTAAAATACCATTTAAATTGTGAATAGGTTTCTGTTTTACAGCAATAACCAGAGTTAAGCTACCATTAAGTAGTCTCATTAAATTTTCTAGTAACCTTAACACACTTATTCATAAAGGTTTATGTACCAATCTTTTTTAACTAACAAATGTTTTGTTCCTTTCATTTGAGGGTAAACGTCACAATGACAAAGACACAACACATTAACTAACATAGGTTTACACAGCGTTTATGAATAAGAGGGTAAGAGTTATTAAATACTTACAGCAAAATACTATTATCGCAACTGTATAATCTAATGATCACTAATTATACAACATACAACCTTCTCGCATTAACAGTCCATTCGCGATGCAAACAAATAGCCAACTCAAGTAAAACGACAAGGAACTAAATAGTACCGTACACGAGTTAATTCTGCTTATCTTCACAAACCAGCTGATAGCTAACAGGGAATAAATCTTAGAAAGAAACACTATGCCGTTCTGGTAAGGTACTGCACGGCGGTGGCCACGCGTTGGTGGAAACGTGGGATCTTTTCCATAACATTGTTATATGAATTTCTGTGTTAATTAGATGTGTCTGAAATGTTTTCATTGGGTAGAAACAATGTTAGTACAGAATAGAAAAAATAAAATAGTAACTATCTTTTTATTAATTTTTGATATGATTGCGCTACTATATTTGTTTAATTGTATTCGTGTCGATCAACATGGCCTTATGCATTGCAGGGATACAAATGCATTCTTTCTTTAAAGCAAAAAAGGACTGGATCCTTGTTGGAACATGAAATTATAGGCACATGACACCTTCAATATTGCCCAATTTTCCAATATTTTTAATGCCTGCCCTGACTATACCTAAATAGTTATATTATGTAAATTATATCACGTAATGAGATTTATTTGGCTACAACTTAATCTTTACATAGTATTTAAAGTAAGGTCGCTATTTTTTCCTGTCTGTCCGTAATTCTTATAGTGTATATTCGGCCGCCTTCTCCTTCTAAACCACGCAACGGATTTTGATGCGGTTTTCACTGACATTTAGAGATTTTTGTAGGGAAGGTTGTTTGTTATGTGTATTTAATCGTGATTGGAACCTTGCGAAGCCGGGGCGAATCTCTAGTTATTATTAATTTAAATCGTATTGTAGTTCGCGAGTTTCTTGGTTCCTGCGAAAGATTTTTTTTTGTAGTAGTGGTACAGTTTTTTACCTTCATAAGCGCATCTTATAAGTTTGAAAGAAAGATATCGCTCATCCCTATTAAAAATGTGGGATCTGCAAATCGGTCGGTATTTATACCGACATTATTAACGAATGCTTAAGCAAGATCAGACGTTTTTAATCTACGTATTTCATAAATTATACATTAAATCTAATATTTATTTGCGGGGGGTGAAAGTTACCGTAATTCAAGGTCTATTAATGACATAAACAGAAAATGGCAAATTTGCAGATCCAACATTTTTAATAGGAATGGGCGATTTGTCTGCTCTCTTTATTATTTCTTCTATGGATTCCAGTACAAATATCCCATATTCCACGCGCGTATAGGGCACCGTATTTTTCAAGATGGCGCGCGGCGCCATTGCGCAGGCGCCGACGCGGCGCGGGAAACAGCTGCACGGATTAAGCGATCATGGCTCGATAGAAAACTATGGGAAATTGTCTATGGTCAGCGAATTCCCTAATCAAATTTTGCAGTGGGTTTGCTTGCTTGTAGGGTTGCTTGTGATGGTTTTTAAAACATGGGCCTAATCGACGTCAAAAGCTAAGTGGAATAAAAGCTGAGAGAGGTGAAATTAGGCATAGACACAACAAGGGTGATTTTATTTTCGTTTCCATATTCCTTGGTCTACGCTTAATGGACGTTTTGATCGGTTTTACGGACCACAAAATAAAAAATAAAACTAAGATAATTGGTAATTAAGTCAGTTTTTAAATATCAGTAAAAGAGTCCTAAACAGGCACCTCTGATCATGTACCTGCAATACTGCTCGGCTAACAAATTTCCCCTTTGTTGCCAAATGAACCCAATTCTACAGGAACGCTTGACTGAAAAGCGTCATTAGATATCATTATGATCGAAAGTGCAAGATTATGAGTAGTAGAAATAAGGAGAAAACTACATTGCTAGCAACAACATTATACCATCGTTGATTGCTAGCTACTTAATCGAACAATCGAGGGATTTCCCTCCATTCTGAACACAGAGAGAACCTCCTTGATTCTGAACCTCGCGTGAATGACATTTGATTACCCAGTTATCTATGGTCTAGCCTTAGCTTGTCTATGGTCTCGTAATGGCGGTGCATTACCGACATGCAATTGCATATGGGTTCGAACTTTCACTCGAATAATCGATTGTCATTGGTGGGATGACATGAAATGTGGTCGTGTAGTCGTTTTGTACTTGCTGTTACATGTACGTGTGTATGATCTTCTATTGTTCGTTTTTGAAGCTTCACCTGCGGGGCTATTCTCGCGTCAGTAGAGATGAAGTCACACTCGAGAAAAGCCAAAAAGAGCTGTCAAATCCCTTTAAAATCTGTCATTTTTTTAGACATCTCGAAAGTCAGATGAATCTCGATAAGCGCCAGAATTGGGGGCCTGTCCTGTTGTCCGTAATCAAAACTTACAAGTATAATAAAACCATATTAATACAAACGGATCACTCAGGTATTTTAAAGTCGAGAATTGCCCGACATGGTTCGGTTTAGTCCGCGGTCCTTACTTCTTTGATCCGTTTGTATTATATGTCCGAGTCTCACGGTACTTTTATGTGAAAAATTATAATAAAACCAATCTCCTGGCGTTTACTTGAGATGAAATTTGATTCATACATAGGCCACTGTAGAATGTCGCAATGTGTCATCACTGGAATATTATGACATTTGTTAAGTAGACATGGTGACATGGATTGTGATAAGGTTCTACAGTGACCTATGAATCAAATTGGTTTACTGTACTGTAATAAAACCAAAAAAACAAGTTTTTAATTTTTAATTTAAAATTACAAAATATATTTCTATTAACAGAACTTTTAACTCACAAAATTGTATCTGCCTAAAAACCTGCAATTAATAGTATTTTATGCAACTGTTGCATAATTAGGGGTCTTAAAACACGAGTGTTTTTTAAGACCTAATTATGTACAGTTGCATACATTACTTTATCTACACACATATCATAGCTGGAAAAACCGTAACAGCAAAAAACCAACAAACGAATGACAACAGTAAATGGCGGCGATTCGATTCATCCGTCAAGACGAACGTTTTTTTAAATCATAGACAAATGAATGAAGTCCCTATTGTCATGTCACTGGAGATCAAATGTCGTGCGTTTAAATTAAAAAAACATACTGAGTTGACGTTTCGTATCGATAATTGTTTCAATATCTATAGATACTAGAATAGAGACCCACTCGAATTTTGACAGCTGTTCCAAATTTAAATTCATAACGTCAGAGATATCGGTAATGTGATGACCAATAAAGAACAGATTTACCTACTACCACAGACAAGAAAACTCTTAAAATAACATTGGTTGTAATAATGCTGGTCATTTCCTAAGGTTTTAGAACGCGTTATTGAGCACTTATGATATGTGTGTAGATAAAAGTATATTATTCTATACATTCTTTGTAACTTTTATTACCAACAATACCAACATAAAGGAAAAAAAATTGTGTTCGATTAAGTACGGGAGTGTTCGAGTCAGTCGGAAACGCGCGGGAAGCGTTGTTCTAGTACTTCTAAATACGGAACCGAAACGCGCCTTTGATCCCCACAGGTCCCAGGGCTGACAACTTGAGGATAATAACGATATTTTGGGTGTATTTATGGAAGCAGTCTTTAAATTGTAATCTTTGAAGGCGATGTTATAAATAACTCCATGTTTTATAAACAGTCAGTCCTGACATAAACTTTTCAAACATAACATTTTGGCCTTGGGCGGTATCGCTTGGGTCCGTCACTTCGTTCTGGCTGAAAGGAATGCAACATCATTTGGCTCCCTTGCGACACAATGTACTATTTTAAACACATAGACTGAAACCGCCTGACGCTTCGCGAGTGATATACTTCAAACCAAGAATTCTGGCTTAAAAGCTCTGCAACTGGCAAACGCTCGGAACAGTGCTGAGCCTGCAGGTTCTAGTCCTGCCGGTATCCTAGATTTTTCTTTGTGTTGTCATTACAAAGTAAAGGTCGAATAAAATTTCGGTTACAAATATTATAAGCTATTGATTTTTAGGAATAGAAAAGGCAAACATTATTAAGATTTGTTTAATTTCTGTATGATTCGATGATGCAGGTAGTATCAGTTGACCATAAGATAAATTACTTAGAACAAATTACCTTGCTACTCCGCGAAACCGCAGAGTTTTTGTTTGGTTTCGCGGAGTAGCAAGGTAATTTATTCCAGTTTGTTGAAATGGATTCCCGCAAAGTAACGCTTGAATCTATTAATTACGAGATAAATTGATGATTATGTTTATTAGTATCATTGTTCGTGGGGTAACCCTATTACATGCGCGCACGCACGCTAAGGCGTCAATACCATGCGCACGCGCAGTTATCTCTATTTTTAGCCTTAAAGGAGTTCTGAGGGTTTCGTAATCCTTATACCTACTTACATTTCGGTAAAGAGCAACATGGCTAATGAACCTTTATCTATGTGTAGTTGGGGAATAAATTGAAGGCCCGTGGTTTAAAGGAAAATCGCACGTATTACCAGGGGGGGTTACACTCCGCACTGTAGGTGCGCTCGCTGCATTACCTATGGCTTAGATTAATCGCAGTAGGTTGCCGGCTTGTCGCGCGCGCGCCCGCTCACTCTGTGTCGTGCGTTGTGATAGTATTACAGTAAGCAGCCCAACCCTAGCGGTGCGCCAGGGCATTGCGGGTGGAAGGCGGGCGCGGGCGGCGCCTTCCTTTTGACGCATGCCGCCTGGCGAATGTTTATGAAGTAATACGAACTTTTTGTGCCTGATCATAAAGTTGGAATTCGTTTAATGGTGGTCGAAAAAGAGAAGTTTCTGTACGTTAGTACTATTATTTATTCTGTGGTATTAACTGTGGTATAAACTATACTACCTAATACTGTCGATATGTATAGTCTAAGGTATTATGGCAACTCTAGTAGGGATCACGGGTGAGTCAGGGCGCAGGCGCGAGGATTCATTGTTTTGTTTTGCGCGCGTCGCATTCTTCACTCGCTCAGCTAAACATAATTATAATTTTCTGATTGGCGGATACTGGTGGTTTGACTCATAAATTCCGGCATAAAGGGCTCGATTCTAAAACCTAAAAAAGAATAATAAAAACATAAAAATTGTCGAGGAATTCACCGCTTTCATTTCCGCCGCTGGCAATTTTAGTGAAAAAAAAAGTATTAAGTATAAACAAATTAAGCTTTCCAAGGCCTCGTTTTTTTACTTTTGTTAACTTTTCCAGTGGCTTGGATATGACCGGCTACCTAGCCGTTTAGTTTTTCTGAGTTTATATCTATGTCGGTCTCTTTCTTATGTTATTAGTTTCAAAGCGTCGTAGAGAGGGATCCCTTACAGGGATATGCTCAACTTTATACTATCTTGTTTTAATTTTAATGTTATGTAGCGTATATTCTATACAATGAAGTGTTTACTTACTTACTTAGCAGTAATAAGATGAGTCGCCACATCGCATAGTTTAATAAAGAAAACATAATTGAGTCAAAAAACAACAAAACCTGGGAAGGCAAGTTAAAAATCTAATATATAACGAGCAGTATCTTCTACACTTATTTTAAAAATAGCAACTATTTTCGTCTGACGGCCGTAATTTTCGAACCAAAATTAAATCCCCGACTTGCCTATAAAATATGACCGTCTAAAATCAAAGTGAGCATGTCTATATATCCGTCACATGTCGCGTAATATGTCGTTTTCTTTCACCACCAAATAGTCACGCCTAATTCCCCTTGGTATGGTCACAGACACGCCTCATACAGGTAAAAATTAAAACCCTATACTCTAGTACGAAGGTTTAGTTTGGAATTCAATAAAAGTGAGTTTTAGAACATTGTGACAGTAGCAACCATTTGCTCACGCGCCTTAATGAGGTGCTGGTGAAATTGATTCATCAAAGTCCATACGGAAGGATGGTTTGGGGCTTGAGGAGTTTTCATTTTATAAGTACCTATAGTTTATTTCTTTAGTTACTTAAAAGAAGGTAAACAAAATAAGTCACGTGACTCTGCAAACCAACCAATCAAATCAATCTTTTGGGTCTCCACAGATCCAAAAGATTGACTTGATAGGTTGATGTGCCGAGTCACGTGACTATTTTGTTTACCTTATTTAAAGTACCTAAAGAAATAAACTATGGTTCTTTACTTACCACTGGTACGGTCAGCATTATAAATATGTATATGCGTCACCAAGACGTCAAAAATATCTATACACCTTTATGCCACTAAATATAAAGTCGATGTATATATATTTTGACGCTATGGCTGCAATGTATATATATTTTTACAGCTGACTGTACCATGAGAGTGCATTCTGCACGAATCTTCTCTACTACTGAAAAAAATATGAAAAGTGAAAAAAGTTGTTTGCTTAAAAACATACTTAACTAAAAGCTAACACGTTGGATCCTGAGCTATGGTTCCCTGTGTTACAGGATCCAGGTACAGAGCTAGACTGAAGGAATCGTTCATCTTAATCATACGGAGAACGAGTTCATCTATTAATTACATAATTATATGCTTATAATCTATACTCAACTAATGAGTAAACATAAATAAATAAATATTTTTGAACATTAATTATTTATTACACAATAATTATGTATCAATTTACGACGTAAAATTAAATAAATAACCCCGCATGGTTGGCACTTGGCAACTAGATTCCAGCCTTGATTTTTTTATTAAATGTTTATTAAAAAAAACCAAATGATACCCTTTGAGTTTCTTGCCGGCCGGTATCTTTTCATCAAAAGTTTTTCGGACCAGTGTTACTTAAGTTTTCTGACATTCATTCTGCTTCTTGTAAACCTAATCTGAATAAAAACTTTTGACTTTGACTTTGATCCATTCTCTTACTAAACACTGAGTACCTGCTTCCTAATAAAAAAAAAACCTAATTAATTATGTTGCTTGCTTTCCTTCATGATGCAAGAATTCTGGCCGAAGGGAGTCGCTTTCCGTCGTTTTCGCGAACGGTTGCTGGACACCCCGAAACTAGGTCACGTCGCCGAAGTAACGTGCTAATTTTATTGTTTTAATGTTTTGTCGATAACTGTGTATGTTAGTCTTTAAGGTATTTTTTCTATGGGTCTATGCAGCCTGAAATAAATGGTTCTGTTCTATTCTAATAGCAGCGTTGGCATTAGGTAACCCTATACACTTCACTGTTGCCATGTGAACGTCTAGAATATTAGTTTTGAATAGTTGTTGCCTTCAAACTGTAGTTAAGTCATTGTATACGGTTAAATACCTTAACATCATTGTCATGTCTGTGACAACAGCGAAGCCAATGCTTTCATAATTCGTTCCAGCATTGTTGGTCGGGAAAGGTCATTGGATCAAGGGTATGCTATGTAAGCGCTAGCTGTTATGTATATTCTGCGAATATTTGTGTATTCGTGGGAAATAAATAATTAAAATAAACTGTACCTAAACCTAATTTTTCTTTGTGTTGTCATTCATGATGTAGCATTTTACTTTTAATAAAAAAAAATTACAAAAAAAAAACGAAAAAAAAATCGATTACAAAAAATAAACTGTGTTATAATCGTGAGATATCGTTAGGGCTATTAAAATTTTAGCTGTATAACTTTAGTAGGTACCACAATCTTAGTAGTATAACTATGAGGGTTTTTAAAAAAATATATAAATCAGGAAAGCAAACAAGCAAGTGGGTCACCTGATGGTGAGTGATCACCACCGCCGATACACACTCACAACATCAAGTAGAGTTGCCAACCTAGAGAGCTAAGATAGATTATTATTATTACCTCTTGTACCAATAATTGCACCGACTGTCATGCTCTCCACGCCGGAACACAACAGTGCAAGCACTGCTGCTTAGCGGCAGGATTAGCAAGCAAGATGGTGGTAGCTATCCGCACGAATCTTGCATAAGGTCCTACCACCCCTAAAACGGTAAACTTAAAAAGTTATATTGAACTTATGATATACGACCGGAAAACTCGAGTGTTGAACTTTAAAGTCGAACCAATGGTAACTACTTGAACTATAACGGCGAGTTACCTGTGAGTGCGGCGCGGGAGCTCACCCGGCATTACGCGGCAGTTAAAAATACTGACTCATCTCGAAGCGTTACTCCTTCGGGATTGATAAGGAGCTGTTATTACCATCCCCGCTGTTACCGTTATTTATTTTATAACAAGTAGAACATACGACAATATAAACGACATATAGTATTTTATAATAACCGAAAATTCTTTCGTATTAATTTTTGTTTTTTTTACATTTTTAAATTATTAAATTGAAATGCTATGTAATGACAACACAAAGAAAAATCTAACGCAAGGCATGGAACGGATGCTGAGGTTGCAGGTTCGAGTCCTGCCATTATCCTAGATTTTTCTTTGTGTTGTCATTACATAGCATTTAAATTTGATCAAATATATGAATTTTACTTTGAAAATAGGCACATTTGACGTTTACTTTCCTTCTCTTACGCAAGTCCATATTTTCTGTCGTTATGTAGTAGTCACTTTGTCTAGACACCCTGATGGGGAGATCTCCAGCGGTCGCAAGAGAATCACTGATACATTGCCGGCCTTTAGTTCTTCCGGATCTCACGCACCATACGAAATGAAGTATTAGAGATGGTGCGTATTTACGTTACCAGGTTTTGATACCTGGTATTTCTTTGCAAGTATACCAACCAGGTACCGACCTGATATACTTGCAAGACTTGAAAGTATTTTACCATTAAAGTATACTGTCCCTTCAAAGTTAGTACTACTTAAAGTAGTACAAAATTATATCTTATATTCATACACATAAGGTTCAGATTGTGCTTATATGTGAAATAAAATACTTTTAAAGTATTTTACGTCTTGATTGGAATATATATTTTGAATCTTATCTGTATAACAACAAGGTTTAAACTTGCAAGAAAGCAAGTATTCGACTCGTTGCGTCGGACAGAAAATACTTTGAAAGTATTTTGATACCTGGTTTCTGCACCTGGTATGAGAAGGTGGACGTACTTTTAAGCCCTGGTACGCGATTTAGCAAGTATAACCCATCCCTATGAAGTATCAAAGCCTGTAACTACCAACTTATTGAACAGTGGTTTTATCAGCTCTAAGGGTGTACCGCGTGCCAGTGAACTCTGGCCCCGTAATGGAGCTCTTCCGTCCAAGACGGGCCGATATCTGCTGCTTCCTCAAGGACCTACATACATGCTAATGTCCCTGGTTTTACCACAGCTCTCATATACAGGCAACCACAGAATAAATTGAATAAGGTTAGAAAGGGCATACCACCATGATTTTTTTCTTACGTAACTTGGTATAATTTTTGACTTTATTAACAGAAATTTCATATAACAATCTTCAAAAATTCGTACTGGCTTGTTGCTGCTCTCTTTGCCAAAATTAAGTAGACCAGGCAGATCTGTACCTCAAATTACGGAAACGCTACCCAAGTAACAAAAGCTTCTATAACTAAGACGATTTGTCACTAAATAGTGATAAAGTAGGCCTTTAATGGTGACCATTGTGACTGCTTGTACTATAAAGGTTTTTAATAGAGCGTTTAGTTTTCACAGTTTAGCTCGTAGAAGGCTTACAGGATCATACAAAGGAACCTTTAAAGTGCTGCATTGTAATAACTATGAAAAAAAAAGCGATTATGGTACTATTTCAAAGTCAAAGTCAAAATATGTTTATTCAGATTAGGCTTACAGGAAACACTAATGAATGACATAAATTTAGCACCGGTTCGGAAAAACCTCTGATGAGAAGATAGTACTATAACAGAACCATTTATTTCAGGCTGCAAAAACACCTTAAAGACTAACGTACTATAGACGACCTCACTAACACTTTTATGTATCTATTTTGCGTCAAAATAGCTTTTACAGTACTAGTATTGTAGCAGCGAAAACACTATTACAGGATCAATCTGTTCTATAAAAGTACCTTGCAAAACCATAACTTAACGTTTTAGCTTTTTAAAAGCTCCCTCAACATTACTATGGGGCTAGTTCTGTTAAAGTCATGAAAACTCATGTCATTTACAGTCATGAAAGCTACGACCCCCAGTGTAAGATAACAGGAAGTTGGATGTACAGTCAAGGAAATTGAAACACGTACCACCGTAGAACCTAGTCGAAGAGACATACGCATGACATTTGTATGACATAGCCTGGCGTTTAATGCGTCGCGTCATTGCGATAGGGTTCTAAGTTGGTGCGTGAATATATTTCCCCTACATGTACATGGTTTACGAAACTAAGGGAGGTCAATGAACTCTAATCGTGAGCTTTTTAAGTTACTAACATTAACAACATGAAACATTTTCTGCCCAAAATGGGAATATAGTTAAAGACACGACTCCTCGTTACTCCGAACCTAATCGTTTAAAGCTAAAACGCGCAGTCACGCCCTCCCTTATCAGAACATGTCATTTAAAACAGGGATGTCGGAAATCACAAAAAGTTTCGGTAATATCGATAAAATATATTTCTAATATCGATATGTCGATAATATATACCGAAATGGTGTAAAATAGCATAGTGCCGCTCCTACTATCTAGAATATTTAGTGTAATCAATTGGTCTGAAAAAATATCGACTTTTATTATTTTTATTTATTTCTGAATAATCATCTATAACTGACTTGCAGTTTTCCACTAACACGCTGATGATAAAAAAAGAACAATCAAAGAAAGTACAAATACACACAAAACCTACTATTATTACTATGTATTATTTTTAAACCTTTTCGATACTTGGAATTTTAATCAATACTTTGAAATAACGAAAAAAAGCTCGCTCAAAAATATCAGTAACTATATCGAACTAAACAATATCGATATATCGATATTTTTTGACATGCCTAATTTAAAAGCCGTCCTGGTGCCAACCCAATCAACCCATTTAGTAATGAAGTAAGTAATCCTGTAAAAGGATTAAGTTTTTGTGTAGTAACCCATTTTACTCGACTATGGCTACGCCAAAAAGAGTGGTCATGATTTTAATTATCGTATTCGTAAGAACAAGTAACTCGAAAACGAACTATTTTAACTGAGCGTTATAAGTATAACACGGTGTTGTTATGACGAGGAGTTATAACAAGATTAAAGGTTAGATTATTTTTATTATTTAGTTAATTATCTAAATTAACTATCACTTTAAAACAGATTCAATATGAGCTTAGCGTAGGTGGGTTAATTTTCGAACTCCAGACGTTCCTGCCGTTAAGCAGCTGTGCTTGCATTGTTGTGTTCCGGCGTGAAGAGCTAGACAGCCGGTGTAACTGGCACAAGAGGTATTCCATCATAGCCCTCTGGGTTGGCAACGCATCTGCACTCTCTTTGTTGTTGCAGGTGTCTATAGGCGGTGGTGATCACTTACCATCAGGTGACCCACTTGCTTGTTTGCCGTCCTATGTTGTAATAAAAAAAAATGTTATTTGTATGGCATTTTTTTTTGTAAGAAATATCCATTATATGGTTACCGGTGATAATTTAAGAATTTACCTTTTTTCGCAGGCTTACTCGCTATCACCGCCACCACAATATAGTTAACAGAAAGACGCCCCATACAACTTACACTACAGTTGGCCAGAGGCAATGATATTATAATGCATGGATGGTACAGTGTCATACTAAATGACAGCAGAAAAACGGCCCGACATAAGAATACAGGTTGACGCCAATGTTACAAATGCAAATTATTACTTTACCATTTATAGTCATTGGATTTACATCTTTACGTCTAACTGCGTAAAATAATAATTTATTGAGTTTCGTTACAAATAGGTTTTTTACAAAATAATAGTATTGACAGCAGCGCCGTCGGTCCGACAGACCATCAGCGCGAGCGATTGTAGATTTAGTCTTCTTTTTATGCTACTTTGATACGCCATTTTTTAAACACTGACTAGAAGTCCATATTACTTATAGGTCAGTGGCCAGAGGTCTATAATTTAAAAATTTACCCACGTATTCGAAAAAACAAAGGGCGTGAGACTAGTTTGTAAAAAAAGGACAGTTCTGTTGATTGGCTTGAAAAAGATTCTTGCAAGCACCATTCTTCTAATCCGAAGTTGACTTTCACCAATTTGTGTCAAAATCATGTTAAAAACAAACGCTAAATTGTCGCAATTTTCATGCTTATGTATAACGTCAAACGGGACTTTATTAATATCAATACCCTCTACTTCAGTCTACTCGTGACCACGGCGGTCGCAACACGGTTGAAACGTCGACGGAAATTGACAATGATTTCATCGCGTTAAAGTCCCGCTCGACGTTGTAAATATAAAAACAAACGATGTGTTTCTCCTGTGGTCAAAAGTTTCCGACTTGGGTACATTCAGGTTTAGTAGTAGCTAACACTTAATAACCTTGTCGTAGTAACGTATGAAATAAAAATTGCTTGGATTTGTCACAACACTGACAGCGATAAGGTACTAATATGTTCAGCTACTGCTGAGTCTGACCGTACATTGTTATTGATTTTAACCCAAATAGTTAAAGTACAGTCAGCAACAGAAGTAGCTCAACACTCGAAGAGGTGAAACAGAGGTGAAAGAAGACACTAGCTCTTATTCTCTTAACAATAGAGTCATGTCTTTTTGACCTTTTCAATATCTGCCTTTACCGTGGTATGTTCCAAATCGCCCATCCCTATTAAAAATGTCGGTTCTGCAAATTTGCCATTTTCTGTTTATGTCATTAATAGACCTTGAATTACGGTAACTTTCACCCCCCCCCGCAAATAAATATTAGATTTAATGTATAATTTATGAAATGCGTAGATTAAAAACGTCTGATCTTGCTTAAGCATTCGTTAATAATGTCGGTATAAATACCGACCGATTTGCAGATCCGACATTTTTAATAGGGATGAGCGAAATGTCATGTTCGATGCTCATTTTAATCCAGTTTAAAGCAAAGCAATTACATGCCTAATAATAATTCGAGTTTAATGCTACGTATATCCAAATAAAGAATAAACAACTCGTTGTTAAACCTTTTAAACAAAATGCTCCAAGAATGTAGATCTATTAAAATGCTGTTAGTCACTAATTGAATGTCACCTACCACAACCGTCGCTAGTACAATTTAAACTCAGTTACTGGTAGCGGAAGGTTCAGGATAGAAGTCTGTAAGTTTAATTATTCTAGAAGTTAAGATAAGTATTTTATTTCTAAAGTCCAATTTTCTTTGTTACAGGTAGCACGACAGATCTCACACCAACTCTAATAGGCATTTACGACTCTTTCTTAGAACCAGCTAAGAGTTTAAGGCCAGAAACAAGCGCTTTGGAAACTGCAAAAGATGCTAGAAACGATCCACCGGTTAACCAAAAACAAATGACTGAAGACACGAAAGACAACGCGAAAAAGGATCCCTCCAAAATGGTAGGCAGCGTCAAACTACCCGTAGCAACAGTGAACAAGAGTTCTTTGTATACGAAACGAACTAATTGCAATGGTGCTAACGAAAGTGACCTTACCAGTGATAATCATAGACCTCAAATACAAAGGACGTTTAAAGAAAAAGTTTCTGAGACATCCACGTTTGATAACCTGTCGCCGAATGTGAAAAGAATGATTTCAAGTGCCACGGAGAACACAACGTTGAAATTTCAGAAGAAAGGCATCGGCAGTGTTAGGTCTTCGACGAGACATAGGTCGAACATACCGCTAGTTGGAGCTACGTCGAAAATTTCTCAGTCAGGTGTTGATATTTTACCCTCTGTTGAAATTTACGACCAGCCGTGTGGCTTAAAAAGCTTCACTAAAAAGAGTGATGAAGAATCTCCGTCAAAACCTGCACCTTTAAAGCCTGACTTTAGAATAGATGAACAAACTACTTACGATGTCCCAACGAATAATCGCCCTGCTATTTACGACGTTCCCAGTACAAATAAAACTGCCTTTGAATCTCTATCCTTACCTTACATAGACCAATCCATTGAGCTCTCTATATCCTCAAATGATAGAGAGTTTGATATCAAACTATCGTCTAAAGATAATTCCCCGCAAAAGCCTGAACCGAAGAAAGAAGTGCCTTCTGATACATTCCCTAATGGAACTAATAGTTTACACAGAAAAGACTTTGTTAATAAGAATGATAGTCCGTCTAAGTTAGTTAAAAGTGGACCGTATCCCGAAGTGATATCATCCACAGGGAATTTAAAAGTGATACCAGCGAAAGAGACTCTGCACCCACCGCCTGAAGTGACACGACCGCTTTCCATGAGTTCCATTGCGTCCTCTAGTTCAACTTCGAGTAGCGGTGTTCAAAATAAAGGAGGAGTGAACTCCGCGTATTTAGCTTCGATCGAGAGCTTGGACGATCATAGTGACGCCGACATGGTGTCTGCGAATGGGAGTAATCATTTTGTGAATAGCGCTGGAATTTTGAACAACAGCGCGTCCAAAGAAGGACATTCCGACTCTATACCACGTAAGTTGCTCTACTCAAAGTGTCTTAATCTTAAACCTTTATTAAAACCTAAACAGTGTGTTCTATGTTCTTTGCAAAGAGAAAAACTTACTAAATAAGATGTCAAGCGATACTTTTAAATATCGAGTTTTTTTATTGTTTCCCGTTGTCTTGATCTAGATGTTACGTATCGTTAATAAGTCAATGACTGCGGATTCGATTTCATTAGCAACATTAGTGTGAATAAAAAATTGTTCTGTATTTAATAATTTTAAATATCTTTCTAACTATGCTTCTTTTACCATGATCTTCATGATGCTTAAAGTTGTCCGATTATGCCTTCGCTCAGCTTGGGATCAGAATCAGAAGGCTTAAATGTTTTTATCTAACTGCAATGGTATATTGCCTTTTCAAGGTCAATCTTGGAATGAGCCATCAGGACCCTCTCAGCTGGAGCGCGTCTGTGCCGAGATCGTGCAGACTGAAAACGTCTACGTTGAAGACTTGCGACAGGTGGTCGAGGTAAGTCTATCTTCATCATCATCATCATTGTCAACGAACGAAATGAATTGAAATTTGTTAGCTACACCAGAATAATTATACTTCAAACACATGCCAAAAAAATTTAAGAAAAAATCTATATTTTGTTAAATTGTAAATAGTGTAGTTCATCGGCTAGCTACGAAAGTTAGAAATTTCTTAAATTGTGATTTAAAAGTTTTCTGGAATTTCCGAGAACATTCTCGCCCTTTTGAGAATATTCCGCAACCTTCACATCCCTACTGCCCCTACTGATGTGCTGACAGAAACTTTCTTAAATAGCTACGTGAAAGTTTCCTGGAATTTCCTAAAACAATCTCTACTTTTTGAAAACTTTCTTCAAAATGCAAATCAGTGGTCAGATGTAGCCACATAACATTTCAACCACATGGATTATTTTAGCTCTGCTCGATAAATAAGTCTGGATTAAGTGGGGCATAGTTTAATATGCATCGGGTCACTAGGGCGACCCTCGCGGCCGCTCGCCGTGTACAGTCAGCCTCAGAAATAGCTAAACACTTAAGTACCCTGTCGCAGCAACGTATGAAATGAGAGTTGCTCACCATGCACCTACCACCTACCATCTTGTCATCTTAGTTTTAATTTCAATCTCTATCCAAAGGTTGTCTGAAAGAGATCGCTCTCAAGCGATAAGACCGCCTTTTGGATACCTAAATTTAAGATTTATCTGTAATTCTGTCAAATTGTAATGTGGTATTTAATAAAGCATATTGTATTGTATTGTGTTGTTGCTCTAATTTGTCACATTACTGACAGCGACAAGGTACTAAAATGTTCAGCTATTTCTGAGGCCGACCGTACCCGGTCGTTAGTTGTTTATCGGGGTAAATACTACTGCCAGTTCCGCCTTGAAAATGGTAAATGGGGTTCTACAGGGGTTTGACACGCCATCAGTCCCATGTACAAATGAACATGAGTTTTGTTTTGGGATGGGACATTTAAAAAAAATCGGTTGTAGGTCATGAGAAGGGGTAGAGTTTGAGGAATATGTATGTTTAGAGTTTGTACTCGATTCAGGATGTACTTGTAATATACAAATACTTATTAAATATAAAATAAATTCTTATATATACATTTCATCCATAATCCTATTGTCTACGAAAAGTACCTAACTCCTAACACAAGCAGCTTTATAGTTGCTTAATTTGGGACTAGGTCAATTAGTGTAAAATGTAAATTATCTAAGATTTATTAGCAGTTAGTTTCCATTTTCTTTTGTTAGTCGATGTGTCCGAACCCGTCACCTCATGCTAATCTATTATAACAAAAATAGAATAAAAAATAGCTCTCTAATCGAATTTCCGATGCAGCCCATCGCGTTTCAAATTAAAACTAAAGGAGTTAAACTGTTTCCGCACTAAACTGGGTCAGAGTGAAGTTTCAAAGGAGCTTCAGAAAGCTAACTCTAAAATATTCTAAATGTATCGGAACTCCAACAACTCTGTTAGAGTATTTTAGGAATGTTTTAACGCAGTCTATTAGGATTGTTTGGCTTATGACGAATAAACTTCCTGTGTGGAATAACTTGAATTTTAACGTGCGTTAATGGTTTAAATTTAAACAGGACTAAATAGGAGACCGTCTGTCGTGTGGTGATCTGTAAATTCCCTCACAAGTAACCATGTACGGTCAAGGAAATCCAAACGCGTACCACCGTAGAATCTAGTCGAAGAGACATACGCATGACATTTGTGTGACATAGCGTGGCGTTTAACGCGTCGCGTCATTGCGACAGGATTCTAAGGTGGTACGTGAATGTATTCCCCCTACTGTACTTTTCAGTACAACTGAAAACACAATACTGTAAACCGAATGTTGAAAAATTACAAATTATTCTTAAGTTCGTAACAATGCACTCTACAAATTATCTTGATTTTTTTTACTATCATCTCTGGATTGCAGCTGTCCGAATAATTAATAATTGCAGGAAATAACACGGTGAATTCGTGTTGGAAGTGATTTTTGCATGAAATATGCAATCTTTATTTTATGTCATACAGATTTGTCGAAGCATTTTGTTTTAAAAACTTCTTTATCTCTAGAGACATTATGTACTCATGACGCCATCCATGAGCATTGTTTAGTATGCATAATATTTTGTATGACTTGGAACACCATGGCATTAAATATGACGAAGGAACCAGTGTACATTTTGATGCGGTAATTATATTTAAATGGTTGGTAGATATTTCTAGACTTGCTTTAAAGCACTTTTGACCAACATTGTAATAGCCACTTTGAAGTTCTTTCCCTTTTTGGATAGAAAATTTAGTTTCGAACTTACATACTTCATTGGATCACGTTATTTTTTAATTCCGAGCGATAAGAGACATCGCGTGTGACCTAAACAGGTGTTTGACCTGGATTCTGACACTTTGGCCTGCAACGACATGCAATGTTCATTGCATTGTGACATGTGTGCACGAAGTACAGCAGCATGCCTAGGGAAAACATATGATAGAAATAAAGATTGCAAATTATATGTGCAAAAAATATTTTTTCACAAAAACCTGGCAACGGATGTCAGCGATTTTCTTATGCTCGCTGGTTCTGATGGCGACGGTGACCATTTCCCGTCAAGTGACCCGGATGCTGCATGCTGGTTTGAATTTTTTTATGGCAATAGGAGGCGAGACCCCTTTACTAAAAAAAACAATAATTAATTGCAACAGCCATAGAGACACAGTTTCTAAGTTAGAACTTTTTATTAGACGTCATATATTCGTGACACCTAGATGCAGGACGTCAATTCTTGGTAAATGTGAGATTCATCTCACGTTCGAGCTAAGTCACAAATGACAGATGCCAAAAAGATTTGACTATCGTTTTCATGCGAAAAACTTTGAACGTTTGTTTTCATGGATCTCGCCCTGCAGTCGGCTGCAGTTTGGTGACATCTTTAGGGAAATATTTGCATGACGGTTGCATGCTAGCACTGACCTCTATAAAAAGTGGATACTGTCAAAATATTTATGTACGTAGTTTATTATCGGCATTTTAGCGCTGTACGCAATATAAGCAGATGCGTATCATGGAAATAAAAAAATAGTGACGTCATTTACGTCAAAATGTATAGACTTTAAAGTTTTCATACTCTTCACTAGCTCTGTGATGGCGTTTCAACTTGGTACCTACACAAAATTAGACGTCAAATGTCTTTATTCTACATTTGCAGCCTATCCAGTGGAATAATAGAGATCACTGCATGCTAGCGATGTCGTGTTGCTCACATGCATGCCAATTGCCAATCCGATTTCATGAGCGATACGATGTCTTATACTTAGTACCAGTCAATGATATTATAATGCATGGATGTACAGTGTTATACTAAATGACAGCAGAAAAACGGCCCGACATGAGAATACAGGCTGACGCCAATGTTACAAATGCAAATTATTAGTTTACCATTTACAATTTTACGTCTAACTGCATAAAATAATAATTTATTGAGTGTCGTTGCAAATAGGTTTTTTTACAAAATTATAGTATTGACAGCAGCGCCGTCGGTCCGACAGACTGACAGCGCGTGCGATTGTCGATTTATTGTACTTTTTGTTCGACTTTTGAGGCCAATTTTTAAACGTTACCAGTCGTTAAAATTTGACAGATGTCCCGTACAAAATGTGTCGAAATATAACGGCTGTAAGGTAAAAAGGATCCGTTATTTGAATATAGAAACGCGGCATAAGTGGAGTCAGGTGAAACCTAAAAATACAATCATGTATTTTCAACACAGGTTATTTTTTACCCTTTTTCGTAGGTGATACTGATGAATGAAGTGTCCCGGCCATTCGCGACTAATTAGTGCTGACAGTTTGACAGTTTGACGCGTGACAGGCTTTTGACAGCGAGCTCGCTTCCGGTGGCGGCCATTTTTAGCGGCCGTTTTGCATTTTGAAACATTTAGGCAGGGTGGTTGAAAACCAATGAGTGATGAAAAATATAGATGTTTGTGCTACATAGATACAACTTTATCGGAAGACTGTGTTAGAATTAGTGTGGAAGTTATAGACCGAACTCTAGTTCCAATTTGGTACCAAACTATTATCGAACTGGAACTCGAGGACGGTCTATAATTACCACCCTTAATTTCCAATGTGGCGGTAGAAACTTTTTAAAATTGCGAAACTTTCAAAATGAGAAACTTCCGACAACATTTTCACCTTATTGAGGATTTTCTGCAACTTGTTTGTCTTCTATGGTTGTCGGCGGAAATATTCCAAATGCTCGAACTTTTCCGAACCCCTCTTTTTGAGAACTTTCTGCAACCTGTATGTCCCTAGAGCTACCAGTTTTTGCGAAGTAACAGGACAATTTGTTCCAATTTAATAAGTTTAAAGAAACTGACCCAGTCTTTGACAGTGACCTAATAATTCAAAAGAATATACGCAAACATACGACTGAAAATGAGAGACAGTGATGACAACTACTGGTACAATGCCCTACGTGTGTCAACCACTGCACTGGGACGGTTATCTTACCTCTTTCTTCCAAATTTGTCTCGAAGTGTAGTGCAACTAATTTTAACCGTCACGGGTGTAGTGTGAGTGAAACATCTCGCACATTTCGCGTCTCTAATTACTCGTTAATTGTAACTTTTTAGTTAGAAAGTTATCAACGATTAACGGTGAAAGCGGGTGTTCAGATAAACGCCGGCTAAACTAGGTTTAGTGCCTTGGTTAATTGACGTTTTAGAGCGCGATTAAGACTATAATTGAGACATTAAGGATTAATGAAGAGTTGAGATGAAAAACTTATAATAGATTATGTATCCGTTATATGTCGTGTAGCCATAGAAACCGACGTTATACATAATAATCAATAATGTAACTTTTCATGAGCCTTGTATTAACAAAAAAAAAACATTCATGCATTCTCTTTTGTAGTCTTTTAACTATCTGTTACTTATTTATTTATTTAAGCTTCATTGCACTGTTTACTAAAACAATTGGCGCACTTAATGCCTGTAGGCATTCTCTACAAGTCAAACAACGTAAATAAGAAAATTACAAACATGGACAGAAAAGAAAAAGTCACTCAAGCAACAACTCTACAAGCTACTTACCAAGTACCAACTACCTAACTTAATTGATAAAAATATACTGTTAACAAATAGGTCTGTTTTTTAAATTGCTATCGAAACAATGTTGCCAGCGAAGGATGAAAGAAGCGGTTTAAAAATACGCCTCCCTATACAGACGTTCCACAATCCTAAACTGCTTGACAGTTAGAGTTCCCACTATCAGGACCATATTAGGCCATCCCGTTACTGCGTCAAGTCCTTACATCTAATCACACCCCTCTGGACCTTTAGCACCTTGAAATAAAATCGAGATTCCTTTCAACTGCACGCAAAATAAATCGTTGCGGCGAC
Source organism: Ditula angustiorana (assembly GCA_963691745.1). Taxonomy (NCBI): domain Eukaryota; kingdom Metazoa; phylum Arthropoda; class Insecta; order Lepidoptera; family Tortricidae; genus Ditula; species Ditula angustiorana. The sequence goes on along the minus strand of OY829496.1, from coordinate 6,158,480 downwards.
CAGAATTGATAGATCCGCGAAGGCTGGGTTGTCAAGTTGTCTGAATCTTTGTGTGAATCGACTATTAAAAGCTTAGAAGTGTCGTGTGTCTATGTCAGAATCCCTACTAATACGGGTGGTAGGACCTTGTGCAAGGTCCGTCCGGATGGCTACCACCATCTTGCTCGCTAATCCTGCCGCTAAGCAGCAGTGCTTGCACTGTTGTGTTCCGGCGTGGACACTATAAAAATTTCGAAGAGACAGTAAAAATAGCGATTATACTTATGCTATGTAAAGTAGAAAGGCTAAGATCTGAAATGTAAATACCCATTAAAGGTAACAAATAAATGATATGATACTAGCGGACGCGCGCGACTTCGTTCACGTAAAGTTAGTAGCCTATGTCCGTCAGGAATAGTGTAGTTTTCTATATGTGAAAGAATTATTGAAATCGGTTCAGTAGTTCCAGAGATTACCCCCTACATACAAACGAACTAACAAAGAAACAAAGTTTACCTCTTTATTATATTAGTGTAGATTAGTGTAGATGATATGACATGATAAATAAAGGAACGGTAACGAACCATTAAAGTACCAGTAACTAGCGAGGTCTTCTTAGGCGGGTGGGTTAGCATTTGTGATCCATCGGGCTGTCAGTCTGGCTGTCAGCAGCTAGTTGACTGCGTTTTAACTAGGGAACCCGGTGCTTGTTAAGGAAAGTGCATTTTACGGTACACCTAACCTGATTTAGCTTAAGATGAAGAGCGCAGTTGTAAGTTACTTGCGGACGCGCGCGACTTCAAATTCAAGTGTTTATAGGTAAATTGTATGGTAATTTTCCACTGTTTTTGATAAACTCTTGGTCTTTGTCTGTCCCTGCTATGATACTCCTTTCATCCACTCAAAGGTTAACTGGATGAGATCCATTAAAAGGATAAGTTCGCCTTTGTACATCACTGTATCTCTTTTTATCATTTATGTTTTTTTTTGTACAATAAAGAATTTACAATATTTATCAAGCGGAAGTATGCCAGGACCGGAGAGCAAATGGCGTTCTGTGGCAAAGGCCTACCCCATAGGGAAACAAGCGTGAGCTTATAATAATAATAATTTACATACATACATACTTCACGTGGAATTCGTAGCCTATGTCCGTCAGGGATAGTGTAGCCTTCTATTAGTGAATGAATTTTTAAAATCGGTTCAGTAGTTGCTGGCTTCATACAATCAAACAAAACAAATTAAGTTTATCTCTTTGTTATATTAATGTAGATGTAGATTTGTTTTATCATTAAAATGTATCATCATCTACTTTTTGCATTAGGTGGTGACACGAACATGTCTAATAAAAATGTAGTCGGCAGTTAAAGGGTTAAAAAATTGTCTAAATACGACTCGCTCTTGGCCATATTTCACATGTTTTGTATGGACATGTCTCGGTTTATTTATAGACGCGTTCATGCGTGGGTCTGGAGGTTATTAATAGCGTTTTGACAAACTATGCTATGCTTTCGATCAGCATGAGGTTTACTGACATAGTTATAGCAAGAGAGAATTCAAGCTGATATGCTACTTCCTACGAATATTATAAATGCGAAACTAATGATCTTTCGGTGTTTGGATGTTTGTGCCTAAATTACGCATTAACGGCTGAACGGGTTTAGATGAAATTTGGCAGACAGATAGATCATATTCTGTATTATAACATAGGATACTTTTTATCCTGTAAAATCTCGCACAATCCTTGATCATCATGCATGATTCACAAGAAAATCATGCGAGCGAAGCCGCGGGTAAATGCTTGTTATATATTTTTTAATTCTTTGTTACCTTAGAACTCCAATATTTATAAACCGATTTGGATTTTTCCTATTTGAAAGAATACTTCCAGATTGGTCCCATTTTCATCATAATCCAATTCTGATGCTGGAATCCATGTAAAATTTAGGAACACCTCTAATATTCTAGGTATGCTGCTGCTTAGCGGCTGGATTAGTGAGCAATGTGGTCGTAGCAATCCGAACGGACCTTGCACAAGGTCTTACTACCCGCAAAAATTCAAATAATTAAATTTATTACTTAAACTCTAAACTTCTAAAGTTAAATAAAATATACGCGATAAAAACACTCTGATTAGTTTAATTAAATAAAATCTCTGGCTCGGACGCAATCAATCGTTACTCGTGAACAAACTGCATTAAGTTCTCGGCCGTAACGTCAGCGACCGTAAACAAGCGATGCGCTGGCGCCGGTTATTTAAATAAGCGCGGGCGCACGTGGGCCGGCCACAGCGCGGGCGTAGGGATGCGCGTATATCGATCGTTCTTATTAAGGGATGTATCGATGTCAATGAATGGGACCCAAACTCGTAACACACCGTTTTTTTATGGAAAAGGGTTGGGCGACTATACATAATCATCCTTCTAGCGTTTATTCCCTTTTTTCATTCGGATTGCGCTTTTGACCACAATTTTAAGTTTGACTGATCAGTCGCCCTAACATGACTGGCCAAGTTTAGTTTATCTCTGTCTGCGTCCCTTCCTTATGACACTAGTTAGACAGAGACACAGGGAGGGGTTAAACTAAACCTGGGCTGTCATGTTAGGGCCGCAGGTAATTTAGGTAACTGTTTTGGACCGACTGCTATTTGAGGTCCTTAATTTCTGTTATGATAGACAGGTCACCACTCACCATTCTTACACGCTTACACGCATGTTCAAATTATTAAGTTGCATGCTGTAATAGCAGTAGGACATGTTGTTGCAATATCTCATGCCTAATTATAGTTTTATGTTTACACATATATAAATAAATCGCGAGATAATTCACAACAAATTGACCTAGTCCCAAACTAAGCAAAGCTTGTACTATGGCTACTAGGTAACGGAAATACATATATAGATAAATACATACTTAAATACATATAACGTCCAAGACTCTGGTACAAACATTCATATTCATCTTCCAAACATTTGCCCCTTCCGGAAATCGTACCCGGAACCTATAGCTTCATAGTCACTAACCGAATAGCCTATTCGGTCGTCTACATCTTCGGCATTTCAATAAATATTAAATTCATTTAACTTTATATCACGTCGTAATTGTACCGGTTGTATGTTTTCATTCATCCAACCTCGGCTTAAGCTAGAAAAACTTATTAGTATAGCTACGAATTTTTTTACATAATCGTTATCGATATTTCCCATCCCTAGTTCACCAGTGGTCCCTAGTCGTGGGCGACACAAACTCGAATTACTTTTTTATCGACTGTCGATAAATAAAGGCCCCAGTAGGCGGTATACTGTTAGTTTGTACGTAGTATGCGAAGTATTCAGAACCTTGCGTTAATTTATTGGTGAACTAAATTTTATACAAAATTTATCTTGACCTGTGTACCTTATAATAAATTATGAAGATTAAAATTGCAAAATAAAAGATGATGCATCTATACCTATAGGTTAGAGGTTTTATAAAGTAAAAATTAAAGATTCAGGCGTTACTTCGCGGAGGTCCATACTAACAAACTGGAACAAATTACCTTGCTACTCCGCGAAACCAGTGCCGTGCACGTGCAAGATAGCTACGTCTGAGCGATTTTTTTCCAACACAGACGTAGCTATCTTGCACGGCTTCGCGGAGTAGCAAGTTAAGTTGTTCCAGTTTGTTAAAAAAAACAACCGAATTGAGAACCTGCTCATTTTTTGAACTTGGTGAATAACTAGTTGAAATTTAAGAGCAAGACAAAGAAATTTAATGAGCGTTTAGATGGGAAGTTGACTGGATTCATTAAGTAGTTTTTGTGCGAAAAATTAACAATAACAAACATCCTTATATCCTCTCAAACTTACGCGTTTAATTTTTTTTATATAAAATAGGAAGGCCAACGAACAAGTGTGTGTGCCAACGTCACTTGATGGTAATCACCACTGCCCATAAGCACCCGTAACACCAAGGAGATTGCAGATACGTTGCCAACACAGAAGGCTAAGATGTAATACCTCTTGTGCCAATAATTTCACCGGCTGTCTTGGTCACCATAACGGAATACAACAGTGCTGCTTAGCGGCTGGATTAGCGAGCAAGATGATGGTAGCAATCCGGACGGACCTTGCACAAGGTCCTACCATCTTAAGATAAGGATTAACTAGCCCAATGATACCGCACCCGTTGAGATACGATCCACACAGGGTTCAAATTTATATCTCCCCTTTTTGCGTCGGGGGTTTAAAAGGACACTGACAGTGACAAAAGAAGCTAAAATTTCACTGTCACGGTCTGTGCCAGCGGCTGTGTGGGCACAACCGGTGGCACGGGTTGCGACACCGCTATTGTCTTCGCGTGCTGCGTTTGCGCAGTGTAACACGGTAGAGTAGACAGTTTGTGATCTATTGTAGCTGCCCTGATATGACCTCCCAAGTTCAATTAGGCGGTTTTATAGTTGGACAGCGATCTCACTTTCCATTTGTTCCAGTAGCGAACGGTCGTACTATTCTATCCGGATGATGCCTCGTATAACGGGGAAACGCGAGTAGTTCGTGTCGTTTTAGTGTTTACTGGTGTTGGTTTATTGTTGAGTCTTGTGTGTATATGTTTTATTCGTGTGAAAGCGGAGGAGGGTGGGTATTTGCTTGAAATATATTATGTGATATATATCACACAGACACAACTGTTGTGCAAATGCACCGCACTGGTTTCGCAGAGTAGCAAGGTTATTTGTTCTACTTTGTTAACGATCTCACTCTGTTACCCGCAACTGCACTCTCCTAGCTGCTAGCTTCTGCTACTCTCCCACTCCCAATGCTCCATCAACTTATTATAAACTAGCGGACGCCCGCGACTTCGTTCGTATGGTATTATTAGCCTATGGCCGTCAGGGATAGTGTAGCTCTCTATTAGTGAAAGAATTTATTCAGCAGTTCCAGACATTACCCCCTACATACAAACAAACAAAGTTTACCTCTTTACTATATTAGTGTAGATGTAGATGTAGAAGTGTAGATGTCACATGTAAATACTCCCTCGTGCAACATCATACATTAAGTTGATATCACTGCACTAGTACGATTTCTCGATACACGTTAAAGGCCAAGCTGCACCAAATGCGTATCCAGCACGGCTCTATACCCACACACGTGGGTGGTAGGACCTTGTGCAAGGTCCGCCAGGATCGCTACCACCATCTTGCTCGCTAATCCTGCCGCTAAGCAGCAGTGCTTGCACTGTTGTGTTCCGGCGTGGAGAGCAAAACACCCGGTGCATTTACTGGCACAAGAGGTATTCCATCTTAGCCCTCTGGGTTGGCAACGCACCTGCACTCTCTTTGTTGTTGCAGGTGTCTATAGGCGGTGGTGATCACTTACCATCAGGTGACCCACTTGCTTGTTTGCCTTCCTATGTTGTATAAAAATAAAAAATAAAAATAAAAACACGTGCGCACGCCGGTTGTAATACATGAAATTATATATGGAGATGGTACATTGCCTGCGTTGCGTGCACGTAAAACAACACTACGCAGCGAGCTAGAGCCGTGCTGCATACGTATCTGTTCTGACCCGGCATTAACTCACTATGTGACTCAGCGCGCCACGTTCTGACTAGCCCAATGGCTCTAACACACCTGGCCAAGTTTAGTTTATCTCTATCTGCGTCCCTTTCTTATGACACTAGTTAGACAGAGACGGAGGGAGGGGTTAAACTAAACCTGGGCTGTCATGTTAGGGGAGTAACGCGCAGACTTACGTAGCGAGTTCACACGCAAACAGAACGTTCGTGCTAGTACTGGTACTTTCTAGCTACTGGCTTCCAGTACTGTCGCCGCGCAACGCTCCTTCAACTTATTATAGCTGTCACATGTAAATACTCCCACGTGAAACAACATCATCATATATTATGTTGATGTCACTTAAGATAACGTACTTCCGCTCGATGCAGTATATCTAGATATCGCTGTCTCGTTTTTTTTAGCCCCGACGAAAAGAGAGAGTGTTATCTTTTGAAGCCTACGTCTGTGCTTCTTAGCTATGAAACAGGTGAACCGATTTTGATGCGATTTTTAGAGTTCCGTGGTTAAACTAGTTTCGCTGTCCGTCCATTTCACATTATAATGAATAGTATGATCCAGAAAATGTCTTGATATGCCTCCCAGTATTATTTAAAACTACAATTAGAAACGTCGAGGTAAATTAACAATGATTTTATCGCGTTAAACTCCCGTCAATGTTATAAATATAGTGTAAAAAAAATGGTCAGCTTTAGAATTGTTCACTAGAGAAAATATGTATTCGTTTTCATTTGTCGAACGACCTGCCAAACACCCTGTATTATGATTTGCATAGACCCAGTTGCCAGACCCAAGACGGCAAGGTAGGTGACTGTTATCTCGGTAAGAAATCTCACAGCTGATAGTGTTATCAGTGCGCTTTCTCCAGCCGACCCACATCCAAGCAAAGTAGATTATTCTGAAACTGTATAATATTCCTCGCATTCATAAACGTTCATTAAATTTATTTTAGTAAAATTAGGTTTTGTTGTTAGTTTAAACTAGGGACTCAGACTTCCAGTAAAGCATCATCATCATCTCAGCCACAAGAAGTCCACTGTTGAACACAGGCCTCCTCGATGGATTTCCAAAGTGGCGCTTGCCAATACGCCAGTTTTTTATATACAACATAGGAAGGCAAACAAGCAAGTGGGTCACTTGATGGTAAGTGATCACCACCGCCTATAGACACCTGCAACAACAAAGAGAGTGCAGATGCGTTGCCAACCCAGAGGGCTAAGATGGAATACCTCTTGTGCCAGTAATTACACCGGCTGTCTTACTCTCCACGCCGGAACAGAACATAACTAAGCACAATATATTAAGCATGTTTAGTCCAAAAGCTAGCCTATAGCCAGCATAGGCTAGACCCAACGAGGCAGGTGGGAGCGTCCTGTAGACCTCATTTTAAGAAGCTTAGAATATTAACGCTTACATCCCTGTACATTCTCGAGACGTGTAAATTCATCCGAAAGCATCCCGACCTATACACCCAAGCCAAAGATGTTTATAAGGGTTCCCATAAATTGCGTCACAGAACTAAGCTGATAGTAGGCACACCTGTTAAACTAAGAATCTACGCTAAGGGTCCCTATGCAATGTCAGTCAGAATATACAATAGATTACCAAAAGATTTATTAGAAGAAGAAAATTACCACACATTTGTAAAAAGGCTAAAGAATGTTTTAGTAGTTAAATGCTTTTATACGGTAAAAGAGTATATGGAGAACTAAATTATTTGGCATTAGTAAAAGTAACATATTAATATTAGGTTAAGTTAAACATAAGTTGTTGCCTCGCCCTAACAGGGTCCATGTAGCATTGTAATATCCAAATATTGTCATCTTGTAATACCATGGCTGCAATGAATGAATAAATGAAATGAAATAAATTACCTTATTCATAACGCACGACCCACTTTAATATCCACAATTGCAATAAACTGGCTGGCGAATACGAGTCTTCCGGTCCAGTTTCTATTTCCCACTCAAGTGTGGTTAGATCTACATTAAGCTAGCTAGCACGACGCACCGCGACTCGCTTTGTGGCTCCCTGGCCTTATATGACCGGCCCAGGTTTAACTTATCTCTACCTGCATGACCTCCTCTTCCTTGTATATATTATGTCTATGAGTATATAGCGTCAGGCTGATGATGATGACGTCACATGAAATTCCTTAGTCCTAAGTAAAACTAACCTAGATACAGCATACTAGGGTCCCATGCCTTGTAGGTTCTAAGACCCCAGTTTCTCTTTCGAAAGGGACTGGGAGGGAAACCGGCAATTTGGGTCGAAGCGTGCAGGTTTCATTAATTAGTCGGCGTTAGCTAATTGTTCTAGCTCGAACGTGTCACGAATTAGTATTGATATGGGAGGTAATTGAAACCGCTTCGGTATATGTAGGGTCAGTAGAAGTATCGACGACATAGGGTGGCAAACTGTCCCGTATTTTACAGGATGTCCCGTTTTGTACTTTAATAAGGAAATACAGGATCATACCATACCAAAAACAACTTGGTCCCGTATTTTTCCATGAATCCTGTTCGATCATGTCTTGTGAAATGAGTACTCAGGGTTGGTCAGCCTACGACGAAAGTAGCTTAAAATTAGAAATGCAACGAATATGGGTTTAACCGAATACAAAAATATACAAATATTCCGTTCAAGATCAAGATCAACGGACCGAAGTTATTCATTTTTTACTTACAATTAGGATGTAATGCACACAAGAAACCTTCCTAACTAAGTAAGAAACTCAAATGACAGTGGAAACCGTATCAAAATCCGTTGCGTGGTTTAGACGGAGTAAGCGGCCGGAGATAGGGATAGTCACTTTATTATACATATAGTATGTCAAGATAATGATGGAATGAAATATAGTCACAGAATAAATAATTGTACAAGTACAGATGATTCACTTCAAACAAAAACGGCGTTTAGGTATAAGATGCGTCCTACTGTATGCTTCTCTGTCTATCGTATAACTCTTATTCATTCGCACGCGCGGCAACATAATTGCGCCGGCCCCAGTGCAGTGGTGCGCCTAGGGTTGCCAGATCCTAACCCTGAAGAGCCGACAGGCCAGTTTAGCCAGACATTTTTGCAAAAAGGCCGGACATGCTTAACTATTAAGGATTTTTGTATTAGTAGCGATGCAACGCGAGGCAGGTGGAGCGGGACCGACCACGTGACTGGTCAAATGCAATAAGCCTAACAAAAGCCGGACTGGGTGGTCACCGTCTCTTTTGCCCGGACTTTTCAAAAAGCCTAACTATGTCCAGTTTTATCCTGAACTCCTGGCTAGGTACGCCAATATTCTGGTAGCTCCGCCACATAAGCCACACCAGGTTTAATAGCGAAATACAATTACTGGTAATACAGCTCATACAATTTTCTGAATCATACCGTTTCGCGTCAAACCGCGTACTAAAACCATGCACATACAATTTCTCTACTTACAGATCACGTAAAATCCTTAACCCCATCAAAACTGCTCAAATCCAACCCAACCGTCTAGCTTCGAGTTAAGGGTCAAATTCAACTAGCTTACATTTGTGACTTAAGGTTATATGTATGTAAGTTCAATTTTGCGACGCATTGTCAGAGTGTAGTAACCCCGGTTTTGTGGTTTCTGTTTCCAATTCGTAAAAAGGTGTAACTTTTTTATGTTGCTGTTGTAATATGAATCTTACGTTATAGATAAAACAGTTGAGGAGTTGCTAAGTTTGCATTGTAATGTTTGTAGTTTAATTTTCTTGAGAGTGATGGTGGCTATTTAGTTGCGTGAAATTGGCCATTGTTAGAAATATAGTGTTGCGACGCACTCTTTGTTTAATTGTAAGATTCTAATATGAGGAATTTTGCTTAGTTTAAAAAATATATAAAATAGAAAGGCAAACGAGCAAGTGGGTCACCTAATTAATGGTAAGTGATTGCCACCGCTCATAGACACTTGCAACACCAAGGAGATTGCACTAAGTGTGGTTTGATGTTGGATCCCTTGAGCATCAATATAGGACATTGAGAGTTTTTAACATACTACACGTACTTCACTGATTAAACCTGAGCTCAATGCCGGAATTGCACATGACCAAAAACATCTAAAAGAGCAATAAAACGTATGAAGATCCGAACGCTTTCGCTATGGTGTGAGCCGCTTAACCAAGTAGGTATCTTAGCTACTCTACTTTACCTCCCTTATTGAAGCTCAATGTACCCATCATCAGACCGTAATCAAAGCGTCTCCGGGACAGTGTTGCCAATTTATCGACTAGATCTGGCGGGTTTTGGAACTACGTTGGCGACTATTTCTGCAAGTGTTTCATACATTTGAACGACTTTTTATGGCCAAGTGCTCCATTCCTCTAGCGACATTTGGAACCTATTTGACATGAACTGGAGACTTTTCGAAACATTTCTAGCGACTTCTACATAACTAAGGTGTCAATTTAAACTCGTTTTTATGAAAAATGCTCCGAATTGTGGCTCGAAATTCTTTACCCGTGTGTGAGTGTATATGAACCTACTGCAAACTGTACATGTGTATGTACTTTTTTTTTATTCCAGGGCTACCTTCACGAGTGGCGCCGGGAGGCAGCGTTCTCCGAGAGCGAACTGTCCGAGCTGTTCAACAACATCGAACACATCTACGGGTTTAACAGGTATATAAACAACTTTTTTAAGTTGGTCCTGTGGCGGAATTGGCAAACACAAGGCACGGAATGCTGAGATTGCAGGTTCGAGTCCTGCCAATACCATAATTTTTCTTTGTGGTCCTTACAAAGCATTCAAAATTAATAATTTATGTAAACAACGAATTTATCATCAAGCTCGCAACCCACCTATTTATCATTATCCTTTTTTCCTTTGAAGTGACAAATTAGCCAAAACATCGTCAACATAAATATCCAGGGTCCACAACAGAAATGCAACCCTCGCGATCTTGGGGTGTTGGAATAATAGCGAGGGTACGTCAGTCGATGCCGAGGGTGGCAGGGCTTGTAAAATGCGTGTCTGTTTTGACTGCAAATGGGTTCCGCGGCGAATTAATCTCCCAAAAGCTTAAATCAGGGTTACCAGAATTTCAAATGTTCAATCCCCAGCCGTCACCAAGGAAGGAGCAATTTTACGGTAGTATATTACCGCCCAAGAAAAATTTATGCCTCCTTGCGGCTCTAGTGTCCAAGGAAAGGGACACACCTAGAGATAAACTAAACTTAACAGTGATAGGATGACTGGGAGTAAGATGGTAGGGGTTCCACTCCGCGCTGTAGGTACGCTCGACCGCCTTGTCTATGGCATAGGCAAATCGCAGTAGGTTGTCGGCTCGCCGCGCACTCGCTCGCTCGCCCCCGCCGTGTCAGTGTAATTGAAAAGGAATGCCGCGCAACCCTAACGTGTCGCCGGGAGTAGCGGGGGTAAGGCGGGCGCTGGCGGCCCGTTCCTTTCCACTCGCGCCGCCTCGCATGGTGTATGAAGTAATACGAACTTTATGAACGTGTTAATAGAGTTGGAAATTCGTTTAATCGCGTTATTTATTCTGTGGTAAGAATACCACATTCAGCGCCACGAACTCGGCCCAAAAAACTCGGCAAAAAACTTCATCCCTTAATTTTGTATCCTTAGTGGTGAAATATTTTCTCCAAATTGAAATGGCACCAACATCAAATATAACGAATTCCGTTAAAAGAAGAATCATTGAAATCGTTTCACAATTGGCTCAGATTGGTTTTGATATCGTGTAACATACACACCAAAAATATTAAAAATATTCAGTCGAATTGAGAACCTCCTCTTGCTTTGAAGTCGGTTCAAAACGATAGACACTGATATCTAATACTGGTAATGAAAACAATGTACTACGAGTGTCAGCACTGGGACATATCTACACTAATATTATAAAGAGGAAAGATTTGTACCTATTTTTGTAATGAATAGGCTCAAAAAGTACTGGGCCGATTTAAAAAATTCTTTCACCAATAGAATGCTACATTCTTCCAATTTGACATAGGCTACATTTCATTTTGAAAAAAATTAGGGATCCTTGGTAAAATTTGAGCAATGTAACCGAAGGTGTAGAAAAATGAGTCTTAAAATTGATTGTACCCGTGCGAAGCCGGGGCGGGTCGTACCTAATATGTAGAATATCAAACTAAAAATTAAACCCGAAACGATTAATTAAACGAAACATGCAAAACGCGACTAAGTAGGTAGATAGTTATTTGCAGCTAAAATATTACATTGCAAGCATTTCCACTATGGAAAATATTTCTTTTTGTTCGCTCCCCCTTTTAATGTAAGGAAGGAGGGTTTCCCAGACAGCTGCCTCGTTTAGGGTTCCTTTTCCATTAAAAATGAAAACCTTTTTGCATTGGTCATGCTTGTCATCAAAGTTCGAATCCCGTTGAGTGGATGAATGTTTTATTTGGTTTAGGCCGAGTGTCAGATTGACAGCTTTTATCAGTACTATTTTTATAAGACAAAGCCAAAAGGAAGGGTTATGTTTTTAGCAGTCTATATATGATTTATGTTTGTTTATACAGCCTGTATGTTTGATACGGCATACATTTTAATATGACGTACCTTTTAACCATACAAATTATTTAAAAAGGAATATTAATAAATAACTGGTATTAATAAAGCGTAATTGTTTTCTTAAGTTTAATCTAATAGTAATAGTAATGTATAACGCATAGGTACGTGTTGATTTTAAAAACCCTCTAATTTGTTCGATTAGAACCATTACAGTGGCCCACACCTAATATGAACCAAGTTTAGCTTTATCTGATTACTAGCGGACGCCCGCGACTTCGTTCGCGTAGAATTAGTAGCCTATGTCCGTCAGGGATAGTGTAGCTTTCTATCTGTGAAAGAATTTTTGAAATCGGTTCAGTAGTTTCAGAGTTTACCCCCTACATACAAACAAACAAACAAAGTTTACCTTTTTATTATATTAAGTAGTGTAGATTAGTACAGATGTCTCTAAGTTCGTCCCTTTTTTGACACTAGTTTTAGGTTTTTTTTTAATAGGAAGGCAAACAAGCAGGAGGGTCACCTGATAGTAAGTGATCAACACCGCCTATAGTCGCCCGCAATACCGATATTGCAGATGCGTTGCCAACCTAGAAGGCTAAGATGGAATACTTCTCGTGCCGGTAATTACACCGGCTGTTTTGCTCTCCACGTCGGAACACAACAGTGCAAGCACTGCTGCTTAGCGGCAGGATTAGCGAGCAAGATGGTGGTAGCGATCCGCACGGACCTTGCACAAGGAGGTGGCAAAAGGTGGTAGGTTGTTTGGAGCGCGAGTTAATTGTGATAGTCCCTATATAGCTTTTATTAAGTCAATTGTCAAGGTATTATACAGCTCCAAGAAGTGAGAGGTGCTACTCAAGCTGCGTTTATTCGTTCGTATACGCAAATCGTCGACCCAAATACTGCGGCGTTTACGCAACAAGATTTATAGTCGCAGCCATCAAAACAATCGCTAGTTTCGTGATTCATTACTACAGTAAGTTATCAGTCTACTAATATGACGGAATATCTAGTAATTATTCATGTTTATGATTGATTGAACAACGTACCCATATGATACCAATCTTGGATCTTGTTAAAAACCTGTGTCGCCAGTCGACAGGGTGATTAGTGCCGTTGCTGAACTATCGATAGTTGACCTCGAAAAATAGTCACAATATCGATAGGCCTATCAATACTATCGATAGTATTGATTGTTTTAACCAATACTGTCGATAGTATCGATTGTATTGGTTAAAAACTATCAATACTATTGATAGTAGCAATAGTATTGATGCTTATCGGTAGTATTGGATTTGATGACTATCGATAAATCGATAGTATCGACATTATTGATAGTCCTATCGATATTGTGACTATTTTTCGAGGTCACGATACTATCAAAAATACTATCGATAGTTCTGTATATTGCCAGGATGGCAAATTTTAAAATAAAAGACGAACGAAAGGCCCCTGTTTATCAAATTCGATATTAGCCGCGTAGCCGCGAGCAGCGTTTGATTTCTCTTTGGCGCAGGGACTTGGCTCTCTTTCCCCAACTATACCTTATAAGATAGATTATTTAAGGTATTTAAGGCGTCAGTAGTAATAAGGCCTTCGACGATGCTAACCGCATGATTCTGATCTGATTTCTCGGCCGGAAAGTGATACTTTACTGCACCCTTGTAATGCACACTGTTTACAAACACTATGATAATCAGCAATTACTGCATTTACATTCATTCATTGAAATCCCTTTCCCAAGATGTGTGTTCCTCAATCACGTATTAACGGCTGGACGGATTTAGATGAAATTTGCCAGAAAAGTAGACCATGGCTTGAATTCAAACATAGGATACTTTCTATCCCGTAAAATTCCGTAAAGTCCCGTAAGATGTACAAATGAAATCATGCGGGCGAAGCCGCGGTAAAAGCTCGTAAAATCATAAATCTAAGCTTTATTTTATACCAGCATCCACATAAATGGTTTTAATTTAATAGCGCTTCTTACAACATGCATCCCAACACCGCGGACGTAAATAGCGGTGCTGTGTAATTGCTTTACGATTGCTAAACGGGATGTCTGCGGACACGTTTGGCAACATAGTGGGTTTAAAACGTTATAAAGACTAGTTAGGAAATGGTAATGGTACGTCAAGATTAATAGATTCAGGCTTTACTTTACTTAGGTCCACAGCTCGGTAGCCTTTCTATATAGGGTTGCCATTTTTAAAATTTGGCAACCAGGACAAGACGCGTGAAAACCCCGGATTTTAGAGCCCAGAGCCCGGTTGATCGCGGCGTGCGGGCACAGTGCGTGTGTCGCGGGCGACCTAAGACTTTAAATTTTTAAACCCGGACTATAAATGAAGCCCCGCCCGGACGCTCCCCAGTTGCCCTCTAAACTAGGATAAATCGACGGATTGCAACCCTAGCTCTATAGAACTCGTACCATGTAAATGGCCCTTAAGACAATTAAAAGCGTCAACAACGCCTGTGTCCTTTCAGATCCCTCTGTGAAGAGTTGAACACCTGCCGTCTGGACGCCTCCTGCATCGCTCGCTGCTTCGTCAACAACACCACCGGTTTCTCTGTCTACACCTCTTACTGTACCGGATACCCTCGCACTATGGCCTGTTTAGCAGCACTTGCCTGCAAGCCGCACAGCGCAAGAGAGTTCAGAGAGAGGCAGTTAGCTCTCGGGCATCCGCTTCCTCTGGCGAGTTATCTACTGAAGCCTGTGCAAAGGATATTGAAGTACCATCTGTTGCTCCAGGTGAGATTTATACCGCATAGTCCGATGGGCGTATAGTGTATCTTCAACTATTACACTAGTCAGAACTTACTGCAGTAACTGTGGACCATTACTTGGTAAAACTTTTAGATTTCTCTCTTGTCCATGGAGCAATAGCTATGTTTCTCTATTTTTTGCCTTCAGAACGTCCAAGAGGAGGCAGGTAATAGAGCAACACAGTGATTGAACCAACTCATCACCAGCTTCAATTTTCAGCGAGTGTCCACAGATAACGCCGTCTACGATACTTTCAACTTACCTTTGGATAGTTAATCGATGAAGACATCGGAATATTATGATAGAATAATCTTAACATATTTTTAAGTAGGGACCTGCCGTTGGTAGATTAAATCGTATTACCATACTACCCTGTCTGATCTGAGCTCACTCAGTGAGAATGTTGGCTATGGGTTAGCCCAATAGTTCTTCCTTTGAACCTACTGTTTGGTGTTTTCAGAACGTGGTGAAGCAGTGCGCGACTCCGGAGACAGAATACGCGCTGCTACAGATGACGGGCATTGCACAGCACATCGATGACATGAAGCGCCGACACGAGCATGCTGTCAGAGTACAGGTGAGGATGTTTATTAGAAATAGTCATTTTATTTTGTCTTGTCTTAGTTGTCTTCCCTTGTCTGCGAGCGGACCTTTCAGATCCACTTCGACTTAATGGAATGTGGCAGCTAATACGCTTTGCATTTTACCTACATCTTATCGCCATATTGACCTCTTATATGAGCTCTGATCGACTCTGTCCTGGCGCACTCCACCAGTATTTGCTGCGTATCTGCCATCAGGTGAACATCCTCTATGACTCTGGAAGTATCGCAACTAGGGGAATCTGCCCTCTCTTCTCATCTTCTGCTGAACTAAGGTCTCACCTAAAGTCAAAATCAAAATATTTTTTATTCAGATTAGGCTTACAGGTTGCACTTATGCATGTCAGAAAATTTACCACCGGTTCGGAAAAACCTCTGATGAGAAGAAGACGACTTACACAGCGAAGGGTCGTAAGCCTTCTGTATCCACCGGTGTCCATTGAACGCCACTAAGTCGTTGGTCCATCATAAGGAGACCGACCTGAGCCGTGTCTCCGTGGTCTCTATTCCTTAATAAAGAAATGGTTTTGTTAATTTACGCTTTATGCATTCCAGGAGATCCAGTCGCTCCTGTACGGCTGGACTGGACCCGACTTGACGACTTACGGAGAGTTGTGTGCCGAAGGGACATTTAGGTAAATACGCACGTTTAGGGCACACCGGTTGCGTATATGACGCGTATGCGACACGGCTCCAACTAGCTTCGTAGAGCTGCGTTACGCGCGTAACGCACGTTGCTAGCGAATTTAGTTAGAGCCGCGTCGAATATGTGACCTGAACTGTACGCGACTTGTGTAGTTCGGATTTTAACTTTAACAAGTCTTTAAAATGGGCGTTATGAATAGGAGTTCCGGAGTTTGGACCTAATTCCCGGAGTTTCCGTAGTAGTTGCGTTTTTATGGGAGTTTTTAAGAAAGGCTTGAATAGAGCTCATCAAGTTCGGCAGCGTATTTGCCTCCCTCCTTCCACCTTCCACCTAGTGGACCGTCTACCTGTCTGTCGCTCCTTTAATAAATATTAAAAAAATATCACGGAAATTAAGGGAGGATTGGCGGCCATAATTTTGATGATGTACCTTTAAAAAGACTTTGCTTTTACAGAGTATTCGGCGCGAAGGCGATGCGGCACGCCTTCCTCTTCGACAAGATGCTGCTGGTGACCAAGAACCGGGAGGATGGCATCCTGGCTTACAAGTCACACATCATGGTATACTTTTACATCATCTTCAATCACACGCAAAATTCCATTAGTAGTATTAGAGAGGTATGAAGCACCAACCGTAAGCCCTAAAAAGTGATCAGAATTCAAAGTTTTCGTTGCGCACACGACATTTGCCGAGTATATCGGAGATTATGAGTTATATGCACATTATTTCGCTGTACAGTTAATGTTTGGTTTTGTTATATGTAAGTGCCGTCGAAATGACTGTCAAGTTCTTTTGTTAGCTTTTTTAACTTTAAAAGTTTTACGAAAATCGCTCACATATTCTGTGTAATATTAGTGTAGGTAATTTATATAAAACACTGCTAGCTATCATTTAAAAGTTTATTGCGTACAAGAACGTGTGTCAAAAGCAACATCTCTGTGCCACAGATTATGCACAACTAACAGATAAGAACTTATATCAAACATCCCCCGTTATGCTAAACACCTCTCACCCTAGCTTATATTAACAAATTAACTCAAATCAAAATCTCTTAAATGTAATGGCAATCTGGGTAGTCTACCGGATCTTAGCCTCCTCTCCAAAGGACGATCAGGAGCTATTGAATTATCTTGCTCAACTTGTTGACCATCCTCCAATTGATTTCCTGCTAATACACTATCTGGTTCACTGTCATCTTTTAGAATAAATTTATTCTTACTGGGTCTCAAATGCTTTTCATTCCTCCTAACCAGATTACCACTTTCATTCTTTACAATGAAAGATCTAGGACCTTCCGCTACCCTTACCACTTTGCCTGAACACCACTCTTTACTTGGCAAATTCTGAATTATGACATTATCCCCTAAACTGAAAGACTTCTTCACCTTTGCAGTTTTATTATATGAGATCCTAGATTTTTCTTTGTTTGACATCAATTGTTCTTTAACATTTATAGGCACTTTAGGTTTTAACAACTCTTTTGTACAAGGCAAATTAGTCCTTAACAACCTACACATTAACAATTCTGATGGGCTATATTCTAAACCTGCTACAGGAGTTGTCCTGTAATTTAACAATGCTACATTAAAATCAGAATGATCTTGTAAACATTTTTTCAGCATATTCTTTACAATGCCCACCGCTTTTTCTGATAAACCATTTGACTGTGGATACCTGGGGCTAGACTTAATTAACTCAATATCAAACTTCTGACAGAACTGTGCAAACTCAAAACTCCCAAAGGGCATATTGTCACATACAATAAATCTCGGTATTCCATGAGTGCAAAAAATTAATTTTAATTTCTGAATTATATTTTCAGCTGTTTTATTTTTCAAGGGTGCCACTTCAATCCACTTTGAGTAGTAATCTACTACAACTAAATAATCTTTACCAGCAAAATGAGCGACATCCATCCCTAACTTATTAAAAGGCAGTTCAGGTATTTCATGAGACAATAGCGGTTGTTTTGGATTTGAGGGCCTATACTTCTCGCATGCCTTACATTTAGATACAAACTCTTCTATGTCTCCTGACATACCTGGCCAAAATAGCAGCTTTCTAGCTCGTTTTTTACACTTTACAATACCAGCATGACCTTCATGTACTGTCAATATCATTTCTTTCCTTGCATGCTTAGGAATAAGAATTCTATTTTTATAGAACACCAGATTATCTTTTACAACTAAATAGTCTTTTAATTTATACAATTTTTTTAGCTCACTTCCAAGTATATTTTTATCATTTTTTGGCCACTCAGTATTATACCATAATATAATTTGCTGAAGATTTGCATCCTGCTCTACATCACTTTTCAACTCCTTTAATTTTCTGTTAGTTACCTGTAAGTCATCTTCTAAACCAAACACTTTTTCTGTACTTATACAATGTACTAACTCTTTTAAATCTGGGTCTACTTGAGCATTACTGATATCATAGTGTCTTGACAAATAGTCTGCTATATACATTTTCGAACCCGGTACATATCTTATTTCAAAATCATACTTTAACAGTTTGAGTACCATTCGTTGAAGCCTAGCTGAAATTTTATTAATATCCTTGTTCATTATGGCCACAAGAGGCTTATGATCGGTTTCTACGATAATATGACGCCCATAAACAAATTGATGATATTTGTCCATAGCTGCACAAATTCCAAACAATTCCTTTTCAATAGGTGCCCACCTTTGTTGACACTCAGTGTAACACCTGGAGTAAAAAGACAATGGCCTCCCGTCTTGTAACAAACATGCCCCCATACCACTTTTAGAGCTGTCACTTTGTAGAACTATAGTTCCTTTGTTACTCAACACAGATAATGTGGGAGCCGAACTAATTCTATTTTTTATTTCCTCAAAGGCCTTAACTTGAGTCAGACCCCAGTCCCATACAACTTCTTTTTTTAGCAAATCTCTAAGGGGCTCTGTAGTTTTTGAGTATTGTGGTATGAATTTACTCAAATAGTTGCACATGCCTAAAAACTTTTGTAGTTCCTTTACACTTTTGGGCTGTCCTAACTCAACTATAGCTTTAACATGTTCGGGGTCTGGTTTAATACCAGATTTAGATAACATTAGACCTACATACTTCACTGTTTCAGACCTGTATTGTATTTTATTTTCATTAAACTTTACATTGTATTGTTTTGCTCTATCCATTACCTGTCTTAAAATTTTGTCATGTTCTGCCAAACTATCCCCAGCCACTATGATATCATCAAAATACACAAAGACTCCCTGTATATCACTGAAAATTGCAGTATTTATTTTTTGCATAACCTCTGGTGCCGATGAAATACCAAAAGGCATTCTTTTAAATCGATATCTCCCAAAAGGAGTACCAAAAGTGCACAGCTTTTCTGGATCATCCAAGACGACTTGAAAAAAGCCATCCTTCATGTCTAATACACTGAAGATCTGCTTACCTGCAAGAGAATTATAAATTTCCTCAGGAGACGGTATTTGGTAGTTCTCTCTAAGAATACATTTACTTAGCTCCTTCGGGTCTAAACACAATCGGAGGGACTTGTTAGGTTTTTCCACGATAACAAGGTTATTACACCAAGCTGTTGGCCCCTCAACTTTCTCAATAATGCCTCTACTTTCATAGTTACTTAAGGTGTCTTTTAACTTTTCCTTAATGGCCTGGGGAACTCTACGGAT
Organism: Ditula angustiorana; assembly: GCA_963691745.1. Lineage (NCBI taxonomy): Eukaryota > Metazoa > Arthropoda > Insecta > Lepidoptera > Tortricidae > Ditula > Ditula angustiorana. Next base: position 6,138,748 of record OY829496.1, on the reverse strand, counting down.
AGGCTTAACAACAGGCTGCGCTGCATCCTTTATTTTTATACAATATGTCCCTATACAGCCTAAGCCTGAAAACACTTCTGCATTTGATTTTACAAAATTATCTTTTTCATTGCATATCACACTATCCAGTTTTTTCAATAAATTTAATTTAACACAATCTGGCAGCCCTATCACTGGCTGAATGGGTAAATTAACTATGAAAAACTTTAGGTTTACTTGTTCGCCCTTGACTATGCAGTTTAACTTTACAGTACCTTCAGTTTTGATTTCTTGATTGTTATATGCTACCAAAACAGATGAACCACTAAGCACACAACTACTGCCTTTAACTTTCTCATACAACTTTAAAGATAAAGTATTGCAGTCAGCCCCAGAGTCTAATTTAAACTTAATATTAGTCCCATTGACATTTATAATTTCATTCCACTGAGGTTTTTCACTAAAGCTACTTACTGAGTCCACTACAAATTCTTCTGAGCTATCACTATCACCCTCTTGCTTTTGTACTACATGAATCTTCTTTCCGGAGTCTTTTTCCTTTGGAGCACTGTGTTCTGCTCTCTTCACAGACTTACTACGACACATAACAGCAAAATGGTTGTAATTGTTGCACAATGCACACTTTCTTCCATACGCAGGGCAATTTCTGACTGGGTGCGTTTTACCACAATATGTGCAGTCTATCATCTTCAATCCCCTTCCTTGTCCTTTGTCTACTTTCTTGATAACATCTATTTCCTGTTTTATTTGAGTTGACATTTCTAGGGCTCTTGACTTCCCTGCCTCTGCAGCCCGACACTGGCTGATGACCTGGTCCAAATCTATATTCACCTCCCGCAATAATCTTTCCTGCACTCCCTTATCCCTTACTCCTATCACTATCATGTCTCTTACAAGTCTGTTCTCTTGGTCCCCAAAGTCGCACTGTTTTGCTTGAACTTTCAATCTAGTGATGAATTTATCAACTTGTTCACCCTCTTCCTGCTTTAAATTAAAGAACTTGAAACTGTTTGTAATAATATTTTTCCTGGGCTCCACGTAGGTATCAAAGTTTGCTAAGAGATTTGCCAACGTCTTAACCTCTTCTTCTTTCATATGGCTGTTATAAATATCGATAGCTTCTTCTCCAGCCACATTCAAGAAAACTGCTATTTTTCTTTCCTCTTTAGTTGTGGAAAGTCCCGATGCTTCCAAATAAAGCTCAAACTGCTGTTTAAACTTGTGCCAGTTGCACCCCTCCCCTGATAGAACCAACCCACTTGGCGGTTTAATTCCTTCCATTTTTTTCTTCCACTAAGGATTAATTATTATTTCGGTTTTAACCTGACACCATGTGTAATATTAGTGTAGGTAATTTATATAAAACACTGCTAGCTATCATTTAAAAGTTTATTGCGTACAAGAACGTGTGTCAAAAGCAACATCTCTGTGCCACAGATTATGCACAACTAACAGATAAGAACTTATATCAAACATATTCGAAGTTACCTAATGCGTTTTTAATAGAACTATTAACCGTTTCTATATATGTAATTGTCCAAGCAACACAAAATCATTGCTGGATACTATATATTACAAAATAAATGGACACTCGTCAGTAATGTGCCACTTTCTGCTCTCAGCGAATAATGTACTATTATTGTTCTAGTGTAACAACATGATGCTAGTGGAGGCGATCGCGGGCGCGCCGCTCTCCTTCCACGTGATCCCGTGGGACGCGCCGCGCGCGCAGCTCACGTTGCAGGCGCGCTCGCAGCGACACAAGCGAGAATGGACCTTGCTGCTTAAGCGGGTGAGTCTGAAGTTGCTTGATGCTGCGGGTGATTTATACGGCGTCAAGGTATGATTTCGTGAAAAGAAGAATTTTTGCGGGTGGTAGGACTTTGTGCAAGGTTCGCCCGGATCGCTACCACCGTCTTGCTTACTAATCCTGCCGCTAAGCAGCAGTGCTTGACTTGCTGTTCCGACCAAGAGATAGAAAGATAAACTTTTGGCTAATTGGCTAGAGGCTGCGTGTGTGGTAAAGTAGGGTTTAAGACCTCTTTAATCTAGCTAAATGGGGATTAGTACAGTCGACAATCGACGTAGCTGTTTTAGTAACTTCAAAATAGAGTTTAGGCTATCCCGTCTGAGCCCCACTAGCAGACGAGCTGCCACTTTAGGTCATTTAAAACAGCATCTATTACATTTTGCATGCGTCGCTAGTCAGCCACTAAGCTCCAGTTCTCGAGAATTAAACTCTACTAGTTGTATAGTACCATCTGTAGAGCAGTCTGTAGTATACCCCAGGCGTCCCAAAGTCCTTAGGCCTTAACGTAACCACCTCCAACATGTCCACCTATGTCATTATCCGCATTTTATAGCGCGCTGGCCTGTTAGGGTCCGCAGCTTGCTTGGGACATCTAATGGTAATACATTTATAGCATGACCCCTCCCTTTCCTCCCAGAACATGCTGTAGGTACACGTCTCTGCAAAGTATCAGGCTGAAACATACGGAAGTCTGATCTGATATTATGAATATAATAGTTCTGTACTGAGCCTAGTGCTTACGCGATCGTGTTTTGTTTGCAGGTAATATTGGAGAACTACAACGCGGTCATACCTTCCCACGCCAGGCAGCTGGTAATGGAGCTCGGCCAGAACAAGACTGACGGTTAGTTAATTATTCTATTGATCCAACCGTTCAATTTTACTCTCAGGGCAATACATATAAAGAAGTTGCAATATTTAAGTACGTTGCTACTTTCTGCAACATTACGGACCCACCCGTAGTTTTTATGCATTTTTTTCAAGATTTATATTCGTATTTAACTAACACATGCACAGTTTGAGGTAAAGTATGCTTTTTTTCGACAATTTTTGCTGTTCCGAACATTATTTTTGTGTATTTTTGATAACTTGAATTGATCGACTCAAATTATTAATTTATGTAATCATTTAACTTGCAGATGATATGCTTGCAGAGAAGTCACACAACCTTATCACCCAAGCTTCAATGAGGAAGCAGCTCTCGGCCCCTGAATACCTGGAGAAGAGGAAGCTAGAGCGAGAAAGAAGAAAATCCTTTGAAAACGGCTTCAGAGGACGACTCAAGAAGGTCAACAGGAAGTATACCGTCCCTGTCAGCAGATCTACTAGCAGAGACTGTGACTGTGCGCAAGTTTCTTTAGAAAAAGGTACTGATTATACATGTGACAATTGTTATATAGATCTGTGTTCTGATTGTGAAACAGAAATAAGTAAGAAGGATAAAGATTGTAGTTGTAAAAATGATGACGAGAGAGAAAAATGTACAGAGTGTGATAAAGCGATGCAGTATATTGACTCAGGTAGCGCGGAACATTTAGAAAGGAAACAATCTGTCTGCAAATGTTCAGATTTTAAATCATCACAAGAAAGCTTTGCTAAGGATTACAACTCTTTAAATAAAATCAGAGGATATCACTCGTCTGATAATATTGTAGGTTACACAGACACAAAAAGCAAAGATGATTTGAGTGACACCAACAATTCATTAGTAAACGTCAGAAACATGCCTAAATCTTGTCTCAAATGCTCGAAAATAAAAGAAAACATAGCAACTGAGTCAACCAGTACTATACATTCTAGAAAATCACGGTGCAATGACTACGAAAAACACAAGACGGATAACTTGAGATCTAAATCAAAAGAAGATCCGCAGAGATCCAAATTGTCCAAAATTGGCACTTGGAGACGGAAATCTGAACCAGGTCTACAGCAGAATACAGGTATGATCACAAAAAAGAGCTTGGACAGCGATAGCGATAGACATGACGTCAGAGGAACAGAGAAAATCGAATTTGAATGTCGTAATTGCGGTTCTAATAAAATAACCAGAAAAGTTAAGAATAGTGAAGGCGTTATTATTTCAGACCCAGAACTAGACGCTAGAAAGGGTCCAAATTGTACCTTGAAGACAAATATCGAAATTAAAATGTACAACACAAAGAAAATACCAAAGAAAATATCGAAACTTAAGAAAAATAGAGCAAATGGTTTACGACTGGTTACTGATACTACGGCCAAATTTTATGCTGACTTCTCTAGCGATGTGTCTACTGAGAATATTTTACATATATCTGAATCGAACGACAGTCTTAATGTTGATAAGACGAAAGATAGCACACCTAGTTCAGCAGTACTAGAAACTATAAGTAAAGATGAAGACATTGACGAAGAAACATACAAAAAATTAATCGAAAAAACAGATTCATTTAAAAAAAATGAACTAGAGAAAGGCAAGTACTTAAATCAACAGAAAGTTATAAACGAAGGATCGGAAAATGAGGATAAGCAAGAGGTTGAAACAAGGAAAGATGTTCCATGTAGCGAAGATGTAGAACAGCCATTAGAGCAAATAATATCACAATTATTACTGCAAAATAGAGAGTTCCAAAAGTTACTGAAGAAACAGCAGCAAAGAAACAGCGCTCAACGGAGACACCAGAGACTTTTAAAGTCACATTCGAACCCAGAACAGGCAGTAAACAAACCTAAATATGACCGTCAATCTTCAGAAAATCTACAAATAAGTAAAGATGAACCTGATGTACAAATACTAAGTCCCCCTAACGAAGTAAATGATGCCTCGGATGATGACCATATTTACGAGACATTGAGAGTGGAAAATAGAGTAGATGAAGGCCTACATACATTAAATGCTAAAAGCAAATCTATTCAACATGTGTCACGCGTTCCGAGACCGAAAAGACTTCCGTCTCCACCAAACTCTATGCAAACTGAAGTTAAAAATACCACCGAGTCTGATTATGTGTATCTTTCTTTTGATAAACTTAACAAATTACAAGACGCTGAAGGTATATATGATGTACCTATCAAATCGCCTGAAAAAGTCAAACCCACTACCAATGAATTTTATGAAACGATGGAACATCAAGATCCTCCAGTAGAAAACAGTAACGAAAACTTATACGACAGCCTTATGGAAGTGTGTAGAAGAAAAAAAGACACGCCTAATATGCTACCAGGAGATTACCTGCCAATGAGCCCCGATCAACAGAGTCCTAATACGCCTGAAATTTGGCTTAGTCGTCAAAAAGAACATTTCAATGTATCGAGGGATAGAAAATCTGGGTCACTACCCAGAAGTTTTCAAGTAGTTACAAACAGTCAAGAAGACAATACTTTAAGCTCTTTTAAATGTAAACCCAATAGTAATAGTAAGACTTATTTAAATAGAGATGGCAAAGTAATGAGTACAGATAGACCGTTTACTATAGCGTCAGATAAAAGTGAAATAAGTTACGACGATGTTGAAAATTACATGAGTGACGGAGACATACTTAAATTCAATAAAAGTGGTAACTCCAACGATACCGATTATTTGCAGAATTTCAGTCAATCTACGCTAGAACTAGAGCAAGAGATCGATAAGTGTTATGAAAGTAATTTTGTAAAAGATTTAGATGCTAATAAGAATGAAAATCATCTGGCTGTGTCACAACCAAACTTAAATACGTCCACAACGTCCTCATGCGAAGTCTTACCATTAGAAAACAATGAGACTAAAAAAGAAATAAATGTTATACATCCAGAACACAAGATTTACAAACCAGCCAGTAATATGTTGTCCCTCAAAAATGTTTTAAGCCGATTTAAAAACAGAACTCCCCCTAAAAACAACGAAGAAGAAATTAACGCAAACGATCAAAGCAGTCCTGACACTGGTAAATCAGATATGAAAAGTCCTACCACAGAGAAAAGACCAGGCTTAAACCCTAGAAGTTATTCCAAGAATCTACTTCAAAGGTTTAGAAGTATAATAGGAGACGAACATGCTGATGACAATCAAAACCGAACAGAAACTAAAAAAGTATCTGAAGATAACATAGTAAAAAGTGATATAAAAGTAGTGATCACTTCTACTGACATTAGTCCAACAACTTCTACTATAGTGTACTGTGGTAATAATGATGCACTTAGTAAAAGCGTGTATGAAAAAACTACTTTAACAGAAAGTCAAAGTGAAAAAAATAACCTCGAGCCGTTGTCACATAGCTGTGACAATATACCACAAAATCAGGAAGAAATCAAATTCAAACCAAACTACGAAAAAAGTGTGAGCATGGTAACAACAACATCGAACATTTCTTCTCCATCGAGATCTAATAGTAATTCATATCAGAGCTTGAATAAACTACCTATTTACATGCAAGGCAGTAAACACTTAGGAGCCAGAATAGCTCAATCGGATTATGTCGATCCTACTACTTTAGCTAAAGAGAGGTCAGCACTTAAAAACGTTAATATCCTCATTAACAAAAACGCTATAAGACCAGATAGTTTATTTTCCAATTCATCATTTGTTACCTCTTCTAGTGAAAGTGCATATCAGGAAGGCAATAGACAGGACGCTAAAAAAGAAGATTGTAAAGAGCAAACCACTGATTCAAAAGGACATGGAAATTCAGATGAGAGTTACTATGAAAAATCATTTGAAAAGATAGAACAAGTTGTTGATGAAGATGTCTTTAGAGATTCAGCTGTTTATTCAGATCAAGAGGAAACCGAAGAAACTAAAGCGGAGACCAACGAACCTAGAAGTGTTAGTAAAACTATTTCAAGAATCGAAAGCATGAAGCATAACTCATCGTTCAGAGCACAAAGCGTTACAGTTACAACTAGTGTATATGCTAAAGCTTCATTGACTAGGAAAGGCATTGAAAATCATTACAATATTAAAACGGAGCATAAATCTGTGGATAAAGATAAGCCAAAAGCGCCTCCGGTTCCAGTAAAACCTAAGATTACTAATATTCCCACTGCATCTAGTGTAAGAAGTGTTGCCTCTCATAAAATCACTTTAGCAAAGACAAAAGAACAGTCATCATCATCTGAATCAGTTAATATGAGGACTATTAAACGAAACACAAGTTATAAACCTGTACGAGCTGAGTCTGCTGAACAAAAGTCTGAGGTAAAAGTCAGCGATAATGTTAAAGACGAAACAGATTCTAGTAAACTTAAACCGGCAGGCAACATACAGATAAAAAGGCTAAGCTTTGAGAGGGCAAGTTTGGACTCTGCAACAAGAAAGGTGAAGATACTCGAAAACAAAAGAACGTCCGGGGAACCGCAAAAAACATCAAAAAGCGTGATGGAGAGGAGAATGGAAATCGAGATGATGTCGAAAAGTTTGACTAAACCTAGTCAGGTTACTAAAAAACCAATGCAGGTTGCTCGACCGAAGTCCATTTCGACAAAAGTGGCAAGTTTTGAAAGAAGCGTCAGTGACAACGGTAAAAAGGAACTCAAATCCAGTATAAGCGTTGACGCTAACATAACTATTCCAAACGACGAAATTCGCGAAGAAACGAAATCAGAAAATGTAGAAGACCCAAAAGCGAGTTGGGTGAAACAGGTTGTTAATAAATTCCAATGAGCTTATTCCCATTTATAAAAAAGGGAAAATCATTATAGTGTTTTTTACTGCCAATATTGAACGCTGTGTTGCCAGCGCAATAGGCGCCATTTTGATTATTCCTTTTTTAAACATAATGCATTTAAACAATCCGTCTGGTTTTATACTCCATTTTTAATTCTTCAATATACACTTAGTACATATTATAGGAATAATTTGTTGGTTGTAAATATTTTAACTATCAAATCTCCCTGAGCTTTGATATCTTGTGCCATAGACAAGATAATATCATAGTATATATGTCTGTATGTAATACTATACTATAATGGGACAAGCCACTTGGTGACGTTTGGCCGAGGGCGCCACTGTAACCTTAAAATTGTATTACATGCAAGGCAAAGGCGAAATGTCAAAAGTCACATTTCAAAATGGCGATGGCGTTAGTTCTACTTTTGGCCACGTTCATCAAAAACTTTGTCGCAAATGCACAAATTTAACGGACATACGCTAAGAGCTAGGGGTCAAAAATTAAATTGAAGAATAATTTATTTTTTGACAGCTCATTCACTTACAGCCGTTCCTAATATTCAAACAATTATCTTTTTTATCTACGAGTTAAACAGTTTTAACAGCTCCAGAGTTTAAACTAATATTTGTATGAATATTGGAAACGGCCATTAGTTGAGTTAAATAGTAATCGCTCACTATGTATAAAGTTACTAGTTTAAATGCTTATTTTGCTATCTATTTATTCAAAAGTGCCATCGCAATTATTATCTCATTAGATATAAACAAAAAACAATATTTTTCGTGCAATTGATTAACGAACTACTTAAAGTATTTATTTTTTTATAGATTTAGTCTTTGTTGTAGCTACTAACACCAAAAAGTAGATTTTGTTTTTAGTATTATTTTTTACTAATTTTATACATTGCGTTGCTGTTTATTTTTAATTATTTTGACGGTCGTTTTTTGTTTGCATCGCTGTAACATTTCAATCATTTTCATTTACTAGTATTATCGTCATTTTGATTATTAATAAAGTATTAGACACTTTCCGAATAGGTATACTTAATTTGTGGAGACTGCTAGGAAGTTAAGATTATTTTTCCATTTGATCAAATATAATAATGACATTTAATTGAGAAAATAATTTAAGATTCACCTGTTGTATCAAAATCTCATATTATATTTTTGGTAAAATTAGATTAAATTACGCACTAAGGAATTACTTGATATTAAATGAAATTAAACATTAAAAATTGTATTGCATGGTTGGCATACATAGTCCAAGAGCTAGTTACTTTAAAAAATAAACATCCTCACATTTTTTTAGTTGTACTTTAAAGGAACAAAAATAAAAATTTTTGTTTAATTTAACCTATTTATTAGTTACTGGTCTGTAATTAACAATACTTTGAATCTTTTATTGTCAAGCAAGATGTAAAGGTTAAAAGCACCACAAACGTATATGAACCGAAGCCAAGCCTCATACATTTTGGAAAACTATATTGTATACAAAATTGAATACTCAATGGATTTTCTTTTTACGATCATAAAACTTAAACATAGCTCCTTCCAACAGTAAATACTTACAGTCAATGTCATAAATATATGTATACCTACAGAGGCCCTAACATGACCGGCCAAGTTTAGTTAATGTCTATCTGCGTCCCTTTATTATGACACTAGTTAGACAGAGACACAGGGAGGGGTTAAACTAAACCTGGGCTGTCATGTTAGGGCCGCAGGTTCCCAAGATGTTCAAAACCATCTCCCACCTCTATGGCATGTACAATAAGGTTAGTTTTTCCATATGATTCTCCTTATAGCTGTAAAGATATTTATTATCTTAAATGTACAGCAAGCAACAGGTTTCTAGGGGTAACATTTATGAAACTACAACATGACGTAAGGGAGCGAAAGCCAGCGTCAAAATGCCCCTCGGCAATGTCAACCCAATACATTCTGTCATTTCTACTGTCCTTAACGCTAACAAAGTGTCACTTACTCCATGCACTCAGGTATCTCCAAATTTGAAGAGGTCAGATAGGTCTAGACACTTTTCTTTTGCCAAGAGTGTAAGAATTAGTGTTGATTTATTGTACCTTTAAGTGTTTAGCTACTTTTGCTGCTGTGTCTAAACCATGTTCATATTTACTTGTCTTTAGTAGTAAACGACATTCTAACCTAAAATTTCAGTTTTTGCCTTCAACTTACCGTTTATTGTACAGACATTTTAAAGCAATAAATTGTTAATTAATCACCTCTACTACTTACAGACTTGATTTATTTTATTTACGAAGCAAACGGTGTTTTATTGACAAACAGTGAAATTCTAGGTTAGAATTTTGTCTACATGATTATAAAACAAAATATGAATGAATATAATTAACACTTACTACAACTTAGCACAATACCACCGTTCCTCATTTGTCGCTTTGCCACGATACAAAACGAAAAAGTAATCAGCGACCAATGAGAAACGTAACGCATTGCTAAGTAAACCAGGTATGTCTGAATAATGGTTAAGAGTAGTTGTTTTAACCTTTTGCCCGTCGGTTCAGAAGTTTGTGGCACTGTTATTTGTGTAAAATGTTATGGTACATCGTTTTACTTATTATTGTGTAGAGTCCGTAGCAACGTTTCGTAGTTAAGTATTACTAATGAACTCTACGATGTCGTAGCCTTTGATAACAATAAAAACCTTTTTCTTAACGTGTTGTTTAATTTTTTTCTTACAATTTTTTTACTAAATGTTGCCCACTATTTCGTTGGCGTAGAATTTGATTATAGCTATAAGTACCGAGGAAATTTTAAAATTTTAGTACAGACAAATTTTCTGTGTCGTGTGTGTCGTTCGAAATTTCATCCAAATCCATCCAGCTGTTTTAGCGTAAAAAAGTAACCTTAAAAAATAATATTAAACGTTCACGTACTTGTTAGCGGGTAAGTCAAAGGGGAGATGATATGAAAGAACCAATTCGGTGGATGCCACCTTAAACCAAATGGCTTAAAAGTGTAAAATTGTTGTAGATCATCATTTTAAATTAATATGCACAAAAAACGAATCTTTAAAATAGATATTAAGAGCTATAGCGATTTAAAGATATGAAACTTATAAAAACACAACTCCTTTTTGTTTTTTAAAATAAAAACATACAATTTTTATTATGAAAGTCACGATATAAACGCTCTTATTGTTATAATACTAGCGATTTGCTCAGGCTTAGCACGGGTGCAATTTACTTACGAAAGCTTTATTAGATACCTTTACATAAAAACCTTCTGTACAAAATTTTCTAAATGACAGTGATAACTGTATCAAAATCCTTTGCGAGGTTTAAAAGGAGTGAGCGGCCGAGGAAACGATGGCGATTGAGGACAGACAGAACGGATAGCAACTTTGTAAGGAGAGAAACAGCGTATGTTATGTGAATCTTTCGAAATGGTATGAACCACGCAACGGATTTTGATACGGATTCACCGTCGTTTAGGGAATTTTCATGGAAGATTTTTAAGTCCATCCTAGTTGTAGCTACCCGAGCGAAGCCGGGACGCGCCGCTACTACATACTAATCCACTAATGACTGTACAAGCCTCATTCGTGGTTTTAATATAGTTCTATCGTAATCATGCAATGAGTTATATTACTAACTTGTAAATACTTTTCCATTAAACAAGTCAGTATTGAAGAATAGCTTTATTTCAATAGCATTGCGAAATCCATTGTACAATGCACGGCTAACTATGAAATGGCATGTCAAAGGTTCGGAGAATGAGGGTAGGACACGCGATAGCATGGCACAGGGCGGCACGGGCGAAACGGATTACGTGGGTGATCCAAATCCAAGTACAAGCATAGGTAGGTACAGTAGTAGGTAACTATGTATATCTACTCAGTAAGAGTCAGTCTCCACACTACTCTATTATGTCTATTACGTTTTGTTACCCCCACAACCCCATTACGCTCCTCTATCCACCACTCCGAAGTTCGGTGTCGGGTATAAACTGTCTCGTTTGCATTGCGTTACCTATAACATGACGGATATTCACTTTCTTGAAATAGAATGGTTTGGTAGTGAATGAATCCCACTAGTCAGTTGCTGGTTCCAGTACAAATGGACTGGCTCTACCGGGGTAGTGTCTTACAATACTTGCATAAAATTGTACCTACAGCGCTGTGGATCGTTTGATAAATGCCGAGATCGATGCCTCGGCTCTTCTTGCCTCGATAAGTGCCCTTGCGAACGGGCGCCAATGGATAAGCGACTCTGTTGTGGTTGTTAGAGCTTCGGTGGGTGATCACTTTCCACCAGGTCCGCTTACTATTTTATTTCCCGATCCCATAAAAATAAAGTTTCAAGTATGCTTCTACAAGCATGATTCTACCAGCGCTTCGGAAAATGATAGTTTCTGCTGAGAAGATGCGGCGCAAGAACCTCAGCAGCTTACATATACTCCGTTTTTATCTTTCAAAACAACATTACAGGAGAATAAAGTATGTCTATCGTACTTAACATAAAGAAAACATTGATATTCTACATACATGAATGAATATAACGAAAGTTTACGTAAAGACGAGCATAATCTGATAATAAGTTATTATTGGCGGGTCGCGTGCGGAGCCTTCGAAGCCCCCGAAAGCGTCTCCGAAGCACGCGAGACACCGCCGTCGCCGAAGCTAAGAGCAAGTACACCGGAAAGTGCCTTAAATTTTTATTGTTTTATTCGGATACTAACTGTACATAATTCTTAAACTCAGACATAATTATATATTATCGGGTCGCCACCTTCCCTGCAATATGGTTGAGGGAGACGATGGCTGAGATACGCGTCATACTCGTGATCGGGTGCTGTTTGTGGGGTCCGGACTATTCATGCTGCAAAGACTAATGTAATTCTCAAAAAGCCTAAAATGTAGGTACTTAAATGCGGTTTGATGTGGGAGACTTCATCGTGTTGTCTATTTATTTATATTTATATATATAACTAAATATAGACATATATTGAGTTGTTATTACTGATTTTGTTGGATTTTCACCAATTTTTTTTTTTTGACATGAATATTTTTATTCTTATATTCTTTTGACATTCGGAGACTATACATCTCCAAGTAATATTGTACAATTTGACCGTGGAGGCGTTTTACACCTCTGCTAAGCATAGATTAAGGTAATTAATTTGTTTTGACCCTTAGAGACTATACATCTCTAAGTTATTTAGACTAAGTATTTGATCAGGGACCACATACATCCCTATTCTAATTTCTTTGACCTGGGGACCCTATACATCTCTTGGTCAATCTGTACTAGTGCCAGTTCGTTCAATATGCTTAAAGCTTGCTGTGCTATTTATTATCTTTTTTTTTTTTACACTTTATGTGAACTATTGTTATGATTGTGTATATTGCTCTGTAATCTTGTTTTCAAAAGAGAAGAAAAAAAAAGATAAACTGCTGAGTTTCTTGCGGCGTTTCTTCTCAGCAGATTCTTCCATTTTCCGAAGCGCTAGTAGATTCAGACATGTAAAAGAGCCTATATGGCCTACTTGCAAAAATAAATTTTTCATTTTCATTTTCATTTTCATATATAAACCAATGATGCTGCCACTACTTCCTTTCCCCCCTATTCATAAAAACTTAACGATTTTTTTAAACTAACAAATGTTTTGTCCCTTTCATTTGAGGGTAAACGTCACAATGATAGATAAAGACATAAAAAATGTTAAGTAACAAACGTTTACGAAGCGTTTATGAATAAGTTAGTCATTAACAATTCCATGCATATTTTTTCATGCATGACAGTAGCTTAAATAAAATCCAAACAAATTTATGAATTTTGAGATTTCAAAGGATTTGACCACCATCAAATCAGAAAGTCGATAGTCAAAGGGCATATTGGTTTGTATGATCTTTTTGGTGGAGGTCTTTATGTGTATATGGAACCACTCCTGTGTACTATCAAACCATGATTAGAATACAATTGGAGGGTAACGTCAGCACACTGTCATTTTATAGACTTGCGTCAAGCTTCATCACGTTACCCAGTAAGTGTATTCTAATCACGGTTTGATAATATGCGTAACGTTCTCTCAGACCGACGATAGGTTTGCCTTTTAATTATTGTTAAATCCCCGATCTGTATGTAAATAAATTGTTATTTGTTAAGCGATCGTAGCCGCCCGTACCCTTCCCGAGGACTATGAACAGCAAAAACACTATTTTAAACATACCTACGTATTTTATAACTAAAATACGTAATAATAATCTTTAATCTTTTCATATATGTTTAAGTTAATTTTACTTCTAAAAAGGATTAAAAATTAAATATTTGAAAAAAAAACACAATATACATACACAGCTCTTAGCCTAACTCATCCTGAAGAAACTTATCCGTTAGAGCGGGCCCACTATATCATCAACAAATATGAGCGCGAGTGAGACAAAACACAGGAAGCATCGAAACTTCTTTCAAAACCATTCCTTTTTCTACGGCCCGGCGTCGACGACGCGTGTTCGAAATGTATTCTAAATTTTAATATAAATCATAACTCGAATTATTTCAAAAGTGTAACTGTTGTTGAAATAAAAAAATAACGGTTAATTGCACATTTAAAAATAGTGAAGTAACGAAACGAAAAATCTGTTTTCGGTTTTAGACATTTTAAACCACATTTAAATTGAGATAGGGTTGTAATTAGCTGTGATGGGCTCTACGAGTTATTTGACGAAACCCAAGATGACTGGGTATAGAGCAAAGAGCGGTTCCAGCGTGGGTTCGGACAAGGAAATCAACGGAAAACTAAGGCGAAGCAAAGTTAGGCAAGTAACTTTTAATAAAACGAAAGATATTTAAACAATTAGGTATATTTTAGCAAAAAACATTTTTGTTTTCATTTTCCCTGTCTATAAAAACCAAATTTGTCTACAGGGACTAGTTTTTAAAAGTTTTTTAATGTGTGTTGATTTAAAATTTAACTAAACGATTTCTTTTTATTATTTCTTAATTATTTTCATTTACTAAAGCGTGTCTTTTGTAATGCGTTAATGATTAAATTAATTATATTAGAAATAAATCAGTTAATAAGTATAGCCTTTTTACATATTCTGTAATCGCTAACAGACAAAAACAGTTTTGGAACAAATTGTGAAAAAAATATCGGCTCTACATTCAACCCTACACGTTAGTTACCTAACCTATTACTTAGTGCTAAACAACTCAAACTACCCATAATCTAAATCTCAATTAGTAACGCTTGAAAAAACTATTCCGATAAGTTCTTAATTAATTCCTTCACCGGTTACCATCGTATCTAATACCTTGTTTACCATACCAACGGTTTCCATGACTACGTGTAATCAATACCGAATCCGAAACCAAAAACCATTGCACACAAAATCCTAGCGCAATGCGCAACCCTGCGCGTTCCAATTTCAAATTAATTTTATTCTTTTGTTTTTAAAATGAGTTCGTTCTACTTTAGAATTAAAACAGTTGTTGAGGTTTGAAATGTTTTGTTGGTAGCAATGAGTTACCCGTATTTTTCGTACAGAAGGCCGAAGCTGGATTATGGATTAAAGAGAGTTCCTGACTACACCGAGCTAGCTTACAAGGAGGCAGTTTCCAAACTGAGATATTTCTTATCTGGAAACTATGTACCTAGCGTAAGTAGACTTCTGATATTTGTTACCTACCTAATAATTAATTTGAGCTGGTATTTTTTATGGAAAAGGGAGGAAAAAGGGCTTGCGGGTAAACTGATGGGAAGTGATCAACCGCTGCCCAAGGGTACCCTTCTATACCCTATAGCCTTAATACTCTAGCACAAAAAGTTTTTAATTGGTCCACATGCATAAGAAAATATATATAGACGAAAATAGAACCTCCCCCTTTTTTAAATCGGTTAAAACGTTAAATTTTGTACCAAATAGAATGTAATAAGTATAGTTAGGTACTTAATTTTTATGAAGAAAAAGAAACAAAGTGATCACAGAAAAGAAAATAGAAAAGTTAAAAATTTAGGTTGCTTTTTGTTTAAACTTTTTGTGAATTCCAATTTTTGTATGTGAAAACTATTAACAAACATGACATGGCCCTTGACTTTCTAATTAGATGATATGTAATGTCAACACAAAGAAAAATCTTCGGTGTCTGGCACTCGAAATTGTGCACCTAGCACGAATCTTCTCGATACGCATTAACTCGGCTACGTAACTAGGTAAGTCTCTCGCCTACGGGGAGAGTCAGAAAAAGACGCACTGAGGTACGTACCCAGCAAAATTGACACGTGTTGAGAAGATTCGTGCTAGGTGCACAGCAACTTCGCAATTGTGTGACAAAGCGAGTTAATTTATTAGGCTCTATTTCAGCCAAAAAGTACCATACAATAAATACCTACCTTATAGACTAACATATACAATTATATATGTACAAATACATTTTTATTTTTTTGAAATGCTATTAAGCTGTGAGTTACGGCCGTAGGCGAGTTTACTAGCAGATCTTAAACTATCACATTGCCATTATGACCTAGATTCGCAGCTACGGCGGCTCCCCGTCTATCAAGAACCTGGACGAGTCCGATCAGGATTTGGATAAAAAGTATTTGGATAAACCGCGGCCGCGCCTCACCGCCAAATACACCTCCTTGTACGCAGACAGCCTCAACAACTATAGCTCGCCGCACGTCAATACTGGTGAGTGGTTCAATCGTCTATGCCGGCGCCGACGCATAGAACGCAGGTTTATGTTTGTACAATAATGCACCAATGGTATTCAAAAGGGAAGTAAGATCCAACAACAGATACTCTTTCATCGTATGGTTTATTCTCAATTAAAACAGAAAAGTCATTTGCCTTTATAGTTTCTGAGGGAAACAAACGATAGCGCGATGTACGAATGCACTCATTCGGAACAGCGCCATCTAGTAGCAAATAGATGAACTTAAAACTACCTTTAACAATGTTAGAGTTGGAAATAATTTCTGTTTCATTCTGACATATCATTGCGTCCTGTGGATTGACCAACACTTGGCTAGCGGACTAACCTGTAAAGCTGGCATAACCTTTCGTTAAAGACTGATTATATCCGCCACCATAGGTTCAACGGCTGACACGGTTATGTATGTCATTATATACGTTTAACGCTAAAGACAGATATGTCCGTCACTATAGATTTAACGTCAAAGACGGATATATCTGTTTCTTTAAGCTCAACGCCCGTTATCTTCTTCCTTCTTACTTTATTCTCTACAATTCTACCCTCAGATGGCGGCACTTCACTTAATGATTGTCGCTCATGTTTTGTCACTACATCTGTGCCGTTTATATGAACAACGAAGATCTAATCTGATCCAGAACATTCGTCGAATCGGCGAGGTGAATTCCTAATTCTAGATCAATTCCATCTTAACTGTTTAGTTCCAGTGCCTCCTCCCACCGCGGCGCCTGCAGACCTGACCGGCGGCACTAACCCTGATGTCGTCCACTTTATCCAGAAGCAGGAGGAGTATATCGAGCAGCTGGAACGGGAGAGCCAGTACTGCAGGGTACAATACCATATATCCTTACAACTATATCATCTTCATTTTAACTCGGGGTTGTGAACTGCTAAATAGTATACTATAGGTTTTTGGAAAGACGTTGATTAGCCACTTGGAGATTTTTATAAAAATACGTACTTACATTACTAACAGTTAAAACCGACATTTTAAAGATTAAAAAGAATCACTTTCCAAGGGTTGATACTGACTCTTAATATCTAATTCTCAAATGCCACAATAACAGCCTGAAGTTACAAGAAGGCCTTTACCACCATCTTTTTCAGGACGAGCTCAACAACCTCTTAGGGAAGGTCAAAGAAGTGATCTCAGAGAACGAGCATCTCCACGAAGCTCAGAAGAACAAGCTGATTTCGCGGATGTTTCACTCACACGGCTCCGAGACTGACGATCTTGATGACGTCGGAGACAGCACAGGCCTGGACAGCGACCATAAGGTATTCCCCTGCTCAGAGGTCTTCTACATCTACTGTGGCCCTAACATGACTGGCCAAGGTTAGTTTATCTCTATCTGCGTCTCTTTCTTATGACACTAGTTAGACAGAGACACAGGGAGGGGTTAAACTAAACCTGGACTGTCATGTTAGGGCCGCTGGTATCAGTGGTATCAGGCGGCATTCAGTAAGTCATCAGTCCATCTTGTTGAGCTTCCTACACAGTGTCTTCCCTTTTTAAATCAAGTGGCAGTCAGCTCTTTATATTGTTTTGTTGATGCCGGTTCAACAGCCATACAGAACAGGTAAGTTAAAATGAGTAAGGCTGTTGTTAAAGAAAGTTAAAGACGTTGACGTTAAGTTAATGGTTAATGAAGCAAAAAAGAAGTGTATGAATAGTTTTATATTTGATGTACATAGTATGTGAATGAGTAAGTTTCGGAAAATAAAAATTACAATCATGTACAAAATTAATTACCTCGTTCTATTCGTTACTTGATCTGCAGTGGCCTAGAATTTGGTTGGTTAGTAAGTAGCTCACGTATTATTGTTGAACAACTTTTTAGCGTTGAGAACACATTCATAAATCCAAAAAGCTCAAAGACAGTGAACAAGTCAATAAAACCCGTGGCACTAAAAAGAAACTTTACGTAGTAAAAGCGTGAATTGTGAGACGGGACACTGCAGTCGGTGATAAATCCTCTTCAAAACTAACTGACACTCGTAAATAAACCTTCTGAAGTCAAATGAGCATCATTTCCAGGCCACGATAACCAAGACACGCAAGCCCAGAGCCCGAAGTACGAGGTTGGAAGGGCCCAATATAGTCTTCGAGTCACGCATAGCCGAGCTCGAAGCGCAACTAGCGCAGGCCAACATCGACCTTAAGAAGATTCAGGTAAGGATAATGATTCACTGATACATGTGAAGAATGCTGAATCATCAAAACGATATAAGGTACACGCGTATACTTTTCATTTTTTTTTTTTTTTTTATGGCTTTCCCATCTCTAAGTTGAGATGGATTTTGCCAATGACGACTTTGACATTAGCCACGCCGCGAGACTATTGTACGGTAAGTAGGTTTTGACGGTTCGAGGGAGGTTTCGGGTAGGTTACCTAAAACAAATAACATTCGCTGTTAGTGACGACACAGACAGTACAGGACAATAACAATTATAAATATATGTACATTGTTTTAAAGTTGAGGGATTGAAAGGAAGTAAAAGTGGAAAAACAATGTAAATTTGATAATTACATACTTATTATTTACAATTTTATATCGTGCGTTTGAATATACTTAATAAGACAGAGAACAAAGGGGGTGTCAGTGTAAGACAAAAGAGTTTGAAAGTTAATAGGACGCGGAATATCTGACGGAAGATCATCATACAAGGAAGAACTGTACTTAGGGCAGCTAAAGAAAATATGGTCCAGAGTGCCATCATCCAATCCGCATTCGCACAGAGAGTGATTCCGCACCCTAATCTTCGCAAGGAAGACTGGGGTGCAGACGTGCCCGAGTCGGAGTCGACAGATCGTGGATGTGGTCCGTTTGTTGCCAGATCTATACCGGAAAAACCAAGGTTTGCGTGGAATCAGGGGTTGAATACTACCATAAAATTTTCCCTTTTCAAGTCTCGAAGTGTCCCATAGCTCTTGCCAAGCATCCCTCTCATCGGATCGAGCGGTCGTTAATAGGTCATATGGGTAGATAAGCGAATGTTCTTGGGATCCTAACTGTATAGCATTTTTTGCCCATGTATCCGCCCATTCATTGCCTTCGATGCCACAGTGACCGGGTATCCAAGCAAGAACCACCTCAAAGCCATTCCTTTTACATTGTAATAATAATTCCTTAATTTTAAGGATTACAGGGAATTTTACCTTACTTTTGAATTGGTTGCTAACTATTGCTTGCAGACAACTTTTACTATCTGTAAATATAATTGTCCTAGCTACTTTATGAGACTCAGTATATGCTATTGCTTCTAGCAAGGCAACCGCTTCGCCTGTAAATATTGAAGTCTGTGGGGGACATTTAAAGGTCAGTACAATTTTGAATTTGGGGACGCAAACCGCCGCGCCAACAAAACTATCCATTGACAATTTAGAGGCGTCAGTGAACACCGGCAGCCAGTCTTGCCATCGTTCTTCAATAGTTCTATGGAATTTTCTGTTTGCCGCTGGATCATCCTTAAATATTCCAAAATCCAAAATTACCTTGGGTGAATGCATCAAAGCATTGTAGTCAGTCTTGAATAAAGGGTTCAAGTCAGTTTTAAAAAGAGGGAAAGATAAATTAGCCAATTTCATATAACTTTTCACTATTCTCGGTGTCTCTTTGTGTGACCAGTAGCTATTTTGGAACACCTCACTGGAAAGAGCCTCTAAGCGAGGGAGTATAGGGTGGTTCGAGAGGCCTGCAGCCTTTAATACGTATCGGTCCGCTAAATATTGCCTTCGAAGGAAGAAAGGTGGATCTAGGGTCTCTACTTGCATGGCGTTCTTCGGAGATGATTTCATGGCCCCGAGAATAATACGATGGCACTTAGCTTGGATGAGGTCCACTTTTTTCAAGGCTAGTTTGCTACAGGGCTCTAATATAAACGATCCGTAGTCAATCTGGCTTCGCACAATCGCATTATATACAAGTTTCTGACAATATGGATGAGAGCCCCACCAGACGCCAGAAAGTGCCCGGAGAACATTGACACCCCTTTCACATTTATCTAATATGTAATTCAGGTGGTGGACTCCACTCATTTTGGAATCCAGAATGACGCCTAAGAATTTGACCCAATCATTATTGGGTATCACTTCACCCTCGCAGTGTAGGTTAAAGTTAGGAATAGATCTTTTCCTAGTAAACGTCACTGTACAGCTTTTGGTTGGCGAGAGCGACAAGCCATGCTCCTCCATCCAATCCTTGAGATAGCTGAGAGCTTCATTCAACCGTGAAGAGGCCGTGTCAACCGATTTTGATGAAACATACAGAACCAAATCGTCAGCATATTGAAGGATGTTACAAAAAGGGGCGACTGTTTGTTCCAGGTCATATGTGTAGATGCTGTAAAGGAGTGGACTGAGCACCGAACCTTGAGGGACCCCTTTCCAGAGTGTTCTAGATTGGTAAAATGAATTGCCATTACGTATTTTAATTGTCCTTCCTGCGAAAAGTTTACATACGAAATGTACGATTCTCTTAGGTATGCTCAGCTGTAGCATCTTTGCTCTGAGCAACGGAAGAAGAACATTGTCGTACGCCGCCGACACATCCAGAAAGCAACCCACGAGGAGTTCCTTCTTGGAGAGGGCGAGGTGGATATCTGAGGTCAGGATACTAAGACTATCCATGGTGCTCTTGCCCTTGCGGAAACCAAACTGACTATCAGCGAGTATCTTCCTATTTTCTACAAGCCACTCCAGCCTATTCTTTACCAAATGTTCAAGTATTTTCCCTATAGTAGCTGATAAGGCTATAGGACGGTAAGAGTTAGCTTCATCCGGATTTTTATTGGGTTTAAGTATCGGTAGTATTACTTGGCTTTTCCACGCTTCAGGGATATCACCAGATATGTAAAATTGGTTAAGTAGTTTAAGAAGGAACTCTTGACTGTATGAATTTAAGTGATATAAAAAGCAATACGGTATGCCATCTTCACCTGGGGAGGTGTTACGCAGTCCGCTCAATACTGACTTTAGTTCGGCTATTGTGAACGCCTCATCAAATGGATCGAACGGAGGTAGCGGCGGAGACAGGTATATCAAAGACTGATTCGGGACAGAAGGAGGGGCCAGTCTGTCAGCGAACTCGTCTAGCCATTTCGATGGGTCGCCGAATGACGTACTATCAAGCTTAAGAGACCCTCGGAACTTTTTAATGTTTTTCCACACTAAGGTCGATGGTGATTTTGGTGACAGGCTCTCACAGAACCCTTTCCAACCTTTTTTCTTTTTGTTTGATAAGAGTCGCTTCGCACGAGCGGAAACTTTCTGAAACTTTATAAAATCCTCCGTACGCATAGATTGATTGTAGAGCTTCTCGGCATGATCCCTATCTTTAACGGCGGCTGTGCACTCTGCATCCCACCAAGGTGGAGAAGCTAGTTTCGGGTTCTGACTCACCCTTTTTTTAGGTATAAATTTATCCGCCGCTTTATACATAATACTTAGGAATTCGGAGTATTCCACTGGCGTATTGCGAGCAGGGCTCAAGGCCTTTAATTCCGAGTCAACATAAAATGAAAATTTTGGCCAGTCAGCTTCTAAAATTTTGTATTTCAACAGTGGTTCTGGTTTGGCAATGGGGGTAACAGATAAAGGTTTTGAAATTATAATAGGATAGTGATCACTCCCGTGCGTCTGATCCAACACCATCCAGGATAATAAAGAAGAGAGACTTGGAGAACAGGCCGTTAAATCTATCGCTGAACGCGGGTTCTGCCCGGGGTATACCCGGTGGGTGGGTGAACCATTATTAATTATACAGACATTTATATCATCAAAAAGGTCTAGAAGGAAGGAAGAGAAAGCATCAGAGTGGTGAGAACCCCAAGTGGTATTATGGCAATTGAAGTCACCCAATATCACAAGAGGTGGGGAAACCGAAAAAAGAACAGTAGATATATCAGGGATAAGGCTAATATTGGGGTGAGGGATGTAAATCGAAACAAAATTAATGTCCATGATTTTTGCCGCTACTACGTTAAATTCTGGGGAATGTGGAGGTAGAGGAATTTGGGAGAAAGGAAAACTTCTTTTGATCAACAGAGCGCATCCCGCTCGGCCGTCATCTCGGTCATCCCGCAGACATGTAAAGCCCGGGACCCTGAAGCGGGCCCTAGGACTAAGCCACGTCTCCGAGATAGCCGCAACCGAGACAGAATGTGCGTTGATTAAGTTTATGAGGTCAGGTTTTTTCGGGGCTAGGCTTCTACAATTCCATTGTAGGAATTGGCATAGAAGAGGTGGAGCCATGGATGTTCGATAACTTTTCTGCAAGTGAGATCATAAGAGGGGCAACGTCGTACGGTAAAACATCTGTCCATTTAGAGATAATGTTAGTTAAAAGCTTGAACAACAGCTCTAATAGGTCTTCATTCGGGGTGACGCGCTCTACTCTTTGGCTTTGGCCAATAGAAGCGTGTCCATTTGGTAATTGAGATCGGGGGGTTTCTATAATTCTCTGATGGGCAAGCCGGTCATATCCCTCAGGGAGGGGGGTCCTAGCCCTTGGGGACTGAAACACTGTTTTCCTGTAAGATGTAGACCTGGGAGGGGTGGAGCGCGCAGGAGTGGAAGATCGTGTAGGAGAGGACTGCCAAGATGATTCTGGAGCAGGTATATACGCGGTTCTAGCGGTATCAGCATAGGATTTCTTAACAGAGGGGAATCTTGCCGAAGCCTCTGTATAGGAGACATTCTGCTCCGACATGACCAACTTAATGGATTTTTGGCGGGAAAATGCAGGACATCTCTGGTCTGTAGCAAAGTGTCTACCATTACACAGAAGGCAGGAAGCATTGTCTTGGAGGACTTCACAGTTTTCACCTAGATGGTTTTGTGTGCATTTATAACAGCGGGCTTCAGAACGGCATTGTTTTTGAATGTGACCAAATCTTAAGCATTTTCTGCATTGGATAGTTGGTAATTGATAAATTTCCACTGTGAGTGATGTATAGAAGGCATATATTTTTTCAGGTAGTGACTGACCCTCGAATGTGAGTGCAACTGACTGGGTTGGCACCCAGGATGGGGTGTTATCTTTAAAAACTTTCCTTTGAAGACGCCGAGCCTTCAGTATTTTCCCACTACCCTCTTTTAAATCCGTAGCATTTACAAACTCCTCCATAGACCATTCAACTGGTACACCGCGTACGAGACCCATACGAGAGACGTTATACGATGGGATAGCTGCTGACAATTTGTTTTGCAATAGGCAAGGGTGAGATATCAAATTGTTAGCACCTTCGGCCGACTTAAATTCTATAGCAACCCTGTTGCGCCCAATTGATTTTATGCCATCTTTCTTAATATCCTGGATTTTATTTTGACTGCATATTAGGCCCACTTTAATAGGGCGTAATGATACTCCTGAACTATCCGATTCGATCACCCGAGACACATGGACCAGAAACGGACCCCTGTCGTCTTGACCGTACGCGCGGGAATCACTCTCCAGTGACGGGTGTTTATAAATATGCGCTATGGATGCGTTTGCGGATTCCAAGTCTATAATGACCTTTTTAGCCAATGGTTCCTGCGAGATTTCGTTATTACCGGCTTGGCTGGACGACAAGGTTCTTTTTCTGTCCCTCACATCTATTTCCATATTTTCAGACGAACTACCGCCATTGTTTTTGTCGGGAGGTTCTTTCCCCTCCATCTAATACGTGGCCCAAAGGCCAAACTTACACTAACACTTAAACACTTACCAAAAATATGACAATAAACCACCACCAACACAATATTAATCAGATATTTTAAAGTTTAGGAAAATAACCTATAAACCAACAACAGACTCACTCGACGAGCTTCTGTCAACCACGCGTATACTTGTAGCATTGGAGATACAAATGACATACTAAATGACGATGAGACGTAACAAATACTGTGTATGACGTGCGTCACACTCGTGAATAGTAAATGCCATGGGACTTGATTATTCCATGGTAAATCTATATGTAGCGTAAATTTGACCTGATTATAGACAAAAACTTTTATCTGTTAAAACATATGAGTTCTGTAAAATCTGTGGTCAAGATTCTATGAAATCTAGGTTTTGTTTTTGTTTAAAAATTAATGCTAGGTACTCTCCTTATTGACTAGTAACTAGCTCTTTAATTATCCATTTAAAACGTCACAAACAAAACGTAGTGTACTCCTGCTTCCCAAGTCCCACCAAAGTGAGGAGACGAAACGAAGTTAAATTCTTATGTACATTTCTTCGGAGAGTTTTTGCTATTTTCGTAATTTGCAAATATTCTTTTTGCAGGAAGAAAACAATGAAAATAAGCGCAAGCTAGCCTCTGGGCTCGTTGACTCAACCTGCCTTGACGGCTTCAAGCGGCAAATTGATAATTTGCAAAGGTACATACATACTAGTGGTACATTCGTCTACAATATTTTCCTTAAGATATCGCTTTATCGTTATTTGCATTTCAATCTAGAGAAGCCTGAGAAGCCAACTCCTAAAAATAGGTCTCCTCCAAAGACTTCCACAACAAATAGTTAGATTCCTTCTGCATGCACCGGTATCCATTGACCTATGCCTTCTAGTTCTACCTTGCAAAGAGTATTTAATTCATTTGTTAATTACCATTACAAGCTGCCCCTGTACTTTCTTGTACTAAGGAAAACTAAAGTACCTCTTTTATTCTGTCACAGAGACAAATCTTCCCTGGAGTCTCAGATAGCCAAGCTGAAGAACAGTCTGGACCAGAAAGATGGTGACTTAGACGGGCGTTACAAACGCGGAGACGTGATCGAGCAGCAGCTGAGAGACGAGAGAAATACTTTGGAAAATGAAGTCCGCAGACTTAAGGTAGGAAATAGGAGCTTACCGTGTAACCTGCATCGATATTTCTGTTTAGATGCAGTCTCTAGTCTTCGTTCGTATTCAATGCTTACAGTGAATTGCCTTCTGTATCGTGATGGTCCCTGAAGCGTGAATTGTTTTTATATTTTAGGAAGACTTGGCATCAGAGCGTGCCAAGATCCGCGAGCTGGTGGGCGAAGGTTCCCGCCGCGCTATACAGGAGCGCAGCGCCGCTGAGCAGCGCTACAATGCGCACTGCGATTCGTTGCAGCACGAGTTAGCTGCGCAGTACGACAGCGTGCAAAAACTGCAGGTCAGCATTGTTCATTCAGGCACAGTCAATACAAGAGTTAGATTGATAAACATTGGCAAGTGAGATTGATTCAAGAAAACATAACCATCGGAGATTGACCTTGATACATAATATAAACATTTCAAAACAATTGTCTAGCTTTTCTCCTGCTCCATTCTGCTCTTATTCGTCTCGTCTCGAACATTGTAAATGACTTGGAAGTTTGTTCATTAGTTGGATCTAGAGCGGCAGCGGCGCGAAGAGAATGATCTCAAGCGCGAACTGTCCATGAAGAACTCGGCTATTGAAGAGCTGAAGATGGAACTCAAGAGCAAGACAGGTATCAGTAATATAGCACAGTTACATCAAAATAAGTGACTCTTTCACGGACGTAGTCTGAGATTGTGGACGCAACATTGCCTAGGGTCTGTAGAAAACAAGAACTTGGTCTAAAAGTTGATCTTGTCATTGTTGTCTGTTAGCATGATTGTTTTTACAACCTTACATAAAGTTAATTAAGGACTCACCAAAATGATGTCTCTAACTACTAATACATAGTCTCCTTAGAATACTACAGTAACCAGAGTTGCTGGCGGCATAGCAATTCCATAAACAGAACGAATAGTCATATTAATAGATAAAATGTCAGTAAGCATTCGATTTTGCACCTACTGTGTCACTTTTTCACAGCATCACTGCAGGCAGACCTGAACCAGGGTCACGCGGAAAAGGCATCCCTTGAGGAAGAGCTAGCAAGTGCGCGCCTTACTATAGAGCGGCACCAGCGTCAAGCCAAGCACGAGACTAACCGTCTCAACTCAGAGGCAATTATCATCATAATCATTACCACCATAATTATTATTATCACTAACTCCATCATCAATGTCATCAAAATTAATGTAAATGTATATGTAAACCATCTTCATGACCATCATTAATCCCAAGTCGAAGTTCCCCTCATTATAATTATTAGTGATTAGGATCAACAATATTGATATCACTATTATAGATAATTTAGTTTCTACCAACCGAAACACACCTCTGTGCTTCAATAAAGGTTATTTTGCTAACTTCGCCCTGTTTATTCTACTTGCCAAAAGAGAAAGTGTTGGCCCTTTAGCGAAAAACACTTATTTTCGAAAAATTACAGATTCAGTCATTACGTCAGCGTCTAGACCGCGCTGATGCAGACCTGGTACACTCTCGCCGCGAGAACCTGCGCCTCACGGAGCAGATCGCTACTCTGGAGAAGGAGGTACACCACCAAGGATATACATACAGACTATCCTTAAACCTGATTTAACATCTAGACCTAAGTATATAGCCCTGGTTTTGGTCAATACGTGTCATGGTATTTTTCAGTATCACCTTTAATTACAAAGCTTGTGGAAAATTTGGTACCAGAGTTATTATTGTCATCAAACAAAAGTACTTACCCATATCTAGAACTCTATTGCATTCTTATTAAAGTCAAAATTGATTGTTTGGTTAAATTCTCCTTCAAGTTGGTTTTTGAGAGATGTATGTTTTAGCTAAAAAATATTTTGTTATAATACAAACTGCTACTGATGATTAATATTTTATTCATTATCCAGTTAAACATGAAGAGCCTGACTCCGAACTCACCTGAGAAAAACAAGAAAGAAAAAGAAATGTCCTCCATGCTGGAATCCATCGACAACAAGCATGGTAAGTTTACTCCACTGTCGGGCACTTTGATCTATTCTAAATCTCTCTCTTAGACCGTTGGGTATTCATCTAATGGGTAAACTATTGATGTTTTGAAATTAACCTAATCTGGCATCTTATTTTTTCTCTCGATAAGTTCAAAACATTCATATTTTACCCTTTCATCTTTATGCATGTTTACTGTATTATGAAAGGGCTTGACTTCAATAGTTTATTCATCAGATTGTTCTATAAAAACAAAATCACGTTCTTCCCCTGTACAGCAATATCCTTATCCACATAACCTTTTAAAGTGACAAAATTCTATTTGACACCAGAATAGTTTGCGCTGGCACCTTCGCAAAATGAATTTCAAAGTTAAGTTGGAACATTTGGTCCCGCAGCTAAAACGGTTGCTGAGTTGGAGTCCATGATTCATTCACAAAACAGTCTGATGGAGAAACTCACCGGAGAATGTCGTTCGCTCACAGACAAGCTAGACGACGCAAACCGTAGGCACAAGTACGAACAATTTTAAACTCTAAATGCATGATCATTTCACATTATTATAAAATACCTACTTGAACTGATTCAAACTGAAAGTGCTCAATAATGGCATTGTTGATAACGGGACACAGCTCCAGGTACAAGACGAGCCACCAAAGAGACGCATTCGTATATCACGTCTTTTAATTGAAGTTAAAAGAACACGGTGAAGTATTTTAAAATTCTATAAACGAAAGTGAGATGACAAAAAGTGATCAAAGGCCTGATTTTTCAGTTTGGAACGGGTTTACTGCACTTTAATCTTTTTCACGTTATCATTACCCATTAAATTAGAAATGATTTTAACGTCGTGCTGTGTTTTTATTGGTGGCAGGCAGAGCGCAGTGTCGCAGCCGTGCAGACGAACCAATCAGAACACAGCGCGACCGCTCAAGCTCCCGCGACCGACCTATCGCGAGTCGCCGTTCCAAGCGCCGCTCAGGAAAAGAGTCCGATTCGTCGAATAATTACGCGCCAATAACCATTGGCCCGTTGACGACCAATCAGGATCTCGAAAACGAGAGAGGAGAAAAGATATATAACCTACCGCTGATGATTCAACAACCCTTTTTACGAGAGAAAAAGGAGCCAATCAAAGTTGATATAAGCGTGAAATTAATACCTAAACCAAGAAAGAAAGACAGAAAAAGACGGGAAGCGGTAGTAGAAGAGATACAGTCAGATGCTAAAGGTGTTAAAAACACTTTTAGCATGGAGGTCACTGATAGCGATGTTCAAATTTTGAAGAAGACCGAAGAAGTTATCGAAAGTAAAGTAGAGAGTAGCGATAGTGAGCTTAAAACTGAAGACAAAGAAGATATTTCTGAAATAGTAACTGAAACCAGCAAAATTGATGTTGCACCTAGTTCGTCTGATTTACACGATAACAAGGGAGATATTCCTGAAATAGTAAGCGGAGATAACAAAGTTGATGTTGCACCTATTTCGCCAAATTTACACGAAGAAGTTAAGGAGCAGTCGAAAGCTGAATTCGAATTGCCAGAATGTAACAATGCTAAAGATGAACAACTAGTACATGATGTTGCAAATCCAGAGAGTAATGTTAACGACGAACAATCACCACCCCAGATTGATGAAACAATGCAATCTGAAAACGATGATGAGCAAAAAGAAATAAATGAAAAAGCCTAGAGAATTTCGGAAATAAGCGACACGTATACTATCCGTGACTGAATATAAAAGCGAAAGATTTTGGTAGAGTTTGTGCAATTCTAGGTGTTTAAGGTAGTAATCAAATTTTAGGATTTGAAAAATTAAATTTCATAGAAATTACGAAATAACTTAATTAAATCACAGCTTTTTTTGCAAAATGTATTTATTGGTGTGCAATATTAGATGTAAACTGAATGTTGAAATTCTTTGTTAAGCTATTTAGTTGTTCAATGTTGAAAATTTTCTGAAAACTGTTTTTAGTAGGTATATTTAATGGGTAATGATAATATTTATTAAAGAGTGCAATAAATGTAATAAAATTCTGTAGTTTTTTAGTCTTACTACTTTCAATAGATAAGTACTATTATTTTCGTTGCATAATGAGCTGGACTTGCCTTTCGCATTGTTAATGATTTTCCATCTTTAGCATTTTAATAAAAACAATGGGAGATCTAATGATACTAATGTTTATAAATTATAACTTAATGGGTTCTAATTGATAGTTTTCAAAACCATTATACTTATTGAACTATAAATATGGGAGGAACAATGTTTCAAATGCACCTGTTTTGACAAATTTAGTCAAAACTAAATAGAAACCAGCGCATTGGATTTGCAATAACAGGCTATTTTTTATTTCATTTGAAAACGTTACCTCAAAAACATGTCCAGCTTATTCAGTCACATAGTTTTCACGATCTCATTAAATTTTTCAGAGCGGAAAAAACACACTTGCTTTGCAGGAACGCAGAGCTTATGAGAAAACTGCGAAATCTGTGGTGTTCCCATAAGAAATACTGCACCACTACCATCGCACGAAGTTACACGCCACTCAGTGGCTACCCCAATAGCTCTTATGACTTAGATCGCACTTATTACACTTCGACACCTTATAAAAATAGATTTAGACGAGATGACAAGGAAGATTTGCTAAGCAAGAACTTTAGTGACTTATCAATTGATAGAATTGATTCTGATGAAGATCCGGAAAAGGTAAGAGGCTTAGAGATTTGATGTTGTGGATTTTGATCTGGTTGCTAAGGTAGTTTTACGCGTAGACGTTGTGCATGGTAGGAGCGAAGTGCATGATATAGTAGATTGTTCAGATTGATAATTTATGATCTATACTATTTCAAACCTTATCTTCATGCCTCGCAAACATAAAATCGGCATTAAACTCTAGGTTAGTCTCTAGACAGCAATGAAAATAGAATATTGTCCCTCACGTTACTTTATTAACTTAACATCCCGAGTATTCATCTCTGTTCTTCTCAGATTTGTAATTTTTGACATTTTCTATCTAAATATCTCTCTAAATTAGTAGAGTTTTGCACTGGTGTGTTGTGAGTGTGCATCACGAGTTCTGATTCAGGGCGGAACTGGCAACTCTGCAGCGTCAAGTAGACAGCCTGGGGCGCTCGCTGCAGCCCGCCACGCCTAGCGCACGCCAAGGTAAGCAGCATGTCAAGGATAATCATATGGACATTTTCATCTTCCCTATCTTTAACAAGTAATATTACAATCATTACCACTACCACCAGTTCTTATCAGTGCCACTTACTATCCTATCATAAGAAACTAAGAAATAACAGAATTAGGGTGCTCAAAAAAATCGCACTGGAAGTGCTCTATGTTACAATGTCGTTTTTACCTTATCTTGAGTATGTACCAGCTAAATAATACTTGTATTGGTTTCTAGATCATAGTAATAGATACTGCTTTAATTTTTCTTTAAGATGGTTTATAATTCAGTCATATTTGGCTAATACCTAAATGTTTGTCATTTCCAGCACCAGCCTCGCACCTACCCGCAGCAGACAGAAATGTACCAAGTACAGCCGGTGGCAGACCAGACCATCCCCGAGTTGACTCCCCCGGACACGCCGACCAGCCTGTCCCAGATCTCCACGACCAAGGAAGAACCTTAAGCAAACAAGCCTCTAGGACCTCTCTCAAACATCACACTCCTGACCCCGTAGCAGAAACAAACATGCAAGTAAGACATGACGACATTACAACACCAAATCAAGTTGATGATAGTGTAATGGAACAAGATGAAATCGTTAGTGATGTCAATGCACATGTTGCTAGCAAAGGTGATTACGTAGAAAAAGAACCCGTAGAACACAGTCAAGAGACATACGAACATGAAGCTGTAGAGCAACCTGTAGCACACAATCAAGACTATGAACACGCAGGACAAGAATACGAACAATCTGACCAAAATTACGTAGAGAAAACTGAGCCATATTACGCTGAAGGAGAGGAATTACAAAATGAAGGTTATGATCCAAGTTATCAACAGAATTATCAAGAAGGGCAATTTGAAAATTATGAACAGTATCCACAGCAGCAATACACAGATCCCAACGCTCAGTACACTGAAGGACAGTACGATAACTACGCAACAGATGGTAATTACCAACAAGAGTATGATCCTACGCAATTTGCCGAACCTTCTACATATGTTGAACCTCAAACTCAGTACGAAGCACAACAAAATGCACCAATCGAACAAGAAATAGCACCTACGGATAGCAAAAGGAGTAATTCTCCAGAAAAAGGCCAGAGTTAGCAATCTTAGTTTTTGTGCAATAAATTTGTTTTGTTTT
This sequence comes from Ditula angustiorana, assembly GCA_963691745.1. NCBI lineage: Eukaryota > Metazoa > Arthropoda > Insecta > Lepidoptera > Tortricidae > Ditula > Ditula angustiorana. Next base: position 6,107,520 of record OY829496.1, on the reverse strand, counting down.
TTATTTTATGATGTGTTGTGATAGTTTAAATTACGATAGTAGGCGCTTTTGATGTTAGTTTCTTTAGATTGTATAGAGACACGATATTTTGCTCAATACAAAGAAAGTAATGGAATTTATTTTTAGTTTTTATTCTTTATTTTTTCATTTTCCTTACCTCAATTATGCTTATATATAAACGCAAAGCGTTTAAGACTTCGATTTGCGGAAATTTGGCTCACATGAATCTACACAGTGGCGTAACTGGCGTAGCTTGGTGGCCATAGGCCCTGGGACAAAAAAATGGGTCCTATAGTCAAATTATATTAATAGGTAGGTATGTAATTCTAGTGGTCGGAGAATATTTGCGAGTGGGATAGTTAGAGTTAGAGGGATGCTGGCCAGGGTCCTGAGCTTGAGGGCCCTGGTACACGGCACTGTCTAGTTTAGTTTAGTTTAACCCCTCCCTGTGTCTCTGTCTAAGTAGTGTCATAAGAAAGGGACGCAGATAGAGATTAACTAACCTTGGTCAGTCATTTTAGGGCCACTGGGCAGCTACGCTACTGAATCTACAGCTAGGTCGCGATTTATATGAATCACGAGTATTGTCCCAAAAACAGATGAAGCAAGACTCAAGTGGCCCTAACATGGCGGCCAAGTTAAGTCTACTTCTAAGTGCTTCCCTTTCTTGTGATACTAGTTAGACTAAGACACAGAAAGGGATCAATTAAACCTGGACCTGTATGTAAAGACCGCTGAATAACAACATTAATACCTATTAAAAATTCTATTTTTTAGCTAAAGAGTTAACTTAAACACTTTTTATTATAATTTGTTTAAGCGACTAGGAAAACTGTGTAGTATTTTAGAATATCAATTTAATAGTTGATAAGGAAACAATAATTAGTGTTCGATTAGCATTAGTCACGGTTTGGACAATCTTTGATAAAAGAAACGCTGGAAACCAAACTGCTGTGCAACATGATATTCTTGCTGGTCCTTTTACTGGCCGCGGATCATAAAGTATCACGAGTAAGTATTTAAGTGGATTCATTTAAAGTTGGGAGTTTATCATTATAAGTCTACTGACAATTAAGAGAACTTATCATTAAAATTTATAAAGCTACCTGACAATCTTATCAGCAAAACGTAGGTAAGGATGAGGTACTTATAAATTAGAAATATATGACTAATGTGTTTTCCTTCTGTAAAGAGCATTACCTACGCGTAAAACTAATACGTACGCGTACCGTACCCCAAACAAAGCAGAAGTAAATAAATCTAAATGTAAGAAGTTCTTATTTTCAAAATGTTGTTCGTAAAGTTTATGATAAGATTTTTTTTTTACTTAGGCTTCAACAGTTGTACCAACAGCAGAAGTAACAGAAACTAAAAGAATAATACTATCCAAGAAGATAGACAACGATACTAAAACCATTGATAACAAGCAAACAGTAATAGAAAAACCTGATGTATACCTTCCGAACGATGAAACTGTGAAAGGGAAACATCATCATCTCACATCTGAAGAAGTCTATGACAAACCTAAGAGAGAAAGAGAAACGGATAAAGATTTTGTGAAGACTGTGATACAAGAGATTTTGTCGTACGATAAATTTAAAGATTTTTTATTACGACACAATAATGGTAGAAAAAAGCATAAATCGCATCTTGGAATTGACCAAGGTTACGATGAAAATGAATCATCAAATAACGCTGATGCCAAGGTAAATACATCAGTTGTAATTATTATTTCATTTATCGAACTTTATAGTAAGATTACGTAATATACTATTGCATACTCGCAGGTATATTTTATTGCGGAAATAAAGCTTTCATCCTTTTGACCTTTTGAACACAATAACTGGTTAAAAAGAGATCTACTTAATGCTATTCGCGACAAAAGCTGGTGTTAGCACACTGCCCTGGGCCTTTAAGGTCGCTAAATTTTCCATCCCTATGCCTATCTGTGTGCTCGGTGAATATAACAAAATTTTAATTTCATATTTATTGAAAGAAGCTTCCACGAAGAATCACAATTTTACTATAATGGTTAGGTGGGAACATTTTGCTCGTTTAGAATAGTAATAACAACATAAAATAAAAATTCAGTATAAATTATACAGGATCCGACAGATTCAGCAAGTGACGAGCTAAAATATGATAAACTAAAGGTAAGCATAAGGCAAATTAAGTTCATATTCACATTTTACACATTCTATTTTTAAAATGATGACCATACGACGATGGGTTGGGCTAAGATTGGGTCATATTATATGCATTTGTGGTCTTCAAAGGACACTGAACAATGTCCAAGTACATAAGTATAACTTATCCTTAAGTATATTCAACTAGTTTCATAAGAAGAGTGTTTACTAAGGGATAACAAAACTTTACTAGTCATGTTAAGTCGCTGGATTGTTTTACACATACGGAAACTACATAAACTCATAACCTGTTTCTCTTTGGCAGAGCCCAGAGAACGGCATTTAGGAGTAAATGCCGTTCCATGGGCAGAGAGAACCAGAGATGCTAGTTTTACTTCTTCCGAATTCAGATATTCCTAATTGCTAAATAATATTTCTCAGTCACTTTTACCGAGACCACGAAAGCGGCTGAAGATGTTTCAATCACACCACGTAAGTTGGTATCAAATACATACATACACATTAACTTCAAACCTGGTGGTGGTATAAAAATTAATAGTGGTATTTCACGTTATTCAGGTACTAGAGAGACATAAGAGAGTACCAAAACAAGCTGGAGAGGAGAGAGACCCATCCACAGCTAATTCTTTTACAGATATTTTAATCGAACTCTTGAATATCCTAAGACATGGAGACAAAAAACATGACGAGGTAAAAAAAAGCCTAGGCATTATGGCTGCGGCATTAACAAAATATCTACAACAGTCTAAAGTAAATGAAAATGATAAAATTGAATTGAAAGGCACATTAGTAAGTAATGAAGAAGACGTAGCAAAAGAAGAAATTGGCGTAGAAACTGAAGTAAGCAAGCATATTGTAAATCGTGTAATATCAGAAATTAAACAGTTATTATCAACACATAGAGGCAAATCTAAATTATACGTCAACCGAATTTTAGACGTTATTACAAAAAACCAAGTGCCTTTAATCTCGTATTCTGATGAAGCTTGTAGGAAATCCAAAATGGAGTATTTGGTCCATGCTATTAATACAGTATATCAAAGATATTTAACAAATTCAGAGTGTGAAGGTGAATACCTAGATACAGAATTAGATGGAATTGGTTGGCGATCATCGAATAGAATATATAAAACAATAAAGAGAGAATTTGCGTCAAATACTGAAGATAAATACAGTTCTGGTGAGGTTCGATTCCCGTATTCTTCTAAGAAAGACCGATTGCCTGGTGCTACTTATGAATCTTCAGGCGAAGCTAGATTGATTGATAATTTTGAGGACAGCCGATATTCGAAAATTAAAAAAGTGAAAAGATTATTGAGAAATAATCGTGTTAAAAAATCAAACAGAAATGACGAGCTAATGTCAAAGGATCTTACAAATAAAAAACTGTTGCCTATTGTAGAATTAGAGTCTGAAGAAGATAAACGTGATCCAAACAAAGAATTATTAGATAAATATATTAAATCACGTCTGCTACGGACTTTGCGCTCACTTATAGTTAATAAGTCAGATCCTTACTATGGTGAAATTGAAAAAATTTTCATAAAACAAGGTCGTACTTATTCAGCACTAGATTCCATTCGCCAAGTTTGTGAAAAAATTGCATCTGTACAATTTTTGCACTCTGTCGAAGCTATTGTTTGGAGATTGTTACAAAATACAGATTGCATACCGGAAAATATTTTGAAAACTCTTAAAGAGAAAAAGACTATAGAGCCCATAACCTTAGACATTACTGAAAATCAGAGACAGCTGAAAGTAATGAATTCACTCTCTTTACAAGACTCTTCAAAAGATGATTCACTTGATTTTAGTGAAAACGTGAACCCAAGCTATGAAAAACACATAAAATACATTGTTGGGTATAATAGTGGTGACAAAAACAGTAAAGAATCTAATTCTAAATCAGCAGCAATAAAATTCAAACTTGAAAATTTTTATATTCCTGTTTACAAAATAAGCATACTAAAAAGAAAACATAAGCGTTTCCAAGATCTTACGCGTATACGAAAGATACTAGAACGTAAACAGTTACAAAATATTTTCGGGTTTGGTAAAATTAACAATTTAAAAACTATTAAACAAAAACTTAAAGACTTGAATGTTAGTGAGTATAAGAAATTGATAAATAATATTCCTGTTGTTGAAAAACTGCTGAAAATTATTTACAATAAATTGCCACCCGAACTACACACTGTTTTTAAGGTCCTTAAACCAAGCGTAACAAAAATTATGGATGACGGAAATTTTAGTGTAAAGAATTTACCTTCCTTGATTATGGAAGCATTTACGAAAGGTAAAGGAAAAGACCTTCTTGAAATGATGGCCAATAAGTTTAAAAATAAAAAATTAAAGAATGCTGTTAGAAAATTTAAAAAGCGTCATGATAAAACAAAATTAATCAACATTTTAAGGAAAGTTAGTGAACTATATCTACCCGCAGACAATCAGATAAACGATTCTGACTTGCTTGTGGGTCAAGATCAATTAAAAGCAATTACTAAACCAGTTCAAAGCCCAGATAGCTTGGTCCATGTAGAATTAAGCTCTAGCGTTGAAAAAAATGAAAAACCCGTGGTTGAGTTAACTTATGTAATCAATTCACCACCTGTAATAATTTACAAGCCAAAATTTTATGTAAAACATAATATATCCTACGACCAATATTTGAAACATATTAAAAATATTTATAACAATGATACACTATCAACTAGCAATGAAATACAATTAGTGAAAGTTATTAAGAAGGAAGGCAATGTCAGTGAAGTTTTTTACGAAGCCGATATCCCTAATGGACCAGTCGAAATAAACAAAAAATCTCCTATATTGAAGTTATATACACAGTTTCATAATTTAAACGAGAGTATCGATAAAGATACTTCGTCGGATGAGAAAAATAATAAAAATGATATCAATAAAGGTACACAAAGGAAAGAAGCTTCAAATTCTATAGAAGCAATAGCAAAGGAAAGAAGCTATCCTACTAATAATGCACCTTTTATAACTTTAAGTAAAACTAATGAGTTTAAACCTAAAAGCGTTGGATCGGGCTCAAATTTAGAAGAAACTGCCAACAATATACTAAAAAATTATGAAGTTGCATCACAGCAAAATGAATCGACATTAGAAGAGTCCGCAGAGATGGTGAACAATATAACAATCCATAAACCTCCGTTGAAGAGTGAAGTAGTCATTGACAGAGAGGGAACAATATTACGGAACAAGCCAATAGACAGGCCAAACTACAGTAACAGACATCGTCGGAAGTCTCAAAATAGGAAGAGGAAGGCGTATATTAGCAACTAAATGGGTAAGTTAGTACTTCAAACCAAGGATGGACACGGTGCAAATTATAAGGTGGACTTATTAAGGAACCAGTAGGCAAAGCAAACATTTTTGTGGGTAGTGCAACACAATACAATAATTTACACGGAATAACCCGTTAGCAGAGTGGATGGTGAGTAAGGTACCTACTTGACTGCTTAGAAAGGTATCTGTGCTTTAATGTCAGCGATAAAAGCTAGCGTGCTAGCTGCAGTCTTAAAAGCGGTGCCAAGAAGTAGGTATTTGCCGAAACTCATTTAATATAACCGAATATGCTCAATTAAAGTATTTGAAGGCGATATTTTGAACTTCGTATCCATCATGCAACTAAAATTTTTAAACGCAAACAAAGAAAATTAGAATTATCTACACAAAAAACTAGTTCTATTTAAGACAATAAGATGTCAATAGTCTAGTGCACACAAGTTGTGTCCTTATTTGTTATGTGAAGGTTATTTGTAAATTAAAATATGCCCCTAAATAGTTTTTCTTTTTATTTCATCTCTGTGTTCAGATTTTGACAAAATATCAACTAGGTATATATCAATCACACAATATGTATATGCCGACTTCCACGAGGCTTGTGCTCATATTCTTAGACAATTTAGCCAAGTGACCTCACAAGGCACGCATTCCCCTCTGCCAATGCATATGACCTAAAACCGTGAGTTAAATCATAACGGTTTATAAAAACCAGTTCGCCGCGATATCGTGTGACATTTTGCTTTAGTCCGTATCGCGAAAGCGATCTCTGCGAAAATGGTTAATCGTGCTGTATTTACCTTCAAACGGCTATCAAAAACTTCAAATTTCACTAAAGACGGATTTTTTTTATCACACGTTATTAATTTTCTTCACAATTAATTTATTATTTACAACACCAAAAACATTTTAAATGAATAAGCTTTTTTTCTTTTCTTTTCTTTTCTTTAATGGCGGCCACGAGGCTTGTGCCAATGTCAGTATTGAAGAAAATTGTTCGGTGTGGGCCGTAAGACCCCCCCCTCCCCCGTCAGGTTATTAGCCATCGGCCAATGATATCCCACCATACAGGCTAAGAAATCATTGACCGATGCCCAGGGTGCACCGGCCCAAGCACTGCTCTTCCCCCCGGAGAAGTCCATAAGGGAACCGCAGCACTTGGGCTCACGAGGAGGAAACCCGACACGCACCCCATGAATAAGCTTTTTGACAGACACAACGTAAACATTTCAAAATTTGACATCATGTTTTTTTTTTTTTGGATTTTATGGCCTGGTATTTGACATCATGGCATTCGTGGCAGTGTTGCCGACAGCATGTTGTGATTTTATTCGGATATCTCATCTGGAGACTTCCGATACTGTTTACAGTTTTCGGATTTTTCCTTTTGAGGTATGGAACTCTGAAAATATAGTAACACTCGAAGTCCGGGACTATAAAGTGTAATTCCTGGACACGGGACAAGACACGTCATTCCAGGACAATCCCGAATTTCCCAGCCATCTGGCAACACTAGACCCGTCTCCCCCCGCTAAATTTGGCAGAAAAAATTGTTAGGTGATAATACGGCTTGGCATCTCAATGTTAAATACTCAAAGGCTCATATTAGAATACAATTTACAAGGGTCGAATGAACCAAGGTTTCGGCCTTGATTTATTAAAGCATATTATTATTTGTACGTTATACATGGTTGCATGGTCTAAGTACTTTTGCCATTGCAGATTTTGCGAAAAAAGACGCTTGGTTTGAAGTTTGTTTGACGTATGACGTCATGTAATTTGTGTTTTGGTTTTGAATGTAATTTGTTTGTCATGTGATTTAATTTAATTAAAATTAACACGGAACACAACGTAAATCTATAAACGATTAGTGCACTAGAAACCTCTCTCTATTATTTACCTACTACCACGCTCCTAGAGCAACAAATTGAGACAACGCTTTGAGGTTATGTTTATTGTACATTGGTAACCAAAATAAACATATTCCAAGATGGTTTGTGAAAAATGTGAAAAGAAATTAGGGCGTGTTATAACCCCGGACCCTTGGAAGAGCGGGGCGCGGAACACCGTGGAGTCTGGGGGCAGAAAAGTGGGAGAGAACAAAGCGTTGACCGCAAAAAAAGGGCGCTACAATCCTTATACGTCGAAGTTTCAGGAGTGCAAGTAAGTCCTAATCATAAAACCTGGGTACCTATTTTACCGACTAACTACTCACAGACTATTAGTTTCTCAGAATGTCATTTTCTTCAAAATTACTATTTCGGAATGTTTATTTAAAATACTAGCAAACCGCGCCGGCTTTGCACGGTCGCAATTAAGATGTAAGGTACAGTCAAAGAAATCCAAACACGTACCACTGTAGAACCTAGTCGAAGAGACATACGCTGACATTTGTATGACATAGCATGACATTTAACAAGTGGCATCATTGCGACAGGATTCTAAGGTGGTACATGAATGTATTTCCCCTAATGTACATAAAAAATTCTAAATGACAGTGACAACCATATCAAAGCTGTTGCATGGTTTAGGAGTAAGCATCTGAAGATATATGGACAGACATACAGCAACTTTATTTTATAGTATGCAAAGAAACCTAACGTAAGGGCACACTGTTGGTATCTAACATGTTCCAAAATTGCCTTCTATGAATCGAAAATGGTGCTTAACAAAACAAATGACAATATTTCCGTAACAATGATGGGTTTCTTCCCATTCAACCTAGATGTTAGATATACCTTAACACATTCACTGCCATGTACTGTAATATGCTACACTTGTAGCTCGCATTAGCAGTTTAGGGTATATTTTCAAAATGTAGATGTTTGGTCGACATTGGTGTAACTTGTATGGCGCGTCTTTTGTTTACTAAATGTTGGTAGCAATGGTAGGGGGTAAGCGCATCTGCGAAAATGTGTGTTTTCTAAGCAGCAGGTACACTCTTAAATTACCACCGTTTCCAATTTTTTTTTACCAAAATAATGCCATACAAATTACATTGCAGGTCTGGAGTTCGAAAATATACCCTTTACCGCTATTTAGCGAATATCCTCTACGAACAGATACCATAAACTTGCTAGATGGGTAAAACGCAGTAAAATTTTAAAAATAGGGCTACTTTGATACATTAAAAATCATCATTAAATCACTATAGCCCTTATAAAGCAAGTTTTGGTCATGTCTAGCCATGATGACATCAACTGTTTTTTTTTATTGCTATTGAAACTACTTTTTTTAATATTCTTAAACACTTGATATTAAACTGTGCTACTTGATTACACAACCAGCATATATTTTGACTAAAATAATTTTTATTTGTTACCTGTATTAAAATAACAATTTCATTTTCTCAGAATCTGCCGAACAAAAGTGCACCAAGTGGGGTCCCACTACTGCCAGGCCTGTGCGTACAAGAAGGGGATCTGTGCCATGTGCGGCAAGAAAATATTGGACACTAAGAACTACCGGCAGAGCTCTACGTAGACAAGTTTAGAGGTTATGGTCAAAGGAGGCCCATTTTATTAAGGGTTCGTCCATTAATCATGTGATGTTTTTTAGCATTTTGAACCCCCCCCCTGGTGATACGCGATAAGTTTTTTTTTAATTCTTTATTTAGGGGCTTTGATCAGAATTGAACATGACAGCCCCATTAGAAAACAATACAATTATATACAAAAACACATCAAAGATCCACAACACAAAAAAAACTGTTTTATCAAACATTTGTACAAACACCTAGCTGCATCACTAGTTGGTTCAGATAAAATCGATTGCAATGATCCCACATTGAAGGAACCAAACCCAAATTGCGCAAACAACTTGTCTCCAAATCGATAAGTTTAAGACTAACCCCTCTCCCCTACCCAAAATCACGTGTTTTTAGTACAAAGTCCACACTGCTTTTCAAGTCGCGCGGTCAGCCAAAAAATAAATACACATGTTATCTCACTACACCCAAATCCCCCGTTGTGATGTTTCGTGATTTTTGGTTTCCCCCCTTTTGAACCTCACTTGATTAATGGACCATCCCAAACCTAACCAAAACCTAAAACTATTTTGTTAACTTAACTAAGTTACGCTATAAGTTTAAATAGATACTATTTCTGTGTCGATAATTGTTTGCCAGGGTTGTTTAATGTTTTCCTGTTTTAATGAGTAATTATAAAATATCTATTCATTTTCTATAATTTATATTTCATAATTTTAAATTCCATAAGGTTTTACATTGTGTATTTTTTATTAAACAGTACCTATTAAATGATAAAAGAATGCCATAAATTCTTTCAGAAATAAGTAGCTACAAAAAACCTCATGTGATCTATTGATGACAAGAAAGAAAGTTTCTTATAGAAAGAAAGTTTTATATACATTATCAACATTATGACAATGACTATTACAACAGTTGTATTAGTTATGGTATGTGACATTTATGTGATCAGATATTATAGTAAATAAATATTATGGTTCATGTCCATTATGTATGACTAATGGAATTAGATTAAGTCAAATTATGGAAAACGGAGGTATACACTGTAACATGAATAATGGAAACGACGCTTAGTCCACTCCACGAGTGGTGTCATTCGTGGGATCGGTACTCTAAGAGCACTTTTAAGTACTCTGTGCTAACTATATCGACAGTGGAAAGGAAAAACGCTAAAGCGCCATTTCTTACCAAAATGAGTTATATATACCATTCTACTGCTTTTTTCTGCCTTGATTGGTATGGTATGTACAAGGTTATTGGTAAGTCGACCTTTTCCTGTCAACGGATTATAGGGGGGGTTGTTTGCAGCAAAAAAAGTCAAGTGGAAATTTACTGAAAATACTTTAAAGTCATGAAATAAGAATTTTCCATACTAATGTCGTAAACTAAAATGATCAATATCTCGGAAAGTAATAATTTTCAGACAAGGTATCACCATACCTTTTTGTTGCTAATAACCTCCCCCATAACCGACAGGAATAGGTCGAGTTACCAATAACCCAGTATAACTCATTTTCTTCCAAAGTGGCGCTTTTGCGTTTTTTCCTTACCACTATCGAATTATGAATTAAATCTATTAGAAGGATCTCTGTATCCTTTACAATGTCAATATGAAAAGCAAACAGATGGAGGGGATAAGGTGTCGCTGCCATTACTTTTTAACCAACTTCAAATAAGGAGGAGGTTCTCAATTCGACTGTTATTTAACCTGTTTATGTAATTTCTACGTTTATTGTCAATAAGTATCAACTTTGAAGTCCGTCTGTTCTTAATTATAATAACTGTAAATAATAGAGTTACGTTTATTTATAGATTTGTTGCAATAAACAACTTTATAATTATAATGAAATATTTTTTTAGTCTTTCCTGCCGCTTTGATATTACGTATAGTTGCAGGCAAACAACTTGAGCATAAATCGAGTGGAGAGGTTATGTTTGCGCATACACATTTGTACTAGAAACGGCTACTGCGCAGTGCTCAAGTTGTTTGCCGAGAACTGTAATTTCAGATCGCTAGGCTCCACACATTAGCAAACATCGAATTTAGTGGCTCTAATACAACTCACAAGTTAATTCCTATTTTATTCTGTTTTTTAGTATTTGTTGTTATAGCGGCATCAGAAATACATCATCTGTGAAAATTTTAACTGTCTAACTATCACGGTTCATGAGATACAGACTGGTGACAGACGGCCAGCGGACTAATTCAAATTCAAATTCAAATCATTTAATTCAGGAGCTGGTCCCATAATATGTTAGTGACAATTGTTGCTTACAAAACTATGTTAGTCGGCATCTATTCGAATTACAATTACTTTGCATGTCAATTAGTGGTAACAATAAAAATAAAAACAATAAAAGTTAAATGGAATGTCATAGTAAAATAAATAGAATTAATCATAATTAATAAAAATAAAAATTGCATAAGGTTAATTAATACATTTCTATAACATCAAATTAAATTAAAAAAAAAATAATTTAAATAGAGTTCCGTTTCACCCTTTGGGTACGGAACCCTAAAACTCACTCCACAGGTTTAACGACTCCCTGCTGAGACCTCTCTAGGCCTATGCACCTATGGCCCTAACATGACTGGCCAAGTTTAGTTTGCGGCCCTTTCTAGTGACACTAGTTAGACAGATACACAGGGAGGGGTTAAACTAAACCTGGGCTGTCATGTCAGGGCCGCTAGTGTCACACGGAAGGGACTCACATAGAGATGAGTTCAAAAACTAAACGTGGCCGGTCATATCGCCACATGCATGCAGGACTTCGGTTAATAACATTGAAGTAAGGTATGAAAAATTAATACGATAAAGTCATTCCAATCAAAGTTTAATTAAATAGGTACAACTTTAATTTCACTGCTTGATTTAGTGACCACTGTGTGTTGGCAAGTCATATGGAAAGATAAGGTTGAATAGGCCAAAAAATGTCTGCTATTCATGTTGCAGTAACTGCAATAATTTTCGTACAAATTGTGAGTATTTGTTCAAAAAAATTGTCAATGTAGATTATTCTTTACTCTTTTTCTTGGTTTTGCGGCGTAAATTACGTAGAGACTCTATACTTAATAGTCGACCAAGAAATTGCTTTTCGACCGTATTACAAAGGGGTAAGGTTTAAAAGTGGTCAAGCAATTACTTGGTCGACTATACATTTTGCTAGCTACTAAGCCCTTGGCTATTCTATCCGCCCGTTTCTGGTCTTAGATTCTTCCAACCAACTCGGCTACAAGTAATAAAGCAAATTTTCTCCGTCTGAAGTTTCAGGGGGCGCCAAAATTACAGTTTAGGTACCTATATAAAAAGTATAAAGACTGGCAGAGAACGCCTTAAGGCACTACGTCCGCCATTTGTACATTTAAATGTATTTTTTGTTCAATAAGATTAAATACATAATATGTTTTGAACTATTTATCTCAAACGCTGGAGAGAGCGCAAGGCCCCGTAACTCCTGGCCGGCCAATTTCCGTTTCCGATCCTTGGACTTAGAGAAACTTACCTACGCAACTTAATATGAAACTCTACTTACCTTATACGCATTTTCTAGGCCACGGCGTCGAACGAAGCCCAGGACGCTTTAAAAGTCCAAATAAACGATGCAAAACATGCAAAAGACTTCAAAACTCTTCTCAACTCAATAGTCAATGTGAACAAGGAGAGGTACGACACTCTGAAGAAGATGACCAATCTTCAGCAGTTCCCTGCGTACCCTCCAAGAGCGGCGTTGAGATATAAAGACTCGGAGCAGGACAGCAGTTCTGATGAAGATGACAGCAGGCCGGAGGTCGTCGCATATTTAGTATTGCCGGTAAGCTGATATAGGTAGCTCTGAGGTTACACGCTCAGTGCCCTAACATGACCGACCAAGGTAATCTGAGTATGTTTGCGTCCCGTGGGACACGATCAGTAGGTCTAACATGACCAGAGTCTGATTAACTTATCCCTTCCTGCGTCTCTGTCAAACTAGTGTCATAAGAAAGTGACACACACAGAGATAAACTTAGATAAAGTTAACTTGGCCGGTCATGTTAGGGCCACTGAAGGCAATTTGACCGTGTTCACGTATTACGTTACGGAGACGTTTTAGAGTAAGTAGACTGTGACATAGTTTCTACACAACTACGTATAATTTTAGCCAAGATTCAATTGGTTACGAAAATGTGTGAATACCCCACATTGTAAATTGTTACCACCATCTCTTTGCGCGGCCGTAACAGTTACGGAACTGTTATAGGTTTAGGCCACTGCGACTAAAATAGTTAACTAAGTTATATGGGGTGTTGTTTGTCTGTAAGTAGGTGTAAATAGCTAAGTGGCGGTGCGTCCATCGCCTAGTAACATATTTTCCTTAGGTCCCAAACGTACAAGACAGGTGCTTAGCGCCTAGCGCCTTCGCTTTTCGTCAAACGACAGCGCAAATGACATAAAAGTATAAAATTCTTGTAGCTCGTATTCATCAATAACCCAAAAATAATTAAAGCCAGGACATTTTATAAACATGTACAGTTTATTCTCTAAACAGCGAAACGTAAATTTAGTATTTTATTGTGGTATCGGGCGGTTTCGTTTAATGGTAAGTAGAAAAATAATATATTTTTCAATGACTTTAAGAAATAAAATCTTAACTTACCTTAGCAAAAAAGACCAGAAGTACGTGAAACCCATGATTCGGATTCTGAAGAAGGAATAAGAATCGAACCCTATAACCCTAGAAAAGGAAAGACATGGGGAATCCCAAGCCTGAAACGTAAACACGAAAAATCATTGAGGATGGAGGAGAATGAAGTTAATTTTAGATCTTGTAACAGTAGGGGATATAAAAAATGCAAGCGAGCTTGTAAAACTGCAATTACAGACGGTTGTTACGATCACGCATGCACACGAAAATTGAAAAAGAAGTTGAAGAAGAAGTGTAAACGTTCATGCAAAAACAAGTTCAGGAGTGGTGGTTATCACTCCTCTGATGAATCAGATTATTGACAAAATAAAGTAATTATAATATGAAATTGTTTTTTATTATGCTGTAAGTACTTTAGAAATTGCAGTTATAGTTACTGGTAGGGTTTAAAATCCTACGTTCCATTTAACGCCAAGGGTAAAACGAGCAAAAAGAGAATTTTCACTGCAATTGGTGAATCTAAAAGTTAACGACTGTAAGAGAAAAACGTTTATTTCGCATAGTTAAGGCGCTACACGCCTTGATGCAACTCATTTAATCTTACTAAAAAGTTTTAGATAGGTAGAAAAGGTAGAAAAGTCATAAAAATTTAACTAAGCAACATTTTGTACTGTCCTCCGAGGGTCATTTTATTTTATATGTTGTCTTGGTAAAGTATACAATAAGACCATGAAATATAATTTATTTAAATAAAATATACACAGGTACAATAAAAATCATCAACCCACAAAAATATAATAAGTTAAAGAAACGAAATTTCATACATTAGATATCGACGATAACATAATCGTAAATCCTCATAAAAACAATTGCGCTTAACTTAATTATTATCCTAAGTTTGGCATAATTTCTATAAGTACATTGCTGTCGTCTGGGAAAAAATTGTAACGAAACGAAAGATTGTCACGTAAAGAAAGTAGATAATATAGATATTAGACAGAATATAGATATTAAGCACAATGATATGCTTAATGATACTAGCAATTTAAACGCATAGGGACGTATTATGTGACTTTCTTTTTCTTCTGATATTGCTTAAAAAGAAAACAGCTAATCAGTGCAAGCCCCTTTTCCACTCTGAGAGTGCCCAGAGCCTTGCGGTCCATGGGGTCCCCTAGTTCCTGCTAGGTCATCAACCTACTCATTTTGCCTGTTGTTAATAAAATAGTCCTCTGTCATATCATAGTCACCTATGAGCCCTTTTCTCCTAAAGTGCCCAGGGCCTTCAGTAGGTTAAAGGCAGCCTTGAGTGGGCGACATCTTCGGAAGCGACCTCTTACAGTTCTTCTTCAGTCTGTTGCCACCCAATGCTGAATGTAGGCCTCTTGCAATGCACGCCATCTACTTCGATCTAAAGTCTTCAGCATCCAGGTCCTTCCCCCGGTCTTCACAAGCTCGTCGGTCTACCGCATTGTCTGTCTGCCAACATTCCTACGACTAGTTCTGGGTCTCCATTCAAATACCAGCTTGCCCCATTTGTTTTCGTTTATGCGGCATCGGCGGCGGCTACCGTCGTCTTGGACCTACTAGCTTTCCCCCCCAACCTTTCTGGTAGTCTACACTACTACTAGACGGTTTACTCCCTCTTCCGCATGTTCCAACTTTCCAAGCTACTTTATTATCCAAGCTTTGGATGAAACAACTACTTTTACTTCAATTTATGGCATTAACTTTACCTACATGGAAAGATAATTACAGAGTTTATGATAGGTTAAAATATGAAATTCTGCGTGTGAACCTTTAGAATTACTGTCAAAAATATTCCTTTAGAACGTAATCCATTTAAAGCGCTCATATTGCTTATGATGTTAAAAGTGTGAAACTAAATGTTCATTAGGCAAAAAGACGATTATGCGCAAAAAGTTATGCGTATCTAAATTGTGCTAAATAATTTTACAATTGTGCTCAACACCATAAAATTAACTGTAGCAAAGCAAACAGTTGTAATCATGCAATATAACCTTAACCTACCGTAGCAACCAGAAACAGTAGCCCGTGCATTCTATGAATCTGAATCTGAAGACGATGAAATTGGAATTGAACTTTATAGACCTAGAAAGGGAAAGAAGTTGAATACAGCTCCCTCAAGCCTAAAACATGTCAATGAAACACAATGGAGAATGGAAGAAAACGAAAACAACTTAAGGTCTTGCATTAATAGGGGGAGAAAGAAATGTAAGGACGCTTGTGGAGGTGCAATAAAGGAGGCTTGTTCCCTCTACAGGTGCAGAAGTAAACTCAAAAGGGGGTTGTGGAAGAAGTGCAAACGATCCTGCAGAGACGAATTCTCTGATGATTATTGATTTACGAAATAAAGTAATTTTAAACTGATTCTGATTTTATTCTGCACTTCAGGAGGCATCTGTGTACGATTACAATCCAGCAATTTTTTTATACGGACAGTACTATACTTCGCTATTGTATCTATCGCTCAAACGTATATTTTGGCGAATACAAGAAAGTGTAGTGCCAACTGCCGTCATAGCACACTGTTTTGCAGTTATACTTAGGTTTACAGTAGCCCGTTTGGGGAACGCACGACAGCATTGCTCCAATAGGCCGCCATTGTTGCGCCACAAATGCGACTGTTTGTGGCGCGACAGTAGCTATGAGGTTGCGAATATAAGCCTTTATTCGACATGGTAAAGAGAGAGAAGGGCAGTTCGTTTTCGATATATGCCAGAAAGAACTGTCAAATCTCTTTAAAATGTGTAATTGTTGATAAGTATATCTCGAGTTGTCAGATGAATCTTGATGAATGCGAGAATTGAGGGTCTGCACACTAAATATTACCTATCTACTTGTACACTGTCTTGATACTCGCATGCTTAATGTCAACTTAGTAAGCGATAAAAGAGGGAAAATCAATAAAGGAGTGGGCAAGGACTGGAGAAAACAATATCATTGGTTTATTTTTCTTCGTTCAGAAATACCTTTCTTGCAAAACTTTGGCGGGAACCTCGAAAACTTACGCTTTATCCTGAATTACTTTCATTTTGGCCTATTTGTGCATTACTCTAGCGAAAAATTACGTGTTAGTAGTTAATAGGACATGCACTCTTAGCCTTCCTTGTTACTCTAGGAACAATGGCCAAATCCTCGTGCACCCTATGACTCAACCTTTGAGGACAAAAATCTAAGAACCAGCGCTAGATCTAGAACGAAAAAGACTACCCAAGCACTGAGCCAGAGACCTGTTAAGAACGCAAAAAAAGTACCAGTAAACAAGATTGAAATTAAGTATTTGCAGAACGGTCTTATAACTTCGCGTAGTCTGAATATCAGGAGGTGTTCTAAAGCTTGTAGGAACGTGGGAAAGGTAATATGTTGGAGTTATAATTGCGATGATGAGTTGAAAGAAATGTTCAAGACCAGGTGCAGAAAACTGTGCGAAGAAACGTTCGACTGATGTTACGATAGTTTTGTCAGAGGCATATACAGCATCATATCGGGGACACTCTACCAATATATTCAAATTAAATGAAATTAAATATATTTATTCAAAAGTAATACAAATACTCATGGCTTTGCTCGTATTCCTTTAATACATACTGCCCTGCAGATAGAGCGTTGTTGTGACAGCCAATCTCGCTCCTTGATGAACGGAGGGTATAGATCACGACTACCAAGACCCATCTCCCTGTATACGCCTATGGATTTCATGTTTTATTAATGTTATAACTAGTGATTGATAAAATAAAGCAATTTTGAACTAAAATTGTTTTGATTTATTTATTTAGCTCTGGCTGCAAAAGCCTATATAGTCGGAACAAATTCCTACCTAATTAGGTACAAATTAACTAATTAAAATAATAAGTACCAGAAATGTACGAAATCCTGCACTCTTTAGACCGCCGGCAATTTGTATGATATATTACTTATTTCATAAATTGTCCAGGCATTACATAAAGTGCAAGAGTACATAGGTACAACCAGCAAAGCGACTAGGTAAATAGGTTAGGTTAGATCTGTATTGCGTCAGGACTGTAGGCCCATATTACCCAAAAATAGGAGTAGCGCTCGAGCTCGACTTAATACATTTTGAAATTAAAAGCCGTTTATGTATATTGATTTAAAAGTTTAGTTTAACTCTATTTTACAACTTACAAACCTTTGTTTCTATAAGATAAACAACTAAGAGATAAGATCGACGGAGCTCCGCTTCTCAGAGTTCCTATCCCGCGGCGTTAAAAAGATGTTCCGCAGCTTATAGCAAATTACGAGGTTGAATTAGATTACATTACATTACATTTATACGTACGTATTGACATGAAAATTATTAAACAATGACAAAATGATAAATTAGTTAAGAGTTTGGATAAATGATAAATTAGCTATTCGTGCGACACTGGGTAAGGATCATCACTTAATTTGGCCAGTAATGATCCCTACCCAGTGTTTTGTCATGGGACAGTCCAGACGCTCAAAAAACATGCTCAGGATGGTGTTGGGGCTGCCGCGCACTCTGTTCAGCAGGGACGGATAATGTACACAATATCGTACGTAGTTTAAAATACAGTAGGTACATTATGCAATGAATTATCTAAACATATCTATAAAACCAAACACTTGGCGGCGGATGGCATGTTTTCGCGGTCGTAAAACTGTAGCGGGTTTGCGGAATACGCGACAGGGCGTTGCATGACAATGCGGTGCTACAAAAAGTACCACAATCCGTGGATGCGCGACAGCATTGCTGCAATAGACCGTTAGTCGCATTTCTGGCGCGACAGTTGTTGGAGTTTTAAATAAGAACGCAGTCTTAGTTTGTAACTTTTTAATTATATGACAGCTGTCAACCTCCCTGTTCGATTCCCTCTAAAAATTGTAAACGGTGTGATGCCTCCAATAAAATTGTGTTTACTAATATATCACGGAATTTCACTGGCCTCTGATCTTCTTATATTCAACAGCAGAGCGTGGTTGATCAGAATTAATAAAGGCCATGTCGGGGAACGCGCGTAACTTCCCAAAGTTGAACGATAATGTCTCGTTTTCGAACTGGAAATTTCGAGTAAAAATTTCGAGGAAATCCCTAGTCCGCAAATGAACGGGAAAAGTGAACGCCTAAACCGCACCATTTATGAAAAAGCAAGAGCAATTTTAAATGAAGCCAATCTCCCAAGGCATCTGTGGGGACATGCTGTCCTAACAGCTACATTCTTAATCAACCGTCATCCCTCAAGAATAATTAATTTTCAAATACCTGCATTACTGTTCAACAGAGAACTGATGCTTAATAAATTGAAGCCATTTGGATGTAAAGGATGGATGGTAATAATGCCAAGAAAAGATAAACTAGACCCCAGAGCCAGAGAGGTGAGAATGATTGGATATGCAAGGACAGGATATAAGGTATGGGATCCTGAAACAGATAATATTACAATTACAAGACACATTAGGTTTGATGAAAGTGACTACATATACTTACCAGAAAATAACAAATCACAATAAAAACACTACCACTTTGAAGAAACAGAAAAGGAGGAGAAAGGACAGGAAAGGACAGAAAAGGAAAAAGAAGTGAAAAGTAATGAAGAAGATAAATTATCGGGCGAAAAAGAAGAAGAAAAAAGACAGCCACAGGAAAGCACTAATACAACAAGAAGTGGAAGACAAATAGTCGCGCCTAAACATTTAAGTGAATATGAATTACATGAAACCTACTGTCTTATAAGCACAAACGAAGAAGATCCTAAAGAATATAGCGAAGCAATGAATAATGGATGGGAAGAAGCTATTAAATCAGAAGTGGACGCATTAAAGAAAATGAATACATGGACTGAAACAGAATATCCAGAAAATGCAAAGGTTATAGACACAAAATGGGTATTTAAAACCAAAGAAAATTGACTAAAGAAGGCAAGATTAGTAGTGAAAGGATTTCAGCTTAAAGAAGACTTTGATTTTGGTAAAAATTATGCACCAGTGGCAAGAACATCTACTGTACGCACTCTTCTAGCACATGCAGTACAAAAGAATTGGAACATTAGACAGCTTGATGTGCCAACAGCTTTTCTAAATGGAATACTTGAGTCTGACATTTATATTAAACCCCCAGAAGGTGTAAAAGTTGAGAAAAATAAAGCTCTAAAACTAAACAGAGGTTTATATGGATTAAGAGAAAGCCCAAAAGTCTGGAATGAAAGATTTAACTGCTTTGCTGAAGAAAAAGGATTTATTAGATCTAAGCATGATTTTTGTCTTTACATAGGAGAAAAGATTGATGTGTGGATGCTTATCTATGTTGATGACATCATTTTAACTGGCAAAGAAGAAAATATACAAAAGATTGTACATAACCTAAAGGCAGAATTTCAAGTTAAAGATTTTGGATTTCCTAAATTGTTTCCGGGAATGGAAATAGACAAACAAGGAGATGGACTGAAAATTACACAAAAAAGACAAATAAATAACATGCTTATAAAATTTAATATGGCAGACTGTAACCCTGCATCCACACCACTAACGAAAGGCTTTCAACATGAAGAATCTGAGGAACTCGACAATGATGTACCTTATCGTCAACTCATTGGCACCCTCATGTATGTCGCAACAGTTTCGCGCCCAGACATATCGTTTGCGACATCTTATCTAAGTCAATACCTAGATCGACCGACAAAGAGTCTATGGACACAAGGAAAAAGAGTATTGCGTTACTTAAAAGGCACCCAAGATGAAGGTCTGTTCTACAAGATTTCTGATCTATTAGCTATAGAAACTTATTCAGATGCCGACTGGGCAGGATGCCACACAGATCGAAAGAGTGTGTCTGGATCTGTGACACTATATAATGGATGTCCAGTGGCCTGGTTCTCAAGAAAACAAGCCTGTGTAGCCCTGTCAACAGTAGAAGCAGAATATGTGGCCGGTGCAACTAGTGCTTGTGATCTGTTATACATAAAAGGACTATATGATGATTTTCATGGACATGACAGTGAAATATTGTGCATACTATACATGGACAACAAAGGAGCTATTCAAATGGCTAAGTCATTTGAAAATAGCAAGCGTGCTAAGCACATAGATATTAAGTATCATTTCTTAAAAGATTTTGTAAAGAAGAAACTGTGTCATATAGAATATGTTCCTACAGAACCTAATATTGCAGATGTTTGTACTAAAGCTTTGTCTAATGAAAAGCTCTTTATTATAAAGTGTAAATTAAATATTAATTGTTAAGTTGTAGACTACAAAGCTAATTCATTGATTAATATAATTATTAACTTTCAAAGTGTGTTCCTATTCTACTTAAATATTCTTATGTAACGAATTAAATCTAAAAGATATTCATTCGAGGGGGGGTGTTGGAGTTTTAAATAAGAACTCAGTCTTAGTTTGTAACTTTTTAATTATATGACAGCTGTCAACCTCCCTGTTCGATTCCCTCTAAAAATTGTAAACGGTGTGATGCCTCCAATAAAATTGTGTTTACTAATATATCACGGAATTTCACTGGCCTCTGATCTTCTTATATTCAACAACAGTAACTATAAATTCGCGACTATGAGCCTATGTTCGACATGGCTAAGAGATAGAACGGCAGTTCGCTCGCATTCGATATTATGCCAAAAGGATCGACAGTTCCCTCGCATTGAAAATTATGTCAAAAAGAACTGTCGATACTATTTCAAGTCGATAAATTTTTGATATATCTCGAATTGTGAGATGAATTTTGATGGACGCGGGAATTGAGGGTCTGCACATTAAATACTACCACCTGTCTACATGTAGGTACACTACCTTTATACTTGCATGCTTAGTTTTCCCTAAACGATAGACAACGAAAAATCAACCAATGGACTAAACAAGGACTGGAGACAATGACCTTTCTCGCAGAACGGTTTCGGTTTTGGATTTCCGTGAAAACTTATAAGTACTTTATCCTAAAACACTCCCATTTTTCCTATTTGTGCTAACAGTTACGAACTAGTATTTAAACAAAATGAAATCTTAGCCTTCCTTGTTACTTTAGGAACAAGAGCCAAACCTTCCTGTGCTTCATGATTCATCTTCTGAAGACGCCAAACTAACCAAGCTTCGATCTAGAACGAAGAAGATCACCAGCCAGAGACCTGTTAAGAATGCAAAAAAAGGACCAACAAAAAAGAGCAAAACTGATTCTTTGCAGGACGATTTCATAGCTTTGCACAGTAGGAATGCCAAAAAATGTATTAGAGCTTGTACACGCACGAAGAGGACTATGTGCCGCCTTTTCTTGCGGGGATGAATTTAGACAAATGTTCAGGGATGAGTGTTCAAGAACGTGTAGAGAGGAGTTCGAATGATATATAAAACGATGATTTCGCATATTTTTAACTCTGATAAAAACGTGTAGTTGACGAAATAAATCAGTTTCGAACTGAAATTGTTTTAAATTATTTATTTAGCTCTGGTTAGGAAGGATGTATGTACTAGCTTCTGCCCGCAGCTTCGCCCGCGTGGACTACAGGAAACAAATGACATTTAAATCTGGAAACCCTGAAATATGAAGTTTTTTATTTATTTTATTATGAGTAAAATCATCAAATTAAACATTAATCATAGACAAACGAATAAAGTCCCTATTCTCATGTCGTTCGAGATCAAATCTACTGCGGTTTTTATTACAAAAACATGCTGGATTGACGTTTCGTAACTGTTTTAATATCTATGGATACTAGAATAGAGACCCATTTGAATTTTGACAGCTGTTCCAAATTTAAACTCATAACGATACAGAAATCGGTACTTAAATGACCATTACAGTACAGATAAAATAATTTTATCTACACACGTATCATAAGTGCTCTATTATGCTTTCAAAAGCCGTAGGAAATGACCAGCATTTTTACAACCAATTTTATTATGAGAAATTTCTTGTCTGTGGTAGTAGGCAAATCTGTACTGTAATGGTCATTACAGTACAGACATCTGTTTTAAAAAAAAAATAAGTAAAAAAAAATAAGAAACAGAAAAGTAAAAATGTAGTATATGAATTTAGATATTCCAAAAATAACAGGAAATCTTCATAGTATAGGGCTTTCCCTGGGGAATTGTATTACTACGAATTTAACGCGTGCGAAGCCGCGGACAAAAGCTAGTTTATATTTAAAATCAAATACGTGGTGGCGGATGGCATAATTTCGCGGTCACTGTAGCGGGTTTGTGTTCAAAAACATCTGTAGAAATCAAATCGTCCTGACATAAAAATGCGGTTGCTACAGAAAGTACCGCAATTCGTAGACGCGCGAGAGCATTGCTGCAATAGGTCGTAGTCGCATTTTTAGTGCGACAGTAACAATAAATTCGCGACTGTGAGCATGTTCGACATGGCTAAGAGGTAGAACAGCAGTTCGATCGCATTCAATATTATGCCAAAAAGAACAGTCGAAACTCTTTAAAGTTAATTCATTTTTGATATATCTCGAATTGTGAGATGAATTTTAATGAACGCGAGAATCAGCACATTAAATACACACGTCTACATGTACACTACCTTTATACTTGCAAGCTTAATGTTGGCTAAGCGATGGACAACGGGAAATCAATCAATGAACTAAACAAAGACTGGAGACAACGATCTCATTGCTTTATTTTTTTTTCGTTCAGCGACCTGTCTCGCAGAACGGTTTCCAATAAAACCGTGAAAACACTCACTTTTCCTATTTGTGCTAACAATTACGTGCTAGTATTTAAACAAAATGAAATCTTAGCCTTCCTTGTTACTCTAGGAACAAGAACCAAACCTTCGTGTGCTCCATGATTCAACTTCTGAAGACGCCAAACTAACCAGGCCTCGATCTAGAACGAAGAAGATCACCAGCCAGAGACCTGTTAAGAATACAAAAAAACTACCAATCAAAAAGAGCAAAACTGATTCGTTGCCGGACGATTTTATAACTTTGCGTAGTAGGAATGCCAAAAAATGTATTAGAGCTTGTAAATACGTACGAAAAGAACTATGTTCCGTCTTTACTTGTGGCCATGAATTTAGACATATGTTTAAGGAAGAATGTACAAGATCGTGTAAAGATGAGTTTGACGGATATATGAAACGATGATTTCGCATATTTTTAACTCTGATGAAAACTTGTGGTTGACGAAATAAAGCAATTTTGAACTGAAATTGTTTTGATTTATTTATTTACCTCTGGCTAGGAAGGCCTATATGTATGTACTAGCTTCTGGCCTCGGCTTCGCTCGCGTGGGCTACACGAAACAAATGACATATAAATCTGGAAACCCTGAAATATGACGTTTTTATTTATTATGAGTAGAGTAATACTAATAATAGCTCACATAATATGGTATTCATGATACCTGATCAGTATTTCAAAGCACTACCACATTTCATACTTTACCTGATCTCTTACGTTGAATTACTAGCATTCTACATAGTACTAAGGTAAAGTATGAAAAAAATGATAATAAAATTATCCATTGCTTAAACATTAATGTCATCCCTAGAGTTTCTATGAATCGTTTGCAATTAATACATTTCCGGTAATATATACTTACATTACGACGTAACCTAACAACAAATTACGCAATAATCTACACAATAAGTGTCGTACGTACTTTAAAATACAGTACATTTTCCAGTTAATCATATTTTAAGTATCATTTATATTCAAAATCAAACACGTGGTGGCGGGCGGCATAACTTCGCGGGCGTGAAACTGTAGTAGGTTTGCAGAATGCGCGACAGGGCGTTCAAAAACATCTGTAGAAATCAAATCGTCGTGACATGACAATGCGCTTGCTACAGAAAGTACCGCAATCTGTGGACTTGCTGCATAGGCCGTAATCGCATTTCTGACGCGACAGCAGGGGGGTTCCACCACAGTATAGATATAACCAGTAAGGAATCTACGTACAAACGCTCGGAACCGACGCACGCACACAGACGCACGCTCAACACGGCCGCTAAGGCTGCTAAGGCGGCCGTCAGTCGCGTTAGCAGCCTTAGCGGCCGTGTTGAGCGTGCGTCTGTGTGCGTGCGTCGGTTCCGAGCGTTTGTACGTAGATTCCTTACTGGTTATATCTATACTGTGGTTCCACTCCGCACTGTAGGTACGCTCGACCGCCTTGCCTATGGCATAGCCAAATCGCAGCAGGTCGTCGGCTGGTCGCGCGCTCGCTTGCTCGCCCCCGATGCCGCGCAACCCTAGCGTGTCAACGGGAGTAGCGGGGGGAAGACGGGCGCGGGCGGCGCGTTCCTTTTGACTAACGCCGGCTGGCCCATGGTGTATGAAGTAATACGAAGTTTTTAGGCGTGTGAATAAAGTTGGAATTCGTTTAATCGCGGTCGTAAAAGAGTAGTTTCTGTACGCTATTTATTCTGTGGCGACAGTAACGATAAATTTGCGACTATGAGCCTATGTTAGAGATGGCTAAGAGAAAGAACGGCAGTTCACTCGCATTAGATAGTATGCCAAATAAAAAGTACTGAAACACCTTAAAGTTATTAAATTGTTGACAGTTATATCTCGAACTGTGAGATGAATTATAATGGACGCAAGAATTAGGAGTCCACGCTAAATTCTACCAATTGTCTACATGTACACTACCTTTATATATGCAAGATTAGTTTTTCCTAAGCGATAGACGACTAAAAATCAACCAATGAATTAAACAAGGACTGAAGACAACGATCTCATTGCTTTTTTTTTCGTTCAGTGATAGGCACCTGAAACCCGTGAAAACTTATACTATTACTTTTATTTTATTTATTACTTTATTTTATTTTATTTATAAATACGATCTATAGCATTACAGTCGGTGGCCAATGCACCATAAATCTTAAGCTAAACTAAATTAAAAACTCAATAACAATCTATATGTAACAAATAATAAAAAAAAACTAACATAAATTATGTTCGCACACTCGACTGCCTTACGTCCATTCCCTCACAGAACCTCAAATCTCATTTATCCTAAAACATTCTCATTTTTCCTATTTGTCGTAACAGTTACGTGCTAGTATTTAAACGAAATGAAATCTTAGCCTTCCTTGTTACTCTAGGAACAAGAACCAAACCTTCGTGTGCTCCATGATTCAACTTCTGAAGACGCCAAACTAACCAGGCCTCGATCTAGAACGAAGAAGATCACCAGCCAGAGACCTGTTAAGAATGCAAAAAAAGTACCAATAAAAAAGAGCAAAATTGATTCTTTGTCGGTCGATCTGAAAACTTTGCTTAGTAGTGATGCCAAGAAATGTATAAGAGCTTGTAAAAAAGTGCGAAAAGCAATGTGCTCCACCTATAATTGCGGCTATGAATTAGAAGATATGTTCAAGGGAGAGTGTAAAAGATTCTGTAAAGCGGAGTTCGACTGATATTAATAGTAGAAATCTGAAATGTCGTAAGGGACATGTCTGTTAATGTCCTTTACGACATTTGAGATTTTCACTGTCGATGTATGAAACGATGATTTCGCATATTTTTAAGTCTGATGAAAACTTGTGGTTGACGAAATAAAGAAATTTTGAACTAAAATTGTTTTGATTTATTAATTTA
This sequence comes from Ditula angustiorana, assembly GCA_963691745.1. Classification (NCBI taxonomy): domain Eukaryota; kingdom Metazoa; phylum Arthropoda; class Insecta; order Lepidoptera; family Tortricidae; genus Ditula; species Ditula angustiorana. Next base: position 6,081,394 of record OY829496.1, on the reverse strand, counting down.
GCTCTGGCTAGGAACGCCTATATGTATAAGTCAGGGTTCGAGGTGATAATTATCACTGATAGTTATCTTTGATAAAAGTTGTTTCATTTATTTTTATTTAAAAGCTTACCTTTACCCTATTTTTAAACTTGTAAGAGATCAGGTCGACATAGCTCCGCTTCGCAGAGCTCCTGTTCCGCGTCGTTAATGCGCCTTGCTATACTTACTATACGCTTCACTATAGATTGAGCGAATGATCAAGAAAGGATAATAATTTGTTTGATACACAATAAGTCATATGATATTTATTATACCTGATCAGTATTTCTAAGATTTACAACATTTCATACTTTACTTGACCCCCTTTTCTGGCTTTCAGTAGAGTGATCAACATTCTATAGAATACCAGGGTAAAGGATAAAACAAATGAATAAAAAATGATAAATAATTCCCCATAGTCTAACTTTTATAGGATTACCTAGAGATTCTATGGAATGTCTGCAATTCATACAGTTTCGGCAACATATACATGTACACCGTGTCCAATAAGTTTGGATACACTTTTTCTAGCACTGATTTGTAAAGCATAAACAACTTTCAGACAGTTTTATCATTATAATTTAGAATTTTTATTGTCATTAATCATGAACAAATAATAATATTTAAAAATATTTAGCTGGTTTCGTTCACTTTTAATCCACGATGAAGCAATTCCGGGAATTTGTTGTCTCAAAATTTCTTTTGGAATTATGCGTAACCTAGTTTATGCTACCAACACGTTACGCAATAATCGAGACAATTTCGGACGTAGTTTAAAATACAGTATCTTATTCAGTGAATCGTTGCATTTTGCGGGCGGTAGGACCTTGTGAAAGGTCCGTCCGGATCGCTACCACCATCTTGTTTGCTAAACCTGCCGCAAAGCAGCAGTGCTTGCACTGTTGTATTCCGGCGTGGAGAGCAAGACAACCGTTGTAATTACTGGCACAAGAGGTATTCCATCTTAGCCCTCTGGGTTGGCAACGCATCTGCAATCTTCTTAGTGTTGCGGGTGTCTATAAGCGGTGGTGATCACTTACCATTAGGTGACCCACTTGCTTGTTTGCCTTCCTATTTCATAAAAAAATATATTATAAAAGCGTGTCTAGCGAAACTTTAGGTGCCATGTTTAATCGAGATGAAATCTTAGCCTTCCTTGTTACTCTAGGAACAAGAGCCAAACCTTCGTGTGCTCCATGATTCAACTTCTGAAGACGCCAAACTAACCAGGCCTCGATCTAGAACGAAGAAGATCACCAGCCAGAGACCTGTTAAGAATGCAAAAAAAGGGCCAATAAAAAAGAGCAAAACTGATTCTTTGCTGGACCGTGTGGACTTTTCTAATAGAAAGAATGTCGACAAATGTAATAGAGCTTGTAAAAATGTGCGAAGAGAAATATGTTCCATTTATGATTGCGATGGTGGCTTAAAACTTAAGTTCAAGAAAGAGTGTGATAGATCGTGTGAGGACGAGTTCGACTGATATACATATATAAAATCATGATTCCGCATGTTTTTAACGACGAAAATTAATTTTTAAATGACGAAATAAACAAATTTTGAACTGAAATAGTTTTGATTCATTGAGTTCTGGCTACGAAGGTCCAATAGGACGAAATATACATTTTTATATAATATAAATTACATATAATAATATGGTACCAGAAATGTACGAAATCCTGCATTTTATAGAAAGCCGGCAATGTATGAAATATATAAATATATTTTTTTTCATAAAACAGAAACGCGAACAAGCAAGTGGGTCACCTGTGGCCCGTTTCACGAAGCTACAAGTTACAATTTTACAAGTCTAAACCGGCAACATTGGTCAATAATACCTGGCATTAAGAGGAAACCTCAAGGCCTAGAGAATTGAAAAATAGGTATTTGTAAAATCTATTGGTGCCTCCATCTATCCAGCCTCCCCCCGCAGAGCGCAATAGAGACAGCTGCAGCTTGGACTGAAAATACCTATTTAAAGTACACAAAATCAACGATTCGTAGACCCCTGATTCCTTCTCCAAAACTTAACCGATTTAACTACATTTTTCATTAAAAATTAAAGAAAGGCTTTGGCAGTGTTCCTATTTTTTTTCCTTTTTAAATAATCTAGTAAAAATTGTTTTCTGAATGTATGAACGCAGCCGAAAATCTGGCCAATTTGTTAAGTTTTTGAATATTCATATCTCTTTTAATAATTAATTTATTGAAAAAAGGAAAACATAGGGACATGCATAATAGTGGCCATCGATTTGTTGGAAAAAAAATATTGCTCTATTGGCATTATCCAGAGAGGAAACAGGAGACGACGTTTGTATGGAAAAACGGCCCTTGTGTTTCCTCTTAATGACCAATGTTGCCGGTTTAGACTTGTAAGTGATCGCCACCGCCTATATACACCCGCAATACCAAGGAGATTGCAGATGCGTTGCCAACCTAGAGGGCTAAGATGGAATACCTCTTCTGCCAGTAATTGCACCGGCTGTCTTCCTCTCCACTCCGGAACCCAACAATGCAAGTGCTGTTGATAAGCGGCAGTATTAGCGAGCAAGATGGTGGTAGCGATCCGGACGGACCTTGCACAAGGTTCTACCCGCAAACCTGAACAGTATTTCTGAACATTTCATACTTTACCTGACCTCCTGGCGTTGTTTAGAATGACTAGGCATTCTGTATAATATCATTAGGCAAAGTATAGAATAAACCAAAAAAGTGTCAATATTTTACCTATCGACTGGACTTCTGTGAAATGACTAGGTTTCTATAGAATGCTTAGAATGTCTGCAATTCATACTTTTCCAGTAACATTTACATAATAAATAAATATAAGTATACGCAACCAGCGGACGCCCGCGACTTCGTTTGCGTAGAATTAGTAGCCTATGTCCGTCAGGGATAGTGTAGCTTTCTATCTGTTAAATAAATTTTTTAATCAGTTCAGTAGTTACAGAGATTACCCCCTACATACAAACAAAGATTACCTCTTTATTATATTGGTGTAGATTAGTGTAGATAGATAAATATTCGAAACAATTCTGCACGTAGTTTCTGCTGTACATTATTCAGTAAATTATCTACGTATAAAATCGAACACGTACCTCACTAGCGTTATAAGAAAGAGAGATAAATTAAACTTAGTAGGGCCACTGTTTCGATCTAGCATCGATTCGTATGCGCGAGCGCATGCGGACAAGTAATATCTGAGCAGTTTCCCCAGCGTGTCGCGACTGACGCGATAAAAAATCGTAACTGCGTGTAAGCCGAGAACAGTAATATAACGAACGAATGTATCCTTGCTACTGTGAAAATCAAATCCTCGTTAAAAATGCGTAATTGTTTTGATGTATGCATAATTTATGACTAATGATTGTTGTATTGCGTAGTTAAATGCGCGAATAACAACGAATTTATAATTCCATATTGCACTTCCCATTGATGTTAGAGTTTGTAGCTGACCATAAATACGCAATACCAAGGAGATTGCAGATGCGTTGCCAACATAGAGGGCTAAGATGGAATACCTCTTCTCTAATTGATTTTGCGGGTGATAGGACCTTGTGCAAGGTCTGTCCGGATCGCTACCACCATCTTGCTCGCTAATCCTGCTGCTAAGAAGCAGTGCTTACACACTTGTGTTCTGGCGTGGAGAGCAAGACAGCCGGTGTAACTACTGCCACAAGAGGTATTCCATCTTAGCCCTGTGGGCTGACAACGCATCTGCAATCTCTTTGGTGTTGTAGATGTCTATAGGCGGTGATGATCACTTACCATCAGGTGACTCACTTGATTGTTTGCCTTCCTATTTCATAAAATAAAAAATGCAGATTATTTCCTTACAGATGTAAACGAGCTTGCGGGTCACCCGATGGAAAGTGATCACCACCGCCTATAGACACCCGCAACACCAATGAGATTGCAGAATTAAGCTTAAGATTAAAGCCAAAATCTGCCAATATACCCTAAAACGCCGTCATTGGGCAGGGCGCCCATTAGGCAGGCTGCATTTCCTCGTTGTATCACTATGCCGATACAAACCTGCTTAAATTTTACTTTATCCCTAGTAGAATACTTAGTATGTCATAAGAAGGATTCGCACTGAGGGCAAATTGCGGCTGTTTTTTTTTTGGATTCACAGCTCTATTAAAATTCAAAAACTTTTATTTGTAAGAATACAATAAAGTAGATGATCTTATAATACATTTATATTCTTGTATTTAGCATGCAAGGAAGCGTGCAAATGTTTGCTATTAGATCGTTATAATTAAATATACAATTTTAAATATTACGCTATGTATAGTGGACCAAGTATTTGCTTGACCACTTAAACCTTAACCCGTTGTCATACGGTCGAAAAGTGGCCAAGCAATTTCTTGGTCGACTATATATCATTAGTTAAATGATTTTATTTGAGGCATGTTATATGTTAATTTAGAATGTAATTATACATACATCGGCTTGGTATCCCTGTGATCTGTGATAGTTAAGTAGGTCTCATTCAAAACCTGACTTTACAAATCTGGGATTAATGTCAAAAGCGTATCCCGATAGGCTTAACTGCAGAAAGCGCTAAGAGGATGGTGATAGTAAAAAACAAATCTAAGACTTCCTTTAATAATAAAACGGATTACTCACGTACATATTTTTACATCGAGAAATGCCCATCAAATGCAGTCGTCGTCGCGCCACGCGGGGGCTCATGATTAAGGACCACGGACTTGTCCGAAACATGTCGGGTATTTCTCGACGTAAAAATACGCGAGTGATCCGTTTTATTAATATGTCCGAGTCTCACGGTAGTTTTATGTTAAGACTTCCTTGTTACTCTAGGAAGAAGAACCATATCTTCGCGCGTCTCATGCCTCCGATTCTGAAGATAACGGATTAGAAATCGATCCACGTTCTATACCAGAAACCGTCACGATCGAAAGAATACCAAAGAAAACTGGTAACATCGAATCCTTGCACGATAGCCTCAGATCGTGTACTAGTAAAACGATTAAGAGATGCAAGAGAGCTTGCAAAAAAGCGAAATCTGAAGCTTGTTCCGAGTACTCCTGCAAAAAGAAACTAAAGAAGAAATTTAATAAGGAATGCAAAAGAGCCTGCAAAGAGGAGTTCCACAGGTCAAGGCATAGCGGCGACAATTCCTTATATAACTCTGACGAAGATTGGTGATTGGGGAAATAAAATAGTTAATTCAAAACTCAGTTTTTGACTTATTATACTTAAAGCGTCCGCAACGTCGCGCGGGTGCACGGAGCGGGTGCACGCCTATCGAACAAATAGTATGAGCCCGCACCTACTCCCGTGGGAGTTAGCAGACGCTTTCATACTATTTTTCTATAATCGTGCACTTGCTCCGTGAACTTAAACTGTATTTAACGAAGGCCCGTACGGAAGAAACAAAGTTACTTAACAAATTCTAACGAATTACCTCGCTTCTCTCCGAAACAAGGAAAGTGCGTTGGTTTCGCGGATTAGCGGGGTAATTTGTTCCAATGTGTATATATGACCGGTCATATATGTTTACTTTATGTGAGTTTATCCTTATGTGCGTCCCTTTATTATGACACTAGTGTGACAGATACGCATGGAATGCTAAATGAACCTGGGCCGGTCATGTCAGGGCCAATGGACTTTCGCAAAGTACCTAAGGCCTGAATCTATTAATTTAAAGTCTCTATCTTACAAAAATATATTCTTACCAGTATTTTAAGCTGTAGGCATTTATTATCAAACCGTGATTAGAATACAATTGGAGGGTATCGTCAGCACACTCATTTCATAGACTTGCGTCAAGCTTCATTCCTATATCTATGAAATGACAGTGTGCTGACTTTACCCTCCAATTGTATTCTAATCGCGGTTTGATAATACTCTAGGACTTCCCTCAAATATTTCCACAACGAACAGACATAAAGCCTTCTACATCCATCGAATACCATTTATTGTACCACTAGCAACCCGCCCCGGATTCACACAAATACAATTAGGATGTAATGTATAAGTACATGAAAACCTTCCGTAAAAAAATCTCTAAATGACAGTGAAAACCGTATCAAAATCTGTTGCGTGGTTCAGAATTAGTAAGCGGACAGACAGGAACGCATATTTAAAATGCTATATAATGAATGACAACACAAAGAAAAATTAGGGTAATGGCAGGATTCGAACCTGCAACATCAGCATTCCGTGCCTTGAGTTTGCCAGTTTCCGCCACATTACCGCTGCCAGACCCTGCGAATTTTTCAATGTGTTTCGCAGGGTATGGCAGCGGTAATGTGGCGGAAACTGGCAAACTCAAGGCACGGAATGCTGATGTTGCAGGTTCGAATCCTGCCATTACCCTAATTTTTCTTTGTATGGCATTTAAATTTAATTTGAATGTAAAAAAAAATACAAAAAGAAAAATCGAAAAATTTAGAAATAAATAATTTCGATTACAATAAGGAACGCATATAGTGACTTTTTTTATACTAACGGACGCCCGCGGGTGGTAGGACCTTGTGCAAGGTCCGTCCGGATAGCTACCACCATCTGGCTCGCTTATCCTGCCGCTATGCTTGCACTGTTGTATTCCGACGAGCAAGACGGCCGGTGCACAAGAGGTATTCCATCTTAGCCCTCTAGGTTGACAACGGATCTGTAATCTCCTTGGTCTTTCGGGTGTCTAGGCGGCGGTGATGACTCAACATCAGGTGACCCACTTGCTTTTTGCCGTCTTATTTAATGAAAAAAAAACCCGAGACTTATTAGTTGTAGTTATTTGTAGCCTATCCGTCAGGGATAGTGTAGCTTTCTATTAGGTAAGTTATTATAGTGAAATAATTTTTGAAATCGGTTCACTAGTTCCAGAGATTAGGCCCGCCCTACATAGAAACAAACAAAAACACAAAGTTTACCTCTTCGTTATAATAATAAAAAAGATAAAGATTAGTAAAGATAAAGATAAATATTAGTGAAGACTACTACCTATGTAAAGAAGAAACATGCACATAACACCTCGATGTAGCTAGTTGCTGGTTGCAGTATCGACGGGCCGGCTTGGCCGGCCCGAGCACTCCCACAGACTGATGCCGGCAGAAAGTCTCAACTTATTTCTAGGGGAAGGGGACCTACGGGGCGGCAGTGGATCAGCGATTCTCTTTGGATCGCTGGTTTTTATGGGTGCGGGGATCACTTTAAAACACATATGACCTGCATTTTCCTCCGTTTTCCATTAAAATAAAAGTTTAGTTTTAAGAACCTTTTGGTGAGGCAGTCGGCGGTCGTCGGCCCACCGAATGCCGCCACTGGGTGTATCGTCATTTGTTTTTGTTTTCTTAATTATTTCTGAAAACTCCACATTTCCCAAATAATATCGATAAATACAGGTACAGACAAGGAAATTGAAACACGTACAACCATAGAACTTAGTCGAAGAGACATACGCATGACATTTGTATGACATAGAGTGGCATTTAACGCGTCGCGTCATTGCGATAGGGTTCTTAGGTGGTACGTGGTAAACTCAAAGAAGTCTGGGTGCAAATAAACCAAAAGAAAACGCTTTAAACTTGTCTTTATTTCATTTATAATACATCAATAAAATACAAATTGTATAACTGTGATAATAACTTGTTATTTGTAGGTTAAACCGCGTACGCGCTCATACAATACTTATACCGAAAACAAATAACTAATCCTTTATTATAACAAAATAATACATTTCTTGTAACTGTTATTTATTAATCACAATATTATAACTATCTTAGCATAGTCTGGCCAGAAATGCAACCTGTTTATTTTACTGGACAAAAATCCAAAACTCATTCTAAAATCGACTTTGCCTAAACACGAATGGCGACATCGTCTGACACTTGTTAATGGTTGGCAGAATTTAAAGCAGATAAACAGAAAAGTATCATTTTAGTTCGAAAATTTATTTGAACAGCATAAAAATTACAAATTCATATGCTATTTTATTTTTGGACAAATTAATTAAATATTGGCATTCTTTTTCCTTTGGGCCGCTGGTCACATAATGAAAATGTTACATTTAACTTGAAAACAATAGCTTATTTCAGCTGCCACATTAAAAATAATGTTTAATAATAAATACACTAACTATGCTATAAAATGGCCCCGAAATGTCTCCACGCGTCAAATAATAAACCTAGTTTATGGTAAAATTCAGGACGGAATGTCAAATATAAAGTTTAGGCTATTTTTTATAATAAATTATAATCTCAATTAATCTGAAAGTTAATGGAATGTATTGTAAAGAATTCATCTGTTAATTGTGACAAGTACTTATAGCTAATATACCAATATTACTTACGCTCACAACCGAAAAGAAATGTAGCTTCCAATTGCAAGAATTGAGTTGCAAGTTGCAAAGTCTGAATCAGAGTCAAATATTTATTTATAAAGTTATAAATGTTTTTTTATTAATGAACCCGCAACTGAAAGCTACCTAACGACTTAAATTCTCAAAAATATCGAAAGAAATCTTAGTTAATTAGTAAAATTAAATTAAATTAGAAAGGCACATCCGTTACGATTTACATAAACTATTAATAAGATTCATAATTTCGACCGAATATAAGGCACTTCCGTTATCCGTTTTCGATGATTTTTATTTTTCTCTTAGACCTATTTACAACTTAAGCACCTACGAGAATGCTATAGCAAAAAAAAGACATTAAGTACAAAACCATCATAGTAAGGGAAATGTTGAGGTACACAGGTTACTCTTAGTGTTGTTTTGGACGAAGAAGATATTTTTTTCTTAAACTAGGACTTTGTAAAATCTGCATTTAGTGCTCGAACAATGAATATGTTTTTTACAAATATTTACCGCCGCTTGGACTTCTAGAACTACTCTTAATGGAAGTGACCGAAATATTCCCAGAACTACTGCTCAGATTGGGGGGAGGGGAACTCGGCACGGAGAACGTCCTATCCGTCAAATTCTCCTGACTCAACGACTTCTGACTCATAAAAATCGGTATTTTCGACGACACCCCGACTTTAGGCTTTTCTGCTTTCACGGGTATGCTGCTTGGTTTGGCGGATATCGTCGGTTTTTGTTCAGCTCTCAATTGCATTTGGTCAAGCTGCGATAGCCGTCTGTTTTCTAAGTCGGTGCTGGTGACGATTGTTCCCTTTGGTGATTCGTAAGTGGCAGTTCTGAATTTGATGTGGCTGTTTCTTGGTAGATCGAAATCGGAGTGTCGTTTCTTTGGCTCGTTTGCTTGGATCGTTTTCGTTCGTTTGTCTGAAATTTGTTTGGCTGAAAACTGTCGCTCGTTTGATATGAAGTCGTTCAACAATTCTGTGTCCAATTCGTACGAAAGCGGAGGTTCGTTCGTAGGCACTCTTTGCCTAATCGAAATTTTATCCTTTTCCTTTTGTTGTTTCTCTGTCCTTGGCGTGACCACTTGAATCTCTGTTATGTGATCTTTCTTTGATTCGGACTCTTGGGAACTTTCTAATCTATGTTTCTGCGTATCAGACATGGCTGCAGGATTGATAGTGTATCGTGTTTTGGTTACTTCGGTTGTGTCATCGGTTTTATCTTGTACGTCATCTAATTCCCGGATTATTCTTATTCCTAATTTTGATAGCTCTTCTGGTGTTTTTTGTGCCATAAAACTTGGGTCGTTTGTAATTTTGTCCATCAAGGCCTTCGCTTGCTGCTCATCTAATTCAGTATTAAGAATGATAGTTTCTGTCCTAGTATAAGCGGGCTCGTCGGATGTGAAATGCATATTAGGGTTTTGTCGCTTTATTTCTTCCAAGATCTTCTTATCAATAGCAGCAACATCGCCTTCTTCTAAATTCAACTCGTTTAAATCAGCATTTTTTGCAATACCAAATGTAACTTGTTCGACCTGTAAAGGAGCGTCACCTTTGGCTGTTAAGTATTGAGTAGCGATAGTTTCTACGTTTTGTCTGATGACTTTGTTACCAAATTCATCTTCAGCCACATTCACTGTAACAGTTTTTTGTACTGGCTCCTGGGTCATTGTTAACGACATATTTGGGGGTTCCATGTACAATGTCCGTCCGTCTTTTTCATCAGCTTTTCTCTTTATACCTTCCACAATATCTGGTATTAATCTTATGTTAGGTTCTCCAATCTCTATGCTTTTTGTGTAAGATTTTTTTTGTTCTTCCACGGGTTGAATCTTTTCCGTAGTTATGGTGACAACGTTACTGCTGTGTTCTGGTTGAGGCCATTCGCGTGAAAATGTTTCCACAGGGGGCTTTTTGTCGAATTTCATACTATTGTTAGAGCCCACTCGAATGTTGCTTACAAATTCATCGTATTCCTTTAGTTTCGGATCAGCTGTTTTCAAATTGAAGTTGACGATATCTGGTTGATGCATAGCTGATTTCGACGCGTCAGTCATAGGCGTTGGAGTCTCTTTAGTACCTGTAGCTTCACTCTTTCCGCCTTGATCAATATGGACATTCAAAATTGGGTTTTTAGCCAACAGCTTCTTCATCATATCGGATTTAGGTCTTTCTAAACTGTTTGCATAAGTACTCCGACTAACTTTCAAATCATCTGGAATATTGGTGTCATAGGAAATGTGTTTCTCGTCAAATTTGACCGGCGAGTCTTTTTTAGGGCTTGTACCTTGTGTACTGTCTAAAGAGCTCATGTTGCTACCATCTGAGGTAGATTTGGCAAATTCTGATACAAGTTTTAAGTGCACTTTCATGTTTTCGTCTATTATCCTTCTTGCCAAATGATCTGATGTTTCGTGAGGCTGATTTTCGGTGGAAACTGGCTCCTTAAGTTTCCTTTGACTGTCTTGTGCTTCAATTTTTTCAGATTCAACTGAACTTGTGGAGCCTTTCACAATAGCATCCTCTAAATTTCCAAATTCAGAACCCTTCTTCAGACGATTCCTCTGGAAGGTATTAAGCCCTTCCATTGCAGAAGTCTTAGCTATATTCAAGCTGAGCCTCGGCTCTTTGTGTTTAATTGTCACTCCTTTTTCATCATCCATATCAGGTAATGTATCTTCTGCAGTCGAATCAAAGAAAGTAGTTTCTACAACCGACATAGCTTTCCGCTTTTTAGGCGATAATGTTTCGTTTATTTCTCCATCTTCAGCAGAAATGTCTAGACTTTGAGCTCTTTCTAATGTACCCGTTGAAGGTTTATTAGTTTTGACTCTTAATTCAAATCTTGACAAGTCTCCTAGTGATGCCGCCTTGCGTTCATTTTCATCTAATATGGAAGTATCATCTGAGGCAGAATTGATAGTGTCATCAAGCGGAGAACTGTGGATAGTCACATCACTATTGTTAAGCTCAATAGTTGTAGATCCCTTGTCGCTTTTATCGCTATGATTTAAAGATACAACCGAATGAACATCTTGGTTTGACGATAGGTTTGATTTAGAATCTTCGAAGTAATTATTGAGGGAATCGCTCTCTCTTTTGAAGGGTTTGGAAACAATATCGTCAATATCGTCTTGGCTGAAGTTTATGGAGTCTTCGACATGCGGTTGGGGAGCCGGTTTTGTTTTTATGGCTTTAGGCGTCGATGTGTTATAAGATGTAGTAGTTGTGTTAGCTGAAGTAATAGAATCATGCAATAGGCTTGAAAATTGCTTTTCACTCTTTAGGAAGTCATTAACGTTTTTCATTTGTTCAATAATGCTGTCATCTGTTTTGTTTTTCTCAACCTCTGGTGGTGAGGGGGCTTTACCTTTCGATTTCTTGTTAGATTTAGGCGCTTCATCCTTCTTGTCTATTTTATCTTTCTCGTATATTAGTTCCGATGAACTCTTTCTGTTGCTTCTAGCTGCTTTAGCGGCGTCAAACATATGCTGAGGTAGCTCCTGTGGTATACCATTTTCATCTCTTTTAATCCCGCTAGAATTAAGGTCGCATCTTGCAAAAGTACTTAGCGAGACCTCAGAGGTTTTTGAGTCTGCACTCGTATTTAAATCGTCAGTTCTCACTCTAGCATTGGGAATAGGCGGTGCCATCTTTTCTCTTCTTTTAGCGACTACAGGTTTCTTGTTTTCTATCTCGCTTTCAAGTTTGATTTGAGACGCTGATGCCAGACGCGGAGGTTCAGGTTTATCCGGTTCATCGACTGTTTTCTTCTCAACAGTGACTACGCCATTTTCAATATTCTTTTGCTTCAATACTCCATCATCAGGCACATTAGGTGGGAGTACTCTGATACCGAACTTCATGCCTCGTTTAGGATCATAATCTCTCTTTTGGACTTCAGCATGTTCTATATTTGCGGAGCCGTTCTCTGCTTGAATGATCACGTCACCTGTTGAATGTCTGATCTTGTTTCTCTCTGGTTTGTTGGTAGATTGAGGCACTTCCGAATGCCGATTCTTGTTCAGCTTTATGTTTTTCTCGTTTTCTCTCTCTAGCGTCGTTGGGAGTGGTTTTTCCTTCTTGTTTCGTTCTAGAGTAGTGGTGGCTATTTTTTCTGATATGATCTTCTTGATCCCCTTGCCGTGTTTAGTCTCTAATGTGGAGTTGTTGGAATGTGAAGTGTTGGGCGACTGTGGGGGATGGAGTAGCTTGCCTTCTTTCTCGAGCTGGAAAAAGATAAAAAAGGAGATTAATAATTGGCATATTTATAAAGAGAAATATAAATTGAGTATTGAGTGAGATGCAAATAAAGAGTTATGATGTGACATGGTTTTATAGGTACTTTTAGATTGTATTGAGTAGCATCATCCAGGGTAAATGGGAACATGAGAATAATTGCAACTTTGGATGTACAGGTAGGTTGAACTTTCTGAAAACATACTACAGGCGATGCCTTAGAATGGAACAGAAACTTTCGACCTGCCATCATAGCACGCAATGTTTTTGCAGAAAATATAATTAAGAGTATATTTAATATTATAGCAGGTAAACACGGGAATTTCAGTGTTTTTGTTCAGACTACGACATTGTTTTGATAGTGAACGTTAGGCTTGTTTTACCATAAAAATGGTCGCTGCCTTATTATTTTATTAGTTTATATTATAGCACCTTTTGTTGAGCTTCCTGTAATATAACTTGATTTAGAATCTTCGAAGTAATTATTGAGGGAATCGCTCTCTCTTTTGAAGGGTTTGGAAACAATATCGTCAATATCGTCTTGGCTGAAGTATGTATGTATGTAAAACTCTTTATTGCACATAATATTAAAAAATAACAAGTGAAGAAGAAGAGAGAGGTGAGTGAAGTTTATGGAGTCTTCGACATGCGGTTGGTGAGCCGGTTTAGTTTTGATGGCTTTAGGCGTCGATGTGTTATAAGATGTAATAGTTGACTTATAATATTAATATTACCAATGCTTATATGTAACGTATGTGTAGCCGTAACATGACAGGCGACAAAGTAGTTTATTGAACCTTACTACTTGGTAATATTGTCGTAAAATGGTAAAGCAATTAAATGGTCAACTTTACATACATCAGTCAGAGATATAAGGCAGGCTATATGCTATTTCTACCCGACTACGGCAAAGCCAAAAGGGTAATGTTTTTTATCATATCTTACGAAACCTTTTTTTTATGGAAGGGCGTGCGCTGGTAGCCTCAGGCGGCTTTAAATTATCAGCTTACCGGAGAGAGGGCGAGCAACCAGAAGGGCGCTCAGCAAGGGGAGCGAAAACTCTTGTTATTTCAGACAAATCCGGACGAAAACTAGTATGCTAAAACATCCCGTGTCTTACATTACGCTTTATTTGACGAAATCATAAACAATACACACAGACATTGTGACTTTATCAATTCCATTATATCTAATAACAAACATACACTTACAGACACACATCCTCGCAAACAATAGACAAGCGCATTCCATAGCGTACGACTCTATATTGTTTGTGGTATTGAAAACAGCCATTGTCACTTAATAACAACCGCCGTACTACAAACTTCAACCGAAACCTGATACTATCACAAGAACATAAAGTCTATTTTTCAAATGTTTTAACTAAATTTGTAACCTTTTAATAGTGACACTGGTTTTCACAGCCAGTGTTACTTGAACTCTCTTAGGTGATTTTTTAATAGTTAAAAATGTTTGATAATTTGTGTATCATGGCTCAGTATACCTTGGTGTCGGAAAGCGATGACGCATCGCCTCGAAAAGCGATAGAAATGTGATATGAATACTGATGGAGATTTAAATGTCATGGAGGTTACGTAATAGGTAAATGGGTACGAATGCGCATGACATGTCACATTATTTAGAAAGTATTCATTATTCTTTTTACATATGAGCACAGAATACAGTAATAGAATAGCCTTCCGCCGTAATTTACAAATGACCGCGGAAGTCCATTCTAACCTTATTCATGTGTTCTGTGCATATCAATTGGGGAGATTTTGTTACGGAAGGTTTCTATGTACAGTACCTAATTGTACCCTACTGTGCGAAGCCGGGGCGGGTTGCTAATCTACACTAATATAATAAAGAGGTAAACTTTGTTTGTTTGTATGTAGGGGGTAATCTCTGGAACTACTGAACCGATTTCAAAAATTCTCTCACAGATAGAAAGCTACACTATCCCTTACGGACATATATGCTACTAATTTCACGCGAACGAAGTCGCGCGCGTCCGCTAGTACTATATAAAGAAGATGTACATTAAAAAAATCTATTTACATGTATAGATTACGTTATGGGTGAGAGTTAAAGAAACTCGGAGAAACGGCAGTTTCCCCGGATTCCAGGCCGCCCCGGCCGCCGGTTCCGAAAGTAAACGTGTCGCCGTCTGATTGAACACGTCGAGGAAAGTGCTAACCATTGTCTGCGCTTGCGACTCTCGCTCGTTTCTATGGGATTTTCTTTATAACACACCTTTTCCACGGAGGCTTTGTCTACAATACTTCCGGGAATATACCGCACCCGCTTCTAAGATTCGGACAACCTTACAATATCGACAAATGTTTCATCGAATTAATTTCGCAGATTTCATCCAAACCGGTTGAGTACACGTGTATGCGAAACGGCTTCAACTAGCTTCGTAGGTAGAGCCACAAAATAAATAATAGTACCTACTAACGTACAGGAACTTCTCTTTTAAGGCCGCAATTTAACGAATTTTAACCTTATTAACACTCACTAAAAGTTCGTATTACTTCATACGCGTCCACCAGGCGGCTCGCGTCGAAAGGAACGCGCCGCCCGCGTCCGCCTTCTTCCCCGCTACTCCCTGGCGCTAGGTTAGGGTTGCGCTGCATTCGTTTTTAATTAGGGGCAACTGCCTGTGGACAGCTGTACTCGTGGACACCCTCGAAAGCTATACTCTTTCATCATGGGAGCAATCGATATGCTTCTCTATTCTCTTTGACCTTCTGCAGATGAGGAATAGAGAAACATGGGGATTGCTCGGACGATCAGAGAGAATATAGCTCTAAGGTTAAGAGAGTGTCCACAGATACAGCTGTCCACGGATAGAGCAGCTGCCCCTACATTGACAGAGAGCGAGCGGGCGCGCTTCGAGCCGACAACCTACTGCGATTTGCCTACGCTGTCGGCAAGGCGGCCGAGCGTACCTACAGTGCGGAGTGGAACCTCCCCTAGTAGAGCTGCATACACATCTGGCGTGGCTTGGCCGTTAGAGCTACTGACGTATGAAAATGATGACTAATGCTGCAGCACTCACCGTGTTCACATCACCCATGGACCCGGCTCTCTTCAGCAGCGGATGGCGTACCCCCCTCCCCGCGCCGCTGGTGCGCCCCCCCTCTACCACCTCCAGCTCCACAGGGTAGGGGGAGGCCAGCGACAGTATCGCCAGAGCGTCCTCCAGCGGTGTCCCCGAGAACTCTATCTTGATGCTTTTGATTTTGTCTCCTGCAATGAGAAAAGAGTGGTTTTAATGTTTGTGTATACATTTCTTTTTAACATAAAATAGATAGGAAAACGAGCAAGTGGGTCATCTGATGGTAAGTGATCACCGCCGCCCGCAAACCAAGTAAATTGCAAATGCGTTGCAACCCAGAGACCTCAGATGGAATACCTCTTGTGCCAATATGTCACCGGCTGTCTTGCTGTCCATGCCGGAACACAACAGTGTAAGCTCTGCTGCTTAGCGGTTAGATTAGCGAGCAAGATGGTGGTAGCGTTCCAGAAGGACCTTGCAGAAAGTCTTAACACTCTCAAAAGGAGTTATTTTATACAAAAAAAAAATTGAACAAACAGATACTCAATCAGATCTATTGTCACGAAAACCTTAATTCGTTGGACCTATTATAAAATAAATGATAATATCTTGCAATGACGATCCATGGCTCTAAAATTAAAATTTTGTATTCAAAAATGATACCACACTGAGTTTCTTTCCAGCTTCTTCTCAACATAGGTTATTTCCAAACCAGTGTAAAAAAAACTAACGGTCGTCAAAGTTAGTATACTTCATAAAATTGATTTGATGCTAGGCTATTGAACAGAAGGGTAGGACACAGCCCACAGCTGGGCCCAGCGGGAGAGCATAATATTGTTTGTCCTAATGTAATGTTGCCTGTATCGAGTCATCGATTATCCAAATTTTTCTCCAGCTAAACCAGAAAATATTTCATATAATCTTTTACGTTGGCTACTTAGAATAGGCTATAGGTTAGGTTTATGCTATTATCTTTGTGAGAAATTGATACTGTCTGTATAATTTCAATTATGCAAAACGAGCACTACGCGAAACATTACATTTACAAATCGATATGTATGCGTCCCGATTAGTAAATGCAAACCGGGTTATTTCTTAGAGAAAATAACCGGTTTTGCATTCCCTAGACCCTTTTTTTAACGAGGAGGGAAAGCTTTATCGCTTCCCTCTGCCTGCGGCGGCTTAGGGGATATGTGGGACTCTTCCCCCAAATAGGGGGCATACCCGAACTAAAAACCTCCTCGGCGTTACCAGCGCAACCGATATAACGGGGCGTCGTGGGATCCAGAAATTCTATCCTCTACGACGCCCGCCGATTGCATACCCTAGACCCGGGCCCAGCACCCTGGTTTGCTGCAACCCACCTGGCTGCAGGTCAGCCGCGGCGGCCGGCCCGCTCCGCAGCACCGAGTGCACCCGGACGCCCTCGCGCGCGCCGCCACTGCAGCGCAGCCCGAGCCCGGTGAAGTCCCGCGCCCACAGCTTGACCCGGCGCACCCTGGCTCGCTGCAACAAATAACATTAGCATCAGTTGGTGTGTATTCGATCAAGCAGTGAATTGTCCTGAAGATGCTCAGTACAGAAGCGAAACACGTGTGGAGTTTAAAGGTGGTACTGCCAAATTGTCGATGAAAGGGAGTACACCCAGAATTGGCCGTTTTATGAAATATGACGTATTGTATTGTATTTTAGTCTATATATTTTTATGTATGTTAGTCTGTTGCCTAAAAGGTAGAATCAGACATGTAAAAGAGCCTATAAACGTGGACTGCTTGTAAAATATTTTTTCATGCTCATTTTCGATCGAATCAAGTCGTAGGCGAAATCCGAAATAAGACTACGTAATCGTTAAACAGAATTGTGGGTTAATTCACTTTTAATTTATGACGATCTAAACTAAACAACAGAATGATTAGGTCACTTAATCAATATTAGATTAGAGCTACAAATATTTAGCTCTCGAATTAACACGTTTCAGTTTTATTATCGTAACATAAAGTTTATGACGTTAGCCTAAATGTTCACTAAGACAAACAAGATAGGTATACGATGCTATGCCAACTTGTGTTAAATTGAGGGCCTTGGAATTTTCCTCTGACTTTATAATATTGCTAAAGGTAAATTTCAAACCACAAAATAAATAAGAGTACAAGAACAGAAGTTTCTCTTTGAAAAAAACGGCGTTTAGGTATAAACAGCCTTTATACGAATACCTCTCAGTTTATCGCATATCACGTATTCATTCGTATACGCGGCAACTTCATTGCAGCGGCCCCAGTGCAGAGGTGGCCCGAACGGTTTGTAGCTTCGTAAAAATTTAAAATGGTCGCTTCGTTGAAATTGGTATTAAGCTTAAGCCGCTAAAATCGTACAAGAGTGCCGTCATAGAGCGCTCACTTCGTTCAAAACACGCATAGTTATTACATGACTAAAGTGACGTTTGTATACGCGTCTGTGTGCGCCTCATACTACAAATCGACAGTTTTCCGTCAATCTACGGGGCGGAGCCTGCGGGGGTTGCGGCATTTGAGTTTGGTGCGGGACGGTGCCAGGACATTCTATATGAAATACTATTACATACATATTTTGTGGTGCCGTAAGTATGCACGATCAATGTATACCTAAAAACGCTGTCATATTACCATCGCCAATCTCTGGCGACAGTGTTTGTAAACAATCACAAGCAATTTTACTACGGTAACATTTCACATTTGAAGCGTACATACCTTCACCAATGTTAAAATACACTAAAAATACATAACCCTTCCTTCTGGCGGTAGTCGGGTAAAAAAAGTTTTATTTCTGAAAAGACAAACATTTTTCAAATCCGAAGTATACCGGTAGTATACCTATATAATCCTTTAACGTTTGTTCTGAGTACGCCTTAAGAACCCAAACAAAATTATGTTTAACCATATCGTCGTGATAAAACCTAACACTTAATTTTATCTTGTCATTTTGTCCTTTCTGTTTCTAATTTTAGATGTTTTTGTTGCGTTTACTGACCTTACTAGCGTTTAACTTTAATGCGCAAAAACACTCAATAACACCTATCCTTATCGATTATCATCTCGGAGTCACCATGACATCATCTAAGAGGCTGCATCCGTGAGAACTGGCCGCTTCAAACGACCTTCGGGTGCAAAGAGCTACTTAAGTCGGTCGGTTTAAACTTTAAATTGTCACTTGTCATTGCGGCTATATGGTCAACAGCGGCCCTAACATGACAGCCCAGGTTTAAGGGCTTATTACACTACGCGGTATTCAGACAGTCTTAGTAAGCAATTAAGCACGGCCGACCCCATTCGGTCGGTCTAATTAGACAGACTAACTCTTATTACACTATGCTGAATCTTAGTAAGACTGTCTGAATACCGCGTAGTGTAATAAGCCCTTTAGTTTAACCCCTCCTTGTGTGTCTGTCTAACTAGTTCCATAAGAAAGGGACGGAGATAGAGATAAACTAAACTTGGCCAGTCATGTTAGGGCTACAGAGCACTTAGTGCTTAGCACACTAGATTTTATCGCGGACTTGTCACTTGCGATTGCACTATGGTTACCATTGTCATCTGGATAACAACAACAACAAATATTCTTTATTGATAGTCGACAAAGTAATTGCTTGACCACTTTTCGACCGTATTACAAAGGGATAAGGTTCAAAAGTGGTCAAGCCATTACTTGGTCGACTATACACCATATAAAAAAGACACAGAAAACAAAGAAACTAATTAGTAAGGCAGACAATAAGTGGTCTAGAGTGACCATAGTTAAAATGAAATGAAAATGAAAAATGTATTTTGCAAATAGGCCATATAGGCTCTTTTACATGTCTGAATCTACTAGCGCTTCGGAAAATGGAAGATTCCGCTGAGAAGAAACGCCGCAAGAAACTCAGAAGCTTATTTTTTTCTTCTCTTTTCAAAATAGATTACAGCGCAATATACTAGTCGTTAGTATCTACACTAGGTTTTGTCGTGGATTTGTCACTTTTTTTGCGATTTTTGTGATTGCCTACCAACTTTTGCTGCAGACACAAAGCAAACGATTATATTCTAACTCATGAGCGAATGCGCAAGGGTTGCTATACGTTCGTGTAAAGTGCACCAATGTATGAGGCAAATTTCGAAAAGGCTTGAATAATTGATTCGAGATTCTACGATTTTCTCTAGGCATTAAAATTGTATGGAGCTCGTTGTACTGAAAAACATCGAATAATCGAGTTAATCTCACTTAATTGCGACACTTGTTACGTAACTGGGCACTGATCTATTTCACATCAAGACACGACCACTCGGCTGCCATTATTTCTCTACAGAAAACCTACGAAACCTATTTCACCATAATTCTAGAGAAACTATTTAAACTGCGGCCAAGGAATCAATCCGATTATTATGTGGTTAGCCTCAGAATCGATGTCTTTTGCCCTTGTTTTACTAATGGGGATAGAAAGAGACGGTCGATTGTATTGGCACCGTAATCGTCAGGATAAGACATCGAGGGCATGTCCAATGGAGAGGAAATATGACTTATTTTGCTTGAAACAAATTCCGAAACATCAGTGCGGCGATCGCAGCGCGAAGAGATGAACCCCCTTATTCATAAAAAGTTAACAATACTTTTAAGCTAACAAATGTTTTGTCCCTTTCACTTGAGGGCAAACGTCACAATGACAGATAAAAACAAAAAACATGTTAACTAACAAACGTTTACGAAGCGTTTATGAATAAGGGGGTAAGAGTTGGGAAAGCTACTATTGAATTGAATATTTACTATCACATTATTAATGCAAGAAAACAGATACTGTAGGTCGTAGTAGTAATAGATAAAAAAAAACTAATCATGACCGTAGAAGCATAGGTATAATGTACAACATTGTCACTTTTTAATCTCAGAAATGTCAGTATTTTCATGCAATACCAAGTAAAAGCATAATAATGTATAATTAAAACTTATTAAATTAAGGTCATTATTAGATATTTTTATGTTGATCTTTGCTGAGTAAATATTTTCTTTCTCTTTTATAGCCGCTCTTTTGGGTGTGCTCGATGGGATACGATTGGCTTTGGAATGCAGATCGGAATTGCGTTGCAATCTTGCGATAGCTGGAATGCGAATATAATACGAGACCGGTCGGCTGTGAGAATGTCGTGGTTAAGTAAATAAAACCATACTACTATTTGTGTATCTTGACTAGGATACTTATAAACATGAAATTAAACCTGTCTCTCTGTCTGTCTGTTCTCTACTATATTTTTTGACAAAATTTCTGAACAGAATCTATCTTATCTTATAATTACAAATTTGTATGTATTAATTATTCGATGAACATTTACTTAGCCGAATTATTGTGTTTCCGAACGTTTCAATAGACCTAGCGAATTGTTTACTAAAACAGTAGGCAGTTTTTGTTAAAGCAAGTTTAACTGGTAAATAATGCTTTTAAAGAGGCTATCTTTTATTTGTGTTTTTTTCTTACTAAACTTAAAAAAGGAAGAATAAAAGACATAGAAAAATGTTCCTTTTTAGTCCAGAATTATGCATAGTCCTAACGGGATAGTATCGAGATAAGTCGCGGCAAGTTTGTCTGTTTGTCCTTCAGTCACGTCAAAACGGAGCAACGGATCGATGTGATTTTTTACACAGATATAGCTGGCCCGGTAGTTTCATCAATAAGTCAAATGTTTTCACATGAAGTCTGTAATTGACAAAATTACATGTCACTGCGACAAGTGAAAGCCGATGGATTGCGCAACTCTTGTTTGGGAGCATCGAGTGATGTTATGCACATACACACACTTTACACTTTTTGAGACAGTCATGCTTCTCATGACTGTTGCTATGGATAATAATTATGTATTTCACACAGGTAGGTTAGGCTATAGGTATAGTCGACCAAGAAATTGCTTGACCACTTTTCGCCCGTATTACAAAGGGATAAGGTTCAAAAGTGGTCAAGCAATTTCTTGGTCGACTATACATAAGTATTCCCTAAACATACCAGTTTACCAGGCCCTTTGTTTGTCCTGTAATGTCACTGTCACTAATAAATTAAAATAAGTAAGCTAACCTAAATATTTTCGAATTACTGTATATTAGTGTTACAAAACTCTTAACTACGGCATTCAATTCATGTCAAGCTGAAGCTTAGAATGCTTAACTGGAGTGGCATGCATAATAAGCCGTTATACAACTCTTATGGAATGCCAGTAAGTCATTACTTCAACAATAGCTTAAGTTATTCCAGGCAAGTACTACAGGATCGGTTTGGAGCTTTTATTTTTAACACAGGAAGGAAAACTAGCAAGTGGGTCACCTGATGGTAAGTAATCACCACCGCCCATATACACCCGCAACACCAAAGGGATTGCAGATGTGTTGCCAACCTAGAGGGCTAAGATGGAGTACCTCTTGTGCCAGTAATTGCACCGACTGTCTTGCTCTCCACGCCGGAACACAATAGTGCAAGGTGCTGGTTAGCGGCAAGCTGTTCAGTAATCTTTGTCTTTATCTTTACATAGTATAAAACAAAGTACCTATCCGTCTGTTTGTCCTCTCCTCATATCTCCTTCTAGATCAAGCAACGGATTTCGATACTGTGTTTGTTGTCATGTAGAGATTTTTTTACGCAAGGTATGCAAATTGTCGTATTTATAACTTTATGTTTTCGATAACGACTGTGACGTACAGACGGACATAGCAAAAGGGTTCCTAATACTACGGAAACTAAGAATAATAAGGTCTATTTCGTGGAACCATTTTTACAGCTTAGTTACGCTTATAGAGAATTAATGTTCGTAGTACGGAACGCTAAAAGTAGGTGATTGTGCCATTTCACTTTCTAGATATTACAACGAGACTAAATTAATTAAATTGTAAGGTTTCTACGGCGAAACCTTAATCGGAACTCTCTTACAAATTGCGGGTAGCATATCAGGGGGTGGCCCATCAAGATATCCGATAGATAGCGGAACCCGATACTAGACAATTTACGAGAAAGGGGTTACATTTTAAGCCTTTCATAATAGCAAAATAATGGAGCGAAATGATGAATTTGCGGGTGGTAGGACCTTGTGCAAGGTCCGTCTGGATCGCTACCACCATCTTGCTAGCTAATCCTGCCGCTAAGCGGCAGTGCTTGCACTGTTGTGTTCCGGCGTGGAGAGCAAGACAGCCGGTGCAATTATTGGCACAAGAGGTATTCCATCTTAGCCCTCCAGGTTGGCAACGCATCTGCAATCTCTTTAGTGTTACGGGTGTTTATATGCGGTGGTGATCACTTACCATCAGGTGACCCACTTGCTTGTTTCCTCTCTATGTTTGGTGGTAGTCAAATATGTTTATAACTAGGAAAAGGTTGCACCGATTCCGATGGGGTTTACACATTGCCCTATATATGTATAAGTAATGGATTTCTAGTCAGCGTTTAAAATATGGCCGCATCAAAAATCGAACAAAAGTACAACAAATCGACAATCGCTCGCGCTGTCAGTCTGTCGGACCGACGGCGCTGCTGTCCATACTGTTATTTTGTAAAAAAAACCTATTGGCAACGAAATTATTTTATGCAGTTAGACGTAAAGTTGTAAATCCAATGACTATAAATGGTAAACTAATAATTTGCATTTGTAACAATTGGCTTCAACCTGTATTCTTATGTCGGTCCGTTTTTCTGCTGTCATTTTGTATGACACTGTACATCCATATATTATAATATCATTGGGTTTATACTAATGAAGTATAGCGTTAGATTTCAGCATAATTTAATGGTTGGAGCCAATTTAAAATGAGTATTTCTAGCTTCAATAGCAAGTGTTTAAAACAGCATTGTAAGCACTTAAGGTGGTCTCCAAAACGTTTACAAAAGACAGAAGTCTCCTTGAAGATCGGCAAATTGTAAACAAGCTTTTGAGCAAATTTTTGAAAAATTATCATGGATGGAATGGATTTGTAAGTGCAGATTTTGTGTAGAAAAACCTGGCGCATCGTCACTATATAAGTAAATAAGTATGAAATTTATGTATACATAATTTTTTAATTTTAGTATACTTGCAGATTTAGTTTAGTTTTTATCTAGTATTTTTTTTTTCGGTGGCCTGAATGTCTTAAATATAGTCCTCGCGAGAGGTACAGGCGACTACGATTGCTTAGCAAGTAAAATGAATAGATGCATTATAAGGGTTATAATGAAGAGCGAAGGGTCCATCGGCCCGTGCGACAACTTCGGTCGGCAGTTCGAACCACCACCAAAAGTCCACCTCTAGAACGGTGCACCGTTTTGATCGTAATTGACTTTACTTTGTTAGTAATAAGTATAAAAAGAAATTTACCTGTATGTGGTCATCATCTTTACTCTGGTCGGGCTTGGTGAACTCCGCCTGCAGCGAGCTGCCTTTTAGGGGTAAGGTCGGCGCATGCTGCCACGCCCGCTCGTCCTGCCTGAAGCCAGGGTTGTCAAACGCAAACTCGTCTTTGACCGACTCAGGATCGGTCGAGAAGACTAGGTGCTTTCCTGTGGACAAAGAATAGTGGGGTTATTGAGGTGTTAGCAAACTTTAACCCCCTAATTCATAAACGCTTCTTAAACGTTTGTTAGTTAACATGTTTTATGTCTTTATCTGTCATTATGACGTTTTCCCTCAAATGAAAGGGACAAAACATTTGTTAGCTTAAAAAGATTGTTAACTTTTAATGAATAAGGGAGGAAGACTGAAGCCCTCGTAACTTCAAAAAGTTTTTCTACCATATTTCTACCATAAAGTATATTCTAGTTGTATGTTTTCAACTACGTTCAAGAGCATTTTACGAGTAAGATGGTAAATCAATAGCCATTTTGTAGTAAGCGTTTGTAAATTAGTGAACTGTTTTGGTAGTAATTTGCGGTTGGGCGGTAATTGCTGTGGTTACCTGACCATGTCGGCTTGTAAGGCCGTGTGAAGGTCGCATAAGTTGTAGTTTAATTTGTTATGATTTTGTAAGTGTTTCTGATAACGGCTTAAGTATTTAAGGTGGTAGGTATTTTCGGGTGGTAGGTCCGTCCGGATCGCCAGCATCTTGCTCGCTAATCCTACCGCTAAGAAGCAATGCTTGCACTATTGTGTTCCGGCGTGGAGAGCAAGACAGCCGGTGCGATTACTGGCACAATAAGTATTCCATCTTAGCCCTCTGGGTTGGCAACGCATCTGCAATCTCTTTGGTGTTGCGGGTGTCTATGGGCGGTGGTGATCACTTACCACCAGGTGACCCACTTGCTCTTTTTCCTTCCTATGTTGTATAAAAAAGGTAGAAGGAGTCCAGCCAAGGAACACCTAAATTTAATTGGAACGTGACGTAATGGCCGAGATGCGTACGGAGCTCTACAAAGCTAGCTCGAGCTGTGTGGAATACGCAATGTGTACCCAAATGTCAGATCCGAAGGCCTGCAGGAGGGGGGGGGGAACGTTAAGGTCGCCAACGGATCAGGTATTCTTGGGATCGCTGGTACCCTTCTGTAAATACCAAGGTTGCAAGGAATCCTTGTTTGTAAGTATGGATGGATGTTTGTTACTCTTTCACGTAAAAACTACTGAATGGATTTGGATGAAATTGGGCACACACATAGTTTATAACCTGGATTAACAGAAAGAATACTTTTAATCCCGTAAAAATGCATTGTTTCCACGGGATAGCGATAAGTGAGTTATACGCCGCTGTTACGTCATGAGCAGCAAAGCAACTAATTCTCATTAATTTGTCCAGGAAATATTGCAGATTGCATGTTGGGTGCACGTTTGCTTGATTCAATTAAACAAGTCTACGCGGACGAGGCGCGGGCAAAAGCTAGTAAATGAATATGAATACCTATGGCCAGCGGTTGTAACTTCTCAACAGGTGATCCACGTGCTTGTTTGGCTCCCTTGCCTTTAAAAATGTATGATAGTGTTACGTGGGTAGTTCTACAAACTAAGGAATTTTCGGCGGCCCAGCTAAAATATCATAAAAAAAATTGATACAAACTAATTTATTTGTATAACATACTGTACAACATACCTATGCCTAGCTGGTCACTAAAAATGATGGAGATTAAAAATTATTTTCTTGACGAAATTTCAATTCAAAACGTAAAAATTTCAGGATCCTGGAGTGTCCCACAAGCAAAATAGGATTGAAAGTGTACTGTGATTTATTTACTACGACATTGAGGCCATAAATGAAACAAGAATAAAAAAAGGACTTTTTTTTTTCTTACCTGGGAGACATATTATTATTTTATTGCACCAAAAATATTATAAAATCCTGTTCTAGAATTTGTCCCATCAGTTTTATGTCAGGATCCTGTTCAATGTAAAATAAGCGAATATTCAATATTCTATTGGCCGAGCGACGTTGTCGTTCGGATGAGTTGGTTGTGCATACGAAAAAGACAAAGAATACCACCTATCTCTTTGCACCTAGCGTGTTGTTTAGCCGGCCCGGCACAGTTAACGGAGGCAATCGCGTCGTAATCAGTCAAGTTCACAGAATTCTGGTAAGATATTTACTTACGAAATAAACATAATAATATGGTAATTTTAGCATTTTTATATGTAAGTTGCTTACACGAAGGCTTAGTTCTGCTTAACTTTGGTTAAATGTTATAAATCGATGATTTTTTTTAAATATAATTCAAAAATTCTCAGGAACCTGGTCTCAGGATCCTGTCAAATTAAGACCCAGGACATTGAGAAATCTCCAGAATCATCAAATTACTGAACAATTACAACAGATAAAAGGTCAGAGGAAAGCTATAACTCAAAAAAGAAAATTTTAAGATATTGTTAACGTGCAAAAAAAAAGAAAATATAAAAAAAAGTTAAAAAGGAGGTAAAATAAAATAGACAACCGAAATCAAAAGAAACATAGAGATAAAGAAAATAAATTAAAAATAACAAAGAAAAATAAGCACGAATCCAGTGACTATAAGTGCGTTATTTGTGGTATTCTCTATAGCGAAGATACGACAGGAAATAACTGGCTCCAGTGACTTTAATGCAATAATTGTTATTTATTTGTAAAAATATTCAGAAATAAACGTTAATTTCTGTTGATTTTCGACTTAATCCTCAGTTTTCTGGTTATATTCTCAGTTTCCTGTTACTTGATTTTCTTGAAATGGCCATAAATCTGAAATTTTGAAATATTTTGACTGTTCCACTTAACATAGGCTGAAAGGTGTTGTATTCTTTATGATAGACTATGTTTTGCAACCAGAATGGGAAAAAAAATGTCGGGCCGGATTCAGACTCATTTTCGTCCTTCGTTTGTAGAACAACCCACGTAATAAAATATTATGATTAGGTGGATGTTCGATTCGTTTTCAAGGTAGGTATATTTTACTTGCAGTGAAATGTAGAAACAAATGATTACCTTGGCTTATAGTTGGAATTTCGCAAGTACCTGCCTACCTCATATCGTAAATAACGAGAAATCTCTTGAACAATTCCTTTCGCAAATAATGTGCAAACAAATACTATTTCCGTCGGTGGCAAACAAGCCTGCAACTCGCCTGATGATAAGCAATTGAAGCAAAAGACGCTTGCACTTTGCCGATCCTATAGACCAAGTTTTATTAATTTACTTTATGGTAAGAGATAAAAGTTCCTTTACTGCTTACACAACAACTCTCTATTATTAAAAATTAGCAGTTTCAGAAGCTAAGGCACGACATACAAAATAAGTACACATATTTACTAGGAACTACAAAGAGCAAGGCGATGTTTGTATACGGGCCTATGTAGGTATGCAAAAAAAATTAAAACAACTCGGGACAATTGACACCATTGACCTAGTTCCAAACTAAGCAAAGCTTGTACTATGGGGTACCAGACAATGGATATACATACTTGTATAGATAAAACATTCTCAGATACATATAAGTATCATCCAAGACTCGGTAACAAACATTCAAATTCGTCATACAAACATTTGCCCTTCCTTGGAATTGAACCCGGAGCCTCTAGCTTCATAGTCAGGGTCACTAACCAATAGGCTATCCGGTCCTCAATTGCAATAAATATGGTTTTTGCAATTGCAATGAAGCATAATTGTATACTCGTCGTACTAAAAGTATTTTTTTTATGAAATAGGAAGGCAAACAAGCAAGTGGGTCACGTGATGGTAAGTGGTCACCACTGCATATAAACACCCGCAACACCAAAGAGATCGCAGATGCGTTGCCAACCCAGAGGGCTAAGATGGAATACCTCTTGTGCCAGTAATTGCACCGGCTGTCTTCTCAGTTTTCCGTCAAGCTAAAAGGCGTGGCCTGCGAGGGGATGCGGGGAATTCACGTCATGGCGGGACTCCAACCGCTAGACCCTCAGAGTAAGCTTGGTCTTCACTCGCACATATTCCACGATGTCTGACTTTTGTGGACTTGTGGAGTGATGCAGATTTCGGCGCATGGCGGCAAGAGGACATTCTGTCAATATTATCATGCATTCTACGACAAGTACATCACAACCCCGCTGATACATAGGATGATAGGAAAGCGTAGTAACGACCAGTTTTCACTGCAGAGAAATCACTCGGCCGCGTTCACACGACTAATCGACACGACAATAAATTAGTCGGAGGTTGAGTGTGATCACTCAACAGTCAACGCGACGTAAAACTGCGAACTTGATCACTTTTACCTAGAGTTGCCAGCCAGAGGTGCAATTTTTGAATCTCATCAGATGACTAAAGCTCACCAAAATGGCCGAAACTCTATGAAAAACCGCCATTTTGATGAGCTTTAGTCACCCGCTGGGATTCAAAAATCGCACGATATCGCACCCTTAAATAATTTTGGCAGGTTTAAAGGCCGGCTCACACCGGATACGTATGCAGCACGGCTCCAGCTCGCTTCGTAGAGCTGCATTACGTGCACGCAACGCAAGCGATGTGGCTTCTCAACATATAATTCAATACATTACAGCCGGCCTGTGCACGCGCGTGCCTCCGGAGCCGTGCTGCATTTGCATTAGGTGTGACCCGGCCTTAATACGGCGAGGATTTTTTAAAGTAAAACGTTAATTCTATGAGTAAAACCAGGCTGAGAATCGCCTCGCTGTAACAAAATCTGTAATAATACCCAAGCTAATTGGCGCCAAATTAACAGAACAGCTGTAACTGAAATGGCAATGAAACGTTCGCTTTCGACTATAAAAAACGAAAGTATTGCATTACAGGCCAGTTGATTTAACGGCTAAACGGTGAATGAAGTGAAATTATTATATAAAAAAAGTTATAATAACATCATGTAATTAGTTTTTCAGGCAATTAATTGATACGAGAAAGTCTGTAACGTACTCAACGCCTTCGTTTCTTGCGTTCATCAACTTTCATCTCACATTTGAGATTTGTCAAAATATGACAGGTTTCAAGCGGGTTTGACAGTTCTTTTTGACGTAACTCGAAGATGACTGCATCTCTACTAACGCGAGATTGTCCCTCCGAATTGAATTGTTATTTAATGTGAAATAATCAAATCAAATCAACAATTTTCAACTAACCACAGTTGACACCTGGGGAACGGAGACCTGGTGAGTGGAGGTTTTTCCTAGTGCAGGCACCAGTCTATACCATGCGGTCTGACACTCGATAAATTTTTGCTTTTGGTTACTGTTTGCGTCTGGTAGGACCTTGTGCAAGGTCCATTGGTTCGCACCACCATCTTGCTCACTAACCCAGCCGCTGAGAAGCAGTGCTTGCACTGTTGTGTTCCGGCGTGGAGAGCAAGACTGCCGGTGAAATTACTGGCACAAGAGGTATCCCATCTTAGCCCACTGGGTTGGCACAACACCTTCTGTGTTCTTGTTGTTGGTAGGTTAAGGTTTAGAGGGTGGAAAGCGTTACCACCGTTTGTATGGAGATGGTATGGAGCTAGGCTAGTTAGCTAGCCTAGATAGCTAGCGCTAGGTTCACAACAGTCACAATTTTCGACGGGATGTACGGCAGTGAACTCAATAGGAGTAAATATAGTTGCTCAGAGCATACCCCGCTTGTCGTACAACTGTCCTTTGCGTTTAGCTGATAGCGTCAAGTACGCCATTCAAGTACGCCAGATAATACAAACAGACCGTACATTCTCCCGATGTGTCTAATGTCAACCAAAGTTTTAATTGGCGAAATCGTTTTCGACCCAGAGATCGGAAGCCACTAATTTAAAAAAAAATACAAACAGCAAACGCCGTCGTGTTAAAGTGGAACTCCTTGGCCAGTATTTAAATCCCTTTTATGCAGCGACTTCTCTTTATGCACATATATTTATTCCATAAACTTTTAAAAGGCAAACGTATAAGTTATGTCATACCTTAGCATAGTAACATATAATCACGTTGAACGAACACAATACAAATGGCTGTCGTTAAGCAACTTTTAAATAATTTGCACACAATCAATGCTGTTTAAAATTAATATTAATACACGGTCTTAAGTTTAAGTGTCAACTAGTTTTTGTATGAGATATTTAACGCAGAATTTCACTTTAAGAATAATCTTTTGGATCGATAATGCACTTTTTATTTTGTACCTATCAGAAGTGATGACTTTATACAATTTTTTGAATGAACACACACTGCGTTTTAATTAATTTTAAAGTGTTCTAAAATTACAATGAATTTAATTATTCTATTTAATATATTTCATAATTAATTGTAAATATTATAATAATTTGTGTTTTTTCTCTCAAATAAGACACTGCACTGTAACCTCACTTTGCAATTAAGATTTCTCAAATAAAATTAAAGTAAAATTATTGGAAAACGACAAGTTAAAACCTTCGAAATACATAGAGATCAAGTATGCTTCTAATTCAATTTACTGAGCGTTTGTGTAAGTATTTCATAAAATAATAGGTTTGTTAATTATAATCCTCAAAAACATGAAAGATATAGTAGTCAGGCAGAAAGAAAGACAGAAGAAAAAAGAAAAACAATTATATAAGACACCCACATTCAACACAAAACGCACACATACACACATCACACAGAGTACAGTCAAGGAACTTAATTCCCTACCTATTTCATTAAAATGTCGTCTGACATTCGCAATGCATTAAGGTCGATATGTCAAACTAACGTCTTGCTCTATAGCTCTTATGGTGACAGTTTGCTATATGATATTGAACCTTAGGTGGGTTGGAAATTTAATTCCTTGACTGTACAATTATAACAAACACAGTAACGTTTGTGTTGAATAGAATCAAAAAGGGCCCCACTCAGCATATGCCTCAGTAAACCGAGACACTGATTTTCAGTGGGGCCCTT
Source organism: Ditula angustiorana (assembly GCA_963691745.1). Taxonomy (NCBI): domain Eukaryota; kingdom Metazoa; phylum Arthropoda; class Insecta; order Lepidoptera; family Tortricidae; genus Ditula; species Ditula angustiorana. The sequence continues at coordinate 6,050,467 of OY829496.1, read as the reverse complement.
GAGATCCTTTTAATTTTGATTAGGATGATGGTTAAAACATGGAGAGGACTTGACCAAAACTGTTGGGTCAGTGACCACGATTATTTTCGTATAACATTGTCTTCAAAAGGAACTTGGCCTTAACCCGTTAAGTTGGAGCTGTCGAGACAGTTGACAGTCAATGAACTGAGTGGGTGTAGAGTTGCTTTGTGAACTTGCACATTTAAGGCGACGCTTTTTTGGACTTTGTATGCCACGAGCTAACGTCTCATTGATTGGAATTAATATATACACCAACTAGTGACTCGTCTCGCCTTCGCTCAGAACAAACGTATAGAAACTTCTCTTGTACGACCGCGATAAACGAATTCCAACTTTATTAACACGCTCAAAAAGTTCGTAGTATTTCATACACCATGCGCCAGGCGGCGCAAGTCAAAAGGAACACGCCGCCCCCGCCCGCCTTCTTCCCGCTACTCCCGGCGACACGCTAGGGTTGCGCGGCATTCGTTTTCAATTACACTGGACACGGCGGGGGCGAGCGAGAGAGCGCGCGGCAAGCCGACAGCCTACTGCGATTTGCCTATGCCATAGGCAAGGCGGTCGAGCATACCTACAGTGCGGATTGGAACCCCCTGACAATAGGGGCAACTGCTCTACCTGGGGACACTAAACCTTAGAACTATACTCTCTCATCGTCCGAGCAATCCCCATGTTTCTCTATTCTCTGCCTACAGAAGGTCAAAGAGAAGGCAGGGAATAGAGAAGCATATCGTTCGCTTCAACGATGAATAAGTACAGCTTTAAGGTGTAGAGTGCGTCCATGGACACAGCTGTCCACAGCGGCCCTAACATGACAGCCCAGGTTTAGTTTAACCCCTCCCTGTGTCAGTCTAACTAGTGTTATAAGAAAGGGACGCAGATAGAGATAAACTAACCTTGGCCAGTCATGTTAGGGCCACGGGTAGAGCAGTTCCCCCTAAGAATGTAATGTACGTTCAGCCTCAGAAGTATCTAAACATTTAGTACCTTATCGCTGTCAGTAATGTGACAAATTCGAGCAACTCTCATTTCACACGTTGAATTATCAAAAACACTGAGACCCGTATAAATTATTTTTTTTACGTTAGCCTAACAACAAAATTTCAAGGTCCTAACTTCAAAACTGACGGACTTTCATACAAACTTTCATCCCCTAATTTACCCCCTTAGGGGTAGAATTTCCAAAAATACTTCCTAGGTGGATGCCTACACTATAAAAGGTATCTGTGTACAAAATTTCAAGTCTCTAGGTCCAGCGGTTTGGGCTGTGCGCTGATATATCAGTCAGTCAGTCAGTCAGTCAGTCAGGACTTTGAATTTTATATATATAGATATCTCCCAAGTCTGTCCCCTGCGGTAAACTGCCCATAAGGCTGGCTGCATTTCCACGTTGGATTGCAATGCCAATGCGTTGGCCAAGAAATGCACCAGCCCTATGGTCAAGTGAAATTTAATTAATTTTGTTTTTATTGGCAAAAAAAAAAATAGTTTTCCTAACGTCCAAAGCTCGCAAAAGTTTACATATATTCAAGTTTTAACGTACTTTGCATCCTAGATTTCTCTCAGCCAGTTTTATGTTAACGACGACGACGGAAGGAGCATAGTTGTATGTTACGAAGATTCAACCTTTGACATGGATTGGTATAAAGATAGCCTGCAGGTCAGGCTTTCGCTGGGACCGCATTGTTACGAGTTGAGTCTTCAACAACAGTGTTCAACAGTTGTATAAGAATTGCTGCGAGGCATAAATTGCGACAGTAAAGAAGTCACAATCGAGATAGATATGCCAAAAAGACAGGACAAATATCCTTTGTTGAAAATCACATGGAAAGTAGTTTACGAAAATCCATTTAAATATAATTTACAAGTTAAACAATTGGCGGCGTTGTCGCTTAAAAGCTCTTCCAGACAACCATTTGGCATCAGATACACGAAAAATAATAAAATTAAGCAGTTGTTGCTTGTAGTAGGTCATTAGTAGATACTTACAGTCAACCAATTTCATTCATAGGCTACTGTAGAACGTTGTCGCAATGTGTCATGGCTGAGATGGTATGCCGTTAATTCACAAGTCGTCATGACATTTATTGTGAATGTGTTCTACATTGTCCTATGCATCAAATTGGTCGACTGTACATGTTATTATTGTTAAAATGTTTATGTTAGGGGCTAGGGGATCCTAAAGCTTTGGGGTCGCGTATTCAAAAAGATTGAAAAACACTGTTAATCTACTATCTGCTGTTGTGTTCCGGCGTGGAGAGCAAGACAGCCGGTGCAATTACTGGCACAAGAGGTATTCCATCTTAGTCCTCTGGGTTGGCAACGCATCTACTATCCTTGGTGTTGCGGGTGTTTATGGGCGGTGGTGATCACTAACCATCAGGTGACCCGTTTGCTCATTTTCCTTCCTATGTTGTATAGAAAAATCACATTGAGAAGCGCGGGGCAAAGTATGGAATAATAACCCTTTACTTTTATTATAATTAGCTTGATTGTTTTCGGTATTATCTGTAATCGAACCCACAATCCTTAGTTAAAAAGGTAGCTAACAGTATTGACTAATAAAGCCACTGGTTGCCAGTGGTATGTATGTCAAGCTGATGCAAGGAACCAGTTTGGTAAGCTTTCGAGATTTCAAAAATAATTGACTCTATGCTTTTTAAATTTTCTCTATGGTAAGAGATCGACCAATTAAGTACAATCAGCGGCAGAAATACTCGAGAAGGTAAGAAAAAGAGACAAGACTCTATTGTCAAAAGATTAAAGGCTATTTACACTGCATTCAAACTTCAAGCTAGCAATTTTTATGCGGTTGGCATAACTGCATCGAAACTGCAAACGACCTGTGCACGTTTGCAGTCGGTACGCAATTTGACGACTGCACATCGACTGCTTTTATGAAAACTGCACATCAACTGGAAGCGGACTGCACAGTTTATTTGCAGTTTTGATGCAGTTATGCTAACTGCATCCAGACTGCAATTTTTAGCCGGCTGGCAGTTAAAATGCAGTTTTTTTGTAATGGCACTTAGAGCTTTTTAAATTCTTCGAATGGGCAGCTACTTCTACTCTGCACAGATTAAGAATTAAAAAAAACTTATTTACTTTTAATTTGTGTTAGTTTCACTAATGTTGGACCGACACAATATTATTTGGAAAATGTTTCTTTTTTAGCAGAGATTTTGCTTTTCACGAAGGTTTAATAAAATAACAAGCTTAACCAACATAACTTAACCTATAAATTGGGTTCTTTACGCTATTTTTTCATAAGCCTGAAAAGTACGGTTTAAGAAAAAAATATTTGTAATCAACATTTTATTATATGATTGCCAAACGATACATCCTACAGTACCCGGCCAAAAAGATTGCACATCGGTCTTTGGAAAGAGACTCGGCTAATTTCGGTTTCATAGAGCGTTGTCACACACTACCTATGTGACGTTCATCAGTCGTTGTACAGATCCAGTAGGGTACGGACGCATTAAGTTGAATATATTTAATATAGAGTTGTTGAAACCCCTCAACTTTAAATCGTGCGATGACATCATTAAAAGAAAAGGGGAAAACCTTTAGGAATACGCAATAATTAACAATGTTTATAATTATTTTGCAACTGAAGCCGACAGATTTAAAAAAATGAGGATGACAATGTAAGTTATTATTTTAAGAAGATATTCAAAGTTTACATGTCATCGATTTGACGTAAACTAATTAAGTCCATAAAGTGCAGTATTTATTTGGTATGAAACCACACTTAATTAATAAGATGACTGATGGACGGTCGCCAGTGTTCGAAAATCTTCGTAAACAGCCAAATGTCTCTTTCTAAAGACCGATGTGCAATCTTTTTGGCCGGGTACTGTACTAATATTATAAATGTGAAAGTTTGTATGTTTGGATGTTTGGATGTTTGTTACTCAATCACGCAAAAACAACTGAATGGATTTGTATGAAATTTGGCACACATATAGTTTATAACCTGGATTAACACATAGGATACTTTTTATCCCGTAAAAATGCATAGTTCCCACGGGATAGCGATAAGTGGGTTATACGCCGCCGTGACGTCATGAGTAGCAAAGATACTAATTCTCATTAATTTGTCCAGGAAATATTGCATGTTGGGTGCACGTCTGCTTGATTCAATTAAACAAGTCTACGCGCACGAAGTCGCGGGCAAAAGCTAGTTTGTAATATATCATCAAATCTCCGCATTTTACCTATGTATTCGGTTTAAAATGTCAATGACCCCAGTTCAAATTCTCTCTTTCTAATTACTTCAACAGTTTAAACGGGTGTGTTAATTAGAAAACTGTTAAGCCACAATTAAGCGATGATTACGAGCGGTATGCTGGCTGACAAGTGAGATTAAATCGCGTAAACCACTGGCTGTATACTTTGAGATCACTGACGTAATTGCTGAAGAAAAAAAACGGCGTATTTCTCACGGGCGTAGAGTGAGTTTTAAATGTTGGTACTTAGCTATAATGGCGTGAATGCAGTTTTTAAAAACGACGTTGATTTGTGGCTTAAAGTCGAGTTATTATAAAAATAATTGCATATTTTACATAAAACATATCCCATCCTTTATTGGCTTTGCCGTAGTCGGAAAAAAGCATCTCTGATTAGCAAAGTTTTGACAGCTGTTAATCTGTGGCCCGTTTCACGAAGCTACAAGTTACAATTTAACAAGTCTATACCGGCAACATTGGTCCTTATGCCCATTGCCATTGGTCATTATTGACCAATGTTGCCGGTTTGTAGAATTTGTTGGTTGAGTAGATGCCACCCCGCTGCCGTGTTACCAATTTAAAAGACAATATACCTTTTTTTTAAAGATGTCTAATCAAGAATCACCACGTTAACTTGGCCCACATGTTAAGAACGCTTGTTTTGTTTTTTGTGCTTTTTTCGAAGTGTGCGAAAACAAACGACGACCCGCTTTCAATCCGGTTTTCGCACGATTCGTTTTTTATTTGTTATGCTTTGGCTAGTCAACCCGCTTCTAAGTGGCGCACACTTTGGTATCTATGCAAATGTTATTACAAATTCCTCCCTAAAATTAAATTATATGGCGACTTCGAGAGCGAACTTTTGATTATTACAGAATGAAAAGTATCCAAGTAGTTTAGGGTATGGTCTATTTGTCCACCAAATTTTATCCAAATCTGTTTACGAGTGATGGAGTCGGAGGAACCAACATTCATAACATAATTTCGCATTATAATGTTGGTAGAATATATTATCAGTCAGCTTTTGAACGCGACTTTTTCTGAGTAGGTATTGCTTGAAATTTCTATGTAAGTAGGGACTTATTATTAGTAGGAGCAGAGGGTTATTATTATAAATTATTTAGCACGCGGTTGTCAGAGGCTCTATAAGAGCGAAAGGAATGTCTCTAAATTTTGAAATCAATTTGCCAAACGTGAAAGCTCGATGTAATGTCGCTACAATTAAATAAGCAATGCTTTGGCAACGGCCATTGTGCGCGCGCGTATTCAAGAATCAATTGCAATCCGGTCTCGAAGAGATCGTGTAGGGTTGTCGAAACACATGCGACGTTTCTACTATACCTACTACTTAAGCTACACCTGGCTCGGGTTCCTGTACAGGGCATCAGAGTTGACGTCACGCCCGCTGCAGCATGTCTATGTGTACCGGAGAATTCCGGTCGAATTTCAAAATTATTGACTTGTTTTGTAAGGCATTGTGTTGGTAGATGTGTGTGTTGTGTAACCTTAACTCTCGTGCCTTTGCACTGGATGGTGTCATGAATCGGCTGATCAAGCATCAAGTAAGCGAAGGCAAGAATCGAAAAGTAATTGAAAGTTTAGTTTAGTCGCCACCTTACTTTGAGGTGTTATTAGACGATTATATACCTTAGAATTACTTGAGTTCTATAATCCTCTGAGAAACAACGGCGGGGCAATTCTCGCGTCAGTAGAGATGAAACTGACTCGAGATAAGCCAAAAGAGCTGTCAAATCCCTTCAAAATCTGTCATATTTTAATACATCTCGAACGTCAGATGAATCTCGATGAGCGCCAGAATTGGGGGCTAGCAGTCATGGCTTATCTAAATATTATGTCATAAAGCTGACAACCCTGCCGGTGTTGCGTATCTCACGCACGCGCGCCATCTTGTTAGTTTTGACAGCTCGCAATGGCGGGAACGTTAAGTAATTGTCTATGGTCGTGGTTGAGTAAGCCACGGTCCTAATCTCATTCAGCCTGTGAAGTCATTTGAATAAAAAAGTCATTAAAACTTATTGGCTAATCAAAATTGTGACTAGTTTTGACTACAGGCAAATAAGAACTGTTTCAATAACATTCTTCCTTGAGATACTAAGGTCATACACCACATAGGTACCTAAAGAGTGGAGTAAATAATCCGGAAATAAGCATCGCTGGTAAAGTTGAATTGTATGTATGTATGACATGCTAAGCGCTTCTATCGAGATATTTTGAGCTCATTTGTTCTGAGATTAATATCTAAGTTTACCTTTTTTTTTGCATTTGACCTTAAATGTATGAATCCTCGTTATTTGGATTTGTTATGCCTATGCCTGCATGTTTAATTACTGCGTCAGTCTGTTAAGTATTTTAATTGTTTTATACATACCATATAAGTGTTTCGTGTTTGTAACTACTGTTAATAAATATAAATTATAAGACATCTCTCATACTTCTTTAAAACTTGCTCTTAACACCTGCTACCCAATAGGTGTTTTGTTAAGAATAATTTAAACCAATATGTCCCAAATCGTATGAAAAACCGAATAAAGGTATCGACAAGTCTGCTTGCATCACTTTTCAACATTACAGGTGGTAATTGTACGTAGCAATTAAAACATAGCTCGTTGGTAAATTACCTCGATCTTTCGCTCGGACTCTAGGCAATTAATCTCGAGTGAAGGTTGCTACATTAATTGCTTAAGGGTGTTCCTTTACTAAAATACTGTGAAACTGGGCAACTTTGTAAGATTTTTTTTAAATTACATTAATTAATAGGTAATCAACAAGACACGACAAGTGATTTACCATGAAACGAATAACGATGAAACGAAATTGTGCCGAATTTCGTCATTTGCTTGTTTTATTTTTTATTAAGAATAATAAGTAAATTACCTACGGTAATTAGCCTCGAAGATACAATATTAACATTATTTTATTTTATTGTATTTATAATATAATCGTAATTTAAAAACAATAACGACGTCCGCGGGTCATTCCTGTCATTCATGCCATTGTTTCAGTATGAAAAAAAAAAACAGCTCTATACTGCGCAATTAATAACAAAACAAAATTCAACCATAAACAAATAGATCTGGCAGCCGATAATGTTTACGCGGGTTTTTTTTTATCTGATTGCATCTTATACACAGCTATTAACCTTACAAACAAAGATATTCTATCTGTGGCATCATCTTATTCATCATGGCGTCACTGAATTTAACTAATCGTAATTAAAGTCGTTATGCAACGTAATTGTTAAACAATTTACCATTCCAAAGCGGCCGGCCTTGACTCTTGGCAGGCTTCGCGGCTGTTAGACATGGCATCAAAAGCCTACTTAACGAGTAGTTCAGCTGAATGGTTATTGCTCGGTTGATTTTAAAAGGTTAAGGGTCTATGCATTTTTAACAAGTCTAAGCATAGACAATGTACATATAGAATAGAAAGACTATCAGACTCCATGTGAAGCGTACCTAATTAAGTGAGGCAACGCCATCTCTTGGCATTTTTTGCATTGTAGCTACGGCTCCTTCAGTAAAGCTGGTTGTTTTAATGAAAGCGGTTAAAAGTCCACCGGGTATGCGTATTTGGTTCTCTTTTAATTTGCACTGCCCATTGTATAGTCGACCAAGAAATAGCTTGACCACATTTCGACCGAATTACAAAGGGATAACGTTCAAAAGTGGTCAAGCAATTACTTGGTCGACTATACTTTGGCTACTTCTCACCGTATCTCTTTCCAAAGGTTGTGTGGAAGAGATCGCTGCTTAACAGTAAGACCAAATGTTGGATCCCATGTAAAATTTCCCTGTGTGTGTTCTTTTATTTTGTTTACTTGTGTGAATCAATAAAGAGTATTTGTTGTTGTTTTTGTTGTTATGCAGTTGGGTCAGAATGTTTAAGAGTTTGTGGTCTTAATACTGTCAGCAAATAATCACATAGACCTAAATATCTTCTTTACCTTCTACTTAGTATAAAACATAGTTGCTAACTGTTCCTGTCTTACTCCCTCTAAACCAGTGATTCCCAAAGTGGTCCAGGTGGACCCCTAGGGGTCCAGGTGGACTCCTAGGGGTCCACGGGAGACTAGCTGGGGGTAGAAATGTAGCAGCAGGGGGTCCACCGAAACCAGTAAAATTTTGAAAGTGGTCCATGAGAAAAATAAGTTTGGGAACTACTGCTCTAAACCATGCAACGGATTTTGATACAGTTTTCACTGTCACATTGAAAATTTTTCACGGAAGGTTTTTATGTATTTTATATCGTAATGGTACCCGTACGAAGCCGGGATACGTTGCTAGTTATAAATATTATAATATCCACCGCAACCTTTTTTTATTCATCCGTCATATCAATCACCTATCAAACTTATCGAACTATAATCTACTATAATATATTCAATGTATTGTATTCAGCCAGTAACAACACCTACTCATAAAACTAAACCTGGGCTGTCATGTTAGGGCCGCTGGTAGGTATACAATCTGAACCAATGTCAAAATCCAAGTCAGTTTCCAATGCACAGTCAGCCTCAAAAGTAGCTAAACACTTAAGAACCATGTCGTAGTAACGTATAAAATGAGAGTTGCTCGAATTTGTCACATTACTGACAGCGAGAAGGTACTAAAATGTTCAGCTAGCTGAGGCCGACCGTACCCAAAGACTTGGAAGGCCGCAAGACCTTCCAAATTTAAATAAAAACAAATGCAAAAAAGAACAAAACACTCGCAGTATTTGGTCTATAATTAACAGAGGCGATTGTTTAATCACGGTCGACATTGACAAATAGTTTACTCAACGACAAAACAACGGTGGATCCTTGAACTTGCTCGGAAAGAGGCTTAAGTTTGTTAGTTTGCCGTATCTTTGTAGTAATTCCAGTTAGCTTTACGTTAAACTCGATCATCTGTTTGGTCAAAGTGACAGTATGTGTATTAATTACAATAACATGATTCTCTAACTTAACATCTGAAAGATATGCTGAGTCTTTCCACAGGAATAGGCCTGCAGAGTGAGGAATCTCCCGACCTGGACCATTCGCGCCGTGTCCAGGAGTACAGCCAGGAGGAGCCTTCTGAATCTTACCATTGAAGTTTAGGATCTTCTAGGGAGAGTCTCCTGACTTCCTGAGGTTATTATTAGTATAACATTTAGGTACAACAAAGTTAAAGCTTGAGAAAACGCGTCGATAACTCGATTTTTCAGAAAAAAAGGGATAAGCTACTAAGTTTCTTGCGGCGCATCTTCTCAGGAGAATCTTCCATTTTCTGAAGCGCTGGTGGACTCAGACATGTAAAAAAGCCTATGTAGCTTAAATGTAAAATATTTTATTCATTTTTATACAAAACTTAAATGGACTATTATTTATAGACAGCAAATCCCGGCAAAAAATTCGTGTCAAATCTTGTAAATACAATCCAAAAACATAACCCTTCCTTTTGGCTTTGCCGTAGTCGGGTAAAAACAGTCTCGAAACTGGCACAGAAACTGTCACAGTTACAATGCATTGTCAATGTCAGCAGAACGGAATATTTGGAGCGTTTGTCACTCAGCTTACACAGGTGTCTGTGCAAATTGCGTAAACGGTGGATATTAAATAATCAAGATGTTCCCACACTATTTGTATTCTGTAGTACAACGGTTGAATGATGACACAACTCTTTAATATTTCACATCAACAAAAGACACGTTTTAATTATTTACAATTTCAGTCTATTAAAATTTTATTTCGAGTTAGGAGATTTTTCCATCCTGAATACGCCACCCACGTATTCAGGATGGAACAATCTATGTAAAGAAGATGAGTCCTAACTCGAAATAAAATTTTAATAGACCGAAATTATAAATAATGTGCATTACCGCTAATGTGCATTAGCGGTAATGTGGCGGAAACTGGAATACGCAAGGCACGGAATGCTGATGTTGCAGGTTCGAACCCTGACATTACCCTAATTTTTCTTTGTGTTGTCATTAATTATATAGCATTTTAAATATGATCAAAAATAGATCATTTATTCACTTTACCTATAGTATATCGATATACTACGTAGATCATAAGCGAATGCTAATTTACCCATCACAGCTAACAAAAGGTTATGAGTTGTAATCCCTCAATGTCAGCGGCTAACGAGTGGGTATAAACACGATCTTTACTGTCGCACGGTTGGACGGATAATTTATAATAATTATAATACAGTTTCAATATTATGTACACGGTTTTAAAGAGAAACAACTTTTCCTTTTTTTTATACACCATAGGAAGGCAAACAAGCACCAGTGCAGGTCACCTAATGGTAAGTGATCGCCATCGCCTATAGACACCCGCAACTCCAAGGAGATTGCAGATGCCTTGCCAACCCAGAGACTACTGATTAAAGACTTTACCGGCTTTAGTAATTAAAAAAAGTGGCCCAATAAAAAAAAACAAAAGCGGGACGAGGCTACTGGCAACTTGCGTCTGTTAACCATTACCTCACCATATCGGCTAACCATTACCCATGGGACAACAAAGCCGTTAAACCATAGACCAACAGTGGAATTAAAATGACATCATCTGCCATCCAAGACGCAGTTTACATCCAATCTTATACCTAAGCAATAAAATCCAACTTCAACCAGAAAAAAAACAATAAGACGTGACAACACCATGGTCTGTAATGGTCCCCTCTTGTATAAGTACAAGGAAAGTTTATTGTAAAAACAACCTTGCCAAGTTAAGCTAAAGTCAAATTTGCAAGGACATGCCGTTGGACGATGCGACTTTAATGATGGAAGGTTGGTTTGGTGAATGGTTCGGTTGACTGTCGCGTTCTCTTGTTTTTACGTAATGTATGAAGTTTAATTGTGTAAACGTGAGGCAGTTGAGTCAGTCAGTATTATGGGCAATACTTTACGCGTAATATGCAAAGAGTATTGTAATATATGTAGAATGAGAAGACTGGCAACCAGTCCTATTTCATAAAAAAAAATTGCCCCCTTATTCATAAAAAGTTAACAATATTTTTAAGTTAACAAATGCTTTGTCCCTTTCATTTGAGGCCAAACGTCACAATGACAGATAAAGACATAAAACATGTTAACTAACAAACGTTTACGAAGCGTTTATGAATAGGGGGTTAATCTTGATGTTTTCCGAATTACGACCCCCTCTCCCAAATGAGATTTGGTGCTATTTTAGAGGAATGTGTATACCATGTTCCAATGGCACGTAACAGCATCTAAATCTAAACGAATGGCAATAAAATCTACAATCTCAATGTCAAAGTAATATTTAAAAGGCAAATCAATGTTAACGTCCAGTCATAAACAAATAAAAATATATGCATACAATAATTAACTAAAGTTTTTGCGGTACATCAACTCTACTGGAGTCAAATATACGACCTTGACTGAGTCGTGTTGTTTACAATACCTACCTGTCTTGTGGACAGCTAGGTAACTCGATGCTTTGGCCAGTTTAAATTTTTTTATTGCAAATTTTTGCAGTTCTAACAGCTCTTAATTACCTGAACTCTATTTATTTTTTAATGAAATAGGAAGGCAAACAAGCTAGTGGGGCACCTGGTAAGTGATCAACACCGCCTATAGACACCCGCATCATCGAGGAGATTACAGATGCGTTGCCAAACCAGAAGGCTAAGATGGAATACTTCTTGTGCCAGTTATTGCACTGGCTGTATTGCTCTCCACGCCGGAACAACAGTGCAAGCACTGCGGCTCAGCGGCAGGATTAGAGAGCAAGATGGAGGTAGCGATCCGGGTGAGCCTTGCACTAGGTCTACCCTGCATAATTTGCTAGCTAGCTATAGTTCCTTTGACTTGGCTCGCGAGCTATATAAGATGAGTCTTCCGTAGGTCGCAGGCAAAGAGCTAATGCCACATGTTGTCATAGGTAATTTGCCGAAATTTTTCAAATCATAGATATTCAGTTTAATTTTCAGAAAAATAAATAAATGGAAAAATAATAGAAAATTTTTGTTTAGTGTTAAATGCAGACAAGAAGCGAATGAATACGAGTTGTACAGAGATGCATACAGCAGTGGGGCAATTCTCGCGTCAGTAGAGATAAAGTTACACTCGAGATAAGCCAAAAAGAGCTGTCAAATCCCTTCAAAATCTGTCATATTTTGACACATCGCAAACGTCAGATGAATCTCGATGAGCGCCAGAATTGGGGGCAGGACGCTTCTTAAACCTAAACGGCATTTATATTCGAAGTGAAACTTCTGTAAAATGTACTGTTGTTTATTCTGTACTACTAATTCTATTGCATTCTACATGAATAAAATCATGCTTTATTTTGGTTTCATATTTGTTGTTATGGGAATTGTAATTTTTATGGTGTTCAAATTCAATATGGTACGAGTTCTTGTTTGCCTAAATGTACCTAGCTTCAGTTATTTTAATGCTTTTTTTTATTAAACAAATATTAACCTACTTTTAATTATTTTTTTTATTACGTAACCACTCGTAATGATTATAGAATACGACTACGTAACGACTAACGAAGTAATGTATCATTTGCTATAAATATTTTGAATGTGTAATGCATGTAATGTAGCCAACTTAACGAAACTAACTTCCGTTGACTTTCATTCTAAATATGAAAAATATTCAAACCCAAGTCACGCTGTTTAACATCTATGACACGCGGTATTTTAAATGGAATTTAGTTGAATAATTAATTTTAGTACGTCCGGTTTTGTTATAGATCATATCGTGTTAATAAGTTTATTTTTAACTTGAATGGGATGTTAAATTTAAAGATAAATCACTTCATAATCAAATAATATAATCATTACAAATGAGTACGTATTTTCGTAATTTTGTGTAAAATTTAAACTCTTACCCCCATATTCATAAAAAGTTAACAATCTTTTTAAGCTAACAAATGTTTTGTCCCTTTCATTTGAGGGCAAACGTCACAATGACAGATAAAGACATGAAACATGTTAACTAACAAACGGTTACGAAGCGTTTATGAATAAGGAGGTTAATTTTTAAACTTCTAAAGTGTTACATTCTTATTACTGACTTTATCAAACGATCTAACGGCATTTATGTGATCAATTTTAGATTTATGAGAAAAATATTATCACGCGAAATAAATATAAATACCTAAAAAAAAACGCTCAGTAAACCTCTATGGTTAACAAATATTTCGTCTGTAGGTATGCATATGTCATTGACACGCACGTTTGCCTTCGAATAAAAGAAATAAAACATATTTTATTTACATAGAATTAACTAGAAGGCGCGTTCAACTAAAACGTCATACCCGGCGCTGTGTCCAAAAACAAAGCGCACGTCCCGCGCAAGCCCCGCCCCCCGCCCGCGTAATGTTGCCAGCTCGTGAGCAGTTCCACACTTTTTGTGGAAACATTGCACCCACCCAGGACACTTGTTAAAAATATTTAACAAATATAATTATTAAGGCATAGGGTACTAACTAACGTTGTATACAACCAGTATTCAATCATTTTACCCAGTTGCTTTAAAGTCGTTTAGTTAAGTTTAGTTAGTCATACAAATAATAAAACATCATTCAAAGTCTAAGCCTAAATCTTTTTAATTATTCTTTCCAAAAATACAAATATTTTATTTTTTATCTGCCACTTTAAAAGCTCCGTGAGAAGAAGTGGCAAGAACTCTACGGCATTTTTAAAGAAAAATCGGTATTATTAATAACAAAATAAACAAACTGGAGCAAATTACTTTGCTACTCAAGACTTTAAAATAACTTGTGGAACTTTGAGATAGGCATATCAGCAATGATGCTGCTCGCCTATAATATAATAATAATAATACTCCGCGAAACCAGTGCCGGACTCGTGCAAAATAGCAGCGTCTGTGCGACATATATATATATATGTTCATGCGAAAACCCACCCTCCTCCGCTTCCACACGAAACAACATATATCACACAGACTCAACTACACACCACCACCACTAAACACTAAAACTACACGATCGACGCGCGTTTCGCCTCTATACGAGGCATCATCAAGATCGAACAGTACGACCGTTCGGTACTTGAACGAATGGCGTACTGACAAACTAAAACATTTTTCTTTAATCCCGCCTACCGCCAACATTTTTGCAAAAAAACAAAAGCACCCAAGCAAAATTTTTTTTTTGGTCTTGATGATGCCTCGTATAGAGGCGAAACGCGCGTCGATCGTGTAGTTTTAGTGTTTAGTGGTGGTGGTGTGTAGTTGAGTCTGTGTGATATATGTTGTTTCGCGTGGAAGCGGAGGAGGGTGGGTTTTTGCATGAACATATAAGTGTCGCACAGACGCAGCTATTTTGCATGAGCCCGGCACTGGTTTCGCGGAGTAGCAAGGTAATTTGTTCCAGTTTGTTAAACCTAAGTTACTTACATATTCTATCCAAGTTTCATAAAAATCGGTTCTGTAGTTTAGATAAAATAAAATAAGAATATTTTTTTTTCTCGTATACCTGTGGCATTTAAGGGTTAATATTTGGTGAATCAGCATCTTATATCTGGGCCAATAAATCTGGGCAATCAATTGACGTCTGGGGCCGATTCCCCATACTTACACGGTTGATCTCGTTTTTGACTACACTGGCAACACTTACAAAATGGACGCCCTCTTTTCCAAGTCAATCACAATAAGTAAAATAAATTAAATAATTAAATAAATTCACTTTTAAAAGAGCTACTAGCAGATGAAATGTGGTCCTATCCTGTTTTTTTGTATGTCCAGCAGCATTTTTGCTTGAAGGAACGACACAAGACGGCATTTTACAATTAAAATTGGCATTAGTACAATACGTCATGACGCGCTACTTGCAAAGGAGCGACTAAGCGCAATAAAGCGCAACCACTCCATTTAAGAGTGGTTTTAGTTGCCTCAGTTTTAGGCGCGCTGGCGGTTTCTGGTTAATTCTATGTTTATTTATAAGGAGTTTGTGACTTTTATGAAAAAGATACGAATTGAATTAATAAATAAGCTATAGTGTTATATCAAAGAATAAACTACAAAGTTGAAGTTAAAAGTTATTGTAGAGTCGTATTTCGTTAAAAACAAGTTGCTGCTAACTAAAACATAAAGAAAGAGAGTAACATTATTTTATACTTATATACAAATACGAGAATGTTAATGACCGGTTTGTTACCATAATGCACTGAATTTCAGTTACAAGAAGGTCACATTCCTAGTATTTGATTTATACATAATTTCATGCACTTTACCTATGCACTGCACCTGTATTCGTAAAAAAGTAATTCCCAAGAAATATCTGGGTAAGTAAGTAGTTTGTTTTCATGAAAAAGCTGTACTGAGGAAATTTGCGCCGCCATCTTCCGTAAAATATCTTTAATGTCGGATCTAAAGTTGTAAAATAAGGCGTAACCGACTTCCGTATCCATGAACGTTACACATTACAACAAAACATAACCTTGACTTCGTTCCGAGGCGCAAAAACCCGCGTTTTACAATAGGACGCTATAAAAAATTAAGGAAACCAGATTTATGAGCAGTATGCTTTTTCTGCATTCCTAAATTCTTAAGATTTTTTATTTTTTGGCAAGTTTTTGAGAAGATAACCTAAGGCCTGCTCCAAATGAACCAAACAGCCAGAACAAACGACAAAAAATTCTGAACGAGCATCGAAAACAAACTGTTCGAAATTCAAAATCGTAAAACAATGCATCCTCATAAAAATGGCGCCGGGGGCCACAGACTGAAACAATAAACATTCGGCTCACGTACCTGACGAGCATAGAATACCTTAAAAGGATGTGACAAAGTAATTTTATCTGTGGGAGGCTCGGGTCAAGGTATGATGTGCCAACTGCCAACATTGACGGGTGTACTTGATTGAGATTTATACGCTGACGTTGGTGCACTTGACTTTAGCGCCATTTTTAGTTAGAAAAAAAGAAACTTGATGCGTCAGCACTTGAGTCAAAATCAAAATTAGGTAAATCATTGGGCTAAAAATAATTCGTAAATGTATTTTCTGTAAATGACAGTCAACGGTCTTAAACTAATTATTTAATTAGCAGCTCAAATTAATGATGAAAGAGAGACAGCAGTAAAATGAATGATGGCCGAACGCCATCAATGGCTGTTTTACTGGAAGGATGATAATTCTTTAGGTGTTTTATGAACGACGGTTCCTGAAGCAGTTTTTTTATTATACCACATTTTTCATTTAACCTGGCCCCTCAAACAAGCTTATCTGATAACGGTGTAAAGTAAATAAATGACTTGTTGTGTGCATTGTACCGCCTTGCTTAAACACGGTGTTTGTTCTGACTGGGCTGTGCCGCTAATTTTTACCTTATCTTATTGTGAAATCGTGAATAACTGAAAAGTTAAGTGTAGGTGAACACAACGATAAATCATTATTTGCATACAAACCGTACGAAACGGCGAATTGCCTTTTGTCAACCAATTACTACCTTAATGCATGCTATGGTTATCTATTTCAACAGTTTCATAGGAGTACGGCATATGTTCTAACTCTAAAGCTCCTTCTATTCTATGCTTCAGTCACAAATCTGACTGTGAGCTTTTATAAAATTGTAGTCTTTTAAAATAGGTTTTACTTATCTCCTCCTGCGTCTCTGTCACACTAGTAGCATAAGAAAGGAACTCACACATAGATAAACTCAGATAAACTTAATTTAGAAGGTCATGTTTTGGAGCCTCTGTGGTTCTTAGAAGGTTTCAAGTAATGCGAAAGTTCATACGAAAAGCAGGCTTATCAGGGCTGACCTGACATTCAGGTTACAATGTAACTGTGTCAGTTTTCCCTTTCTAACTCGTATAACTGCCATAAATGTGATAATAATACATTCTCATTCGGACTCGCAGTTGGGTCACCTGAGGTGCAATTTTTGAACTTCACTAGGTTACTAAAGCTCACCTGAATGGCCGCATTTATATGAAAAACGGCCATTTTGGCGAGCTTTAGTCACCCTGTGAGATTCAAGAATCGCACTCCTGATGTTAAGTGATCACCACCGCCTATAGACACCCGCAACACCAAAGAGATTGCAGATGCGTTGCAAACCTAGAGCCCGTAATTACAACGGCTGTCTTGCTCTCCCCGCCGGAACACAGCAGTGCAAGCAAGCACTACTGCTTAGCGGCAGGATTAGCGAGCAAGATGGTGGTAGCGATCCGGACGGACCTTGCACAAGGTCCTACCACCCGCAAAAGTATAAATATAAGTACCTAATATAGTAATAAAAGTATTTCATAGTATAAAGACGGTATTTTTCGTGTCTGTCCGAAATCTTTATAGTGTATTTTCGGCCGCCGTCACCTTTTAAACAACCCAAAGGATTTTGATGCGGTTTTCACTGTCAGAGTTTTTTTTTATTATACAACATAGGAAGGCAAACAAGCAAGTGGGTCACCTGATGGTAAGTGATCACCACCGCCTATAGACAACTGCAACAACAAAGAGAGTGCAGATGCGTTGCCAACCCAGAGGGCTAAGATGGAATACCTCTTGTGCCAGTAATTACACCGGCTGTCTTGCTCTCCACGCCGGAACACAACAGTGCAAGCACTGCTGCTTAGCGGCAGGATTAGCGAGCAAGATGGTGGTAGCGATCCGGACGGACCTTGCACAAGGTCCTACCACCCGCAAATAAGGGTTTTATTCATAAGGGTTTTACAGGGGCGTAGCGACGTAAAATGGCGCCCAGGGCTCGCGTCCAAACTGCGCCCCTTTCCCTTTGTAAATTATTTTAAAAACAGATGCCTACACATTTTTTTATTAGTTTACTAATTTTGTAATGTAATGTATGTAAAACAAACAAAATATCACAAATATGTCCCCGTCTGGAATAAATGAATCTACAATAAGGAGTAAATGATCCTCAAAAGACTTTTATTTAGCCATGTATACGAATTTGGATTGTATTTTTTTTATAGGTAGTTAAATTTCGTTTTTTGCGCCGCCCCCCCTTATTTGGCGCCCAGGGCACATGCCCTGCCTGCCCCACCCTAGTTACGTCCCTGGGGTTTTATGTGCATTTTGCCCCGTTGTACCCACTCGAAGCCGAGGCAGGTCGCTGGTATTATGTAAAACATTTACATTCGGTTGATGTTGTTACTAAAAGCTTGTCAAACATTTAAAAGGATTCGTCGAAATGTTGTCAAAAGTTACCAAACTCAAGATGGCCTCGCCTTCATAATACGAACGTGTTAAATTTGAAGCCTTGATACAAAGACGTGAGGAATACCTAATGTGCATATTTCACATGCTGTAGTAAGTATTTATGTTAGTATGAATGTATGTAAACACTACATTGTATGCTCCGGCGCATGAATATGTGTGAATTCGCTGACTGCTTGGTACGGTCAAGTGTAAAAATATTTATCGAAATCTTCTCTATCTTCTTTATATGTATAAGTACTAGCAGACGCCCGCGACTTCGTTCGCGTAGAATTAGTATGAATGAATGAGTCGTTTATTCACAAGAATATATGGTACATTCCAAGATCTTAAGGCCAAGATGGCAAACAGTGCTTCCCACAATATATTCAGCCAAGGTTAGCATGTGAAAATTTCGTCTTAAAAAATAAAGCGAGTA
Source organism: Ditula angustiorana (assembly GCA_963691745.1). Classification (NCBI taxonomy): domain Eukaryota; kingdom Metazoa; phylum Arthropoda; class Insecta; order Lepidoptera; family Tortricidae; genus Ditula; species Ditula angustiorana. The sequence goes on along the minus strand of OY829496.1, from coordinate 6,031,632 downwards.
AAAGCAAGTAAAAGCAATTTCAACCATATGACATTCCATTTCAAAATAATTTCATTAGTCAATACATAACATGTCAAATTTTTTAAATAATAAGTAAAGCAAAATCAATAAAAACAGAGATAAAAAGGAAATGAGAGAAGTAGCCTATGTCTGTCAGAGGTAGTGTAGCTTTCTATCTGTGAAAGAATTTTTGAAATCGGTTTAGTAGTTCTAGAGATTACCCCCTACATACAAACAAACAAAGTTTACCTCTTTATTATGTTAGTGTAGATGTAGATAAAACAAAGTTGCTATCTGTTCCAGTTTGTCCTCAGCTTCGGCCGCCTACTCCTTCTAAACCAGGCAAAGGATTTTGATACAGTTTTCACTGTCATTTATAGATTTTTTTAAGGAGAGATTTTATCTACATTACATTCTTGTTTACCCGTACGAAGCCGGGTCATATCGCTAGTAATTAATAGATTTACCCCCTTATTCATAAACGCTTCGTAAATGTTAGTTAACATGTTTTATGTCTTTATCTTTCATTGTGACGTTTGCCCTCAAATGAAAGGGACAAACATTTGTTAGCTTAAAAAGGTTGTTAACTTTTTATGAATAAGGGGGTAAGGCTGCGTTTCCAGAGATGTGCGAGGATGCGTAGCGAGGGATGTGTTTGTAAAGAACCAATGAGCCGTTTCCACCAGAGCTACTGACCGAGGCGAGGTAAATGAAGCGATTCTATTGGTTCTTACAAACGCATCCCTCGCTACGCATCCTCGCACATATCTGGTGGAAAAGCAGCCTCAGACGTTATTTGTAGAAGATTGCTATCAGAACAAATTGATGCTATCAGAACAAATTGCATTGCTAGTCTGCGAACCCAGTTTGTTGATATTCATGCAATGTTAACTTTCTTACAAAACACAGTAAACACAAACGCCACTATCACCACAATCACTTGCGTTTGCGTTCCTACCACCACACAAAAAACCACGCGAAAAATCGACGTGTTTCTCCTCTCTACGAGGCATTGTCAGGAGCTGACCGTTCAGAACTACCTCATTCGTCGATCGAGCGTCGACATAGCTAATTAGGTTATATCATCTATCAAGTACATCCATGCTGAGTTATACTAATTTGTCATTTACACGGTAAACAATCAGTTGTGAAGCCGCTAAGGTCATACTGCAGTTTTATGATTACCACTTTAGATCATAGGTATAATGCTGTTTTACAGCTAAGTTATAGCTGTGCATCGCCATTCAATTATTTTTACGGGTTATAAAGTTATGGGGGCCACTCGAGGCATTTAGATATGGTCCTACAGAAGATATATAAAACTTTATAGTTTTTTAAACCGGGACACCAGGACTAATAAAACAATTGATAGTTTAATTAAAAGTTACAAAATGTACTCCAAAAGTACGTACAAACCGAAACTGAAGATAGAGAAGAGTCTGAAATACGTACCGTTTCGTTTATAACTTGTTTCTATATATATATATATATATATATATACATAGAAACAAGTTATAAACGAACGAATATATATATATATATATATATATATATCTTTACATAGTATAAAGTAAAGTCGCAATTTTTTCCTGTCTGTCCGTAATTCTTATAGTGTATCTTCGGCCGCCTTCTCCTTCTAAACCACGCAACGGATTTTGATGCGGTTTTCACTGACATTTAGAAATTTCTATAGGGATTTTTTTATGTGCATTTCATCTCGATTTAACCCGTGCGATGCCCGGGCGGGTTGCTAGTTTATAAATAAATAATTTTGTTTTGTAACGCACTTTAGGGGTTAACTTTGAAAAAACTCTTTTGCACATTTGTAAAGCCATGCAAAATGCTCATGGTTTTTTTTGGTAACGGGACAAACTTTAAATTGCTAACCTACCTTTAAAGGACTTAAGCAAGTCTGAAAGATGCGACAAATCAATTAATTATATCAATTAGGGGAAATTGACAATGGTATCTGGCAACTTTAAGATAGTTATTATTCATATTAGTTTGCATGATCGCGTGTCATCATGCTCTCCATTTAGTCTTGGTCATGGCACAAAAACACTGCGGTTTACTGCGCTCAATTCCTTCGACTGCCAGTTTTTTATTTAAAAAAATATGAACATTTATGTCACTGGTCGAAAGTTTGCTTTGGTTTTGCTCATGCTCTCAAATAGTTTCGTTAAAAAAAGAAATTCAAAGGGCGGATCTCTTTCTCTTTTAATAGTAAAACTTAAATTTTGAAAACACTTCCTTTTTCCCGTTCGTCAGGTTAAGTCATGACATTATTAAAGGTTTAGTTCGAGAGTTTAACAAAAACATTTAATAACTTACATGATAAGTCAATTTAATTACTAATTGCTTTTTGTTTATTTTGATAGGCTTTCAAGATACTCTTGATCAAATAACATCTGTTATCAACTTATCACTAATCAATTAGCCTCTGAAAGACGTTACTGCAGACAATAGTTTCTTTCAAAATATTAGCTAGTTACCGGTTGGCGGTGAAATTCAAAACCCTGATAATTCCCGTAAAAAATTTACTTGAGAATCTCCTCCGTATAGCGTCGGTTAAAAAGCAGATTTTCTCTAGATTTCCACATACGAAATTAGCGTAGTGTTGCTGGTCAAAATAAAATCGCTGATTTCGCCGAGAAGCTGGCCAATAAACGCAGATATTCAAATTCGAAAACACTCCCTTCTTAAAGGCATTCGAAATTTAAAACAGTAGCGTAGTGTTGCCAGTCAAAACCCTTGGAATATCCCACAGCATCGCGCAGGTGAGCGGGCGCGGCCGGCCAGACCGCATTCCGCGGGTGACCCACATCGAGTGACGCTAGTGCGGCCGGCGTGCGTTGGTTCACTTGTTGCTTATTTATTTTTGTATTTGTTATTTATTTATCAAGTTGTTATTTGAATGGATAAGATATAATATAGTATTATCAAGTCTTCCCATGACTATAGTACCTGCAAATGCTTAAAATATCGGAACTAGTAAGTTTATTATACAAAAATATTTAATGTAATTAAATACGATACTTATTCGTTTAGATTTACCTCATTAAAGGATAAGGTTTTTTATTATTATTATTAAATAAATGTTTATTACTGTAAAGTGTGAACCGTTCTAATCCACGATTCACGTGATTTTCAAAAGCATTTAAGTATTTTAACAATACGTCTATTTTTAATTAATTGCCAATGATACTTATAAAATCAAAAATAACTTTAGAATCAATCATCATACTCCTAACCAAACAACATTCACGAGACTTAAATTGTATGACTCACAACATAATTATGTCAAATGAGCTGTATAAATATTATCAAATTCCAAGCATTTAGTTTCGGCTGTGACGTATTTACACATGACCTTATGTTGTTTACTTTACGCACGGTATTAAATCAACTCACACATTTTAATGATACCTACGACAAAACCTTTTGACATAGGAGTCTAATTTGACAAAACGTGACGGCAAAAATGTTAACTGGCATGCATCTGTGTAACTATTAAAATACTATTAATTGACCTGTGTTAATGTTTATGCAAATTTAAGTGTCGACATATCTGAGTCCAAATATCTCTTCATTACAACTTAATTTTACTTAATGATCAATAAATTAAAAATATACGTACTTTCTCGTTGTTTAGTATTTTTGGAGCAATGATATATATGAATTTGCCTAGGGTAAACATACTCAATTCTTAACTGGATTGTCATCACTGAAAGTTAAAGTTTAAATAGGACTGTTTTTTTTATCCCTGCAGGAGCATCTACAATAGGAGTGTTTACCCTACTCCCGAAACCTAATAATTCGAAACATAAAATTCATGATAATCCCTTTTCAGGTACAAAATACCAATTCTATACAGCGCCACTACACCCCAAGTACCTGCAGCGTATCACTGACGTCATCAGCACTCGTCCTTTGAATTCCAAGGATTTTTTCTCCCACCAAAACAATTAGGCGACCCCTTTTGTTTTTGTTGTGGCAACATTATCAACGCTCTTTTGAATATGGAATGCGTCGAATTTGATTTATGACGCTCTTTGTTTTTAAATACTCCTCGGTCGCTGAATAGCACTGGCAGTTTTAATACTGCCAATAAATTACGTTTTGCTTTGTTTCGGCTACAAAAATATTAACACATTCTTGAAGACACTACAGCTGCTAATAAACTTTGTTTCAAGTTTTAAACGAAATTAAAATCTGGCTGTGCGGTACTTAATAATAATACTGGGTACCTACCTATCTACATTTAAGACCAACTTATCTCAAATGCAAAGAAGCCACGTCGTCTTATCTTAGTCTAGATTTTTTATCAGCCATTACTTTCACTGTTAGTTACTGCGGCTGCGAAGTATACATATCGATTGCTTGAGAAAATTACGTAGTGGATTAATTACGGAGTGGAACTAATTCTATTTTTAATTGGAATCTAAGAAACGTGAGCTAAGGAATTTATACCTGGGCCATAAATGTGTTTAAGGCCATTGATAAAGTTTAAGATGTTCTATACACTACAACAGTTAAGTAGTATTACGTATATATTTCTGAACTTTTGGTTGTCTTTTTTTCAAACAAACATACACTTTAGACTAGTAATTTAAAAATTATGGAAGCTTAAGAAACGTACTTTTGTTTTCCAATTAAAAAAAAAGGAATTAATTACGCATTCGAAGGAAATTTATGCTGAACGCCTCTGTGCGAGGTTTTTTTACGTGTGAAAAACTTAAATATGTATTTAAATGAGCTATTAAAATTTTAATACGGTATTTAAAGTGCGATCTAAAATCGTTTCCTGCCCGTGCATTTTTAATAATGATATTAAGTATTAATTAGAAGTTAAATTAGTCATATTTAAGTACTAAAACATATGAAAGCCTAACCAGAAGTATTTTTGTTTTTAAAACTGTATTTAGATCGTCAGTTGTTGAACTTTGTCATTTGCAATGCCAGCCTTCATTCATGCCATTATATTGTGATACGAGGTTGGTAAGTCAGATTTTACAAACGAGTTGATGAATATTAGTCCGAGTTGTGAGGCAAGGTTTTGCCATAGTAGCGAGTCTTAAAAAATCCTACTTTGTTTCATACGACGTTTATAAAAAAAGTATTTTTGGGGGTTGAAAATTTGTATGAAAGTTGTGTCAATGTTCGTGACCTCAGTCGTTTCAAAGTTAGAAATTGAAAATTGATTATTTAGAATATTTCTTACAAATTGTGTTGTTGAAATTGTATTCCAAATAAAAAGATCCTGACGAATTGTGAACCTCCTCTTTTTTAAGTCGGTTAAAATGAATTGCGTTTTGTTGCAGACGAAGTCGCGCGCATCAGCCCATCCCTAATTCCGCTCTTGTCAAAATGTATGTCATGTTTTTTAAACGTTAACTCTGAAAGGTGTTTTTTAGTGTCCACTTCCATCATTGGTATTACTGGTGTTACTGGCAGGCGTAACTGTACTGGCCACTAACCGGATCGCCATATGAAATAGGACCTCACGCCGTATACGGATACTGGCCAGTGACAAGATATTTAAAAGCCATTTTGGTCGTATTTGCGAGTTCTTTTTTCGAATTTTGACCGTGTAGGTTTTAACCGTTACATTCAGCAGCTGACCGACTAATAAATGACTACGCTCAATTTTATTTATGGGATATTTAAATTATTGTAATACAACAAGATTATTAAAAGAAGCGAAAATTAAAAAAAGCGGATTGTTTTTTAAAACTGGCTTTTGCTTCGCTTGTCCATTTTTTTTTGTTTGAATATATTTCCTCGTGTTTATTCTATAAAAAAATCATAATAGAGATAATCAGTGTTGACACAACGGACGGTGAGCGGACGCGACAAGTGAAACCACTCAAGAAAACCAAACAGAAAGTGTTAACACAATAGTTGTTTACTGAACGACGGCGGAGAATTTCCTGCCGATGATTTATTAAACTGACATACGATTTACACTTTTAAATTACACATTCGGCGGCGATTTCCGCTGGTTCGTTACGATTTCTGTTGCAAATTGTACTTAAATAAAAATCTGTAACTGGTATCGGTTTTTTTTTAATACAACGTGTCTCTAGCCTGTGGAAAATAATTTATACTAGACAGCATAGATTTGTTAGATTTTTTTTTGTTTTAAAAAACTGTTTTTACACGACTGTTCAAAACAAGGAGTACCTATTATGTTTTCAGAATTCATGAAGGTACCTATGTATTTTTGTTATGTATCTGTAAAAGCGCTGTTTTTTTATATTTTAATTTACTTACTTAACCAATCCTTTTACATTTCCGCCAGCTAAACGTTTAAAGTAACTTTAATTAATAATAACAACGCTTATTTGTTTATTTACAAACCAAAAAAAAAGTATTTTGCTTTCCTTCTAGAAATGCAAATTTAGAGCCGGAATTGACACGTTATTAAAAAAAACCAATTGCATCATTTTGACTGACCTTTCGCGGATTCACACTTAAAAGTGTTAGCTGTTAGCTCTATGGTCATTTTACCGGAAGCTAGACTTCCTTTCGTGTCTACTTCCGCATTCTTGGTTACAGTATCATCACCATGATGTAAGCTCGTCATAAAATGCACAACGACGGATAAAAAAGCAATAATAAATTGAGTAACATGTTAAAGGATATATTAATATTTATTATCACAGGAGTTTTTGTAGTTTAATTTGACAGATGTGCTCCGTCATCGACTAATAAAGTAACTGGCCAGTTACAACAATTCCCTGAAAAAAAAAAGCCTTTGGTTATCTATGGGTTCTCTTTAAAGTTCGCTTTGCACCATAACGCTGTCGGATTAAGTACTGGGCATTGTGAATATATTTTTTTTTAAGAAAAGAAAGGGCAAAAGAATACCTATTCGATACGGGTCACTTGATGGAAAATGATCACCGCCGCTCATGAGAACAAGTGATGTCAAGAGAATCGCTGATCCGTTGACGCCCTGGACCTCTCAGCGTAAGAACTACTGCTTTTCTAAGCTAGTACTTTGCGCTAGTAATCCGTGAGAGTGTAGTACTACCCTGGTCGAGACGGTTCAGTATTTCTCTACTATTGAGACATTTTCTGTGCAAATGACTCTGGCAATCACGTGGCAATAACTCTGGGCAATAAATACTCGGACGTTTAGTTGTCAATGTTATTGCTATTCTCTCAAGTCAATATTACTCCTACTTAGGGATTGCAAAATCCGGATCTTTTTTAAATCCGAATTTCTTAATTTTTCTTTGATTAAAATCCGGATAATCCGGATTTTTCGAAGTTTTAAGGTTATTTGATAAAACTGAAATAAAATAAACAAAAAACTTTGGGTATCAGTCATCTTCTTTTTCCCTTATATAGGTAAATTAGTTAACACAGTCATAAACGAACATAACATAAAATCAAATGCAACAAAACGTAAGATAATGTAGATATCCACCTTTTTGTATAAAACTGCATTCTTAAAAAAACTAATGTTTAAGGTTAGGTACTCAACAGTGTTTTATGAATTCCAATTTTGTTAAAACTCTTTTTTTTATTGTAAAAATCGTTACTTTATATAATTCCAAGCACTAGATTGAAACTCCCGCATCGATACTACCTTTAGTTTTAAGAAAAAGGCAAGTAAAGTTGACCGGATATAGGGTCACTGAAATCACAAACAAAAAATGAACTGGGCTACATAACTGAAATTTGACGAATTGTAATGATTGCATTTTTGGACTTTTTAATGTGCATAGGTTACGAAATATTAGCATTTTTGTCATTTTTAGTTTTTATTTTTTCCCGGGGATAAAGCAGTAGTAGCAAAAGATTTTTTTATTATTATTATTATAAGCTCACGCCTGTCTCCCTTTGGGGTGGGCAGAGGCCGCGGAACGCCATTTGCTCCAGTTCTGGCATATTTCCCTCGCTTCCTCTACACACATTCCTTCTTCATACATGCACGGCGGTTCCGAGTACTTTTAATTCTGCCTGTCTTTAGGACGTAGCCAATTTGATCAACGAACGCCCTCGACCAACTCGCCCAGTCACATCACCCTTATAAATTTGCTTACATAATCGCCTTTCATCCATCCTTCCAACATGCCCAAACCAACGCAACATTTATTTCTATATAGTCACATTTCTCCCTTATAACACTATTTCGCACTCTAGCAAAAGATTTCTAAACAGTATATTCCTTTATCGATCACATTTAAATCACATGCTAATTCAGTTTTATCCAGAAGTTCCGTTTTATCTCAATTTTGTAAAAAATCCGAAAAAACCGAATTTGAGTCCCAAAAACCGGTTTTACAAAACTCCTGAAAATCCGGATTTTTCGGTTATTTTCGAATTTCGAAGAATCCGGATTGCAATCTCTACCTACTGGCTTGGACAGTAAATTTCCATTGGATTCCCACTCGTCATTAGCAGATATTTGCACCTTTCACTCACTCTATCTGTTACAGTCACATGCCAATTCGAATATTGTCTATGGTTGTTTAAAAATTATACACACAGTGCGACTTTTTTTTAAGTTTTCTATTCGGCTTCTGTTAGCGTGTCATATTCTTTACAGTTTACAAATTTATGGTCACTTCTATCTTGTAGGTACCTCTCAGAGAAAGGAACCCATAGAGTGAGCTGAAAGGTTTCCGCTGCGTACACTTTTTGAAAAGTGCTAGTGATGTAGATTAGTCGATCAAAACTGACGATGAATTACACAACACAAGCAACACGACACAATAACACAAGCAGCTTTAGTTGCTTACTTTGGGACTAGGTCAATTGGTGTTAACTGTCCCAAGATACTTATTTTATTTATTTATTTATCTACACATATATCATAAATGCTCTATAATGCGTTCAGAAACCGTAGGCAATGACCAGCATTATAACAACCAATATTATTATGAGAATTTTTCTGATTTGTTTCTGTATTTGTTCAAATTCATTTTCTATTACATTATTTTAATGAGTACAGTCTATAGATATTTAATAGTTACCTAGCACTAGTAGCTAGTAGCAATGCAGATCATTGCGCTATGGCTTCTGAACCCATCATAGAGTACTTATGATATGTGTGTAGATAAATTAATGTATGCAACTGTACATAATTAGGTCTTAAAACACTCGTGTGATCCTATTATGAAACTCGCTGACGCTCGTTTCATAAAACCACACTCGTGTTTTAAGACCCCTCATTATGCAACAGTTGCATAAAATACTATTAACAAACTAAAAAGTTTTATAAAACCTTTAATAATATTAGCGAACATACAACCATAGCTCAACCCTCTTGCAATTTCGATTTACTAACTTAATAAATAATTTCTTTTGCAGAGACAAAAGATTACCCGATTTAGCTATTTTCTCAGATATGTGAATCAAATGTGAATGTGGACAACTGCGTTATTTAACACAGCGAATTATTTAACTTGCATTCAAACAATGATAATATTACGCTCAGACTGACTCGTTTAGGTTTTAAAAAAGACCCCTGGTCCGAGGGTACACATGTTCCGAACTTCATGCTTCTATCTTCAGCGCAACTTGCGAGTCAGAATGGTGAGCGGCGGTGTAAGCAAGTATGCTCCTACCTCTACTCCCCCAGCGAGCCCGAAGAACTAGCTCTGTCCGCAGGCGCCGAAGCGTCCCTTTGATAGAAGTACCTACTCTTGAGCAACTCGCAACCCCGAAGGGCGAGTGGTGGTGTGAAGTCAAAAGTCAAAACCAAAGCTCAAAATATTTTTATTTACATTAGGCATACAGAAACAACTTATGAATGTCAGAAAATTTATAATCATTTCGGAAAAAATCTTCTGATGAAAAGTTACTGGTAAGAAACTCAACAAGGTGTTATTTCTTAAATAAATCAACTAGTTCCTCTGTGGCCGTCCCAATATTTTAATCCATCTCTTTCATTTCTCCTTTTTTTGGGAAAACTGAAAAAAAAATAGTATTAAGTGGCGAACTGTTGGGGAGTAGCGACTGAAGAGAAGGGTAAACTAAATTAAGGGCCTCCGCTTAGTCGCGCCGGCGCACGGAGCAGGTGCGGCTGCGGGCTCATACTATTTGTTCGATAGGCGTGTACCCGCTCTGTGCACCCACGCGACGTATCGGACGCTCTAAATCGCTCTCCGCGCCCGCTTCCCAAAAGTCCTGGACACGATTGCCCCTTACGAGGGAAAGGTATCAGATTGGCGGATACCTTATCGATAATTTCTACAAAATGTCAGATGCACCGCATCACTAGTCTATATTTCCATAACCTCTTGTAGAAATAATAAATCATTTATTACCATTAAAATTAATAAATAAGCTTAGTTTTTACAAGCACATATGAGTCTTTGCTCCATAATTTAACCCACATAATAATACTAGCCGTCCAAAACGCGACATTCCCATAAATAAATACCAAATAATACTTACTTGTAAACGCCGATGTGTTGTCCTTCATTGCTTTCTTTAGGACACCGTGATGAATGCGAACTGCAACCATGCACGAAGTATGCCATTTCGCACAGTAAATATCACTTGCTTGTCTCAAAAATCTAACGATAACCATAAGAATTTTATTAAATTGCACCGAGAGCTCTACGAACCGTCTTCAAAATTTGACGTGAATATTATGCGACTAAAAAGAATGGCTGCTATTCGACAGCATATTCAATACACGAAAGAAACTTTTTTAAACTGTTGTATAATAACATGACCTATATGACCAAATGTCAGCACTGAGTGTGTACGGTAGTAAATTTAAAGATGGTGTCAAATGGTTATGTTTGTTCACTCCTTCACGTTGTTACATCGTAAGAGTGAATGGAGCAGATACATTCACGCTTTTTCTCAATTTTTCAGGCTTCCTCCATGGGTTTAAAACCTCCTTGAGGTACCTATATAATAGAGATGCGCCGAGTTTCGGCCAAATATTTCGATTCGGTATATTCGGCGTATTTTCTTCTTCGTATTTGGCTGAATATTCGATTAGTTTGCCGAATATCTAAATAGTATTAATATTATGGTTTCATAAGTACCTATGTTAATAAGGCTTTATTCTGAGAAGTGCACATACTTACCTAGTATTTGTGAAATAAAACAAACCGTTCACTCGCATCGTGAGTCTTCATTAATTCATAAAAAAGGTAGTAAAGCCGATAATTCGGTACGGTGGGTACATTTTGAAAGGAAAATTCGCATTCGGTTGATATGATATTCGTTGCATAATTAGAATATAGTACATAAGTATAATACGAACTCATGCGTAAGCAGTGCATCCACTAGGTATGATATAAAAAAAGCACATTAAAAAAATCAGTATCTGACGGGACCTACTGTAGCTTAATGAGTATTGAGCAAGACACGGAATGCCTAGGTTGCAGATGCAAGCCCTGCCTGATGACCAAGATTTTTCTTTGTATTTTCATAGCGTCTTTTATTTAAATTTATAAACAGAATTCTATTTGATTTTACAGCAGAGCGGCCTTCAAAATTTGTTTTGTTTTTAAATTAACTTTTTAAGGATGCCCGATTACAAGGCAACAACTAACAGTAATTAAATTGTTTATTCACTAATAAGCGATCGTGACCGGTTCGAATTAATTGATAGGTAGTCATATTTATTAGTATCTCGACCAGTTTCTTGCGATCATTTTATAATATAACGACATGACTGTAAACTGTGAGTATGGCCTGACCAGACGTTTAAAAACCCTCCGTGGTACTTTTTCGCACTAATGGTCATAATGACACGCCTGCTTGCCAAGGAAATCATGATGACACTTACTATGAAAAAGTTCTACAGAGCATTTTAAAAACTGTAATCGGGAAAAAAGTCTCTTCTAAATCCGAGTCCAGATAAAAGATTGTCAAAGTTGAATTCATTGCCTGTGTATTTTGTGTTCCAAATTAGAAGTCACAATAAGATCTAATTGGTGAATTCACAATAATTGTATTTCAAAATTAAGTTTAATAATTTTTAACCTAAATAATAAACCCGCCATTTGTTTTTGCTTAGTAAAGAATATTAAAAAAAAATAGATTTAAAGCAACAAAAATCTTCACTTAGGAACTCGGAAAACGTGTTTAACTTTAAACATGCAATAATAATGTTGTTAACTCCAAAAGGGTGTATCCTACCTCACGTACGCACTTTCCCTAGTCACGTATATCTAATGACGGTTTGCACGTAACTTACCAACCAGTACTAACGTTCTGACACCACATAGCATTGCTTATAAGGGAAAGTAACCAAAACTAACTTGGCAATTACATCCTACGCAAGCATTTCTGATTAATTTAACGGTTACACTTCAGACGGATATTTACAAATACACAGTTGGAATGTGTTAACTTACACGTGTTAAGGACCTATATTTTTTTGCATGCATCTTTGACAGCAATTTTGTCATCAGGGGGCCTAGTACGCTAACTTTTATCGATGACATAAAGCATATATCCCGTTCTAACCAGTATGCGTGTGCGAAAGGGACAAATGCTTTACGTCAGCGATAAACGCTAGTGTGCTAGAGGGGCAGAAGTAGTGAAAATGTGAGTAAAGAAAGGACCACAAATAACCATTTCAAGGCGCTTGCATCTTTCTCTTCCATCTTTAGAAGATTGATTTGAGTTTCGTTGTTCAGTCCTATATATTGGTTAGTTTAAAATCAGTTGCAAAAACGAAAATACGAGTAAATTAAATACCTATTTATTAAACATTACGAAGTATTGTCATATTTTGTAGTTTATGTCATTCCTTGGAACAGTGTACACTGTACCAAAATAGCGGCTAAATATAAACGTTCTAAAATATTTATTCATACACACCAGATAAAAAATTAGTTTATTCAGCCCCAATATCATAAGTATGACTCAGTTCCTCCTCCGGACCTTAAAATTTCCTTTAATTAACTTTTAGAAAACTATAATAATACCTATTTAATTGGCTTAGTCATTTTCTACAAATCCGTCAATGGCAATAAAAATGTTATTAGAAATAGATTTAATTTTAACCGTTATAATATATTTCTGAGAATGTAAACATGAGTTTAACGTAGTGATTAGGCAACGTTTATTTCACGTTTGTACCTATTTAGTAGTAAATACGACCTAAGCATTCAAGGATCTCCTACCTATAAGTACTCGGAACATTGAAAAATGTTAATTTTTATGAATTAAAGCGACAAACAAGCATGCGGTGTACCTGGCGGGAGCCAGCGAACCCAAGAGAATCGCTGCATTTGCCTTCCTCTTGCATTAAAAAAAACGGTTTGACACACAGACATGAGCAAACTTATTTATTATTATCACCATGCATAGAACAATGTGACTTATCTATAAAGCTTTACTGGTGCTACTCACGTTTGAGCAAGTTAATATTCTGTGCAAGAGATGCAACGAAATATCGAATGTTCGGATAATATGGACGGAATTATATGCAAAAAATATCGATACTGAAATATAAAAAAAGAGTTTACGGATGCATGGCAATTCGTAATTTTAAATATTTTGTATTGGTTTAACGATCAATGATTGTCCATGGTATTCCTTGTTTTTGTCCGTTCGTACAAAATAGTTCGATAGACAGAAAAATATTTATTTTTAATTTATTTATTTATTTATTAAATACATAGATTTATGGTGCAAAAAAAAATTTAAAAACTGTGGCTCCCTAAAAGATGTACGAGTTTTTGGCTGATTTTTAATTAAAAAATCTTGCTCATCTACCTAATTCTGACAACTTTTTGATTTTTTAAAACCATCGATAGTAATCGATAATGTCGCGTTCAAACTATCGATACCTATTGTATATTATCGATCCTTTCATCTACCTGCAACACTATACATATGCAGGTATGTGAACTGTGTAATACTGCCATAGTAGGTCAGTTTACACGTCTTATCTTAGGTGTAGAAGTTTCTAAGCACGCTCTAGCGACAACTAATGGTTAACCAAACATGTATCCACCGCAACACTGGAATTTAACTCTTATCTTAAGGTGAAAAAGACTTATAAAAGGTTACACGACTTGTCGCTTACAGCATTTGATAGTTGCGCTATTAACAACGTACATCATGGATACAAAACCCAGATTTACTTTGCTGCGATTAACGCCAGCTCTAGGTCCCTATCTATGACATCTATGTGTGAGTTGAGTAGTGACTAATTTCCTTAAGTAGTTGTGAAATAGGAGCAATAGACAAACGGACTTTTTTTAATACCTAATTTTAGAAGAATTCATTAAAAGAAACAATGATTAATTAAATAGGTATTTAATTATTAATAACTCGCTGTATAGTCAATGCTATGTACTCCGTAATTGTCGTATATATCGGACTAATGCACCTATGACTAGCTAATATGTTCATGATTGTAATATATATGATGTGGATGTACGTAATAATAATAAAAAAAGCTTTGTTTTTTTTTCTCGTAAAATATCGCGTAGTAGAATAATGGCATTGGGCAAGCCACGCAAGACGCTCCATTAAAATGGGTGAAATTGTTAATTAAAATTTCGTTTTATGTTAAACATTAAAATTTTCCGAGTATTCCTTTTCGTTTAAGTGTCAGCGTGGAAGATTAAACTGAGATTAAGAGCTTCTATTTAAAATAGAATAAATAGTAAATAAAAACTACCATGTTTCGGACGTTTTGGATTCACAAAGCAACGGAGGAGAACAGTTTTATTTCAGTTCCGTTGCAAAGCGCATTTGCGCAATACAAACGTATGTATTTAACTTGTAAATCATGTAATTATTCCAAATAAATAGTGCTGAAGTGAGTTTTTTTTTTCAAAATCATATTTTTAGGCTTTAGCACACTAGTATTTCAGCCTATTTCAATATAAAAAAACAGTTAGCATTTAATTTTACTCAAGTCCTGTGGCAAAATTTATTTTTTCTCTCAGTAGGTAGGTCTCTCACAGAGCTGTACTGAAGGATAAATTAAACATGGGCAGTCATATTTTTATACAAAGCCGATAAACGGGCAAGAGATTCATCTAAAAAGTAATCTTATCAACATAGCTCTGAAAACCTACAGCACCATTAAGACTGCTGCTGGTGCGTTGCTGGCCTTGCAAAAAACGGTACACTCGACGGCAACATTATTTCGTGAATTTTGTAGAATTTAATATTTTGCATATTATTAAGAGTATTTTGTGTGTGTATGTACTAAGTAGGTAAGATAGGTAGGTAGGCAGGTTAGATATCAATGGTTTTATCTTTTTCTCATATTTACCTACTTATTTATATGTCGTATGTATTTTTCCCAGAAAGAATCTAAACTGACTCACATCAACAAACATCTTAAAGTCATTAAAATATGACACGTCCATGCAGGTGTTTGAGTCTTAAGTTGAATGGCTAAACGGGTCGAGTTTGGAATTACCTCCACGCAGGTAGGTAGGAAGGTACCTATAAAATAAGTCGTATCCTCTTTAGGGTTCCGTCCCAAATTATGAAAACTGAGCCCTTACGTACAGTCACTTTGTTGCCTGTCTGCCTGTATGTCCATAATTTTCCTCAGGAACCGCTTAAACGTACGGAACTGAAATTTGGCATACCTAGTTATAGTATTTTAGAGTTTAAAGCATGTTTATCTAAAGAAAAACTACGAGTTAATTAGTTACAAAGTTAAGAAATATCGCATTTGAATAGTTGAGGAGAAATTTACGAAAATGTAAATGCGTGAACGCTGCCCTTTATTTCAGAAACTATGTAAGAACTTCTAAAAATTACGAACACCTACTAGAAATCTATATACCATCATACGAGTTATTACGAAGGCTATCGGAAAAGTACGCCAGCCTCTCTAGCTATTAGTTAATAAAAAGAGAACTTTATAACAAAGCCGTTACAACTACTTTGGTGTTTACGTGCAGAAAAGTTCTATTTTTTTTATTAAATAGGAAGGCAAACGAGCAAGTGATGCATTTAAGAAGGCAGCATGAATGAAGCGCGATGCTATCGAAACCCTTGGTTTACAAGTCTGACTCGCACTTGACCAGTTTTTTGTTCATATTTATCTCTCACAGGAAAGGCAAAGGGATCAGGACCAGCGACCAGAACATACAGCCAGGTTTTTACTTTTTTTTAATATAAATATTATTCGATAAAGCCAAAAGAGTCTGTTTCTTGAACAATCGTTTTCAGGAAGCCGCGGAAACCACTTTCTACCTTACCAGTGGTAATTTAGTTAAAGCATGTGCCAAATTCACTTTTACTGCACAATACGTTAAATTTTGCCTTCGTTCAGGGGTTTTCCATTCATTTCTCAACTATAACTACCTCACTTGTCGTACTAAACGCGCTCGGCGTATTTTTTTATGTTCGTATTCGGCTGAATAATCGGTTAGTTCGCCGAATAATCACCGAATATTTATTTAAATATGAAGTATTATTTTACGGTTTACTAATGTCCAAAAGGCTTTGTTCTGAAAACTGTATATAGTATTTGTGAATGATACAAATAGTACTACCTAGTCTAGTCTTAATAATCAGTAGGCTGCGCGAAAAAGTACCGAATAATCTAGCCGAATATTTGGCGCATTTTCAATGGAATCTTCGTATTCGGTTAAATTTAAACCATATTTGGCGCACCTCTAGTTTAAAGCATCTTAAGCGTTTTGCCGTTTCATTCTACTGCGATCTTTAAAGCCGGTTTACTCACTCGACGCGCATTAATATAATATTTAAATACATCTCGAAGATGAGTCGTTTGAATATTTTCCTCGAATCGAAGGTCAATGCTTTCAAAAACCCGTAGAAAGGTTGGCGCGAAGCGAACCCCGCGAAGACGTGATTTAAAATCAACAGGATGTTTATGGTCCTGCATTTTTTTGGGTGGTATTACGGCCCTGGATTTTGTTTCTTTTGCGCCAGTCCTTTTTAAAGTACTTGATAGTGTGCAATTTAATTCTGTAAATCTTTAAGTTTAGAATATGATTTTACTGTTGTTTTTTTTCTTCTTAATTTAGAATTTTATGAATAAAACATCCGATTGTCAATAATTAAATAGAGCGGTAAGTAAAAAAAAAAATTCTGTCATTACTTTTTTTTGAGTGGCCAGTACCTACAATATTTTTTTTTTTATCCGGAATTAATGTTATTTTTAAACTTTTTGTATCGAAACTTTTGTTTTTCGTTGGCAGTCACACGGCTCGAGTTTGAAAGTTAGATTTTTCACTTACCTTTGCGAGATTTCCAATACAACTTCCTCAGGTAATAAGCCGCGGCGACCAAAATAAGTGCACCAATGAAGGCGCCGATCGCGGCACCGGCCACGCTACCAGCACCGTAACAAACCCCCTGCTCTTGACCATACACACATTTCACAAAAACGAACACTAAAAACAATTTTCCGAAGCCCATTTTCGAAAAACACAGTTTCACTATTTATGGCACATAATATTTTTTCCACGTACACCACCAGTCACATTTAAAACTAAACAATTCCGGAATGCGTTTTGACGTTTTGATTTTTTAAATTCCGTTCAGCGCGGACGAAAGCGTGCGCCGCGTCAGCCAGCGCGGTCGAGTGTGGTTAGTAGAGTGGAGTGCGTCTGTGTGAATAGACTGTGATTGTGGGACAGAGAGCGTAAAACTTGTTTGGACAGCGGGACAGTAAGCGTTAAGGCAGCAGCGCCTTTATAATAAAATGCTATTTGATTTATAATAATGATTTAAGTTTTCCTTCTAACACCTACTGACTGTGATTGTGAACGTGTCTATGTGAGGATGCTTGGATGTTCGTTATTTAATGAGGCATAAACAGCTAAACTCATTGGGATAGAATTTGACAGTTCGATTGACTGGGTTGGGGATGTCTTAGATGGCGTGTAGCTTCCTAGGCAGTAAATTAATATACCTACTAAAGCTTTGATACAAAAACTTATTATTTGTCCCAGTTTGTTTGTCATGATTAGTATTACAGCCAGCAACAAAAGTAGCAGAACAGTCTAAGGTCAAAAAGATTAAAACAAGCTCTCACTCTGTTGAAAATTGAGTCCTGTGCTGTTTTTTGGCCTCCACAACTGTGTAGATATATATTCTGATAACTAAACGTATGCTAGGTGTCTAAATCCTATGCTAATAAAGTTGGAGACATAGTAACAGTTGGTCAAAATTCAAGCCCCTACCTATCACCTATTCCTTATCGCGAGCGCTAGTATTGTAGTTTCAGAGTCAGTATTTTTAGTATTGTTTCTAGACTTGCTCTACAGCAGTGATTCCCAAAGTGGTCCAGGTGGACCCCTAGGGGTCCACGGGAGACTTACTGGGGGTAGAAATGTAGCAGCAGGGGGTCCACCGAAACCAGTAAAATTTTGAAAGTGGTCCACGAGAAAAATAAGTTTGGGAACTACTGCTCTACAGGTATTGCAGCAATTGTGGCAAAGAATTGGAAAGTTACCTTTAAGGTAAAGAAAGAGGACAAAACGAGAGAAGTATGACAAATTCACAGATAGATAGAAACTTGGTAGAAATAATGTTTAAGCAATATATTGCTAAAAACTTGCCGGTTTGAGGCGTCCACTGTCCATGTTGTTCCAAACACCCATGTTCAGCTGCATTAAACAAAAATGACGCGTTTTTATTCCGAAGATTACCCCTACATACAAACAAAACAACAAACAAACAAAGTTTACCTCTTTATTAAATTAGTGTAGATTAGTGTAGATGTAGATAGTGTAGACTAGTGTAGATTGGGGCACTTGTAGTTTTTGTGGTATAGGAGACTGATGTGTTCTGAACAACATAGTCGTCATGACATTTTCACTAACTCCCAAAAGATTTAATAGAGGAGTAGGAAGGTTATTTGTTCCACTTCATTGATATGGACCGTATGGACCTCCGCAAAGTAACGCCTGAACATATTGTTTTTTTTTTTACTTTACATATTAATATATATATTTATGTAGAAGATGTTCGGATCATGGCTAACATAGGATGATTTGAGTGACCCACATGTATAATATAAAATTTTATTAACTTACGCTTTTTGATCCCCCTCGGAGGGGGTGGGGGAACTGCCACTTTCTCGCTCGTCATTAAATCACTTTCGAACACCAAAAAAAGTAATTTTTGACTAATATTGTTATTCAAATTCCAACACTACTGCCTCAGTCAATTCATGATAAGGACTGAAAACAATCAGTCATCAATTGATAACGCAGATTAAATAGTTCCGAAGTGGATAAAATTGTTATTTTACTTATCTATGACAATAGTGTCGATGTTTTACATTTTTATCTACTTAGCAGCATATCTTCACGTTCGTCCAACATTTATAATCGATGAGTTTTCTACTAGAAAGGGCCGAATAAAAATATTCTTCTCGATAGTCACTTGAAGTATAAATGAACTATTTAATTGATTTCAAAGTACAAAATTATTGAAATTTTATTTAATGACTTTTTGCGGGTGGTAGGACCTTGTGTAAGGTGGGTCCGGATTGCTACCACCATCTTGATAATCCAGTCGCTAAGCAGCAGTGCTTGCACTGTTGTGTTCCGGCGTGGAGAGCAAGACAGCTAGCGAAATTACTTGCACAAGAGGTATTACATCTTAGCCCTCTGGGTTGCTATGCATTTGTAAAAACTTAGATGTTGCAGGTATTTATGGGCGGTGGAGATCACTTACCATTAGGTGACCAACTTGCTTGTTTTCCTTCCGATAAAAAAAAACGACGAACCTAATGGAACGTATTTCAATAATAATCTAGACATACAAAAGTCTGCCCTAACTGACTGTCAGACAATGCAGTATTGCACAGCCTATACGCCAGCACCGGGAGACGTGAAATTTAGAACATGTGTTATTTAGGGGTTTTAAAGGTGAACTAGGAAAGGATTTCTGGAAAAATCACCATTAAGTGGGATAAAACGGAGGTGGAAGTTAGTATAATATACGTGGACGAAGTCGCAGGAAAATGCTAGTATTATTAAATATATCTCTTGCTAATGACCAATTAAACATCTCTATATATGAATACATTAAATTAAACAAACATCATCACAGATTTCAGATTAAAGAATATCTAATCAGATATTTTTTGATAAAATGAAAAATACGCATTCAGTGTGGCCCGGCCTTTAATCAGACAATTTGTATTAACGCGGAATATAATCGTATAAAAGGGGAAAGTTAACTATTATAAAATATAAAACAATAATGGATGCCTACATTTTTTATTAATTCAGCCAAAAAATCAAATGGCCCGCTGACTCAACGTTCATTCACACCTGTACGTACACTCGTGCGCAGGTATACACGCACACATGCACATCTGTTTACACATAGTACTATACTGAGGTACCCAAACAGGTATTTATATTAATATTTATATTTTTTAAATTAGACTCGAATACTTGAATACGAGAGACCCGGCGATAATGTGAAGCTTGGCTTAGTTGTAACAAAAGAAGTGCTTCTAGGGATCCTTTAAGAAAGTTATCTAGTGATATTTTTGTTTAGCTACGACATCGAGATAAAAGGAAATATCAGAGGGGTGATAAGTTAGCCTTGTAGTTCGCGCTCTTTTTGTCATTTATATTTTTAAAGAGTGTAATAAGAATTTACATACATACATCGACAAAATAGGAGAGGAGAATAGTGAGCGTGCAGGATTTGAACCCGCATTTCATCAGCAACCAGCCAGGACCCCAATTCTCGGGTCATGCGAGACGCTATCTCGCATGCCACATACGTCAAAAATTACAGATTTCCTTGGGATTTGACAGTTATTCTCGTGCGAGATGAATCTCGCATGAACCCACTCGAGATTGTGCTCGCGCGCATAAAAGCCTAACCTTTGTAGTCTTTTCGCTTTTTAAAATTTCCGACATGTGTATTTGTTTCAGCTACCAAAAACTGTAGTAGGGTAGATAAAGTAGCCACGTTAGGTCATAAAGCTCTAGACGGATCACTCTTGCTTGACCAAACCATACGGGGTAGAACAAACAAACCTTACCCGCGGAGCAATTCTCGCGTCAGTAGAGATGAAGTCATACTCGAGATAAAGCAGAAAAGAGCTGTTAAATCTTAGAATAATAACGTCAAATCCCTTCAAAATCTGTCATATTTTGACACATCTCGAACGTCAGATGAATCTCGATGAGCGCCTGAATTGGGGGCCTGGAGGAAAACTTTTCCTCTGGAAAAGTCCTCAAATGTTGAAAATAGTAAATTTTACTCAAAGGAAATAGGTATTGTTTTTTTATGATTTTATAGCTAGGTAAGTGTTATTTCCCTTTATAGAAACTGGAACTATATTGTAAATCCAAATACGCTTTTCGCTTAAACTAAAGCTGCATACACCTCAAAAATAATTTCGTTCCTCCGTTCCGTCGTAGATGCGTCGTGGGTAAAAAATATACATAAACTGTATAATTTACTTAGTTTCAAACTATAATCTACCTACTCATTTAAAATTTCGCGGCTAGGGCGCCGGGCGCCATGTTGATCGCAAGACTCTACTTACTGGCGGTTATTTATTGTTTATGTTTGCGTAAACAAATTAACTGTGTAATCAATTTAACAAGAAAAATAGAAATAATTATAATCAAATCAATACAATAAAATATAATTTTCGTGCGTATTTATGTGTGACAAAATGATTCTTTAATTAGTTCAGCATTGTTGTTGATTATATAGGCTGGCAACTGGATTTCAAGACATTTCGCATTTAGCCGACAAAAAGTCAGAATTCCAGAAAATCGTCTGTATTTTCCAGGATTTTCCGAGTGTTTTGACGCTTATTGTAAATGCAACGCGTTATTTATAATATCATATTTATAATTACTGCAATACTTAGTTTTTAAGTAAGTGAAAAACCTCAATAATCATGGATAACGACATATTGGATTCGCTAAACGATCTCTGGTGAGTTTTGCACCGTATGTTCTAAAATATATCGATAAATACTATTTTTCTGAAGTAAATTATTACCTTTTAATATAATTACTCGTGTTTGCTTTGAGAGCCGCTAATTTATCTTCGTTTTACGTGTCAAAAACTGATAATAGAGGTTAGAATTTATACGTCAATATTACTAATTTGTTTGCTGTTTATATGCTTTGTTGGATGTGAAATAATGGAACAATTGTGTATATAAAATGCCTAAGATAGTAACAAATGTTTAACATCGCTGTATGCTTAAAGCTCACTTTTTATTTTTTTATTTTACACTGTTGCACAATGAACATAATTATATACTCTTATGCTTCAGCATAGGACAGTTTCAACTGTCCTATTTTTATTTGATTTTGAAGATTCGATCATTTTACAGTTCCTCTGTGTTTTTTGAAAATGTTGATGAAAATGTACTGAATGATGATGTCATAATTTGCATATCTTTTCAATATTGCATTTGATTTGATAACTAGATGCCAAAGTAGTGTCATATACATATTAATAAAAATGGATCACTCACGTATTTTAAAGTCGAGAATTGCCCGACATGTTTTGGACCAGTCCGTGGCCCTTAAGCCTGAGCCCCCGCGGTGGCGCGACAACGACTGCGTACCGAAGTCCTGACAGCTTGGCTGATCGGCGCAGGCGGCGCGGGCCTTTAGTGTCATATAATTGTTAATAACAGACAGTCACAGCAAGTCACATTTTTAGTTATTTTATTTCCATTACTGCGGGTGGTAGGACTTTGAGCAAGGTCCGTCCGGATTGCTAACAATCTTGCTCGCTAATCGTGCCGCTAAGCAGCAGTGCTTGCACTGTTGTGTTCCGGCGTGGAGAGCAAGACAGCCGGTGTAATTACTGGCACAAGAAGTATTCCATCTTAGTCCTTTGGTTTGGCAACGCAATCTCTTTGGTGTTGTGGGTGTCTTATAGGTGGTGGTGATTACTTACCATCAGGTGACCCACTTGCTGGTTGGCCTTCCAATTTCATAAAAAAAGTATATATATTAAATGTTTCAGCTACACGGGTCCACTCTCAGATGAAGCTGCCTTCGCCAAAGCCCTCGAGGGGGGGCCTAAGTCCCTGGAATACACCAAACTAGTCCATATCCTTGCTGAAGATCTGAAAAAGCTATGCAACCTTGAGGAGACGGTCAACATGATGAATGATCCCGATGAATCCAGTTCCTTTCTCTTAGAGCTGAGCTCGTTCTTGAAGGAACTGGGATGTCCATACAAAAAACTAGTTACAGGTATTATATTAAAGGTAACCCAATGAGAGTAGAGTCATTGCACACCGCTACATGTTATGTGTGTACCATAAAGTTTAATTTGCATTATATAATTTTTGCTTTGTTTTGTATAGCACTGTGTAGTTGTGTGTGTAATCAAAGTCAAAGTCAAAGTCGAAATATTTTATTCAGATTAGGCTTACAGGTAGCACTTATGAATGTCAAAAAATTTACCACCGGTTCGGAAAAACCTCTGATGAGAAGATACCGGCAAGAAACTCAACGAGGTGTAATTTTTTAAATAAATCAAAACTACAATGTTATTTTACATCTCAAATTTTTAAAATTTTACAATTTAACACAGCAGGTGTACAATCTTTGGAGCCAGGGGTCGCCAATACAAATCGGGAAAATTTCCAAACATCCTTGTCCAAGTGTAATTGTTCACTTTATACTCTTGGTGCGTTACCTATTACTCTTGGCAGGCAGGCGTGTCATTACAGCCATTACTGCAGCAAGAAGAGGGTTTTAAAATGTTCGGTCTATATTACAGTTTCCTCTCAAAACTATATTCATCCTTATTTTGTGTTAAGTAGGAAACAACTTTCTAACCTAAAATTTCAGTTTGTCCATTAAATTATAGTTTACTGCCTAAATGAAATATGCTAAAGCAACAAATAATATCACCTCTTCTAGTGATAAATGAAGTTTTGGTGACAAAAAGTGCAATTTTAGGTTAGAATTTTGTTTACATGTAAAGCATCAGACAGAAGCCATTTAACGCAAACCAATCATAATATGGGTGAACAGACTTTAATAATTTGTTTATTTATTTTATTCATTACAATCACTTAAGGTGTCTATGAAAAATTGCTATATTCACTAATATCATTATTGTATTTCATCCCAGAATAAATAATTATTTCTCTGCCAACCAGCTCTCAAACTATTCTTCTTCTTAAACATCACTTTAATCAAAAATTAGATTTTCCTTGTTTAGTAAAATTTTTCTAAGTAAACAAAGCTGCCAAAAAGGCAGTGGGACGCTTCGTTCCATGTGATTGGGCATCTGTGATCATAATGGGACTAAGCTTGGCTTGCAGAGGTTATCCAAAGGAGTCCAGAAGACATGGTCTATGGTGAATGTTGAAATTTTATTAACCACCTAACTGGCTCTTAATACTAATATTATTTGTATGTCTTTCCCATTCACGGGAAAATAGTGACCCAGACTTTTGGAAGGCGTGCGCGGAGCCGAAGCCAACATGTAAAGGCCCTTTAGATAATTTAATGAAATGTGATGGGTACACCGGGCGGGTACTGTCCCTAGCCGCACCATAGGGGCACGAGCAGAGGCAGCCCTCGCCAGGCGTAAAGACTATTTGCGAAAGATGGTACCTAAACCATACTAGACTATATGTCTGATGGCGACTCAAAAGCAGTACACCTCACAAACAAAGTTCTAAATTCGCCTTAGTGCATCACTGTATCTCTTTTTGTTATTTATGGTTTTGTACATTAAAGAATTTACAAACTGAATGCTCTGTGGCGTCATCCACCAGGTCACATGTCCTCGCGCCTGGAGACCAAGGAGGACCGCATCCTGCTCCTCGACTACCTCATCTCCGAGCTGATGGCGGCCAGGATCGTCAGCGTTGACCGGCCTAAAGAAAAGCAACCCGGCATGGAGATAGTTGTGGTGAGATTATGATATTTACACAATGATGTCTATGTGGTAGCCTAATGGTTCGCTTGATTGCTTCTTAAGCAGAAGGCTTGAGGACCTGGGCTCGTAATTTTTGTGAGATATTTTATTGGCAATTTACCATTAAGGCTTTTTTTATGAAATAGGAAGGCAAACAAGCAAGTGGTTCACCTGATGATAAGTGATCACCACAGAGGGCTAAGATGGAATACCACATGTGCCAGTAATTGGTTTTCGTCATTATGAGAAACAAATCAGCAATCTGCAATATCAAGCATCAACAATCCAATATCTATTATTACAACCTATTGTACCTGTTTTAATATGCTTGACTGTATTCCTAATTTCAGCAAGAATCTCCGACCGCTAAGGATCTGAAGGAGGTCCTAATCACACTCAAGTTCAACAAGCCTCCACCCAATATTACAGTTGAGATGCTATTCTCCAAGCTTGAGTCCAAGCTTAAGGACACCATACAGAAAGAAGGTATGATTAACGAATTAGAGCTACTGCCATTTGACCTCCATAATCTCTTTAACTGGAACATTTGGCTCTATTAGGCCACCAACAATGCTAAACCACCAATGCTCCGCTAGGCTAATAACCCTCTACAAGGCCAACAACGCTCCACTAGGCTACTAACCCTCCACTAGGCCAACCAAGTTCCATTAGTCTACTAACCCTCTATTAGGCTAACAACGCTCCACTAGGCTACTAACCCTCTACTAGGCCCACTACGCTCCTCTAGGCTACTAACCCTCTACTAGGCCAAGAACGCTCTACTAGGCTACCAACCCTCTACAAGGGCAACAACGCTCCACTATGCCATTTACCTTTTATTAGGCCAACAACACTCTACTAGGCTGCCAAACTTCTACTATTCCGCCAAACCTCTACTATTCCGCCAACGCTCCACTAGGCCATAAACGCACCACTAGCTCACCAAAAGTTCACTGGGCCACCAACGCTCTACTTACGTCACCAACGCTGTGTACGCTATTTATAGTATTTATAAATTTTATGGAAAAGGGAGGCAGACAAGTATGATAGGCACCTGATGGGAAGTGTTCACTGCCGCTCATCGGCACCAGCAACCCTAAGAGCATAGCTGATCTGTTGTCGGCCATATTTGTATTTTAATTTTCATTTGTTTTCCAGGCGAGCAGCTAGTAGGCAAGCCGTTGTACAACAAGGCTATGACGGAGAAAGACTGGAAGAATCTGGAGACTGCGTTCTTGGACATGTATGAAGAGTACAGACTGAGGCGAGAGACACTGATCACTCGGCTAGAGTGCACGGTGCAGAGTTTCGAGGTGAGCATAGGAATCATTAACCCTTCCCTGTGTCTCTGTCTAACCAGTGTCATAAGAAAGGGATGCAGATAGAGATAAACTAAACTTGGCCAGTCATGTTAGGGCCACTGAAGTGTAAATCAATAATGTAATGACCAAATGAACAAAGCACATTGAAAAAATCGCAGGGTATGGCAGTGGTAATGTGGCGGAATGCTGAGGTTGCAGGTTCGAGTCCTGCCATTACCCTAATTTTTCATTGTGTTGTAATTACATAGTATTTCAATTCTCTCCTGAAGTCTGACAGGGCAATTACTGGTACAAGAGGTATTCCATCTTAACCCTCTGGGTTGGCAATGCGTCTACGATCTCCTTGGTGTTGCGTCGTTATAGACACCCTATGGGTGGTGGTGATCACTTACCATCAGTGACCCACTTGCTCCTTTGCCTTTGTATGTTATATAAAAAAATTAATAAGTATAACAATAATAATAAAATTCATTTATTCAGACTTTCATCCATTTTGTTAGTAAAATTACATAAACACTTATTGATTAATGTTAGTAAGATAATGAATTATTAACAAAAAAAAAATGACGACAAAAAGGAGGCACTGGAGAATGCAAAGAATGCCAGCGCCTCATAAAAGGGCTGTCGAGCCTCTCGGCCACCACCGCCGCAGAATAAGTAACGTACAGAAACTTCTCTTTACGACCGCGATTAAACGAATTCCAACTTTATTCACACTCTCAAAAAGTTCGTATTACTTCATACATCACGCGGCTGGCGGTGCGAGTCAAAAGGAACGCGCCTCCCGCGCCCGCCGTCCCCCCGCTACTCCCGGCGACACGCTAGGGTTGCGCGGCATTCGTTTTCAATTACACTGACACGGCGGGGGCGAGCGAGCGAGCGCGCGGCAAGCCGACAGCCTACTGCGATTTGCCTATGCCATAGGCAAGCCGGTCGAGCGTACCTACAGTACCATCGAGGCGGCTCTCTTGCGAATAGCGGCATGGAAGCCGTCCACTCGCGCCTCAGCGAACATGCCGGACGCAATATGACTTAAATATATATTTTATTCCAGTGGTCGGACCGCCTCAAGTCAAAAAAGGACGCAATCCAGTCCGCGTACCGTCCTGCGCGCGAGCAGCTCAAGCTGAAGCCGGACGTGAAGCTGGCCGATTTCCTGGCCGCGCGCACGTCGCTCCTGCACGTCGAGAAGACGTCCAGCGCGAGCGTGAGGAAGAACACGCAGAGTGACGTCAACAAAGTTATCATAGGACAGGTACAGTCAAGGAAATTGAAACACGTACCACCGTAGAACCTAGTCGAAGAGACATACGCATGACATTTCTATGACATAGCCTGGCGTTTAACTCGTTGCGTCATTGCGCTAGGGTTCTAAGGTGGTACGTGAATATATTTCGCCTACTGTACGTGAATAAGTATACTGAGGCATTTAAATAGAACGATTAAAACGGTTTATATCGCGTATAGTGATGGATATAGCCGGCATTGAAGTTGAAGCTATAGTGGTGGATATATCCGGCATCGGAGTTGAAGATATAGTGTTGGATATATCCGTCATTGGACTTGAATCTATAGTGATGGATATATCCGTCTTCGTAGTTAAACTTACAATGACGGATATATCCGTCGTTGGAGTTGAACCTATAGTAATGGATATATCTGTCATTGGACTTGAATCTATAGTGGTGGATATATCCGGCATCGGAGTTGAAGATATAGTGATGGATATATCCGTCATTGGACTTGAATCTATAGTGATGGATATATCCGTCATTGGACTTGAAGCTATAGTGATGGATATATCCGTCTTCGTAGTTAAACTTACAATGATGGATATATCCGTCGTTGGAGTTGAACCTATAGTGATGGATATATCCGGCATTGGAGTTCAATCTATAGTGATGGATATATCCGTCTTCGTAGTTAAACTTACAATGATGGATATATCCGTCGTTGGAGTTGAACCTATAGTGATGGATATATCCGGCATTGAAGTTGAACCTATAGTGTTGGATAT
Organism: Ditula angustiorana; assembly: GCA_963691745.1. Taxonomy (NCBI): domain Eukaryota; kingdom Metazoa; phylum Arthropoda; class Insecta; order Lepidoptera; family Tortricidae; genus Ditula; species Ditula angustiorana. The sequence continues at coordinate 6,003,462 of OY829496.1, read as the reverse complement.
ATCCGTCGTTGGAGTCGAACCTATAGTGATGGATATATCCGTCTTTGAAGTTAAACCCGTAGTGACGGATCGATCTGTCAGTGGAGTTGATCCTATACTGACTGATATATTCATCTTTGGACTTGAACCTATAGTGATGATATATCCGTGTTTCGCGTTATAAAGGGTAGTATTTTACATACTAATGATAGAAATGTTTTTTCTCAGGTACCGGACCGCGGCGGGAGGCCCAATGAAGCTCAGCCTCCCCCCCCGGAGATGCCCTCTTGGCAGCAGCGCTCTGCGCCGGCGCAGGTACAGTATACCTTAAAACAAGGATGCGAAGGCGATGCGGGACTACTGGATGTGACATAGGAAAAGCTGTCTGATGTAAAACTGTGTAAAAACAAGAAACAAATCACTTGTTACTTTGATAGTTAAAAGAGATTCGTAAAATTTTTAGAAAAATATAATATTTTTAAATAAATATTTTTGGGACAATTAACACCAATTGACCTATTCCCAAAGTAAGCAACTATAAAGCTGCTCGTGTTATGGGTACTGGACAACGGATATACATACTTATATAGAAAAATATATACTTAAGTACAGATAACATCTAAGACTCGGGTACAAACATTCGTATTCATCATACATACATTTGCCCCTACCGGGAATCGAACCTGGAACCTCAAACTTTGTAGTCAGCGTCACTGACCACTAGGCTGTCCGGTTGTCATTAAAATCCTACTAATATTATAAATGCGAAAGTAATGATGTTCGGATATCTGGATGTTTGTTCCGCAATCACGTATTAACGGCTAAACGAATATAGATGAAATCTGGTACACAGATAGATCATGGCCCGGATCATACATACAATACTTTGAATCCCATAAAAATGGCGTAAAATGTGCGGGTGAAGCCGCGGGTTAGAGCTCGTGTGATAAATTCCGTATCATGTGTAAGTATTATTTGTGCAGGGCGGCGGCGGAAGCCGGGGCGGCTTCGGCGGCGGCGGGCGCGGCGCCCCGGGGGCCCGCGGGGCGCCGCCCGGGGCCCGGGGGGGCCGCGTGCAAGGGAGCTACAACCAGGCCTCCGGGGACTCGCGGTGAGGATCAGCCATTACACTGCATGTTGTAACCTGCCCGACGACAGAGACTGATATATCCCTCACTGTAAGCTTAACGCTGTCAACGCTGAGGACGGATATGTTTGTCACTGTCAACGCCAAAAACGGATATATTGATCACTATTGATAAATTGTATTAACTTACCCGAGTCGTTAGTATTGACTACACGACAAGACGAGACGAATACTCTTTATAGAGAACCACACAGAAAATAGTCCAGTCCAAAAAACAAGAAAATAGATTACAAAATAAGTAAAATAGACAATCTTTGACTTTACTGTGGTTTTGGCTTTAGTACTTGTGATAACCTGGTGTTCCATGCAGGAACAAGGAGAAGATTTCTAGTTGACTTTCTTATTAAAAATCAGTAATTTAGGTAAAGAAATTTAATACAATTATTGTTTCGTTACAAATCAGATTGTTGAGCGGTTAGAAGTTAGAAGTATTGAGTACGTGTCAGGAGTATCGAATGTACGGTGTATGCGTGGGCGTGTGTGTGATTGGATGAGAGGCGTATGTCGCGATATGTAAGTGTTTTGATTGGTGGAAAGAAATATATGACGTGATATGTAGGTGATTTGATTGGGTATGATTTTATACAATAAAAATGAACTTAATTTATATAAACATAAAGTTTCTTAATACTAAATCTTGCTGTGAGACGTTTATGGCGTGAACACCTGGTACAGTACAATTATTTCAAGAATTGTCTTTGGCTGCCATCGGAATTGCCATCTATCTATATAAATAAAAATGAATTGTTGTTCGTTAGTCTGATTAAAACTCGAGAACGGCTGGGCCGATTGAGCTGATTTTGGTTTTAAAATGTTTGTCGTAGTCCAGGGTAGGTCTAAACGGTGAGCAAATATGCCTCCAATAATTAGGCGGTACGAAGTTCGCCGGGTCAGCTAGTAGTAAATAAAACAAAGCGAGAAAACCTAAGCAGAGTACATTGCTGCCTTTAGATCATTGTCATTAGTCCAGAGGCAATGTAAATCAAAAACGATCTTCGTCCGCTAAAGCCCAAGGGCAAGCTTTAGATGATCGTACTGTAATAACAATAAAATGACAAATTAAATTTAAAATGCTACAAAGAAAAATTAGGGTAATGGCAGGGCTCGAACCTGCAACATCAGCATTCCGTGCCTTGCGTATTCCAGTTTCCGCCACATTACCGCTGCCATACCCTGCGAATTATTCAATGTGTTTCGTCTTTACGGTCATTACATTATTGATATTTTTTCTTTTTCTTTGGGTAAACTACCCTCGGTGTCTTCTATGAGAAACTAAATCAAGTTATCTCATTCAACTTGGTCATTTATGAATGCCCAATAGCTGACGAGAGATGACGCCATTTGTTAACAATAATAAAATGACATACAAATTTTTAACAGTGACGCAGGCATGTAACATTGGACGTCTGAATACTACTACAAAACTGATCTCCTCTCCGCAAACAATCTTAATTTATGGGATATATTTAATTGTCCTTTTTTATGTTAATTTTATTGTATAGAAATTATTTTATATGAAGATATATCTAGCGCACCAATCGGACGCTCGGACGGGTTATTTTTTTGTTTTTATATCGCATTGCTCTTATAGAAGACGGGCCTAATTTCTGTTGCCAGGTACAAACATGTAAAATAAATATTTTTTTTATGTTAATTTTTCTTTGTGTAATTTTTATTACCCACTAATAGCATTTATTAGGATTCTGTGTTAAACCTCAAAAAGCGCTCCCCATACAAACGGCGACAACGTTTTCCACCATCTAAACCGTAACCTATAGGCATATGTTTTTTTAAGTTATTGTTATGCCACGCCTTGGAACTGTTTGTGTGTTTTAGGTTTTTTGCATATTCTTCATAGATTTGTCAATATTTGCAGTCTAAGAGTTTCATACGAAACTAAATGTGTCAATATTTACAAATCTATAAAGAATGTTAAAATGAGTTCCACGACATTAACAGGATACCAAAACACCATAGCTATGGAGAGCGCTCGTGACGCAATAGTCTTAAAGGAAAACATAAAATGTTGCAAGGAAAGAATATAATAAAAACAAATGAATAATATCAGATAATACAATTTCTTAGTACTGGTAGCTTATAAGTATGACTAACATACTCAAATCTATAGTTTGTTTACTATGTATGACACTATCTAGAACTAAAATGATTATTTTGACAGCTCAGATCAAAAGGTACTAAGTGATCATTCAGAATCATTAAAAATCAAAGCTTATGTTGCTGGAAATACAGTTTAAAATTGCCCAAATCTGGCACGTACGATATTTTAAATCTATCACTCGCTACGTGAATCACTGCATCGCTAAAGAGGTTTTTTGCTCGAATCAGTAGTGCTCATTTACAATCAATTAACCTGTCCGTACTTGTCTGTGATTGGACGAAATGTATTTTAGCCTGCTTATGATTGGTTAACAAGTTACAAAAGATGAGTCTGACAAATTAACCCATTTGGTTGTTTATTGAAAAACACTTCTTAATAAGTTTTAAATTATTATTATATCTTTGAACGCTTAGTCTATGTAGCATGCTTTGTAGTCTTATTTCATTTTGGGTGTTTTTTAAATCGCCCAGTAAGCCAAAAAGATATACCAAGAGATTCGCTGATCCGTTACCCACCTTTATATAAAACGTCTAAAGAAACTTACATAAAAATGACCATAGACACAAATTATCAAGTGATTGAAAAAAAAATATGTATACGTTTTCTAGAATCTAAATGAACAGTGATACCTTATTATGGAATTGGCTGGGTTATCCATTACAGCGGCTAGAAGGCTACTACTCATACTGGTTCTAATACTCATTAATAGTACATTACACCCCGAGGGTGGTGCAATAAAGAATGTCTCAGATCGCAGGAACTTGTCGCACGAGCCAAAGGCGAGGGCGATAAAAATGCGACCTGAGGCTTTTTATCACCGCCCGAGTTGTGTACACAATTTTACGTCTTCCCCTGGCCAGTGGAAATTTCCGCTCGGTAGCAGGCGGTAATTTGTACTTACGGCCCGTGGTGACGTAAAAATATATATTTTTCCAGACCGCAAACCAGCCCCGCGGCGTTCAACCAGAACCAGAGGAATTACCAGACGTACGAAGTGCCGCCTGGCGGCTACAACCAGCAGAACAACAACCAGGGCTACAGTAACCACGGCAACCACAGCAACCAGGGCTACCAGGGCAACCAGAGGGGCTACGACAACCAGAACCGCGGCTACGAGAGCAACAGAGGCTACGAGAACCGGGGCGGGTATCAGACCCAGGGTTATCAGAATCATGGTATGTTGACACTGTAACTTAACTGGAAGAGATCCTTTAAAAGGATAAGCTCTGCTATATCCTACTAATATTATAAACGCGAAATATTGTAAGTATGTTTGGATGTTTGTTACTCTTTCACGTAAAAACTACTGAATGGATTTGGATGAAATTTGGCACACCCATAGTTTATATCTAATCTAATCTTATCTTATAAACTAATTGTAATTTGTAATGGGATTTGTGCCTAAATAAATAGCTATTTTATTTATTTATTTATAACCTGGATTAACACATAGGATACTTTTTATCCCGTAAAAATGCATAGTTCCCACGGGATAGCGATAAGTGAGTTATACGCCGCCGTGACGTCATGAGCAGCAAAGCAACTAATTCCCATTAATTTGTCCAGGAAATATTGCAGATTGCATGTTGGGTGCACGTTTGCATGATTCAATTAAACAAGTCTACGCGGACGAAGTCGCGGGCAAAAGCTAGTTGCTCTATAATCTTGTTTAGTAAAGAGATGAAAATAAAATAAGGCTGCTGAGTTTCTTGTAGCTCCTCTTAGTAGAATCTTCCACTTTCCGAAGCGTTGGTAGACACAGACATGTAAAAGAGCATATGTGGCTAATTTGCAATATATTTTTTCCATTTTCATTAGGTTTGACCGTGTACATTATATCTCTGTTTGAATTTGCTTTGGAAGAGATTCTTAAAAGGTTTAGGTTCGCCTTTGTATATTACTGTCTCTCTGTTTGGTATTTGTTTTTGTAAGTATTCTTGTACAAGAATTGAGAATGATGATTTTTATTAATGATGATGTAAACAATTTAAACGGGTATAGAAATTTTACACATTGAAAAATCTTTTTGAGAAACGCAAGGATTTTCGGTAGAAAAATTTATGATCTATAGAAAAATTACCAAAGTTGATACAAAAACGACCAATATCTCGGAAAGTAATAATTTTCGGACAGGGTACATGAACTTTTTTATTTCAAATGAGCTTCTATAACCCTTCAAAATAATTGTATCGGGTTTCCATACACCCCTAATAATTTGCAATACAATAAACTGAACTCATTATTCCAGGCGGCGGCTACAAGACCTATGAGACCTCGAGTCAAGGTTACCAGGGACAAGGTCAGGGGTACCAGGGTCAAGGTCAGGGGTACCAGGGTCAAGGTCAAGGGTACCGGGGGTACCAGAACGAGCACGACGACCGCACTGAGCGGCGAGGCGGCCGCGGCGGGTACGGCGGCCGGGGGCGGCGCTAGCGCATGCTAGACTGATGATGATCGATTGATGATTTATGATGAACCTACTATCTAAAGGGACTGCATACTGGTAACAGAAAAAACGGCCAGAGCGAGAGGTACGAGCTATATAGTCCTGGGTCTCGTTCTACCCTAACACAATTATTAGATCAATCGAACTTGCCTAAGTGAAGGCTGATCATCCTTGATGTTTTGATATATTTAAACACTGACCTATAAGTAATATGCAATAACAAGCATTTGGGTCACCTGATCGAAGTGATCATCACCACCTATAGACACCCGTAACACCAAAGAGATTGCAGATGCGTTGCCAACCCAGAGGGCTAAGATGGAATACCTCTTGTGCCAGTAATTCCACCGGCTGTCTTTCTCTCCACGCTGGAACACAACAGTGCAAGCATTGCTGTTTAGCGGCAGGATTAGCGGGCAAGATGGTGGTAGCGATCCGGGCGGACCTTGCATAAGGTCCTGCCACCTGCAAAGCGCACATAAAATAAAAATACAATGACGTTTGACGTTGACAGCGCAGGATTCAGCGTGATGGGATGACACAAAGGAGGCGTTTTTTCTGTAGATAATTGTGATCATTTCGGAGGAAGTGCTGAACTATAATTAACTAGAGAACGCGCGCCATTTTGTGCGAGCGATGCCAACACTAGAAAGAGACAGGACTAGAATTCGTGCCTTTCGCTTTACCCGTTTGTGCTTTTATCAGCGCGCAGTCCTTTTGGGTAGTAGATTCCTGCTTACGCGTTCCTATATTCAAATAAGGGATAATTTTTCTTACCAACCAACGATATCTAGGTACTTAGTCCTTCCAATTTGTTAACGGCTTCTAGCAATCTTCGTACATCTCACTCGCTCTTGCGTATGACAGTATATTTGTCACTCGTGTTTTTTCGGAGCACGAAGATTGCCGATAGCTATTAAGAAACTGGATTTGCTACTATAAAAATTAAGTTTAAAATGCTATATAATGAGAACACAAAGAAAAATTAGGGTAATGGCAGGACTCGAACCTGCAACATCAGCATTCCGTGCCTTGCGTTTACCAGTTTCGCCACATTACCGCTACAATACCCTGCGAATCTTTCAATGTGTTTCGTCGTTACGGTCATTACATTATTGATATTTGTTTGTGAAAACTACCCTCGGTGTCATCTATGAGAAACTTAATCAAGTTATCTTATTCAACTTGGTCATTTATGAATGCCCGATAGCTGACGAGAGATGACGCCATTTGTTGCCAAAAATTTACTACTAAACTTGATTTTTGAAGAATGAGAAAGAACTTGGCAGAACAACATGGATATTTGCACGCCTTGGTTGTCTGGAAGCGATCGCCCTTGTGCGATAAAATCGCCTATTGACCTTACTGATTTGTTTCTTTGTTTTTTTGTCTATTCTTAGGTGTTGTACAATAAAGAATATTTCGCACGCTTAGTATTAAAGTGACCCATTTCTGAATAATACACGTCCCAAAATATCACCTTAATTAAAAGACATAGGGCTTAATTTTGGGAAATATCAAATTCAGAATCGAGTCGCTTTAATACTAAGCGTGCGATTTGTTGTTATTATAATATTCAACTGAATGTTACTAACAGACAAATTCTGCCATATGTTCTATGGGAAATCTGTAAAAATGTAACAGCTGGTAGGTCGATCCGTTGCTTGAATATAGGAATGCTGCAAAGTTCTGGGGCGAGCTGAAGTGGAAGGGGACTGGTTGTCAATATTCGTTGACAGTTTGACAGACAGTTGAAATCACAAATCTTAACCCTTTTAACAGACGTCCAATACAAAAAATTTAACCTTTTGCAAATGCATGTGGATCTCTTTTATATTGTACGCGTTGACGGATATATCCGTCTTTGGCGTTGAGCTTTTGGTGCCGGATATATCTGTCCTTGGTGTTGAGTTTAGTGACGGATATATCTGTCATTAGAGTTGAGCCTATTGTGATGGATATATCTCTTTTTGGCGTTGAACCTATAGTGATTGATATATCCGTCATTAGCGTGAGCCCAAGTGATGGATATATCCGTTTTTGACGTTGAGCTTATAGTGATGGATATAGCTGTCATTAGCGTTGAGCCTATAGTGATGCATATATCCGTCTGGCATTGAGCCTATAGTGACGGATATATACGTCTTTAGCGTTGAGCCTATAGTGATGGATATATCCGTCATTAGCGTTGAGCCTATAGTGACGGATATATCCGTCATTGGCGTTAAAAAGGATAGCGCCACGGCTCTTTAGCTCATTCCCAGAGCTTCTCTACTGATATTAATAAACTTCCTAAGGATCTACACAGACCGACTGCATTCCGACTCTGATGGATAAATTGAAACTGGTTCTCTTCTTGCATCATCTTTCTCTAAAATCTCACATTTCAGTGTTTTAGTCGCCTTAATCGCAATGCAGTTGTACCGACTGCATATAAACTGCAGGTGCAGTCGGCAGTTGAGGTGCAGTTGCAATTACTGTTTCTGATCTGCAATTGAACTGCACGTGCACTCGGCACCGGACATGCAGTTAGAATGACTATATCAGAGCTACATTTTTACTGCACGTGCAGTCGACAGTGGTCGCACGTTTGTAACGACTGCATCGGATCTGCAATTGAACTGCACGTGCAGTTGACAGTGGTCGCACGGTTGTAACGACTGCATCGGATCTGCAATTGAACTGCACGTGCAGTCGATAGTGGTCGCACGGTTGTGACGACTGCATCGGATCTGCAATTGAACTGCACGTGCAGTCGACAGTGGTCGCACGGTTGTGCCGACTGCATCGGATCTGCAATTGAACTGCACGTGCAGTCGGCGGCGTTGCAGTCCGCCTGTGTAGGCACTAATTATATCAAATTGTAACTCGAAATACGCTTAGTATTAATAAAGTTTGTGTGTGAAACGGCCATTTCTATAAGTTCTCTCTTTTTAACCAATCTGCCTTCAAACAGCAATAAATTTGTTATATTTCGCAAATGAATTTGCATTGTATACAGTAATTCGATTGAAACCAAGTCGGTGTGCTGTAGTACCTTATCGCAATAAGTAACAATCGCTGTATAATTATGTCATTTACTGTCAAAAGTCAGGTTTTTATTGTGAGAAGGTGCTACAGTGCCTCGGAATAGTTTGGAGCGTTTCGTTCAATTTACAGTTTGTATGAATAAATAGACTGCTAAACATTTTTTGTTTCATTTTGTTCTTTCGCTTAGGATTAAATGAACCCCTTTTATTATGTTATTTATTTATAAAAGTTTACCAACTTTTAACTTTTTTTTGTTCCATTTATTAGAACGCGAATGTCACGATGACAGATAAAGGCTCGGATGAAGACTAAATCATGGATATAGCTTAAATAAAGAATATTGTTCTTCGTCTGCGGGTGGTAGGACCTTTTGCAATATCCGTCCGGATCGCTACCACCATCTTGCTTGCTAATCCTGCCGCTAAGCAGCAGTGCTTGCACTGTTGTGTTCCGGCGTGGAGAGCAAGACAGCCGGTGCAATTACTAGCACAAGAGGTATTCCATCTGGGTTGGCAACTCATCTGCAATCTCTTTGGTGTTGCGGGTGTCTATAGGCGGTGGTGATCACTTACCATCAGGCGATCCACTTGCTTGTTTGTCTTAATATTTCATTAAAAAATATATAGCCACGGTACATGTCAAGCGTACACACCCAAGACTGTCAAAACGGTTACATTTGGTGTGCGTCAAGGTAGTAAAACCTGCATATTAATACCTTGTACAGTGACAGACAGACAGACCGACTGATGGACAGGGTAACAGGGTTGTAGGTAATAATAATAAATTAAAACAAAATATCTTTTTTTCACATTTATTTTCCATTTATACAACATAGTAATCCCTGTTTTATGGTGAATCTAAACATCGACACATCAATATGATACAATAACTTCCGTAAGCTCGCATCCCGCACAGTCCTGTAGTTGCAAAAACAATCTACCACACTCTATCTAGAGTTTAAAATTCTACCAACCGCAATAACATTGTACGAGCTATCCAAAGTTACAGGTCGGTCGCCAAAAGTGATTATTTCAAAAATACCAACAATACCGATCAAAAACTATTCTTATATTATTCGTGTATAAGGTTCAATATTTCAAATCATTGGACTTAGGCTTTCATAAGACATTTTTCTTATCTGCATCATTATATAACCGAGAATATGTCATCCTAGTAGGTTTTAAATAAAAAAGTTAAAAAAAAGTAATGGTGGATTCTTGTAACGCTTTATCTGTCGCATAATTAAATTAACTGTTATTTTTTTAAATATAAAATACCACGTTTTCTTATAAGGTTAAATTTCGTGCCGTATTAAACAATACTTTAAAAAAATTAGTTTTTGACATTACGTTAAGATTTTTTCTTAAAAAAAATGTTTCATCATATATTGTTTTTTTTTTTAAACCTAAATCTGCTATTTAACAAAAAAAAATAAACAATAAACAATATTGTCACTGGAAATTACTAAATAACTAGGATGACATACTCAAAACGATTTCTTAAACCGATTAATATTTAACCAAGGATCAATGTCAGACAGAAAAAAATCAACTTATTTTTGGACAATATAGCTTGTAGGAATCATCTTTATCTTTTATACCAAGCGGCCCTAACATGACTGCGCAAATCCAATTTATCACACAGTGCGGCTCTAACAAGCGTCTGAAGAAAGGGATGCACTGCTATAATAACTTAAACTTGAGCAGTCTTATTAGAACTACAGTGGCGTCACTTTTCAGAATCTAGCTAGCGTAATACAAAGCCGCATTTCTTTAATATTAGGCTGCTTTTCCACCAGAGATGTGCGAGGATGCGTAGCGAGGGATGTGTTTGTAAGAACCAATAGAATCGCTCCATTTACCTCGCCTCGGTCAGCACAGCTCTGGTGTAAAACGGCTCATTGGTTCTTTACAGACACATCCCTCGCTACGCATACTCGCACATCTCTGGTGGAAACGCAGCCTTAAGAGTATTTTTTTTACAGTAAAGCTACTGGATCTTAGTATCTTTACATAACCGGCTTGGGTTTAACTTATACCACCCTGCGTCTCTGTCACACTAATGTCATAAGAAAGGGAAGCACAGAGATAAACTCAGATAAACCAAACTTAGCCGGGCATGTTAAAGCCAACCACACATCGCACGCTTAGAATTAAAGAGACCCATTTCTGAATTATACACGTCCCACAATATCACCTTAACTAAAAGATATAGGGTTTAATTTTGGGAAATGTCATATTCAGAATTGAGTCGCTTTATTTCTAAACGTGCGAAATATTGTGGGGTGTCTCGATATCTGCCATTTCGATTTCAAAGTCATTTTATTCCATACAATAAAAAATACGACTTTTCGGTTACTCTATTAAAACATAACCTGAGTATCATTGTGGAATTAACACTTATTAAAAGTATGACCTGGCCAGAGTAATATGAGATCTTAATTCTTAAACTTTAACAAACTGGAACAAATTGCCTTGCTACTCCGCGAAACCCAGGTTGGTTTCGCGGAGTAGCAAGTAGGAAGGAAAAGGAGACAGTGGGTCAACCGATAGTAAGTGATTACAACCGCTCATAGACACGGAAAACCATAGAGACCTTAATGCGTTGCCAACTGCGGGCCGAGATGGAATACCTCTTGTGCCGGTAATTGCACCGGCTGTCTTGCTCTCCACGCCGGTACATAACAGTGTAAGCACTGCTGCTTACCGACTGAATTAGAGAGCAAGATGGTGGTAGCGATCTGGACAGACCTAGCACAGAGTATTACCAGTTGTAAAAGCAAATTCCAGCATTGTAAGATTTAAGACTCGTATATACCTGGCCAGGAGTGCGATTTTGGAATCTCACCAGGTGACTAAAGCTCGCCAAAATGGTCGTTTTCATAGAAATGCGGCCATTTTGGTGAGCTTTAGTCACCTGGTGAGATTTAAAAATTGCACCTCAAGTTTAATACAATTTGTGCAAATAATGTGTTTAAAAAGATCTAAGGAAATTGCTAATAATTGATGCGTTGAATTACAGTAAATTCTAAAGTAGGTGGGAAGTCTATGTGACAAAATTCGTTGTTAATTTTAAATTGCTATAAAATGACATTATTTTTGTCAGAACCAAGGAAGACCGATTGGAGAACGCAGTCTTTGGCAACATGGGGCGCTACAGGTGAAATGGTGACCATCCAAAGGTTTTATTCATCATAGTCTATCATAATACATATAGTAGCTCATTGATAGAGCTGAAATAAAATATAATAGGGTTATTATAATAGGGTTAGGGTTGACGACCTGTATGGCACAGTGGCACATGTGTCTGCCTACTGTGTAAGAGGTCCCGGGTTCAAATCCTGGTATGGGCAAATATTTGTGTGACGAATACGAATGTTTGTACCTGAGTCATGGATGTTATTTGTATTTGGGTATGTATTTACCTATATATGTATGTTTATCCGTTGTCTAGTACCCATAGTACAAGCTTTGCTTAGTTTGGGACTAGGTCAATTGGTGTAAATTGTCCCGAGATATTTATTTATTTTATTGACTAACCCCCTCATTCATAAACGCTGCGTAAACATTTGTTAGTTAACATTAATTATGTCTTTATCTGTCATTGTGACGTTTGCCCTCAAATGAAAGGGACAAAACATTTGTTAGCTTAAAAATATTGTTATTTTTTATGAATAAGGGGGTACTGTACATAAAGGGTGTAAGTGACTGCGTACTGAAAACTGAAACCCGTTTTCAGACCATTGTCCTAAACTAAAATATGTATAGTGAAATTTTTCCTCTAAATTTTTTTTTCTCTGGTGTCCGATAAAGCGTTGACGTGATAATATTTTATCGGTAAAAAATGAAATCTCGTCTTTTTGAGCAAAATAACCACTTAATTTCAGTTCAAGATAATGGTCTGAAACCAGAGTTCTAGTTTTCGGTACGCTGTCCCTTACATCCTGTATATGACCAAGTTTTATTTGAAAAAAAAAAAAAAACATCGGGCTGAGTATTTTCACCGAACCGGGGGTAGATATTGTGTTTCTTTTAATATCACTGCAAAAAACCGGTTTGCATTATTTAACGCAACCTATTTGCCCAAAACTTTCTTTGGATTATAGAGGTTTTTTTCTTTTCCTAGCCTATTATTTTGTATGCAGTATATTTTATTTGCCTTGGTAAGTATAACATTTGAAAGTTCACCATTTCATCCTAAACATCGACTAACATTGAAACGACACAATTTTTAATACAAAACTCTTCGATTTAGACATTTATGCCGAATTGTCATTTGTCACATGTCACCGTGGTGAAATGGGCCTGGCAGTTGAAATTTCATGAACATGACACTTATTCCAGGTTAAAATACAGTCTACGTTTCACGAACAGTTAACATCGAACACCTATCTATTTCAGACAGACAGTACTAACAACTATTTTAATATGTATGTCACAAGTTTTTTTTTAATTAGTTTTGCCACATGCCTATCAGCCAAAGAAACTACTAAGTACTTAATTCTTTAAAATAAATAAATGAACAAAAAGACGAACAGTTGATTATTTATAATCAAGTTTTTATAGCCAGTACAAATTCTATTTTACTAAATTGTCTTCAAATAAATTGTCACACGATTTTTTACATGTCAAGAAACCAAAGTCACGCTTTTTTTCATCTTTTTTAACACGGGCTGTCACTTTAACCCATCACCATATATGAGCGCAACTTAATTTATGGATGAGCCTTTTTGACAGCTGTCAAAATTACAATGTTTGCTAATTCCATTCATACTTGTTTAACGATGTAAACAAAATTAAAACCGAAAGTTTACTTCGCCACGAAAATTGTTTCTATTATCTTATCTTTTCACAAATCGCACCGCAATCAGAAAAGGTTATTTTTCGGTGGCTTAGTTTGTTTGTTCATTTTTAAGACAAAAAAAAATACAATTTTGTATACATCTTTAAACAAGAAATCGTGAACATACTCATACATCAGAGCGAGAACATACTGGAAATTAATAAATTACAACGTAAAATACAAAATTCAATAAAAAAAACCGTGTATCATAAAATACGTTTGACATTTTACGTACATAATTGCTTAAACAGCGTACACTAACAGTGCAAAAATAGGTGCAAGCCAAGTTTAACATTAATAATAATTTACGATTATAGTAAAAATCTTTTCATCACTTACTGCTTCATGAACACTCGTTTCCAATACAATCATAGGCCTTTCTTAAGATACAGGCGCAGATACAGGATTTTGTCCCATTGAACCCATTGCCCCCCCTCCTGTATCTCGCGCCAATAAAGGTAACTGATCATGGGATCACTAATATGGAGATCTTGATTGAGCTCGTTGATTTGGATAGTATTTATAGTGTTTTTAATAAATAAAACCATGAAGCTTTCGCTGTCAGACCAATAATGTAATAATGTTGCCACACACAAAGTACAAAGGTAAAATATTAGTTTTTATTTTGATGTTGCCATGCAACAGTAACGCAAAAACAACTAAGCGAACGCATTAACTTGAAACTCGTCATACATTTTCTTAATTACAAATCATTATAAAACTTGGATGTTGTAGTTATTATACTCTGACTATTTCTCACCGTATCTCTTTCCAAAGGTTGTCTGGAAGAGATCGCTGCTTAGCGATAAGACCGCCTGTTGAATCCCATGTAAAATTTCCCTGTATGTTCTTTTATTTTGTTTACTTGTGTGAATCAATAAAGAGTATTTGTTGTTGTTGTTGTTGTTATAACGTAGTTAGTAAACGCATTTACTGCTAGCAACGCGTATACATGTTGAACGAACGCATATACGCGTTGAATAAACGCGTATACATACATACATCATTCTCAAACATGTCAAAATTTTGCAGTTATTTGAACGCATGCGTTGTCGGCATCTGACGAAAATTCGAAAACAATGCAATTAATGCGTCAACTTTTACTTACTTTACCAATGTAAGTATGTTTTTGCAGTCTGTCTACCATATCTAGGCCTTCTAACCCTTTGAACTTACAGCTCCTTGAGGTCACTATAGCTTCAAGTTTCAGACTCGAGTTTCGAGTATCAGAGTGAAGATAAAACTCAGTTACTTAGTACCTCAAAGTTTACTTAAACAACAAGATGTCATTCTCAAAAGCGTCGTTGGCTTAAGATCTTAACCTTTTAAACGCGAAAGATATATCCGGCACTATAGCGTCAACGCCAATGATGGATATATCTGTCACTATTATAAGTTCCAATGACAGATATATCTGTTAACGTGTACAATATAAAAAGTGACCTACATGCATGCGGATAAGATTCAACTTCGTTATTGTTACTTACAAAAA
Organism: Ditula angustiorana; assembly: GCA_963691745.1. NCBI lineage: Eukaryota > Metazoa > Arthropoda > Insecta > Lepidoptera > Tortricidae > Ditula > Ditula angustiorana. Next base: position 5,988,407 of record OY829496.1, on the reverse strand, counting down.
ACATAACCCTTCCTTTTGGCTTTGCCGTAGTCGGGTAAAAAGCTCGGTGTTACTTACAAAAAGACGTGGCGTTGAAAAGGATAAAATATTTCACCATTTCTTACACATTTAAAAACCAAAGTCGGGAATATTCCGCTCATACATGACGCGAACCATCAGGCCCTCTACCCCGATGAAATTACGACTGAACTTGTGTACGGACCCCAAAGATTAGCTTTGACATTGGGGTCTTTAAGAAGCGGGTTTACAATTCCTTTAAAGGCGGGCAACGGACAAGCGACTCTATTAGGGCTGTTGGTGCCCATGCGAGGCAGTGAACACCGCAGTGAACACTTCACATCAGGTGACCCGCTCGCTCGTTTTCCTCCCTCTTACAAAAAGAAAAGTGAATGACAGTTTTGAAGACCCTAGCGGAGCACGATTGTAATAGAATGTAACATGCGTGAACCGTAAAGTTCAAAAGTGCACTTAAATCCTATCAATTGATGGTCTATTTTCGCTTGCAAGTCATCAACCAATTACGTATACCATAACTAAAGTCAATTCTTGAAATAATTGTACCATAACTAAAGTCAATTATTTCAAGAATTTACTTTGTGGTATCATCGGAAATGCAATAGTAAATCAAATTACGCGCATTACCGCCTAAATCTAGGTCAAGCATCACATAATGGTCGAAATAGTTAACGTAAAACATGAACGATCTTTGTCGATTAATGCAGAGTGACAATCTTTAAGTAATCGTACATTAGGTTTTTTACAATAACAGTGTTTTACAGTTGATACAACAGAAGACGACTTTAGACTTGCAAGGTTTTTTACTAAACATCGAAACATTCGCGTTCCCAGCCAGAACTGCTCTGTGGGCCACAAGAGACCGTAACCCACACTGAACAAAAACATACCTCAGCCCTAAGGCTCCTTACAGATCCTCCGTGCTCCATTTGTAGGCCTCCTCTTCCTGCGCCTTCCGCTTGCTCTGGTGCTCAAAGAAAGACTTCTCGTAACCGTTGGAGCGGTCGACGCCGTCCCAGCGGTACCCCGGTCGGATGTTGAAACGGTTCGGGGGGAAGCTGCCTTTGTAGGATGGTCGCTCTGAAAAACGGGACAAGATAACTACAATGTTTTAATTCTTGAAATTGAAACTCGTTAAATGAAGAAAAAGTGTGTTTTTAGTTTTTGTCTACGATCACTATTGGTTGAAATATTACGAATACAAAACGGTGGAATGGTGGCCCATGAGGGGATAGTCCTAAAGGCAGGCAACGGATCAGATATTCTTGGGTTCCCTTGGGCGGTGGTTATCACTTCCCTCCCATCAGGTGACCCAAGTTCGTTGCCTTCCTTTTCAAATTCAAGATATTTCTTTACCACTGGTAAGGCACCCTGATGGGGAAGTTTATAAAATCTTTTCTTATGCTGATTACATATGGAGGCAGAATTGAATTCTTTGCCACATGCTTATCAGCTAAAGAATTCTTTGGCTGATAAGCATGTGGCAAAACTATTATTAAAAAAAAACTCGTGGCATATTAAAATAGTTGTTAGTACTGTCTGTCTGAAATAGGTTGGTTTTCGATATTAACTGTTCGTAAAACGTAGAGTGTATTTTAACCTGGTATAAGTGCCATGTTCATGAATATTCAACTGCCAGGGCCATTTAGTTTAGATAAGAATAGAACTCTGTTCTGCATGTCTAAATTGAATTAGTACTGTGCTATCCAGCCTACTGCTTCACTGCTCTGAAATCAGCATTAGTGCACCTAAGGAACACATGTTACAAACTTCAAGTGTCTGTCAGTCAGTCACGGAATCCTTTTGTATGCATAAATAACGCGATACATACCAGGTCCGAGCTCGCCCCGTTCTCTCTTCTTCTCCCTCATGTACTGCAGCATGGGATCCCCGTCTCTCTCCACCTGCTTCAGCCTCCCTTCCAGGTCAGCGTCATCCTTGTGCCTGGCCAGAGGTTTGGCAGCTTCGTGGATGAACTCTTGGACCCGAGACTCTTGGTCTTGGATTTGTTTTAAACTGGAAATGTAGTTGTGATGGTTAAGGCAACGATTGCTCTTTTACATGTCTGATTCTAACAGCGACTATAATATCTATAAAAGGAACTTCATTCTGTTTAGTCGCAGACGAACGCAGTCGAACGCATCAATCAAGCGGACTAAACGCCCCCTGCGTCCCGCTATTTCGGAAGCTTGGAGTTCTAGCAAATAATCTATTAACTGATGTCTTTAGGCTCTAATGTCTGTCGATAAACTATTTTTCAAGAGCATAAAAAAACAACTTACCCTCTGCTCCATTTCTTGTATTTATCATCTAACTCTTTTTGCTTCTCCACCTTTTCCTTTTGCTTAAGCCTGTCTTCCGATGTTTCTCTTTTGCCTAAAAAATAAATAAATTAAGGTTAGCTGGAAGAGATCTCTTTAAGGGATAAGTTCGCCTTTGTACCACTTCCTATATTTTTCTGTGTATTTGTAAGTTCTTATGTACAATAAAGAGTTTACATACATACATACACTTAAAGGAAATGATTAAAATTTGTTCAATAAATTATCAGCTGGCATTTTTAAAATCTTTAAGATGTACATAAGGTAAATATATAAAATACTTACTTTTTCTAGAAACAGCTTTAGCGTTCCTTCCAGAAACTTCATCATTCATTCTGTTAAATGCCTCTTCCTCCCTCCTTCTAAATGCTTCATTTTCTCTCTTCAGTTGCTCTGAATCTTGTAAGCCAGCTAATTTACCGTCAAGAGTTTTTGCCATCTTTTTATGAGTTGGGGGTGGGCTATCATTCCTATTTCTGTTTTCCCTTCTCGGTGGTGACATATCAGAATCACTGTTTCTTCTGTTCCTATCTCCGTTTCTCCTTGGTGGTGACAAGTCGGAGTCTGGAGACTTATTTCTTCGTTTATCACCATTATTTTTATATTTGTTCGGTGACTTCTTACGCGGTGGCGACATGTCAGAGTCAGAATCTCGTCGCGGTGATTTCCTTCTTTTATTATCTTCTCTATTCTTTTGTCTTTTCGGAGAATCGGAATTTCTTTTTCTTTCTGGAGAGTTTCTAGACTTCCTAGGAGATGCGTGTGCTCTAGATTTTCTCTGAGGTGAATGGGAATGTCTCTTAGGTGATTTTGAATTCTTTCTTGCTTTTCTTGGGGGCGAGGCGTCGGAATCTTGTATTTCGTTACCCCATTCGCCCCATCGGCTCGGCTTTCTCCTTTCCTTAGGTCTGTGACCCTGTTGTTTTCTTGGAGGTGATTCGTCTGAGTCATTACCTCTACTTCTTTTATCTTTAGACTGATTATGACTCCGTGGAGGTGATTGATCAGAATCGTGACTTCTTTTACTTCTGTGTTCCTTCCGACTATTTTTTCTTGGTGGTGACTGATCACAATCATGACCTGTTTTACTTTTCTGTACTTTATGACTATTCTTTCTTGGAGGTGATTGGTCAGAATCATGACCTCTTTTACTTCTGCGTTCTCTCTGATCTTTTCTTGGTGGTGACTGATCAGAATCATAACCTTTGTTTCTTTTGTCTTTAGATTGACCTTGTCTTGGAAGGGACTGGTCAGAATCACTGTCATTCTGTCTTTTTGGTGATGCTCTATTTTTTCTTGGTGGACTAAAATCACTGTCACTATTATTTTGTTTTTGTTTAGACTTGCCTTTATCTTTTGCTTTAGAGTTTGAGTCTTTGTCTGAGTTTTGGTTCTCATCTTCAGAGTCGCTGTACATTTTACCGAAAATGAGTTGATTATCTTTTTCTTTCTCTTTTACGGCTTTCTTTATTTCTTGTACTTGTAGTTTACTATTGAAGCCATCATCCTAAAATTAAAGAAACTATATATAAATACCAGAGAATATTTCAACTAGAGAAAGGGGAATCTTGGAAAAGTCAAAATCAAATAATTGCTAAATTAAAGATTAAAGGTTTTCCGTCATGCGAGCAGGAAATTAAACATACATCTTATGGCTGCTTGTCAGGCCATGACACTATTGAGTGTTTTACTTAATAGACTAGACTAAAAGTCATTTTTATAGTGGTTATTTTTATTGCTTTAGCAGTACGAATGGACCAGCTGAACTAGGGTACCATCTTTTTATAAAAAAACTTTATTTTAAAATAATAGAGGGGGAAACGAGCAAACTCTGTGTGAGATGGTAAACAATCACCAAATTATCAATCGTACCTGATTAACAACTTTCCACTTGGATCTAGTGTTGAATAGCTCCATCTTCCTCACTTCCTCTGGCCTCTCGTCAATGATACCGGCTATTTGAGGGGCATCCTCGCCCTGATCCAGAATGTCCAGCTCGTCCCCATCTAGGGGACGGAGCTTAGACAGGTCTATGTCATCGTCAATGAATTTAATCCTGTAAGTAATTAAAAACAATAACAAACATTGATAAATGGGCCAATTAATTATTTTACTGGCACTTTGGATGTCTTTGGCTTTATCAAAATTGTCTTTGGTGCTACTGTACAATCATGATTAAAAAAACCTATATAATAGGTTGAATTCGTGTAGGAAAGCATTGAGAAAATAAATTAAATATAATTAAAATGATTTGATTGGTACCTGGAAATGCCAACCACTATTGAAACATAATTTAAAAAGATAGTAGTACTAGTATTATGGCTGACCATACAATATTGAGCAATGGGACAGGGTTGAGAATAATTATTGTAAAATAATATATTGTATTCACAAAAGCAAACTTTGACTGGAGATGTAAACATATTAAGAAAAACCTTGCTTGATAATGAAGCTTAGGAAAACATTGACCACTGATGGAGTCACTTTTAAGGAAATACAACAAAACAACGTGACCTACAAAAATAACACTATATTAAACTAAATATCATTTCTCAAACAAAAGAAATTATATTAACATATTCACAATTCCACAAGACACTTTATTAAACATAATTTTACTAGGAACAAGTTAAAATTAAGAAGAAAATTAATTGATTGCGACGCCAACTTACCCCTTGCCTTTGACGACCTTTTTCTTCTTCTTCTTCTTATCCCCTGACGACCCAGTTAGGTATTTCTGCAGATAAGCCTTCTGATCTATCTTTGCAGCCATTTCGAAGACTTCTCGAAGTTAAAATAGTGTTTATAAAACAGTTATAACACAATTCTACTCTACGCCAAACCATCAACTTCGAAAGTTTGACGCATGTTTGTCAAATGTCAAATTGACAATTGAGTTTGACGTTTTTTTGCCTGACCAAAGAAAAGTAAAGATACTAAGACTATACAGCCATGTTGGATGTGCAAAACGACTGCAGGCGGCCTAGCATGCTAGCTTTTATCGCTGACATAAAGCATATTATATCCCTTTCTAACTGGTAAGAATGTGCGAGAGGGTAGGATGCGTTTATGTGTGCGATAAACGATAGCGTGCTAGTAGAGCTGTAAGCTGAAGCCAAAGCATAGAAATAGTAATAAAATTGAAAGCGATATTTTAATATCCGATTTCTTTACTTTAAATGGCAATACCATGTGGAAAAAGGAGACGGCTACATACTTTAAACCGCTTTAAACCTTCTTTTCAATTGAAACACACACGAAACGTCAAAATAAATAAAAATAAAAGTATATCCTGTTACACATATGACACGATAGCTAATGTTCCGTGACAATGTTTCGGTTTAAGTTTTAAAGTTAATTTTTACTTTAGTTTATAATGTATATTTTGCAGTGCCCTTACAGGGTTTCGTAATGTTTCTATATGAAAGCAAATAAATATTTTGAATTTGAGTTTGAGTATGGTTACCTTTGGTGTATAGTCGACCAAGTAATTGCTTGCCCACTTTTGAACATTATCCCTTTGTAATAAGGTCGAAAAGTGGTCAAGCACTTTCTTGGTCGACTATACATTAAGGTAGTACAATCTACGTCTTTCTTATTAATTTAACGTAGAAAGGTAATTTACAGGTTTTACGTACATCGAAGGTGACCATTTCGCCAGTTTTGGGTGTGTGCACTTGACATGTACTTAAGGGCAATAAATATTGTTTCCTTCTTTTTTTTTCAAAATTTTACTTGTTGTAAGCAAAACGATACCTCATTTTAATTTAGAAACCGGCCACTCATGTTCTCAAAATGTTTTCGGTAAATTTTGTAATTTGAGTTTTTACTTAGTAATTTTTTGCAACTTTCACATTGCTAGTACTGAAGTTGATAAATAAAACAAGATTTAACGCTGCAGCTTTACCATTATTGGTAATTGATTTATTAAAAGTAACTTAACATTTCCGATTTCCATTGTAACATAGCAAAGCAGTCCGTCTGTTTTTATTTAAGACTGTGACACAATATTAATGCAAGAAACTGATTACTCACATTGTTAGTTAAAATTTGTCTAAGACCGTTTTGAAGTCTAAGTGCAGTCACGACGTTTGTACGGCGAACACTCTGTAGCCTTTGTTGACTAAAGGTGGATTCACAATAAGAAATTACGACCGTTAGAAACGCAAAAATGGCCTTATTTTATTGGTCGATTTCTGTGGTTTTCCATTTGATCGCTTTTGACTTCTGATTGTGAAACCAGTCACAGCAGCTGTCCCTGATATATTATGCTTTATGTTGGCGATTAAAGCTAGCGTGCTAGCCAGCCCTAGTACGGGTCTCAGGGTATATAATCTAAAATCTAAATAAACACGATCTTGTACCTAGCACCACTAGTAACAGCTGAAGCTAACAACACTGAGCTAATTTTGACTAAATACGTGAGTGATTCCTTTGTGTCATTAAAATAATTCTTTTTATATTCAGATTTCACTTTTTCTGATCATCATCGTCTCTGTCGTCGTCTTGTCGGTCATCATCTTGCCTATTATCATTTTGCTGATCATCATCTTGTCGATCACTATCTTGTCGATCACTATCTTGTCGATCACTATCTTGCCGATCACTATCTTGCCGATCATCATCTTGCCGGTTATCATCTTGTTGATCGTCATCATCATCATCTCTCTCTGGATCATATCTCTGAAAAAGAACGACATTCAATTTTGATATTTTATCTTTAATAATTTATTATAATTTTGACATTCAATTTTGATAAAAATACCAACAGACATGCAGGAGTCATCTGCGCGTGAATATATTAAAGTGGACAAGCAGTTGCGCAGGTGCAGATCCACTCTCTCGTCCCCCTCAACCTGGAGCCAGTGGACCGGGTGATCGGTACGACGGGCGAGTTGCAGGGGATGCAGGAGATTGGCCGCGCGCTTCGATTAAGAGGAGTGTGAACCCACCGCTCTTGATACAAACGGCGATAACGTTTTCCACCCTCTAAACCTTAACCTATAGCCATGATTTTTTTGTATGTTGTCATTATGCCCTAGAACTAGGTTTGTATGTTTTGATTTTTGTTTACTAGCGACCCGCGCGGCTTCGCATTGGTAAAATTGGGATAAAATGCATATAAAATCAATCCCTATTAAAATCTCTAAATGACAGAGACAACTGCATCAAAATCCATTGGGTGGTTTAGAAACAGGAGGCGGCCGAAGATACACTTTAAAATTTTCGGACAGACAGGAGAAATAGCGACTTTAGTTCATACCATGTAAAAATAAAGAAGAAGATAGTCTAAATAAAACAAATCGAGGCAGTAAATAGAAGAGATGACTCGTAATTGCTTTAGAATGTTTTATTTAAACAATAAACAGTATTATGGTAGGTAACAAAAACGGAAATGTTTAGAATGTTAGTTTACTCGTACTACTTAGGGGCCGTTCAAGTATTACGTAAGCAGTATAGGGGGGCGGGGGGGTCTTTGCTGTGCTTATTTTTGATGACATGGGGGGGGGGGGGGTCTAGATGGTGATTACGTCAGCAGTAGAGGTAGTTATTTACTTTTTTACACATATGGAACCGATGTGCATTATTAAAAATTTAGAGCACCAAGATGTTGAATGGTTCGATGAGATGAGAACGACGTAGGCATTCCAAAATTGGATAAAAGTGAGCAGACATACAACATTGAGGATCACTTTTTAATTTTCTTATATTTGCTGCACATGAATCAATAAAAAAACAATACATTAAAAGAAAATTGTATATACCAATGTTTACGTAAGGGGGGGGGGGGGTAAGAGCTTTGATTACTTTTGCTGACAAGGGGGAAGGGGGGGTAAATAATTGTAGTAAATTTGCTTACGTAATACTTGAACGGCCCCTTAAGTGAGGATGAATGTTCTTTATTTTACTAGGTAGGTAATCAAAGCATAATAAATTAAAAACGTTTAAGAACAGACCAACATTTTGTAAAATTTGTAAATAAAAACCCTGCAAGTTACTCTGTAGTACAGTTCCCGGCAAACAACTTGAGCACTGACCTTGACTGCGCAGTTGCCGTGTCTAGTACAAATGTGTATGCGCAAACTTACCCTCTCCACTCGATTTATGCTCAAGTTGTTTGCCTGCAACTATAACATCTAGGCAGAGGCGATCACGTTACTACCATCGGCCATCCAAACTTAGTACAAAATATTACAAACTATCTATTCTCTTATGCCTCGTAAATAGAACTTACCAGATAAAATCTTTCAGGCTGTTAAAAAAGGATTGTAAATAAGATAAAATGATACAGTACATATTTGAATATAATTTGGTTTTACTTTATACTTACTTTGTTACCGGATGCCATTTGAGACTGCAATAAATTCTAAAAACAATAATTAATAGATTCAGGCGTTACTTTACGGAGGTCCATATCAACAAACTGGAACAAATTACCTTGCTACTCCGCGAAACCAGTGCTGGGCTCGTGTAAAATAGCTGCGTATGTGCGACACATATATGTTCATGCAAAAACCCACCCTCCTCCGCTTCCACACGAAACAACATATATCACACAGACTCAACTACACACCACCACCACTAAACACTAAAACTACACGATCGACGCGCGTTTCGCCTCTATACGAGGCATCATTTCGAAGGAGGGTGGGTTTTTGCATGAACATATATGTGTCGCACAGACGCAGCTATTTTGCACGAGCCCGGCACAGGTTTCGCGGAGTAGCAAGGTAATTTGTTCCAGTTTGGTAATTCTAGAAACAATAAATTTAATTAGTTTAGTAATCAATTAACAACATGTTTTTTAAATTAATTCACTTTGATAATTACTAAATGGCAGATGGTAGGAGCAATTGCGCCTCTAGCGCTCACTTAGAGAACTAAAAATCGCTAGTATGAGTCCAACGGTAAATTACCTATCGTAATCTAAGCGCTAGTGACTAAAGTTTTGTAGCTGTTGCCGTAAAATATTGGTACCATGAATGACAAAATTTGACACATGTCATCGAAAAATACCGTATCGACTATGGTTAACTCTTTCAATGACAAATGGGAGCGTATTTAACCGCTATCGACTGTAGTAACGTAATATGAATTTTCGATAGAAACTCATGGTAATGGTACAGACGCGTACTTCAAAACGCGACCAATCAGAGATAGCCATTGCTGCATTTTGCGTTTTTATCGCTCGTAAACTCTGATTGTGAACTCAGTCTGAAAGTCCGCCTTTCGGCATTAGTCGACAAAGTTCAATTTTCATTTACATTGCTTCTTAGGACCATTACATGATACTTGACCTTCATCCAAAGGCAGCCTTGTACTTCGCTTAATTTTATTTACTCGGCGTTTCAGATGACAGCTTTTTTGAAATAATTGCGGTATGGTGTTTATAGAATTTCGTTATTTTCAGAACATTTCGTTATTTTCAGAACAGTTATTGTTTTCTAATACTTACGAAAACAGACGGCACGATATTTGCATCTGATTTTAGCTTCTGTAATAAAATAAAGGATATTGAAAGAAATCTGCCAATATGTAATATGCATCACGAATCAAATGGGATAAGTCTGTCACATTGATGTAGATAGTCATCAAAAATATTAATGTCCAAAGCAGTAGTAGATTAAAAGAAACAATATTTTAGAAGTTATAGCGATACAAAGTTCCACAACGATCCACAGTGGCCTAGGAATCAAATTCGTTGACGGTAATTATTATTCAAATTAGGGTAATGGCAGGACTCGAACCTGCAACATCAGCATTCCGTGGAAACTGGCAAACGCAAGGCATGGGATGCTGATGTTGCAGGTTCGAGTCCTGCCATTACCCTAATTTTTCTTTGTGTTGCTGTTCATTATAAAGCATTTTAAATTTAATTTTAATGTATAAATTGAAATTAAACAATTTAAACGGTTTATATCGCGTGTATTGTAACGAATTTAGTTTTTTAGTTTTTAATTTTTTCAATGATTTTTTCAAAATTGGGTAGTTTGTATTCTAAAATTTTTTGTCAGTCTGCCCGTGAACATGAGACCTGTAAAGGGCTCGAAACGTCAGGAATTAGATTCGTTACAATACACGCGATATAAACCGTTTAAATTGTTTTATTTCAATGTCTACAAGTCGCGAAAACATAAGAAAATACTATTTAACGCATAAAAATAAAAATCCAAAAAAAAAAATGAAATTTACAAATTCCGATTACAAAAATGTAATTATTATATTAATTATTTATAATCGTCTTACTTTGAAGTTAGGGTTTGCGGACTGCTTTAACTGTAATAAAAAAAAAAATGTTTCTATGCACATAAAGTATTCCATTCTATTCTACTAGGTAATGTGGAAAAGATGATGGAATGAAACTCGCTTAGTATTTGAAAGCTATATTTTCACTTTAGTTTACACAACTATTAACATAGTCGACCAAGTGCTTGACCACTTTTGAACCTTACTCCTTTGTAATACGGTCGAAAAGTGGTAAAGCAATTTCTTGGTCGACTATACCTACATCGATGACCTACATACTTAGCTACAACGTTACTGTTAAATTTTCGCAGGGCATGTGCCCTAGGGGCTAAATAAGGGGGGGCGCAAAAAACTAAATTTACTAACTACCTATTAAAAAAAAATACAATCCAAATTCATATACATGGCCAAAAAAGTGTTTTGAGGATCATTTAATCCTTATTGTAGATTCATTTATTCCAGACGGGGTATATTTGTGGTATTTTGTTTGTTTTACATACATAACATTACAAAATTAGTAAAAAAATGTGTAGGTATCTGTTTTTAAAATAATTTACAAAGGGAAAGGGGCGCAGTTTGGATGCGAGCCCTGGGCGCCATTTTACGTCGCTACGCCCCCGAATTTTCGTATCGCAAAATAGCAATACTAATTTTGAATTAAAATATTTACAACATAGGGTAGCTGTGGGCAGATAGTATTTAAATCTGATTTGAGATACTAAAAAAACTATCCATTTCATTACTATTTTAGTAATATAATGTGATACGTGATAAAAATTAAATAATATCTTGTGTTCCGGTGTGGAGAGCAATTACTGGCACAAGAGGTATTCCATCTTAGCCCTCTGAGTTGGCAACGCATCTGCAATCAATTCGATGTTGCGGGTGTCTATAGGCGGTGGTGTACACAGGGGCGTATTTACCCTAGGGCCATCCGGGCCATGGCCCGGGGCGCCAGGCTACGAGGGGCGGCAGCCGCCCCTAAAATGAAATACTTTATCGTCACTTAACGGGACGGCAAAGCTAAATGGCCCGGGGCGCCAAATCTTTAAATACGCCTCTAGGTGTACACTTACCATCAGGTGACCTACTTGCTTGTTTGTCTTCCTATTTCATTAAAAAAAATATATAGAAAAAGGACAACTGGCCCTGATACAGGTCACCTGATGCGGTGACCAACGCCGCCAGGAACCAGCGACCTAAGAGGATCGCTAATCCGTTGCCGGCGTCTAGCCCCCCTATGAGCGTCAGGATTTATCAAAAAATGTTACGTAACGAGTCTCAGTTATTTTTTATTTACTCACCGCTTCGGTTACGCTTGGTTTTCTTTTCGAAGCGGAATTCCCCAGCTGTAAAAACATTATAATTCTAGAAAAACTACTTACAAGTGATTATGATTTTTAACCGACGAAAAAAAAATGGGGGACTTTCTCAAGTCAACCTGAATATATGTATTTTTTCAAATTTTATACAATGAAATGAATTGTTTCTTTACTAAACATATAGTATAAACAATATCGTAAAATATGACAGCATAGGTTCTAAATATTTGGGATGTGAAAGTTAAAACGTAAGTGTGTTTGTTGTGTATAGGTATGAATCTATATTTTTTACACTTCAAGTTTTAAAATCAACATTTTTAATAAAACTTGTAGTTTATTAAGAGAAAAAATCGGTACCTGTGATTCATCAGAATCGTCAGGAGCGAGCTGCAATTGAAAATTTATAAAGTTCAGTTAGGATTTATTTAAACAATACAACAAAGACGACCTGTATGGCACAGTGGCACATGTGTCTGCTTCCTGTGCAAGAGGTCCCGGGTTCAAATCCTGGTATATGGGCAAATATTTGTGTGACGAACACGAATGTTTGTACCTGAGTCATGGGTGTTATTTGTATTTAAGTATGTATCTATCTATATAAGTATGTTTATCCGTTGTTTAGTACCCATAACACAAGGTTTGCTTAGCTTGGGACTAGGGCAATTGGTGTAAATTGTCCCAAGATATTTATTTATAAAGAAATAAATAAAAATAAATTACGACAATATAAATTAAACTCACGTAAGTGAAGCGAAGAGACTGAAAGTAAAAAAAAATGTAAAATTGTGTAACATAATATACTCATTACAGTATAACGGAACGCATAATAAAATGACAACTTACTCCTAAATTATAGACCCGTGAATCCCTCTGTAAAAGGTAGTTTTTTTTTAAAATCTAAGCTAAATATTACTAAATAAACAAAATTAAATAGAAGGTAACAATAAAACTGTTAAAGGCAGTTATATTTTGTTAAGATTTTAAGGCAATAGGAATACAAACAAGCAAGTGGGTCACCTGATGGTAAGTGATCACCACCGCCTATAGACATCCGCAACACCACACCATGTGCAACAAAATGTTTTTTTATACAATTTAGAAGTTAACGCTCACTCGTTTGAGACCGAAAACTTACACTGAGTGCTGTCCCTAAAAATAATTAATAGATTCAAACGTTACGTTGCGGAGGTCAACAAAACAAAAGTAGAAAAAAATACCTTTGCTACTCCGCGAAACTGTTTTTGGTTTGCGGAGTAGCAAGGTAATTTGTTCCAGTTTGTTAAATAAAATATAGCTTGTATCAGCATAAATAAGTGTAATGCAAGCAAAATGAATTCATACAACCTGCTTTATGAGGGGTTTACCGCAGGGGACCGTTTTGGGAAACATTGATACATTTTGCATTTTATTTTATTTGGTTAATTTTGTACTCAATATCTTTCCACTTGATTAATTGGCATATTATTAATAGGTAAATAAAAAAAATACGCCGAAATTATAACTAAGTTCACAAAGTTTATACTTTAAATTCAACTTACGCTGTCCGATCCTGGGTTCTGTATAATTAAATAAATAAATTAGCAAATGGTTCGACAAGAGCGATACTTAGAATAAAAAAAATATTTTATTTATTTTAAGATTCTATGAACCTATGGAACCCATTACCTATATTTTTAGGGTTCTGTATCAAAATCTACGAATATCAAAATGGTAAATCAAGGAAGCCGTATTGAGACGTCGTCCGCCCGTCCCTCTGTCTGTCTGTCATGTAATATCTTGGAAAATTCTTAAAACCTCGTGCAAGTCATTTGCGTAATAATATTGGTTTATGAACTAAAAATTAATTAGATACTTACGTAAATGACTTTCAGGACCTATGATTGTAATGAAAATAATAAATAATGCGATTAATTCATATAACAAATAAAAAATTAACTGTAATTTATAATGCAATGTAATATTATGAAATAAATAAATCATATCTAATCTAATATTTCGCTACAAAAACTTTTCGCTACGATAGCAGTTATGTGTAGTTTTTATACAATAATGTGATAATTATATGCTATTAAAATCAATCTAGGGAAACAATGTGTCTAATGAACACCGTATAAAAGGGGAGAGGGAGGGGGGTGACTCTAGTACTATTCTGTGCCAGGGCTTCGAAAAATAAAACATTCTGCCGAGAAGAAAGCGCCGCAAGACACTCAGCGCTTGTTACGATCGATGCCTACCCCCCGCCTCCTCCATCATTTGCCCCGCGGGCGTCACGTCAAATGATAGTTTATAAGTATTTATAACTTACACCACGGCCGTGATATCTCTGAAGATAGAAAATAAAACATATTGTTCATTTTAACCGGCCATACAAATTAGAATTAAGTATACCAAAGTCGTATAGTTTGAATTTGAAATTTACCTATTATAAAATGAGTAAATAATTTTATAATGATAAAAAATCTAAAAATCTACAGTTAATTATTGTTTACTAACCTTTGTTAGATAATCCAGTCTCGTAGAAAGTCCGTCTAGGTTTGGGCCCTGTATAATTTATAACCATAAAATTACTGAACACGTAAAAAAACACTGGTAATAACGTAAAAGTGTTTAAATGTAAAATAAGGTAGTTATTGTTTCATTTGAAACTGAAAAAAATTACGGCAACAGACGATTTGGCTTTTGCCCAGAATATGAACAAGACTTGGCTGTATGGACTCAGCCTTCTTTGCCTTTTCCTAGGAATAAATTAGAAACAAAAGGTTAATTTATATGGACTATGGTGTACAATTAAAACAAAAAGTTAGTAAAATTAAATTTCTGATACATACCCTCGGTGAGCTGTTACTCTGACTATCGTCGGCGCGGTTCTAAAAAAGCGAATTAAATATTAAATCCTTGATGCTTCCATAAACTTATAATGCAAATGTACTAAACTTCCTCCATGAGCGAATAAAAAAATCTTTTTTTTGATTCTAGTGGTGAGGATAGAGTGGGCAAAATACTATACAACAACGATTGATTACCTAGGTTTATATATAACAAAAAAAACTGTTTTGTAGCAATAAAAAGAAAGCACCAAAATTGCGCTTCAATTTGTGGAATAAATATTTTGCAAAAAATTAGGTAAAACCGTAAAATAATATCATGACTTATTACTTTTGTAAGCAGATATCCGATATTAATAACAATTTAAGAAACATTTATTGCCACAGAAACCAATTCGATGCAAAAAATAATTATTAAAATAGTTAGCCGAAGCTTGTTTAAACACTTTAAACTACCTACTTACATGGCCTTTTACTACTATTTCCGATTTCGATGATGGTTGGCTCTTTAAAAGATAAGATTATAATTGTTAACACTTATCTATACATACGTATTTAACTCAGTACTTATGCCCGTATCTTATAAACCACTATCCAACAGAAAAACAATCAGAGCGAGAGGCACGAGCTATAGTCCTGTGTCCTGTTCGACCTTACCACAACAATTCATCTTAACCCATTCATTGCCGAAATCGCGTTCGCGGCATTGCGATAAAAGGTATCGCAAGCCGGAAGCGACATCGCGTCTTCGGCAATGATTGGGTCGTAGAAAGAGAATGATGTTACTATATCTATGGATTGGGTTAACACATGACACAAATGTCAAAGTGTTGTGAAGGTTACCGTTACCTAAACAATTCATTTACGTCACCTAATCGTGCTCTCCATGCCTGAACACAACAGTGCACGCACTGCTGCTTAGTGGCCAGATTAGCGAGCAAGATGGTGGTAGCGATCCGAACGGACCTTGCGCAATATACTACTATAGACCACTTTGGGAATCACTGGTTTAGGACTATGTCAATTGGTGTTTGTCGTCGCGAAATAATAATTTTAACCATGCGTTTCTTTATCTTTTCTAGTAAAAAAAAACTGCTTACATATCTGTCGGAACTTTCGTTGTCATCACGATATCGCGACTGAGAGTTCTATAAAAACATTATTTTAATCAATGTACAAACAGCAACAAACTTAGCCGACCATTAAAGACGGAACTGAGAGAAATTGTTTATAGATTCAGGCGTTACTTTGCGGAAGTCCATATTGATACTAATGGAAACAATTTCTTTGCTAATCCGCGAACCCAGTGTCAGCAATCGAGAAAAAGACAACGCCTGTGCTGAATACCTTATAAAAGAAATAAAACAAACAACACAAAACGGGACCACAACCCAATTACCAACACCGAAAATACCACTCGACACGTGTTTTACCTCTCCACGAGGCATCATCAGGAGCTATTGACCTCTCGACTGTCAGACTGAGTTCGCGGATTAGCAAAGAAATTGTTTCCATTAGTACTGAGAGAAATTGTCCATGGTCGAAAGGGATAGGTATCTCAAGTTCATAGTGCATACTATATGCCTCCCTTTCGGAAAATGACACTTTCTCGCAGTTCCGTCTTTAATGGTGACTTATATATATGTGTCTTCGATTGTACCCTTAATTATTATTAGGGTGGATTTTCATTCGTACTTTTTTACATGTCACGCCTTAAATCAAAAACCGTTGCACAGAGCTCATCTCAATATTTTTTTCTCAATTTGTACACCAAAAATAACAGAGGCATGATATTTAAATTCCCTGACTAGACCCGAAACTAAAAAAAAAGTGTCCTCAAACTACAAAATACTGCGCGAACGACCGCTGTGAGCAGGGTGACCAATCCTATGAGCTCATTTTGCAGGACATGTGATCTAAAATTACAGGATTCTAGGGAAAATACTTCTCTGCGTGATCGAATCAGAAATGAGGAGATCCGCAGACGAACGAAAGTAACCGACATAGCCCAGCGGATTAGCAAGTTGAAGTGGCAGTGGGCAGGGCACATAGCAGGGAGAACTGATGGCCGATGGGGTCGAAAAGTTCTCGAATGGCGGCCGCGTATTGGCAAGCGCAGCGTAGGACGACCAGCCACAAGATGGTCCGATGACCTCATACAGGCGCTGGTTGCATGCTGCTTCCAACCGGTCACTTTGGAAATCCATGGAGGAGGCCTATGTCCAACAGTGGACTTCTTGTGGCTGAGATGATGATGATGAGGGAAAATAGAGGACAACGCATTTATCGTATGGTATGGTCCTGTATTTGTCTTATTAAAATACAGGAGACGGCAAAAATGATGGCTGAAAAACGGGACGTCCGATAAAATACAGTACAATTGGCCAAATTTTATTAAAACAATCTCGCTTATTTTTGCAATGTCAATAAAAATTAACAATTGGGTTTAGGACTGCGTCAATTGGTGTTTGTTGTCGCAAAATAATTATTTTAACCACGCGTTTTTTATCTTAAAACTCAAACTCAAACTCAAAATATTTATTTGCTTTAAAAAAGAAAGCATTCATTCTTTACTCTCTATTGAAAACCACACGGAAAATAGTTAACAAACATTCATTAAAAACAATTATTAAAAATACTTACATATCTGTCGGAATTTTCGTTGTCATCACGATATCGTGACTGAGAGTTCTATAAAAACATTATTTTAATCAGTGTACCGTTAATTATTATAAGGGTGGATTTTTACTCGGACTTTTTTAGGTGTCACATGGCCTTAAATCAAAAACCGTTGCACAGAGCTCACCACAATTCTTTTTTTTCAATGTTTTTTTGTCAATTGGTGTTTGTGGTCGCAAAAGATTATTTTTCATTACACCTATTTATAAAACGAGAATTGGCTTTAGAGGATAGCGAGGTCAAAATTCTATTTTATCCCCTTAGGTGTTTTAGTTTTAGTCTTCTGATTGGTCCGTTAGTAGTTAGGTTACCATTAACATAGCCATACCATTACGTTAGGTACCATTGGTAGTTAGGTTAGTATTTTTGGAGACTTGCCCACTTAACGGTAGGCAAAGGTCCACACAGCCATACAGCCACGTTTTATGTTAAGCCGCTCGGGTGAAGGTTGAATGTAAAAAAATATAAATATTACTGACGTTGAATTCTCTATGGTGATGAACTCATTTTTGTAATTGGTTACCAAGGAGTTTGTATTATAATGAGTAATAACTATTTGTTGATTAGTATGAGAAGTTAACCAAAGAGGTTGAGCGCATCTATGACGAATTGACTGGTCGGTTAGATTATGGATTTTAATTTTTCACAATTAATTGTGTTTTATTGACACTTTCTGTCCAATGTTCATACATACGAGTTTCAAGAGGTTTCAAGACGTAGTTCTTTGTATTTATCATAGGTAGTAATGAAAAATAGTGTGTGTTACTCGGGGACAAAATATTTTGTCCTCGGACGGCGTATATTGAATACCTCGCTACGCTCAGGATTCTACTTTAGAATCCTTCGCGTCGCTCTGAATTCAAAATAGCGCCCTCGAGGAACAAAATGTTACTTTCTCCCCTTGTAACACAAATAACTTTTTACCATGCTTTTATTTATCTTTTCGAGTAAAAAAATTACTTACTCTGTCGGAATTTTCGTTGTCATCGCGATATCGTGACTGAGAGTTCTATAAAAAAGTTATTTTAATCAGTGTACTGTTAATTATAGTTAACTAGCAACCCGCCCCGGCTTCGTACGAGTAAAATTAGGATGTTACGTATTTACATAAGAACGTTCCGTAAAAAATCTCTATAAACTGAAAACGTATCAAAATCCGTTGCTTTTTTTGATGGACGTGCGCTGGTAGCCTCAGACGGCTTTGTCAGCTTACCGGAGTGAGGGCGAGCAACCAGAAGGACGCTAGCAAGGGGAGTATTACTTAGCATGCCAAAGGCTCCTATTGAGCCGACCTCGGAGTTTGGACGCTAAGGGTGAATTTCTAGCAAATTATTTTTATGCTACGGTCGGTTCGGAAAGAAAATCCGTTGCGTGGTTTAGAAGGTATAGGCGGCCGAACATGTGAGGGCAGACAGGAACCGATATCGTCTTTGTTTTATACTATGTAAAGATAAAAATAGAAGTAAAAATAATAGTATATTTTCGAACTCACTTGGTTATCGTCGATGTCGCGTACGACCTATTGAAAAAAAACAATATTACGTTTATAAATTTATACGTAACTATTTTGAAGTGAGAAAGTAATGCACTATGGCATTTTTTTATGGAAATGAAACACCTGTGCACCTAGCACAAATCTTCTCGATACGCGTTAACTCGTTACGTAACTCAGCACATCTCTTTCTAACTAGCCTAGTAGGAGCGAGACGCACTGAATTACGTAGCGAGTTAACGCGTATCGAGAAGATTCGTGGTAGGTGCACTGCACTGATGGAGATTTAGGTCCCGTTTAGTACATTTTTAGTTTTTCTATTTTGACATGTTCATGGTTTACCACCGCCCAAACATTGTCACTGGCACAAGCAACTGAAACCTATGGTTACTTCTACATTGTTGTATTTCTCAATTAGAGCTATTCAATGAGCTCATAAAACATGGATGGCCGCAACTAAGCCAAAATTACACTGGAGACTATTATAAGTATAAGTACTTAATCTTTTTTTAATTATTTAAATTTTAATTTTGCCTCTTCCACTGAATTTCGGTGAAGTTTTGACCTCTCACGAAATTTTTCGAAAACGGTGAGCCTTTTACTAAGGTCATTCATTTTTTAATATTTGGTAGGTAACCTGCCTCCCCGTTAAGTTTGTCGTACTACTTACTGGACACCCTGTATAGAGGTAAGATGTATAGTAAAGGTAATCGACACTATACAGCTTTTATAGCGCTTATTATTGGGTATGCAGTAAGACTTACTGTTAGGTGGAGCGCCTGCAACCGCCTCCGGGCGTCCTGATCATCGTTGTCCTAAAGAAAAAACCATGAAACAAACATTTTTATTTTATTTTAAGGTAAGCACCCATATGAAACAAAATACAACAAAATGATTATAGTAAAACTGAAATAAAAATACTAATAATGAATTCAGAAAAAAAAACGTTTTTTTAAGTTCATTTGCGGTTTGCATCTAGTTTCAAACACAGCCAAAACTTGAAAATTTAGCTAGTTAAGTCCTCATTTATCGTAGCAAGGATTGAGTTTCTGGAGACGCGCAGTCTACTCCAAAATGAGGCTACTCGTAGTCTGATGACGGCAAAGAAATCAGCACCTCTAGCACACTAGCGTTTATCGCTGACATAAAGCATTCGTCCCTTTCGCACACGCATACTGGTTAGAACGGGATAAATGCTTTATGTCATCGATAAAAGCTAGCGTGCTAGGCCCCCTGGAACTCTGGCTTCAGCGAACATGCTCGACGCACTACACCATCTGGATAACTTCATCAGGAGTGCGATTCTTGAATCTCACCGGGTGACTAAAGCTCGCCAAAATGGCCGTTTTTCATAGAAATGCGGCCATTTTGGTCAGCTTTGGTCACCTGGTGTGATTCAAAAATTGCATTTGAATCTCACCGGGTAACTAAAGCTCACCAAAATGGCAGTTTTTCATAGAAATGCAGCCATTTTGGTCAGCTTTAGTCACCTGGTGAGATTCAAAAATTGCATTTGACTCTCACCGTCTCAAATGGCCGTTTTTCATAGAGCTTTAGCCATTTTGGTGAGCTCTAGTCACCTGGTGAGATTGAAAAATTGCACTACAGGACTATGAAATGCTAATGATGTTTGGGTTGTTCTTTGCGAGCGTTTGAACCGCTACTCCTCTGTCACGACATAATTGGCTCCATGGAAGACGAAAAACGGAAAATTCTGATAAATTTAGACGCTGATTTCGTTGCAGATCTCGCACCTAAAGTTGATTTAATGTATAGTCGACCAAGTAACTGCTTGAACACTTTTGAACCTTATCCCTTTGTAATACGGTCGAAAAGTGGTCAAGCAATTTTTTGGTCGACTATACACTACGAATATTTTGTGAATAAATCCGTGACAGAGGGGTAGCGGTTGAAACGCTCGAGAAGAAGTACCCATTTTCATTTTCGTCTCTCCTAGGGATTTTCCAGTATGCAAAATGCAGAAAATATGTCTATTCCCATGTGATTCCCATATGTTCTTATTTTAAGCGAGCAAGTCGCAGAGGAAGGGTTAAGAGACAAAATTTAAAAATAATCTGCTGTCACTAAAATAATTAATATCAGTTTCGTAATAAAATCATTACTAAACTGATACAAATCGTTATAAAACCGTTACGAAACTAATTACTATTATTTTGGTAACATAACAGTAAAATACTTTTTTCTTACCACCGGGGCAGCCCCCGCCACAGCTAGTATCACACAGAAGATGGCGCACTGCATATTAATTTTAGCCGAATATGACTCCCGCGGCGCCACATCTTATATAGACGCAGCGCGGCCAATTGGCCTAATCGAGTGTGAAATTATCGATAATGCTCAATTGTAACGTAATTAATCATTGTATGAGATTGGGTTGAGTGATTATTATGAATGATTGGAGGTTCTTTTATTAACGACTTGTACATATTTTGACACATATTGCTATATCTTTTAATTTTTCTGAGTACTAAATTATAAAAACCCGCCTGCATAAAAAAATATAACAAATAAAAGAAAAAAAAGCCCTGAAATCCAAAAAAGGTTGAACAATATGTAGATAGGAAACCCTCAAAGCCTTTTAAAGTATGTTTTAAATTTTATAAAGAATTGTCGGTGGGGACAAATAAAAATTACAAAACTTAATTCACCATACCCAAACATACAGTCAAGGAAATTGAGACACGTACCACCGTAGAACCTAGTCGATGAGACATACGCATGACATTTGTATGACATAGCCTGGCGTTTAACGCGTCGCGTCATTGCGATAGGGTTCTAAGGTGATACTTGAATTTGGTCCATGAAAAGTTTGAAAGTGTGTCAAAGGGAACCCTAGTTCATAAACAAGTTGATGTTTTAAAACAATGCAATCATTTATCAATTATGTACGATGACTCGACATAATCAGTAATTATAGCTTTCCTTTCAAGTTACCTTGTTTATTAACCGTGGTAAAATTTCATTGGATAGATTAAACTGTTTTGTATGTAGTGGCAAAGTACGTATACATACACACAGCTGACTACGCCAATCGAAAGAGCAACGATAGGGAAAAGGGTGCGGTACGAAGGGGAGAGGGGGCTTTCCCTTGCGTTGCCTGCGGGCGGGTACACTCGGCCGGTACACGTTATTAGTTTTGAGAAAACCGTTGAGTTTTTTTATTACATACAAGTGGTTTTTTTTGCATTTTAATAATTATGACGGAAGCTGTGTGACTACTCTTGCTCATAACATAAAACTTGCCTTTTCGTCAGGGTTTTGAAGATTATCATCATCATCATCATTTGAGTCGAAAGACGTCCACTGCTGGACATAGGCCTCTTCCAAGGATCGCCACAACGACCGGTCTTGTGCTGCTTGCATCCAGCGGGTTCCCGCAACGATCACCAAGTCATCGGTTCACCATGTGGCGGGTCTGCCCACGCTGCGTCTTCCGGTACGCGATCGCCACTCGAGAACTCTATGGCCCCATCGGCCATCACGAATTAAAGGTTATAGTTGCAGGCAAACAACTTGAGCACTGACCTTGACTACAGAATAAATAATAGTACTAACGTACAGAAACTTCTCTTTTTTTCGACCACCATTAAACGAATTCCAACTTTATAATCAGGCACAAAAAGTTCGTATTACTTCATAAACATTCGCCAGGCGGCATGTGTTAAAAGGAAGGCGCCGCCCGCGCCCGCCTTCCACGCGCAATGCCCTGGCGCACCGCTAGGGTTGGGCTGCTTACTGTGATACTATCAACGCGCGACACACAGTGAGCGGGCGCGCGCGCGGCAAGCCGACAACCTACTGCGATTAACCTACGCCATAGGTAATGCGGCGAGCGCACCTACATTGCGGAGTGGAACCCCCAATTTTTGCCTTGACTGCGGAGTAGCGGTTTCTAGTACGAATGTGTATGCGCAAACTCACCCCCTGCAGTCGACTTAAATGTTAAATTGTAAAATTTTTAAATATTTGAGATGTAAAATAACATTGTAATTTTGATTTATTTAAAAAATTACACCTCGTTGAGTTTCTTGCCGGTATCTTCTCATCAGAGGTTTTTCCGAACCGGTGGTAAATTTTTTGACATTCATAAGTGCTACCTGTAAGCCTAATCTGAATAAAATATTTTGACTTTGACTTTGACTTTGACTTATGCTCAAGTTGTTTGCCTGCAACTGTACCACGCTCCTTTTACCAACAAGTTACTCTTGACTCTTGACCTCTCCGGTCGTAGCGCCTCTACGTGCGTAGACTGTCTACGAGGAGCTCGGCTACGGCTAAGTCGATTCGAGGGCGTCGACCTCGTTCATCGGATTAGGAAACATTATTTTTAGGCAGTATCTTTCATGATTCATATAAATTTAAATGATAATGACAACACAAAGAAAAAATAGGGTAATGGCAGGACTCGAACCTGCAACATCAGCATTCGTGCTTTACGTTTTCCAGTTTCGCCACATTACCAACTAATGTTGGTATTTGAATGTAAAAAAAACCGGAAGTAAATTTCAATAATAAAAAAAAGGATCGTTCAGGCGTTAATTTTGGTTTAAGTACTTCTTTAAGTTTGTCTTTACATAGGATTTAAAGTAAAGTTGCTAAATTGTTTTAAACTTTCGCGACTTTCACACATATTTATGTATAACATTATCGGGAGTTTAGCGCGATAAAAATATATTGTTGATTTACCTCGACGTTTCGGCCATGTTTCAATGGCCGTGGTCACGAGTAGAGTAGTGGTAGAGGTAAATCTACACTAGTATAATAAAGAGGTAAACTTTGTTTGTTTGTTTTTTTGTTAGTTTGTTTGTATGTAGGGGGTAATCTCTGGAACTACTGAACCGATTTCAAAAATTCTTTCACAGATAGAAAGCTACACTATTCCTGACGGACATAGGCTACTAATTTTACGTGAACGAAGTCGCGCGCGTCCGCTAGTCAACAATATATTTTTATCGCGCTAAGTCCCGATAATGTTATAAATATGAGTAAAGTCGCTATCCGTTCCCGTCTGTACAGTCAAGGAATTAAATTTCCGACCCACCTAAGGTTCAATATCATATAGCAAACTGTCACCATAAGAGCTATAGAGCAAGACGTTAGTTTGACATATCGATCTTAATGCATTGCGAATGTCAGACGACATTTCAACGAAATGGGTAGGGAATTAAGTTCCTTGACTGTACTAAATCCTTATAGTGTATGTTCGGCCGCCTTCTCCTTCTAAACTAAGCAACGGCTTGTGATACGGTTTTCACTGTCATTAGGAAATTTCTAATGGGAAGGTTTTATATGCATTTGATCTCGGTTGTTCCCGTCCGAAGTCGGGGCGGGTCGCTAGTTCCATTATAATCTACATCTACACTAATATAATAAAGAGGTAGACTTTGTTTGGTTGTATGTAGGGGGTAATCTCTGGAACTACTGAACCGATTTCAAAAATTCTTTCACAGATAGAAAGCTACACTACCTCTGACGGACATAGGCTACTATACCCACGCGAACGAAGTCGCGGGCGTCCGCTAGTTTCTAATAATTTCGTGACTTGTGGATATTGAAATAATTAAAATGGTTTATATCAATTGAATTCCCTTGTTTATTTTTTAACACGGATGCAATTTACTAACGAAAACTATTGTATTGAAGATTAAAGGTATAAAAACCTTCTGTGAAAAAAACCTCTACATAACAGGAATACCGCATTAAATTCTGTTGCGTAGTTTAGAAGGAGTAAGCAGTTGAAGATATGTGGACACACAGAGCAGACTAGCGACTTTTTTTAACAAAGTAGAAGATGTTTGTTTCATGTGGAAGCGGAGGAGGGTGGGTTTTGGCATGAAAATTTATATAAGTCGCACAGACGGACGGCGCTGGTTTTGCAGAGTAGCAAGGTAATTTATTCCAGTTTGTTGATATGGATCTTAGCAAAGTAACGCCTGAATCTATTAATTATCTGTTTGTTTGTGTGTAGAGGGTAAACTCTGTAACTAGTAAACCGATTTCAAAAAAATTCGTGAGTACGGAACCCCAAAAAGGGCAATAAAAACGACAAGTTCCGTTGATAATTAGTGGAAATGGAAAACAAAGGTTTTATAAATCAATTGGCACCAGTTGGTAGTTAAAACTGTTTCCTAGTAATTAACTTCCAAAGTAATTGCTTAGCAACGTTTTTTTCCTTTTGTAGACTGTTTGTAAATAGGTACTAAAGTCCATTGACCCCTGCATGGCACAGTGGCACATGTGTCTGCTTACTGTGCAAGAGGTCCCGGGTTCAAATCCTGGTATGGGCAAATATTTGTGTGACGAATACAAATGTTTGTATCTGAGTCATGGATGTTATTTGGATTTAAGTAGGTGTTTATCTATATAAGTATGTATATCCGTTGTCTAGTAGCCATAGTACAAGTTTTGCTTAGTTTGGGACTAGGTCAATTGGTGTAAATTGTCCCGAGATATTTATTTATTTATTTTATTAGTATAATAAGCTTACATTACATTAAAGCGAGATTTCAAATTATATTCAAAATAAGTAATACTAGCGAACGCGCGCGTCTTCGTTCGCGTGAAATTAGTAGCCTATCTCCTATGAAAATACAAAGATAAATTAGGGTAATGGCAGGACTCGAACCTGCAACATCTGCATTGAAACTGGCAAACGCAAGGCATAAATTTAGATGTTGCCGGTTCGAGTCCTGCCATTATCCTAATTTTTTTTTGTATTTTCATTATGCATGAAAAAAATATTGAATGTAATAAAATCGAAAGTCAATTTCGATTACAAAAAGTTATCTTTTGTCAATATGTCTATGGAGGAAATATTCCTATTAGGTCTTAATAACAAGATTAAAACCAAAACACGTAAGGCTGTACTGAGACAATAAAATATTTCCATCTCTTTGCCAACGAAACTGACATTATTCCCGTCTGGCAGGTACCACGAGACGCTCATTTCCGCGCCAGATTTGAATTTATCACCTTTTTTGCTTCGGAACGGCGGGTTTTGTACAGTCTCGTGGTAAGGGGCAGGGTATCGACGCCTCGGCGACGTGATGTCTGCGTAGACTATAGAGTATAGAAAGATGGAAATTAAATATTCTGAATATAATAAACATAATTGTGTTAATCCTCGTAAAGCCCAAATTCGTTTCTTGTTAAATCAATTTCTTTGCTCATAATCCCACTCTTGTCATTTAAGAAACATTCAAAATGACACCTGACAGAAGGTCTTTAAAAAGGCAATTGGTCGTTACGAGGGTAAATTGTATAACAAAACGGAGTTAAGAGGAAACACAAGGGCCGTTTTTCCATACAAACGTCGTCCCGTGTTTCCTCTCTGGATAATGCCAATAGAGCAATATTTTTTTTCCAAAAAATCGATGGCCACTATTATGCATGTCCCTATGTTTTCCTTTTTTCAATAAATTAATTACTTATTAAAAGAGATATGAACATTCAAAAACTTAAAAAATTGGCCAGATTTTCGACTGCGTTCATACATTCAGAAAACAAATTTTACTAGATTATTTAAAAAAGGAAAAAAATAGGAACACTGCCAAAGCCTTTCTTTAATTTTTAATGAAAAAAGTAGTTAAATCGGTTAAGTTTTGGAGAAGGGATCAGGGGTTTACGAATCGTTGATTTTGTGTACTCTAAATAGGTATTTTCAGTCCAAGCTGCAGCTGTCTCTATTGCGCTCTGCGGGGGAAGGCTTGATAGATGGAGGCAGCAATAGATTTTACAAATACCTATTTTTCAATTCTCTAGGCCTTGAGGTTTCCTCTTAAAACAGAACTTAGCCTGGCACCGACGTGATCCTGCGGATGTCAACTTGACCGAAAAATATATTTATCTACACACATATCATTACTGCTCTACAATGCGTTCAAAAACCGTAGGAATTAGCAATTTCATTATGAGAATTAACTTTCTTGTCTGTGGTAGAAGGTAAAATCTGTACTTTAATGCTCATTACAGTATCGATTTCTGTATCGTTATGAGTTTAAATTTGGAACATCTGTCAAAACTCAAGTGGGTCTCTATTCTAGTATCCTTAGATATAAAAACAGTTATCGATACGAACCCTTAACTGTTGTCCATGGGAAAGATTATGCTTTGTAAATTTTACCAAAATCTGTTCAGTAATTTTAGCTAGGAGAACGACTATTTAGACTCAGTTTTTTTTGAAAATTAGAGAAACCTACAGCAAATATCTGCGAAAATCGAGTTTTTAATATGGTTTTTATCAAATTTTAAACTTCACCTGTTCTGTTGGTGTGTGAGACTTAATGTTGTAAACCAATTCCAAAATTCTAACTGACTTTTAATTTCAAAAACACTACCTACTACCAATTTTTAGGACAATATTACAAAACTAATCAATATACGTGATTGGCGCCAAACAGTATCCTTTTTATGTTTGCGTTAATTCCCCTCGTAAAAGACAAAGAAGTCTTAGTCCATACAGCCAACCTCTGGTAAAAAAATTACCATTCACGTAACTTAAAACTTTTCTGTGCTAAATATCTTTCAGAAGTGTCAAGTGTCACTGTCAACCTACTCCAATGTAGCACCGTTCTGGTTGGGAAAAACATAGAAATAGTATAGCATAGAAGGAGTATTAAAATTGAAAGCGATATTTTATTATCTGATCTCTTCACTTTAAATGGCAATACAATGTGTCAAAAAGAGATGACTACATACTCTAAACTCCTCTTCAATCGACATCCTGTACACGACCAATAGACAAAATGGTTGACTTTGGCTATGGTAATGTTTACATTAAGGTAGTATAATCTACGTTTTTCTTATTAATTTGCAGGTTTTACTACCTTGACGCACACAATGGTGACCATTTTGACAGTTGTGGCTATGTACACTTGACAAGCACTGAGGCTATATCCATGCTTTAGTCCTTCATCCAAGGGAAAAAACCTGGATGCTCTCATTAAATGAATCTGAACCAATGGTTGCTCTGTGTCGCGGGAAGGTTGCTAGGCGACGCGCGGTCGTTTCCCGGCGCGGTGTGAATATGTGCGGAAGGAGCGCTAAGATAGAAGGAGAAATATTAATCTTGTTTCGGTCATTCAATGCCAAACATTATCAGCGGAAAAAAAATTAAAAGAAAAACAGAATAATTTGGTCTAATTTTTATTACACGGATTCTCAATATCTGTGAAGAAATACAATCATTAGTCAATCAGAAATCACATAAAACAGCGATTAGCACAATGGATTAGGTTCTAAAAGACTCTTAAGCAGAACTTACAGCTGTCTTAAAGACTACTCCGTGTTAAAGCTAACACTTTACCCCTCGAGCTACCCAGATAAATCCCGTGATCCGTTCACGTGGTAGAAATTCGTTAGCATACATCATAACATAATATAACAAACCCCATATTTAACATACAACAATTTTACCATCATTTAAATTCTAATGACGAGTAAGACAAACAACAAAATATTGACTGATTACGTAGCACGAGAGTGACAGTCGTAACAGCTAGAATTAATTGCCATTTAAGTATAAATTGGCGGTGGCTAGTAATATTTCACTGCCAATTTAGCATTGTCGGACTCTATTTACTTAACAAACCATCTCTTACATACGAAGGCTGGATCACGGTTAGTAATGTCAAAAACTGAATTGAGTTACCGAAAATTAGTCATACATTTGATTTTTTTAAAATTTATTGAAAGCATTCGCAGCAAGGCCATCAAGACTTTTAACCTCACGGATCGTTGTAAAACCCGGCCTAAACTTATTTCAACCCTAGCTATCCTAAAACTGCATAAACACGCGCAACGATTTCGTGCTGCGTTCCGATTTCAAATTTTAAATGAACGTGTGTATCAGGCCTTTAACTGACGAGCGCTTGAAGCGCGTTCCGTAACCTTTTGAATTTTTAACAAGGTTTAAAAAGAAATACAGCGTTCTTTTTTCAAACGACTTTTTGGCGTGGCAACGGAATTGTTTTTAATTTAAAATGCAAGGTTATTTTTGGTTGGCGCTTGGATGAACGAGAATGATCAGTGTGGGAAGTTTTTTTTTTGCTTCATCTTGGTATAAATAACTAACCAATGCTAAATTGTCGGTATCTCTCCAAATACTCTAATCATAACACTTTAAATCTTATTTCAACGCAGTAATATGTATGTAAAAAACATAACGATAAAAAGCACATTTAAAATTTTCATGTACGCCGAAAATTAAAAATTTCACTTTGCCATTTCTTCCGTTAAATTCGATACAATGACAATTGCCTCTTCCTGTTTTATATAAATTACTTATAGGTCCATGTTAAAACTCACATTCAATTATTCTGATACTACAGACGGGTACAATGTGGATGTAATATGCATGTAGTGCCCACCCCAATAGCAGTAGGAAACTCAACTCTCAAAGTTGTTGACGAATACGTCTACCTAGGACAAACAGTCCAACTAGGCAGGTCCAACTTTGAGAAAGAGGTCAATCGTCGAATCCAACTCGGCTGGGCAGCGTTCGGGAAACTGCGAAATGTCTTCTTGTCCAATATACCTCAGTGTCTGAAATCGAGAGTGTATGATCAATGTGTGTTACCAGTGATGACTTATGGCACTGAAACGTGGCCGCTTACTATGGGCCTTAAAAGAAAGCTCAAAGTCACGCAACGAGCTATGGAGAGGGCTATGCTTGGAGTTTCTCTGCGTGATCGAATCAGAAATGAGGAGATCCGCAGACGAACGAAAGTAACCGACATAGCCCAGCGGATTAGCAAGTTGAAGTGGCAGTGGGCAGGGCACATAGCACGGAGAACTGATGGCCGATGGGGTCGGAAAGTTCTCGAATGGCGGCCGCGTATTGGCAAGCGCAGCGTAGGACGACCAGCCACAAGATGGTCCGATGACCTCGTACAGGTGGCAGGAAGGCGCTGGTTGCATTCTGCTTCCAACCGGCCACTTTGGAAATCCATGGAGGAGGCCTATCTCCAACAGTGGACTTCTTGTGGCTGAGATGATGATGATGATGATGCATGAAAACTTTCCTTACAAAATTCTCTAAACAACAGAGAAAATCGTTATGACCGATATGTGGACAGATAGGAGCGGATATCAGCTTTGTTTTATAGTTGTTTTATACTATGAAATAAATAATAATAAAGATTCCTTAACAAACTGGAACAAATTACCTTGTCACTTCGCGAAACCAGTGCCGTGCTTGTGCAAGTTAGCTGCGTCTGTGCGACATATATATGTTTAACCCACCCTCCTCCGCTGCCACACGAAACAACATATATCACACAGACTCAACCACACACCACCACCAATATGAACTAAACAACACAATTGACGCGCGTTTCGCCTCTGTACGAGGCTGTGATTTATGTTGTTTCGTGTGGAAGCGGAGGAGGGCGGGTTTTACATGAACACACACACACACACACACACACATATATATATATATATATAATTATATATATGTCGCACAGACGCAGCTAACTTGCACGAACACGGCACTGGTTTCGCGGAGTAGCAAGGTAATTTGTTCCAGTTTGTTGAAATGGACCTCCGCAAAGTAACGCCGAATCTATTAATTATTTTAAGATTTATTACTTGTATTTATACGTATGTGCAACTTATTATTACAACAACTTTATTATTCCCATCCGTTTCTAATAACCTCTACACTGATTGTCTATAGGTCTGTGGTAATAATTAATGAGCGATACGCAGTGTTATTCAGCCGGCTGGCTTGGGGAGTGTCGGATCGATTCCCAGTCATGGCTCATGGCATACAGATGAAGGACACATTTGTACGTCTAATTTTGTCATCTTTATCTTTTTTTATCTTTACACTAACAAAAAACAACAACAAATACTCTGTATTGATTCACACAATTAAACAAAATAAAAGAACACACAGGGAAATAGGCGGTCTTACGCAAAACTTAAACGCGGCGGAAAGCTTAGTAAAACACCACTGCTCCAAACACTGCTCACTCTTGACACGAGATGAATTCCTTTTAAACCCTATCTGTAACTAAACCGTTGGCCAGTAAAGAAAATAATGTCCTTTATTTTACTAACAACCGACCCGGGTGTTAGTAACAAAAACAAAAACAACAACAAATACTCTGTATTGATTCACACAAGTGAACAAAATAAAAGAACACACAGGGTAATAGGCGGTCTTACGCAAAACTTAAACGCGGCGGAAAACTTAGTAAGGATGTATTGTTTTTTTTTTAATTCAAAATTGAAACACGTACCACCGTAGAACCTAGTCGAAGAGCATACGCATGACATTTGTATGACATAGCCTGGCGTTTAACGCGTCGCGTCATTGCGATAGAGTTCTAAGGTGGCACGAGAATATATTTCCCCTACTGTACATAAAAGCTTCCGTAAAAAAATCTCTAAATCACAGAGAAAACCGTATCAAAATCCGTTGCGTGGTTTAGAAGTAGTAAGCGGCTGAAGGTACGATGAGGACAGAAACGCAAAGGCGGATCCAGCTTTGGCGCCAGGAGGCGGTCACAGAGTCGTGGTCAAGTCAAGAACTTATAATTTAATTTTGATAACAATAGATACAAGTGGTCCACCTAAGTCCTGGAACCAGCTCAGGGGGGGGGGGTCATGACCCCCATGACCCCCCCTGGATCCGCCGGTGCAGAAACGGATAGCGACTTAACTTTATTTAATATGTACAATAAGTCTGTGTGTGTGTCTATCTAGCTTGTGTGAATTTTGAATATAAAAAAAAATACATCCTTACTAAGTTTTCCGCCGCGTTTAAGTTTTGCGTAAGACCGCCTATTTCCCTGTGTGTGTTCTTTTATTTTGTTTACTTGTGTAAATCAATACAGAGTATTTGTTGTTGTTCTTGTTTTTGTTACTAACACCCGGGTCGGTTGTTAGTAAAATAAAGGACATTATTTTCTTTACTGGCCAACGGTTTAGTTAAAGATAAGGTTTAAAAAGGAATTCATCTCGTGTCAAGAGCAGTGTTGCGGAATGAGATGCCTTGCTATTCTCTAAGCGTAACAACGACGAGCTCGACGACGAGGCAGCGCCCTCTCTCGCTCGTTCGCGGCTTCAAACACATCTCACTCTTAGAGTGTACGCTACGCCGCGCGGGTACACGGAGCAGGTGCGCGTCTATCGAACAAATAGTATGGGCCCGCGCTAGTTAGAGCGTTCGCTAAGTCGCGCGGGCGTATGGAGCGGGTGCACGCCTATAGAAAGCTGGCAATTCCATCAATTATGTTATTACTAGCGGACGCTCGCGACTTCGTTCGCGTGAAATTAGTATCCTATGTCCATCAGGGATAGTGTAGCTTTCTATTGGTGACAGAATTTTCGTAATCGGTGCCAGAGATTTTCCCTACAAACAAACAAACAAAGTTTTCCTCTTTATAATATTAGTGTAGATAACTTAAAAATATCAATGATAAAATACTTTACTGCCATATAATGTAGAACGTTTAAAATAAGGAAAGCAATGTCAAAATAGTAATAAATAAAAAAAACTGATAAAAATACCAAAATAAAAATCTGTAAAACAAAACATAACCTATAGGGTGAGGAACCCATAGGGTGTAACCTATAGGATAAGGGTATAAGGCAGCAGCTGATCAACGATCTTCTTGACGTCGTTGATTCCTATTAGCGGTGGTGATAACTCCCATCAGGAGACCTGCAAGCTCGTTTTCCTCTATTCCATAAAAACGCGTGAGCGAGACAAGCCCCGCTTCAGCGTCGAGGTTGTCGCCGTTTCGTTTAGAATCGCCCCGCTGCAGTAATTTGTGAGCGGTCCGTCTAGCGGTGAAGTTCACCGATTAGGGTAGAGTCTACGAAATCTTAGGCTGCTTACAAAGAAAAAAAAACATGTAAAAAGTTTGGGCTCTGGGTAGACCTTATCTCTAGCTTTTTTTTTTCAAAACGACTAAGCAGCAGTGCTTTCACTGTTGTGTTCCGGCGTGGAGAGCAAGACAGCCGGTGAAATTACGGACACAAGAGGTATTCCATCTTAGCCCTCTGGGTTGGCAACGCATCTGCAATTTCTTTGGTGTTGCGGATATCTATAGGCAGTAGTGATCACTTACCATCAGGTGAGCCACTCGCTTGTTTTCCTTCCTATTTCATAAAAAAAACATGTAAAAAATTTGGGCTAAGGGTAGACCTCATCTCTATCTTTTTTTCTAAGTGGGCGATAACGCAGCTGTGGGCGTTAGAGACCTTGAGAGGGGTAGGGGGTACAGGGAAAAGGGGGGGGGGAGGGGTGTTATTAAAGTGGTTGTTGCGTTGTAATTTTTAGGATGTGTTTATCACGTAGTTTATGTTAGATTTACTTAACGATTCCAGCACAAAACGACTAAGCAGCAGTGCTTTCACTGTTGTGTCAGCGTGGAGAGCAAGACGGCCGGTGAAATTACTGACATAAGAGGTATTCCATCTTAGCCTATCTTAGCCCAATGGGTTGGCGCATCTGTGATATCCTTGGTGTTGCGGGTGTCTATGGGCGGTGGTGATCACTTTCTATAAGGTACCCAGGATTAGGACCCAGTTGCTCGTTTGTCTTCCTAAGTTGTATAAAAAACAATTTTAATCATAGGTAGAGTAGGGGAAATATATTCACGTACCACCTTAGAACCCTATCGCAATGACGCGACGCGTTAAACGCCAGGCTATGTCATACAAATGTCATGCGTATGTCTCTTCGACTAGGTTCTACGGTGGTACGTGTTTCAATTGCCTTGACTTTACTTAGCTAATAAATAGTTTTAAAATCTCAATTATAAAGAAACTAGCGGCCCGCCGCGGCTTGACTCGGGTACAATTAGGATCTACATTTGTTTTTGAATAAAATGCGAAGGCAAACAAGCAAGTAGGTCACCTGATGGTAAGTGATCATCACCGCCTATCCCCCGCCTATCACCCGCAACACCAAAGAGATTGCAGACGCGTTGCCAACCCAGAGGGCTAAGATGGAATACCTATTGTGCCTGTAATTGCACCGGCTGTATTGCTCTCCACGCCGGAACACAACAGTGCAAGCACTGCTGATTAGCGAGCAAGATGGTTGTAGCGATCCGGACGACCTTGCACAAGGCCGTACCATCCGCAAAACTTGCAATCCTTTAGTTAAAAAATTTCAAATGACAGAGAAAATCGTATTAAAGTCCGTTGCGTTGTTAAAGAGAAATGAATGGCGATACATGTCGCACGCTGAGAGTTAAAGTGACCCATTTCTGAATAATACACGTCCCAAAATATCACCTTAATTAAAAGACATAAGGTTTAATTTTGGGTAATATCATATTCATAATTGAGTCGCTTTAATTCTAAGGGTGCGATGTGAGGATGGACAGAGCAGGATTACGACTATGTAAGGATACGCAATCGGTAGGTCGTACAAACTCACAATATTGCTGTTTCCATTAATTGAGTTATTGATATTTGATACATAAAGAAAAAATAGTGACGTTTCAACAAACTGGAACAAATAACATACTAACGAATTAAATATAAAATATACTAAAACAATCAAACTACATAAAAACTAAATATAAACTAAACATTAATACTAAAACTATAACTAAAATATATCAAAAAAAGAAGGCCCCCTTGGCATGGTACCGAAGATACTGGCAGCATTACCTCTCTGTATAGTTAAGCTTATACGCTGTGCGAGGTAGCTGCCAGCTCTTCGGTCCCCTGTGACGTCGACCAGCCTCTTCGAGATCTCTTTGAAGAGGCCTAGTGCACTAGGACGCCACGGACCAAGGGTCTCAACTCCGAAAGCAATAAAGTTATATTCGGAGCTTGCGTTTGAGTTTTTCGGCCGCTTTAGCTGCTGCGCCGGGCTCGTGCAAAATAGCTGCGTCTGTGCGACATATATATGTTCATGCAAAAATCGCGCATGGTTTCGCGGAGTAACAAGGTAATTTGTTCCAGTTTGTTGATATGGACCTCCGCAAAGTAACGCCTGGATCTATTAATTATTTATAGTGACGTTTCGTTAATATTTTCCAGTCTGCGGGATGCCTAACCCATTAAGACTTAGCGATGATTTAGCGCGTTTAGCAAAATGTTTTGTTCGGCTATTTGTATTCAAACGTTATAATTAAGAACTTGGCCCTTGCGGCTTCCACTCCCTAGTACCATTTTGAGGGAAATCTTTATTCATCATTTTCAAAAACAATTGTTTTTTTTTATGACGAAAATATTAAAAGCACCGGTGTCATCTATCCATTAGGTCGCGTCATTGCGCTTTCGGTGCGTCAGCGTATTATAAGCACCGGTGTGATCTATCTATTAGGTCGCGTCATTGCGTTTACGGTGCGTCAGCGTATTATAAGCACCGGTGTGATCTATCCATTAGGTCGCGTCATTGCGTTTTCGGTGCGTCAGCGTATTATAAGCACCGGTGTGATCTATCCATTAGGTCGCGTCATTGCGTTTACGGTGCGTCAGCGTATTATAAGCACCGGTGTGATCTATCCATTAGGTCGCGTCATTGCGTTTACGGTGCGTCAGCGTATTATAAGCACCGGTGTGATCTATCCATTAGGTCGCGTCATTGCGTTTTCGGTGCGTCAGCGTATTATAAGCACCGGTGTGATCTATCCATTAGGTCGCGTCATTGCGTTTTCGGTGCGTCAGCGTATTATAAGCACCGGTGCGATGTATTCAGAAGGTAGCGTCATTGCGTTTACGGTGCGTCAGCGTATTATTAGCATCGGCGTGATCTATCCATTAGGTCGCGTCATTGCGTTTTCGGTGCGTCAGCGTATTATAAGCACCGGTGCGATGTATTCAGAAGGTAGCGTCATTGCGTTTACGGTGCGTCAGCGTATTATTAGCATCGGCGTGGTCGATCGTTTACTCTTACCCAGCAAGCTTTACGTTAGTTACCAATTAACAATTATTCGTAAGCTTTACAAAAAGCTCCTAATGAAAATAGCGTTATTTGTACCGTAAGTTCCATCACGGTCTCGTTTCGTATAACCCACGGGGCCCTCGGGAAATTATGAAGCTTTTATTCAAGCTCAAGTTCTCAGGAGCTTCGGAAAGTTGACGTGTTGGTTTTACGCAAATACTTTATTTGAAGGGGGTTTTTATTTATGAAATGTGAACAGTTTAGAATGCGGGTGGTAGGACCTTGTGCAAGGTCCGTCCGGATCGCTACCACCATCTTGCTCGCTAATCCTGCCGCTAAGCTGCTGCTTGCACTGTTGTGTTCCGGCGTAGAGAGCGAGACAAGAGGTATTACATCTTTCATGGGTTGGCATCGCATCAGCAATCTTCTTGGTGTTGCGGGTGTCTATAGGCGGTGGTGATCCCTTATCATCAGGTCATCCACTTGCTTGTTTGCCTTCCTATTTCATAAAAAAATTAAAAAGAAAACACAGGGAGGGATGGAATAGGACCAAATGATTCCTGACTCGTGGCCAGCTTCGAATCGGGATAATTTCTCCCATTTGGAAGCCAGCTACCAAATCTGGCTACGAGATGGGACTTAAGACTTAAATTTTTCTTAACGAAATGGGAAAGCAAACAAGCAAGTGGGTCACCTGATGGTAAGTGATCACCACCGCCTATAGACACCCGCAACACCAAGAAGATTGCTGATGCGATGCCAACCCATGAAAGATGGAATACCTCTTGTCTCGCTCTCTACGCTGGAACACAACAGTGCAAGCAGCAGCTTAGCGGCAGGATTAGCGAGCAAGATGGTGGTAGCGATCCGGACGGACCTTGCACAAGGTCCTACCACCCGCATTCTAAACTGTTTGTAAGATTGATATGCGTTGCAGACGGCTAAGGTGGAATACCTCTTGTGCCAGTAATTACACCGGCTGTCTTGCTCTCCACGCCGGAACACAACAGTGCAAGCACTGCTGCTTAGCGGCAGGATTAGCGAGCGAGATGGTGGTAGCGATCCGGACGGACTTTGCACAAAGTCCTACTACCCGCAAATTGATGAAAAGTCACACCATTTAGCTACAATATATTAAAAACTGAAAGTTTCAAAATTCCAGCCTCGAAGCAATTCACCTTAAAAGGAGAATTGGATGAATCATTCAATGACTAAGGTCTAGGTTTAACAGCTGTGACTCACGCTCTTTTGTGTCGTAAAAACCGTACAAATTAGCTACATTGTCAGCTAAATAGGTCATACGACAAATTAAAAATGTAGCTCAAAGCTTCCTCTAAAGGTAGAGGCGGTAATTTCGGAATATTCCAGTTTTTAGAGTTTCGTACCTCTACAAATGCCTGAGGTATATCTTGCGAATTCGATGGCCACAGACCATTTCAAATGTCGAGCTGTGGAGACTGACTGGCCAGAAGCAAGTGGACAAAGATATCCATACCAGGAAATGGCGTTGGATAGGCCACACCCTTCGACGTCCTGACGACCATCTGCCCAAGCAGGCTATCTACTGGCACCCAACTGGAAGACGCCAGAGGGGCCCGAAAACAACATGGCGTCGCTCAACGGAGCAGGAAGCCGCAGCAGCCGGTTTAAGCTGGAACGATCTGGAATCTGCCGCGCAAGATCGATCCAAATGGAAAAGTGTGCTAAGAGCCCTATGCCCCTGCTGAGGGGCGAAAGGAACATGATGATGATGATGATGTACCTCTAAAGGAAACAACGGAATCTTTATAGCAGTGTTTTTCAAACTCTTCCAAGAGCGGACTTCTAATGCAACCTTACCATGACCCGTGGACCCATCAAAATCAAACAAAAACCGCTTGGATACTTTTATATGCAATACTTATTATGTTAGTTATTATGTATTATATGTTCACAATTGCAATACTCATATGAGTCTATTTGACTCACACGAAAAATGGCACGCCTGTCAAACGCTCGGCCATGTCGTTATGCCTCATAATTTTTACTTTTGATATTTATTTCGTCTGCGGACCCCTAGTGGTCCTCGGATCGTAAAATTTTCAAATATTTAAGATGTAAAATAACATTGTAATTTTGATTTATTTAAAAAATTTCACCTCGTTGAGTTTCTTTCCGGTATCTTCTCATTAGAGGTTTTTCCGAACCGGTGGTAAATTTTATGACATTCATAAGTGCTACCTGTAAGCCTAATCTGAATTTGGTAGAGTATTGAATTTGGTAGGTAAGGTTGAGAAACACTGCTTTATAGGAACACTCGCGAGTCTGTCTGTCTGTCACAGCCAATTTGCTCTGAAACTACCGGACCGATTGAGTTGAAATCAGTACACATTATGTAACTCGGTGGCCTTAAGAAGGACGTGTAACGTAAATGAATTAGTTTTAAACATTGGGTCTACTTTTGGGGGTTCACCATAAGGGTTAATGTTTTTGTTGTTGGATTGTATGTAATCAAGGTAGACAAAGACGCAAGGAGTAGCTAGTCCCAAATATACGCAAAGTTGGCAACGCATCTGCAATCTCTTTGGTATTGCAGGTGTCTATAGGCGGTGGTGATCACTCACCATCAGGTGACCTACTTAAAAAAAGTTTCCTAGAGACATAATTGCTTTCTGTGTATACAGGATGTTAGGTAACAAGTAGATAATCCGTGACAAGGTTATGGGGACGCAAGAAAATCTAAAAGGTAAATTAGGTTTAATAAAAGTGCCACCGTTTTTGAGATATTTTGACTATCACTACTTTATTTATTTTATTTCGGAGATAAATCAGAAACAAAGGTTACAAAAAATTACACAAGTTATAAAGATATAGGTACATTCGTTTCCTTTTACATATCTCACTAAGAACATGACAGAAACAACAGTCAAAAATCTTAAATTAAAATGCGTTTTTTTTAACTAATACATAGTATTAACTCAAAAATGGCTACAATTATCTGATAACACATGTATTCAACAATATGAAACAATAAAATAATTTACAAAAACTTACTTAGAGTAGTTACCACGACGGAAAAACTAAGCGATTTTCTCAAAAACTTCTCGAAAACGGTGGCACATTTATTAAACCTAATTTACCTTTTTTGACTTTCCGAAGTGCCCCCTATCATCACGTTAAGGATTATCCACTCATTACCTAACATCCTGTACAAGCAACAAATTACTCTTTTTTTTTAACAAAACCCATCTCACTTCACACAGATAACAGTCAAATCACTCTACATTCTGAAATGGGGTAGTTTTAGGATTTTGAATCGTATCCGTTGGTTATAAGGTGGATTGTCTTATGTCTGTCAATAACGTACCTTAGAGGTGTTTGTGAATAGAGGGTAGGAATGTCATTACATTAGAGATATGAGGCGTCCGGATACTAAATGCAAGAGTAAATTTATTTTTTTACCAACGTTTTTTTCTATTTTTTTTTTTATGAAATAGGAAGGTAAACAAGCAAGTGAGTCACCTGATGGTAAGTGATCACCACCGTCTATAGACACCCGCAACATCAAAGAGATTGCAGATACGTTGCCAACCCAGAGGGCTAAGATGGAATACCTTGCCACCTTACCAGTAATTGAACCGGCTGTCTTGCTCTCCACGCCGGAACATAACAGTGCACTACTGCTGCTTAGCGGCAGAATTAGCGAGCAAGATGGTGCTAGCGATCCGGACGACCCTTGCACAAGGTCCCGCAAAATAATAATAATTTCGATTTTTGTGTAAGTATGGGCTTCCTTAAGTAGGGACTATCAGCATCAGTTATTATGAATACTTAGGTAGTGTACTGAAGCTATAAAAATCATTGGTACGGTATGCCTCAGAAGTAGCTGAACACTTTAGTACCTTGTCGCTGTCAATAATGCGCCAAATTCGAGCAACTCTCATGTCATACGACACTACGACAGGGTTCTAAAGTGTTTAGCTAGTTCTGTGGTTGACTGTACGTGGCGACTGCTGAGGATCGAAGTCTGCCGAGTTTGTGAGGTTCCTCTTACGATCACAAGTTTGCTCCCGTAGGCAATAGGCCACTAACACTTTTCAAAAATGGTACATTTCTTTCGGTATACAAATATTTATTGTCACGTTAAAAACCTTCTCCTATTAAATAAAAAAACATAAAAAATGATCTGCCAATTTAAAAACGTTCTTAATATATGGATATACTTTAGAAAAAATATGTTAAATATGTTTCCTTTTTATCTGACGTGACATTTGCCTTCGAAGGAAAGGAATTTAAGACCAAATTTTTTTTATGAACTCTTAAATTTCGATGACATATTTTTTGGCAACAAGGCAATTAAATTGTGTGGAGTCCGCGAGTAAGACTTGGCCGTTTTTTTGCATTAAAAACTATTTGTATTGAAACCAAATTTTGTTAAGGGAGTTATAGTTTAAAACAAAGTTATATAAAGCGTTATAAATGTACAATAAAATTATAAATTGTCGATGGCTTTCAAATTATTCTTTCAGACTATATTTCAACAGGAAAAAAAAAGATGGCGGATGAAGTATAAAGGAGAGAAGGCACTCAGCGCTTCGCAGACGTCAGGATGACAGACAATTTCTAATTTTAATCCATCAGCGTCGCTTCCAACAACAATCATTAACTTTCTTTTATCGCGGAAAATAACCGATTTTTTAAATAAAGCGTTGTAGTCCTTTAGGAGGTTGCGAGATCGGGTCTATTCATAAGGACACTTCAAAAGTTTTGTTATGGTTTTTGTAGGACAATTTAATACTGTAATTGCACTTTGGTATATGTTACCTTTTTGTTTCTCTGTCTCTTCTTAGGTTACTTAATTAATTTCTTTCGTTTCGCCCTGTGTAATGCATAATTTGGTTATATGAAATTTCTTTTTGGTGATCATCTGTTTTATTTTTAAATACATTTTACATATTTACGGGTCCAATGAAAATCAGCATCGTTGCATTCTGTGCCTCGACACATGCTTAATGGACTCCTTTTTTGGGATAACCCGCAACATTAATTTCTCTCTAAATTTAAGGATTATTTGTATAAAGTATAACCCTGTAATGTTGTCGTTGTTGTTTTAAAATAAATGATTTGTATTCTATTCTATTCTAAATGTATTGATTCAATATCAAGTGAATTTGAAATTGAATTCTAAATAAAAGACACTAAAATTTAACGTCATGTTGGCAGCCGTGTTCTTTCCCCACAGATTCTTAGCACTCGTCTTGCCGGTTCCCATACCGCTGCTGTGGCCCTAACATGACTGGCCAAGTTTAGTTTATCTCTATCTGCGTCCCTTTCTTATGACACTAGTTAGACAGAGACACAGGGAGGGGTTAAACTAAACCTGGGCTGTCATGTTAGGGCCGCAGTAGTCGGGCCTAGCAAGACCGATGGGGACTGAGGGCCTTTCATTCTGTCGTCTATGCATTTTTTTATACAACATAGGAAGGCAAACGAGCAAGTGGGCCACCTGATGGTAAGTGATCACCACCGCCCATAGACACCCTCAACACCAAAGGGATTCCAGATGCGTTGCCAGCCCAGAGGGCTAAGATGGAATACCTCTTGCGCCAGTAATTACACCGGCTCTTTTGCTCTCCACGCCGGAACACAACAGTGCATGCTTGCACTGCTGCTTAGCGGCAGGATTAGCAAGCAAGGTGGTGGTAGCAATCCGGACGGACCTTGCACAAGGTCCTACCACCCGCCCTATCCTAGTCACCCATGAAGGTGATTGGCGAAACTTCACGCAAACCACTGTGGATTGACTATTCTACTTATTTGGAGGTATTTTAATCCCCCATGGCTTGTAGTAGCCTTGGGTATCCAGGGGATCGGGTTATTTTCCGCTTCCCGATGCTCAGCTCGGCGGAGAAAAATTGGAAAAGGAATAAAATCGAAGAGTATGGCGTTATGCGTATTCGTATGAGATGAGAACTACCCTCAGTATTAGATGGATTGTGGTTGTAAAAGAAAGAAGACTAAAATGTAAGAAGACATTTCGTTTAACATATTTCGCCTTTTTGCTGCTATCTAGCTATGGCTATTTTCGCTTCGACAAATGAGACTGCTCACTATTAGATTGAATTTGATTACTCTATGTCATGGCCTGACTTAGGTAGAGCCACTCGCCAAGACACTCAATTATCATGTCCCAGTATTAATTGGGCAGTGGCCTAGTGAGATTGCTGTAAATGTACTTAAGTGCTCAACCTCAGACCTCGCCACATAGATCTATATGGCTGAGGTCAAACGCTGACACAATAGCCAATAAGAAAAAAATTATGTTGGGACAATTTACACTAATTGACCTAGTCCCAAACTAAGCAAATCTTGTGTTATGGATACTAGGCAACGGATAAACATACTTATATATAGATAAAAACATACTTAAATACAAATAACATCCCTGACTCAGGTACAAACATTCGTGTCCGTCACACAAATATTTGCCCATACCAGGATTTGAACCCGGGACCTCTTGCACAGTAAGCAGACACATGTGCCACTGTGCCATATAGGTCGTCAATCTCTTTGAAATTGTCGAATAAACAAAGTTTCCTAGTCCTAGTCTCGAAAACTTAATTCATCAAAAAAAGCAAGTGCTGACAGACAAGACAATTACTTTTTATTGAAAACTACGGAAAATAGTTTAAAACAAATCCACTTATACTTAATTTACAAGGTAAACAATTAGAGGTCTTATAGCTTAAGAGCGATCTCCTCCAGACAACCATTTGGCAAAAGAGACACGAAAAAATAACAAAATTGTACAGATTGACAGACTAGTCGTTTATTTTCTTTTTCAGTTTTGAAAAACAACGGTCACACATGCATACATTTCTCAGTAAATTGAAGATGCAACTGACAAATGTTAATTTGACATATTTCCCAAATTTATCTTTGTTTTACTTAAAAACGCATTCAAGTTTGGCCGTTATTTTTCTCTAAATAAACAAAGTATAGATGAGAGCTATCAATGTGAGCTCATTTGATTTGTGCATCACGTATTTCATTGCGCTCAATGTATGAGAGACACATTATAATGTTTATATCGATGTTTGCAATTACACAATTACCAATTAAGCGTGGACTTTACCGTAGAACTGAATATTGTAGCCACTATTCCACATCACTAGCCTTCACGCACAAATAAACAAGACCGCGTATCCGAACGCACACCATCTTCAAACCATAGTTCACCTCAGTGTTTCTACAACCCTCGCGCGTAACGGTCGCGTTCCCGCCAAAACTCGTTCGACATTCAAAATCGAAAGTGACGTTTGTGTCGTGTCTGTGGTGTGTTGTTTTTTTGGATTTGAGGCACCGGCGTCGGTTATTCTGCCACGTGAGTTCTTTTTAATTTATTGGCGGAAAATATTGATTTTGTCTTCAAAGTTTGTTTTTTAGGTAAGCTAGGCTAAGTAATAGTATAGTATAGTAATAGTATAGTATAGCATGACTATTTTTAGGAATAGTTAATAAAAAGTTATTAGGATAAGGATGGAGAGCAATTTTTACGCATTGTCGCACACCAGAAGTACATACAAATTTGGAATGAGACATAAAAAAATATTCCCGTGCTACCACAGAATAAAGAGTTAGTGTTAAAAGCATGAAAATTAGCACAAAAAACTGCTCGTGAGTCGATTCGTGACCATGGCAGTTGCAATACAGTTAAGACGTCTAGGTACCTAAATTCCTAATAATTTCATCGCGTTAAAGTTTCATTTGACTTTATAAATATGTGTGAAAAATCACAAAAGTTAAATATATTTAATATACCAATTGCCACCCCCATTTTCAACCCCTTTAATGAAAACACTTTTTATTTCCTACTAAAAGCATTAAAAAAAAATTGATATCCATCCTTGACAATTGATGTGTTAAATTTTATTGTTTTAAACTTTCGCGACTTTCACACATATTTATAACATTATCGTCGAGGTAAATCAACAATATATTTTTATCGCGCTAAAGTCCCGATAATGTTATAAATAATTGATGTGTTCCCCATACAAACTTTCATCCCCAATTTCTCCTTCAAGTTAAATTTTTGACACAAATTTCAACCTAAGTATGTCCGTCTATGTCCAATCTATTTCTACACCAAAATTCATCACAGGTGGGTTTAGGCAGGTGCAAACGTAACAGACACAAAGACAGAGTTACTTTCATATTTATAATATTAATTTGGATACGACAGAGTAAGTATTTTATTTATTTTTTATTTTTATGAAGTAGGAAGGCAAACAATCAAGTGAATCACCTGATGGTAAGTGTTCACCACCGCCTATAGACACCCGCAACACCGAAGAGATTGCAGATGCGTTGCCAACCCAGAGGGCTAACATGGAAATAACTCTTGTACCAGTAATTACACCGGCTCTCCACGCCGGAACACAACAATGCAAGCACAGGATTAGCGAGCAAGATGATGGTAGCGATCCGGACGGA
Organism: Ditula angustiorana; assembly: GCA_963691745.1. Classification (NCBI taxonomy): domain Eukaryota; kingdom Metazoa; phylum Arthropoda; class Insecta; order Lepidoptera; family Tortricidae; genus Ditula; species Ditula angustiorana. The sequence goes on along the minus strand of OY829496.1, from coordinate 5,944,155 downwards.
CCTTAAAAATGAATAGTGTTTTATTGACAATAGATTTGAAGTTTGTATCTTTTTGTTTAATTTAAAAAAACTACTGGCGCGCTAGGCTGCATACTTGGCTGAAAGTATACGTGATTTCAGGTCGCAAATCAGTTTGCTTGGAATGTTTCAGTCGCATTGGCGCGGTATTGTCTAGACTCCAGACACCCCAGACTGTTTTATCTTAGCCATTAACATAAATAAGCAAAGGGAAAGTTCCATGGGATTGCTTCTTCAGTTGGAGAACGAACGAAAATCAAAGCAAATGTCTTTATTTGCTATATAGAATACAGCAGTTGAGCGTTTTTTTTAAACCCTACATACCTTTTTTTTCAGAATGAGTATTTTTTTAAATATTTGGAATAGATTAGATCACTGTGACTCACTTATATTCATATAATTATAAGTAAAGTAAATTACGATCAAAGGGTCCACCGTTCTAGATGACCTTTGGTGGTGGTTCGAACTGCCGACCGGAGTCGTCGCACGGGCCGATGGACCCTTCGATCTTCATTATTTGAATTTGAATCGTTTATTGCAGACAAAGTCCATATGGTGTTAGTAACAGTAATAGCAGTAAATAGTAGTAAAAAGAAACTTAAATAAATATGTTAGTAGCCACAAATCATCAAGTGTTTTCTTAAAAAATGTTGTATATACATTTTCTAGACTCTAAATGAACAGAGTTCCATTGCCTTATCATGGTATTGGCTGGATTATCCATTACAGCAGTTAGAAGGCTGTTATAACCCTTATGATGCATCTATTCATTTTACTTGCTAAGCAATCGTAGTCGCCCGTACCTCTCGCGAGGACTACGATTTGAGACATTCATCCCACTGAAAAAAAAAACTGTGATTCACCGAACACAAAATTGTCTCAAGTTTTGCTAAGTATCAGAAATTATTTTTCGGTACGTCTCGGTTCACATATTGCTACCATAATATAAGAAACGCTTCTGGAGACCTCAGAGCTGGCGCCTACTTTGCTCAGAGGCTCAGTCTCGCCATACAGCGGGGTAATAGCGCCAGCGTTCTGGGGTCCATGCCTCGTAGCACAAACTTGGACGACGTGTTCTTGCTGTAAATAAATATATATATATATATTTTTTGTATTAATGTTAATTTTCCCAATGTAAATATGTTATTAAGTTATTATGTATTATATGTAAGAAACATTGTATACAGTGAAGTCGCTATCCGTTCCTGTCTGTCTTAAATCCCTATTGTCATCATCATCATCATCTCAGCCACAAGAAGTCCACTGTTGGACATAGGCCTCCTCCATGGATTTCCAAAGTGGCCGGTTGGAAGCAGAATGCAACCAGCGCCTTCCTGCCACCTGTACGAGGTCATCGGACCATCTTGTGGCTGGTCGTCCTACGCTGCGCTTGCCAATACGCGGCCGCCATTCGAGAACTTTCCGACCCCATCGGCCATCAGTTCTCCGTGCTATGTGCCCTGCCCACTGCCACTTCAACTTGCTAATCCCTATTGTGTATGTTTGGTTTGGTCGCCTTCTCCTTCTAAACCACGCAACGGATTTTGATACAGTTTTCACTGTCATTTAGAGAATTTCTTAAGGGTTTTTATCTACATTTTATATCCTAACTGTTGTTAGTTACCGCGATTGGGAACGTTGTTATAATCTATTATTTATCGAATTAAGAATTCTTTAAATCTTTTAACTAACTTAATCTTGCTTACTGTGCAAGAGGTCCCAGGTTCAAATCCTGGTATGGGCAAATATTTGTGTGACGATTACGAATGTTTGTGCCTGAGTCGTGGATGTTATTTGTATTTAAGTACGTATTTATCTTTATATAAGTTTGTTTATCCGTTGTCTAGTATCCATAACACAAGATTTGCTTAGTTTGGGACTAGGTAGTATTGGTGGAAATAGGCCCAAGAAACTATTATTATTATTTTATATTTTTTTAAAATCTTAAGTCAAGTTTTTACAATATTTCTATTATTATTATTTTTATGTATATTTATTTAAAATCTTATTATTATTATTATTAATTGCACTCAAAAGTTTATGTCAGAAAGAAACTAGTGTCTAAGGGTAGTAGTTTTAAACCGAACTCTAGTTTTTTTTAATGATACAACATAGGAAGGCAATCGAGCAAGTGGGTCACCCGATGGTAAAGTGATAGTCACCGCCCATAGACACCCGCAACACCAAGGAACTTACAGATGCGTTGCCAACCCAGAGGGTCTTACCCTCTTGTGTCAATAATTACACCGGCAGTCTTGCTCTCCACGCCGGAACACAACAGTGCAAGCACTGCTGCTTAGCGGCTGTATTAGCGAGCAAGATGGTGGTAACGATCCGGACGGACCTTGCACAAGGTCCTACCACCCGCAAAACTTTGTTTAACTCATTAAAACTATCATTTGACACAAATTAGTAATGTATTGACTTAGTAGTGATAAGGTTTATATTACTCTGAGAGCAAACCATTGTACCAGTCTGGCGACGTGTTAACAACATCTATATGGTCTGGCGTTTTCATAAACGTCAATGCGATGGTATAAGGCATATTCACTATGAAATATCCGATGACAGCTGAAGACTTTTCTTAAAATAATTGAACGGTACTTTAGCTTTTTTAAGGGAAAAAGAAATTTAATTATAATTTCCCTTTCAATTCCATTCTTTCGGCCTTTACTTATTCCAATTAGGGTTCTTTTATGTCCTCTGAATATAAAATTGGCTTTTGTTCTTTGTACTTAAAATTAGAGTCAATTTTCTTGTGAACTTTCAAATTCTGCCATTAAAATGTACTGGAGAGATCACTCTTTACTTAAAATAAAAAGAAAGTGGGTTTGTTTGTTTTCCTAATTAATAGATTCAGGCGTTATTTTGCGAAGGTCCATATCAACAAACTGGGACAAATTACCTCGCTACTCCGCGAAATCAGTGCCGGGCTCGTGTGCAAGTTAGCTACTTGTGTGCGACATATATATTTTCATGCAAAACCCTTCCTTCCTCCGCTTCCACACGAAACAACATGTCGCCCCTCCCTATTAAAAATGTCGGATCTGCAAATTCGCCATTTTCTGTTTATGTCATTAATAGACCTTGAATTACGGTAACTTTCACCCCCCGCAAATAAATATTAGATTTAATGTATAATTTATGAAATACGTAGATTAAAAACGTCTGATCTTGCTTAAGCATTCGTTAATAATGTCGGTATAAATACCGACCGATTTGCAGATCCGACATTTTTAATAGGGATGAGCGATGTATCATACATACTCAACTTTACATTACCACCACTAAACACTAAAACAACACTATGTATACAAAGCATCTTCCGGATCAAATAGTACGACCGTTCGCTACTTGAACGAATGAAATGAAACTATGCAACAAAAAATAATTTTTTTGGCAGTTACAGTATGATTCCTTAAGTTTGCCTCTGGGCATTAATCGAAAAAGATAAATTTATGACATGTATGTAACGAACCCTTTTCTTCCAAATAAACAATTTTTTTATCTTATCTTATGATTTACATTGCATCTTTGGACCATAATATGATACTTGACATTCTATCCATAGTTTATATCTTTAGGTACCTACTTAAAATAAGGTAAACAAAATACCTAGTCACGTGGCTTGGCAAATCAACCAATCAAATCAATCTTTTGTGTCTGTGGAGACCCAAAAGACTAATAAGTCTTTTGAGTCTCCACAGATCCAAAAGATTGTTTACCTCATTTAAAGTACCTAAAGAAATAAACTATAAAGGTAGCAATGTTAAGGGTGTCTGAAAGAAATCGCTGCGTAGCGTAAGACCGCCTGTTGAATCCCTTGTAAAACCCTGTGTGTGTTTTTTTATTTCGTTTACTTGTGTGAATTAATAAAGATTATTTGTTGTTGTTATTTCGCTTAACAATATTTGCTACTAGTGGACGTCCGCGACTTCGACCAAGTTTCATCATCATCATCATCTCAGCCACAAGAAGTCCACTGCTGAACAAAGGCCTCCTCCATGGATTTCCAAAGTGACCGGTTGGAAACAGCATGTAACCAGCGCCTTCCTGCCACCTGTATGAGGTCATCGGACCATCTTGTGGCTGGTCGTCCTACGCTGCGCTTGCCAATACGCGGCCGTCAAGTTTTAGTTTATCTGAGTTTATCTCTATGTACGTCCCTTTCTTATGACTCCAGTTTGACAGAGACACAGTGTAGGATAAGTTAAACCTGTGCCGGACTTGTCTAGGCCACTGGGACACTGACCTATAAGTAATGGACTCCTAGTCAGCGTTTAAAATATGGCCGCATTAAAAGTACAACAAATCGACAATCGCTCGCGCTGTCAGTCTGTCGGACCGACGGCGCTGCTGTTAATTTTGTAAAAAAACCTATTTGCAACGAAACTCAATAAATTATTACTTTGTGCAGTTAGATGTAAAGTTGTAAATTCGTAAATGGTAAACTAATAATTTGCATTTGTAACATTGGCGTCAACCTGTATTCTTATGTCGGCCCGTTTTTCTGCTCTCACTAAGTATGACACTGTACATCCATGTATTATAATATCGTTGCACTAGGAAGATAAATTAGACAGGGGGAAAATAAATCTTGTAAATGATATTATTTGAAATTAAAATGGCACCCGAAAAATCGTATTACGGATAAGTGCAATGACCGAGTGTAAGGTATTCGCGTCGGGGGAGGTATAACCGAGGTTCAGGTGAAATACAACCACCAAGATCTGAGTTACAGTATCGTAAAATCTTTTGCGGCGGTTTTTGGCTTTGCCTCGAATTTAAGGAGCGAGTTCTTTATCTTTGCGGGTGGTAGGACCTTGTGCTAGGTCCGTCCGGATAGCTACCACCATCTGGCTCGCTAATCCTGCCGCTAAGCAGCAGTGGTTGCACTGTTTTGTTCCGGCGTGGAGAGCAAGATAGCCGGTGCAATTACTGGCACAAGGGGTATTCCATCTTAGAATAGAATAGAATATTTAGAATACTTTTATTTGTGGAACATAGGTGTACGGAATAGATTTAAAGATATTACATTTAGGAATCTCTATGTTTTACCATTTAGGCTTCCAAATGTTTTGTTTCCCTCAATATTCAGGGTTTTATTATTTAGTACCTTACCTCTCTGGGTTGGCAACGCATCTGCAATATCCTTGGTGTCGTGGGTGTGTATAGGCGGTGGTGGTCACTTACCATCAGGTGACACACTTGCTTGTTTGCCTTCCTAATTTATAAAAAAAAAAAATTATTTTGGCTTATTATTTACAACAATAAATCGCTCCGGGAGCGCCCAGATTGAACGGACTACTTTATTTACTGGTACCAGTACTTGGAAAAAGGACTAAAGTTTGGATATAGCCTCAGTACTTGTCAAGTGTACAGTCGACCAAGTAATTGCTTGACCACTTTTGAACCTTATCCCTTTGTATTACGGTCGAAGCCAAAACTGTCAAAATAGTTACCTTTGGGTGCGTCAAGGTAGTAAAACCTGCAAATTAATAAGAAAAACGTAGATTATAATACCTTAATGTAAACATTACCATAACCAAAGGTGACCATTTTGTCTATTGGTTGTGTACAGGGTGTCAATTGAAGAGGAGTTTAAACTAGTCATCTCTTTTTGACATATTGTATTGCCATTTTAAAGAGATCAGCTAAAAAAAAATATCGGTTTCAATTTTAATACTTTTTCAATGCTATACTATTTCTATGTACCAGTACCACCTTGACCTAACTACTTCACTGCTTATTTTACGACACGTACAAGTGTCAGAACGTCATAAATTTCCGCATAAAACTGTGACGGACGACCCACGTCAAGTGTCGCGACGGACCGACAAGCCCATTCGGAGGCACTATCGTGTCGGACAATAGTTATGATATGATATCATTATGTAGATTAGACAAGCCCAGTTTTAACGGAAAATGTATAGTCGCCCAAGAAATTGCTTGACCATGTTTCGATCGTATGACAAGGGGATACAGTTCAAACGTGGAGTAGTAATTAATTGGTGAACTATACCGGTTTGAAAGATTTTGTCCCGGTTTTTGGCACGCACCACGTTGTCTGTCTTAGGTCACCAAAATGGCCGAATTTCTATGGAAAACGGTCATTTTTGGTCAGCTTTAGTCACCCGGTGAGATTCCAAAAAAGCACTCCAGTAATGAGAGTTGAAAAATCAATGTCAATTCTTCCATGTTGATTGTCTACGCCAGTGTTTGTTAAACTGTGGACCCCTGGAGGTCCGTGAGCTTAAGTATGTATGGCAGTCTTATCTATGGACCATTTAACAATCATTAATAAATGCGACCAAAAGTTTTATAATCTTTTATAAGTTTTATAATCGCTACGCACGCATATTTTTTGTAATTTGTAGTACTAAAATAAATCCGATCCGAAATTTATTGCTGCTTTTTTTATTAAGGGGTCCATAAAATTGTGCTTGATATCCCAAGGGGTCCGTGGACAAAAAGGTTAAGAAACGCTGGTTCGCGTTATGGTAAGTAGTGAGTCAAAAATACTTTAAAAATAATTTAGGAAGATATTATGGAAATGACATAGTTCTTAAGATTTAAATTTAGATTGTATTTCTAAACAACAGAGAAAAGGTTTTGTAAATTGCGTGATTCAAGGAACTAAAGTTCACGGTTAATTGGTAAGTAAGAACGGTATGATCGATTTGCGCGGAGGACGGTAATGACAATCAATTTACATGAAATTACTCGTATTTATATTTATTCTATAATGTACTTATATTTTTTATACTCGGCGTACTTTCGTTGACCAAATTGGTGGCGTCCTAAAGACAGTCAAAATTAGAAGTACCCGTAACCGCCGAGCATGTATCAAGAGAGGAATGTGTGTGGAGGAAGCGAAGGAAATATGTCAGAACCGGAGCAAATGGGGTTCTGTGGTTTCTGCCTACCCTAATAATACACTAATAATATATTTTTTATACAGTTCCAAGATAAAACATAATAAACAAATGTAGAATTTAATGCCATAATCCATTCAATCCCATAAAGCGGGTGGTAGGACCTTGTGCAAGGTCCGTCCGGATCGCTACCTCCATCTTGCTCGCTAATCCTGCCGCTAAGCAGCAGTGCTTGCACTATTGTGTTCCGGCGAGGAGAACAAGACAGCCGGTGCAATTACTGGCACAAGAGGTATTCCATCGTAGCCCTCTCGGTTGGCAACGCATCTGCAATCCCTTTGGTGTTTCAGGTGCGTATGGGCGGTTGTGATCACTTACCATTAGGTGACCCACTTGCTCGTTTTCCGTCCTACAATCCTAATTAGTACATGTTCTCATTTAATCCGTACCCTCAAGACTATCATCTGCATATTCAAGCCGTTGTAAAAAGGGTCGGATTGTATCCAAAATCTCGGACACTCCCCAGACGACTGAACCGGTAAAAACCGGTCAGATCCGGGTAATACCGGATGGATGACAACCCTAAGTACATGCGACGTCAACCTTTGGTTCTATGATTGGAAAACTTTGCAAATTTTGCAACTTCGCCGCCGTAAACGATAGTAAACAGCTATATGGCGTATAACGGGTGCTTATAATGCTATTTGTCTTTGTTAAGGCGGGGAAAGCCTTGCCTGGCCTTGTACACGATAGACCTTCTTAAACTTTTGCGACATTTACTGATACTTAAAAATAAGTAAAGGTATACGAGACTTCGTGTTTGGTTGACAAAGGCGTAATAGTAAATTTAAAAATGCGTTTTTGTAAAAAAAATATTTTAATAATTGACGTACTTTGACGTAACTTTTTTTCTGAATTGCCACCAGAGATATATGTATACACAATGAAACGTATTTAATACATACCAATCATAATAAATTTTGCACTTAAGAAGTTTTATTAAAAACAAAAAATGTTTATATTTTGAAGTTTGTACAAAATAATAAAAAATAGTTTAGTTTATTTATTCAGTCCATATAAAGTTACATTATAAATTTTCGAAGCTATTAATAAGTAACTTTCATTATAAAGTGCACAAATACATGAATTTATATTGAAATCGTGTAATTTTGAATGAAACACCTAAATAAGATTTTTTAAGGCATCACCGTTTCAGGATCGTAAAGATGACACACAAAATTTAATGCACAATAAATAAATCATCATACAATAACTATGTCACGAACATACAATACAAAATATTGAAAATACAATCATAATTCAAAGGAATGTCAACAACATAATTAAAAAAATAAGCTGTAGGATAAAGCCCGCCAATTAAGTCCGCCAAATGTATTTGTTTTTGTAAACTGTGCAATGAAGCTTAAATAAATAAATAAATAAAGTTAACAAAAACGAATTATTTGCTTAGCTTACTTATCTGTACTTAAATCACAATGCCAAAGGCTTGAAAGCACTGAGTATTTAAAAAAATTGACAAAAGTTGCTGTTCATTTTTTATATTTATACCACAGTTTTTATCAGTAACCGGAAGAGCGGATACAGGGCGTCCCTTACACTGTTAGTACTTTTAAAAGTAAATCCACTGAAAAAAAACAGCTCGGTCGGTAAAGTTTGGTGTAAATTATATTTTTATTAGATAGTCATTTTAGAAATTTAGAAACTACAGCTGTTTAATTTTTATTTGCGATGACTATTCGGAAAAAAAAATCAGTCAGCTTTGAGCCTTGAACTCCAATGGAAAAAAAGAAATTAAAAAAAAACAACTGTCAAGTCGTCAATGTTAAGACCAAATTTTACATTACTATATAATACATAGCTCATATTGATCACCACAAAATAACTTGAAGAGATGATACAACAACACGAGGGATGATATTTTTTTATTATTGTAAATAAATATTAAATATTAAAAATAGTTCCAAAATTCCATCCCACTGTGACAGACGCACTGGATGGACGGACGGACGGACTGAATCATATCATGGGGGTCCTTTTACCTTTTGTCTACGGTACCCTGAAAAGGGTATATTTGTTAACCTCAATTTATACAGCACGGTGTCACTGACGGTTGTTATAAATAAAGAACCTCGAGAGGGGAGGTAGGGCAAAGTAACGACTCCGCGAGAAATTATCTTGATGGAGCCATTTGTGCCCACGCCCCCCTAGAGCTCTGGGTATTCTAAATATTTCGCTTTTGTTGTACTTACGCAAATATCTAATTTCAGGTTTAACACTTCTGAGAGTGGATTTGAATTAGTGGACTTTTACAGTGTTGTTTGTTTAATAATACACCCTGTATGGTCATCCCACAGTTGGGCAGTCGCCTCTCATGATAAGAGAGGTTAGGGGAAAAGGAAAGGGAGTCTTGCTATCAATACATACTACACTACAGATGGTGCGCCGCGCTGGTGTGATGGCAACATTGCTTCTTTTCATAACTCCGTGACTCATCCTGTATACTACGATTTTTACGAGTCAACTGTAAAATGGACTTCAGATTACAGTTGGGGGGTCAAACGACAACACCATCCAATGTGTATCAGTCCACCTAGCAAGAATCTTCACGATGCGCGTTAAGAGGAAACACAAGGGCCGTTTTTCCATACAAACGTCGTCCCTTGTTTCCTCTCTGGATAATGCCAGTAGAGCAATAATTATTTCCAAACAATCGATGGCCACGTCCCTATGTTTTCCTTTTTTTCATAAATTTATTATTAAAAGAGATATGAACATTCAAAAACCAAAAAAACATTACATTCAGAAAACAAAATTTACTTGATTATATAAAAAAAGAAAAACATAGGAACACTGCCAAAGCCTTTCTTTAATTTTTAATGAAAAAAGTAGTTAAATCGGTTAAGTTTTGGAGAAGGAATCAGGGGTCTACGAATCGTTGATTTTGTGTACTTTAAATAGGTATTTTCAGTCCAAGCTGCGGCTGTCTCTATTGCGCTCTGCGGGGGGAGGCTTGGCATTGCTTTATTTTTCCAATTCTCTAGGCCTTGATGTTTCGTCTTAACTCGCTACGTAACTCAGTGCGTCTCTCTCTTACTGGGCTAGTTAGAAAGAGACGCACTGAGTTACGTAGCGAGTTAACGCGTATCCAGAAGATTCGTGCTAGGTGCACTGAACCTGGTGGAGAGTTATCCTGCACTAAGTATCTTCAGTTGTCATTACCAGTATTGACAGTTATCAAATTCATGAGAAGTATGTGAGCAAGAAAGTTTGACTCTTAAGTTCAAGAACATAGAAGCTGTTCAAACATTCATCTTGCTACGATACCTCGCTCCAGTCATTACCATACTTCCTACCTTCGTACCTTCCGTCATCCCTTTATAGCGGAGGGTGATTCCGAGATTTCAACCGCTGTCATTACCGCGTAATACTGTCAGGGGAATGACTATTACCGGCAACTTGTCAAGTTTAGGCAAGTTTCCAGTGTTGGCACAAGGTCTGTTTTTGACAAAAATTAACGCCAGCCGTCATCCCCCATGTCAATTTGTAAATGGAAATGACGGTTGTGAAATGTACCCTAAATCAACTCTTTGCATGTATTGTCTTCATTTCTCTAGCCTTAAGGGCAGTTTTACAGAGTAATTATTATCTACCGAGTTCTACATTGGTGGTGTAAAATAATTTAATTAAAGGGGAATGACAGCGGATGAAATGCTTTCGTAAATTAAAGGGGAGTCAGGAATTTAGAAAATGGTAATGACAAATATAGTGCCTTTAGAGAAACGGTAATGATAAATATTATTATTATTATTCGTAATCTGTTTTAATATTTGGGATTTTGTGTCTTAACAATAACAATAAAAATACATAGGTACATATAGGTACATACGTAAAGTCTAACGCCTCTTTCAACAATAAATAGTAATTTATGCAACTGCTATATAATGAGAGGCCTTAAAACAGGAGTGTGGCTTCATCGAGTGTGTAGTGATAGGCTATATTTATTGTGAATATTGTATATCTATTCTAAATTAGTAATACGCTGTTGTATTGCATATTTATTTATTTCAAGTGACAATGACAAAGTCAGGGAGAATTTTCCTCTAATGGCATAGACACACTACGTAGGGGATTAAAAAAGTAGGGGATTAAAAAAAAGTCCTATGGTTACTTAGGTATAAAATTGACATGGCAGGGCTTAACTTTTCAAAGTCACGCTAGTTCGTTTACCGTCGCGTTTGTAAAGGATTTACTGCTCAAACTTTGCATAGGTTTTAAAATTGCATTGAGGCGAGTTAGTCCGTGGGAACAAAACTATGTTACATACGTTCGTTTTGTGTGTAAACTTTCTGCTCGTCTGACTGCTCTTTTTTTTACTTTTTTTCATGATCTGAACGTTGCAAATCGTAGTCCTCGCGAGAGGTACTAACAGGAACAAACTTAGCCGACCATTAAAGAGGGAATTGAGATACATCGTTATTGCTCGAAAGGGAGACATATATTAACTTCATAGTACATACTATTTGCCTTCCTTTTACAAAATGACACTTTATTGCAGTTACATTAACAACTTATTCGGGGTATTTCCCCTTGAATCTATCTATCTATCTATATAAATAAAAATGAATTGTTGTTCGTTAGTCTGATTAAAACTCGAGAACGGCTGGGCCGATGAGCTGATTTTGGTTTTAAAATGTTTGTCGTAGTCCAGGGAAGGTCTAAACGGTGAGCAAATATGCCTCTAATAATTAGGCGGTACGAAGTTCGCCGGGTCAGCTAGTAATTAATAGATTCAGGCGTTACTTTACGGAGGTCCATAACAACAAACTGGAACAAATTACTTTGCTACTCCGCGAAACCAGTGCCGGGCTCGTGCAAAATAGCTGCGTCTGTGCGACACATATATGTACATGCAAAAACCCACCTTCCTCCGCTTCCACACGAAACAACATATATCACACAGACTCAACTACATACCACCACCACTAAACACTAAAACTACACGATCGACGCGCGTTTCGCCTCTATACGAGGCATCATCAAGATCGAACAGTACGACCGTCCGCTACTTGAACGAATGGCGTACAAACGCGATGGCGTGAGTACGCACAGACGCAGCTATTTTGCACGAGCCCGGCACTGGTTTCGCGGAGTAGCAAGGTAATTTGTTCCAGTTTGTTTATTTCCCCTTGGTTGCTGTCGCGCAACCCCAACCAGGGCTCCACAGAAAACCAGTGTTGCTGCACTCGTCTCGTGCAGCAACACGTGCTGAGTGGAGATCCCTTTATTGGTGTCAAATTGTGTCACCATCGATAAGTAGTTAGGTTATCATCATCATCATCATCATCTCAGCCACAAGAAGTCCACTGTTGGACATAGGCCTCCTCCATGGATTTCTAAGTTAGGTTATAAATAATTGTAATCGAAATTATTTATTTTTAAATTTTTTCTATTTTTATTTTTGTATTTTTTTTTACATTGAAATTAAATTTAAAATGCTATATAATTAAAGACAACGCAAAGAAAAATTAGGGTAATGTTAGCGGTAATGTGGCGGAAACTGGATGCAAGGCACAGAATGCTGATGTTGCAGGTGCGTATCCTGCCATTACCTTAATTTTTCTTTGTGTTGTATAGCATTTTAGGTTATAAATATTTTATGAGACTAAATAAAAATATTTTCTTTCTTTCTTTCAGTTCCGTCTTTAATGGTGAGTTATATGTGTCTTCGACTGTACAGGCGACTACGCTTGCTTAGCAGTGAAAATTGTATCAGAATCCGTTTATCCCTTGCGTGGTTTAGAAGGAGTAGGCGGCCGAAGAAATGAGGGCAGACTAACGGATAGTGACTTGGTTTTATACTTTTTTTTTTATACAACATAGGACAGCAAACAAGCAAGTGGGTCACCTGATGGTAAGTGATCACCACCGCCTATAGACACCTGCAACAACAAAGAGAGTGCAGATGCGTTGCCAACCCTGAGGGCTAAGATGGAATACCTCTCGTGCCAGTAATTACACCGGCTGTCTTGCTCTCCACGCCGGAACACAACAGTGCAAGCACTGTTGCTTTTCGGCAGGATTAGCGAGCAAGATGGTGGTAGCGATCCGGACGGACCAAAATGTTGTGATAGTAAAGGTAAAGATAAGACATGCGGCGAAGTTAATTGGATGTTTTCAGTCTCATAATCAGACAATGGCTGCTAAAGAGTTAAAACAAGTTCGGATGCAATCGCATCGCATTATTAGAGACTAGCAGACGCTCGCGACTTTGTTCGCGTGGAATTAGTAACCTATGCCCGTCAGGGATAGTGTAGCTTTCTATTAGTGAAAGAATTTTTGAAATCGATTCGGTAGATCCAGAGATTACCCCCTACTTACAAACAAACACAATTTACCTCTCTATTATATTACTATTTTTTTATTATATTAAGTTCGCCTTTGTATAGTCGACCAAGTAATTGCTTGTCCACTTTTAAACCTTATTCCTTTGGAATACGGTCGAAAAGTGGTCAAGCAATTTCTTGGTCGACTATCACTTTATCTCTTTTTGTCATTTATGTTTTTTTTGTACAATAAAGAATTTACATACATACTAGCGAAATCTGTTCAGTAGTTTTAGAGATTACCTCTTACATACAAACAAACAAACGAACAAAGTTTACCTCTTTATATAGTTGTATAGATATAATTAGTGTAGACAGTGTAGATGTAGATATAGTTTAGACTAGCTGACCCGGCGAACTTCGTACCGCCTAATTATTGGAGGCATATTTGCTCACCGTTTAGACCTACCCTGGACTACGACAAACATTTTAAAACCAAAATCAGCTCAATCGGCCCAGCCGTTCTCGAGTTTTAATCAGACTAACGAACAACAATTCATTTTTATTTATATAGATATATATATAGATAGATAGATATGTGCACGCAGCGGAGATACAATCATTCATTGACAAAGGCCCGTAAAGGCGGCTACAGACGGGCTGGTGTCACCGCGTCCGATCGCTTTGTGTCGTACCCGCGTCAGTGTGATCACGCCTTTACAGCCCACGCGTTCAGAAACAGTTGACAAGCGTGACAGGCCAATTGTAGAGACAGGTGTTGACTTTTTTCCCGACTACGGCAAAGCCAAAGGAAGGGTTATGTTTTTAGCAGTCTATGTATGTTTGTATTTACGAATGTTCCACTGTAGTGCCTAAACGATGGAGCCGATTTTGATGAATGAGGTGTCAATCGATTCCGTATTAAATAATAATAATAATAAAATTTATTTATTCAGACTTTCATCCATTTTGTTAGTAGAATTACATAAACACTTATTGAGTAATGTTAGTAAGATAATGAATTATTAACAAAAAAAAAAACTATAAATGACGACAAAAAGGAGGCACTGGAGAATGCAAGGAATGCCATTGTATTGCAGGCTACATTTTATGTTATCAAAATTAGTATGACGGATGTTAAATCCAAAAAAGTAAAGGTCAAAAAAATTATTTTTTGCTATCATGTCGCCATGTATATCATTCATAGAAATAGCATAGGAGTTTGAAATTGAAAGCGATATTTTAATACCTGATCTCTCTACTTTAAATCGTAATACAATGTGCTGAAAAGAGACGACTACATGCTCTAAACCTCTTCTTCAATTGACATCCTGTACACACATGAATCGTCAAAATGGTCTCCTTTGGTATACATTAAGGTAGTGTAGTCTATATTTCCTTAAAAAATTAAAGGTTTTACTACCTTAAGGCACACTAAAGGTAACCATTTTGACAGTTTCGGGTGTATATGCTTGACACGTCTGAGGCTACATTCATACTTTAGTTCTTTTTGACGACCTGTATGGCACAGTGGCACATGTGTCTGCCTACTGTGCAAGAGGTCCCGGGTTCAAATCCTGGTATGGGCAAATATTTGTGTGACGAATATGAATGTTTGTACCTGAGTCATGGATGTTATTTGTATTTAAGTATGTATTTATCTATATATGTATGTTTATCCGTTGTCTAGTACCCATAGTATAAGTTTTGCTTAGTTTGGGACTAGGTCAATTGGTGTAAATTGTCCCGAGATATTTATTTATTTATTTTACTTCACCCAAGGATTTTTTGCAAGCCTTCTTTTAGCTATTGTACAGTCAAGGAAATTGAAACACGTACCACCGTAGAACCTAGTCGAAGAGACATATACATGACATTTGTATGACATAGCCTGGCGTTTAACGCGTCGCGACATTGCGATAGAGTTCTAAGGTGGTACGTGAATATATTTCCCCTACTGTACTTTTTTTTTAATTCGTAGGTCGTCTGTAAGGTATTTATTTGCCTTCGTTGAATGAAAATAAATGATTTTTTTAATGAAAAACAAACTGGAACAACTTACCTTCCTACTTCGCGATATATTGATTCATACACAGATGCAGTGTCTTGCACATGTACGCCACTGGTTTCGATAAGATTCAAAGTTGAACCAATGGCTAAATAGTGAAAGCCCCTCTTCACCTGCTTCACCTCGTCGCAAAGTGGTGATGCTAGGCTTGTCACAATCCGAACAAGTAGGCATATCTATTGTCTTCTTTTATCAATGTTATTATCAAACCGCGATTGGAATATAATTGGAGAGTAACGTCAGCATACTGTCATTTCATAGACTTGTGTCAATATGTATGAAATGACAGTGAGCTGACGTTACTCTCTAATTGTATTCTAATCGCGGTTTGATAATAACATTGATACAAGAAGACAATAGATATGCCTACTTGTTCGGATTGTTACAAGCCTAGCGTCAACACTTTGCGACGGGGTGAAGCAGGTGAAGAGGGGCTTTCAATATTTAGCCATCGATTCAACTTTGAATCTTATCGTAAGTGAATAAAGTGCTTCTAAGTTTTCTAACTAGCAGCGACACACGGCGTCGGATAGCAGAACTAAAAATATGACGCCAATTTAAAACGTACAAAACGCAGAGCTGTTTACTTGACAATTGGCACATACAGTTTTATTCAGGCTATCCAACATAGTCTACCAAATAGACTATGGTCGGTGACTCTGCCACTGCGTTGTACACAGTTATATAGTTTTCTCATTTCGATGGATAATAATTATAAATGAAAAAGAGACCAATCCATCAAAAGGCTATCTAATTACCATAGATACTAGAAGCTATAGACATTAATGGCCTCTATACTCTATAAATCTATGCCAAGCCCAGTAGAGGTGACGTCTAATTAATTTACGACTGCTCCTTGTCTATGCTTTTATTAATTGAATGAAGTCAAGTGCGGCCAATTGGCCAATGCAATGCGGCGTTAAAACGAGACAGAAATCTTTTTTTATGAAGCAAGTGGGTCACGTGATGGTAAGTAATCCCCACCGCCTATAGACACCCGCAACACCAAGTAGATCGCAGATGCGTTGCCAACCCAGAGAGCTAAGATGGAATACCTCTTGTGCCAGTAATTGCACCGGCTGTCTTGCTCTACACGCCGGAACACAACAGTGCAAGCACTGCCCCATATTGGCTGGAATGGCGAGCTGGAAGGTGGTAGCGATCCGGACGGATCTTGCACAAAGTCTTACCACCCGTAAAGGTGCTTTATTTTAAGCAAAAAAGATTTTATTCAAAACACAAATATTGGAAAATTTCAAATGCGTTGCCAACCCAGAGGGCTAAGATGGAATACCTCTTGTGCCAGTAATGTCACCGGCTGTCTTGCTCTCCACGCCTTCGGCAGTGCAAGTGCAACACAACACAACAGCGCATAATGTCATCTGTTATCCCAACTTTTGATCTCGGATTTCATTTCTGAGCAAAAACCTCCTAAACACGGGCAAGGCTTGTGCAATCTCCTTGGTGTTTGCGGGTGTCTATGGGCAGTCGTGATCACTTACCATCAGGTGATCCACGTGCTCGTTTTCGTTCCTATGTTGTATAAAAAGCACGACTGTGGCCCTAACATGACTGGCCAAGTTTAGTTTATCTCTGTCTGCGTCCCTTCCTTATGACACTAGTTAGACAGAGACACAGGGAAGGGTTTAACTAAACCTGGCCTGTCATGTTAGGGCAGCTGGTGTAGTTAATCGAAGTTATTGACTATAGACTGAAATGCAACATGTAAAATGTACTTATATTGAGTTATTTTTACCTGACTGCCGCCAGAAGGGAGGCTATGGGTAGAAAGCCCTTAAGCCGAAGTATTACAATTTATAACGTTTTCGGGAGTCTCCTCGTGACCACGGCCGTTGAAACATGGCCGAAACGTCGAGGTAAATTATCTATATATTTTTACTAGCTTTTGCCCGCAACTTCGTCCGCGTAGACTTGTTTAATTGAAACATGCAAACTGCAATATTTCCTGGACAAATTAATGAGAATTAGTTGCTTTGCTGCTCATGACGTCACGGCGGCGTATAACTCACTTATCGCTATCCCGTGGGAATTATGCATTTTTACGGGATAAAAAGTATCCTATGTGTTAATCCAGGTTATAAACTATATGTGTGCCAAATTTCTTCCAAATCCATTCAGTTGTTTTTGCGTGATTGAGTAACAAACATCCAACATCCAAACACAAACTTTCACATTTATAATATTAGTAGGATCGCGTTTAAGTCCCGATAACATTATAAATATATTACAATTTACAATAATAAAATACGTAAATTCAATACAAACATACTTACATACCTACATAAACTGCTAAGAACATAATCCTTCCTTTTGGTCCTTCCGAAGTAAGGTGAAAAAGGAAGAGGACTGTACTAATATATTTCTTTACTGAATTAACATTGAGTAATAAAATAGAGAGTGGCTGTATACATATGAATGAAATTGCGAAAGTTCTAGTAAACAATTTAACATAATATGTATGAAATATGAGCGGTTGTAGGTTTATGGGTGGCCTTTCGAATACGACCGAAACTCCGAGACAATCTGAGCAACTGTTTTATGAGACCACATCCCGTTTACTTTATGAATATGTATTTATACTTTACTAATTTTTTTGATCATTTTTATGGCACTACAAAAATGGCTGCCACCTAGGGTTGCCAACCGTACTATATTATATAGTATTGTACTATATTTCGGCTCTCCGTACTATATACTGTTGAACTAATATATAGTACGCAAATATACTATATTTCGAGCACTTGTCACTAGAGATGTACCGACTAGTGGCCGACTAGTCGGTAAAGCCGACTATGTGGCGCGTGAACGTATGAGGCGCGTCGAACATTACATATTCCGCTCGAACATTAGCGAAAGCAATGATCGGCTTGGCCGACTAGTCGGCCAAACTCATTGTCGGCCCATCTCTACTTGTCACGTTTTTAAAATAGATAGAACAGATAAATATACAACAAACTTACACCATTGCCTTTTTTCATCTTTCCAAAAAAATACTATATTTTTTGAAGCGTACTATATATTTTTAAAGCTTATTCTCAAAAATACTATATTCAACCTAAAAAATGTTGGCAACCCTACTGCCACCCCACATTGGAAACATTAAGGAAGCGATAGGAATGGCAAGTGTTATCAGCTGATTAAATCCAAGAAACGTCTATGAATAACCTTGGAGCGTGATCGTATACATATAAGATGTAACATACTTAAATATGAGATATAGCGCCGTCTGTCGCCTCAGTTGGAAGTTATCGGGACGCGCAGAGCAATATCACAGAATAAATAATAGCAGTAACGTACAGAAACTTCTCTTTTACGACCGCGATTAAACGAAATCCAACTTTATTCACACGCGTAAAAAGTTCGTATTACTTCCTACACCATGCGCCAGGCGGAGCGAGACGAAAGGAACCCGCCTTCGCCTCGCTACACTCGCGGCGACACGCTAGGGTTGCGCGGCATTCGTTTTCAATTACACTGACACAGCGGGGGTGAGCAAGCGAGCGCGCGGCAAGCCGTCAGCCTACTGTGATTTGCCTACGCCACAGGCAAGGCGGTCGAGCGTACCTACAGTGCGGAGTGGAATCCCCCTGGCAAGATGATTTTGTGACGTTTGCATGACGCGTGCATCTAATTTTTAATTATGATTAAAAGTTACGTGTGTGAGACTTTAATTTGTGTCACCTTTCATTATGTTACAAGTGTTAATTAAAGTTATGAACACCAAGTTATAGAAATCATTTTCTTATGATGGCTGAGCGGAATGTGTGGCTGCGGTGACGCAACGCATCACTTTGCCCGAGACAGTAACTCGAATGTGCTGTTGTTGCGAGTGATTGTGTAAAGAGCGCATTTTTGGAATGTTATTGTTTATCCATCATAGAATTATAAGGGGTAAGTTCGCCTTGGCCCAGTAAGCCAAGAAAGTGATCGTCATTTTTGAACTTTTATGGACAAGCAATGCGAAAAGTGGCGGAGCACTTTCTATGCCAAATGTACCACTTTGTTTTCTGTATATTTTCACTAGCAATTCGTTCCAGTTTTGCACGGATAAAATTACATGCACATAAAAACCTTCCGTAAACAATCTCTAAATGATAGGGAAAACAGTATCAAAATCCATTGCGTGGCTTAGGACTAATCGGATCGAATTAGGACTAATGAGGCCAGATCGTAACGGATAGCAACTTTGTTTTATACAATGTAAAGACAATTTGTGCGGTGATAGGACCTTGTGCAAGGTCCGCCCGGATCGCTACCACCATCTTGCTCGCTAATCCTGCCGCTAAGCAGTGCTTGCACTGTTGTGTTCCGGCGTGGAGAGGAAGACAGCCGGTGTAATTACTGGCACAAGAGGTATTCCATCTTAGCCCTCTGGGTTGGCAACGCATCTGCACTCTCTTTGTTGTTGCAGGTGTCTATAGGCGGTGGTGATCACTTACCATTAGGTGACCCACTTGCTTGTTTTCCTTGCTATATTGTATAAAAAAAAAAGAAAGGAAAATAAAGATAAGGAGTTCATATGTATTATATACAAACTTTCCTGTCGTCCTGACATTATCATCATCTTTGCGTTATTCCCGTTCGTTCGTTCGGGGTCCGCTTTAACCTTGATCCCAGATAATACAGGTCAGGTTATTTGATTGCAGCGAATTGATCCATTCATTTAAGAGCTACGTTGCCACAGACAGGCATATAAACACTCATAGGTTTAAAGTTTCATCATAGAGACTAGCTAAAACCAATAAGTTAGTGGGAAATTGCGTACAATTTGACTACAAAATTCCGAAATTCAAATCAATGAGGATTGTCAAGAAGCCATGAATTTCTCGGGTGTATTATAAAATAAATTACTTAATATAATATCTTGCACATAAAATTAAAAGACGATCCTGACTTGCATTGGCAAACCCTGTCTCCAAATGAAAAGGTAAGACACATAAAAATATCATTGTAACGTGTTGTGCTCTGGTTTTTGAAAAATCATAAAAGTGTTTTCCGAACGGGCTTGGAACCGATGATAGGCAATTTTTTCGCACATTAATTAGTGATTCGTGTACGCCTAATCTGAATAAAGATATTTTACTTTGACTTTTGACTTTGGTTTGGCTTTAAACTCATAACAGCCCCTCTCTTTGCGATGGGGGTCAAAAAGGGACATAGTTAACCTTCGGTGCAATAGAAATGCATCTGTTATTGATTACTTGATTACCTGCGAGCCGTAGCTTAGTTAACGTTCCCACACATACGTAGTCATGACTGAATAAATAATATTATGATACAAACTAGTTTTTTTTTATATGGAAATTGGAGGCAAGTAGCTAAGCTACTTTACACCGGTATTCTGTGAGAGTATAGTACAGTTAGCAACCAGTATTGTTCATAATTTCATATAAAATATAGATAATAGTGTTTATGGTCTTTCGTAGCTGACGTACTAAGTACCCCGGTCGCGTCGGCCCATTCTTACTGCAATAAGCTTTATTATGGCTCTACTAATACTCATAGAAATAGTACAACATAGAAGGAGTTTTAAAATTGAAAGCGATATTTTATTATCTGATCTCTTTACTTTAAATGGCAACACAATGTGTCAAAAAGAGATGACTACATACTTTAAACTCCTCTTCAATTGACACCCTGTACACGACCAATAGACAAAATGGTCACCTTTGGCTATGGTAATGTATACATTAAGGTAGTATACTCTACGTTTTTCTTATTAATTTGCAGGTTTTACTCCCTTGACGCACACAAAGGTGACCATTTTGACAGCTTTGGCTATGTACACTTGACAAGTATTGACGCTATATCCATGCTTTAGTCCTTCATCCAAGCTAATACTACTATAGCTAGTCTGCAATGATTTTTTTTTTCTTTACACAGTCCAAAACAAAGTCGCTATCCGTCTCTGTCTGTCGTGATATCTTCAGCCGCTTACTCTTTCTAAAAAAAAAGCTCCTTCACAAAAGCAGAGTTTTGGCCGAAAGGTGTCACATTCCGGCGGTTCCGTGGCCGGTTAACTGACACCGCGAAACTGCTCACGTTACAGACTTCACGTGCTAGTAATTAAGTTATTAAGTAGATTTGTATAATAATTATTTATGTTAGTCTTTAAGGTATTTATCTCTGGGCCTATGCAGCCTGAAATAAATGAATTCTATTCTATTCTATTCTATTCTAAAAAACTTAACGGATTTTGAAACGGTCTTTACTATAGTTTAAAGCTTTATTTACTGAAGTTTTTTTATATAGATCCTACTTGTATGCGTCCGAAGTCAGGGCGGGCCAGTATAAGCTGTAAACACTTTACATGAAAAATAAGATTTATTATGCCGACCCAAAGCTTACAAATTCCAGTGTTGCCCTTTATTAAATATTAACTTGCTTCGAGAGCACAAAACGCGTTTGAAATATTTTAAGTCAAATTTGCTTTTACCTGAAACCTTTACATTTTGTAGGGGTTTATTTCAAAAACACTACAAAAAAGTAATGTCTTTTTTTGCAGTACGAACGGGTCGGCTGTACCGGGTAGTACTCTAAGACTACCGGCCTGAAGTGTAACTGGCAGCGTCGCTGAAACTGTTAATACGAGTTAAATTGCGTGTATTGTAACGAATCTAATTCGTCTCGAGCCCCTGTCAGATCCTTATTTGAAGCCGGGGCGAGACGCTAGTAACAAAATAAAATTATAACTGGCTAGATATTTAGTAAAAAATTATATGAGTAGTCTTTATAAGAACAAGAGAAGCCAAAACAAATTAAAACCCTTTGAATGTTTGTCTGTACATTTGTACGCGTATCGCCAAAAACTGCCGGAAAAATTCGATGCAGTTTGACAGTTTGACAGTTTCCTAGTGGTATTGCTAGAGGTTTAACACAAAATCTGGTGCATATTTCATCTTGATACCAAATGTCTAGATGCCGAATTAGACTTCGGTTACACGCTATTTCTGGCGTCAGTTCAGTTCATCATTCCGGTATAGTTTTGACTGATGCCAGAATGATGACAAACGGACACGCTTACATGATTGTTCAGACTGACACGACACGAGACAGGTTACACGATAATTTTCTCGTCATTCTGACCAGAATGATGGACTGAACTGACGACAGAATGAGCGTGTAACCGACGTCTTAGATGCCTACTTCAAAAATCCATGCGTACGAAGCCGCGGGTAAAGCTACTGTCCCAATAAAAGGTCTTAAGTAAACAATCCGAAATATCAAGCCGCATTCACGACCTTACTCTGTCTACAGAAATTAGATTTTACTGCCGTTTCTTGTACTGAAAATAAATGTTACGTCTCACGCCGACGCACGTAAATACCAACCCTATTGATCAGCGTCTTACAACACAAATTACAACGCTGTGTACTTACAGAATTACAAAGTTATGAATGCGGTTGAACGAGTCGCTGTTAAGAAGAGTTGGGAAGAAATTTGTATGAAAGTTTTTTAGTGTATGGTTTTTCCGACCGCATAATGTGAAATTGGTCGGTAAATATGAGTAAGTATTTATTTTGGGTTTATTGAATGTCAGTGGAATGTTTGATGTTTGAATGTAAACTGTCAGTCGGTTATGTACGGTCGGCGAAGCATTTGGGCTAGTTATTCGACTCTATTCCGTGTACGTTAAGGACCAACGGTAGTAGACCTTATTTGCCGGTTGTACCTAACATTACCTTGAGGTTGGAAAAGAATTCCATCTTGCTTCAGATGTTGGTCATTTGTACTTATACAAGTTTTCCCGTGGATGTATTAAAATATCCATTTCGTATGAAAGAGTGATATTAATAGATGTCATCTAACTAAATGGATTGAAAGTGTAAAATTGTTGTTGATCTCATTTTGAACAAATACGTAAATAAAGAGAATATTAAATATATATATATTGCATGGGTTATAAACGGCCGTTCATGCCGCATATTTAGACACTCGCAAAGGAATCTAAACCTATAGAGTAGTTCCTGTTGACCTAGACTCATAAAATTTGGTAAAGAAAAAAGTCCGAAAAACACTTTTTTGCTACAGCAAACTTATTGGCAGTTGGTAAACTGACCGCGATCTTTGTCGTTGTATGAGAATAACAGCTTTCCAACGGCAAAGTTAAGTTTGTCCATCAATCCAGTTTACCTTTTTCTTAGAGCAATGCCCGGTGCTTATTAAGTTTGTCCTGAAAACTCGGTAGGCTAGTCCAACTCGTGCTTGGCGAGTTTTTTTCTGTGTTTTCTGTTTGGGGGCAATAAAGAATATTTGTTGTTGTTGTAGTGACAGTGACTATATAATCACCAATGCAGTCATTTGTGACATATGACAGTTATATTTAAAACGTCAAACGGGACTTTAACGCGATAAAACCATTGTTAACTTACCTGGACGTTTCGACTATGCCGCAACGGCCGTGGTCACGATTCAATGGTTTTATCGCGTTAAAGTCCCGTTTGACGATGTATAAATAAGTGTGAATATAAAAGTTAAAAATAATTTATGTGGCGGCAAGTGGGACGAATTGGGTGAGGCGTCTGTTACTGTTTTAATACGTTTTACAAAGTATTGTGTGTCGTGAGCCTATGTTGGGTTAGCAAACGCATCCCCTGAGAATGGAATAACAAATTCAATTAATTAGTTGGTTTGAAATAATTTTTAAGCCTGTGTTTATGCCGCTTGTGGGTCGACCATTCATTATTAAATGAAAAATTATCCTCGTACGATGAATTTTACTGTAGTAATGTTGCTTCCATTTTTTTTTTTATGAAATAGGAAGGCAAACAAGCAAGTGGGTCACCTAATGGTAAGTGATCAACACCGCGTATAGACACCCGCAACACCAAAGAGATTGCAGATGCGTTGCCAACCCAGAGGGCTAAGATGGAATACCTCTTGTGCCTGTAATTACACCGGCTGTATATTTATAAGTGCAGTCTGAAATAAAATGATTCTACTCTATAAAAAAACACCGTTCTTAGTCACAATATGAATGGACTTTTCAAACAGATGGTTGAGTAATTAACTTGCAAATGGATTAGTGTTAATAATGAAAATACTGACGCATTTTCATTATTATCAAGGTTAGAAGTGTTATTACACATCGTTGATAACCGGTGACACGTATAATTAAGGATTACGTGACTCCATTAATTAATTACGAGTAAATTGGGGGTTAATTCTGTTAAATTAATGGCTACTCAGCTATGTGTCTCATTGGTTAGGCGTGAAAGTCAAATATTTGACTTCACTAAAGAAGTAAACAGTTGCTAGCCGATATCTGTACCATTACCATGAGTTTCTATCGAAAATTCATTTTACATTACGTTAAACCTTTGTTTTTAGAGGGTAATCTCTTTAACTGCTGAACCGATTTCATAAATTCTGTCACTCATAAAAAGCTACACTATTCCTGACGGATATAGGCTACTAATTTTACGCGAACGAAGTCGCGCGCGTCTGCTAGTCAATCATACTCTGATAAACAAACAATAACACAAAATTACCCTTACCGCTTTTAAAGTGTAAATGAGTCTTAAAGTCTTGTTGTCGGTCGATAGCTTTTAGTTGTTATAAAAAAACGCGCGAAACGTTAACCTTGTCAGAACTAATGTGAATTTGCATAATTAATGTCAAGTGTTAGTCTGTCCGTCACGTTTATTAGTTTGTGGAATATTTTGTATGTTCCATTTACATTAGTGTGCAAAATAATTGCTTCACCTTTATGCGAGAGCTAAAATATTTTACATAAATAATAAGGCCATATGAAATTACGTTTTTTTTATTAAACATAGGAAGACAAACGAGCAAGTGGGTCACTTGATGGTGAGTGATCACCACTGCCCATAGACACCCGCAACACCAAGGAGATTTCAAATGCGTTGCCAACCCATAGGGCTAAGATGGAATACCTCTTGCGCCAGTAATTGCACCGGCTGTCTTGCTCTCCACGCCGGAACACAACAGTGCAAGCACTGCTGCTTACCGGCAGGATTAGCGAGCCAGATGGTACGTAATACGATCATTTTGTGATGACGTATATTTTCTAACGAAAGGCGGAGGCAAACTGTTTTATTTGTTAGTTTTAGTCTTATTTTAGTGTTCACATTTTCAGTTTAGTTCTACATACATGCTATGTTTTTATATAATTTGTCATTTTAATCTACACTAATATAATAAAGAGAAGAAAAGAAAAGAAATGCCCGACATGTTTCGGACCAGTCCGTCATTCGGACCATTCGGAGCATTTCCCGACGCAAAAATTTAAGTTTGTTTGTATGTAGGGGGTAATCTCTGGAACTACTGAACCGATTTCAAAAATTCTTTCACAGATAGAAAGCTACACTATTCCTGACGGACATAGGCTACTTTAAAAATATTTTTTTTAAAAATGTAAATTGCAATGAACGTAACATCTTAATATAGCGATTGCGGAATTTATGGAGAACATTGCAAACGTACTGTGAACGCTGATTGGCTCCGGCATCTCAAAATAGTCTCGTCTGAGATTAACTGAGATCCTCGGCTAATTGATCCTCCACTCCGACGCAGCCATATTCTATCTCATCTCAAATAATTAATAGATTCAGGCGTTATTTTGCGGAGGTCCATATCAACAAACTGGAACAAATTACCTTGCTACTCCGCGAAACCAAGCGCGTGGTTTCGCGGAGTAGCAAGGTAATTTGTTCTAGTTTGCTAGCTCATCTCATCTACGGGGTCATCCGTTACGCTCATGCAAGAGGGGACTTAACCAAACGTGACAGCCCGTGGCAAAGAGTTAGGAAAAACGTGACGAAGAGGGGGATGGTCTTAAAACACTGAGTACTGACCTATAAGTAATATGGACTTCTAGTCAGTGTTTAAAAAATAGCGTATCAAAGTAGGATAAAAAGAAGACTAAATCGACAATCGCTCGCGCTGACAGTCTGTCGGACCGACGGCGCTGCTGTCAATATATATTTTATGCAGTTAAACGTAAAGTTGTAAATCCAATGACTATAAATGGTAAACTAATAATTTGCATTTGTAACATTGGCGTCAACCTGTGTTCTCATGTCGGGCGGTTTTTCTGCTGTCATTTAGTATGAAACTGTACATCCATGCATTATAATATCATTGTCTTGAAATGTTAAAAATAGTGTGCCGTAATTTATAGACGACCCCTACGGTTTAACTTTATAGCGTTTCAACCGCTCGTCTTTACCTTTACTTGATCATTGACCACTAGCCACCAGCCCGGCTTCGCACGGGAAAATTAAGGCTTTAATGTGTATAAAAATAATAATAATGTGTATGTGCATGTGTGTAATGTGTATGTGTGTGTGTGTGTGTGTGTGTGTGTGTTTTTATTACATTAACCTTACGAAAAATGTCTCAATGACAGAAAAAAAGTATCAAATTCCTTTGCCTGGTTTAGAAAGAGTAGGCGGCCGAAGATATGGGTACTGACGGGAACGGATAGCGAGTTTGCTTTATACTATGTGATGATATGACTTGTGTCACAAACAAAAACACAAATTGCTATGAATAAAAATGGACATCTTTCAAAGTTAAAGAAGTTCGTGATAAAATGATATTAGTAACAATGAAATGAACAACTTAACCTAATAAGAAATACAAAACTTAATTATATGTACAAATATCTCCCAAGTCTGTCCCCTGCGGTAAAGTGCCCATAAGGCTGGCTGCATTTTCACGTTGGATTGCAACGCCAATGCGTTGGCCAAGAAATGCACCAGCCCTATGGTCATGTGAGATTTCAATTAATTTTGTTTTTAGCTGGTCAAAAAGATGATTGCTATAAGTATGTCTATAATATTAATAAAGCGGATCACTCACGTATTTTTGCGTCGGGAAATGCCCGACATGTTTCGGACCAGTCCGTGGTCCTTAATCATGAGCCCCCGCGGCGGTGGCTGTCAGGGCTTCGGTACGCAGTCGTCGTCGCGCCACCGCCGCGGGGGCTCATGATTAAGGACCACGGACTGGTCCGAAACATGTCGGGCATTTCCCGACGCAAAAATACGTGAGTGATCCGCTTTATTAATATGTCTGAGTCTCACGGTAGTTTCATGTATGTCTATAATATTTGAAGAGTTTCTTCGATTTCTCCAGGATCTTACAATCCGATCCTATTCTGATGACAACGGGACCACCTGGAAAGTACATAGGCCTTTTAAGCAAAAAAATAATTTTCCAGCAGTTTTTGAGTAAACGAGAAGCCAAAATCCCGAGGAATTGAGAACCTCCTCCTTTTTTGAAGTCGGTTAACAAACAAGAATTAATACTGGAACTAACTAACACTGTACAGTAGGGGAAATATATTCACATACCACCTTAGAACTCTATCGCAATGACGCGACGCGTTAAACGCCAGGCTATGTCATACAAATGTCATGCGTATGCGTATGTCTCTTAGACTAGGTTCTACGGTGGTACGTGTTTCAATTTCCTTGACTGTATGTGCTTTACTCACTTTATTAAATTAGCTTTTATGTTTATTATTATCAACGCTCTTGAAAAGAGCTTGAAGGCTTTAAGTGTGATAAAAAAATCCGTCTGCAGTGAAATTTGAAGTTTCTGATAGCCGTTTGAAGGCAAATACGGCACAATGAATCATATTTGCAGAGATCGCTTTTGCGATACGGACTTAAGCAAAATGACATTCATGCATTGGCAGAGGTGAATGCGTGGGCTTGCCAGGTCCCTTGGTTTAATTGTCTAAGCCAGCGGTATTCAGAAGTAGTTATATCTAAGCTAGTTATATTATAGTGAGTTTATTAATATATAGCCCCTGTTCACCTTTTGCATGGTCGATATTTGTTCCGGTCACCTGGTTGGACATAGATATAGGCCTGTAGTTATACATCGTTGTTAAGTACGAACGCGTTCTCAAGATCGTATTTGACGATTCAGTCCTGTAGAAACGAAATGTCAAATGCAATCTTGAGTATGCTGCTATAAATAAATAAATATCTCGAGATAGTTCACAACAATGGGTACTAGACAACTGATATACGTACTTTTGGATAGAGATAAATACATACTTAAATACATATAACATCCAAGACTCAAGTACAAACATTTGTATTCATCATACAAACATTTGCACCTCCCGGGAATCGAACCCGGAACCACTAGCTTCATGGTCAGAGTTACTAAGCACTTTACGAATATAACTTCAGACCAGCGGGACGATTCTCCGCTCATGCGAGATTCATCTCTCTCGAAAACATCTGTCAAATCCTTTTGAAATCTTGTCTTTTTTTGTCGTATCTCGAATATGAGATGAATTTTACATGAGCCGAGAATAGGGGTCGAAGCTTTTGTTGCGGTGGTTGGTTTCTAACTTTTAAATTTAAAATTTTAACATTAGGTTCTTATTTGATCTCACACACTTATATGGGCACCTTACTCCTTCTAAATCATCACTGAAAAAAAGGGACAACCGAACTAGTTTGATTACTCGTAATTTTGGTTAATAGGAATCAAAGATCGTTTCAAAACAAAATCGTTGGCATCGTTGGCAAAAGTATTTGCTACTGCGGCCCTAATATGACAGCCCAGGTTTAGTTTAACCCCTCCCTGTGTCTCTGTCTAACTAGTGTCATAACAAAGGGACGCAGATAGAGATAAACTAAACTTGGCCAGTCATGTAAGGGCCACTGATAAAGATTTGATGAGTTATTTACTAATCAAAAGTTAGGTAAGGTGTAACAAATAGTTCGGTAATCATTTTTTTATGTAATAGGTAACAAAACTCTGGTTACGTGTAACAAAACTGTTTTTTTCAGTGCACGCAACGGATTTTGATACGGTTTTAACTTCATTTAACCTCGTAAGGCCCCAAGTCCTAAATATAGGACAGATGTCAAACTGACGTTGAACTCACTGTCTCAAACGATATGGTTCAAAATTCATAGAATGAAATTTGACGTGGACCTTACGAGGTTAAAGGTTTTTTAGAGGTTTTTAGGTACTACATTACATTCTAATAGTACTTGTGGGCCGTGGTAAGCTTGGGTCGGTCGCCATTTTAAATAAAGTTCTAAATAAGACTGTCTGTCAACTAGTCCGTATATGCACAACTACGTAGGTCTTATGTATCGACACGAAGTGACCCCTACCTAAGTAATATCGCGCTCTAACACGGGTCAGCCCCTCGGGGGATAGGGGATGAGCGAACCAAATGGAGGGGGCGTTTTTAAAAAAAGAACGTTTTTCTTTTTTATGGTTTCGTACCTCGAAAGGAAAAACAGAACCCTTATAAGATCACCTCGTTGTCCGTCGGTCTGTCTGTCTTTCTGTCTGTTTGTCAAGACCATTTTTCTCAAGAACGCAGGGAGGTATTGAGTTGAAATTAATATCAAATACGAGTACTCAAGTCTGCAGTCCCTTAGAGCCGTGAAAAAATCAAACTTCTATGTCAACGCAATCAAAAGATACGGCCGTTTTTGCTGCATATTTCATACAGTCAAAGAATTTAATTCCCTACCCATTTCGCTGAAATGTCGTCTGACATTCGCAATGCATTAAGGTCGATATGTCAAACTAACGTCTTGCTCTATAGCTCTTATGGTGACAGTTTGCTATATGCTATTTAACCTTAGGTGGGTTGGAAATTTAATACCTTGACTCAAAAACTCGCAAGACACTCAAAAACTCATGGAGTACTTCCCGTTGACCTAGAACTATGAAATTTGGCAAGAAGCAAGGTTTCACAGCACAAACAAAGCAATAAATCCGAAAACCGTAAATTTGTTGTTAATACGCACAAAAAACATTTTTTTTGGTCATACAAAGCAAAAATGCGATACTAGATGCAGTTGACGACGGCATCCTCGGTGCGCGAGTCCGACTCACGCTTGGCCGGTTTTTTAAAGCGTTAGTGGCCTTGTGGCTAGATGGTTGACTCGTGAACGTGAGGAGCCGAGTTCGATTTCCAGCTGTCGCCATGTACCAATGAATTTTTAAATCACCTATTTTTTTACTTAACTACAAACAGCAGCTAACTTAGCCGACCATTAAAGAGGGAACAGAGAAAGTGTCTATGGTCGAAAGGGATCAATATATCAACTTCATAGTCAACTCATACCATGTGCCTCCCTTAGGGATGGGTTATACTTGCTAAATCGCGTACCAGGGCTTAAAAGTACGTCCACCTTCTCATACCAGGTGCAGAAACCAGGTATCAAAATACTTTCAAAGTATTTTCTGTCCAACGCAACGAGTCGAATACTTGCTTCCTTGCAAGTTTAAACCTTGTTACTATACAGATAAGATTCAACATATATATCTCTAACACTATGGACTTAAAGTCCGAAATAAATGATTTGAATTTGAATTTGAATTTGAATATATTCCAATCAAGACTTAAAATACTTTAAAAGTATTTTATTTCACGTATAAGTACAATCTGAACCTTATGTGTATGAACATAAGATATAATTTTGTACTACTTTAAGTAGTACTTACTTTGAAGGGACAGTATACTTTAATGGAAAAATACTTTCAAGTCTTGCAAGTATATCGGGTCGGTACCTGGTTGGTATACTTGCGAGGAAATACCAGGTATCAAAACCTGGTAACGTAGATACGCACCATCTCTAGCCTCCCTTTCGGAAAATGACGCTTTCTCGCAGTTTCTTTCCTGTCTGTTTTGTCTGATTGTGCTGTATTACCAACGCTTGAACGCTGCAGAAAGGCATCCATTTATATCGCTTGTATTCGGCTTGGGCTGGCTACAGTGCGCAACCACTATGAAACATATACTACTCAAAATATTTGAGGGTGGTAGGCTTGTGCAAGGTTCATCCGGATCGCTACCACCATCTTACTCGCTAACCCTGCCGCTAAGCAGCAGTGCTTGCGCTGTTGTGTTCCGGCGTGGAGAGCAAGACAGCCGGTGCAATTATTGGCACAAGAGGTACTAAAATTTCCCTGTATGTGTGCCTTTTTGTTTATTTGTGTGAATCAATAAAGAGTATATGGTGTTGTTGTTGTTATTCCATCTTAGCCCTCTGGGTTGGCAACACACCTGCAATCTCTTTGGTGTTGCGGGTGTTCATAGGCGGTGGTGATCACTTCCCATCAGGTGGCTTGGTTGTTTGCCTTCCTATTTCATAATTATTATTTTTTTAAATTATTAAAATACTACTTGCAAAGCGTGCATAGTTAGAAACACATAGTTATTTTCATATTTAAATTTTACTGAGAATAGCCCAGTGGACCCTATTTTTTTGTTTCGAGTAGTTTATTAAGACGATGCCATATCCAAGGAGACTTCTTTCATAAGCGGTGGAAGTTGTCGAAAAAACCTATTTTGTCGTAATCCTGTGAATACAAGTTCTTCGGTAAATCCAGATCGGTATCTAAGCAACTTTCTCTCTCTAGGTTTGCCCTTTGGCGTCGTTTGCGTTGAATTATGTATTTTTTTCTTAGATAGGAATGTTTATGGTCAATAAACTGGAACAAATTACCTTGCTACTCCGCGAAACCAGTGCCGTGCTTGTTTAAGTTAACTGCGTCTGTACGACATTCGTTCAAGTAGCGAACGGTCGTACTGTTAGATCCCGATGATGCCTCGTACAGAGGCGAAACGCGCGTCGATCGTGTTGTTTAGTGTTTAGTGGTGGTGGTGTGTAGTTGAGTCTGTGTGATATATGTTGTTTCGTGTAGAAGCGGAGGAGGGTGGGTTTTTGCGTGATCATATATATTTCGCACAGACGCAGCTAACTTGCACGAGCACGGCACTGGTTTCGTGTAGTAGCAAGCTAATTTGTTCCAGTTTGTTGAAATGGACCTCCGCAAAGTAACGCCTGAATCTATTAATTATTGATAGTCAATCATTATTGGTAAAAAACATAGGAAAAGCCCCTTTTGCATGTAGTAGTGCTCAAACGGTTGTGTTTGGGCGTGGAGAGCAAGACAGCCGGCGCAATTACTGGCACAAGAGGTATTCCATCTTAGCCCTCTGGGCGGCAACGCATCTGCAGTGTCCTTGGTGTTTGCGGGTGTTTATCATTAACCGTCAGATGACTAACTTGCTGGTACACCTTATTTTATATATAACCAGCGGACGCCCGCGACTTTATTCGCGTGGAATTAGTAGCCTATGTCCATCAGGGATAGTGTAGCTTTCTATCTGTAAAAGAATTTTTGAAATCGGTTCGGTTCCAGAGATTACCCCTTACGTAGAAACAAAGTTTACCTCTTTATTATATTAGTGTAGAAAAGGACTCCGCCTAGAACGTCAATTGTATGGAAACGTCAACATCTCCGCTACGCCTCGCCTTAGTAGAAAGGCAGTATATAGACATCCCAATTTTCGGCTTAGGCTCGTAAAACAAACTTTGCCGAAATGTGCACTTTTTCAAACAGTGCACTTTTCCAAAACGCACGCTTTCCCGAAATGTGCACTTTTGCAAACAGTAACTTTTAACTTTTTTGCACTATTTCATAGAAACCCTTAGTGCTATAAACAGGGACACAGGGAAGTGCACTTTTAGAGACAGTGTACCTTCCGAGAAAATGACCCTTCTAAAGAAGTGCACCTTTAGAGAAAGTGCACATTCTGGAAAAGTGCACCTATTGATAAAGTGTACATATCGGGAAGTGCACTTTTAGAGACAGTGTACCTTCCGAGAAAATGATCCTTCTAAAGAAGTGCACCTTTAGAGAAAGTGCACATTTCGGGAAAGTGTGTTTTACGAGCCTAACCCCAATTATCTTATTGGGGTATAACTTCTTTGTTATTTCCGTGCGGTTCGAACCCCACACAAAGCCATCGTTAAGTACAAACTGCAATGTTGTCATGTTTGTTTGTAACCTTGACAGTTCGCGGTTTACTGTAACGGCCCATCTGTTGCATTGTTTCCATATAAACGGGCGGTTTGTTCGATAACGTCTTGTTTAGTTTGACCTACTTTGGTTTAAAATAACTATGACCTAGCGCACGGAGCAGTTGACTTAACTTGCAAAATTTGCTTAAGTAAACCTTTTTTTTTACATCAATTTTTTATAGAAAATTTGTTTGGAAGTTCAACAATAAGAATAAATCGCCTAAACTAATTTATTTAATCCTTTTGTCTATAGAAAAACCGTGTCACAGCTTACAAAAATTCGTGACCAAATGACATAATATGGCATAATAAAATAGATATGAAACTCAAAATCTTAGTTGTATAGACTTAAATTCACGGTTTAGAGTAATACTCTGTATAATAAGTTTTAAATTAAAAAAATATATTTGTACGTAGTACACAACACACATGTCCTAAATCTATTAAAATTAAAATGTAAACCATTACAATGTCACAACACACGAAAGACATAAAAAATGGCAAATAATAAAAACATTAAAAATGAAATAGGTTTGTGAAAGTGACAATCCCTAGTGGTATTCTAGCTCAGCTGACATACAAAACTGTCAATTATTATTCAGCTAGGCTGGGCATCGCGTGCGTACCGCAGTTTTGCCCAGCCCGGGCTAAAATTGGATTTATTCTGGCTGACTACGTGGCAATAGGTCCTAATTTACTTTGGCTGCTTGAGAGCCTTTTTATTACCGGTATTAAGGTTGGGGACTCATGACCGTTATAGTAGTTTAGAATTTAAACTAGTGGGTCTTATTCAAATTTTAGTTTTTTTTAATATGGGTTTCCATCTCTAGCTTTTTTTTATACAACATAGGAAGGCAATCAAGCAAGTGGGTCACCTGATGGTAAGTGATCACCACCGCCTATAGACACCTGCAACAACAAAGAGAGTGTAGATGCGTTGCCAACCCAGAGGGCTAAGATGGAATACCTCTTGTGTCAGTAATTACACCGTCTGTCTTCCTCTCCACGCCGGAACACAACAGTGCAAGCACTGCTGCTTAGCGGCAGGATTAGCGAGCAAGATGGTGGTAGCTATCCGGACGGACCTAGCACAAGGTCCTACCACTCGCTGCTACCATTGTACAGTGGGTAGGTTTTGACGGTTCGAGGGAGGTTTCGGGTAGGTTAGGTACCTATTTTTTTTCTTTCTTATATAGTCCTACGGCGTCGCTGTTTCTTCTTTAGGGACTTATAACACTGGCGATTTGAGAGCGAGTTCAGGTGAGGTGAAAGCAGAGCGGGCTCGCCGCGAGTCAACTGTATAAAACATTCCACTCTTTATAATTCCTTTATATATGCAAGTCACATTCATAGATTAAGTTCATTAGCACCCCTTATCACCCTTTTGAGCGGCCATTTTGTGCAAATCGACTGCTTACTTTCAGATCCTCCTATCTTATCATATCTGTTGTTGGAAATACTATTGTGACCTATGGATACATGGTTTAATTTTGAACTTTTAATTTAAGAGTGAAACGAGGTTGGGAGAGTTTTAAATCGAAATGGGAATATTTAAGAGAGGAAACGGGGGACTGCACGTAGACGCTATACATATATAGTTGGACATAAAATGTTGTAGGTATATTTCAAGGGGTGAGTCTGTTACTGAATAAAGAGATTATGTCATTGCTAGTCTAGTAGTATTGTTGCTTCGCAGTACACTGCTGACTTATGTCACCTGACATATGTCATTAATTTACAGATTCAGTCGATAGGTACTTTGTAGAGGTCCATATCAACAAACTGGTGCAAAGTACCTTGCTACTCCGCAAAACCAGTGGTAAATAGCTGCGTCATCTGTGTAACATATACATTTTTCATGCAAAAACCTGCCTTCCTTCGCTTCACTGGTTTCGCGGAGTAGCAAGGTAATTTCTTTCAGTTGGTTAATATATGTCAGATCGATAAAACAGAGGCCTGGACTCTTATTTATAAAAGTAACATAATGATATTCTCCCTTGTTGCAGATAAACGAACAATGTTATAGCCAGCCATTGCACGGCAGTGTACGCGTTACGCTAGTTCGGCATTAGTGTGCGTCAGTGCAAACAAAATGGGCTGCAACACAAGCGCAGACGCGAAGGCTGCCAAAGAAGATGCGCAGGAGAACCACACCGACGCCAATGCTGCCAAAGGTAGGAAATACAATACAATACCATACCATACAGGACAATGTCACAGACTACAATACAATGATTTTAATAACACACCTAACAGAATGTGTGTATGTATTTGCGTATGTGAAATGTTTATTGTACAAAAAAACATAAATTACAAAAAGAGATAACGTGATGTACAAAAGTGAACTTATCTCCTTAAGGGATCTCTTCCAGTTAACCTTTGAGTGGATGGAAAATTAATAGATAAAAAAAGTTCGTTTTCAAAATTCAACTAAAAATAACTTAGACGTCCGCTTAACTCATTTTTACTTACCATTATAATATTTTATTTTAGGGTTCTGTAGTGACGCCTTGTAGGGTCCCCTTTCTAGTTTCGCTATGTCCGTCCGTCGGTCAGTCTCTCAGTAAATTATTAAGTTCCAAATGGAAAATATTAGTCCGTACCATACTCTTACGTAACACCGGTATGAAATAGTAGCTTACTAATGGATTTCGTACAGTGAGTGAGAGATCCGGAGAGCCATCCGTTCTGCGAGCAATGTGCCCCGCCCACGGCCACTTAAGTCTAGAAATTCTTAAGGCTATGTCAGTTTCTTCTGCGGATCTCTTCACTTAGCATAGAGCAGAGCATAGCCTTCTCCATTGCCCTTTGAGTGACCTGGAGTTTTCTTATGAGGCCCTTTTTTAGCGACCACGTCTCATTACCGGCAGACGCAGCGTGGGTAGACCCGCCACAAGCTGGACCGATGACCTGGTAATCGTTGCGGGAACCCGCTGGATGCAAGCAAAAGACCGGTCGTTGTGGCGATCCTTGGGGGAGGCCTATGCCCAGCAGTGGACGTCTTTCGGCTGAAATGATGATGATGATGATGATGAATAATCTTTTCTTTCAACCGATTGGAGCTCAGCTCAGTGTTTCTAGTGCTAACAATAAGTCTCTCAAAAACCCAGAATAAGTTCACCATCTCCAAATTATTAACTTAATTTTACGAACGAAAGATTAAAACATTAAGTTTAGACTATTCAACACAACACAATACACACATATTGCGGGCAGAGTACAGACATCACAAACACTTTGAATTTAATAATTTCCTATAAAACGTCAAAAATTAGATTCGTTACCATACACGCGATTTAAACCGTAATAATATACATATAATTGTTTTATTTCAACATTGAATTTACTTAAGCATGTTTTATGCTAATCTTCGAGGTAAAACTCTAAGCTTCGAGACATGAAAATCTGAACTCTGAACTCTGAACAACTTCGCAAAATTAATTTGTTTTCGCGCTAAGGCCATGCAGGAATGCTGACAATTGAAATAGAGAAAAACATTCACAGAGAGCAAACACCGCAACCCCATAAAAGAAATTCGTTTTATGTTCAACATTAGTGCATCAGCGAAATTCTTATGGGCGCAATAAAACATCAACACTCATAAAACTTATTGATCTACGAGTACATTATTTGCGATACGCAAAAATATTTCTTGCATTTTTATTTTTGGTAACAACGCCATCTGTGGATATTTTGTCAAACTAGTTGGAAGCGAAGTTTACTTTCGTGGTGGCGTTTCAACGT
Organism: Ditula angustiorana; assembly: GCA_963691745.1. Classification (NCBI taxonomy): domain Eukaryota; kingdom Metazoa; phylum Arthropoda; class Insecta; order Lepidoptera; family Tortricidae; genus Ditula; species Ditula angustiorana. The sequence goes on along the minus strand of OY829496.1, from coordinate 5,907,257 downwards.
TTGAGAATTAAGCGTTTCAAAATTCTTAGCAATTTGCTTTTCATTAGCAATGCCATCTGTGGATATTTTGCCAAACTAGATGGTAGTGACATAAACAACTTCCGTGTTGAAGTATTAACGTTTTTACTAAGAACGACGCTGGGTTAGTGGTTTTGCGTAATGCCGCTAGATGGCGTGTTGCTTAAAAGAAACAGGAAAAGCGGAAAAGCGTGTAAAGATTTTCTTCTCGACATAATAATTATGTATTTTGGCGGATCTTGTTTGTTTGAGAACATTCTAAGTAATGTAGACAATATTAGGATGGGAATGAAATATTATTGTTACAAGAGTTTTTGTCACTTTGTAAGTTGAAGTGAAACCTTGAAAATGAATTTTGACTCACTTGTAATAGTTAGATTACCTTGTAGATACTAGATTGTCTTGTAGATTACCTTGACTTAGATTGACTTGTAGTTTGGCGTGTGTTTGTAGTTTTGATCAAAATAAAATATACAAAATAACGTTTTAATATAAAGTAACGTCGACAAAAGAGTTTACAAGTATTAAACATTATTTATACTTAATTAATAGTAACGGGTTAATGTATGCGTACATATGTACAGGTCGTATAAAAGTAAATAATTACCTTTCACTAAGGTTTTTTAATTCAGTATCTAATGAAAGTCTTATGATAAATTACCAATTTAATGGTTTCAGCCATAAATCATGGATCCATACGAAAGGTTATTTTAACCGTTCACTAATGATCTTTGAAGATTAATGTTCGATCTATTTTAGGCTTGTTTTGGTGAAATCGCAAAGCCGCTTTATTCCCTTGTAAAAAATAGGGTTACTGTTAATTTGAAGGTGTTATGTTATCTATCTTCTATCTACGAGTATAATATGTCTGTCTGTGGCAATGAAAAAGCCAACCCGAAGTTCGCTTTGATTTCGTTTCTTTAAACCCAGGGATGTCATAATATGTTTAAAGCTTCTGTCTGTCTGTCCGTCTGTCTGCACATTGCTTCGATAGCCCTAGATCCGATTGTACGTGAAAAAAGTGGTTCTTTTGGTGTTTTTGGTTTCGAAACCCTTAATTTGATAATGTATAGAATTGAAACTTCCACTGTCTAACGAAAACGAATTAAATTCTTGAGGGTGGTAGGACCTTGTGTAAGGTCCGTCCGGATCGCTACTACCATCTTGGTCGGTAATTCTGCCGCTAAGCAGCAGTGCTTGCACTGTTGTGTTCCGGCGTGGAGAGCAAGACAGCCGGCGCAATTACTGGCATAAGAGGTATTCCATCTTAAATAGCCCTCTGGGTTGGCAACGTATCTGCAGTCACTTACCATCACGTGACCCACTTGCTTGTTTGCCTTCCTATTTAAAAAATAAAATAAAATTAGATAGCTAATTTTTCTCCACCTTTTTTATAGGTAATTTAAATATAAACTACTGAAGGCAGGGATCGCAAACAGTTTGTCTCCTTTAACTAAATATTGAAGCGGGCATCGATCTTTCGGGGCAGGTGTTGTCAACCATTTATTATTTACCGGAAAGGGTTTCCTTTCGAAAGGTTTTTACGATTTCTAACAACGTTTGGGGGGATTGAACGGGCACACGACAATCGAGTCGGATATTTTTAGAGAAAATGGTTTCCGAGAGGAATTTAATTAGGGTACGTTATTGTGTTTTTTTGGGTATTTGGGTGAGTCGACTTTTATGCAGAAATTTTTTTCGTTAGCATAGAAACTGAAGTAAAAATGTCGTTTTTTTGTGAACTTTAAAGGTGTGTAATTTAAAAGCAAAAAGTATATTTTTTAACGTTTTAAAATGTTTGGTACAATGTATTTTTAAGCAAAAGACTCTAATTTTTCACATGTTTATGTTTGCGGCTTTTTCTTTACATAATTGGTTAGAATTTTAGCCATTCCAGTTATTTTCACTAACCTCGAATGATATGTTTTTAAATACTTAAAACGGTTTGAAATTCATACAATTACGTTTTCCTTAGCTAACAGGGTTAGACTTGTGATCGTGAGGTACCAAGTTCGACCCCCAGCGGTCGCCATTAACCAATAAGTTTTTTTATTACCGAACCTCTGTAGTATCCTCAGCTCTTACGGTAAAAGAAAACATCGTAAGAAAACCTGTACATGAAAATAATTGTGTAATTATGATCCTAACGGTCTGATTTCTCTTTGTCATGGAGGTCAGACGACAGTCCATACAATAACCTGTTATTAAATAAGTAATAGATTCAGGCGTTACTTTGCGGAGGTCCATTTCAACAAACTGGAACAAATTACCTTGCTACTCCGCGAAACTAGTGCCGTGCTCGTGCAAGTTAGCTGCGTCTGTGCGACATATATATGTTCATGCGAAAACCCATCTTCCTTCGCTTCCACATGAAACAACATCTATCACACAGACTCAACTTAGTGTTAGGCTGGTTTAGTGTTTAGTGGTAGTGGTGTGTGGTTGAGTCTGTGTGATATATGTTGTTTCGTGTGGGAGTGGAGGAGGGTGGGTTTTTGCATGAACATATATATATGTCACACAGACGCAGCTAACTTGCACGAGCACGGCACTGGTTTCGCGAAGTAACAACGTAATTTGTTCCAGTTTGTTAATAACCTGTTCTGCCAAATTTGGGATCATTATCAGAGAGTACCCCGAATTAAAAAACGGATAAAAGCGCTAGCAGACATGTTGACGTTTTTCTTAGCTACCGCAGAAACCTTACGAAATCTAGATTTCTTCACTAAAAAGCAATTTAAAATGCTATGTAATGACAACACAAAGAAAAATTAGGGTAATGGCAGGACTTGAACCATTCCGTGCCTTGCATTTGCCAGTTTCGCCACATCACCGCTGCCATACCCTGCGAATTTTCCAATGTGCTACATCTTACGGCCATTACATTACCTGCAGTTAGTTAGTTTTGATTGCATATCTGTATTTCAGCCGGATTGGATCCGATCCGTGCGGGCTTAATCGCACAATACTTCCAGTCAACCAAGGTTCTAAGTTTTATCTTTAGACTAGTCAAAATTGAACCCTAAGTGTATGTAAACAAGGTGCGAATTGGAATGTACTAAGAGTCGAACTTAGGACCTGATAAGAGTTTGCGAGATGACAATCAGGCCGTAACCCGTTTGTATGTTTGATTATCAATGTATGCTAAACTAGTTACTTACGTAATTACAATTACATGTTGCAATTGAAACAGTTCCAAAATATCACTACTTTTTTCTCTGGGATTTTGTACTTCAAAAGGTAAAAAGGAACTCTTATAGACCTCGATATACCTCCACGCGTTCCTGAGTAAAAGAGTCTTGACAGACAGACAGACGGACAACGAAATGATTCTATACGGGTACCTTTTTTCGTTTGAGGTACGGAACCCTAAAAATGGAAACAATAATCCTTCTATTCCATTCCGGAAGCAAAAACTACTAAATTGTATAATTTGTTCCAAATTAATTTATTTCCAGACGGTGCACCTAGCACGAATCTTCTCGACACGCAGTAAGAGGAGTCTAAACCCAGCGCGCTCCATACAAACGGTGATAACGTTTTCCATCCTCTAAACCTTAACCTATAGCCATGAGTTTTGAATGTTGTCATTATGCCCTAGGACTAGGTTTTTATGTTTTGATTTTTTAAATATTCCTAATAGTTTTAAAAAGTATTGACGCTTTTTTTTGTATGAAACTCCTAAAATGCAAATATTGTCTAAACTATGTAGAATATTTAAAAAATCAAAACATACAAACCTAGTTCTAAGGCATAATGACAACATACCACAAAATCATAGCTATAGGTTAAGCTTTAGAGGGTGGAAAACGTTATCGCCGTTTGTATTGGGAGCTCGTTTTGGGGCTGGGTTCACACTCCTCTTAAATCGCTACGTAACTCATGCAGTGCATCTCTTTCTAACTAGCCCAGTGGGAGAGAGACGCACTGAGTTACGTAGCGAGTTAACGCGTATCGAGAAGATTCGTGCTAGGTCACGGATAGCGATTTGCTTTATCTACACTTCCACACTGTCTCCACTAATATAATAAAGAGGTAAATTTTGTTTGTTTGTATGTAGGGGGTAATCTCTGGAACTACTGAAACGCTTTCAATAATTCTTTCACGGATAGTAAGCTACACTATCCCTGTGCATCTAGCACGAATCTTCTCGATACGCGTTTACTCGCTACGTAACTCAGTGCGTCTCTTTCTAACCAGCCCCGTAAGGAAGAGACGCACTGAGTTACGTAGCGAGTTAACGCCTATCGAGAAGATTCGTGCTAGATGCACTGATGGACATAGGCTACTAATTCCATGCGAACGAAGCGGGCGTTCGCTAGTAGTATGGAAAGATGTAAACAAATCTAGGAATTCAACTTTTTTGATTCTTTCCTTGATACCCGGTTGGGATGAAATGTAAGCAAACGTATGAAGACTGGATGACAATGCATTATGTATACTAATATACAATCAACAGAAAGATCGCACCAAAAAATATTTTTATCTAAAAATGTATCATCATATTTTTTCCCCAGTGGAAATACTTCTTCGTGACACAATGTTATTTCAAGTTGTATTCTTAGTGATAATTAATGGGTTTTCGAGCTTCACCGCTATTTCCAGCGGGAACGCGCCACCGCTGAAAGTACCAATAAGCTTCGTTAAACGCTTAAACGGCATAAGCTATAGGCGGCAGCGTTATTCTTGGTGGTCAATTTCTAAGCGCAAGCTCGACTACGAGCTCTGTCTTGCTCGCTCTTGCTAGCGCCTTCAAATTGTGTGAGCGCGAGGGTGCTCCTTGCATCGTTAATTTTTCTTAAATACTTTTCTTAGAATTCAGCCAGTTACAATTTTATTATTCTGTATAGATTTAGACCAATCATTCCCAACATTTTCTCGATCAAGGACGACTTTGATTATTCTATGGTCAGCAGGACTATAAAGATGAAGAATTAACTAAGTTATTAACTGATTAACACGATTAGTTAATCAGTTAATAAGCTCTTATCAAAACTTTATTCGTAACTATTCGTAAGACTTTATAACATGATTATGCAGTGCTTTTCTAATATAAAAGGTTTCTTTTTCACAGAAAAATATTTTCTTTGCGTCAATGTGATTTTTGAGCTGCACCCGGATTTGATTTTTGAGCAATCCTGGGGCTAATATTATTGCTTAAGGCTACACGCATACATAGTCACAAGCTTTTAATCGATTCCTGAGGCTGGTCTTAATATCTAACAAAGCAAAATTTCGACCAAAATTGGTCAGTCGGATCTCTTGCCACAAATGAATTTTAAATTCACGTCATGGCGGGACTCCAACTGCTCGGTCCCAATTAATCTTTACATACTATAAAATAAAGTCGCTATCAGTTTCTGTCTGTCCTGATATCTTCGGTCGTTTACTCCTTCCAAACCACGCAACGGATTTTGATACTGTTTTCACTGTCATTTAGATATTGTTCCATGGTAGGTTTTTAACATCATTACGTACTAATTGTACCCGTGAAAAGCCGGAAAGGGTCGCTAGTCAATAATAATAATAATTATTATTAGGGGATAGACCTCCACAGTTGCGCCCATCTCATCTTCCTCTATATTATATGGAAGCAAAGGCCTCTTCATGTTGGCTTCGGCCCCATGAACGCCTTTCAAATGACCGGGTTCCCATAGGCCCGTGATCGGAAACCGTACCAACAATAGAAATAGATGATTTATTATCAGACTACAAAGACATACATAAATACCTTACAGACTAACATACATAATGATATAAAACACAAAAAACTAAATTATTTCGGTGACGATTCTAATTTTTGACTACAGTGAATAATGTAATGAAAATCCTTGATTCAGTTCCTCGAGCGATATATGTAGATTTAATCCTGCCGCTAAGCAGCTGTGCTTGCACTGTTGTGTTCCGGCGTGAAGAGCTAGACAGCCGGTGTAATTACTGGCACAAGAGGTATTCCATCATAGCCCTCTGGGTTGGCAACGCATCTGCACTCTCTTTGTTGTTGCAGGTGTCTATAGGCGGTGGTGATCACTTACCATCAGGTGACCCACTTGCTTGTTTGCCTTCCTATTTAAAAAAAAGTCGCTAAACTCTTTTCTCTTGCACCATCTACAAACATCGATGCATTACCCGCTCTCCTATTTCACTATTACAGTTCCATTATGGAAGTCCTGGGTAGGAATAACGTTTGTTATAATTATAATGGTCCGACCCCAACCCATATGGGAACAGTAACCAAATGGTTTGCGGTGTGACCAATCATTTCACAAAAAACGTTTTACAAACTGATTAATTTCACAAATGGACCATTTGGAAAAATGCATTCCTTTCTGAAACTAAAAACTATTCAGGATTTACTTCAGGACGATTGTGTAGAATCCTAAAGGTTAGATTAGGTTTGTGTTATAAAAATCCTGAAACATTTAGGTACAGTTTCGAAAATAAAAAAAATTGCCAAATGATGATTTTGTGAAATGATAAACCAGATTGCGAGTGGTAGGTGCGTCTGGGTTGCTGGTATCATTTTCACGCTGATCCAGCTGCTAAGCAGTAGTGCTTGCACTGTTGTGTTGCACCGTAGAGAAATTAGTGGCACAAGAGGTATTCCATCTTAGCCCTTTGGGTTGGCAACGTATCTGCAGTCACCTTGATGTTGAGTGTGTCTATGGGCGATGGTAATCACTGATCACTTACCATTAGGCTGCCTACTAACTCCTTTGCCTTGTTATTTTATAAAAAGGAAAAAGAGCACAAACAGAAGATATACAATACTTACAGCTTCACAGTGACTAACCACTATGAAATTAGAAAGAAAGAAAGAAAGAAAAATAGTATTTTATGCAACTGTAGCATAATGAGGGGTCTTAAAAGACGAGTGTGGTTTTATGAAGCGTCAGCGAGTTTCATAATAGGATCACACGAGAGTTTTAAGACCTAATTATGTACAGTTGCATACATTACTTTATCTACACACATATCATAAGTACTCTATGATGGGTTCAGAAGCCATAGGGCAATGACCTGCATTGCTACTATCTACTAGTTCTAGGTACCTATTAAATATCTATAGACTGTACACATTAAAATAATGTAATAAAAAATGAATATGAACAAATATAGAAACAAATTAGAAAAAATCTCATAATAATATTGGTTGTTATAATGCTGGTACGGTTTCTGAACGCATTATAGAGCATTTATGATATATGTGTAGATAAACATTTATTCAAACTGTTCAACATAAAACATACAAATATACACAACACGGGCAGAGTACAAAAACAAAACATTACGTTGAACAGAATTGGAAAGGGCCTGAAAGCATACTGCCTCGGTAAACCGAGACGCTGATTTTCAGTTTCAGTTTCCTTGGAATTCCTAAGATTAAACTAAAAACTAATGACCAATCACGACACGAACTAGTCTGCACCAGGTTTGTACGTTCAATCCTACATACATAAATATACATGATTAAATTGCATATTTATAATCCCATATTTTAGGTACAATTCTGAAATATTCCCTAATCTCATTCACATTCATCAAGTAAAGAAAATAACTTTCTAAGTATTGTCATTGAAAATAACATAAGAAGCGCACATTTATTTTTGGTACAAAAATATTTCCATGGACACTGTAGTGTCCATTCAGAATACAGACCCACGAAGCGAACAGAAGTGTCCTTGCTGACTCACTGAGGTGTTAAAAAAAAATACCTCCCTTTCACTCCAGACCCCCCCCCCCCCCTAAACCTGTCCAGAATAACAAACATAAAAACAGGAATACCCTTGAGAGTTTCGCGTTTCGTGTTAAATTTATTTTTAGATGAAATCTGTTATTTCTTTTACCTTGTCTTTTTTTGGGAATAAGAAGTTTTTGCAGGTACTTTTAACGAATTAGGGCATAAGTTTAAACATCAAGGAGACTGCAGATGCGTTGCCTACCAAGAGGGCTAAGATGGAATACCTCTTGTGCCAGTAATTGCACCGGCTGTCTTGCTCTCCACGCCGGAATACAACAGTGCAAGCACTGTTGCTTAACGGCATGATTAGCAAGTAAGATAGAGGTCCGGATGGATCTTGCACAAGGTCCTATCACTCGCAAGCTTTGAACGGTCAGTCAACGTGCAGTCATTTTCATAGTTAATGTCTTTTATTTCTTTAATGAAAAAGAGAGGCAAAGGAACCGGTGGGTTATCTGATGGGAAGTGAACACCGCTGTCCGTAGGGATCATCGACTTCAAGTGAGCCACTGATCCGTTGCGTGGTTTAGAAGGAGAAGACGGCCGATCATACGCTATAAAGATTTACTTTAAACTTTGTAAAGAAAATAAATAAATAAAGATTTAATTAAGCTGCCAGTAATATTTTTCGTATACAAATGCACCGACAGCATGCATCACGTAGCGATGCTACGAATTTCGTAGATGCTCTACGAATTTCGTAGACGCTTTGACTAGTTGTTGTCGTAGTTGGTTGTTTTGAAGAGAGAGAGGGCAGAGTGATAGAGCAGTCTGTACGTCTTCTTTAACGGAAAAGGGAAGAATCGAGCAAGCGCGTTACTTGATGGTAAGTGATCACCGCCACTTATTCAAATCAGCATAATTTTAAATTTTCCGAACCGCTTGTAAAACACTTGTAAAGTATATTTTTATTTTTTATTTTTAGTTGCATGTTATTATTTTTGAACTAAACAAATGAATCTGTGACTTCGTATGGGATGTTAAAATAAATTTTGTATTGTGTAATATTTTCGGATACTGAAAACTTTTGTCTAACATACATAAAGTCACGCCTGTTTTCCGGAGGGGCAGGCAGACCATGATATCAAAAAAGGTACTCGTAGATAGGTTACAGGCGCTCCGGTAGTGAGCTCCAAATTGAAGTTAAATAGCACCAGTGTCCTCAGTCGCAAAGCAACAAGCGAACGGTGCGCATGTTAACCTAAGCTGTGTGTTTGCGGTCAATTCCAAATTCAAAAACCCTGCAAGCCCGTAATTGGGCGCGACAGCTAAATACTAGCTGTCTTCTTTGTTTCTATGGTTTTAATCTCGTTGTCCCTTTTACACAGTTCACTATGTGTGCGTAAAAGTAAAAACGAAACATTTTGCATGTCTGTGTTCGCCACTGCATTCGAATAATTTTTCTTGTAGTTTTTGTATGGGTATAACCTGTCTATTAATAACAAGTCACTGTAGGCAGACCATTACACCATTTAAATGGACTCTTAATCCCGTTCCAATTTATCGCTAGGCTTTCAAGGTGCAGCTTCTCAACGACTCGACTCTGACAAATTGGTCGCCATTTTTCGTTTCACGAACTAACAAAAAATAACTCTCTGGTTTTTAGTACAAGGTTAAATTTTGAATGTACTGTAAAGGATACTTAGGACGTTCTGAGAGTGGGACTGGAATAGTAGATGTCAGTCAATACGTCAGTGGTCGTTGACAGCTTGTACCTCAACTCGGTTAGCGCTATAGAAATAGTATAGCATAGAAAGAGTTTTAAAATTGAAAGTCATATTATATTAGCTGATTTATTTAGTTTAAATGGCCATTGTATTGCCAATTGCCATTGTATTAGGAAATAGGATTAGTAGAATTTGAGATGTAAAAAGTACCACGATACCCCGTTAAGTTTCGTGTCATTAATCTTCTAATCAAAGATTTTCCGATCCGATTGTAAATATTCTTACGAGAGTGCTTACAAAATCCAAATCTAAATAAAGATACTTTGACTTTGATCACCGTTGCTCATGGGACCAGCAATCCCAAGAGAGTCACTGAATCGTTGCCGACCAGGTCCGCCCGTGGTTATCGATATCCCCGGATATCCGGTGAAAGGTAATTAATCAGTGTCGACTCGCCTCCGCGTCAGTACCCAACCAACCGAAGCGCGGCATTGCAATAAAACACTCACAATTGGCATTGTTCATTTTTTTACAATGTGATCACTTACCATAAGGTGACCCACTTGCTTGTTTGCCTTCCTATGTTGTATAAAAAAAAATGTCCTCTAATTCCAAAACCATTTCGAGGAATAGGGATATTAATCCGTTTTCTGATATTCTGGTAAAAAAATAATTTGTATTTGTTAATATTTTGCAAAATAAAGTTTGACCTTTGTTTGACCTTATCGCCAAATAATTAGGACGCGTAAGATTTTAAGGTTAACTAACACAGGACACTGACAGATGACAGACCTGACACTCTTTTCTTTTAAATTTGGGGCAGGCAAAGGCAAAATGCCTTTGCCTAGTTGTCTAAAATTTTCCGGTAACTTATAAATAGGATAAAAAATTCAAAACACGCTTAAAACCTAATTCCTTCAAATTGATATCTTAAATTCGTCTATTTAACGAGAAAAAAATATAAAACAAAGTATTGTTTTTTTAAGACATATGGAAATTGTTGTGGAAAATTCTGGAATTAAATCAGTGTGAATTGAGAGACATGTCAGTACATCCATATACAACCTACGAATAAATAAACTAGTAGCCCGACCCGGCTTCCCACGGATACCAATAGGAAGGCAAACAAGCAAGTGGGTCACCTGATTTTAAGTGATCACCGACGCCTATATTGTAGTAGCGTTTTGTCATTGTGTTTCTATTACTCGTTCCCTATCCGCACCGCCCACAACTTTTCTGTTTATGCCCAAAGGTTGATTGGCAGAGAATGCCTTAAGGACTTAAGTCCGCCTTTTGTAAATTTTGTATTTTTTGTGCAATAAAGTTTAAATAAATATATAAAGACACCCGCAACACCAAAGAGATTGCAGATGCGTTGCCAACCTTGCTCTCCACGCCAGAACACAGCAGTGTAAGCACTGCTGCTTAGCGGCAGAATTAGCGAGCAAGATGGTGGTAGCGTACTGAACGGATTTTGCACAAGGTCCTACCACCCGCAATAGCCAAAACAAAACCAAAGTACAAAGAAAGCGCAAAGTCTAGAAAGAAAGACACTTGCCGTCACTCTCTGTTTAAGGAATCTGAAAAGAATCAGTCTAACCCAGTAAGAAATTTACTTATCTAGAATTCCAGAAACATCTTAACTTAATTAAAATACAAATAAAAAAACTGAGAGTGCCTTTTTGTTTCTTTTATTAAAACGCCGAGATAACTTCATAAAGGCCTTCGAAGAGACATAAATCATGAGCTAGGAAAATGGCTTGGTAAAAAACTTGCCTCGGAAAATGCGATGTTACGGAAGGGCGGTGTGTCACTTTTGGGAGGAAAACTGACCATTAGATTTATTACCTTACAGTTTCCCAATAAGAACATTATAAGAAGAAATATTATAGTTCATATTTAGGGCTGAAACTTAAAGCAGACGTCCCATAGCAAAAGCTGCAGGCAGCCTGTTAAAACCACCATCCTCACAATGATCGCTAGCCGCCTGGACTGTCCGTACGTCAATCACTATCGGCTGAGTAAGTCAAAGTCAAAGTCAAAATATTTTATTGCATAAGAGCACATGTCAAAAATGAAATAATACATTGAAATTTATACAATTAATCAATTTTTACCAAACACATTATTTTACCATGTCAATTTAATACTATTCCTATAACCTACTTATGCCTAATCAAATATTTAATGTCAATAATAATTAATTTTAATAAACATTTTATGTTACTTATTATAATGTCAACAATTTAAATCCTCAAACTACCTATTCAATATAAAATTCCTTAACGCTATAAAATGCTTTTTCTAATAAGTATTTCTTTAACCTGGAGACATATAAGTTAAAAGAAGGCGCGTCTTACTTAGCGAGTACGCACACTAACTATGTGGGTACTTGTGCAGTGGGGGGGGGGGGGGGGGGGGTATTAAAGGGCAGTCATTTAAAATAATCTGTTATACCTACACCTTGAGTTTATATAATATTTCGTATCTACTGACAATAGTCTGTAACTGCTGCTAACACCATTTGAATCTTTGTTGTTGGAAATAAATGAACGAATTGAATTGAATTGAAAAACGGTTACAGTAAATATGAATTAGTTTCAGTGGATAAATACATCTTAAAGCAAGCACAATTGATTAATATCATTCAAGTTTGTTTATATTGACCTCCGCCAAGTAACATCTGAATTTACTAATGTGTGATGTAATTAAATTTTTGTAAACGAAATTTAATAACAAAAACGGCGCCATCTCTCGTCAGCTGACGGTAGCTGTAAAGGTACCCAGTTGAATATGATAACTTGTAAAAAAGTTTCATATAGATGACACCGAGGGTAGTTGTACCCTTAAAATCAATAATTTAATGACCGTAAGACGAAGCACATTGAAAAATTCGCAGGGTATGGTAGCGGTAATGTAAAGATGTTGCAGGTTCAAGTCCTGCCATTACCCTAATTTTTCTTTGTGTTGTCAATACATAGCATTTTAACTGATGTAATGCTGTAATACGTATTAGGTGTTATATTAAGTACAATCTGTAGACAAAGTATCTGAACACTCAAAAAGGTCAAAAAAGTTTTTAATTACTTGATAAAAGAGTCGTAAGTATCTACCTGATCGCCTGTTATACATAATACTTAATTAATTTCGCCGAGAATCTTTGCGTCATGTGCATACAGACAGACAGAAAAATTCTAAAAATGTTTGTTTCAGCTTCTAAAATCCAAAAAAATCCAAAATCATTTATTTGTCAACACAGGTGGATAATAAGATGTTACATAATTTCAATAGCATCACCATGTTTCGCCATCAGGCATACAAATATTTCGCAAGTCAGCCTACAGCAGCATACATAATATTATCAAATGTCAACTTAAAAGTAACTGAATAATTGAACAAAAATAAATAAAATGCAAATTAAAATGTCAAAATTAGAATAATTAGAGCAGGGTTGAGAAAGTCAACATTAATATAAAATTAAGAACGTAAAGAAAATGTCATACAATAAGATAAAAAATAATTATATCGAAAATTTTGAAATCATCATCATTCTCTTGCTCTTATAAAGACATCTTATATATTTCTTAAATACCTCTTATGTGCAGATTTCAGCCAGTAACAATTTTAATTCATGTAAGTATTGATAATGTTACGTCACGCGAAAATATTTTTTTGCGTGGGCTATCTGTAAAATACTTTCTATAAATATGCCCAGAAAAACACCAATTTCTTCGTATAAAGTATTCTCGAAATAAACTAAGTCTTATTCAGCTTATGAGGAAAGTGGGGAAAATAATTCAATATATTTCTAAAAATACAGAATCTTATTCAGTGAAAGACGACCGTCTGAGACACTTTCCACGTTTATTATTAATCAAGGTTTTGTATTCTTAAGTACTTTTATGTTACTTGCAAAGTTCTCGAAAACACAATGCCATTTTAACTCGTGAAATTTATGAAAACTTACAAGGTTTTACTAAAAGAATAATAAACAGCAGCTCGTTTTTCGTTGTTAATGGTCTTAGTTTGACTTAAATACGAGTGTGTTTAAGTTCTAGGTTTAAGCTTCGAATTATTTTATTTTTCAATGTATATCTACATGTACAATAATCTACTGTAATCTACACTTCTACACTAATGCCCGCCTTCCATGCCTTAGCACTAGGTTTGTATGTTTTGATTTTTTAAATATTCTACATAGATTTGACAATATTTGCGTTTTAGGAGTTTCGTACAAAACAAAAAAGCGTGAATATTTTTTAAACTATTTAAATCAAAACATACAAACCTAGTCAGGCATAATGACAACATACAAAAAAATCATGGCTATAGGTTAAGGTTTAGAGGGTGGAAAACGTTATCGCCGTTTGTATGGAGAGCGGAGGGTTCACACTCCTCTTAACTCGCAATGGCAAAATGTATAGAAGCTTCCTCTTTATTCAGTGGAAACGCTTCTATGCAGTTCGCCGACCTCTGTACGGAACCCTTTCCGATCGCAGTGGAAGGCGGGCATAATATAATAAAAACGCACACTTTGTTTTTTTTTTGTTTGTTTGTTTGTATGTAGGGGATAATCTATGGAACTACTGAACGAATTCTTAAAATTATTTCACTAATATAAAACTCCACTATCCCTGACGGACGTAGGCTACTAGTTTTACGCGAACGAAGTCGCGCGCGTTAGCTACTATACAATATACTACAAATAAATAACAAACAAACAGAACAACAACAACGAACAATAAAAAAGTTTCTAGTGTAATTTAAAAAATTTCTTACCTATTGAAATGTTTCGTACAAGTCAGCCTTAAATTGTTTGAAACTTTTGCGTTTTTCATACAAACTTATACGTCGTTGACACATATTTATCGTCGAGGTAAATAAATAAACGGTATTTTGTGCGTTAAAATACCGGTAAACGTAATAAGTAAGTCTATGCTAGAGTTTAAACTAAGGCTTAGTTTAAACTCTAGCATAGAGGCTAAACAACAGTAAACATTTTACAACTTTTGAATCATACAAATGTAAAACAAAAACCGATTTCATCCCTTAATTTACCTACAGAGGTACTCGTGGAACACTTTCTCTAAATTAAAATGAGACCAACCTTCACTATAACCATTAAATAATAAAAAAAAATGAAATCGATTTACATTTGCGGAGATACCGTGTAACAAACACAAAAACATAAAAAAATATTCAGTCAAATTATGAACCTCCTCCCTTTGAAGTCGGTTTAAAACTACTAGCAAATCCAAATCTATATAAATAAAAATGAATTGTTGTTCGTTAGTCTGATTAAAACTCGAGAACGGCTGGGCCGATTGAGCTGATTTTGGTTTTAAAATGTTTGTCGTATTTCAGGGTAGGTCTAAACGGTGAGCAAATAAGAAAAATTTCGAGTAAGATAGAGTAATAATTAGGCGGTACGAAGTTCGCCGGGTCAGCTAGTGTATAATAATAATGCCATGTTACACGCAACGGTGCAACAATGTACTATTTTACTTGCATAAACTCCAATGTATACACGAGTTTTTTCTAAACACATAACTAATATACTTCAATCAAAATAGTATAAGAATGCCAAACTTGCATTTGTTAACTTAAATTGATCCAAAAATAACATAAAACCATCACAGAACAAATTGTGGAGCGAAAGAGTTTCAGTGTTATGCACTTGAAAAGCTTATTTTCTTTTTTATTGATCATACAATACAATAACTCTTTATTGATCACCATAAAACAACATGAAAGTTACAATTTAGAGATAAAATCGTCATCGTTTTTATTCGTAAAAAAAAAGAGGCGAACGATTTTTTTTTCGTAACCATACCTAATATCATAACCATAATATAGTATTTCTATTTCTTGCTGAATAGCTAACAGCATTTCTTAGAAATAAGACTAATTTCTTATTTCTAAGAAGTGACAAACTTAGTGTAAGATGCGAGGGCGAGTGTGATATATTGCTAAAAGCCACCGAAAACCTAGCAGTAATGTACAATTATTTTTTGTTTAATTTTCCGTTAGCAAAGAACCTACCTTAAATAACTGTAGCATACAACCTACCCTTACCCGCGCCGCCGCGCCACAGTCGCCGCGGCCACCGATTCGAGCGCACGTCGCTTCGAAATTCAAAATTTCGATTCCACCGCCTTTTTGAACCAATCAGCTCCGTTCTTGAATGCGGCAACCAACCAAATTCAATTAGTGCATTTCGAATTACGAACAACAAATTGGGATCGTTTGGAAAACAGGTGAGTTTTCAATTACATCTTTTTGGGAGAGAAGATTTTTAATTCGTTTGTGTGATAGTTTTTGTTAAGGTTACTCGAGCGTGAAGTTGAAAGGATGTAGGTTGAAAGATTGAACTAATTAGGTTAGAAGTAATTAGTAGGTAGGTTTCTCGTACGTTATATTTACAGGAGGGTGTATAGCTATTCTCGACGGGGACCCTACCTGGAGCGTCGGAGATTTATTATTAAATCAACCTTGAAACGGGCCCAATTATACAGGGTACGGGATTCTTTGTTGGGTCCTAAGACCATTTATTTCTTAGAATTAATTATTAGATTGAGGAAGTTTAGGTTTCGAGGTTTCATACAAAAATGTTGAATGGATAAATCGTTTGCGGTTCTTTTGAATACGCCTACATCTAAGATGTGAGCATCTCGAAGCTATACGTACAATTTTGTTTTATTTTGGCTTCTTTTGGAAGTAGGGTCAAACAACATTTCAAAAATCAATAATCCACAAGTAACTGCTTATCACTTCTGTATCCCTCTGGTATGTTTATCTATCGTTAAGAACCCATAACACAAGCAGCTTTAGTTTCTCAATTTGCAAAAATATCGATTGGTGTTAATTGTTCCAAAAATATTTATAATTATTTGTATATTTTAAAATATATATTTACCTTTATGAGTATATGTATATTATCTATTGTTTAGGACCCATAAAACAAGTAGCTTTATTTGCTTGAATTTGGATTAGATCAATTGGCGTTAATTGTCGCAAAATATAACTTTATTTTATTTATTTATTTTATTACTCGTGAATACTCTCAATGGACACCTTTTTGCGGGTGGTAGGACCTTGTGTAAGGTCCATCCGGATCGCTACCACCATCTTGCTCGCTAATGCTGCCGTAAAGCAGCAGTGCTTGCACTGTTGTGTTCTGGCGTGGAGAGCAAGACAGCCGGTGTAATTACTAGCACAAGAGGTATTCCATCTTAGCCCTCTGGGTTGGCAACGCATCTGCAATCTCTTTGGTGTTGCGAGTGTCTATAGGCGGTGGTGATCACTTACCATCAGGTGACCCATTTGCTTCCTATTTCTTAAAAAAACCTAGTTTAATAGAAACAATGGAGCAATTTGTTCTAGCATTTGTTTTATATAACAAAGAGAAACTTCAAAAATATTGCCCCAGATTAGGACTATGTTCCATTACCCTTGACGGCTAACGTTCATCTAATTAACTCGTAAAGGATTATGACTCATAAAGTTAACCCGATAAAGGAGGAAGTTAATTAAGCCAGACTCTGGTTTGACCGGAAAAAGGTTAAAATAATGTTCGGTTAATTGTAAAAACGTTTGAGAACCTGAATAGTCTATCAAAAGGATTTTTATACGATGACTTTGGCAATAAAACCAAATAATTCTTGCATGCCAAGTTTTGGTGTAACATGTTTTTTTATATAAAAAAAGAAGGAAAACAAGCAAGTGGGTCACATGATGGTAAGTGATTACTACCGCCTATAGACATTCGCAACATGAAGGAGATTGCAGACGCGTTGCCAACTTAGAGGGCTAAGAAGACACTAGGGGGTAAAACATGTGATTTCTCAATTTTAGTGATATATGCCAATTTTCCATATTTTAAGCAAAAAAATTATTTCATTTAACTTTCGAGATATTCAATACATAAAAAAATCCTATAAGATACTCTCTTGAGATAATTTACACCAATTGGCTCAGTCCCAAACTAAGCAAAGCTTGTACATGTAAAACGAATGTACATACAATACAATAACTCTTTATTGATCACCACAAAACAGCATGAAAGGTACAATTGAGATGAAATACATAAGAAACATAGATTTACGCAGCGTTTATAAATGAGAGAGTAAGTTAGTGAAATAAAGATTTCGGTTCGATTAGATTCGCTGCGAAGGTTGGTAGGTAAATTATAAGACTCTACAATTATTAACAAATTGCAACAAACAGCCAAGTTGTTGCAAGATAATTTGTTCAAATTTGTTAAGAGGAGTGTGAACCCAGCGCTCTCCATACAAACGGCGATAACGTTTTCCACCCTCTAAACCTTAACCTATAGCCATGAGTTTTTTGTATGTTATTATTATGACCTAGAACTAGGTTCGTATCTTTTGATTTTTTAAATATTCTCAAAAGTTTCAAAAATATTGACGCTTTTGTGTTTTGTATGTAACTCCTAAAATGCAAATATTGTCAAATCTATGAAGAATATTGAAAAAATCGATACATACAAACCTAGTGCTCAGGCACAATGACAACATACCAAAAAATCATTGCCATAGGTTAGGGTTTAGGGGGTGGAAAACGTTATCGCCGTTTGTATGGGGAGCGCTTTTTGGGGCTAAGTTCACGTTCCTCTTAAAATTAATTCTGTCTATTACAGCGTTCCGGATATTAGCTTTCACATTATGCTGAGAGGGGTCCATTTTGCACTGTTCAGCAGTTTCCATTTTTTTTAACTTCATACAGTTCTGGCCCACAGTAGAATTCTGTTGGCTTGAGTATTTTCTGTCACATAATGACATTTCTTATCAAAACTTATAGCCAGTGTCATTTAATGTAAAATAATCCAACAGTGGCTACGAAATTAGTTTTATTTTTAATTTAATTTTCCTGTTCTTGGTATGATATTATTTTTAGGATAGGATATGATCAGTCTGTTTGGCAAATTTTAACTTAATCTGTTAAGCCAATATACCAACATCATTGCTTTTGCATTTATAATATTAGAAAAAAGTGGTATTTTGTTTCCTTCTTTTGGACCTCTCGAATGTGTAAATAAACGTACTATCTATGTATTTTTCTATTGTTGTACAATGTACAGTACAATACAAAATGCGTTATTGAATATCACATTAACAATTTCACATAATTACAGATAAATCTTAAATATAGATATCCAAAAGGCAGCCTTATTATTTTTAGCTTGATGTTTTAAAGTAATCAGAATAGTCAATTTAGTTAGTTTGGGGACGTCCATTATTGAAACCTGTCCGTCAATAGTTGATTTATTCATTCACTTTGATGACCTAGTTTCACCTTTCACGACAATATGTCTCCGTATGTATCCGAACGAGCACTTCGAGCATTCGTTAGAATGCTCGAAGTGCTCGTTCGGATGATTGTTAGTTGCAATGGACTATTTTCAGACCTATTTAGCGCTTTCAGTTCAGTTGAAGTTAGATTATTCCAATCGTTTAAAATCATATTTTTGCACATGCAAAAAGATGATTGATGACCGAATTCTAAAAAAACAATCATTTACTCTTAGAATTAGTTAGATTAATTTAGGTCAAATAACCACTAAAATCAGGATTTAAATAAATATCGGAATTGTAAGGAATCAGATTATCTACAGAAATACGAATAAAAATAACAAATTTAAATTAATTAAATTATTAAAAAACATGTAATAAATTAAAATCATTTTATAATTAACTACTAGTGACCCGCCCCAGCTTCGCACGGGCACAATTACGAGGTCATGTACATGAAAACCTTCCTTAAAAAAAATCGAAATAATAGTGAAAACCGTCCCAAACGTAATGACATAGCCTCTATTCGATATTGGTCTCAGGTATTTAGAATCCACGTTACAATACACAATATATCAATACATATTTCAACACTGGCTGAAGGAGCTCAGAATCCGTTTTACAACAAGTGATAATTCAACATTGGTCTAAGAATTTAGAATCTAGGTGATAGAATTTAGGTGATACTTGGATACTGTGATCTGAGAGATTTACAATCCGTGCTAAAATTAGTGATGCTCGTAGGTATAGAGATGCCTGGTCTTTGCTCAGCTTCAATTAGACTAGACATATCCAAAAGAAAAGATTATTGAGGTAGAATCTGTAGCTAAAGTGACTGAACAATCTTTTCTATAAACTAGAACTAAAGTTCAGAATGAATAACCTCATTCCGCTTGTGCTCGGCTTTTAAAGTTTCCCAACGATTGATTAAATGAACTATATAGAACTAAGTTGAGAAATAGTTCTTACTTTCCCAGTGAAATGAATGGAACGTTTTTAGTCCTCAGTTCAAAACATTAACCTAACCAAAGAAAACCTTAACCCAGACTTATTTTAAAACTTAAACATCTTTACGAGCGCTATCTCATTTGCCATTAAAGATGGATAAAAACCACCGCAATGAAAGCTACTTTCAAGCAAAACAAGACAAATACAAGTAAGTTTATCCGTTTTACAGCTACTATGGTACAGACACAGATACCTAAGTACAAACACGCACAATCTTCAAATTTCTTACACCTCTCCTTGTGACATCGGTTTTCAACAACGGAAGAACCCATTTTGGGATCATTAAAGTATAGGTTTTACTAGAATTCAAACACATTTAAACAAAAACTGTGGTCTTCCCGCGTCCACCCACACGTAGACAGATTTAGTGAGGTGCAGATTGTGGGACAATATGTTGGTTTAGAATACAATACTCAATCTAGTAAGTGCATCGATATCGTTGGCCGGGATTGGCGTCTGGATTTATTCAAAGTTTAGGTCGAGGTGTTTGGGTACGTATTCCGATTTCGGATTCATGGGGACTCGGGCATTTGAAAAGTATTCATAGGATCTTTTGGCATCGACTTCCAATTACAGCGGAACCTGTGTCAGGATAGGCATTTGGATTTTTCAAAAGTTGTGCTATAAGCATGTTGGTAGAATCCATTATTTTTGGATTTGGTACCTCAAAATGAAATCCTTGTATAATAAGATCGTTTCGTTCTTCGTCCGTCTATCTGTCTGTCTGTCAATACCCTTTTTTTATAATTTCATTTGCCATAATGCAGTTTCGAAGTAGTTATAATAATTTCAGGAGCTCTTAAATAATCGATCGTGCAGATAAGGTTAGTGTAGGTTATGTTTATTTTATAAATTACTTTCAACAATTACAGTTTTTTTTTAATACAACATGGGAAGGCAAACAAGCAAGTGGGTCACCTGATGGTAAGTGATCACCACCGCCTATAGACACCTGCAACAACACAGAGAGTGCAGATGCGTTGCCAATCCAGAGGGCTAAGATGGAATACCTCTTGTGCCAGTAATTACACCGGCTGTCTTGCACACACACACACAGTACACACACAGTTACACAGTTATAGCGAAAATTCTATTATGGGAAATGAAATTATCTATTTGACCGAACATTTTTACGATTTCGGACCCATTGAGAATCGGTCACTCAGGAAAATATTCATAGGATCATAGCCGACAAGCTTTGGTATCTGAATGTATGTGTGTTTCATCAGAAGCCTCCAATACACAAAGTATGTATAGCTAAGAGTTCAATTATTATTAAACTTAACGATTATTATTATTGTTTTATCTTTAGTCGTTAGTTTGGATAATGATTTGGTAACAATGATAATGGACCACAAACCGAAGCTGGTACGAGGCATAATGCGCCCGAATGGCTTGTAATACTACATTGTAGTATATGCGGGAATGTAAGCAATGTATAGACAAGTACGTTCACACTTGGCATATATTGATTGGCCGACACTGTTGCATTCAGGCCAAATAAAGTCACATTGTTGCCTTGTTATTCAACTGTAAAGAGATTAACAGTTTTGAGCCCGCAATCGTGAGCAACAATGACAATATTTCCATGTAGTGTCATTAAAACTTCTTTCTTTACACATTTACTGCCATATAGCGCGACGTGCTAATACTCCTAGCTTGTATCAGCAATTTTCCGCTTTCTAGCTAGAATCCTCTACGAACAGAGAACCCGACTAGCAGGCTCTTGGCATAAAATGTGTTAATAATAAAATACAATGTGTTTTTTCATTTGGTGAAAAAAAAATGTTTTTCTCTATAAAAGTTTTTTTTTTTAATAATTCAAATAAATATCCCGAAGCGTATACTAACATTAAAAGTGAGTTAACATTTTGTTTTATAACTTTACCATAAATTTAGTCGAGTCTGTGTAGAACAAATTTAAGCGAAATAAGAATCTTCCAAATGAAACAGTTGACCAAACAAATCGCCGGTACATTAGTATAGTCGACCAAGAAATTGCTTGACCACTTTTTGACCGTATTACAAAGGGATAAGGTTTAAGTCATAAGTCATAACGTTTATTGCTTTATGTGGTTTTACAAAGATCTTAAAAATTAAACATGTTCCAACATAAAGCCTGTAAGGGCACTGCAATTACACTTAATGTAATAGTTAAGTACATTACGTAAGCATTATAATTATCATCATCATCATAGGCCTCCTCCATGGATTTTCAAAGTGGCCGGTTGGAAGCAGCATGCAACCAGCGCCTTCCTGCCACCTGTATGAGGTCATCGGACCATCTTGTGGCTGGTCGTCCTACGCTGCGCTTGCCAATACGCGGCCGCCATTCGAGAACTTTCCGACCCCATCGGCCATCAGTTCTCCGTGCTATGTGCCCTGCCCACTGCCACTTCAACTTGCTAATCCGCTGGGCTATGTCGGTTACTTTCGTTCGTCTGCGGATCTCCTCATTTCTGATTCGATCACGCAGAGAAACTCCAAGCCTAGCCCTCTCCATAGCTCGTTGCGTGACTTTGAGCTTATATTTAAAAATCAAAAAAATCATACAAATTATAAAAGCAAATTAACACTAAAAAATCTTTTAATTTATTATAGAAGGTTGCCAAGAAGTTTAAAAGTGGCCACACAATTAATTAGTTGACTGCACTTACCGTTTTAAGCATTCTCTGTTCTGTTCGGGTATAGGTTGTGCTACAATAGTATATTCATGGCCAGTGATATTTGAGCCAAATATAGGCCGAACTCGTACAAGGTGACTTCGAGAAATTTATTGCTCCGAGCATGGCTCGATAATACTGGCCTGCGCTTAATAATTTACGAGTATAGCTACAGAATAACTAATAGAGCACAGAGTTTTTCGAACAAAAATGTGTGTGTAAGTTTAGCGATATTATGATGTATTGTATGTGTATTGCGGCTGATTTGTATTTTAACTGTTTTTTATTCACAATCCTGCACCAACTTACTATCTGTTTAACCTGATGGTTGACTGGTTAAGAATGCCTTAGGGCACTAAGTCCGTCATTTGTACATTATTTTGCTATGAAGTTTGAAAAAGATAAATTTGTAGGACTTACACGTTTTGTGGTACTGGCCTCTGTCAATCAATGTAACGCTGTAATTAAATAATTAAAAACTTTTAACGCTGTGGTCAACGTGTTTAAGACGACCTAAACTCTTAAGAACGACGTTCGAGGCCGCAAAGAGACCTTTGTAATCGTAAAGTATAATAATTGACAACCAAATTCTCCAGTCGAATTCAGTTCTCTAATTATACTCATAGCCAAAATTTATATCTATCAGGGACCCGAGCACGCCAGCTTTTGTCACGGACATAAAGCGTATCTATTTCTAACCAGTTAGCGTGTGCTAAAGGAACGAATGTTTTATGTCTATGCGCGTGCTATAAGTACTGTGCGCAGGTTAGTCTCGCTGGGCCATTGTATCGCCTTTACTCACGTTTTGCTTTGTCGACATTTTGTTCAACAGTGGATGACGGGTACATACCTTTCCATGATAATAATATCAAGAAACAAGTTCACGAAACTTGTATAATTTAACAAACAAAATTCTAGCGAATTTCATTGTAACTTAGAATGAAGAAGTTACAATGGAGTTTGAATTGGAAATTTAATTACGAATTACCTTCTTAGCCTTCAGTTTGTCTGAAACGTTACTGCTAACCCTTTAATGTCTGGCTCTATTTTAGTTTACGAAACTTCGGTACATTCCACGAGTTAATTATATTCAGTTGGCAATAAATGAATTGTCTCAAATCTCTAACAAGTAACTTTGATACTTAACAATTGAAACAATTTTGATTAATACTGGTAAGTGGCAGTTTAGAAATACCAATCCGCCCGTTTAATAAACTCTACTAAAAGCCATTAGACACGTTAAAAATATTCCATTTAACACACACACAATTCCACACATACACACACACACACATACACCACACTTCATTATTAGTAAGACATAAGTTCGCCTTTGTATAGTCCACCAAAAAATTTCTTGACCACTTTGCGACCGTATTACAAAGGGATAAGGTTCAAAAGTGGTCAAGCAATTACTTGGTCGACTATACATCACTTTATCTCTTTTTGTCATTTATGTTTTTTTTGTACAATAAAAAATTACATACATAAAACAAGTAAGTATGAACCACCGACCTATAAATAAAGGACTTCTAGTCAGCGTTTAAAACATGGCGGCATCAAAAGTCGAACAAAAGTACAATAAATCGACAATCGCTCGCTCTGTCAGTCTGTCGGACCGACGGCGCTGCTGTCAATATTATTATTTTGTAATAAAACCTATTTGCAACGAAACTTTATAAATTATTATTTTATGCAGTTAGACGTAAAATTGTAAATCCAATGACTATAAATGATAAACTAATAATTTGCATTTGTAACATTGGCGTCAACCCGTATTCTCATGTCGGCCCGTTTTTCTGCTGTCATTTAGTATGACACTGTACATCTATGCATTATTATATCATTGGTATGAACCTTACGACTCGTATTTAAATGGCAAAATGTCTTGTAACAGATTCTTCAAGTATTTCCTTCACATTGTAGTCAGCTGGTACAACATTGTTCATTTTGCTCCCGCGTTATTGCATAGTTTAGTAGTAAATTCCAATATGAAGGTAATTCCTGCTGCAAAGTTATATCTAAGTAATTGCTAGAATTGCTTTGCATTAAACTTAAGCTTCAGGTACACTCACTATAAAATATTACATTTGAGCTTAAAGCAATCAAAATGCTCTCAGACGAAATTACATTTCACTTAGAATGGTTACATTAGTAATAATAATACATTATTGTCGTGTTGACCGTTAATAATAACAGTATTTTTAGGGTTCCATCCCTCAAAAGGAAAAACGGAACCCTTATAGGATCACTTCGTTGTCCGTCTGTCTATCTGTCTGTCTGCCTGTCTGTCTGTCAAGACCCTTTTTCTCAGGAACGCGTGGGGGCAGCAAAATGAAATTAATATCAAATACTCAAATCTGTAGTCTCTTGACGCCGTGAAAAAATCAAACTTCTAAGTCAACGCAATCAAAAGATACGGCCGTTTATGCCGCATGTTCCATACATTTGCAAGCCACTCAAAAACCTATGTGGTACTTCCCGTTGACCTAGAACTATGAGATTTGGCAAGAAGCAAGGTCTCACGGCACAAATAAAATACATCCGAAAATCGTAATTTGTAGTTAATACCTACAAAAAAATTGTTTTGTCTTACAAAGCAAAAATGCGATAGGTACAGTCAAGGAATTAAATTTCCAACCCACCTAAGGTTCAATAGCATATAGCAAACTGTCACCATAAGAGCTATAGAGCAAAGTTAAGTTGACATATCGACCTTAATGCATTGCGAATGTCAGACGACATTTCAACGAAATGGGTAGGGAATTAACTTCCTTGACTGTACTAGATGTTGTTGATGACGGAACCCTCGGTGCGCGAGTCCGGCTCGCGTTTGGCCGGTTTTTTTTATTGTAACAAATAAAGGTGCCTAAACAACGAAAATAATAAACAAGCGAATCATAATTATTAGTCTAAATACTTCGAAAAACTTCCTACCTGGTGTTTGTTTTATATAGTTTTTAGCCTTTGAAAGTGGTGGTAACAGAATCTTATCTGAGCTCAAGTTGTACCTAATGTAATTGTACTAATTTTCAAAAATTATTTGTTTATACTAGCGTAAGCCATTAAGTTATTAAAATCTGTTTGATTATGAATACGAGTACGTTACGATACAATAACTCTTTATTGATCACCACAAAGCACAAAAAGGTACAATTTAGAGAGAAAACATAAGGCACAGAAGGTGGTCTTATTGCTATAAGTGATCTCTTCCAGACAACAGTTAGAAATAAGAGATGTAAGATCGAACGGATAAGAGCAGGTATTTGGTTACTATCCAAATATAAATGTTTGTACCCCACTTTTATCTGAATTAAAATATATAGTGGTTATTATTAAACATCATAATCAGCGGCTTTCAGCCTTGTGTTAGGGTGAGTATAAAAAAGCCAAGCGTGAAGTAAGTACTATTATTACGATGATGGAAACAGTCCCTTTTTGTCGACACAGCAATAATGCTACAAATGTATTCAGATTGAATACGATAGTGTAATGGAGGCATTGAAGCCCCTCTGCATTGTTAGCGGGTTAAATGAAAGGCTGAATATTTGATTGGAAACGAGCCTATGGTCAGTATTCTACAATGTTACACGGATAATGTTACAATATTAATTCTATTTGGTTTTGCATTTAATAATAATAAGGTATTTAGAATATAATTATTAGAAAACAAGTGAAATATGAATAACTTAACCTAATAAAAAATACAAAACTTAATTATATGTACAAATATCTCCCAAGTCTGTCCCCTGCGGTAAAGCGCCCATAAGGCTGACTGCATTTCCTCGTTGGATCGCAACGCCAATGCGTTGGCCAAGAAATGCATCAGCCCTATGGTCATGTGAGATTTCAATCCATTTTGTTTTTAGCTGTCCAAATAATTTATGTGATCAGGGCTCCACGGCCCCAAGGTAAAAAAAATATATTTGTATTTTCTTGGGCGATTATTGATAAATTTAAAATGCTATATAATGAATGACAACACAAAGAAAAATTAGGGTAATGGCAGGATTCGAACCTGCAACATCAGCATTAAGTGCCCCTATTTTTTTCTAATTTTTCTTTTTGTTGTCATTAATTATATAGCATTTTAAATTTAATTTAAATGTAAAAAAATACAAAAAGAAAAATTGAAAAAATTTAAAAATAAATAATTTCGATTACAATAATGATTATCGATAAGTCACAAAAAGGGTACGCTTTGAGATTGGGTCAAACCTTGCTATGCCACGAAAGCAGTGCAATTTCTTATTACCCTTGTGCAGAAAAACTGCGTCAACACACACACTCACTCACACTTATACGTCATGACTATACCCACCTTCCTCTGCTTCAACATAGAACAATACCTGTCTGTTTAACTCGTGTTTACTTCTATAGAAACATCATAGGGATAATAAATGTACCTATTAGGCTATATGTTCACGGGTTGAAGTTTTTGCTGTATCAACAACAACAACAAATACTCTTCATTGATTCACATAAGTATAAAAAACAACAACACACAACAAAACACACAAGTCTCAAATTGTAGCTAAAACTTAACTTTAGTCTTTTTACGTCACTCCGGGACGTAAGTAACAGTTTACCGCCCGCTACGCGAGCAGAAATTTCGACTTCCTGGCCAGGGGTAGACGTAAAATTGCGTACACACCTTGATAAAGAAAGCCTCAGGTCGCATGTTTATCGCCCTCGCCTTTGGCTCGTGCGACAAGTTCCTGCGATCTGAGACATTTTTTATTTCACCACCCTCGGGGTGTAATGTACTATTTTTTTCTGGTATTCATATTCGTAATCTAAGCCTCTAAATACTTTCACGTACAGTCAAGGAAATTGAAACACGTACCACCGTAGAACCTAGTAGAAGAGACATACGCACGACATTTGTATGACATAGCCTGGCGCTTAACGCGTCGCGTCATTGCGATAGGGTTCTAATTTCCCCTACTGTACGTACAAATTTAAAGAAGTGTGAAGTGGGATTAAGAAACGGCAAAAACAACAGCCAAGTGCCACAGTAAATAAAGAAAAAGAGATATAAACAGGAAAGGAAATATTGGGATAATTGGTTATTCCCTTAGGTAGTTGTTTATTCCGGGATCAAAAGATTCTTTTCCGAGCATACGATTTCTCGGAGACCGATCGGGGAGATGAGGCGTGAAAGGACGCAGGCGCACTTTCGCATTTATAAGCGATGCCCACTGAATGTGAATGTAGGCTGCATATATTTAAAATATTTATTTTATAGAATAGAAAAGAAAACAGGCTAGTGAGTCACCTGACGGTAAGTAATCACCACCGCCCGTAGACACCCGCAACATCGAAGAGATTGCAGATGCGTTGCCAAGCCAGAGGGCTAAAGATGGAATCTGGAATCTTGTGCCAGTAATTTCACCGGCTGTCTTGCCCTTCACGTCGAAACAACAGTGCAAGCACTGCTGCTTAGCGGCAGAATTACTGAGCAAGATTGTGGCACCGATCCGGATAGACCTTGCACAAGGTCATACCACGCAGGACCGCAGGTGCAAGTGACGAAGTCATATAGTGTACGGAAGATGCCCAAGTCAGAGAGAGAAAATGGATACTACGCAATTTTAACCTGTTTTGAACGATATGTTAGCCTATGTTAGTACGTTTTAGTAAAATCCCTGATCTGATTAAAACGCTTAACGTGGACCAGTTCAAAAAGGATTTGACTTCACTCTTAATTGACAAATGTTACTATAGGATTAGTGACTTCTTAGATGACATCTGATAAGTTTTGACATGATTTAGTTTAGATATTTATGTTTTTCACGAGTATTTTAATTTTATTTTGCATGTTTTTTATGACCGTTCAAATTATTGTTATGTCTGTTAGATTATAAGTATATTTTGTACGCCATTCTGACAAAACATAGCTTGAACATTATTATTGTGTAAGAAGCACTGTATACCTATGTTCACAAAATAAACTATCTTTCTATCTAGTATTTTGAACAGTATATCACTTTGACGGATCAACAATTTTCTTTGCTTAATAATAATTTTACAATGTAGTTAAAATCCTTGCGCGTTGAGGAATATGAATGAACACTAAGTATTTGCATGCTGTATGAATACAGCTGGAAAAAATGGAACAATATCTAACATAATATTAAGACATGTAACTAACCCTTTTTCTGCATAAAATAAACATATTCTTATCTTATCTTCACCATCTATTAGTGTCTAAATTGATTTCAAAACTAGTCAATCAGAAAAGTACCACCATTTTACTACTATTCCATTCCAAAAATATCTACATATACGGCCTCGCCGAATGCTATAAGTGATATCCAAAGCAAACTCGTCAACGGAAAAGTAGGTGAAATCGATTGAAAAGTATTGATTACGTGTCAGGACGCCGGGCGGTAAGTTTGCTTTTTAAATTCAGTTTTACGTGACTTTGATGTTAGGCGAAGTTAAACGGGACGTAATGACTTTTATGGCTTAATTTTCTACTAAGTATACTTTCTGATAAGGAAGGTATGTTGTAATAGTAGTTTTTTATGCAATGTTTCACGTAGGTGGGTAATTAATGTTCTCGGTGTAGTTAAATTATGTAATTTAACATAAGTTTTAAAATATATATTTCGCAATGGTCTTACAGAGTTTATAATGATTTTTGAAATGGTGTAAACCTTGTTAAGGCATTTGACAGTCTTTTTATCCAACTGCGCGATGCAAAGGATAGTACTGTGTCTATCAGCCTCTGTTATGTTTGTATGTATATGTATGTTTGTTTCTTTGTGGCGATCTAGAGACCAAATCATTTATCATTTTGAATTACCGTTTAGCATCTACATATATAGCGATTTAGAGTTGGTTCACAACCATTCTCACTTAAAAGTGTAAATAAAAAGTAGTTAAACAATCAAAAAATCCAACTGCTTAAAGAGTAAATCAAAACTGAAAAGTCCAGTAGTCTGAAATTCTGTTCAGTAATTTTATGTCATTGCAATAATTTCATGAACTTCAACAGTCAGGTTGCAATGTTGTAGTTTTTCAACATTACTTAACAGACTTTCAGGCTACTGGAGTTGTTTTAGTGTTTCCAGTTTTGGTTTACTTTTTACGCAGTTGAGTTTTTGTCTCCTGTTGGGTACAGTCAAAGAATTTAATTCCCTACCCATTTCGTTGAAATATCGTCAGACATTCGCGATGCATTAAAGTCGATATTTCAAACTAACGTCTTGCTCTAGTTAGCTCTTATGGTGACAGTTTCCAATATGATATTGAACCTTAGGTGGGTTGGAAATTAAATTCCTTGACTGTACATTCGCAGGCGGCAACATCGAATATCGCTGCCGGGGTGATCCACAGGATTTGTTCCATTTTGTTGATATGTAGGTACCTGGTAAAGTAATACCTAAATGGACAAATTATTCAAACTCTCAACACTTCCTCATACGATTCTTTATTCCTATGTTCTTTACTAACATTGTAAATCATCTGTTATTACTGGCCATTACGTCTAACCTTCGTCTAGTTGACAGCATACACATAAAATGTCTATTAGTTAACGTCAACCGTTGTTAATCCGTTGTGTTAATCCGTCACGTGGACTTCGAAGCGGGTTGATGGCCGCCGACTAACTGTCATTTAAGTGACCAATTAAATCAATGCCTTGGCTTTAATATACTAAAAATAATGCGTAAAAACATGTAGATACCTAACTATATCGCTATACCGGAATTTTGGCCAAAGGATGTTGTGTTCCGGAGGTTCCAGGCCAACCTGCCCACGGCGAACATGGCACCGGCGATGGAGACTCGACGGAGCCCCGTTGTGTTGTCGCCTACCTAATAGTTTTAATTTTTATTGTTTTAAATTTTATAGCGCATTAGTGTTAACTGTAATGCTGTAAAATTATATTTGGTTAAATAAAGTAAAATAACTAAATAAATACCTAGAAACGAAATCTTCGAGAGCTAGGGTTCACAGAGGACATGATCTGGTGAATGTTAAAGTCAGATCAGATGCAATATCAAGTGGTGTTGAGGCTGTCACCTGATAAATCTCTCACACAAGACAGATCAAGGCCCTGATGTGGCTTTTGATCTGTCTCGTCCTATTGTTCCTGATCTGATCATAACATTCAGCAGATAGTGTCATCTATAGACCCTTACTTTTGAACTTTGGACTCATTTCTGAGTTTTACTTGGTCATACCTAAACACATTGTCATGCTGCAGAGACGCTGCATGTCACGTGTGTACCAGAGAATTTAGTTCCAATTTCATAAAAATTGTTTTGTTTTGTATGGCGCTGTGTATTCTGTTGACACCGGGTTTTGACGATGGCCGGGCGTTTATCTGCGTTTTAAATTTCACTCTTGCTTGTTGAATGTTGTGCTGTGACTTATCATTTTGGTATGTTAATGTGTCAATAGGTTATGTCTCAAGTTAAAAAGAATGATAACGTTCTACGTATGTCGTGTCTATAATCGGTCACTTCAACTCTGGTTGCGTTACCTTCCTACTTAACTAGTAGTTTGTGATCAGCCTTAATTGATATGTCAGCCTGTAATCCACTGAACAAGTCTCACGACTGATATTGTGTTCAAGAGCGCCAGGGGGCTTAAGTTGTGCATCGGTGCATGTGCGATCGTGTCTTCGACGCAGCAGATCACTTTGAACAGTAAAGCAAACAAATAAACAAAATATTAAATGTTAGTGTCCATAACATCGATATAAGAAGACAATAGATCTGCTTACTTGTTCGGATTGTTACAAGCCTAGCGTCACCACTTTGCGACGGGGTGAAGCAGGTGAAGAGGGGCTTTCAATATTTAGCCATTGGTTCAACTTTAAATCTTATCGTAAGTGAATAAAGTGCTTCTAAGTTTTCTAACTAGCGGCGACACAGGCGTCGGATAGCAGAACTAAAAATATGACGCCAATGTAAAACGTACAAAACGCAGAGCTGTTTACTTGACAATTGGCACATACAGTTTTATTCAGGCTATCCAACATAGTCTACCAAATAGACTATGGTCGGCTACTCTGCCACTGCGTTGTACACAGTTCTATAGTTTTCTCATTTCGATGGTCCATAAGTACATCCGTCCACAGTTAGAGTACCTGCCCCTACTCTTACTTTTTGAGTATGTATTCTTGCTAAACCAAACGCTAACGCTTTAAAGCGTACCATCAATGGCATAGGTTCGCTTGTGTGCTTTTTTTTAATGCTGTGTAGAGTGTTTTATGTACAAAAAAGTGTTTACTATAGGCATGTTTTGGGAATAAATCTTTGTTATTCTTTATTCTTATTCTTTAACGATTATGATGCCGCATGACATGTGTTCATCCCGTATACCAAAGCAGGGGGTTCCACTCCGCACTGTAGGTACGCTCGACCGCCTTGCCTATGGCATAGGCAAATCGCAGTAGGCTGTCGGCTTGCCACGCGCTCGCTCGCTCGCCCCCGCCGTGTCAGTGTAATTGATAACGAATGCCGCGTAACCCAACGTGTCGCTGGGAGGAGGGGGGGAAGCCGGGCGAGAGTGGTGCGTTCCTTATGACTCGCGAAGCCTGGCACATGGTGTATGAAGTAATACGAATTGTTATGGAGTGTAAATAAAGTTGTAATTCGTTTAATCGCAGTCGTAAAAGTTTCTGTACGTTAGTACTATTATTTATTCTGTGACCAAAGTGACTAAATTAATACGCAAGTATCAAAACTAGTTTGCTTTTAACAATTACTATGATACTGTTAGTAATATTGAGCACTGTGTACTGTGCATCCGATGGTGTACTTTAGATAATGGAGGCTCCAGTGGGATGAAGTGAACCGAGGGTTCATACGATACGCTCCGAGGACGTGTGATGCTGAGCTAGGATTATAAAATATGATTAGAATTTTACTACAATAACTATTTTATGCTTATTAATTGACGCAATGAAAGTCAAGTTTGTACTTGACGAATAAAAAACTGCTCAGATGCTCACTGTGGAGTTTACAAAAAACTGGTCCTGTGCAAACAGAACAAACACAGAGTGTGTCGGACAAACTTAATAAGCTCCGAACATTGCTGTAATGAAAAGGGACAAACTTAACTTTGCGATTGGATAACTGTGGTTCTCATACATTGACATAGGTCGCAGTCGGTTTACCAAGTGCAAATGTAAGTTTCTAATCGCAATTTTATTTTTGTGATGGTATAAGTTAGTTTTTTGTAATCGAAATTTACTTTCAATTTTATATTTTTTCAATTTTTTCAACATTCAAATAAATTTAAAATGCTTGTAATGGACAAAGAAAAATTAGGGTAATGGCAGGTGAATTACGCAAGTGGCGAAACTGGTAAACGCAAGGCACGGAATGCTGATGTTGCTGGTTCAAGTCCTGCCATTACCATCATTTTTCTTTGTGTTGTCATTATATGTATAGTATTTAACAGCAAGTTTGTTGTTTTCGGACTTTTCCTTTGCTTGTGCGATATGACATTGCTTCTTGCTAATTTTCCAAAGTTCCTCTTTCTTTTCAAAGTACGGATCCCAAAAAAAAAAATTGTTTTTTGGAATGTGTTTAAGAGGATTTCAAAGGTTCTTCAAGGCGTCGCACCATTTGAAAAAACCATTTTGCATAACAACACTATTTGAAAAGTTCTTTTTTTTTAATAGCTGCCTTTCATTTTAATAAATAAACCTGACCTTCATAGTTAAATGCTCAATGTCACTCCCTTTCTCAATTAAACTTATCTCTCTATGAAACTTTATAATTTGCAGCAAAACAACTTTATGCAAAAATAGCCAACATTTTAACAAACCCCGCCATCTCGCTTGATTGCTCCGTTTCATAACTTCATAAGAAATTAATTCGTGGCGCGATATTGTATACAGTCGTCCTTTGTCCTAGCTGGTTCTCTCGTTGTTCTTTGTTATGAAGATAGCTATTGAGGAAACAATTTCTTGGTTACATTGTGTATTGTGCAAAATTATTTAAATCAAAATGAACTCTATGCTAATCGGAGAATATTTTTCTCTTCTAATTGTATGGAAAAACCGGGCAAGAACATGTCGGACCATACACAGTGTATGGTTCCTTTGCCGATCCAATACCAAAAAAATTTTTCATCATCATCATCATCTCAGGTACAAAAAGTCCACTGTTGAACATAGGCCTCCTCCATGGATTTCCAAAGCGACCGGTTGGAAGCGGCATGCACCCAGCGCCTTTCTGCCACCTGTATAAAGGTCATCGGACCATCTTGTGGCTGGTTGTCCTACGCTGCGCTTGCCAATACGGCCGCCAACCATTTTTAACTAGATTTAACTAGATTTTCTGTTCAAAGTTATTTTCACCTACGGTTTTTATCAGACGACGTATGTTTCATTAGAATACTGACAGAGTAGACAGTTGTAAAACGTGATTAAAGTCTAATTAAGTTACCTTTAAACCAAAAATGCCATGACCGTTGAAACGGAGCACATTGAAAAAATTCCAGCGCCTGGCACTGGATTTTTTTAAAGTTACAATGACATTAGACTGCGGGTGGTAGGACTTTGTGCAAGGTCCGTCCGGATTGCTAACACCATCTTGCTTGCTAATCCTGCCGCCCAGCAGCAGTGCTTGCACAGTTGTGTTCCGGCATGGAGAGCAAGGCAGCCGGTGTAATTACTGGCACAAAATGTATTCCATCTTAGCCCTCTGGTTTGGCAACGCATCTGCAATCTCTTTGATGTTGCGGGTGTCTAAAGGCGGTGGATCACTTACCATCAGGTGACCCACTAGCTTATTTGCCTTCCTTATTCATAAAAAAGATAAATCCTGCCAATAATCAAGACTTATGGTCGTCGAAACGTATGTCATTTAATAAAATTTAGGTTAACCAGACAACTTTTTTAAAACGCCTAATCATTAGAATTTATCAGATGAAGCAGGAATTCTTGTCGAAACTAAATCCTAACAACTGGAAAATTACTAAGATTAATCCGGCCAATCTCCACGGATACTTTAATCATCTAATTGTAATCCGCCTTCTGTCCTGAGGGTCCCAAACTCGCCGAAAATTTAAGTGCCTACGCAAGTTCGTAGAGGGTCTACGAAGTGCTACATCTGCTACGAATCAGCTGCGATTTAGTTTGTATAGTCGACATAGAAATTGCTTGACCACTTTTCGACCGTATCGCAAAGGGATAAGGTTCAAAAGGGGTTAAGCAATTACATGGTCAACTATACTTCGATTTGAGAAAAGGTTTTTAAAATCTATACTTTTTATGGGAAAGAAACTAACGAGCATACGGGTCATCTGATGGAAAGTGACGACCATCGCCCATAAACCAG
Organism: Ditula angustiorana; assembly: GCA_963691745.1. Taxonomy (NCBI): domain Eukaryota; kingdom Metazoa; phylum Arthropoda; class Insecta; order Lepidoptera; family Tortricidae; genus Ditula; species Ditula angustiorana. The sequence continues at coordinate 5,872,541 of OY829496.1, read as the reverse complement.
CGACCCCAGAAGCGCTGTATTTCCCAACCTTTTTCAAGGAAGGACCCCTAGTGATACCTTACCACGAGGTCACCCTGTTGTGGCATAATTTTGTAAGTAATAAGTCTTTGTGGCATAATTTATCTTACTAATATTATAAACGCGAAAGTTTGTAGGTATGGATGGATGTTTGTTACTCATTCACGTAAAAACTATTGAATGGATTTGGATGAAATTTGGCACACACATAGTTTATAACCTGGATTAACACATAGAATACTTTTTATCCCGTAAAAATGCATAGTTCCCACGGGATAATATTAATTGGTTATTATTATTCAAGTTCCGAATCATATCCACACATAAATTAAATGATCATAAAATTTAGGCGTTGCAGTTCTAACCTATCCTAACCTACTTTTCTAGTAACTGTTCGTTTTATGTAGGGGTTGAAGTTCTAAAATAGAATTATGCGTAAAAATAATCGGTCTTAATAGTATGCGAACTTAATTTCGGACTAACTCATTTTCGGAATGTGACTAATTATACTCAATAGAGTTTCTGCCACATTACCATTCGGCGAAAACCGATATCGCCAAATCTGTTCTGCTAAAACAGTTTCGGACAATGAATGTTATGCCATATAGAGGGAACGCCTTACCACGACCCGCGGTTCCCTCAAAACCAAACAAACCGCATTGAATACTTTTATATGCAATACTGACATAGGTTTAATTGACTTATACGAAAAATGCAACGCTCATCTCGGCCACGTTCTCATGCCTAATAAATTCATTATTTTTACTTATAATTTTTATTTCGTCTGTGGATCCCCTGGTATAGAGTCACGGACCACCAGGACTCCTCAGACCTCAGGTCGCAGAATAAATGATATACAGAAACTTATCTTTTACGGCCGCGATTAAACGAATTCCAACTTTATTCACACGCTTAAAAAGTTCGTATTACTTCATACACCATGCGCCAGGCGGCACGAATCAAAAGGAACGCGCCGCCCGCACCCGCCTTCGCCCTGCTACTCCCGCCGACACGCTAGGGTTGCGCGGCATTCGTTTTCAATTACACTGACATGGCGGGGGCGAGCGAGCGAGCGCGCGGCTAGCCGGTAGCCTACTGCGATTTGCCTATGCCACAGGCAAGGCGGTCGAGCGTACCTACAGTGCGGAGTGGAAACCTGCCATTGGTTGATTTGCCGAGTCACGTGACTGTTTTGTTTACCTTATTTTCAGTACCTAGAGAAATAAACTATTGTCTGTGTAATGTACGTATGTTGTTTCATATGGAAGCGAAGGAAAAAATATATATCGTTCAGACGCAGGTTCACGTGTACAACATTGGTTTCGCGTAGTAACAAGGCAGTTTGTTTCAGTAGGTTATAAAGAGACACACTTGAGTTACTTAGCGCGTTACGTCGCATCGAAAAGGTTTATTCTAGGTGGATAGTTCCTGCATGACGTATGATTATTCTTTGCAGGGATGTGGGCAGCGTTGTAAGCCCGGCTTACTGGATAATTACCAGTGCACAAGCCTGGCTTGATTCTGACAATCCCATTAACGGACAGCACGCTCGATCGATATGGTTTTAGTAGATACTTTCGACGGGAATGCTACACTAACTTTTGTAAAGTAACTAGCTGTGCCCGTGGGTTTGTTCGCCTTCTATCTGACAAGGAACATTGAAATAAAACAATTAGATGGGTTTATATGGTGTGTGTTGTTACGAAGTTGTTGTTTTACGGGTGGTATAGGATTTCACCCTGATCGCTACCACCATCTTGCTCGCTAATCCAGCCACTAAGCAGCAGTGTTTGCACTGTTGTGTTCCGGCATGGAGAGCAAGACAGCCGGTGTAATTACTGGCACAAGAGGTATTCAATTTTAGCCCTCTGGGATGGCAACGGTGGGCGAATTAAAGTTATATCTATTTATTAAAGTCAACATGTTCTAGTCCCCGAGGCAAGATAAAAACTTCGCAAAATAACCCTCCATCCAACGGAAAGTTATAAGAAGAAAAATGCAAAATAACTCAACTTTAGTGCTAGGAAGTCGGCACAAACGACATGGGGTTTTGTAGGAAAGAACTGAGGTAGAATAAATGAGGTTACTTGCTAGAGGTAGTGTTATATTTAATATTTTTATAACTGGGAAAGAGGGAAATTTCATAAAGTGAACTGAAGTCAACGTCGTTGAACTGAACAAGAAAATAGGCTGCTAAAAACATAACCCTTCCTTTTGGCTTTGCCGTAGTCGGGTAACAAGGATGTATGTTTATGATGTTGACGGTACATTGTTGTGTAAAAAACACGCGATAAGTATTTTTTTGCACGCCGTATTAAGTGGTTACATTTCCGACAGTCTTTTTTATTTTTTATGAAATAGGAAGGCAAACAAGCAAGTGGGTCACCTGATGGTAAGTGATCACCACCGCCTATAGACATGCGCAACACCAAAGAGATTGCAGATGCGTTGTCAACCCAGGGGGCTAAGATGGAATACCTCTTGTGCCAGTAATTACACTGGCTGTCTTGCTCTCCACGCTGGAACACAACAGCGCAAGCACTGCTGCTTATTGGCAGGATTAGCGAGCAAGATGGTAGTAGCGATCCGACCGGACCTTGTACAGTCAAAGAATTTAATTCCCTACCCATTTCGCTGAAATGTTGTCAGACATTCGCAATGTATTAAGGTCGATATGTCAAACTAACGTCTTGCTCTAGTTAGCTCTTATGGTGACAGTTTGCTATATGATGGTGGTTGTAATTTAAATTCCTTGACTGTACAAGGTCCTACCACCCGCGAAAATGGTCTGCTGTATAAAAATAACCGGTTCATCTCCAACTTTCTCAGCCATTGTTAACACCCGCATAGGTACCTCTGTTTGCGTGCGGACTGACTTTCGGGACGCCATTAAAATTTCACATGCGGGCGGAATCTAGAATTAATGCGCAGTGCAGCGGTACGTGACGGCCGGGTCGTAGCTTCACCTCGTAAAGCCCATAGCGACACAAAACCGGGATCCCGGTACACGCGTTCACTGCCAGGGCTACACCACAAATCTTGCAAGTGCTATAGTTCAACATTGTTTGTCGTTTTTGTATGAGAAACTTTACAATTACGCCAAATTGTAGTTGAAATATTTCTTGTACAGGGGGCAGGACTGTTTTTCGAACTTTCGACAGGTGCCTGAAACGCACATGTGAGTTCAATGTGTGCAAAATTGTTACAGTTGCAAAAAATACCAAAATTCCACAACGACAGACAAGATTAAAAAATGTATTTAAAAGTTATTTAGATCGTATTACAAACACTCAAATCACATTCTAAGGCAATTAAGAAATCTTCTATATAAATAAATTGGAACAACAAATCCTGCTACGCCGAAAAACCAGTATCGCGAACTCTTACTCAAAACAGCTGCATCTACATCATGCAAAAACCCACCCTCCTCCGCTTTCGCATGAAACAACGTCACACACACTCAACTATTAACCACCGTCACAACATAATGTACCTTCTCAATTTCAAGCTTCTTTAAGATGCATTAATATTAAATACTCACATGTCGATAACAGACTGTATAATTTGTAGAACCAGTTGTAAGATTCAATCAAAATTCAGTTACATACCGTCTCTAGTCTAGCATTTTATAACTAAAATATGCATAGGCACAAGTGACTAGTCAAGTTCTTAAGCATTGTTAACTCTATTGGAACATCGTTAAGGTTCAAAAAGCAAGTCTACGTTTGATGTAACTATCGATTACCTAACGTGTTCCGCCGTAAAACCGGTATTCTTTTATGGGGCATAAACTAAAATACATAACCTATTTATTGCCATAATGGTGAAGGTATACAATTAAGGTGCCATGGGTTTCCTTAAGGAGGTTTATGGCTTGTGGTTTGGAGGCGTTACGGCTCAGTTGGTTATCCGCTGTTACAAAACTCTTGTTTTATTGCTTTTTTTTAAATAATATAGGGAAGCAAACAAGCAAGTGGGTCACCTGATGGTAAATGATCACCGCCTATAGACACTCGCAACACCAAAGCGAGATGCAGATCAGTTGCCAACCTAGAGGGCTAAGATGGAATACCTCTTGTGCCGGTAATTGCACCGGCTGTCTTGCTCTCCTCGCCGGAACACAACAGTGTAAGTACTGCTGCTTAACGGCAGGATTAGCGAGCAATATGGTGGTAGCTATCAAGAAGGACCTTGCACAAGGTCCTACCACCCTCAAAGCTGCCGAATATTCACTGAAATGTGGCAAACCTATAAGGTTGATGTTTCAGCGAGCATTTCATCTTGCTCGCTGATCCAGCCGCTAAGCAACAGTGCTTGCACTGTTTTGTTCCGGCGAGGAGAGCAAGACAGCCGGTACAATTACTGGCACAAAAAGGTATTCCATCTTAGCCCTCTGGGTTGGCAACGCATCTGCAGTCGCCTTGGTATTATGAGTGTCTATGGGTATTGGTGACCACTTACCATCAGGTGACCCACTTGTTCGTGTGCCTTCTTGTTTTATAGAAACAATATTTTGATGAAAAAACCTATCCAATAATACTTAATTGAAAATAGACTGAAGGACACTCAACGATATTTCAATAAAACATTAAATTTCTATTTTAGTTCGACATAGCGTGACTGACATGCATTTGAAAAAGCTTAGCGGTACATCTACTTATTCATTACCTTCCGTGAAAGCTAGTAATTTTTAAGATTACTTCTTTGTGTTTTTATTCGTATGCATACAAATACATACATAAAATCACGCCTGTTTCCCAGAGGGGTAGGCAGAGACCACGGATTTCCATGTGCTACGATCCTGACATCCAACTTTCGCTTCACTTACTCTCATGACATTCTTCATGCATGGTCGTCGGTTTAGGGTACTCCTGACCTGGCGTTTCTCCAGAATGTCTCCGATTTGGTCGGAGTACGTTCGCCGAGGTCTTCTTCTTCCCATTTTTCCATCCACTCTCCTTTCATACAGCCTTTTTGTTAATCTTCTTTCATCCATCCTCTCGACATGTTCAAACCATCTCAACATATCTTTCTCAATTTTTGTTACTACATCTTCTTTCACTCCGAGTTTCGTATTTATAATGGTCTAAGTATTAGAAATCGAATCTCATTTTGATGTCTGTGATAATCGTTCAGAAATATTTATAATTTGCATTTTTTTTTTGTAATTTTTCGAGTCATGGTTTACCTCGGTATGGCATTCTGATTTGGGGTAAGGCAGCCGACATTGAAACCATTTTTGTTCTGCAGAAGAGGGCAGTTCGGTCCATCTACAACCTTGGCTCTCGTGATTCACTGAGAGAACGCTTTAAAGAAATAGACATCCTTACAGTAGCTTCACAATATATATATGATGTAATTGTATATACGCATAGGAACTTTAATTCCTTCAAGAAACTGTGTGATGTCCATCATTTCAACACACGAAATAAAAATAAGCTTTTTGTACCCAAATTCCGCTTAAAAAAAGTTAGCAAATCCTTTCTAGGGAACTGCGTGAGGTTCTATAATAAAGTGCCTGTGGATGTATGGGAATTACCTCTAAATGCATTCAAGAGGTATATTAAAAACACGCTATTGAAAAAAGCTTATTACAAAGTCGACGAATATATATGCGACGATTTCACTTGGCCAGTTCTAAAGGCGTGAATATTTAATTTAAATATCGGCGTTTAAAGCATTAATCTTTTTTTTTATCACTTAATTTTATTCCTATTAATTATGTATGACATCCTATTAAAGTGTAATTTTTATTTTGGAGCACATTGTGATGTTTCTCGCCAGACGAGCCGTATTCAATTTCTCTTTTGTAGTCGTACAGCTTGAGTATGTCATGCTCGCTTAAGGGGCATTGCTTACGGTGGCGTCGTTGATCGGGTCGCCACCTTCCCTGCAATATGGTTGAGGGAGACGATGGCTGAGATACGCGTCATACTCGTGATCGGGTGCTGTTTGTGGGGTCCGGACTATTCATGCTGCAAAGACTAATGTAATTCTCAAAAAGCCTAAAATGTAGGTACTTAAATGCGGTTTGATGTGGGAGACTTCATCGTGTTGTCTATTTATTTATATTTATATATATAACTAAATATAGATATATATTGAGTTGTTATTGTTATATTACTGATTTTGTTGGATTTTCACCAATTTTTTTTTTTTTGACATGAATATTTTTATTCTTATATTCTTTTGACATTCGGAGACTATACATCTCCAAGTAATATTGTACAATTTGACCGTGGAGGCGTTTTACACCTCTGCTAAGCATAGATTAAGGTAATTAATTTGTTTTGACCCTTAGAGACTATACATCTCTAAGTTATTTAGACTAAGTATTTGATCAGGGACCACATACATCCCGATTCTAATTTCTTTGACCTGGGGACCCTATACATCTCTTGGTCAATCTGTACTAGTGCCAGTTCGTTCAATATGCTTAAAGCTTGCTGTGCTATTTATTATCTTTTTTTTTTTTTCTCACACTTTATGTGAACTATTGTTATGATTGTGTATATTGCTCTGTAATCTTGTTTTGAAAAGAGAAGAAAAAAAAAGATTAACTGCTGAGTTTCTTGCGGCGTTTCTTCTCAGCAGATTCTTCCATTTTCCGAAGCGCTAGTAGATTCAGACATGTAAAAGAGCCTATATGGCCTACTTGCAAAATAAATTTTTCATTTTTCATTTTTCATTTTCATTTTTTTCCTCATTTAATTTTTACAATCCTCCTTTAAGAGGAGGGTGAACCCAGCGCTCTCCATACAAACGGCGATACCGTTTTACACCCTCTAAACCTTAACCTATAGCTATAATTTTTTTGATGTTATCATTATGCTCTAGAACTAGGTTTGTATGTTTTGTTTTTTTAAATATTCTTAATAGTTCCAAAAATATTGACGGTTTTTTTTGTTTTGTATGAAACTCCTAAAATGCAAATATTGTCAAATCTATGAAGAGTTTAAAAAATCAAAACATACAAACCTAGTTCTAAGGCATAATGACAACATGCAAAAAACCATGGCTATAGGTTTAGATGGTGGAAAACTTTATCGCCGTTTGTGTGAAGAGCGCTTTTTGAAGCTAGGTACCTACACAGTGATCAGTTATGGTGAAGATCGTTGGAAACCGATGGATGCGAGCAGCACAAGACCGACCGTCGTGTAGATTCTTGAGGGAGGCCTATGCCCAGGCGTCTTCCGGCTGATATGATGATGATGATGATGATGATGACACAGTTAAAGACGTTCGGTACTCTAGTGTTGTTAGAAATGAATCTTAAAATCTAAACTTTCGTTTTGATCAAACCATTCCGGCTTCGATCCTAAAGTGACCCCTGAGGCCTTTTTTCCATAAGCCTTGGGCACGGAAACGTGGCCACATGCCTTATAAAACCTAGGGTCACGTACGGATCACTAGCAAATACTGTGGATCACCGATGATACTACTGAAACGGGATAGGTCTCTGTTTGACTGTTTGCACATCGGAAATAAGTCTGTCCAATGCTTCCGATGTGTAAACAGGGAATGAGCCTACATATCTTGTTTTGCTGTATCATTGGTGAGCCAACGTTCCCAGTCTAATGCAAGTTATTAATTTGGGAGGAGAGGGGGGGGGGGAGTCAACATATACAATGTGATCTCTCAGTCTAAAATTCTGTGTACGTACTCTTATAATCCGTTAAGCTCGCTATCAAAATTTGCTTGCGGGTTGTAGGACCGTGCGTAAGGTCCGTCTGGATCGCTACCACTATCTTGCTCGTTAATCCAACCGCTCAGTGCTTACACTGTTGTTTTCCGGAGTGGAGAGCAAGACAGCCGGTAAAATTACTGGCACAAGAGGTATTCCATCTTAGACTTCTGGGTTGGCATCGCATCTGCCATATCCTTGCTGTTGCGGGCGTCTATGAGCGGTGGTGATCACTTCCCATCAGGTGACCCACTTGCACGTTTTCCTTCCTATGCTGTATATTAAAAAATCAACTTCTTTGCCTGCGAACCCAGTGTCAGCCATCGTGAAAAATAGTAGCGCTAGTGTTGAATACTTTATATTCAAAAATAAAATAAACAACACTTAACCACTTATGGGTTAATTAAAAAACTATAAAGGCTTAACTCGTTATTTTATTAATTAAAAAGGATGATCTTTTGTTAACAACATTGACGGGTGGTTTAGCCACCCAACTCAGTTGAACTACCCTCCAACACGGCCTTTTATAATCGATCGTATTAAATATTTATAAATTACCACTCGACTACTAATGGCTTCGCAGTTAACTACAAAGCGATAGCTACGGTAATTGAAAACACGTGCTCGATTCCCACTATTGAAATTACGTAATGGCGTAGCTAAGGTTAAGAAAAATCTATCAACAAGTACAAAAAGCAGCTTTTTTACATGTACGACGAACTTATCCCTTTGTATAAGTTCACCTTTTGTCTTTTCCGTGTTCGATTTTTGTTAGTTAGTTTGTGTTTGTCTTCCTATTTCATAAAAAAAATACACAGTTCATGACGTCCGTATTCATTGATTGAGTATGTCAGTGGAGCGAGGACGGCCGGCTGTCCGGTTTTTATCTATCCCGTAATGGGCCGGAACCGGTCGCCGTCTATATTACACTGGCTTTTGTAAAGCCAAAATTAATTGCCGCCCGGCTCAATGACTACAGTGTATTGGAAAAGATGAAGTATTAGAATGGATATTGTGATTTAATGCGTGAAACAACAAAACAATGGGATTAAAAATATTTTGCTGGTGTTAGGACCATGTGCAAGGTTCGTCTGGATCGCTACGACTCTACCTCGTCTATCAAGCAGCAGTGCTTGCAATGTTGTGTTCCGGCGTGGAGAGAATGAAATTACTGGCATAAAATGTTCCCGTCTTAGCCCTCTGGGTTAGCAACATCTGCGCTCTCCTTGGTATGCGGGAGACTATAAGCGGTAGTGTTCACTTACCATGAGGTGACCAACTTGCTCGTTTTCCTTTAAATTAGAAAAAAACTGTAGAGCTGAAATCTTAAAATATTCCAACTTTTGTTAATAACCAAGTACATCCCCTCCTGTATAAAAGTTTACCATGGAATAAATATCAGCTCTTATCTGTTCTTTCCTTTCTAACATCTGGAACAGATCGCTTAAAGCGATAATACAGCCTATTCCGTGCCTTGTGTATGTCCTTTACATAGTATAAAACAAAGTTGCTATCGGTTTCTATCTGTCCTCAGATCTTCGGCCGCCTACCTACTCCTCCTACCTTCTAAACTACGCAACGAATTTTGATACGGTTTTCACCGTCATTTAGAGATTTTTTACCGAAGGTTTTTACGTTATCCAAATTGTATCCGAGTAAATCCGGGACGGGTTGCTAGTTGTCTCTAAATTATACCTTTTCATGTTGTGTGTGATCACTAAAGAGTTAATGTATTTCATAGTATATCCGAAAAAATATCAGATTTTTAAGTTTAACTTTAACTCATTTTTTATGGGATCAGCGATCCCAATAGATGATGCTTTGCCACCACATACGTCCCCGTGGGACTTTAGATCTTTCACTCACCGTACGAGACGATAGCAAGCTTCTACTGCTCGCCGGTATTTTGTCAAGCCAGTAAACTGAAACTGCAACCAGTAACTGGTTACAATGTAGCTTTACCACTATAACTACCTACGAGTGTCAGTGGAATTGACAAGTGGATATATAAAGGACAGCTGTTAAAACTATCTGAGGTATAACATCTCGTTATAAGCGTGGGAGAGCTTCCATTAAAGATAGATGCAGGCCGTGAAGTAAGGAAGTAAGACACAATAAAGAGATCTCTCTCCAGGCGGGTGTTATGCCTGGTGACCGAAGTCCGAAGGATGAAAGTTGGAAGTTGTATATATGCGTCCGTGTTACGAAACTTCGTTACCGTGATGTAGCGCATGTCAGTTGGTTTCCTCTATCTACATTAGATGGCGCTAGAGTCACTACGGTCGGGATGTGTGCACTAAAGTATCCATTATTTATTAACGACGAGCTAAGTTTAGACGCGACCTTCGCGTGACAGGCCGACAATGAGAACTTATAGCCGACCAGCGGTTTTATCACCGTGACCTTATGAAATGCACAATTGATATCAATTAGCCTATAGTCTAAAGGTTGAGTGTGATTGTCCGGTAGTATATAGAATAGAATGAGATTGAATTTTTTTATTTAGACAACAAGATTTACGAAATCTCTATCTATTTTGGATTTATTTTGGTTGGCTTTTGTTCCTGGAGCGCGATTATTGAATCTCACCAGGTGACTAAAGCTCACCAAATTGGCCGTTTTTCAAAGAGATTCGGCCATTTCTGTGAGCTTTAGTCACCTGGTGAGACTCAAAAATTGCACTCCTGTTCTGTAATTCAGTCATACGTGCCGAGCCGATTTATTTCTGTGATTGTGTGATTGTAATCGCCGTTAATTTTTAATCTAACTCGCGAGATTGTAAACTGTCGATAAATTGAGAACGGCATCATACTGCTTACGCGTTAATTTTCAATAGTTTGAACGTTTGAAGTTTGAACCAGGTTTTGTTTGTTACCCTCAGAGCGAAAAGTCGGAGGCCCACGAAGCGGAGCTCCGTCAACTTCTTTTTAAATTAGTACGTGATGTTGTAAGCAGTATTTATCGATAGTTTACAATCTAGCAGGAAAATTATAAACTAACGATGTTCGCAATAACACGCTGACATATCCTACATTAAGCATTTTTATGAAGCTTCACGAAGCAGGTAGGTAGGCTACTTTGATGACTCTCATGACAGGTAAAAATAGTCATAATTTTCATACAAACGTTTGACCTTGTTGGCAAGCCATTGATCACGCTTTGTATCAAGCATGTGTGTAACGTAACATGCCCCACAACTCGACCCAAATTCCTATACAAGTCTGCTAATAAAAGCACAAGACATATGTATATAAAACTCATTGTCAATAAGAAATTAGGGTGGAAAGGAATTTCGCGTAAACACCTCAATAAATCAGCAGCAACAAAACTGCGACTCACCCGCCATTTTAGTAAATTGTATGTAACAAAATGGCCGCCGTAATGGCGGGAAAAGATAATAACTTCGTTGACGATTAACGCTTTGTAAGGCGGTAATTTATCTTCAGGAACTAGGCTTGTTGGGGAATTAAAAGGAATTGTTTCACAAACAATTGTTTTTTCCCCCAATGTTTCAATTGTCAACGCAGTAATTATGGAGAGGATATTTCAATGAATAAAATCGACTTTTTTTCGTTAGTCATAACATGACTTGATTGACATGTTGGGATGATGAAGGTCGCAATAAGGCCATGTTGATTAAATCCAAGCCTAAACAATGACATAGCTATTTATTACACGTGATTTGGACATTTATCGACTTATTCATAGAAGTTTATCAGACCTTTTTTTAGCTAAATAATGTTTTGTTTCTTTTAATCGAAAGCAAACTGCACAATGATAGATAATAACGTAGGGCTGAGGGCATACCGATAAGGAGTTTAGTCTTGCAAAACCACTTAATAAGTTTCGGGAACAACTGGTCCTGTCACAGGTATCTGACCAATAACAGTGGCTCTAATATTTCCAGCTAAGTTTGATTTATCTCTATGTGCATCCTTTTCGTAAGACATTAGTTTAACAGAGCCGTCGTCGGGAGCGACAAATTTAACTAGGGCGGATTTTATCGTTTGCCCGAATTTCAATTGTCATAATCGTATCATTTGCCATAATATTTATTTTGCCCGATAGACACTTTTTCTAAAACCGTAAACCTATCAGGGAATTTTTGAATGCCATCTAATAGAAGCCGGTAGATTAGATTTTTTTTGTAATACTTTGGAATATGCCACTGTTTAATAAAGAAACTATTATGGCAATTGGAATTCGGGCTAACAAGAGTGAACCTAACCGAAGTCATGCTAGTATCACTGAAGTAGCAAGGTAATTTGTTCAAATTTGCTACAATTAGTACGTTTTTCATAACATAATGTTAATTATTTATTGTATTTGTTGCAGGTAAGCTACCAGGAGGGAAGCTTTCTAAAGAGGTATTTCCGTTGACGCAAAAATAAACGTATTTATGTGTTTGGGGCCCGGGTTTCTGTTCACCGCGACGCTATTAAGCTTATCAGGGGAAATTTTAGCAGAAGAACTTCCGTCACTTCCGCTGGAATGATAAAAAAGCCTTATGTTTTAAAGCGTATTTTAATATTACGAAAAATGAATTGCCTGATGTTTTAGAGACGTTTGTTTAGTTTAAGCTAAGATTTCATGAGTACGGACAGTGTAAATTCTGGTTCTAAGGCTAGAAACTTGCTCAAAATTAAGCTAAAAGTAGTTGTTAAAGCAAATTCAGACTATCGTTTTTTTATGTTTTCATTCATATTGCCTCGACGTGACAATAATTACTATTACTTGTATGTACAATTGTCTATTAGTTGTTTCGCTATTTTGCTCTTATTTTGAGTCGAAACGTGCAAAATAAATGATCGGAACTAAAGTTTCTTTTTCCTACGGAAATAATATTCAATTTCCAGTTTGAAAAAAAACTTAAAAACTACAAAAAAGTTGGATCCTCTCCATATATCTGTCAACCATTTTTATTACAATTCAATACTGAAATATTTATTCTTTAATTAATATTTATTAGTTTGACTGGCCGTGAATACTTTAATAAAGGCCAGCTTTGACTTCACCTTTTTTTGAGGACTAAAGTACCTATGAAGCCGCCATTAAAATTTAAGAGCTATTAAGAGTGCGTTACCACTCATTTTTCAGCATAATGAAACACTAATTTTCCTCTTTTGACTTTTGATGTATGGCCGTTGAGGTAGAACCTTTCCTACCTTACGGTTAAAGGGAATCTTTGAAAATGCGTCTTTAGATAATTTGAGATAGACATATTTATAGTTATAATATCAATTAAGTGATTCGTATAAAGCTAGCCTTAATTCTTCTCCTAGAAACAGTTATCATGCTAGAAATTATACTTATAAAATAGAATATCTACCTCGTTTCTTTTAGGATGAGAAAATATTTACAAACAATCTTAGTACTTAAGTAATTTTTTGGAAAAGTGCTATTTTTAAATAAATAAGAAATGCTAAGAAATATATTCACCACAACGTCGCGCCCCAGCAGCCCAGATATGCCCTCTCAAATTAAATTTATCTCTATGTGCTTCCCTTTTTAATGACACTAGTTAAACAAAGTCGCAGGAAGGTTAAATTAAATTTGAGCGGTAATGTTAGGGCCGTTACGGTACGAGTATCATGTAAGCAGCTATCTGAGCTTGACTGTACACTGAAAAAAAGGGACAACCAAACTAGTTTAGTTTTTCGTGATTTTGGGTAATGGTAATCATAGTTCGTTTAAATTAGCAAAACTATTTGCTTCTGATGAATATTGAATGAGTTATTTACAAATCAAGAGTTAGGTAAGGTGAAACAAATAGTTCCGTAGTCACTTTTTTGGTTAAAGGTAACAAAACTTTGGTTACGTGTAACAAAACTCTTTTTTCAGTGTTAGCATGCCACGGTGTAGCTTCAGCTTTAAAACAAGTGTAATAATTAATTAACTGTATGCTTGTTTATGTCAAATGTCAAGAACGTGTACAACAGAGTGTTCTGGCGCTGACAGATTAGTAGTTGTCACTCAATTCTATTCCGAGGATAGAGGTGAAGGGCAGACAATAGATGATCAAATGAACTCCCAAGTGAAGATCGATCATTAAGAAAATGTGACGTTTCATTAGTGAAGGTAGTTCTCTACTAGCTGGTATTCAGTATTTGTATTGCACCATTTTACAAAGTAACGTGTAGGGCATAGCAATATTAAACTGAAAGTAGCAAATCTGTATTATGTAAATAATAATTTAAACAAAAACAAAGTAACTAAATTGAAAAATTGAGTACTTTTTACTCAATGTATGTAAAGTCTAGATATTAAGCCTAACTTGTCTTAGCACGCAAACAGAATTCTAATCTAAATAACACCTTTGCTTTCCAAAATAGCACTTATCGTCTAAATAAAGCATATCTAGGCTATAAATTGAAAATGTGATTTAAAATGTACTGCTTTGTATTAAGTTATTTGAGAGATATACACTGTTCTGATAAGTGAAATTTTAGGTTATAATATTGTTTACTGCTTAAGGCAAGTATGAATTAAAGCGGTTTAGAGACAGGTCAATATGATTTTTTTATATTTATAGAATTGATGAAAGAATTTGTCAACAAACTGGAACAAATTACCTTGCTACTCCGCGAAACCAGTGCCGGGCTCGTGCAAAATAGCTGCGTCTGTGCGATACATATATTTTCATGCAAAAACCCACCCTCCTCCGCTTCCACACGAAATAACATATATCACACAGACTCAACTACACACCACCACCACTAAACACTAAAACACTATATGTATCGCACAGACGCAGCTATTTTGCACGAGCCCGGCACTGGTTTCGCGGAGTACCAAGGTAATTTGTTCCAGTTTGTTGATATGGACCTCCGCAAAGTAACGCCTAAATCTATTAATTATTGAAAGAATTTGTTAAAAGATGAAAAAAAGCGTGATTTTGGTTTGGTCTGTGTTAACTTATAAAAATATCATGGTTTTTGAGGTGTAAATGTGAAAAAATCACAAACACGTAATAGTACGTTCTGTAGGTTGAAGACCAAATTCTATAAAGCAGATTAAAGTAAACTTCGTTAAAAATGAGGAGTTGCCGTCAAAACGTGAATTCACTTCGCAAACACACGTTTGATGGATCAAACGAGTCTTGTTTGTAATAAAGCTTTATTATCAGAGTTTGAAGAGTTATTTTGGTCTTGCTTACTTCACTTTTAGAGCTGAAAAAAATATTTAGAAAAATATTGTCGGGAATAGTACACTTTTGAATAGGTTAATTAATTCTTGCATTAATTGCAAAACGTGGAGGCAAATCTTAAAGGTGGTTTCGATTAAACTTCTTTTTTAAGCGTCCGAGATGCTTTCGTAAGTCAGCTGAAAGTCATTTTACATACATATATAAAGTGACGCCTGTTTCCTAGAGGGGTGTAGGCAGAGACCACGGATTTCCATTTGCTACGATCCTGACATACAACTTTGTTTCACTTACTCTCATGACATGCTTCACGCGTGCTCGTCAGTTTAGGGTACTCCTGACCTGGCCTTTCTCCAAAATATTGTTGTAAATAAAAAACAAAAAAGTAGGCAAAACAACTCTTTATCAAGTTCTTAACAGATATTTTCTGCGCAACAAGTAGAGTAAACTATATTATCATTACCCTTTCCTTATGAGCATGTTAATATTATTTAAAGGCAATTTTGCCATTATTTAGTATTTTCGATTCCAATATATGAATTGTTTACGCTATGAAAACATTCATATGATTGTTTCTTAGGGTAACATGAAGCCAGTTTATATCATAAAAAAGAGTCTAATTTAGAAAAAATCTTAGAACAAAATCAAATATTCTCCACTTTTGATACCTCACAATAACTCGAGCGAGTGGTACAATCCAAAAGAATTAGTCCGGTGATAATTAAAAAAAGCCCGTTTCCTTAATTGGTTCGACCCAAATTAATCCCGATGAAGGCTCTTGCTTAGTAAGAAGGTTATATAACTTAGCCAAGATTACTTATACAACCTGAAATACGAATAAGGGATGAATTTACCTCAATATTTTAACAGCTACATGTTGCAAGTGGCTGAACCACAGGAGTTGAAACAATTTCACCCGTTTGCCTTTGATATTCATAAAATCGATTATAAATCAGATTTTAAACAAAATACCGCGAAGTAATTTGGTATACCAGGTCAGTTCTAACGCTGCTTTAAATATTTTATTGTATCCCCCTTTTTTTGAATAGTTCCAATTACACTGCATTTTTTGGCTCAAAACAAGACCCTATCTTGAATTCACAAGTGACATTTAAAGACACAAAGAAAACAATAATTGGCTAGCTTAGAATGATAAATATTTGGTTTAATAATAAAGATCTTGACTACATTTTAGTCATGTGAATGAGATATTACTTACAGAAACCAAGATTTTAACTATTGAAGATAAGATTTAGGTTATAAGTGGCCCAAAGCCACAGTAAAAGAAAAGAAAAGTTTTCTTTCCTGTGGTAAAAATGTATTGACTTGGGAACATACAGTTTATGTTTTCTTTAAATAGGTGAAAACTAGATCAGACACGGATGTAAAGTTGACCAAAAAACATAATACTATAAATACTCAACTGCCGTCCACAAGAAATACTATTTTGCACCTAATTCTGATTTTGACCCAAGCAGTCAAGACCTTCATAAACCTAGTTCTGATATTGAAATAAGTCACGGTTTGAACAAAACATTTAATTTCTCAGTTTAAAAAAACAACCACAGGCTTTGTATTACTATGAAAATACTTAACATGAGGGGAACCTAATCCTACACTACTTTCACAGTGGCCCAGTATAATCACAAACTCGATCCCCTAACCCTTGGACAATAAAAAATACTCAACGGAGCTATCGCTCTTCTACGAGCAACAAATAAAATATTCTGCATAAAAACGGCGCCAACTTTTTACATAATTTCGGCCCTCGCCAATCCCCGGAAAGAGTGCAAAATACAACATCATCCCTTTTTGTGCCAAACACGATGTTCCGTACAAAGGCTCTTTGGGATAATATCGTGGGAGCTAGAGGGAGTGTTTCGAGCTTGCGGGCTGGACTACAGCGTTAAATACACTTTAAATACTTTGTAAATGCAGTAGCGGAATGGAGTAGCTGTTATTTATTGACTATACTTTTAGCCTCGTAAAGCCCATGTCCAATTTCGTTCTATGAATTTTGAACCATATCGTTTCAGACAGTGAGTTCAACGTCAGTTTGGCTTTTGTATTATATTTAGGACTTGTGGCCTTACTAGGTTAAAGGGTCGGTAGCAGAGTGACAGCTAAATGTCCACATCGCGTAAAGACTACATTGCAAATTTAATTCAGCGCAGATGAACATAGTTGCAAAATAACTACATCTTAAAGTTTCTAATCGCAAAATGGCATTGGTATAAAACTTCAGATGTAACTTGTATGTATAGAGCTCGTCGGTCGCTTTTTGCTCGCTTTCACGCTATGCGGTTGTTGAAAAAAAAATCAAACTAACACTCTTTTCGATTCATCGCACCTATTTGTACATTTTGAGATTTAGAGCTGTAATCTTGAGATGCAGTCATTTTTTGGTTAACTGATTCTACTACCAACCAGCTGTCAAATTTAAAAACAACTGTTGAATCAGGACATTCATCCGTCTTAATTAAAAAAAACACATGCAGTCTGTTGGTTTACTAAAAAACTGTATAAACAATTATGATATGTTTAGAATTGCTAATACTTTTAACAATAAGGGAAAGACGTCCGATCCAATAATAATTAAACTGAGGCAGCCAAGTTAGGGACACGATTTGCAATTTATTTTGAAATGACTTCAGTTTTTTGATCGAATGCACCTCAGGCTCACTTATTACTTTACTAGCTTCCGCACACGACTTCCTTCGCATGGGCTCCCACGGAACCTTCTTCCGGGATAAAAGTACCCTATGTCCGTTTCCATTGCCTCAGCTATGTCTATGCAAAATTTCATAATAATTGGTGCAGTATTTAGGCCGTGAAAGCATAACAAACAAAGTTTCACATATTTTATAACATTAGTAAGAATAGCGCCATCTAGTTTAACGGGTTAGGTATTAAAATTTATGATTCCACGAGGCGATTGTCAGTGCTATTGTTTCATTCGTTTATGGTATTACGAGTATAAACGTTGATAGATTTCACTGGAAATCGAACGAGGGCCCAATTTCATAAACGTGCCAGGCGACAGGTGACAGTGACAATTTGCCGTACATTACTGTGTCGACAACTAACGCTACAGCCTTGCAGATTGAACGTCATAGTGGGCAAGCAATGTAAACCGAATTGTCACTGCCACCTGTCGGTCGTCGCGTTTATGAAATAGGACCTTAGTGGTAAAATATTCCAGAGTGAGAAGTTTCCTTTATCTTCTTGCCTTGTTACACGGACGGGATCCGGGATGTAGGCCAAGGTTGATGACCTCCTTTCCGTCGAAGTGCCCAGGTGTGGAATGTTTATAGATGAGTATAATCAAATTGACACTCCTGAATTATCTTCCGTCTACTTCCCTGAACTTACTGTTATTAAAAAAAATTGCTTTCGCTGGCGGTTGCGCTTGAGTGATTGTTTTTTGGATAAGATTTAAAAGCTTGGAAGATTATTAAAGTTTTGTTACAGCAGACACTAAATATTTGATTTACACTTTATGCTTATTTTAGCCCGAATCTGATTTTATATTTCCTTGTACATAGGTAGTTGTATTGTTTGTGTATCTCACCCTTAATATAAGGCTGCTGCTTAGCGGTTGGATTAGCGAGCAAGATGGTGGTAGGCAAACGGGTGTCGGTTATACCTTATTTTTATTCCTACCTCTTTACAGCAAAGTTGTAGCACAAAACTAAAAAACTACTCTTAGTTTGTAGTACCTTTTCCACTGACCCGATTCTTGGCCCAAAAGTTTCCGAAACCGAAAGCTCGTTTCGGCCAGAGCTCGGCCATTGTCGGGAGTCCGGAACAAAGGCTAGCATTATCCGGCTTACCCGGATGACGTCATAAGCTCACCTGGCACCCTACCCTTACCCGGATGAGAGAAGAGGCGGACACGACGAAATGTTTTAACGAGCACGGAGTTTGTTCTTGGTTTATGGCAAGTCTTAAAGTTGCATTTATGGGAAAGTTCTTTTAAGTTTTAAGGTTTTTTTGATAATTTTGAAAAAAATGCAAAACCTACTTGGTTCGCTATTCCACTCTTACGTATCCTCTAACTTAATTTTAATATCGTACGGTATAAAAAAGAGGATAATCTTATAAACTGGTAAACAAACTAGAACAATTAACCTTGCTACGCCGCGAAACCAATGCTGTCTATGTACAAAACAGCTGCGTCTATGCGAATAAGTACTTTTATGCAAAAACCTGGTCTCCTCCGCTTTAACATGAAACAACATATATCACACAGACACAACTAAAAACCACCAACACTATACAATTAAACCACAATCTCCACGCGTTACACCTCTATACGAAGCGTCGACGGTATTTTATAGTCGTGTCCGTGTGACGCATTTTGTTTCATATGGAAGCGGAGGAGGGTGGGTCTTTGCATGAAAATATATCAAGTGATAGACAAACTTGAACACGATCGCATCCAAATCGCATGCTTCTCTATTCCGTGCTCGACCACTGACCTCGAACGTAGAGTCGTCCTGTATGCATGAAACCGCGCCACTTCGCACCTCTCTACTTCCTCTGTGGTCCTCGTACCGCTTTTGCAATTAAGTAACCACTGTAATGTTTAATCGTATCACTCATCATCATCATCTCAGCCACAAGAAGTCCCAGCTGAACATAGGCCTCCTCCATGGATTTCCAAAGTGACCGGTTGGAAGCGGCATGCAACCAGCGCCTTCCTGCCACCTGTATGAGGTCATCGGACCATGTTGTGGCTGGTCGTCCTACGCTGCGCTTGCCAATACTCGGCCGCCATTCGAGAACTTTTCGACCCCATCGGCCATCAGTTCTAATTAAATCTCTACGCCACATAGATATAAATTTCATCATCATCATGGGGCTGATGAGAATAAGAAAAAGTGATCCCAAGCGCCCATGAAAACCAACGACTCCAAAGGAATCGCTGATTCGTTGCCTAGCTTTAACCCGTGTAGCGCCCTATGATCACACGTGTGATCATAACCTCTTTTGGTCTTCTTCGATTATTACAGTAAAAGAAACTGTAAATTATTATCCAATGCGATACACGCATTTGTTACTTGGCACGTGGAGCGCCTTATGATCACACCTGTGATCATAGGGTGTGTGGGTGCTATAGGCCAAAAAAAAGTAATGATCACACCTGCTAAATCTGCTAATTAATCGCTAATGTAATGCCCAGTAAATAGACGTCAATTTGTCATATTTCAATTAAAACTGCTGATTAATACTTACAAAGCTTCCAAACTTTGATTTGTTTACAGACTCGCTGAGAAACCAGTCAACCACATCCTTAGCCAATTTTTACAATAACTTTATTTACTTCTCAGGTACCTAATCTCCTTATATGTTTTGGGTCAACGGTACCTATCTATTCAAAGGACCTTTTCCCGAGGGCTTTTGCAAATTACGCGCGAAATCGAGCTTCCCGATATCAAATTACCTTTTATTGCGGCAACGCGCATGCGACACGTCGTTACGAAGGGGCCATATTGACTCGCCGAAAATTGATTGTCCGAATTTTTTTCTACTAGGGTACATCTTGAAATTTTTTGATCCCCCTGACCTATTTTTGAGTCTTTGCCTGATGCGTGTGTAAACACAAAAACAGACAGATAAGAAATAATTATACAGACCCTTATTTTTCCTTAAATGTCTCCTTCGTACAGTTATATTTTTTTCTCGTTAAATAGACGAATAAGATATCAATTTGAAGGAATTAGGTTTAAAGCGTGTTTTGAATTTTTTATCCTATTTATAAGTTACCGGAAAATTTTAGACAAATTTACTAGGCAAAGGCATTTTGCCTTTGCCTGCCCCAAATTTAAAAGAAAAGAGTGTCAGGTCTGTCGTCTGTCAGTGTCCTGTGTTAGTTAACCTTAAAATCTTACGCGTCCTAATTATTTGGCGATAAGGACAAACAAAGGTCAAACTTGATTTTGCAAAAATATTAACAAATACAATTTATTTTTTACCAGAATATCAGAAAACTGATTAATATCCATATTCCTCGAAACGGTTTTAGAATTAGAGGACATTGTAAAAAAATTAACAATGCCCATTGGACTTTTTTTTTATACCATCTAGGAAAGCAAACAAACAAGTGGGTCACCTGATGGTAAGTGATCACCACCGCCTATAGACATTCACAACAATATCCTTAGATATTGCAGATGCGTTGCCAACCCTAGGAATGAATACTTTTTGTGCTAGTAATTACACCGGCTGTCTTGCTCTCCATGCCGGAACACAACAGTGCAAACACTATTGCTTAGCAGCTGGATTAGCGAACATGATGGTGATAGCTATCCGTGCGGACCTTGGGCAAAGTCCTACCACCCGCAAAAAATATCAATTTTATCTTTTTTCCTTCTGTTCTCACTCCTTTTCAACCACGCAACGGATTTTCACGAAGGTAACATCATTATTTATAGAAAAAGTTAGTATAAGTCCCAACAATGCTGTATTATTACGCCATAATGTATTTTCGGGTTTGCTCGGGTCTAACGAGAGCACAAATAACGTACTAACTAGCTGTCCAATTTCAGCTCGGTCCTTGAAAATAATTGTGCAAACATGTGTGGAGAACATAAAACTAAGAAAGAAAGAAATAAAGAAAATATCTACAAGTCAAAATAAACAAAGTGTTTATTTTTTTCTATGAAGTTCTTTATTTATCAATAAAACAGTGCATATAACGTAAACTAGTGTATTTTACATCCTAGGTATAGTCGACCAAGTAATTGCTTGACAACTTTTGAACCTTATCTCTTTGTAATACGGTCGAAAAGTGGTCAAGCAATTTCTTGGTCGACTATACAGTTAAACATGTTTTAATAATAGTTTAGTGAGCTATGAACGCCCAATGTAAAATTCTTAATTTTATCTATTGTGCATTTTAATTATTTAGCAACTATTCGTTCACAAAACCGTGCTTATGTTTACATGGCAAGACAGGACGTTAACCATATGCATGCTTTGTAAGCTTACATTAATAACATAAGGGAAATCAAGTGTTTAGTGGTAGTGGGTAAATGTTGAGTCTGCACGATGTGGAAGCGGAGGAGGGTGGGTTTTTGCATAAAAGTATAAATATGTTACAAAGCCGCAGCTGTTTTGCGCGTTAATAGTGCCTTGCGTTTATTAATTCCGCCACATTCCGAACATTAGCTATTTAGTAGGTAATGTGGCGGAATTGGCAACTGCAATATCCTTGGTGACTCACTTGCTCATATGCCTTTCTATGTTGTATAAAAAAAAGGTCAACTGTGAGGCAGAGGGTTCGGTAGTTCGGTACCCTGTACACACAATTTATTTGTGTTGTGTTTACCAAAAACGGAATGAATGTTTAAAAAATAGAAATCGGAGGAAATGGTTAAAAAAACTACTTTTCGTACCCACAACAAAAAGTTTGCAAAGTATGATTTTAATAAAAGTGCCAGAAGAGAGGGCGTTAACATTTAAACACGCGATTTCATTACTGGCGGGTCGTTATTGTCATAAAAGGTGGTGACTGTTTCGCTAGCAAAGTTTATAAAGCTTTTAGAAGCCCGTGTTTGATAATAAGGTATCCGACGTGCAATTAAAGCGCGCTTATTTCGAGCTTTAGTATTTTCAATATTTATAGACCGTGCCGTGTCAAAACTTGAAGCGTTATAGCGGAAGATCACACCGTAAAATTCTGTACCTACCTGTTATTTGATCGATATGTGATTTGAACAAAAGTTTACGCGTGGGATAGGGAATACAACGCCGCAGGGTTGCCTACCAGAATCTTATCGCTAGTATCAAACGCATTCAGCCTAACTACGTCCGGCTTTATCCGGACGCCTGGCAACGCTAGCTTTTTTTTGTATGAAATAGGAAGGCAAACAAGCAGGTTGGTCACCTGATGGTAAGTGTACACCACCGCCTATAGACACCCGCAACATCGAAGGGATTGCAGATGCGTTGCCAACCCAGAGGACTAAGATGGAATACCTGTTGTGCCAGTAATTACACCGGCTGTCTCGCCCTCCAGGCCGGAACACAACAGTGCAAGCACTGCTGCTTAGCGGCAGGATTAGCGAGCAAGATGGTGGTAGCGATCCGGACGGACCTTGCACAAGGTCCTACCACCCGTAAAAAGTTTAGCTGGACAAAAAGGCCAGACATCCTATTCATCCTACGTAATACTATTAAGGTTTTTGTATTAATAGCTATGCAACTGGTCCAATGCAAAAAGCCTAGCAGAAGTCTGACACCGTCTAATTCCCTCGGACACGCATCCAAAACGCCTGACTATGTCCGGTTTTATCCGGACGCCTGGCAACGCTAGCGGAGCCTGTGGACACTTTATGAATCCTACCTCTCTCATCATTGGAGCAATCGATATGCTGTTCTACCCTGACTTCTCTTTGATCGTCTAAAAGCTGTCCAGCTGTTTTGGTTGACGGTAGAATTTTAAAACTCCTCTATTCCCTGCCTTCCCACGAACTTAACGAAGGTAGATAGCAAACGTGGTGATTGCTCTACCAGAAAGAGTAAAGCTCAAAGTTTTCAAGCATTACAGTTTAAACTTCACAAAAATTTTGTCTAAATTCAACAAACCTGAACTTAGAACCATTGTTTTTCAAAAGATTTTCTTTCAAATCCAGTGAATATTTTTACTTAAACAAATATTTTTCTAGATCTCAGAGCTGTGCTGAAATTTAAAAATGGCGTGCTAGCGTCACATAGAACAAGCTGTCGATATAAATTGTCCAAACGACGTGCCGTGTCGCAGTACATTCTGCTAGCACACGTTATGTCGGGATTAGGATCAAATGGAGCTAAATTGACACTTTATCACACTATAAAAGGCGGTGTATGAAGCTTTTGCGTCTCTCTCTTTTTGGGGTTCCGTACCCAAAGGGTAAAACGGGACCCTATTACTAAGACTCCGCTGTCCGTCCGTCTGTTACCAGGCTGTATCTCATGAACCGTGACAGTTAGACAGTTGACATTTTCACAGACGATGTATTTTTGTTGCCGCTATAACAACAAATACTAAAAAATAGAATAAAATAAACATTTAAGGGGGCTCCCATACAACGGACATGATTTTCTTGCCGTTTGTACGAAACCCTTCGTGCGCGAGTCGGACTCGCACTTGGCCAGTTTATTTTATAGCTGCTAAAACACACCATACAAAAAGAATGAAAAATTATCTTATATCCATCCTCAATATGCAAGCTCTATTTGCCAATTTTCTTTGAGCTCGGTTCATCGACTTTCTCATGGTAAGAAGTAAGAATCACAAACAGATAGACAGAGGTATTAGCACATTTATAGTAATAACTATGTAGATAGACTGAAAGAATTATCTCAACTTTAATTACGGCTTTTGAAATGGTGATTTTTAAATATTTTCTTAAACTTATTTTAGGTCAAATCTTTGAAGTCGATTTGTTTGATTGACAGATAGGCATGATATTTGTTAAGCATGAGTAAGGTACTTTTGATGACAAAGCTTTATATAAAAAAAAACCTACCATGACATGAAACGTTATATTTAACTTTGCTATTTAAATATAGAGTGGAGTCTGTAAACGATACAGACTATCCCCGCTTTTTCCTAAACTCTCACTAAACCTTTTTTTAATAAAATAGTTATGTTTCGTCTTTATCTGTCGCTGACACTCGTTTGGTATAAAAGAATCAAAACAGATAACGAGAGAAAATAATAATTTAAACCGCGATATAAACCGTTTAAATTGTTTTATTTCAATTGGATTAAAAATATATAAGTGAAAGAGATTTGTAAACTTTTAGGTATAGTAATGGCGGGTGGCAGGACCTTGTGCAAGGTCCGTCCGGATCTCTACCACCATCTTGATAGCTAATCCTACCGCTAAGCAGCAGTGCTTGCGCTGTTGTGTTCCGGCGTGGACAGCAAGACAGCCGGTGTAATTACTGGCACAAGAGGCATTCCATCTTAGCTTTCTGGGTTGGCAAAGCATCTGCAATGTCTTTGGTGTTGCAGGTGTCTATAGGCGGTGGTGATCACTTACCACTACACTTCCTATTTCATAAAAAAAAGTAATGAATACTTATTTTACATGTTCGTCTTAGTCTGGAACAGTAGCGCTCCTTTTCTTAGGTCTATTGTCATTATACAATGGTTCATACAAAAGATTCCAAGCCCGAGCTAAGTAGCTCCTGACGCCATATTTTGTATAAGCTTTGCTGACCTACAGGAATTCTGTGAGAAATTCTCTACGAAGGCACCCAGCGCACTGGTTTGCGGGAATAAAGTTATTATTTTACGACGGTTGGACGGAATTGTGCACAGTGGTTTTGTTACTGCGAGGTCTGGACAATAAATTGGCACGTAAATTTGGTAAAATAGGATTTGCTTGAGAACGATAAGGTAAGGTTGAATTAATGTATGATTTACATTTCAGAGTTCCTACCTGCGCCTAGCTCCGCCTATTTAGGACTAAATCAATATTAAATCCAAACATAAGTTAAGTGACCCACGTTAGGATTTTGTTATCACTCTGTCAAACAAAGATGTATTTTAACAGTTCTCTGATTATTTAAATAAATGACTTTGATTGACTAAGTATATTTTCTTTAATTAATCACTTAAACTGTGAAATCTTGTAGCTTTGTGCGAACCCACCTGGTGAGCCATTGGAAGCTATATTTTTGAACGTGCCTTTTTATTATTAGAGCGAGGAAAACGAAAAAACGGGTTAGGTGATGGCAAGCTATCACCACCGCCTATGAACACCAGTAATATCAAAAAAATCCCGAGCGCGTTGCCGAGCTTTAAAAAAGGATACGCTCGTTTCCTGAAGATACCTAAGTCGTATCTATTTGGAAACACCTTATTTTCAGTTTTTTTCAGTTTGGAATATTTTCACAACCACCGCGGCGATCTGACACGAAAATACTTTGAATATTATTAAGCACGTAGCTCAATAACTTTAACACGTTCCGTTTACGACTACATCGTGGATATTGAACCGGAATAAACCGGTTCGTGGAAACAAAATGGAACTCATTCCTGCCACTATTAAACGTTTGAAGCGTCAGGATATAAAAGACTTGGTGAATGAGGTAAAAGCCATCAAACCTATCGACTCTAGTTCCCTGAGTCGTGGATTCAATTATACACAAATACACGAAAAAAGGTACAAAAAAAAATCACAGACATAGTGCTTTATTTATACTAAAATATCAAGGCGCTTAAACTGCATGGTGTATAATAAAATAAGGCCGTTAATGTGAGAGGCACACTAACGTCTATATTATTAACGTATATATATTTAGCCTAGAACTAACTCAATTTGTCCCAAGATATTTATTTATCTAGTTACTACACTAGTTTTCACTGAGTGTGTTCCTTTATTTTGTTCACTTGTGTGAATCAATAAATAGTATTTGTTGTTGTTGTTGTTTTATGACACCCTTTTTGTCAAATATGAATACTATTCCATGCTCCGTTCTGTTCTTCATAGGTAAGTTTTACTATTAAAAAAGCTTTAAAAGTATTTGTCGTACGATTTATTATTATAAAACCACTGTGCATGAACAAGTGGGCAGCAATAACTTTTATTGACAAAAAAGAACTTTTATTTCCATCCAGCCTTTACTGCTAAACATACCACTACGCATTGCGGACTCTTGGCACAGTGGGCTCTTTAGCACATAAAATCGGGCGGGTGCTTTTAAATTCATTATTTTCAACGTGGTTGAAATTTGCTTTGTGAGGATTTCGTAGACTTGCGACTGTACTTTTGTATTAATAAAAATGCAATTTTGCATGGCCGAGTTTATAACTATTCCCAGGTTTAGTATTAGAAATATAATAAGGAAACTCCTAAAGTGCGACTTTATTCTTGGATAAATCATAAAAAAACTTCATTCCCCTGACGCGATTTTGTCAGGTATTTTCAGATTATGTTTAGTAATTAATTAGTAGTTGTAATTTAAATATGTCTATTAATTTGAATTTTAGTATGGAATTTTAAAATATTAGATACTAGCGGACGCGCGCGACTTCGTTCACGTAAAATTAGTAGCCTATGTCCGTCAGGAATCGTGTAGCTACCTATCTGTGAAATAATTTTCAAAATTGGTTCAGTAGTTTCAGAGATTACCCTTACATACTAACAAACTAAAAACCAAACAAAGTTTACCTCTTTATTATATTAGTGTAGACTAACTAATCCAATTTAACTGCAATTTTTTTTGCTATGGATAAACAGGTAATAAAAGGGGGGTCATAATTTTCAAGTGAGGATATTATTTGAATTAATGTCCTTTATTTCCTGGACGATTCAGTTGGGATTATTTATTGCTTTGGGTCGTATCAATTACGAGGAAACAAACAGACTTTGAAAATAAAATACACTAATAATGTTTTCAAAAATCAACATCCAAGAAAAAGATAATGTCTCAGTTATAAAACAATCTCGAATCATTCTTTTGCCTCTTAATTGGCTTTCTACAAGTATAGCTGCATTTTTTTTAATTGATGATGGGTTCTCGCTTGACCACAGTGACACCTGATGAAAAGTGCTGACGAGGCCGAAGGTGGGACGCGATTACCCAGAAAAAAGCCTATTTACTCTCCTTTTGAAAGTGTCCAGATCGTATCTGTCCGGTAACACAGAGACAGGGAGATCGCTCCATTCTTTGTGGCCCGTTTCACTAAGCTACAAGTTACAATTTTACAAGTCTAAACCGGCAACATTGGTCAATAATGACCAATGGCAATGGGCATAATGACAAATGTTGCCGGTTTAGACTTGTAAAATTGTAACTTGTAGCTTCGTGAAACGGGCCACTGGAAGTGCGTCAGAAGTAGTTTAACACTTAAGGACCTTGTCGTAGTAATGTATGAAATGAGAGTTGCTCGAATTTGTCACATTACTGACGGCGACAAGGTACTAAAATGTTCAGCAACTTCTGAGACCTGAGTACCAAGAAAGCTGAAGCGAAACGCTTCGTACGACAAGGAGGGAAGTCAATCCTATAGGTATGTAACGACTGTGTGCGTCTAGTAGACCAATGACTTGACGGCTGGATAGCCTAGTGGTTAGTGACCCTGACTATGAAGCTTGAGGTACCGGGTTCGATTCCCGGAAGGGGCAAATGTTTGTATGATGAATACGAATGTTTGTGCCCGAGTCGTGAATGTTATATGTATATATTAACTATATAAGTATGTATATCCGTTGTCTAGTACCCATAACACAAGCAGCTTTAGTTGCTTACTTTGGGACTAAGTCAATTGGTGTTAACTGTCCCAAGATATTTTTTATATTTTATTTTAACTACAATTTCTACCTACATTATGTGTATGTACCCTAGTCTAAAAATACCGCGAGGCAGTGGTGTAATTTCCCGGTATTAATGTGGGAACTATACCGGATATTACTGGGGAGCGGCTAGGGATGTGCCGAGTCACGCGGTACCGGTATCGATGCAGCGCACCGCCATCTTTATCGGAGCAAGGTGGCACGAAACTATTTAGTGTTTTTTATTTTTTATTTATTATTAAGTACATCCACATCATATATATTACAATCAAGAACATATTAGCTAGTTACAGGTACATTAGTCCGATATATACGACAATTACGGAGTACATAGCATTGACTATACAGCGAGTTGATAAAATTCTATTACAAAATGTCAATCAAAATTAGATGATTAAAATAATTACAATTAAATAAGTCGAATTACCAATTAAAAATACATTCCAAACAATAATATAACTATAAATAAGCCCTAAAATACATTTTATCGACCACGAATTTTAATAAACATAAATTTTAACAGTATTTAACAATATTTATTTAATTTAGTGTTCAAATCCAATTAAATTAAAATAATTAATTTGCAAGAACACAGCAAAATATGTGGTTTTATAACAGAGTTTGCATATTTTAGTGACTATGCACATTTAATGTTTTTTTTAATGAAGTGACGCAGCGGTATACTAATAAAAATAAATATCGATAGCATGAGAAAAAGATTCCGACGAATTGACATTATTCTCCTTTTTTGAAGTCGGTTAAACACCAGTATCTTTACAGAGCATAAAACAAAGTTGCTATCCGTTTCTCATATCTTTTGTATACAACCGTATCAAAATAATTTGCATGGTTTAGAAGGAGAAAGCGGCCGAACGAACACTATAATGATTTAGAACAGTCAGGAACGGAGGCTGGACTTGGAGACTTTACTTTATACTATGTAAGATAAAGAAGAAAAAGAGAGTTACAAATAAAGGTATTGACACTAGTATGTCGTCATCGATATAAGAAGACAATAGATCTGCTTACCTGTTTGGATTGTGACAAGCCTAGCGTCACCACTTTGCGACGGGGTGAAGCAGGTGAAGAGGGGCTTTCAATATTTAGCCATCGGTTCAACTTTGAATCTTATCGCAAGTGAATAAAGTGCTTCTAAGTTTTCTAACTAGCAGCGACACAGGCGTCCGGTAGCAGAACTAAAAATATGACGCCAATGTAAAACGTACAAAACGCAGAGCTGTTTACTTGACAATTGGCACATACAGTTTTATTCAGGCTATCCAACATAGTCTACCAAATAGACTATGGTCGGCTACTCTGCCACTGCGTTGTACACAGTTCTATAGTTTTCTCATTTCGATGTATGCCGTCAACGGTCTTAAGTCACATCCCTTTCCCTTATAAGGCTTCTTCCGTTCCACTGAAAATATCGACACGGGTTATTCATGTTCGAGTTCAGAAGGACACGGATATTGCAACGTTCCGATCACTAAATATAACTAGCGACCTGCCCCGGTTTCACACGGATGCAATTACGATGTATTTAAATCTACATAAAAACCTTCCGTATAAAATTGTCTACATTCCTGTGAGAACCGTATCAAAAGCGATCAAAGATATGATGACAGATAGAAACGGATAGCGACTTTGTTGTACAATATGTAAAAAGATAATCCCTCCATTTTTCTGCCAACAAACTGCCATGCAGTTTTTCGAAAGTATTATAAGCTTTATCTACACATATATCATAAATGCTCTATAATGCATTCAGAAACCGTAGGTAATGAATGACCAGCATTATAACAACCAATATTATTTTAAGATTTTTTCTAATTTGTTTCTATATTTGTTCGAATTCATTTTTTATTACATTATTTTAATGTGTACAGTCTATAGATACTTAATAGGGACCTAGCACTAGTAGCTAGTAGCAATGCAGGTCATTGCCCTATGGCTTCTGAACCCATCATAGAGTACTTATGATATGTGTGTAGCTAAAGTAATGTATGCAACTGTACATAATTAGGTGTTAAAACACTCGTGTGATCCTATTATGAAACTCGCTGACGTTCGTTTCATAAAACCACACTCGTGTTTTAAGACCCCTCATTATGCAACAGTTGCATAAAATACTATTTTATGTAATGTTTTAATGAATAAAAAACTTTTAAAAGATAAATGTTGAAGATAATAATAAACATTGACTTCGGTGCAACTTCAGTGTATCCGAATACTTTTCTAATTTATGGTAATACACAGGAAAGGAAAAGAAAGAAGTTTCCCCAGGAGTAATAACCATTAATTACTCTCATATCTTCGACTGATGGAGCAAACTTTTTTATTAAGTTAGATAAGACAACAATATATCTGTTAATTGCGTTCGTAACTTGTGAGCGAGTTACTGAGCACAGTAGCTAAAAACGGTCAGCTCACGTTCATCAACTGTAAATGTCTTTGTTATACTATGTAAGGCTGCTTTTCCACCAAAGATGTGCGGGGATGCGTAGCGAGGGATGTGTTTGTAAGAACCAATAGAATCGCTTCATTTACCTCGCCTCGGTCAGCACAGCTCTGGTAGTAACGGCTCATCGGTTCTTTACAAATACATCCCTCGCTACGCATTCTCGCACATCTCTGGTGGAAACGCAGCCTCAAGATACGCAAAGAATAGAAAAACTATCTCGACGAAGCAGACTTCATTAATTCTTGACAAAAAGGTGACTAAAATGTTTGTACAGTAGGGGAAATATATTCACGTACCACCCTAAAACCCTATCGCAATGACGCGGCGCGTTAAACGCCAGGCTATGTCATACAAATGTCATGCGTATGTCTCTTCGACTAGGTTCTACGGTGGTACGTGTTTCAATTTCCTTGACTGTACCTACCGTGAACTTTAAAAAATCTGCCATACTGCCAGCACTACACGCTCACCATTAAATTGCTTTGCAGGTGTGCGTTGTTCCCTCACAATGTTTTTCTTACAGATAAACAGACAAAAGCTTTATGTTACATTAGACGCAATTTTTCAATTGTTCTTTTACAGTCACCTAAATGTGTTTTAATTTTTAACCGCCTTCAAAAAAAGAGGAGGATCTCAACTCGTCGAAATCTTTTTTTGAAATGTTCTTTTTAGAAGTTTCTGCAACTAATTCTATTGCACCTTACTAGCTCAAATTAAGCGTGGCATCCTTAGAGTTTGATAAAAACGATCCGTTCAGGATATCATGTGTAGCTACAGCGTGTCCCAGTTTGGTAAATGTCATGACAGCATGACATTTGCTGCAAATGTCACGCATCACGCGTCGCTGTCATGTAAATGTCCGACCGGGCACGTGTTAGTCCTTGACCGGGATAGGAGGGTTAATATGTCATAACAATGGGGTTTCCGATAGAATATTAGATTGGCTATTCGTATAATAATGTCAAGTTTGAAATGTCATTGATTGTTGAGGTTTTACAAGAGCTGTGGCTTTTATATGAAATTAATGACAAGTTCATACATTTTCGACGGTAGCTTTTACGATTCGGCCTATACATAATATATAAGTATAATGCAAAAAATTTACTTAAATTTTTTTATCTACACATATATCATAAATGCTCTATAATGCGTTCAGAAACCGTAGACAATGACCAGCATTATAACAACCAATATTATTATGAGAATTTTTCTAATTTGTTTCTATATTTGTTCAAATTCATTTTTTATTACATTATTTTAATGTGTACAGGCTATAGATATTTAATAGGTACCTAGCACTAGTAGCTAGTAGCAATGCAGGTCATTATCCTATGGCTTCTGAACCCATTATAGAGTACTTATGATATGTGTGTAGATAAAGTAATGTATGCAACTGTACATAATTAGGTCTTAAAACACTCGTGTGATCCTATTATGAAACTTGCTGACGCTCGTTTCATAAAACCACACTCGTGTTTTAATACCCCTCATTATGCAACAGTTGCATAAAATACTATATTCTTGTTGTAACAGTATAATCAAGATGTTTAGATGTTTGTACTTCAATGTGTAACTAAATACCTTTTGAAGACGATACAAGAAGATGTTGTTTTTCAATGGGGGAGAGAGACAAACGATGTAATCTTGATGGAAAGTGACCACCGTCGCCCATGTAACCCGTAAACTCCAAGACAGTCAATCCATAGCCGACTTTTAAGGTCCTTCGGCCCGGATCACATCACTTACTGTAACAAACTACTACTTCACACCGGTAGTTTTTGAGACCTTCTGAGACTTCTGATCGAGGAGTTTGAGTGCATCTGCGTGCGGCCCCAAAGCCCACTGCGGGCCCTTGCGGGACTCGCTCAAACATATCCACTAACACTTAATAATTGGTCCATTACAGAGCGATTTATTAGGTTCACGTTACACTTATAGTTCAAGTGCAATTTCAAACATTTGTTACTTGCACTAAACACCAAATGTATAAACTCTTACTTGCACTAATCAAAATGTAACGTAGTCCTTATGGCCTGATTACACCTTGATTAGTGCAAGCGCGAGTTCATACATTTGCTACTTGCACTAAACACTGAATGAACTCGCACTCAAAGTGTAACCTAGCCTTTAGTGTCCGCAGCTTGCTTGGGTCATCTGCATCAACTATACGCAGCTATATGTAGCTATGTTGTGATTTTTAGACGCTATTTTGTTTTTAATTTTAAAATGTTGTTCGTAAATAATGGACACTCTGTAGTCTATAAGCTGTGTCGGCGAGCTTTCGTGAGTTCGCGGGCTTTATCAAAGCGTTCCATCGCGATGCGAGATACGTCTGAAAGCTCGGTGTCCTTGCCTCAGTACTTGGTAGAAATAACTTCGTACTTGAATTAATTTCAATCGCTTACATACCATAATGTAGGAGAATTACTAGCTATTGAAGTCAACGGAATGAGAAAATGATCAAATAAATTTTACTGATATTGTAAAGCTGAAAGTTCTTGTGTGACATAGATTTTATGTTATTTCTTCACGCTAAATGGGTTATTCCGAAAAAAGTAACGCGGGTGAAACTGTGGATAAAAGCTAGTAGTTTATTATATATGTTTTTATAGGTGCAAGCAAGTTTCTACTTTACGTCGGTATTTTGTGGTTCCCAACAGTAGTGGTATTTACTTCCCATCAGGCGACCGGCTTGCTTGTGTGCTTCCTTATACCATAAAAAACAGCTAACAATGCACAAAGCACAAGTCACAATACAAACACGGCGGCCGTGGAGAGGGTTCGTTAGCCTCGTCCTCCAGTTGAGGGTGTTTTTGTCAGCTCCCTTGTCAGGGTGCAGTGTGGCATATTTAGACGCGTCGATAAATAATATCTCATAGATACAATAAGTATAATTATTACATGAAGTGACTTGGCTGTTGTCGGAAATGCCTATACATTATAATTAAAAAAAATCGAATTGAGAATCTTCTCCTTGTTAAAAATTTTAACTGGCCGACCTGCATGTCCACCTGTTTAGTGGACCAAGTAACTGCGTGGCCACTTTTGAACCTTACCCATTTGTAATACGGTCGAAAAGTGGTCAAACAACTTCTTGGTTGACTATAGGAGATATTTAAGAAAAAATAATATGTGGGGGTCTTTAAAAGGTACAATAGAAACCAGAAATGAGAAGAAAAACGAACAAATGGTTTACACGATGGTTAGTGATCACCACTGCGAAAAGACACCCGCGATACCAAGGAGACTGAGTTGTTAACCCAGAGGGTTAAGACGGAATACCTCTTGTGCCAGCAATCTGACGGCAGTTTCCTACGTAAAGTCAGAAGGGTTCCACTCCGCACTGTGCCTACAGAGTAGGCAAATCGTAGTAGGATGTCGACTTGCCATGCGCCCGCTCGCTCGCTCTCACTGTGTCAGTGTAATTGAAAACGAATGCAGCGCAACCTTAACGTGGCCCCAGGGAGTTTCGGGGGGAAGGCAGACGAGACGGCGTGTTCCTTTTGACGCGAGCCGCCTGGCGAATGTGTATGAAGTAATACGAACTTTATGTGCGCGTCAATGAAGTTGGAATTAGTTAAATCACGGTCGTAAAAGAGAAGTTTCTGTACGTTAGTACTATTATTTATTTTGTGGTTAAGTCTATCAGTTTCTTCATGTTCCAGAATAGCCATTGGGGTGATTGGGGTCGAGTGAACCAGTATGCACCCCATTATATCACAGACCCGTGTCAACAGAGCCCCGTGCTGCCCAATCTACAGTGAACCCGCGTTCATTATAATAATAAATGAGTTGGCTCCCATTATTTATAGCCGCGATGACTGTAATTTTGTTAGTTTCGGGTTGAAATTATCATTTTAATTACTACAAAACAGTACAGAGTCAGTGGATTTATGCTTTTAAGAGGAGTGTGAACCGAGCGCTCTCCATACAAACGGCGATAACGTTTTCCATCCTCTAAACCTTAACCTATAGCCATGATTTTTTTGCATGTTGTCATTATTCTTTAGAACTAGGTTTGTACGTTTTGATTTTTTAAATATTCTTAATAGTTTCAAAAATATTGACGTTTCTTGTTTTGTATGAAACTCCTAAAATGCAAATATTGTCAATTCTATGAAGAATATTTAAAAAATCAAAACATGCAACCTAGTTCTGAGACATAACGACAACACATCAAAAAAATCATTGCCATAGTTGAAGGTTTAGAGGGTGGAAAACGTTATCGCCGTTTGTATGGGGAGCGCTTTTTGGGCCTGGGATGACACTCCTCTTAAAGCGGCTGTGCAGGTCACTGGACATAGTTACGATCTTATTTTTGTAAAGTGATAAACACACTTGTCAGTTTCGGGTTGCAGAAGGAATAAATTAATACATACTATATTAATTATAACTTGATTTGATTTTATTACACATACGAACTATACGCGGGTGGTAGGACCTTGTGCAAGGTCCGTCCGGATCGCTACCACCATCTTGCTCGCTAATCCTGCCGCTAAGCAGCAGTGCTTGCACTGTTGTGTTCCGGCGTGGAGAGCAAGACAGCCGGTGTAATTACTGTCACAAGAGGTATTCCATCTTAGCCCTCTGGGTTGGCAACGCATCTGCACTCTCTTTGTTGTTGCAGGTGTCTATAGGCGGTGGTGATCACTTTCCATCAGGTGACCCACTTGCTTGTTTGCCTTCCTATGTTGTATAAAAAAAAAAAAACTACCCGCACCTTGAATCACCCTCACCCGCGTGATATTTTTTCAAGTTTTCCCTAAGCGAGACCATAAAGGGTGACTGCCAGGTGGAAGTAGGCAACTTACTCTACAGCCTAGCCGATATTATAATGTAAAGTCATCATCATCATGTCCTCTACACCGTAATCTGGTGACGTCAACTCCTGTAGGTTCTATCTGGGTAGTTGCTGTGATGCTCTCTAACGTGCGAAACCAAGCTTAGTTTTAAAGATTCGGTAAAATGCCGCACAAAAGAGTTCACCAGCTGAGTTGTGTATACATAGGTGTAGTATATAAGTATGTATGCAAGCACAAGTTTTTCGTTTAAAAATAAAGGCCCAGAATACCCTGGCAGCGGTCCGGAAGTAATTAAAACCGGATTCAGGCATGTGTACCGGTCGCCGAGATATGGCACGGATGAGGTCGTGCGCTCACGGCATATTTCGCAGTACTTCCTTCAGCACTATACTTGCTTCTGAAGGTGGATCGTTTCGTATGAGGCGGGATTTTCAAAATTTTCTCAGATTTTAATTTATTGTAGCCAATTGGTGTAATTTTTTATCAAATCAAGTAGTTTCCCGGTAGTAAAACACTGTTTTTTATGCAATTGTGGTATGATTATGGAAATTCATTGTACTCTTTATGCATCAACGGACTTTTAGGCATTGAATGCACAATTATTTAAAATCAGCAGCTTGAACTTTCAAAAACGAAACACAGTGTCTTAACAATCAGTATTATACTACAGGAAAACCACTTGAATTGATAAAAAATCACACCATTTAGCCACAATAAATTAAAAACAGTGAACATTTCAAAATTCCCGCTTCATACGAAGCGATCCTCCTGAAGGAACTATACTCCGACTTTTAATTCGATTCAGAAGAATGACAGCTTCTGTGTTGTCATTTTTTCGTGAAGTAAAATAGTGATGTTACTCATTGAATGAATGAAAGAAAGAATGACGCAATTTAGTTTGCAGCATTTATTTATTAAGCAATAATGAATCTTTGGTTATCCCAGTTATCGAAAAAAGTACAAGTGTAAAAAAGGGTAGGTAGCAGGGACGTTGCGGATACAGATCGGACATCTGCGGATGCAGTAGATTGCAGATTGGGCGCACGTCCGCAGATGCAGATGTGAATTTATAACATCCTTAATAGATAGAGGTTATTGAGAGAAATCCTTTAAAAGTGTGTTGTGATTTTTTCCAACTGCTAATGATAGTTTTTATCGTTATTATTTTAAAGGTTGTTTAGTCATCTACATGACAGAAACTTGGTTAAGAAAGGCTGTACTGATTTTGAATCTATCAAAGTAGCTGTGTCGAAAACTAAACGAGAGACATGTGACTGTTGTGGCTAAAGTACTTGATAGTGTTTAACTCACATTTGAATCAGGTTATCAACCTATAACATACAAACCTGGTTCTAAGCATAATGACCACATACAAGTTAAGGTTTAGAGGGTGGAAAACACTATCGCCGTTTGTATGGAGAGCGCTTTTGGAGGCTAGATATACAACCGCCGCCGTCGTATACAGTCGCAGGTAAAAGCCAGTTATTATGATCATCTTGCGTAGCCTTGAAAATGCACTGAAGTGTACGTGCGCATAAAGCATTAGGGACTGGCATGCATTTCACGCCTGCAGGCTGCACATCAAACGGGTAAACTAGAACATGGAGCCTTTTGCGACTGCGCTCGAGTGAGTGGAAGATGTTTGCCAGATTAAAGATGTATCCAATCAACTGATGTGAATTCTGAGTTAAGTTATAACCTTGTCTCAATCAGTTATCTTTGTATTAAAAATAAAAAAAAATGACGCTTTGTGTCACGTATATTGCAACGAATTTAATTCCCGACGTATTGAGTTCTTTCAGGTCTTATGTAAATGAGCAAACAATGTTAATAGTAAATTGTTCAACGAGGGATGAAAGATATCAGTGCCATTTGAGATATATCCCTGTACCAATTTTTATCCAAGTTGTTTCCGCCGTTTGAATGTGAAAGTATGCTCGTACATACCCGATTTTTGGGTTTCGTAGTCAAATTTGAAGACTCAACATAACGTAACTTCTTTGTCTATTCATGTGCGTAATCCATATGATATAAATAATGAACGATAAATTGAATAAAAGAAAACATTTTTTCTAGGTGCTGAAAACAATACCACCAATCAATTATATAGGCTCCGTGTATTTACGTGTAGAGTGCCATTGTCTGTTGACTAAGTTTTTTTAATTACTTCCCGCACATGTGCGGCAATGAATCACTTTCTAGGCTTCTCAGCTAATATTCGCTCCACTTTCCGAATATGAGAGACGAAAATGGTTTTTTCGCTTCACCTATACCCCTTTGACTATACATTAACCACTGATTAATGGATGCGAAGTTATTAACTTTCGGGGCCAACTGCGCCGCACGTAGCGGTGAGCTTGAAGCTTGATGGCAGACGTTGATTGAACCGTGTTCCGTTCACCCGGCGGTTTGCACCTCACTTCAAACTTCCATGCTTTTAGACTGAAACTAACTTCTTGGAAAGTTTTACTTCGTTCCAAGTGAAGCTTTGCTGCCCAAGCTTTTAGGGTTGCTTCTTGAAAGTCTTTAGTACTGCTACCTGGTCACGTAATTGATGAAATTTGTTTTTAACAAAAATATGCAATATAATAAATGGGAATTCTCGGAAGAGAATCTTACTCAAAGGGGGTACATATAAACCATAATAATTATTTATAACAGAATAATATATGTAATTTTAATATTCAAAAATTTGAGTATTTCAATGTTATGTCATCTTTCAATATTTAAGGATGAGCATACTTTTTAATCCTAATGTGATACTCGGTCTTTTGAAATTTAATAAAATAAAATTGTATACTTGCAACTGCGATACTAATTTTGCACGGAACGAATAAAGCTTTTTAAATTTAATTTAATTAAATGTTTAAAACAAGGACTTGCTTTTCGTGCACTGACGTGTATCCATTCCTTTGTCCCTCAGTCTAGCTTTTGCGGCTAAAATGCGCTATAAAAGAACTTCCTTTTGAGTAAATACAAGAATTCATAATTACAACCAAGGTCTTAGCAAATTGGAATAACAAAGCTTTGAGGTTACGTCTCGTTATGAAATGCTAGCACAAGATTTGTTTATAAATAGCTTTCATGTTTTTAATTGACCTAACCCCAAACTAAGCAAAGATTGTACCTACTATGGTTACTAGATAACGGACAACCAGACCACCAGATAAATAAGTAATAATTGGTTCTTTAATTCATTTCCTCTTTGACTTATCCGTCAATTATTATTAGTATGTTTTTGAACGTTTAAGGACTCTCTGATAAGGTCCTGGTAATATCCAACAGATATCTGTAATTTGAGAATGCAAACCCAATTATTTCATTAAGGAATAACCGGTTAAAACCAGTTGCATTCCCTATCTGTAATGCAGTCTCTGTTTATTCTATGGACACAGACAGACGGTTTCACAGATATCTGTTAGATATATCGAGAACTTATCAGAGAGGGGCTTAATATTATTTTTTATTTAATGTACACTAATATAATAATCTAAATTATCTATATTATTATTAATTGTTTGTTTGTTAGTTTGTTTGTATGTAGGGGGTAATCTCTGGACCTACTGAACCGATTTCAAAAATTCTTTCACATATAGAAAGCTACACTAACCCTGACGGACATAGGCTACTAATTTCACGCGAACGAAGTCGCGCGCGTCCGCTAGTAATATGATAAAAACGTAAACTTAGTTTTTTTGTTCGTTTGTAAATAGGGGATAAACTCCGGAGCTAATGAACCGATTTCAAAAACTCTTTCAATATTAAAAATCTACACTATCTCTGACGGACATAGGCTACGAATTCCACGTGAACGACGTCACGGGGGTCCGCTAAGAATAAATAAAACAATTATTTGTCTATTTTTAAACACAACTTCTCATCTGTTTTCATTTTAATTTAGAGAACGGAGTCTGTAGTGTGTGCAAAAAGAGCCTTTTACGCCCTTGGGCTGCATTTGCGGCAATTTATATTGTGGCCGGGTTAAGAGGCTTTTGCGAGACATTTCATACTGTCACTCTTCCCTAGGGTTGCCAGTTGATAGTTTGAATTAAGGGCTAATGGATCTGAAAAAGGTTTTACTAGGATAGGACTGTAACAAATAAACGTTATTTAAATAATTTACTAAATTTTAAGCATATGATAGATGATGCGTTAATTAAAAAAAAATGTTTTTTTTTTAAATAAATAAATAAGAAAACCTTCGCATGGCTCATTTTTAAAATTATACATATTGTGTAAGAATCAATAATTTTACTGATTTCATACTGAGCTAAATCCACTTAAAACGTATAGCAAAAGGAGGACATACTAGGTAAGGAAGGACGGAAGGACAAATTGTACAAATACAAATACAAATCATTTATTTGTCAACACAGCTGTATAATAAGATGTTACAAAATTTCAATAGCATCATGTTTCGCCATCAGGCATACAAATATTTCGCAAGTCAGCCTACAGCAGCATGCATGCATGATTATCAAATGTTTAAATGTCGAAATTAACAAAATTTAGACCAGGGTTGAGAAAGTCAACATTAACCAATTAGTGTTGGTTTTGTCGCCAACATGAAAATTGTTTTTTTAGTCTATATATTTTTATGTAAGTTAGTTTGTAAGGTATTTATGGGCCTTGTTGCCTGAAAATAAAAGATTTCATTTCATTTCATTTCATTAACATAAAATTAAGAACCTGAAGAAAATGTCATACAATAAGATACAAAAGGAGAACATGTATATCTTGGCAACCCTGCTATCGCCGGTGTTTTTGCGCGGTCGTAGTTTTATAAAGTAACAGCATTATTTTGTATTAGGGTTGTAAACTTCAGTTCTATACTACTTCTATATACATGTAAAAAACTGTACAGTAGGGGAAATACATTCACGTACCACCTTAGAACCCTGTCGCAATGACGCGACGCGTTAAACGCCACGCTATGTCATACAAATGTCATGCGTATGTCTCTTCGACGACGGTGGTACGTGCTTGGATTTCCTTGACTGTACAATAGTCAAAGACGATAAATGACCCTTAAACCTGGAACTGAGAAAAGGTGTCACTTTTCAAAAGGGAGGCATACAATTTGCAATACGAAGTTGATATATCCGTTTCGAGCATAGACAATATCTTTGAGTCGATTGTTTTAAACTTTCGCGATTTTCACACGATCAATACGGCTATCGAGACTTAAACGCGATAATATACCGTTTATTTGTCTGCTCGTAGCTACGGCCGAAACGTCGAGGTAAATAAATAAATATCGCGTTTAAGTCCCGATAAACGTAGTTTCTTTGAGTTCCCTCTTTGTTTGTTAAGTTTGTTGTAATATGTACCGTCAGCTTCAGGAGTCAGGTCAGGGGGGTTCCACTCCGCACTGTAGGTGCGCTCGCCGCATTACCTATGGCATAGGTTAATCGCAGTAGGTTGCCGGCTTGCCGCGCGCGCGCCCGCTTACTCTGTTGTGTTGCGCGTTGTGATAGTGTTACAGTAAGCAGCCCAACCCTAGCGGTGCGCCAGGGCATTGCGGGTGGAAGGCGGGCGCGGGCGGCGCCTTCCTTATGATGCATGCCGCCTGGCGAATTTTATAGAGTAATAAGAACTTTTTGTGCCTGATCATAAAATTGGAATTCGTTTAATGGTGGTGGAAAAGGAGAAGTTTCTTTACGTTAGTACTATTATTTATTCTGTGGTCAGGTTCGCTGTCAGTAACGACCAATTTCAGCAACTCTCATTTCATACGTTACTTCTGTGTCATAGCATTCCTGAGAAGTAGTGTTACAAGGGTGTTAATTATTTTTCCACGGGCTAGGGACACGTATTCATTATACATTTGCTTCTTATGGGAATCGAATCCACAACCTCTAGCTTAGCTTCGAAGTCAAGGTCACTTTACATACGTAAGTGATCCGTTTTTACTTCAATAAAATACTAAACTATTCAGATTTTTGCGGGTGGTAGGATCTCATCTTCTACCATCTTGCTCATTAATCCAGCCGCTAAGCAGCAGTGCTTGCACTGTTGTGTTCCCGCGTGGAGAGCAATACAGCCGGTGCAATTACTGGCCCAAGTGGTATTCCATCTTAGCCCTCTGGGTTGGCAACGCATCTGCAATCCTTGGTGTTGAGGGTGTCTACAGGCGGTGGTGATCATTTACCATCAAGCGACCCACTTGCTTGTTTTCCTTCCTATTTCATAAAAAAAATATATTTATGACGCTGACTGTTCATGTTCCAAAGTAACTCATAGGTTACCACATCAGACCACTAGTTCTAAACAGAAACGTGTACGTAACCGCAACAATACCCGGGGGAAGTGCTCTAGTACTTGTAAATATTGCCTCTGTACTGCGGGAACTTGATGCTGTATGAAAATGTATAATTTCAGGGTACCGTGTGATACAATTCAATTCAATTCATATATTTCATGTAACCATGGACACATAATTTTATTGGTACAACTTTAAATTTAAGGAGTTAGTAGGTAGCTAAAGTGAAACAAAAAATTTACAATAAAAATTTAAAATAAGACAACACTGACAGGGGAGTGCAATCCCTCGCAGTGCGACATATAGGGACGGTCAAACCTGTTCGCTATCATGCGCAGAATGCTGTTGGCACGGAAATCAG
This sequence comes from Ditula angustiorana, assembly GCA_963691745.1. Taxonomy (NCBI): domain Eukaryota; kingdom Metazoa; phylum Arthropoda; class Insecta; order Lepidoptera; family Tortricidae; genus Ditula; species Ditula angustiorana. Next base: position 5,830,511 of record OY829496.1, on the reverse strand, counting down.
AAAACGGGGGAAGTGCAATGTACGCGTGATGCGCGTGCCAACATTACGTACTGTTGTACGTAACCTCCGCTAAACCGCTTCCAGTCGTGTTCTGTCATCCCGTGGAGGTGTTAGTCTCGCGAAATACCTTATTTTTCCCTAGCCATGCCGTATTGCTTAGTTTTAGAGTGCAAGAACCATAGTAGGAGTATAAATCTTCAAAATGGGGTTGTTTCTACCACCGTTAAGTACGATTTTAATGATATTCCGTAAAAATCTTAATTATTTTGGGACTGCAGCGCACCCGGCGCACCAAGGATGCTGCGCGCGCACGCATGGTCGTATAAAAACAATCCACGCGCGGCGCTGCGAACATCCCTAATGCGCTACAGGAACGAGGCAGTCCCATCAACACCCGGAACGCATTATTGTACTGGACTCGAAGGGTCCTGCAGGCCCGCTGCGTATACTGTGCCCAGAGATTACAGGTATAGAGGGAAGTGCAAAACGCCCTAAACAATCTAACTTTCACTTCTTTGGAACATCCTGCAAATCTGCGGGCGATCATATTAGCACAGACCGACAGTACAATACAATATGCTTTATTGAATACCACATTACAATTTCACAGAATTACCAATAAATCTTAAATATAGGTATCCAAAAGGCGGCCTTAACGCTTGAGAGTGATCTCTTCCAGACAACCTTTGGATAGAAATAAAAATTAAAACTATGGTGACAAGATGGTGGTGCAGAAATAAATAAAACTGGAACTAGATTATATAAAATAATATATACATATATATGTGCATATGTTAGTGTGTGTGTGTGTATGTGTATGTGTGTGTGTGTAAGTATGTGCGTATATTTGTAGTTGTTCGCATAACATTAATAAATAGAGCAATAAAAGTCACGTAATAAATGTATACCATACCACGGAATAAATTCACGTGGAATAAATTCTCTCTTGACCACTACGGGTGTATTTCCCAACCCTTCCTGCTTTTAATATTTGAATACAACCAGCGCAAAGTTACTGGTGCAGTTCGGCGAGGCGCCACCGACAAAACGCCTCTCTGAAATTCTATGTCATAAGTCTAGTTCAAAGTTTAACCGGTTGCTGTAATAACTTTGTAAAAGCCGCTATTTATGTTTACGTTATAAATAGCTTGTTTATTTATCTCATTCGGTTATTTGTGGTTTATTACAGCAGGAAATAGATTGGAGGATTAATTTTTCTATGTGGTCGCGGTTACGTATGTTTTTCCTTTGTTTTATCATTATAAGTAGGGTTTTATTATCGGTATTACCTCTAGCACTATTTTCATTTTCCTTAGAATAGGGGTTTTTTAAAAGAGCAGCATAATTATTTATTGTCGTATTCATAAACGTTTTCGAACCTCTTTTAACTAAAATATGTTTTGTTTCGTTCATTCGACATCACGATGACAGATAAGGACGAAACATGTGTTAACTCATGTATGTTTTTTTTGTGGCCTGAATATCTTAAATCGTAGTCCTCGCGAGAGGTACGGGCGACTACGATTGCTTAGCAAGGAAAATGAATAGATGCATCATAAGGGTTATAATGAAGATCGAAGGGTCCATCGGCCTGTGCGACGGCTCCGGTCGGCAGTTCGAACCACCACCAAAGGTCATCTAGAACGGTGGACCCTTTGATCGTAATTTACTTTACTTATAATTATATGAATATGAGTATGATCTAAACGACTAGTCAGTCAGTCTGTTTCGCTCAGTAAGCAAAATAGAGAAAGACAGACCGAGTGACGAGCGAGAACTTAGAGACTCATGCTAACCGTGATGAGAAGATATAATATTTACTATCTCATGTAGGTTTATCAGGCGTTTATTAATATTAGGGTAGTAAGATTTTTAGAACGTACTACAACAGTTTTAGTAAAACTGCTTTAAAAAAGGTAAAATATGTAACCTAGAGATTTTGAGCTATTGAAACAAAAATACCGGTAAAACCGGTACGACAAATATTTTACAACGAGTACAACTTCAAATTGAGCCTAAAGGAGAATGGGCAAATTGTCCCAAGTGCTGTATACAGTTGTGCTATATCTTATTAGAAAGCTCTCAATAAGAGCTTAATTTTTTTATATGACAGCAAAACCGAGATGTTTGCAGGGAAAAAGCTACAGCCCATTTTATACCTCACTTTGTACTAGCAGTTGTATGAAAAGTATCTGTAAAATCATTTTCGAGATATAGCCGAAAGATTTTAACCACGCATTACTGAGGCCACTAGAAGTAAAAAACGTAATGGGAGCATAGGTCTAATTTGCTGTTTTTTTTTTTTTTCATACAAAACAATGATTAATGCTGCAGACACCTGGTCTTCGAAACATAGCCTATGATGATCCTTACACCGAGTACTACACGTCCATACTACTCACTATTGTATACAAGGGTTGGGACAGCGCCCATACAAAAATGCCCATTCACCTTTAATTTAATACATTGGATTTGAAAGTGTCTTTGTCAGTTTATTACGTTTTCCTCACTAATCTAAGTAACCAATTTCTATTCAAATTACAAAAGGTAATTCAATACTCGAAGTGAGATATCTGCTTAATGTGATAGTTTCAAGGATTTCCAAGTTCTATATAAATGAGAGAAAAACGTTACAAAGTACATTAAATCTTTATCTTTACATAATATAAAGTAAAATCACTATCCATTCCTGTGGCCCTAACATGACTGGCCAATCAATCAATCAATCAATCAATCAATCAATCAATCAATCAATTTATTTGCCAATGTTAGTTTATCTCTATCCGCGTCCATTTCTTATGACACTAGTTAGACAGAGACACAGGGAGGGATTAAACTAAACCTGGGCTGTCATGTTAGGGCCGCTGTCTGACCTAGATCCTTACAGTGTATTTTGGGCCGCCTTTGCCTTCCAAACCACGCAACGGATTTTGATACGTTTTTCACTGACATTTAGACATTTTTAGGGTTCCGTACCTCAAAAAAAAAATGGAACCCTTATAGGATCACTTCGTTGTCCGTCTGTCTGGCTGTCTGTCTGTCAAGACCATTTTTCTCAGAACGCGTGTAGGTATTGAGTTGAAATTAATATCAAATACTCAAGTCTGCAGTCCGTTAGAGCCGTGAAAAAATCAAACTTCTAAGTCAAGGCAATCAAAAGATACGGCCGTTTATGCCGAACATTTCATACATTCGCTCGACACTCAAAAACCTATGGGGTACTTCCCGTTGACCTAGAATTTTGAAATTTGGCAAGAAGCAAGGTCTCAGAGCACAAATAAAACAATAAATCCGAAAACCGTAATTTTGTAGTTACTACACAATAAAAAAAATTTTTGGGCTTACAAAGCAAAAATGCGATACTAGATGTTGATGACGGAACCCTCGGTGAGCAAGTCGAACTCGCACTTGGCCGGTTTTATTAATATGTCCGAGTCCAACGGTAGTTTTATATTAAAAATGACCGGCCAGGTTTAGTTTATCTAAGTTTATCTCAATGTATCCCTTTCTTATGAAACTGGTTGGACAGAGACGCAGTGAGGAATAAATTAAACCTAGACCAGTCATAGTAGCCACAGGTGTTTATATGTTGTTATGTTTGCATTCTGCGTTGTACAGCGTTGTTTGTGTTTCATTAACTTAAGTAAACGCGCGTGATGTGGGTATGTGGATCAGTTTACCTAATTAAAGTTTAGCCCGTGTTTCATTGCATTAAGTTATTTAGGAAAATCCAGCCTTGTTTACTTTGTTTTTAAAGAACAGCACGCGAAAAACTTGTTTTGTTAAATACATTATACAGCGTGTCTTATGGTAACATAAATGTCATTGGACCACTGAATGTGAGTAAAAAATTGCCCTTAACTTACATACGAACATTGGAAGTTAAATGAAAGCTATAAATAAATAAAAAATCAAAGGCAGAACTTTCTCCCTTTTTTTAAAGTTGGTTAAAAAAGATGACGTTATGGTTACGCGAATATGTCTTATAAATCATTTGTATTAGAATCACACACGTCCGTAAATATAAATGATGTCAGCCACTGGTAAAAACAATGCCCTAAGCGTGCCAAGCACTGGGACGGTTAACTATTCACGAATGTGTGTCTGCCTCGTTTTTACTCGTATGTTTTCGTATCTTATCATCAATTATTGGGACACTGTCAATGACTGGGGCCGTTATATTACAATTTATAATGTTTTGACGCTGATCAATATTGTATTCTGAAGGGTTTTGACGGTTTTAATAAACCTTTCCATATGACCAACTAATGTTAATACGTTCACATTCCTCAAACATAGTGTCTTAAGAGGAGTGTGAACCCAGCGCTCTCCACACAAACGGCGATAACGTATTCCACCCTCTAATCCCTAACCTATAGACACATGACTTTTTTGTATGTTATCTTAATGCCCTAGAACTAGGTTTGTACGTTTTGATTTTTGAAATATTCTTAATAGTTTCAGAAATATTGACGCATTTGTGTTTTGTATGAAATTCCTAAAATGCAAATATTGTCAAATATATAAAGAATATTTAAAAAATCAAAACCTACAAACCTAGTTCTAAAGCATATTTATAACATACCAAAAAATCATTGCCATAGGTTAAGGTTTAGTGGGTCGAAAATGTTATCGCCGTTTGTTTGGGGAGCGCTTTTTGGGGTTGGGTTCACACTCTCCTTAATGTCTTCCAAAGTCCAGCATATTATACCAATCACTACTTACCCCGTTCACTGTCCACTGGCCCTATAAGGAGCACGGCAAACTAGCTATCAAAAGTCAGTGTCCCATATACGGTGCACCAAGGCAATGTATTTTATACATTAATTACCCAACATCCCTAAAATCGAACCCTTATCATCCCGTCTCAAATTCAGACCCTATTTACCACGGATGTGTGTCATAAACTATCGAACTCTATAAACAGCCGCCATTTTGATTGTCGGCAGCAGCGGACCGCAAACAAAACGTCAGAGCGCGCTGAAATCGGAAAAAAACGTTTATTTCGGAGTATATTTCTTGTGGATTTATTCAGATCCTAGGATTTGTGTTTTGTTCCGGCCGTCGGAGGCGAATATAATTGAATTCTCAGTTGATAAATTGCGTTTTGTATTTTTCGTTTGTGAGTTTAAGGAATTGAATGTTGCGTTCGCTAAGCTGGCTGGCAGGCAACACAGTGTATACAGGCTGTCCATTAAACCACCATAAATAAACCCATAATAACCCAAATTCGCAAACCCAAAATCAAACGTCAAAACTCGTTCACAATTTTGCTGATGATAGGACCTTATGCAAGGTCCGTCCGGATCGCTACCACCATCTTGCTCAGTAATCCTGCCGCTAAGCAGCAGTGCTTGCGCTGTTGTGTTCCGGCGTGGAGAGCAAGACAGCCGGTGCAATTACTGGCACAAGAGGTGTTCCATCTTAGCCATCTGGGTTAGCAACGCATCTGCAAGTCATAACAACACGTATTAACTAATATAGGTTTACTGAGCGTTTATGGATATGGGGAAAGTACGTTCACTACACAGTCGCGTGCGGTTTACCATTACCTACTTCAAATAGGTGCTTTATTGCCGTAACAGCGATTACGAGAACAGTAATAAAACAAATCTTTCTTTTTACTGTTCGCCGTAAGTTGGAGAATAAAGAACCTTCCGAACAACCTGAATCGCAAAATAATGGGCCAAAGTTGAGTTGTCGGAAAACAGATTTTTGTTTTTGGAAGGAAATTTGGCCAAAATGCGGAATTGATTTAGTTGCGGCTTAGACGCTTTTTTTCATAAGTGGCTGTGTAACTTTCTAGAATTTATTTTTAGAAATGATTTAGAAACGATTGTGCTGACAAAGACATTTCTATTTATAAAACACTAGCGGACGCCTGCGACTCGTTCGCGTGGAATTAGTAGCCTATGTCCGTCAGGAATAGTTTAGCTTTCTATTTGTGAAATAATTTTTGGAATCGGTTCAGTAGTTCCAGAAATTACCCCCTACAAACGAACAAAGTTTACCTACTTATTATATTAGTGTCGAAAAATTCTCGAATGGCTGCCGCGTATTGGCAAGCGCAGCGTAGGACGACCCGCCACAAGATAGTCCGATGACCTCACACAAGTGGCAGGAAGGCGCTGGTTGCATGCCGCTTCCAACCGGGCACTTTGGAAATCCATGGAGGAGGCCTATGTTCAACAGTGGACTTCTTGTGGTGGAGATGATTATGATGGTGATGATATTAGTGTAGATTAGAGTAGAGGTAGATAAAAAAAAACAGCAAAAATCTACCGGACTCATAAATGTGCCTTCAAGTAATGATGGAGTAGGAGGACGAAATTGCCCTTGCACTGAACTGGTTGAACTCCGAGCCTTAACAGGACTTAATAAGTCTGCTTTTATAAGCACTAAAAACAAGATTGCAAGATCGCAGTAATGTCAAACCCAGAAAGAATTTAAAATTTTGAATTTGGAAGTAGTAGTTTAATACTTTTTTATAAAAAGAAAACATAAACGATGCAGGTCTGATACGAGGGATTGCTACCTCGGTACAACTTAAAATTTTCTTGCATTTATCACACTAACCTATAAGTAATGGATTTCTAGTCAGCGTTTAAAATATGGCCGCATCAAAAGTCGAACAAAAGTACAACAAATCGACAATCATTCGCGCTGTCAGTCTGTCGGACCGACGGCACTGCTGTCAATACTATTATTTTGTAAAAAACCTATTTGCAACGAAACTTACTAAATTAATATTTTATGCAGTTAGACGTAAAGTTGTAAATGCAATGACAATAAATGGTAAACTAATAATTTGCATTTGTGACATTGGCATCAACCTGTATTCTCATGTCGGGCCATTCTTCTGCTGTCATTTAGTATGACATCCATGTATTATAATATCGTTGATTTATCATGAAAGAATTTGACGAAAAGCTAATGATTTAATGTCGATTAAAAACAACATTCCTTCATTGCCAGTAAATAGAAAGGAAAAGTTTCACAATAAAGTTGTTCTGTTCTGCTAATAGCAGGCTGTTCGTTAACCGTTATTTGTTAGTTGCGAAGTTAACCGCTAAATAATTTACTACAACTTTGTGGGATATATCCGGAGTAGGTACTGATGTGCCGGTGGGCACTTTCCGAAATTACGAAACTTTCAAAATGGAAAATTTTCCGAAAACATTTCTACCGTTGTGAGATTTTTTTGTAATTTGCTCATCTTTTATGATTGCCGGTGGGAACTTTCCAAAAGCCTGCGAAGTATACCGGGGAAAATGGCGTTCTATGGTCTCTGCCGATCCCAAAGGGAAACAGGCGTTAGCTAATTAATATAATTTGTCAGGAGGTTCCTCATTCTGCAGCCCTAACTACCGTTAGTTTGAGTCTTGTTCCACTGCCGGCTGGACTCTTTGTTAAGTTTTTATAATCTATTCATTACATTATCCGCCTCTATTTAAATATTACGTTTGTCGGGACTTAAACGCAATAATTTATTGTTTATTTATTTATCTCGACGTTTCGGCCGCATTGCAACGGCCGTACGTGTGAACAATCGATTATCCGCCCTATCTGTCCTCATACCTACGGCCGCTTCTCCATCTAAACCGCGCATTGGATATTGTTACGGTTGTCACTGTCATTGAGATAATCTTTTACGGAAGGTTTTACATATATGTCGGAGACAGGATGGTCATGAGTACGGATACTCAACGGTAGCGCAGCGCGCGGTTGATTATTATTGGCCGATCCCTCTGTGACATCACACCGCACCGGTTGACCTGGCATCGCGCGCTACGACGGAGCCGGGTGGGCCAAGACCCGGGCACTCTCTTGCTGGCTGCGCTGGAGCCTCGACGTATCGGTCTGACTACGGAACTGGCCACGTTACCCTGTACCAAATGATTGAAACTGTTCACTGATTATAAGGTTCACTTAATTCACTTCGTTGTCTCATTACTCGATATCCTTAGCTCGCCCATCACGAAAATCACGATGCCTAATAAGCAAGCCATCCCTGTGCCCATTTTTCGACATATATTACATTTTAATTATACCCATGCAAAGCATAAATAAGGCCTTCGTCCTTGTATTCAAAGGAACCCCATTTTTCTTGGCCCGAATTCTTATTCGGGCCGGATGTTTTGTTCTTGACCGGGTTCTTACCCGGTCAAGAACAAAACATCCGGCCCCCGGCCCGGCCTTGGGCTTCGTTGCGGGTTTGATTCCCAAGGAAACTTTATCCTATGATTATCCTCTTATTTATAAAATTTTACCTTCGTTTTATAACTTTTTGGTGGCGGTAGAGCCTTTATATATTCAAATTAAATTTAAAATGCTATATAATGAATGACAACACACAGAAAAATTAGGGTACTGGCAGGACTCGAACCTGCAACATCAGCATTCCGTGCCTTGCGTTTGCCAGTTTCGCCACATTACCGCTACCATACCCTGCGAATTTTTCAATGTGTTTAGTCTTTACGGTCATTACATTATTGATTTTTTGCTTTGGGAAAACTACCCTCGGTGTCATCTATGAGAAACTTAATCAAGTTATCTCATTCAACTTGGTTGCTTATGAATGGCCGTTAGCTGACGAGAGAAGACGCCATTTGTTGTTAAATTTTTGTAATCTTTTTTTTTTATATTTTTAAAAAATATTAAAAAAAATCTTTAATATTAAAAAAAAAATCTTTACATTTTTTTAATATTTTTAAAAAATATTAAAAAAAGTCGATTACAAAAAAGGTAGAGCCTTTGTCATTCTCTAAATCTGATTACACATGGTGGCAGAACAGTAGGCAGAATAGTAGAACATTATAGTTAAGAAGATATTGGTTGGAGTTCAAATATAGATCAGAAAGCGACGACCTGTATGGCACAGTGGCACATGTGTCTGCCTACTGTGCAAGAGGTCCCGGGTTCAAATCCTGGTATGGGCAAATATTTGTGTGACGAATACGAATGTTTGTACCTGAGTCATGGATGTTATTTGTATTTAAGTATGTATTTATCTATATAAGTATGTATATCCGTTGTCTAGTAGCCATAGTACAAGCTTTGCTTAGTTTGGGACTAGGTCAATTGGTGTAAATTGTCCCGAGATATTTATTTATTTATTTATTTAAAGGTAATTGCCTCGATTAGCCCCATTTTACTTACGTTCCACCATCACAAGCCGCTTGAAGTGTCACCATATTTGTCAGGCTTAGCTTAGGGTTGCTACCTTTTAAAAATAGTGGACTCTGAGATGAGAGAATGTTGTCAGTGTTTTGTTAAGAAAATGTCTCACTAAACTTGGCAATTTCCATTGGCTTTTCGGTTGGCCGCATTCCTTAGTGGTCCAAAAGACAAGGACAAAGTTACTTATTGAAAAATGTTGAATACAATGTTAACTCGTGGCTCCGTCATTAATCTTTCAAACTTAAAGACTATAAAAGGAATTGGCAGCCCTAGTTTAACTTTAGCTGGTAGTACTAGTGTTATAGCAACATTTTTAACGGCATACACTTTGCTGGTAAAACATAAAAACCCGGTTCGTTCGCAATACAGAAATAAATTATACGTTCCTTTTTGTAAGTTATCTCTTGTTGCCAAAAATAGTTACGTAATGTGTATTAGGATCTTTAATCAACTACCAGATGCAACAGAAGATCTAACATTTTATAAATTTAAAAGTACCTTAAAAAAATGGCTTACTGATAAACGTTTTTACAGCATTCAAGAATTTTTGGATTATAAATAGATTTAAGTTTGTCCTAGTTTCGCATGCCTAGTAAGGTAGGTTTTAGTGAAACGTTATATGTGCTTTTACTAATCTTATTCTTATTGTACCTAAAATCAGCGAATAAATAATTTTGAATTTGAATTTTGAATTTGAGTTTTGAATTTGAATTTTGAATTTGAGTTTTGAATTTGAATTTTGAATTTGAATTTTGAATTTGAATTTGAATTTTGAATTTGAACTTTGAATTTGAATTTTGAATTTGAATTTTGAATTTGAATTTTGAATTTGAATTTTGAATTTGAATTTTGAATTTGAATTTTGAACTTGAATTTGGGATTCCTTGGCCTGTATAGTATTTTCTTTGCATGAGTCTAAAGTCGCTATTTCATGCTGTCTGTCCGAATTTTTTTTAGTGTATCTTCAGCCGCCCCTTGCAGTGACTGCAACGAGAGTGAAAACCACGCAAAGGATGTTGATGCGGTTTTCACTGTCATTTAGAGATTTTTATAGGGAAGGTTTTTATCTGCATATCATCCCGATTGTATACGTGCGAAGCCGGGACGGGTCGCTAGTCTACATCTACACTAAAATAATAAAGAGGTAAACTTTGTTTGTTTGTATGTAGGGGGTAATCTCTGAAACTACTGAACCGATTCCAAAAATTCTTTCACCAATAGAAAGCTACACTATCCCTGATGAATATGGGCGAACGAAGTCGCGGGCGTTAGCTAGTATGTTATAAATCAAGTGCAAACTTTAGTTTATTGTACTTGTAACAGCTATAAAATTTTAATCAACTTTAACTGTCTGAATTCATTGGCCTGTAGTGTTGAATTCGTCCACAGGGGACGTTTAAAGCCACAAACGAGTTTAGCTTTACAGTTTTACTGGTACTAGACTGGTCCCGAGGCGAATGTTTCAGTTTTACAGACGCAAGAATTAAGTTCGCTAGGCTAACGCCTTTACTTGGTCTTCAACGACTCGCAATTAAAACAGGAGCATTGCTATAAAGCGCTTTCTAAATAGAAAACTTCAGTGAAAATAGTGAGATCACTCACGTATTTAATAGTAGGTTATCTACACACATATCATAAGTGCTCTATAATGCGTTCAGAAACCGTAGGAAACGACCAGTATTATTACAACCAATTTTATTATGAGAAATTTCTTGTCTGTAGTAGTAGGTAAATCAAAAATTAAATGGTCATTCCTTACCGATTTCAGTAACGTTTTGAGTTTAAATTTGGAACAGCTGTCAAAGTTCAAGTGGGTCTCTATTTTAGTATCCAATCCAGTACGTTTTTTTTAATATAAACGCACGACATTTGATCTCGAGTGACGTGAGAATAGGGACTTCATTCTTTTGTCTATGGTTTAAAAAAGAACGTTCGGCTTGACGGATGGATCGAGTTGCCGCCATTACTGTTGTCATTCGTTTGTTGGTTTTTTGCTGTTTCGGTTTTCTGCAGTTATGATATGAGTGTAGATAAAGAAATGTATGCAACTGTATATAATTAGGCCTTAAAACAGTCGTGTGATCCTATTATGAAACTCGCTGATGCTTATCTCATAAAACTACACTCGTGTTTTAAGGTCTGTCATTATAAAGCAGTTGCATAAAATATATTTATTTCTCCACATGATTCGGACCCGCCTGTCGCCTATCGTGGTCGGCCACGTTTACTTTATCTGAGTGTATCTCTATCTGCGTCCCTTTCTTATGATACTAGTTTGATAGAGATGCAGGGAGGGATACAATACAATACAATAACTTTTTATTGAACACCACAAAACACAAAAAGGTACAATATAGAGACATAACAAAAGGCACACAATAGGCGGCCTTATCGCTAAAAGCGATCTCTTCCAGACAACCGTTAGAAAAAGAGACGTAGAAAAGAACAGACAAAAGCAGGTGGTGCAATAACATGGCAACAAGAGGATGATGGATGGATGGATGGATGATGGATGGATGATGGAGGAGGATGGAGGGATAAATTAAACCTGGGTCGGTCATGTTAGGACCATTATGGTCATCACTTATGACCTTTCGAGATCGTTCGTCAATGACATCACGAAGATCACGGACTGAACCGAAACATGTTGAGCAATAACTCGACTTTAACCTTTTCGGCGCCAGCAACCTATATAACTATATATACGTCAACGCGTGAATTAAAGTGACCTACGAGCATTCGCATAAGGTTCGACTTCGTTACTTACAAAAAAAGCTTGGCGTGTGACGACTTCATGTATTTGACGCGGCGCGGGCGTTGAAAAGGTTAAATATGTGAGTAATCTGTTTACTTCAATATATCACTTTGTAACTAGCTTAGTAATTTATCATTAAAGTACAACAGTTTATACGGCTTATATAGGTCTCATGTTTACATGCAGACTCAAACAAATTGTCCACCCGTAAACATAAGCCCTGAAAAGGGCTTGAAACGTCGGTAATTGTATTGTTTTAAACTTTCGCGATTTTCACACATATTTTTAATGTTAAAATCGCGTTAATGTTATAAATATGAGGAGATTGTATTCATTACAATACACGCCACATAAACCATTTAAAGTGTTTTATTTCAATGTTTAAGAATAGCGGAAACGAAATAAATTATTAGCTTATGGGCAACGCAACGAACATTGAGGTGAAATATTACACACACGTCTACACAGTGACATACAAAACAAATCATTTTTTTTTAATTCGAACGAAACTCTCCAAAGTCTATAGTTTTTAAATACATGTTTTGTAAGTATAATTACGATTTTTTCCTGATCCCACTCCCGCTGTTACGCACAAGTCCCGATATTTAGAAAAATGGATCTGGCAACGCTATGCAGCAGTATTCGCGGCCTCGACTCTCAACGTGTTACCTATACTTGTAATTTCAAAAGGAGTTATGGGTGGACCTTGTGCAAGTTCCGTCCGGATCGCTACCACCATCTTGCTCGCTAATCCTGCCGCTAAACAGCAGTGCTTGCACTGTTGTGTTCCGGCGTGGAAAGCAAGACAGCCGGTATAATTACTGGCACAAGAGGTATTCCATCTTAGCCCTAAGGGGTTGGTAACGCATCTGCACACTTCGATGCTGCGGGTGTCTATAGGCACACTTACCGTCAGATGACCCACTTGCTTATTTGCCTTCATATTTCATAAAAAAAAAGTTTAGCATGAGGCTTAAAAATTAAGAGATTTACATAGACGCGATTTGAAAGGCAGCAGCGGTCTCCCAAGAATGTTTACACTTCGTCCCGTCTCAAACCCCCATGTGTAAGCTGTTGACATGTTGTTGTAAAGTGGGTTACTTTATGTAGTGAACTCTCGGAAGATGTTCGGCGCTTTGCGACTCGAGTGGCACATTTGGAAGTGCTGGCGTAATTCCCAGCCCTCGGTCGTTCTCTTGTCCCTGAAAGGTTTTTATTTGTTGAACTAACTAAGAGTAAAAGTCCTGTTGGGTGTGCACGTAGACGGAGAAGATGGAAAACACGGAGTACTGAATGAAACTGATTATAATAAACTTTTGGAACACAAAATGTACAGAGGAGCCGCGCGGTTAGGCTCATAGCTAGCATAGAACTGACAAAATGGCGCCGTCATAAAAATAACGGCGGGTATGATTTAGATATAATTAAACTAGCTTCTAAAGTAAAACACAAAGAAATAATAATTATAAAAACTGTGGGCTGAGCGTGTCGCTAACTAGTCCCTATTTAATAAACGGGACTCGGTTCAGCTCTATGTTGCATTTTGCATTGATATGCAAAGCGTTTTAGCTGTACTTTGTCTAGGCAGTGAGATGTCTTAAAGTGCGGGTAGTAGAACCTTGTGCAGGGTTCGTCCGGATCGCTACCACCATCTTGCTCGTTAATCCCGCCGCTAAGCAGCAGTGCTTGCACTGTTGTGTTCCGGCGAGGAGAGCAAGACAGCCGGTGCAATTACTGGTTCGAGAGGTATTCCAACTTAGCCCTCTGGGTTGGCAAAGCATACGTAATCTGCTTGATGTTGCGAGTGTTTATGGGCAATGGTGATCACTTACCATCTGGTGACCCACTTGTTCGTTTGCCTTCGTCTTTCGTATAAAAAAAGAAGTTACATTTGTTTGATTCGGTGAATATCCCTGCGTTCAACTACGGGGGGAGAGACTAAACGTTCATAGAACATCGAGCATGATCGCTCCGAATGTGATTTAACACACACGTTTCTATATCCAACTCTTTTGCTTTTATAAGTCGTTTTTTGGCTCTAGAAACAAAAACATTAACTTATATTTTCCAGATTTCCCCAAAGGAAAGGAAACATATTTTCTAGTATAAAATTAAAGCCTATCTCTATCTGGGGTATTCTTTGCATCCGTTAGTAACGTTTGTTTAAAAATAGCCGGTTGTTTTGTAGAGAATATTTTAGAGATCAACAGCATTTTTAGATCTTTTTGGTTTGTTTGCTCTCCTTTTTCGCTTTATTTTGTAGTTCCAGTGTGTCTAACGCTTTTCTAAAGTAATTGAATGTGTGTTTTACTAACAAAACAGCGTAATTAACTTTGCATACGTAAATATTCCTATGACAGAGATATCTGTGTATACATAATTAATGAAGTTCAATAGCATTTAGCAAACTGTCACTATAAGAGCTATAGAGCAAGACGTTAGTTTGACATATCGACCTTAATGCATTGCGAATGTCAGACGACAGACGACATTTCAACGAAATGGGTAGGGAATTAAATTCCTTGACTGTACAAAGGCAAAAGTATTCGTACTAAGATAATATTTACGTATATATACCATACCTGCCAGTAAGCTATAAAGGAAATATAGTCATGTCTAAGCAAACTAAGTGAATATTTATAACCAAAAAACAATTTGTGTATACATTACAATGTCAGGCATAGTTTAACTAGCCAGTGTCAACGAAACATTACTTCTAGCAAAGGAATGCAAACCTGGTAATTTTCTCGAAGATATAACCGGTTTTAACCGGTTTTTTCATACAAAGTTAAACCGGTTCTGCATACCCTACTTCTAGCTCGCGGCTCGCCACAAGTGTTCTGTAAAAGCTAATGTAGACAGTCGACTTTTCACTACCTGTTTCTGTCGCACGCGCAGAAATATAATATCACTATCGCCTTTGCACATCGTCGCTGCAACTCACGAGCGTGCGTACCCCTTCACTGTGTTGAAGTCTTCTGTAAGTGTGTGCGTGTGTTACGCCGCTCGCTCGCAACTGTTACGCACACTGATACAGCTACAGCGTGCACAGATAACCAACCAAATTTCACGCGTCCTCGTGAGTTGCAACATCAACTGCACCTAACCATTGATTGATTTAAGTACACCAGGGGCCCATACCACAAAACTTACAATTTAACATTTTTGTCACAATTTTGTATGAAAAACTTTACAATTATGTCAAATTGTAACCCTTGTAATTTTTGTGGTATAGTACGCAGAATTAAATTAAGTACATAACAGAACATACTTACACACGGATATATTCCCAGGTGGGGTGTCAGCATGCTGACAGTAACCGCCGTCGTGAATGCAATACTCAATCAAGTATTCGCAGGTAACTTTGCCACAATATTTCGCTATAGCCAGCAATGTATGCGCCATTAAGCACCATCGACGTCAAACGCACACATTTGACGTCGATCTGTGCGTTAATTAATCGAGCTAATACCATTGTTTTAAGGGATTCGAAAAGATACATAGCCTCAGTGAAATAGACAAGCACATAAATGTTTTTAACATAAAACTACCGTGAGATTCGGGCATATTGAAATAAATTACGCTACTAGGCTTTAAACATGTGACTAATTCGTTTATTTCAATACGTTACATAAATTCATTCATTCATTCAATCTTCTCTGCCGCCCTAACATGACCGCCTTACTTTAATTTATCCTACCCTACAACTCTGCTACCCTCTGTTTTACAATCCAGGTACTAAATTGACATTTCATCTAATGTTTTTTTCATTTTCAATATTACTCACCTATCAATTTAGTTCCTGGTTTCAAAAAGAAGTGAAATGTCACAAGAAAGGGACGCACAGCGGGATAAATTGAATTTGAAGGGTCATGTAAAGGCCATTGCCTCACATTAGCAAACATGGAATTGGATTGGGTGCCTTATTTGATCGTGTTGTTTGGTTTGCTCACCTTATAATTAAGTGACGGCTAGAATTCTATAATTTGACATACTTGTACAGTTTTTATACAAAAATATGAGAAATTTAAACTCTAGCACTTAAGTTTTGTGATAGAGGCCCCTGGTAGTTACAGATCGTAATAAAGTACACTACGGACTAGGTAACGCAACGACAGGTCACGCACTCTGTTGCATGTCGCTTGTGTACTGGGGAGTTTCGTTGGAATTTTCAAATTTTTGTTTTGTTTTGTATGACGCTGTGTAGTCATGCGTATCGTTTATCGTTCATCTCAACTCTTGTTGCGTTACCTGTACTAAAGATCATATTTGACATTTCGTTTCTATACGAATGAAACGTCAAATGAGATCTTGAGAACGCGGTCGTACTTGAAAACGATCTATAACTACAAGCCTAAAAGAATGGGACTGATGTACAGTAAAGTGGTAAAATATGTATCGATTCTAATGACTCAAAAAATATGTAGCTGCGACCTTAATACGTGTAAGGGCGTATATTGCAGTATTACATACCAAAAATATATTGTGCCACGATGTACCTGCGCAGTAGACCAATTTTAGTAGCGCGAGAAATTTCGATCTACCAATGATAAAGTAGAATTTTACGCGCGCTAAACTCTTGCGCTTTTATTGGTCTATCGATTTCGCAGCAACATGGCGGCAGCCCGTGCGCCACAGTGTACGAATTGTGTAAGCGGGACAAAGCTAAGAATGCATAGCAAGCAATACTCTGCCAGTTGCGCTTGCAAATAAAGTACAATATAGATTATTCACACGTTCGGCTACTGTCGGAAACCGGTCTGCGCTTCTCTGCGCAAACGAATACTGCCGATGCACAATATATCTTTGGTAAAACTGTACATATTTGTTAACGTTGAATATATAAAATTTTTTATATTTCACAGTATCCTAAAGTTAGCTGCGCAAATGGCAAGCGACAAAACGCAGCAATTAATTTACATTTACAAAAGGGTTAATTTTCGAACTCTACATTTTTGATGTAATTTTTATAGCGGTAAAAATATATGGCTGGACTATAACTGTTCGGTAAATTATGTGCACAGAAAGCTTAAAATTTATCCGTTAATTTTAAACGGTCAATATATCGCACGTGACGCTATCTTTTTATTTCGACCAATCAGGGACCAATTCACTGTCTCCGATTGGTTGAAATTTAAAGATGGCGTCTCGCGCGATAAATTGCTGTTTTACCGCTTGCCACTTTGCATCCACCTGAAGTAAAACGCTAACAACTTTAAAGCCCGGTTTATCAATATTTGGCGCTGAAAATAGGTCGTCTCTGACGTCACCCGCACTGAAAACCTCCTGAAAATTTCCAGCATAAAAATGCAAGTCGTAATTTTTCGCTGTTTTCTCAGATTTAAATTTTAACTTGAAACCAGTCCAAGTGTAATATTTCATTCGTTAAAAATTTGCTTTTTAGAATTCTGTGCAGATTGAAAGGAATTGGATGTTTTAGAACGTATAGAAGCAAATTGAGTTGGGTATAGGAAACGTTTTTATCTGTCAGAATGCATTATTTTTTATTTTACAGAGTTGATAAATTGGTCCGGAAGCTTCCGAGCTAAGCTTTTGAATGCTTGCGTTTTAGAGGCACGGCGACCTAATTTCAATGTTGCTTGGGAACAATTATGATCTTGAATTTTTCATAAAGATTCCATGACACATGATGATATTAAAATAAAAACGCTTCCAAGATTATTGGACAAAACCCAAATATTTCAATTTTGGATTTTTTACGCTACCTACTGTTATATTTATTTGTCTTTGGGTGGTGTTCGTTAGAGGCTTTTTAACTTTAAGCACACCGCAGTTTTACACAGCTCGATGGCACTTTAGTAAACTTATTGTTTATCTATTAAACTAAGATTTTAATGTAGTGCACAATGATATCACGAAATAATAACACTTTTGGAGAAAAATTGTTTAGAAAAAAGCTTAGGGAAACGGCTATATACCCATGCAAACGTTAGCATTTTTATGCCTGAACTGTGTCACATTGAGTGTGTTTGTAGCGCAATGTTTATTGGTTAAGCTAGAGATGTCTTTATAAATACGTGTTCTTGTTATTTTTTTATTTTAGTGATATTTTATACTATTTAATAAAAAGCGGTTTTGAGGGTGGTATGACCTTGTGCGAAATCCGACCGGATCGCTATCACCATCTTGCTCGGTTATCCAGCCGCAAAGCAGCAGTGCTTGCAATGTTGTGTTCCGGCGTGGAGACAGCTGGTGCAATTACTGGCACAAGAGCTCTTGTATCTTAGCCCTCGGGGTTGGTCACGTATCTCCTCGGCGTTGCGGGTGTTTATGGACGGTAATGATCACTTACCATCAGGTGACCTACTTGCTTGTTTGCCTTCTGTCTCCATAAAAAAATCTACTTAACATCACTGTAGTGCAACTTTGGTTTTAACCAGTGTCCGTTCGAAAATGGATTTTCAGACGAAAATTAAAACGTCGTTTAGTTCTTCTTCTTGATCTACGCTAGTTTTAAATCGAACTCAAGTTTCAGTTCCATACTATTCAAAAGGAGTGGGATTTAGCATGAAAATTTTAATATATATCGCACAGACGTAGCTGTTTTGTACGTAAGTACATAGTACTGGTTTCGCGGAGAAGCAAAGTAATTGTTCCAATTTTTTAACTGGGCAACTTTAAAAAAATACCTACCGTTTGATCTTTTTGACCTGAATTCCGATCAGTACATGATTAAATCTTCCTCCAATTCGTTGGCTTCGGTTTAAAATAAAGCGCGCTAGCGGAAATGGCCTTTGTAAAAAGGTTAGGCGTCTTAAGTTTCCAGAGAACAAAAGAACATCTACCCACTTAACTCGGAGTAACTTTACCCATGGCAAATAGGCAAACAGGAAAATTGGGCTTCACTCCATCGGGCTCTTACAAGATATGGTTCCTTAGAGTGGTCAGACATGGCGACTTTTTGCAGCGATGCAGTCGCGACACATAATATATGTTTTATACTTTTAATCTTATACTAGCGACCCGCCTCGGCTGCGTACGGGTATCATTGGGACGTAAAAAATTATCTAAATGATAGTAAATACCGTATCACAATCAGTGGCGTGTAGTTTAGAAGGCGGCCAAACATACGCCATAAGGATTTACGACAGACAGGAACTGATAACGACTTGTCGCTATGGTAAAAAAGGACGATATGTACTATGAAAATATAAAGAAATTTATATAATTTTGACGATTCCAATATAAAATAGCTTTTAATACATGCATACATGACTTTATCACGTCTGTTTCCCGGAGGGGCAGGCAGAGACAGTTTTTAATGTAACTATATATATTGACAAAACAAACTAACTAAACTATAGTAGCGATACAGTATCAATGCCGTCGCTGATCGTCTACCTTTACACACACGCGCGACTTGTACCAACTATAATGGCGACGCAGTTGCGATGCTAACGCGATACAGCTGCAATGCAGGAGACTTAAAATTTGTTAATGTGTCGCGACACACAAGCGCGTTTGCTTTGATACAAACGTGCGTATTAATCGATTCAACAGCGTTTTTCTATGGATACAACCGCTCCTATTTATTGATTCATAAGAGCGATTATCTCAATACATTCGTGCGGTTAAATTGACACAAACGCCTATCAATCGCTAGTGTCGCATTGCAGTCGCAATTTCATGAAACGCGCGTTTGTAGGTATTGCTGCAAAAAGTCGTCGTATGTAACCGTTCCTAGCTATACATAGTTCTTGAGATCAGAAAAAGTCTTGTCTTGTCTCTAGTTAAATCATTTGCTGAAGGTATTTCTTTTTGTCGATATTTATAAAGTTTCCAAACATAAACATACATAAAGTCCCTTATCTTTACTTGTCTTATGTAAACAAAATTGCGTTGTCACATTGCGTTGCGATAGGCAGGAGCACCACTAAACATTTACACAGCACAACCCTTGATTTTAAGCAGGTGATATCTTTCTATATTTTTTCTTAGTGCCATTTATTTGTGTAAAAGCGTCAAGTTCCAACCAGCCAGAGCACAATCCCTGTCTGATTTTTTTTTATTGATGCCTGGAGGGTGGTTTTATGAAAATTTTGTAAGGAGTGTGCAGCCTTCCCGCTCTGATATTTGAACAAATATTTGTATTGTTGCTTTAAGAGGGAAATTAATATACATGACAAGTGAGACCAAACATTTTTTTACTTTATTTATCTCTTTTCTAGAATCCTTTTTTTTTTTAATCAGTTTAGCTGTCTCGTTTTACCTCTTCGTGCTTCAGGTCTAACATAAGCACGTGGCGCCCTCAAAAATTTACTATCGGTTAGACTTCTCTCGGAGACCTTCCTAGGACTGCGCCCCAGCCGGACCTTCAACCCTGGGAGCTAGCAGGGCATAACATCACGTGTGGAAACCTTAAAAACACGTTCACACCTTTTGCGTTGGCGTTGCGCTTTTGTCATCTAAACATCGTTTTTGCCTAAATAAAAAAAATCGACGCAGTCAGTCTACATACAATACAGTCAGCCTCTGAAGTAGTTAATGACTTAAGAACCTTGTCGTGGTAACGTATGAAATGAAAGTTGCTCAAATTGGTCACATTACAGAAAGCGACAAGGTACTAAAATGTTCGTCTACCTCTGAAGCTGAATATACATAATTAATTTACAAATACAAAGAAAAATACATGTATAGGTAATTTGGTAACGCAACGAGAGTTTATATGAAAGATTACACACACAAAACAAAAATTTGAAAATTCGAACGACACTCCGTACACACATGGCATGCAGCAGTGTGCGCAACCTCAACTCAGGTTGCGTTACCTACATTAGTACAAAGGTGAAATTATCCCTTAAAGGGATCTCTTCCAGCTAATCTTTTGATGGCGGTGAACCCCCGTTTTTTGTCGTCACGCTTATCCCGATTGTTCCGTGGCCTACTTTCCTGATAAATAAGGAATACGTAAGGCAAAAACGTTCCGAAATGCACAGTATAAGAAAATAAATGAAAACAAAATATTAGTATAAAAAAGGTGTGTGATTAGCGATATTATGAATTTTGATGATTATATGAATGAGTTTCGATTGTTAGTATTTAATACTTTTATGAAGAGTGGTCATTATGATGTAAAATGGTATGAGAAACATTTTCGGACTTCCGATAATAGGACTTAAAAAGTTATGTAAAAAAATGGGCACTCGGGCCTATGCCAACGGCTCTGTAACTATATGCTCAGGCGCGCGTAGAGTGAGACGCATGGGCGCGGCGGCCGCGCGGCCCCCCACACCTCACCACCTAAAATCCTAGTTTGCGGGGAAATGCCTCGCCTTAATTGCATTCTTTACATCCCTCCTTGTGCTTTCAAATAGGTCAGTTATCTGAATATTTATCATTGTGTAATAACTGGCACAAGAGGTATACCATCTTAGCCCTCTGGGTTGGCAACGCATCTGCAATCTTCTTGGTGTTGCGGGTGTCTATGGTCAGTGGTGATCTCTTACCATCAGGTGTCCCACTTGCTTGTTTGGCTTCCTACTTTATAAAAAAAAATGTACAGTGTCATACTAAATGACAGCAGAAAAACGGTTCGACATAAGAATACAGGTTGACGCCAAAATGAAAATGATTGGTTTACCATTTATAGTCATTGGATTTGCAACTTTACGTCTAACTGCATAAAATAAATGCGCTTCACTTCCAGAATATCCCCTTCTCTGGCATTATTCTCGGCTATCTCGGTTACTCGCTCTATACAGCGAACCTTACAAAAATATGTATAGTCGACCAAGTAATTGCTTGACCACTTTTGAACCTTACCGCTTTGTAATACGGTCGAGAAGTGGTCAAGCAATTTTTTGGTCGACTATACATTGCGTTATCAATATACTCCTAGCTCAGTTGAGTTTATCAATTTTTTTTAACATTGGCTGTAGACATTGGCGCTCATGCTTGCACGTGAAAATCAGTTCACCGGTTTTCAAAACATATACTATTTAGATACAACAGCCTAATAATGAACCTATTATAATTATAAGCTCACGCCGGTTTCCTTTGGGGGTAGGCAGAGTCCACAGAACCATTTGTCCCGATTCTGACATACTTCCCGCGCTTCCTCCACACGTACTGATTTGGCCTGTGTATAGGACATCACCAATTTGGTCGACAAAAGTACGCCGAGGCCGCCCTCGACCAACTCGCCCAGTCACATCATCTTTATAAATTTACTTATACTTGCATAATAAATACTATATTATCTGAAAGATCTTCTCTATTGTCCCAGAAGGCCAAAGCGGGACCTCCGAAGAGCAGGCAGCGACGAAGATCCAGGCGGCGTTCCGCGGACACCAGACCAGGAAGTCGATCAGCATGAAGACCAGCAAACCTCAGCAGCCACAGCCGGAGCCGGAGCCGAGTCGGGCCGAACTGGAGGCTGAGTTCCGGGCAGACGATAAAGGTAAGTTCTAGAATGTGCGACGAAGAAATTGTGATCCCCAGAATGAGAATGTATATCCTTGGTTAGATACTCCGAACCTGAAGAATTCAAGGCACTACCATTGCAACACATCATCCACTCCATCCATTAATGGTGGAGGTGACAAAAGCAATGGAATAAGTGTTAAGTAGGGTTAATACACAGAAGATCCCATTGGGTGTACCCAAAAGGAGCCCTAGTAGATAATATAAGGTAGGATAACGAAACGACTACATACCTACAATTATAATTAACACAAACATATTTTTCATATTCATATTCATTTGCAAGGATGCAACCATGGTATTAACAGAGATGTTCTTAACATCAACTTGTATAGTCGACCAAGTAATTGCTTGCCCACTTTTGAACTTTATCCCATTGTAATAAGGTTGAAAAGTGGTCAAGCACTTTCCTGGTCGACTATACAAACATGGACCGTACTAAAGCAAATCAACTATAAATAACATAACAAGTTTTTTTTTTAAATACTAACTTTTATTTACGTGCGTGTATGTAATGATTACTGAACACATTTTTGGCTACAAACTCAGATGAAATATTCGCCGCTTCTGCCAAATAAACCCGCTCCTCGCGATCCCTTCTTCGCCATCTCACGTTCAATACAATTTACAGACTTAAGCTGTTCTCAGCTCCTTTGCCTGTGGATTTAAATCACACAAAGGAATGGAAACACCTCCATAGAATAAGTATTTTATAATACACAAAGACTTTCTGAGTTCACGATTTGCGGGAAAAAGCCGTCAGGCGAAAATGTCGGGACGAAATTTCTCAAATAATGAATTGGCTTTTAAATTCAGTTTCCGCTTGTCCGACGGGTATGTTGAATGGAATTATAACATGACATAAAAAGCACCTATCTTTTATTAATTACGACGTTTTGACATTTTTAGACACGTATCAGGCCCCTTTTTAAGGGAATAAAAAAACGGTTGGGTAGGTATTGAATTCTACACGTATTACATTATGTATCTATATTATCACGTTTATGATACATTACAGATGGTTTAACTCAGTGTTTCTCAACCTTTTCCATGGACGGACCCCTAATGCAACCTTACCATGACCCGTGGACCCCTCAAAATCAAACAAAAAACCTCTTTGATACTTGTATATGCAATACTCACATTAGTCTATTTGACTCACACGAAAAATGCGACGCCCGTCAAACGCTCGGCTGCGGCCTTCTGCCTCATAATTTTTAATTTTAATATTTACTTCGTCTGCGGACCTCCTATGATAGGTTCGCGGACCCCCAGGGGTCCTCGGACCCCAGGTTGAGAAGCACTGGTTTAAATGATTAGAACTTTTTTGTATTTTTAAAACCCGGACTAAGTCATTCGTGTGCAATGTTTACCTCCGTCATTGGTTAAGGCTGTCAGCAAGTTAAAAAGCGTGTATACAGTTAACATTAGTAAAATTTTGATAAATATAATTAGTCCTCATTTAATTGAGTAATTATCTCAAGAAGCTAAATTATTACAGTTTTCTCAGACAAAATTTAAGCATTTTAGTTTTGAAACAATGCTATTAAGCGAAAGTTTGTGCACTCTGCGACTGCGGTCGAACGAGTTCTAACTCTGGTTTAAATTGTTTTAGAGTACCTAATACATTTAACTATAGTTACGGGTCTACGGAGTTCCCATTACGCACTGCTTTTTATATAAACGTAGTTATACATTTTAATTTGCAAACGACTTTGTTGTATTCTAAAGTATATCATGCATTTGAATGCATGATATACTTTAGAATACACCAAGATTTTGGTTAAGACTCACTGTTGTATAATTTTGTGAGAAATGTTTTAAAATAACGGAATAATTTCTAACAAAACCAGCCCAACTAATAAGAGGGGGATGACTAAAGGCCAGCAATGAATCAGTGACTCTCTTGGGGTTGCTGGTTCCTATAGGCGGTGGTGGTAACTTACCATCAGGAGACAAGAAGAATAAAGTTTCTGTTTGAACACTACTTTCCATATAAAGTCTAGTTTTTATCTGATAACTTTGATCACTCAACGAGATATTAATATTATGTGAAGTGAAACACTTAATCTTTCCGTTTGGCATACTGCGAACCTTTAAATTGGTAAACTGTTTACCTTAAAGGCAAATCAACATCATCATCATTTTCATTTGAGCCGAAGGACGTCCACTGCTGGACATAGGCCTCCCCCAAGGATCGCCACAACGACCGGTCTTGTGCTGCATGCATCCAGCGGGTACCCGCAGCGATCACCAGGTCATCGGTCCACCTTGTGGCGGTTCTGCCCACGCTGCGTCTTCCGGTACGCAGTCGCCACTCGAGAACTCTGTGGCCCTATCGGCCATCCGTTCTGCGAGCAATGTGCCCCACCCACTGCCACTTAAGTCTATCAATTCTTAAGGCTATGTTGGTGGCTGTGGTTCTTCTGCGAGTCTCTTCATTTCTGATTCGATCTCGCAGAGAAACTCTGAGAATAGTCCTCTCCATTGCCCTTTAAGCCAAGGCAAATAGGTCAAGCTTATATATTTATGGAAGTTTTTGAAATGAGATGATGGGTGAGCTTTGAATACAAGTACAGGTAACGCAACTAAAGTTGAATTGAACGATAACACACGCGACTACTTCAGCTCTAGTTGCGCTACCTATCAGCTGACATAACACTTCTAGAGTTATTTAAATTCACAACAGTGCTAGTCGGTAGTTATTTCACTGAAATACTATCTGAAATATTCGTTATCATTCGAATTCAGTAGTTTCTGGAATTCAATGGTTCAATACCACAACATCCTGTATATTTCATTCTTAGCCTATTCAAAATTGAGCCCTATGATTTAGATGACAGGGTAACTTTTGGCTAACAATAGCGAGTTGGCATCCACACATGCTTTCGCAGCGTGTCCAATGAAGCGCGAAGCTGTGTGGATAGCTTCGGAGTAAATGCCTGGGGGGCAATTTCGAGATTCAACCGTTCGAGAATTTTGATCGGAAATAAAAATAGAACATAGAATAGGCAACATCTCTCAGTCTGTTGTTATGTAGTCTTTTCAAAACGTAGCATACGAGCTCTGATTGTTCAGTGGATTTTGAGGACCGGATAGCCTAGTGGTTAGTGACCCTGACTACAGAGCTTCAAGTTCCGGGTTCGATTCCCGGGAGCGGCAAATGTTTGTGTACGGTAATTGTACCGTTACTAAAACGGTAACAGTAAGTTTGTCGATTGATTAAAAAGTAAACACGAGCATTCGTTCATTGCGGAGCCTTTTGAAATCGTAACTAACTCCTCATATTAAAGGAAATTGATTGAAAAAAGGGTCGCGGAGTTAATAAGTCTCCGACCTAGATATTTTATTCATGTCGTCTTTTGACGGATAGTGTATACAAAAGAGACGGGAGGTAAATTAAATGTGGTGACAGTTGAATGGATTTGATGAAAGTATTCAACTTAATAACTTTATATGATTTCGTGACTTGTAGACTTTGAAAATCTTTATCTTTAGACACTGACCTATAAGTACTATGGACTTCTAGTCAGTGTTTAAAAAATGGCGTATCAAAGTAGGATAAAAAGAAGACTAAATCGACAAACGCTCGCGCTGTCAGTCTGTCGGACCGACGGCGCTGCTGTCAATACTATTATTTTGTAAAAAAACCTATTTGTAACGAAACTCAATAAATTATTATTTTATGCAGTTAGACGTAAAGTTGTAAATCCAATTAAATCCAATCCATAAATGGTAAACTAATAATTTGCATTTGTAACATTGGCGTCAACCTGTATTCTTATGTCGGGCCGTTTTTCTGCTGTCATTTAGTATGAAACTGTACATCCAAGCATTATAATATCATTGTCTTTAGATAATATAAAACCAAGTAGCTTTCTACTTTTGTCTCGTCCTCATTATCTGTGTCCGCTTACCCCTTCTAAACCACGCAACAGATTTTAATACCGTTATCACTGTCATTTAGATATTTTTTTACAGAAGGTTGTACGCAGCCGAGGCGGGTCGCTAGTATAAGATTAAAAGTATAAATAGTATTTTATGCAACTGCTATATAATGAGAGGCCTTAAAACAGGAGTGTGGTTTTATGAAACGAGCGTCAGCGAGTTTCATAATAGGATCACACGAGTGTTTTAAGGCCTAATTATATACAGTTGCATACATTACTTTATCTACACACATATCCCGTACGAAAATATGGATATTTTTTTCATTTCAGTTCAAAGTTTACCACAATAAGGCTGCTTTTCCACCAGAGATATGCGAGGATGCGTAGCGAGGGATGTGTTTGTAAGAACTAATAGAATCTCTTCATTTATATCACCTCGTTCACCACAGCTCTGGTGTAAACGGCTCATTGGTTCTTTACAAACACATCTCTCGCTGCGCATCCTCGCACATCTCTGGTGGAAACGCAGCATAAGGCTGTGGTGTTATACCACTTTTTAACAAGTTCGAGATATCATAGCAACAGATATCTGTGATACCATCTCCGTTTGCGTCCATAGATTAAACAGAGACGGCTTAATACCAGGAACTTATCAGAGAGTGATGACTGATGAAACAAGCCCCCAGTATTATGTTAAACAAGAAGAAAAAGTATTTTTCTGTTCCCATCCCCTTAAAACAAGGTCTAATTTAACAACGAGTGTGTTGTTTACTTTAAATTAAACATTATTACCTCCTTTACGTGTAGAGGGGAGAAAACAATTTTGTCTCATTCTAACAACAAATAGTTTCTCAAGGCGAGCGAAAAACGACAAAATTACCCGGCAACTGCCTTCGGAGACTTAAGTAGATTAATCTAATACGAGGTGTTTTTGTCTTCAAGTCGAAGGATGTAGTAGAAAATAAAAGGCAAAGCTATTTAACAACTTTTTATTTTCGTGGAAGAACCCCGTAGTTCCTTAGCTAATTTTACAAGTCAAAATGCAATTTGACGTAACATTTTAGTTGATGTTATTACCACACTTTACATGGCGTATAGCATGAACTTTACTAAAAGCGTTGTGGTCCTCGGCCAAAAAGCAGGCAACGACAGCTCCCTATTCCTCCCCATCAGGTGATCCGCTTGCTCGTTTATCACCCCTATTCCATAAAAACAGTATTCTCGGTAGCTTTGACTAATGCCTATCGTCATTTATTTCTATTATGACCAAACAATGGTGACCCTGAGTGAGATAGTAAGGGAAGAAAATACCTAGGCATTGTATGAACGGTGTATGTGGAATGATTGTTGTATTAAGGGAGGCTTTTATCTGGCTATATTAGTATTGGTTGATATTATGGTGTTGATTATAATTTACTAAGCTTTTTAAAAGAAAAAATATATATTTTTATACTCGTAAAAATTAGGCTTCAAACAGATGCTGACTTTCTCACTTACTTTCTCATAAAATTTAAAACTAATTTTTGAAATATAAAATCCTATCTGACACAAACAGATAATAATCATCAAATATGATTTGCATGTATTTACACGATATTTAAAAGACAAAAAGTAAAATTTAAAACATTTAAGAGTGTGAGGGCGAACAGATTCTACAAACACTGTGACATGAAATCACAAATGCTGCCAGCAACAAAATATTTTTTTTTTTTTATTTAAACCAATACCGCGGCATATTTTCAAGCAAACAACCCTAATTTAGCCGCGCACTCAGCCTAATGGCGCGTGGAATGACGGCCATCACTCAAAGCGGCAGATGCGGTACCACCGTGATAGGTTCGAGCCAAGCTGTGTACTTAATTTATAAGCATTTATATGTATAGGAATGGATCAAAAAGGGGAATTTATAATCTATTTCTTAATTTTGCGGGTGGTAGGACCTTGTGCAAGGTCCGTTCGGATCGTTACCACCATCTTGCTCGGTAATCCTGCCGCTAAGCAGCAGTGCTTGCATTGTTGTGTTTCGGCGTGGAGAGCAAGACAGCCGGTGTAATTACTGGCACAAGATGTATTCCATCTTAGCCCTCTGGGTTGGCAACGCATCTGCACTCTCTTTGTTGTTGCAGGTGTCTATAGGCGGTGGTGATCACTTACCATCAGGTGACCCACTTGCTTGTTTGCCTTCCTACGTTGTATAAAAAAAAATACATGTCACTTATAGCTAAATATCTAGGATGTTTCTACATCTACACTAATCTACTAAAGAAGTAAACTTTGTTTGTTTTTGTTTGTTTTTTTTATACAACATAGGACGGCAAATTAGCAAGTGGGTCACCTGATGGTAAGTGATCACCACCGCCTATAGACACCTGCAACAACAAAGAGAGTGCAGATGCGTTGCCAACCCAGAGGGCTTAGAGGGTGTGTTTGTATGAAGGGGTTAATCTCCACTAGTGTATACATAAAACCGATCGGTAAAAAATCTTTAATAGTCAGTGAAAACTGTATCAAAATCCGTTGCGTGGCTTAGGAGTAAGTGGCCGAAGATGTGAAGACAAACAGGACCGGATGGCGATTTTGTTTTATACTATACTAGCGGACGCACGCGGTTTCGTTCATGTAAAATAAGTAGCCTATGTCCGTCAGGAATACTGTAGCTTTCTATCTGTGAAAGAATCTTTCAAATCGGTTCAGTAGTTCCAGAGATTACCCCCAATATACAAACAAAGTTTACCTTTTTTTTATATTAGTGTAGAAAATAATGACAGTTGTTGTATGAATTTCACAAACCAATACAACGTTCTAAATGCCATCGTTTTTAGCACTCATTATCGGGACACCCTATAAAACTACTTCGCCACTTGAAGTTCAGTACCCTTACCATGAGTACAGTGCACCTAGCCGTAACCATACTCGCTAGCGACAGCGTAAAACGATTCGTATGGGACATTGCACAGCGCCTCTAGCGCTCACTTAGATAACTAAAGAGCGCTAGTATGAGTCCAACGGTAAATTACCTATCGAAATCTGAACGTCAGTGTCTAACGTTTTGTAGCTGTTGCCGTAGAATATTGGTACCATGAGTCATAAATTTGACACATGTCATCGAAAAATACCGTATCGACTATGGTTAACTCTTTCACTGACAAATCGGAGCGTATTTAACCGCTATCGACTGTAGTAACGTAATACGAATTTTCAATAGAAACTCATGGTAGTGGTATAGGATTCCACTGAAAATCAGCGCTGCTGCTTCCAGCAGCATATGCTGAGTGGGGTCCCTTTCAGCATCAACAGTGTTATGTTGTATCTTTATTCTTTCTGTTTCTTATTCTTTGCTGAATAAATATTTTCTTTCTTCCTTTCTTTCACTGACGTGTTTTAAGCTTTTTTATTATTACCTACATTTATTCTGTCCTCGAAGAAATGAGAGTAACGGTCAACAATTCTTTTCTGAAGAGACTTTGCTCTTGCTTGTTCAGGGAAGGATTTGACGACCGCTCTGAGCCGAAACACGCCTTCCGAGCCGTACAGTCAAGCACAAATGCAAATACCTACCTCAGATACCGCTAATACCTAATTCTGATGACTTCATTGAAACGCTAAGTTATTTGTATGTATTAATTTTGTGTCTTCTATTGTACGCTCCAATGGGCAGGTTATGTGACACTCAGACTTGTATCATCTCTACTTAAAAAAAAAGAAAAACCATTTATTGCCAATATAACACAAAACGGACATACAATTAACCTAAATATAAAATCAATGGCAAACGCTTATCTGGCGTCAATATTACTTACTACTTATTACTTATGTGTGTTAAATACTGTTAAAATGTTACAAGAATTATTTAAAATAATATAATTGATCTTATTTACTTAAATTTCGCTAGAAGTCATGTTTGTTTCTGAACGTTTGACAGACGTCAAACTAAATAATTAAAAAAAAACTAGGGATGTCAGTTGGTTGTTGTTTTGGAAAACGAATTTGGCGCAAATCTGTTTTATAAAGTGATTTTTCGGAAGTATACAAATATTTAACAGTTTTGGGACGTTTTATTCAAATTAGCTATTATGTGTATACCATGATTCTATAATAAAGATTGTTTTAGCCATCGGAATAGGGTCGAAAGTTCAACGCCACGTCTACCACAAGTCGTTATTCTCACACCTAACCTTTTTCACGAAATTCAACTTTATGCGAATGCACGTTAATCACTTTTATACTGTAGCCGTGGACGGATATATCCGTCATTGGGCGTTGTACCTATGTGACCGTGACCAGTAGGCTGGGCAATACTTTGCCCAAATAATTAGTATTGCCATCTAACGTGTCAATGCTGCCAGCATTCTGGGTGCTTCTTATTGGCGGCGATTTGGTACATTTTTTTCCTTTAAGTTTAGAATAAGATTTAATTGTTGTGTTGTCTTTTTAATTTAGAATTTCAATAAATGTATATTGTCCACCTATGTGATGGATATATCCGTCTTTGACTCCTTAAGATAGTATGTTGATGTTAGCGTTTTATGTGAAATTAAAATAAATAAACCGTAATTCAACGCCGTGCACAACTGTACCCGGCCGCTTGGTAAATATTTGATTAATTTCGGACGTCGCCGGCCGGGTTTTAATACGGACCGACCCGCGGTATTAGCTATGTATGTGCGTGAATGTTTGATGTGGACAACATTGATTGGGACGGATTTATGAAACTTCGTGTTTGCCTTTTTAGAAAAAAAAAATCAGCGTGACGTGATCGTGGTCCGAAATGCACCTATAAACATTGTTAGTATTGTCACCAAGGAGAACTCCGACTAGTTCTACTCCTTTGACGTTACAAATACCAAAAATACAAATACAAATCATTTATTTGTCAACACAGGTTTTTTTTTATACAACATAGGAAGGCAAACAAGCAAGTGGGTCACCTGATGGTAAGTGATCACCACCGCCTATAGACACCTGCAACAACAAAGAGAGTGCAGATGCGTTGCCAACCCAGAGGGCTAAGATGGAATACCTCTTGTGCCAGTAATTACACCGGCTGTCTTGCTCTCCACGCCGGAACACAACAGTGCAAGCACTGCTGCTTAGCGGCAGGATTAGCGAGCAAGATGGTGGTAGCAATCCGGACGGACCTTGCACAAAGTACTACCACCCGTGGATAATAAGATGTTACAAATTACTTGTTGTTATTACTTTTGATTATTTGTTTATATCTAGTATATCTACACTAATATAATGAAGAGAAAAACTTTGTTTGTTTGTTTTTTTGTTAGTTTGTTTGTATGTAGGGGGTAATCTCTGGAACTACTGAACCGATTTCAAAAATTCTTTCACAGATAGAAAGCTACACTATTCCTGACGGACATAGGCTACTAATTTTACGTGAACGAAGTCGCGCGCGTCCGCTAGTGTAGTATATATGTTTTGTATTTAGTATATCGAAATTATATCTGTTAGGTATAAATATGTATTGTATCTGTTAGTTTAGTTTATATTAATTTATCATTGTTTTTTTTACTTAGCTCTTGCTCTTTGTCTGTCCTTACTATGATATTCATTTTACACACTCAAAGGTTAACTGGAAGAGATCCCTTAAAGCGATAACTTCGCCTTTGTACATCCCTGTATCTCTTTTAACCGACTTCCAAAAAGGAGGAGGTTCTCAATTCGTCTCGATATTTTTTTGTTATTTTTTTTTTAGTTCAACAAAGAATTTACATACATACATACAAGTATTCATGATTCCGAATATTCATTATAATATAACATAAATTCGTCCGTTTGGTCATTGGTGCGTATTTAATTGTGCACGTTAATTATTGTTTGACTTCAGCTCTGATTTCGGATTCCGCGATGCGTCCAATGTGTGCGATGAACTGTAAACTTGTACGGGAATATTTTGATTACCGATAATTAAATATTATTTTTTCGAATCACTACCGCAGCCTATAGAAATCAACGAAGAAAAACAGAACAAATAATGATACAAGTACAGAAATTTCTCTTCGAAGAAATAATCTTTCGAGCGTTTTCACATGGTGCACACTCACACACGCACACAAACCCACCCACACACACACACAAACACACACACACACATACACACACACATACACACACACACACACACACAATTTCATGACATGATATCATGCATGTAACTAAAATTTAACACAGTTCTGACAATGTTAAATATAAATTACAATTTTACAAGAAAAATAAATACCATGTACAAAGGCCAACTTATCTACTTAAAGGATCTCTTCCAGTGAATTTCATTTTACAAATGTTTGCCTCTTGCGAGATTCAAACCCACTTCTAGCTTCATAGTCAGGTTCGCTAACCTATAGGCTATCTGATTATTGAAACGGTAGCCGGAAACAGGCTGTGTCTATGAATAAACTAAGGTTGGACGGGACGAGGGGCCCTCCTTGGTCCCCCGATCCCCCGATGTCTCTCGTTCGCTCACCACTTCAAAGTAAACAGGCTAAGCCTTAGGTATACCACACACTGATAGCGGACGCGGACTGTTTTCGCTTTTTGATCGAATGTTTCGTTGAACAAACTTTTAGTTCATCAAAAGTTGCTTTACGCTGACTTGGTTGGGTAATTTGTATGACACTCTTTTGGAAAAAAATACAATAGCAGTGATGCGTGAAAAAATGCGTTATTAATTGTAAAGTACTCTTAAATTGAGTACTTTACAATTAATAATGCATTTTTTCGCAGGTACGCTTGCTTTCTATCATCGCTACCATCATTTAGTAAACAAATAAAAAGACGCGCCATACAAATTACACTAAAACTGACCAAATGTCTAAAATTTTATAATTTACCCTATTAAGGTTGTTTTGACGGAAAAGGGGGGCGAATATGCGCATCATCTCATGGGAAGTTATCTCCACCGCTCATGGGATCCAGCTATCTCAAGAATCGCTCATCCGTTGCCTCTCTTAATTGGTGTTTTGAGCTCAGAGACTGTTTTAACCAAGGATCCACGACCTACTTTATTTCCTTATTATGACACTGTTTAAGTGCCACTGTGATAAAAAAGTTCCCTTACCCGCTTCCGCGTTGATCTTAAGGTTACCCTTAACCCAGAATTACCTACAATGGCAGACAATAAGAGCATTATAGCTCCTTGTTCATCCCTTAACCACAAAATCCGATTACCAACAACAAATGCCAACACTTGATTCAGAGGATACTACTATCCATTTAGTTTTTAGATATTACTATGCCTAATTTAATAGAAATCTATTGAATTTCACCTTCGACCTTCTTTGACCTTGACCAGTTTTAATACAAAAAACATCAACGCGTTTGTGAAAAAATTCAACTTTTAGAGTTTAGTTTAGTTCCCAATTAGGCAAATTGTTATGAAAAAATAAAGTTAAAAACGAGGTTATTCTTTATATATTTAGAACGCTAAGCTCGTTATAATAAAGAGGAAACCTGTAACGGCTCTTTGATGTCTTGACTTCATATTCCTCTCGTTATAAAGAAATATCATCTTACAAAGATATTCCACTGAAGCGGTTTGAATATTAAAAGCCGTGCCGTAAACTTGCCAAGTATTCACGTACTTTTTTCATAAATGTTACTTTTTTATGAACTTCGGCGAAGTTAGAAACGTTACACTTATATTGGGAAGGAAATAGGATATTGCGTCATAATAATTCTAGGGGTAACTAGGGCAGGCAAAAATAGGTCGTGGTAATACGTAACACGGCACATTTGCCTGTGTAGGTAGAAATCCAGTTAAGGTTAACTTAAGTCATATTAAAATACTATGTAAATTCATTTTGTTACCAAAGCATATCTTCTTCTCTATCACTAACACTACATAGTATAAAGTCGCTATCCGTTACTATCTGTCCTCATATTTTCGGCCGCCTACTCCTTTTAAACCACGCAATGGATTTCAATACTGTTTAGAGATTTTTTACAAAATGATTTAATGTAGATTACATCTGGATTGTACCTGTGAGAGGCCGCAGCAAATCGGTAGTGCGTATATAATTAATTTTCTATTTCTAAACATATATAACGCTTCCCTGACTGGTTGATAGACAAACCAGAAACTCCAGTACCTTAGACTAGGTACTTGAAATTTGAAACATAATATGATCCTTAGGTAATCTTAGTTGGTTAGTTTTTTTTATGAAATAGGAAGGCAAACAAGTAAGTGAGTCACCTGATGGTAAGTGTACACCACCGCCTATAGACACCCGCAACATCGAAGAGATTGCAGTTGCGTTGCCAACCCAGAGGGCTAAGATGGAATACCTCTTGTGCCAGTAATGTCACCGGCTGTCTTACTCTCCACGCTGGAACACAACAGTGCAAGCACTGCTGCCTAGCGACAGGATGGTGGTAGCGATCCGGATGGACCTTGCACAAGGTCCTACCACCCGTAAAGGGTAATGTTGGTTGTGTAGTGTTTTTATGAAAACCTTTGAAAATCGTCACAGTGAAAACTCTGTTATAAGGGACTAGCTTTTACACGCAATTTCGTCCGCGTATTTTGCATACTAACTTCTTCTTCCAGTTTTTGCTCCATAATAGTAGAATTTTCAAAAATACTTATGTTTATACGAGTATGATTATAAATTAAAAAAGAAACACTTTGAAAGGACAACACAAAAGATCCACAATCCTTTTCAGACGCAAATCATGTACTAATGTACCAAGAAATTACGGTTGTGAAATTTATTACTATCTTAGTTGTCGGAGATTTGACGTCGTGCCAAGTTCACCCGATCTACTTGATTTGTCGGGCGTCGCCTCGTCTGGATGAAAGAGATGGCATGAAGTGTTGTCAGTGTATAAGAATTACGATAAATTTTAACAAAAAGGAAGTAAGAGGCTTTTCTGTCTTGAGCTGTCTCTAGGAAAGTGGTAAGGGGAGGAAGACCTTTGCCCATTTGTGTTAAATAACATAAACTTGTGTTTGGGTAATAGTTTTCCCCTGTGGCAGCACAGCTGTCAAATCCTTACTAATATTATAAATGCGAAAGTAACTCTGTCTGTCTGTCGGGCTTTCACGCCAAAACTACTGGACCGATTTAAATGAAATTTGGCACACAGATAGTCTAGAGCCTGAGAAAGGACAGTGCCATGCGAAAAAGGGTTGCAAGGGGTCAAAAGGGGAGATGAAAAGTTGTATGGAAATATCGTCATTTTTAGAGCCAGAAGCTTGAAACGAATTTTTTAGGCTGTTGATTCGATATAAATAAATATGACATTCAAAATTTGTAAAAGTTTTGCCCTCAAGGATGTAAAATAAAATAACAATAGGGAATAGGGGGTGAAAGTTTGTATGGGAATATGTAAGGTTTATGTGAATGTTTTATAAGTTTGCGACACGAGACGAAATAAGTATAAGACCTATTCTGATGTAACATTTACGGAGTCATTACAAAATTTGAAACTGTGCAGCCACGTTTGGGCGGAGTGCGATATGGTACGGCGTTGTGTAGGTGGGGATATATGCCTAAGTGTGCTTATCCGAACGGGCAGACACGTGATATAGCTTATTAAAGTATTTATACGTATGTGTCTTATTTCCAAAATAATTTGCCTAAATAATTAAAAATGCTACCCAAAGACAGTATTCCACGCGAACGAAGTCGCGGGCACAGCTAGTAGTTCTATAAATTCCACAAAGAGCACAATATGTGCTGCTGTATTTTCTACACTATTTGGAGAATATAGTTCTAATATAAATTCTGGCTGTTTTATTTTATTACAAACATTGTTTGTGGTCCTTCGAACCGGATATGAATCAGTGACCTATGGATTGGGTTTAAAAAACATCTGAATGCTTTAAAATGCCTTTTAACCCCTCAAGCAACATAAAAGGCAAAGCAAAGAAAAAGCAACATAAGTTAAGTCTGTTTATGTTCCTGTGGCTTCGATTTCAACATAGTTTTTTTATAGGGATTTGAATTAAGGTGTCTGGTGATGTTTGGTAGCACACTGATCAGCGGTTTTTGGGATACTTTATTTTAGCCCTCGGGGCAAACTAGTTTAAAAGAAACGAACAGACTTGCGTTAGGAAGATAAAAAAAGATCTTATTTTCTGCCTGACATTTGTTTTAGAAATCTGTCCAACCGTTTATGCGTTATTGAATTACTGACAACCAAACCCAAACATTCAAACACCTTCACATACATATTTATAGTTCCGCGCTCTTCCCTCCCCTTAACTTCTATCTATGCTTCCTTTTCTATCCCTTTATTTCATACCAATTTAACTTGCCTGTCTCTGACTGCTGCGTTTCTGTATCTTTGCTGCATTCCGTTGCCTTTTCTTGTTTTCCTGCCGTCGTTGCCTTTTAATTAAAACAGTTAACTGGTGAAATTTAGAATGTGGAAACGAATTTCAATTTTGAATTTCGAATGTTCTAGAATCAGCCATGAATAAACATTACAACGGACAAATGTGCGCCATTTTGCTTTATTCCAAACGAAAATGGTAGAGAATCGCTCTGTCGTTAGCTATTTAGAACGTTAGTTTGTTTATTTTCGCGTATTGTTGTTGTTTGCTTTCGGGTGCTTAAAAAGCAAATTAGTTTTACTGTTTTCCAATTACTCGGTGTATAAATAGAAGCCATTCGCTATGTCGTCCAGGACCGCGTCTGTTCCGAATCCGAAAGTACCTATAAGACCTTACATGCCATGTCTGATCCGATTTGGTTCTGAATTTTCTCATATCGTGGTTTTGCGGATTCGGATCAGACGCGGATAGGTACTTAGTCACTCTTAAGATTTAGATACAGAACAAACGTGTACATACATTTCTAATTTTTTATTGGCGTCTGTCAATAGTAAATTATGCCAATGGCAGAGTTATTCTCATTAATCTAAAAGAATGAAATGGTAAAGTTATACGATGATTGTTAGCTTTAGACAGAAATTTAATAAATAGAAAATCGCCAAAATCACACGGAAACCATTATTAAAAATGTTCATTAAAAATGCCAGGCATATCACATAATATCTCTCACAAGGATATCATTTCTTTTTAATTGCATTTTCTTATCTATGTTCACCTTTGAGCTTACTTCACCTTACAATCCAAATTTTACTTCAAGTATAAAAACAGAAATACTTAAATGCAATAAAATCCTCAACTTCCATCTTGTAACAATAGAAGGAATCGATTTTCTAAAGTTTTGTTTCGAATGAAAACCAGAATCTCAGAATAGAAGAAAGAGACAAATTTGCAAATGTTTTTTTCCTAGCTGTGTATTTTTATTTCGTCCTAAAGCAAATCCGTTCAAACACACTTCGCTTAAAATTACAAAAGGCCTTTTCAAATAAAGCCGAAATGTATGAACGAAATTTTGCTCACTCGAAATAATCGTGTAAGCTCATAAAAAGACGTCAATTAGGCAATCCCTTTTTATCGCGAAAGATCGAATAAATAAAGGGAGTTCTTGTAAAATACACGATTTTCCTTATTTACGCTGAGGCAACATGTATCCTTTGACGCACGTGTATAAGTCATGCGGCAAGGCGACAACTTGCGGCATTACATTCGTTCCTTTTTTATTTCAGCCGTGCCGCATGCCTTACTATTGAGACGTGGTATTTTGGTTAAACACTTAAATACTCTTATTTTCAAATCAGAAAAAGATCTTAAACCCGATAAAGATTAGAATAAGATGAAAAAGAGTTGAGTCGTTGGCACTTTGCCACAAAAGTGGTCCAGTACGGGATTTTGACCATATTTACCTTTCGATGAATGATTGTATGTCTCAATTATTTTAGGCTTCTGTTTCCCATGCAAACAAATTATTTCAATTTTGTTTAAATAAATAAATATATAAAAATCGTGGGACAATTTAAGCTTATACTATGAGTCGGACATACACCATACTTATATAGATAATTATTACCTACAAATACGTGTAATATCCAACACTTGGGTATAAAATTTACATGGGAATCGAATTCGGAACCGCTACACTGAAGAACAGAATATAATAAATTTATTTTAGGCTGCAGAGGCCCATAGATAAACACCTTATCGACTAAGATCAATATTTATTATACAAACTTCGGCAAACACTTAATTACTATATGCTATTTAGTGTAAAAATAATGAATACGATAGTAATATTAACACTTTGGGAAGGTGAAAATAAACAATTGGCAATAAAAAGCTGTCACTGCATAAAAATCTGTATCGTTATACATATTTATAACATTTAAATCTGGTACTTAACGAGTATGGTAGTTTATTACTATAATTGTTTTTTTTTGTGGCATGCGGCACCCTTTAATGTCGCACTAGATACAAACACTCGAAGACAACTTTCCTTATTATGACACGAGCAACTGTCCATGACGCAAAATAACTTCGTGATTTATTTTATTTTCCCCAAAGAACCGTGAAAGAGCAGTAAAGTTGCCGTAACCGAGCCCGGAGAGGGCGGTTATGGTGACCCGCATTCGAAGTAGGTCGAGGTGGCCACGTGACCCCAATTGATTTAGATAGTTCCTTGTATTGTTTTATAGCCATTGAGAGTTATTGAGGTTTTAACGATACGATACATAATAGGTTACTAATGTGTGGTGGCTGTTTTAGATTTATCAAAATAAGACGATATTTATACGTAAATTTGATGATACGTCTGTGTGTTCAGACGTGAAGTATTTTATCAAAAGTTGACTTACAAAAATTGTGTTACATTAACAGCAAGGTAAAATACATTGCTCTAGAGTTTGTTTTTTCGATATATCATAACAGGATATCGTGAGTGGTAAATTGAGTGCTTCGAAAGGGAGATAACCGGAAGAAGTGTTAAAAATCTGTCCGTCAAAATCTTCGATTAAGCTACAATTAGTCATAACTTCAGAAGTATAGCTTGGATCGGATCGAAACCAGCTTCAAAGGATGAAGGAGACTTACTCCTATCCGTTATGGTGTAAAACAAAATACTTAATGTTTTTTTTTTTAATATTATTAACTAGCAACTTGTCCTGACTTCGTATGGATACAATTAGGGTGTAATGTATAGTCGACCAAGTAATTGCTAGACCACTTTTGAACTTTACCCCTTTGTAATACGGTCGAAAAGCGGACAAACAATTTCTTGGTCGATTATACATAAAAACCTTTCGTAAAAGATTCTCCAAAAGATGAAAGAGTAAGCGGTGAAGATATGAAGGCAGAAAGGAACGGATAGACTCTTTGTTTTTTACTATAAAGACATTTTTTTTTTCGTAATGTGTTATGAGCATCACATATTATTTTATTCAGCCGCCCTTGTATTTCACTACGAAATGCAAAACCGGTTATTTTCTCTAAGGAGTAACTGAGTTTAACCGGAATTTTCATACAAAACAAAACCGGTTTTGCACATCCTATATTTCACTCCCTAAAATGCATTTAAAAGCTTTAAAGGGATAGTCCCTGCAGTGACGACAGACTAAAAACTTCTCTAATAAATTCCCGTTAAACTTGCAGTTTAAACTAACCGTACCGATTGTTAATGAAGGAGCATGCATGCATATGCATGAGGCTGATTCGCAGGACAATGGAGAGTAGACGTAAATTTAGGGTAGTAGTTATAGACCAAACTCATGTTCGAGGTTCGTACAAATCCAGTAAATAATGTGGAATTATTAGCTACTAGCAATCCGCCCCAGCTGTACACGGGTACAATCCGGATAAAATGCACATAAAAATCTTCCCTATATATAACTCTAAATGACAGTGAAAATCGCATCAATCCGTTGCGTCGTTTAAAACAAGAAGGCGGCCGAAATTCTACTAATATCACAACTAATATTATAAACGCGAAAGTTTATAAGTATGGATGGATGTTTGTTATTCTTTCACGTAAAAACTACTGAATGGATTTGGATGGAATTTGGCACACACATAGTTTATAACCTGGATTAACACATAGGACACTTTTTATCCCGTAAAAATGCATAGTTCCTACAGGATAGCGATAAGTGAGTTATACGCCGCCGTGACGTCATGAGCAGCAAAGCAACTAATTCTCATTATAATTTGTCCAGGAAATATTACAGATTGCATGTTGTTGTTGATTCAATTAAACAAGTCTAGGCGGACGAAGTCGTGGGCAAAAGCTAGTACTTACACTATAAAAATTTCGGACTGACAGGAAAAATAGCGACATTCCTTTATACTGTTTAAAACATATGTTAGGTTAGGTTAGGTTAGATAAACGCAGGAATTTTGGTACTTAACTTAACATTCCTAAATTTGAGTTTCTGCCAATCGGTTTCAGCGATATACAGATAGACAGTCGCATAAGTGTTGTTATAATGGTTCCTACTTACTTTTAAAGTACAGAACCCTGAAAAGGAAAGCCTCACATTATCATATTTTAGAAAAAAATCGGGATCTTTTTAATAAAACTTGCGGAAATACGTATTCCAAATGATACTCCATTTATCAGAGACCAATTTAGCTTTTCTACCCGCTTCTATTCCATGAAATCTTATTACGATCGCGTTAAGTGCTGTTTCGTTTGGTTTTGATTTGCGGGCTACATGTAAAATTTGTCGATAGTGGATTTAGTAAAGCTTGTAAGAAATTGTTCGTATTCTTTCTTTGGGTAATCTTAATAGCTAATTTCAATTACATTAACTTCAATACTGACATAGACAAGTTCAAATAAGTTAAAAATGATTCCACTGAACTTCAACTGTCTTGTCCAAGAGATTTATCAGGGACAAGCCTCCACAGCACATGCTATTGCCCCTAATCTGATCTAACCATAGCATTCTTCAGACCCTATCATCTATAGACCCTTACGTTTGATCTGGAATTCCATTTTCATGTTTAGTTGGTTTAGTATAGCATCTGCTAGATCCAAGACGTTAGTTCAAACGGTCTCATCATTAGAATCATGATCATGAGCCACTGTAACCCTGTCATAATAAGTACCTGCTGTCATGTCATGCTGACTTTCTTCGCCGGCGTCGCCAGTATGACATTCATTGTGAAAAGGTTCCACAGTGGCTCATAATCCAAATAGTGAGTGTACAGTAAAGGCTAAATGCAAAAGACAGCCGGCAAGCCCTAAACACGGCTACCATCAAGATCTTATTAAAAAAACGTTTTCTACTCTGCTCAAAATTTATGAATTTACTCATGTGAAGTTGAAAAAGCCCCGTAAATTCATTCAATAAAACTTCTAAGCACGAGTCCCCAATACCAAGTACCTGTATTCACAAACATATATTCCCCCATTTATTTGAAGAATAGCGGACATTAGACAAGGAATATTTATATCGTTTTTATTTGCAGCACGAAACTCCCACGCAAGGATTTTTTACCAATGACTGATTGTTATTTCCATATCTTTAGGCACACCATTTGTATGGGAGGTAGAATAAAACGCGTTTTTATTGTAAAGGTCAGGTATAACTTTGTTTGCGAGCCCTGATTGTTTGAACATGCAAATTTTTGAGTAATTTACGAAACATAAACCAACGGCAAAGGTATTTAGTAACAAAATAAACAAGGACCGTATACAAGTCTAGCGTGGGAAGAATTTTGTATGCAAGGATTCATCATCATCATCATCATCTCAGCCAGAAGAAGTCCACTGTTGAACATAGGCCTCCTCCATGGATTTCCAAAGTGACCGGTTGGAAGCAGCATGCAACCAGCGCCTTCCTGCCATCTGTATGAGGTCATCGGACCATCTTGTGGCTGGTCGTCCTACGCTATGAAAGGATTATGAGGTTCAAAAGAATGCTGGCTCGTGAAAGACAAGCCCAGCTACGAGTACATACAAATTATTTTGAACTTCAAATCTGCAGCTATCTGTGCCTGGGTTTATTCTCCCGGCCTCTATCTTTACCTATCTGTGTCTTACTCTCGTTCTATCGATTTGTCGTTTCTCTTTTTAGAAAGAAAGAAAGAAAGAAAATATTTAATGCAGCAAAGCATAAGAAACAAAGAATACACTTACAAAATAACAAGGTTGATGCTGAAAAAGGACCCCACTCAGCATATGCTGCTGCAAGCAGCAGCGCTGATTTTCAGTGGGACCCTGAACTTAAAAACTAAAAAACTAAAAAGAAAACTTAAAAAATTACCTTGAACGTAAACCTAAGGGGTGACGCCACGCTCACCATGGTCGTATGGTCCTGATTTTTCCGTTTGGTCCTTGGTCTTTCTGTCTGATTTACAGTTTTTCTGCCTGGATG
This sequence comes from Ditula angustiorana, assembly GCA_963691745.1. NCBI lineage: Eukaryota > Metazoa > Arthropoda > Insecta > Lepidoptera > Tortricidae > Ditula > Ditula angustiorana. The sequence goes on along the minus strand of OY829496.1, from coordinate 5,788,031 downwards.
TTTTTTCACTGCTCTCTGTCATTATCTTTCTCTTTTACCTTTGCTTCTTCGTCTTTCCGTCGGACTTTTGGTTTTCCTGTCTCTATTTTCGTGTCTCCTCTCTCTGTCTGTTTATCAGCATCTGTTCGTTTAGCAAGTCTTAACCGACCCTTTTTTAATCCTGGTTAATATCCATCCAAAGCGTTTCAATTATTCAGATTTCCTTAAACTTTGCCTTCGGACCAGACAGGACAATACCGAAGTCTACTTTGTTTTAAAGCTCTATTTATATGGATTTGGTTTTGACGTTCATAGCTTTGAAAAGCCGAACAACGGATTTATTTTTAGAATTTTAACCCTGACCGCAGCCAGACCTTTGGAGGGAATAAACTAATCTGCGCGGGTCAGGTGTGGTCGCACGATCGTTTAATCTCATTGACGGACGGGTCTCGTGACAAAGAGACTAGAATTATCAAGTGTTAGGTCAAGGGGTAAATGCGACAGGGTTGTCCCCCCTTTTGATCTACCTTCGACATAGCACTATACTTAACTAGACCTTATGGTAACAAATGACAATTGTCAATAACAGTCAACCAATTTCATTCATAGGCCACTGTAGAACGTTGCCGCAATGTGTCATCACTGGGATAGTATGACATTTATACAGAAGTCATTATGACATTAATAGAGAAAAGGTTCTGCAATGACCTATTAATCGAATTGGTTGACGTCTCTTTTCAAAAAAAAAGGACAGAACATTATTAACGTTTTCGCTTTTTTTTATGAAATGGGTTAACGAGCATCCGGGTCACCTGATGGGAAGTCATCACCTCCGCCCATGGGTACCAGTGACCCCAAGAGGATTGCTGATACCTCTCGTATCGTAACGTAACGCGATTACACCATCCCTTAGCTCTTTACGTAGTATTAAGCAATGTCGCTAACCATTTCTGTCTGTCCTCACATCTTCTATCGCTTACTCCTTTCAAACCACGCAACGGATTTTGATAAGGTTTTCACTGTCATTTGGAGATTTTTTACGGAAGGTTTTTAGGTGCATTGCATCCTAATTTTACTGTATCCGTGCGAAGCTCTTGCGGGTGGTAGGACCTTGTGCAAGGTCCGTCCGGATCGCTACCACCGTCTTGCTCGCTAATCCTGCCGCTAAGCAGCAGTGCTTGCACTGTTGTGTTCCGGCGTGGAGAGCAAGACAGCCGGTGTAATTACTGGCACAAGAGGTATTCCATCTTAGCCCTCTGGGTTGGCAACGCATCTGCACTCTCTTTGTTGTTGCAGGTGTCTATAGGCGGTGGTGATCACTTACCATCACGTGACCCACTTGCTTGTTTGCCTTCCTATGTTGTATAAAAAAAAAAGCTGACGCGAGTATAATATGAATACATGAAATAACAATAAGAAATACAGTAATATGCAAAGGTATTCTCGACCAGGGGCGTAGCTATCCCCGTATCAACGATACGAGGCCCCCGAGTTACAGGGGCTCGACTTTTAGAACCATACAATCACTACCCTCCATTTGGGCTTCGCCGCAGTCGGGTAGAACTGTAGTCGACAGATTTTGATGCAGGGCCCATCTAGGGCAATCTGCGCCACTGTTCCCGAGACAAATAAAAAGTGGGCTCAGCACGGGCTCAGCGCATATTTATTTGTTATTTATTTATAACAAAATGGTACACAACTTTTACAAAAAATTCGCCAAACAATAATGTTTATTGGCGAGTACTGCACTCACTTCCATACTTAATTAGTAACCTATTCACATTGCAACTTACTGACTACGCACACCTCTTTATTTCTTGTACATTTTTCAACCTATTATATCTGTTGACCAACTAATTAATACATTTTAGAAATTATCTCAATTACTATTATCTTAATTTTTTATTTTGTATCTCTAAATTATCTAGAAGAAGTTTAGTAATTTAGAAGTTTAGTATAATTTTAGTGGGAGTTAAAATCCTATTAATACTATAAATGTGAAAATAATGATGTGTTGATGTTTGGATTTTTGTTCCTCAATCACGCATTGCCGGCTGGATGGATATCTTTTAATCCGTAAAATGCATGAATGAAGTCATGCAGGCGAAGGCGTGGATGAAAACTCGTAATATAATAACTCTGCATTTTTCTCTGAAAATTCAACAAACTTTTACATGAACGAACTTACACGTGTGCGTAGATAAATGCCCTGCTTTTCCCTTCATTGCGTGTTCAGATTGGTTCTTTGTTACACCAATTGCCTGTCTTTATTCACTTTCCTCCGTCGATTGCTTCTCGGAATTCATTTGTAGATCCGTTGGTTACACGATTGAGCGTTTAAGTGGAAGACCTATAGAACTTGGCATTGATATGCTTCCTTCAATTTTGTATCTGTTCTTCTTAACTAACAATGCATACTTATACCGAAAAGTTCCTTAATACACACGCGTTGCGCTATTTCGCTGCGTATAGATGACGTGTTCGTTTTCTGAAATTTGTTAAGTAGACAGATTTTTGATTCTTGATTGAAAATTAGTTATCTTTCATAGGATGAAACCATAATTCCTGCTTAACAACTGCAACACTCCTGTTTTATAATTTATAACCAGTGATCTAGTAAGAATGTTAGTATCTCATGGGTACCGCGTTTATGTGAATAACTTTGTCGTTGCATGATAAAAAAGAGTAAGTAAGTATAATTTACCCGAACTGGAAATTGACATGCAAAGTATTTCTCTTATCTTCATGACTATTTCGTAATCTAGATAAAACAATACCGTCAAGGTAGGCTAGAAATTTATTTGGCGTCCTTGGGAGCCAAGGTATGTCTGGCCGGACTACGATATTCAATGTACTTTTATAGTCGTGTGCTAGTGATGTGCCAAATCTTATCGACAAAGAAGTAAGCCTGTTTCGTCAGGCTATGACAGGGCTCTTGTGTGGGAGTATTTTTTTTTCATTACTTTTTATTTTGTCCGAAAAATAATTGGTCATAATCATAATTAAAAAAAGGTCGATTTTATAATTATGGCTGCTTTTGTTGAATCGAAGACGAAGTGGTGTCTCTCTCTGTGCTCTTTCAGAACTTTTTTGTAAATAATGTACCTAAAGGCTGTGCAAAGTATTTTCACTATAATAGTATCTATACTATACCATAATAATAATAGTAATAATGACTGTCTGTACTTGAATTAGCTTTATTATTATAAACAGAGCACATCTTTATATTTATATATAAAAAGCAGTTACCTTTAAATTTGTAAAGCTACTTGTATTTTGTATAAAACGAACTATAGCATAGATAAATTTGATTCTAATCTTAATTCTACCAAGCATAACAGCCGCTGAGCTACGCTACGTGCTTGCGCTGTTGTGTTCCGCCGTGGAGAGCAAGGCAACCGGTGACATCACTGGCACAGAGGTATTCCATCTTTTCTCTAGGTAGGCAACGCATCAACAATCTCCGAAGTTTTGAGGTTAAATATGGGCAGTCGTAATCACTTAACATCAGGTGGCCCACTTGCCCGTTTCCTTCCTTTAAAAAAACATCGACGATTTACTCATCTCTAACAGGTATCTAGTGACTTGCTATAAAAGTAAACCTTTGTGCTCAGCAAAATCTAATCTGCAAAGTGTATGACGCAGACATTGTACGGGCTACAAAAGATTGGCTTGGCATCGTGAGGAATTGTGTTATGACCCTGTTTAATATCAGAATATCGTCCACGTATACGTCAGGCCTTTGCTTTTGCCTGGCCACGTACTTATGTGACAATTTATTGTGATATATAAAACGGTAAAGTGCGATTCCGATTCGAGCACCGAGGTTTTCGTCCCATCGTACAATATAAATAAAAATAAAATGAACTATTTAATTTAGAGTTTCTATTAATACACAAAACTGAAAAATAAAGTTTTTTGTAGTATTTAGTCCTTACCAAAAAAATGTTTCTGTCATTCAGTTCAAATTCCTTCCAAAGCTCGGGCTCGAGGTTAAACTTCTAAAAACAAATTCACAGCGGTGTAATGAACAGTGTTTTAATAGTTGCAAATATAATGAAATTGATAAAAATTCTCAACATTTTTAGTCGCGATAACTCAAAACACTGCAAAAATTTCATATCATGCATGCAGAATTGCAATTTAAATTGAAGCGGGAATTTCAACGGAGCAATTCACTTTAACTGAAATTCGGATACCCGCAATTCCAATTAATAATAGATAAGGTACCCTACTTTTTAATTTATCTTTGTTTTAATTGCCTATTCTATAATTCTGAGCCCAGAACAAAATCAAAGCTAGAAATGGAAGTTATCCGTTTTTAATTATTGATCAATCCTCGTGGCTCCAAGCCGACCTTTTGTTTACGAGGCTGTCACGACTTTATATCGTAACCAAAAGCTATTTTATCTATTTACGTACAAATATAAGGTCTCAAGCATTATATACACCAAAAATTTCCAAAAATACCCCTTATAACGTTTGGTTGAGAATGCGACACGTAAAGTCCAAGACTTACTTTCTTTTGGGTCGAAGGAAAAAGTTTCTGACTAACCGCGCTCCGGAGTTCAAACTTCACGAATATTTGTACGTAATGAGAGATTGTTAAATATATTAATGAAAGTTCATTAAAACGGATGGGGCTTGGCATCGAAAACTAAACTAAATGTTGGTTTATTTATATCAGAAACTATCCAAAACCAGCCGCGAAGCCCTTTATCTTGACTGCTGAGACTGCTGAGTTTCTTGCGGCGTTTCTTCTCAGTAGTAACTTTCATTTTCCGAAACGCTAATAGATTCAGACTTGTAAAAGAGCCTACTTGCAAAATAAAATTTTCATTTTCATATCATCGAGCATGGCTAAGAACAATTTTATTTAAATTGGCTACTAAGCAAAAAAGCTCCGTCAAAATCATCAGTTTTAAAAATTAGAGGTCAAAGATAGAAGGATTGGTTTATTTTACTTTTTAATCCTCATGATCGGTTTGGGCTACCGTTTGGGAAATATTAAGCTTTTAATGTGCCATTTTTATTAGAGTTACGTGGTTCCCACATGCCACCAAAAAGCTAAAACTATAAATAACTAAAAATTTCAACTTCACGAGAACTGCGACAACTGGGTTTAACGCTGACAAGGCCTAATGGCAATTAAGAGGAGTTTAAGAGAATCATCTATTTAATGCTGACACTTTATCAGCCAAGGGCTTGGTCCCCCTTTCACAAAAAACTCCACGGACCAATCGGCAAGTAACCAGGCAAAAACTGTGAACGAATCGTTAAGCATGTGATACGTCTATGCCCAAAACTTTAGCGGCGCCTCAATCCGATATACATACCTTTAGGTACACCCTACCCTAAAGCACAGTATATAAATACAGCAGTACCGAAACTGGGCTTATTTTTTTAAGGTAGATACCTACGCTCCGGTGGAGCGTTAGGGTTGCCCTCTTATTTTTTGTAAAATTGATAAGTTATATTATTATTATTTATAACAACGTTCACTTGGGTTCTATAACGATCAAATAATGAAACGAATTAACGAGTTTACAAATAAAATTGGGTAATTAAAAAAACTTAACATTTTAAGAAGTAAGAAATAAAGAAATAAAGGCTCCTGTTTTGAAGAACTTGAGTTCAAGCAGTTATATTACGACGCAATACTTTTGTGGCATCTTTAAAAAGATCGCGCATTGTCTCAGGCGCACGCAATAACGATAAACGCGAAGCGCGTCCACCTGTCTCGATGCGGCAGCCGCGAAAAAACCTTAGCGGCCGTGTTGAGCGTGCGTCTGTGTGAGTGCGCCTGTTCCGAGCGTTTGTATGTAGATTCCTTACTGCTTTTTTGTATACTGTGCCTAAAACCTTGTGCCAAAAAAGTGTATAAGCCATATAGAATGATACTTTTACAGGTGTCTTTGCTTTAGCACGACAGTTTAGGAAGGAAATATAGGTATGGGTTCGGCTAAGGTGCCTTTGCCGCACATCATTCTTACTTAACGTCGTAGTGAGAGGCTGCTTTTCTTCCATGCATTAAGATAAAAGGCAAAGTTCGGCTTGCTCTGTTTCCGAATTGGCTTGTGGTTCAGACTGAACGTAATGTCCTTGAAAATGGAACACAAGGCTGTTCAAACCGTTGATGTAGTTTATAGCGTATAGTCATGAGCAAAGAGTTTATTGACGTATGATTACCTTTATCTTCTTCTCCTCATCTACACTATCTACACCTACACTAATATAATAAAGAGGAAAACTCTGTTTGATTGTTTTTTGTTTGTTTGTAATCTCTGGAAATACTGAACCGATTTCAATTCTTTCAGAGATGTAAAGCTACACTGTCTCTGACGGACACGGGTTACTAATTCTCCGCGAACGAAGTCGCGGGCGTCCGCTAGTATAGTATAAGTAAAGTCACCATCCATTCCTGTTTTTTCAAATCTTTATCGTCTATGTTCGGCCGCCTTAGCCTTCTAAACCACGCAACGGATTTTGATACAGTTTTCACTGTCATTTAGAGATTTTTTTTAACGGAAGGTTTATAATTATGTACATTACGTACTTACTGCACGCGTGCGAAGCCGCGGCGGGTTACTCGTTTTTAATGTGTCAAAGTGTGTATAAGTTTTCAAGTAAGAAATGCAAACTCTTCTACTAAAGCCTTAACATACAGTGTCAGAGGTAACAATACTAACAATGTTATTCCATTTATTCTCTTTATCTACACACATATCATAAGTGCTCAATAATGCGTTCAAAAACCTTAGGAAATGACCAGCATTATTACAACCAATGTTATAATATGTATAAGAATTATTTGTCTGTGGAAGTAGGTAAATCTGTTCTTTATTGGTCATCACATTACCAATATCTCGTATATCTCGTGACATAACGAATTTAAATTTGGAACAGCGGTCAAAATTCAAGTTGGTCTCTATTCTAGTATCCACAGATATTAAAACAGTTATCGATACGAAACGTCAACTCAGTATGTTTTTTTAATTTAAACGCGATTTGATCTCGAGTGACATGACAATAGGGACTTCATTCGTTTGTTTATGATTAAAAAAAACGTTCGTCTTGACGGACAGATCGAATGGCCGCCATTACTAGTTGTCACTCGTTTGTTGGTTTTTTGCTGTTACGGTTTTTTGCAGTTATGATACGTGTGTAGATAAAGTAATGTATGCAACTGTATATAATTAGGCCTTAAAACACTTGTGTGATCCTATTATGAAACTCGCTGACGCTCGTTTCATAAAACCACACTCGTGTTTTAAGGCCTCTCATTATATAGCAGTTGCATAAAATACTATTTTTGTATCTGATGTAATATATTACTTTTTCACTCACGGGACATCTAGTTTACCTATTGTAAGTTTAAGATTTCGCTCCCAAACAACTTTAGGGACGGGATACAATTTTAATTCCATATCAGCGGGCGAGATACAATTTAAATATGTAAAATAAGTACACCTACGCCGATAAGCACGGGCTCTTAAGAAATCAAGTAAAACTTTAGCAAAAGGGCTTTGAATTTGCAAATATTACTCAAACGCTTGATTTGTTATCCCTAAATTCCCTGAAAAAGACTAAAACAACTTTAAGTAAAAGTGTTTTCATGTTGCGAGGCGATTCGATTCTGTCAGAACGCTGACGAGACGTAAATGTTCCATTGAATTTTGCTGAATAGGGTTGATAAAAGCTTTTGGTATCAGAACCTCGATATTTAATATAGGTATTAGATTCGTTTCTTTTAATGTGCGGTAAAGGTAGGACCTTGTGCAAGGTGCGCCCGGATTCCACCATCTTCCTCGCTAATCCTGCCGCTAAGCATTAGTGCTTGGGCTGTTATGTTCCGGCGTGGCAAGCAAGACAGCCGGTGCAATTACTGGCACAGGAGTTGACAACGCATCTGCAATATCCTTGGTGTTGCGGGTGTCTATGGTGATAACTTACCATGACCTACGTGCTTGTTTACCTTCCTATTTCATAAAAAAATACAAAATTGCCGAAAAAAACATATCTGTGCCATCCTGTGCCGAGCGGGGCACGTTTTATGGTTTTAGGATTTGTGTTCCGGACGTTCCGGTACACGGCCGCCATTTTGGAATTTCCCTTCTCCGATGACTGTCAGTTTTATAAGTGATTTAGCATAATTAAATTTAAAACATTAACAGGATTTTAAACAAAATGGTGTTTCAGAATTCGTTTAGAATTGGAGTCTCCTTCTGAGCTATGAAAATTGACAGCATTTGTCTCCAGTGGTGTTATTTTAAATCATTACATTTTTTCGCGCTACATGTCTTAACCCCTTAAGAAGCTGTCATGACATGTATGTCACATAAAATGACACTATGATGCTTTATTTAATTTGCTTAACGAATTATTTTTACTGAACTGGATGCCATAATCAAAGTAGACCATTACCACACACGTAGTTAAAAAACTAGAAAAAAAACTAAAAAATTCTTAAAAATATAGAAACAACACAATCACTATTCTTGTATGGCACAAGAGGTATTCCATCTTAGCCCTCTGGGTTGTCAACGCATCTGCAATACCTTTGGTGTTGCGGGTGTTTATGGGCGGTGGTGCTCACTTACCATCAGGTATCCACTTGCTCGTTTGCCTTCCTATGTTGTATAAAAAAGTCTAAAAAAAGTTGTGAACTGTAACTGCCTTTAGCACGGCCTTTTAAAAGAACACTGGAGAATATATCCCCATAACCACCGTGACCTTGAAGGCACAATCGTGCCCTAACCCGTGGTATATCAGTCATTCCAAGGTCTCTTCGCCCCATTGTGCTCGCACGACAGGTCGTAGTCACAGTCACCAGTGAAAAACAGTGCGGCAAAAGTTTAGATAACTTGCCATGCCACACTGCTGGCACAGCTAGCGTTCCTAGGCAAAGTTGCTAAGCCTGACGATACTTAAGTTGAGTTGTTTTAGACTGATCGGCCATTACAGTTTTCGGTAGTAGTTTTCACGTATTAAATTATTAATGTTACAATATCTTAAACTATGTGACAAAGTTACCAACTTGTATTATGTTTTAAACACATACATTCCTTTGAATTATTTTAAACGTCGCTTTAAAAAAGGTTTTTTTGGCTCTGCCAAACAAAATCATGTCATTGTAATACATTTTATTAAAATTTTACGATGTCTGATTATATTATAAATTATATTATTATGCAAGATCGCACCGTTTGGTAGGTAGGTCTTATAATTGAATTCATGCGAAATTTCTGTATAAAATATAAACGTTTCAAAATCATTTTACTGTTCATCTTTTACAAAGCAACAACGTTTTCGTACTGTGTTAGCACCGTACACTGTGCCGGGTGGTTGAGGTGAAAATTTGAATTAAGCCCTTTGTGGCAGGCTTATTACAAAATGGCGGCGTTCTCAAAATGGCCGTGCGTTACCTTTAATTGGTGTTGTAGAGGTTTTATAAAGATGCTTGGATTAGTCTGGTACAAGCCAATTAAGGCATTGAAGGTTAGGTCGTAAATAGGATGCCGAAGGAATGAAATATCGACAAGTTAGTTTGGAAGGTTCTTTTTGGTATATGGGAACTTATTATAGTATTTATGGTTTTTTGTGTAATTAAAAATGCGTATTTTGCTATCGTAAAGAATATCAAACCTACACCTAACTAAAATAAAATATAAAACCTTTGAATTACCAAAATTGCGATAACCATAGCAGCCCAGAATTCTTATTATTAAAATGTACTAAAATCATAGTCGACATAATCAGACTTCAGTGTCGAGAATAAAAAGAAAACAAAATTTTAAAATAGTAGAGTTCATATAAATTATTATCTACTTTAAATTGTTCGAATACTATTCCAGCCAGTGTAACTAAGTCTGCTAGACAAAGAGTCTGGTAGCTAGATAAGCTATTCCATTCGTCGCACGTAGCTAGGTATGTATATATGTATTTAATATGTATGTATATATGTATGTGTGTGATTTTATGTAGTGAGAACTTTGTAGTATACTTAAGTAGTTGCACTACCCATTAGTTTTTCTACTTTGCCTAAAGGTTGACTGGTAGAGAATGCCTGTCCGCCTTTTGTACTTCTTATTTTTAAGTTTGTGCAATAAAGATTAAATAAATAAATAAATAAGTCATTGACCCCAATACCTTGACTCCTAAAAGCCCTGGGTTAGCTAAAACTAACGTGTTGACCAATGGGACTGCGTCTCGAGGGATCTGTCCCTCTTTGGCTCATGAAATGTCCCACTCACTCTTAATTTAATGGAACCAACTTTATTGCTAATGTCGGGGAACTTTTTGCTTTCTGCTATTAGTTTTTTGTGAGGTTTCAGCAACTAAGTATATAACATCGTGGGGTTTTTGCTCGTTTAATTTAACGGGCGTAGTATTTAAGACCCCGACGATGCCACGTATAGAGGTGAAACGCATGTAGATCGTGTAGTTCAAGTTTATAGTGGTGGTGGTTTATAGTTGTGTCTGTGTGATTTATGTTGTTTTAATGTGAAAGCGGAAGAGGACAGGTTTTTGCATAAAAATATTTATATCGGACAGACGCAGCTGTTTTACATGTGCACAGCACTGGTTTCGCGGAATAGCAAGGCAATTTGTTCCTGTTTGTTCCTTCTTCCTCTTGCTTTGTGTGTCCCTAATACGATATACTCCTTTCACCCACTCTAAAGGTTAACTGGACGAAATCCCTTAAAGGGATAAGTTGGTTTTACACACTGTATTTTTTTGTCATTATGTTTTTTGTACTACAAAGAGTATTCATACATACTCGTGCATGTCTGTGTTTCGTTGAAAAGAAACATTAATAATTCAAACGTGAAGGAAGTCGTGTATAAAAAAAAGTTTCCTTTTTTATTTACCTATATTCCACCTTTTGCAAAACTTTTAACGAGATGTCGATAATTTGTCCTACTTCGTCGAGTGTTTTATAAGCCCATAATTTGACGTTGCCTTGCGTAAAGTACAACCTGTAATGAATCAAGTTTTAATTGTCACAACAATTTTTTTTGTAGACAACTTTATTTCAGTTGGTTCGGGCGTGTTGAACGGATGGATGAAACAAGATTATGTAAGGGTATTTCATCTTAGCCCTCTGGGTTAGCAACGCATCTGCAATCTTCTTGGTGTTGCGGGTGTCTGTAGCTCGTGGTGATCACTTGCTATCAGGTGACCTGCTTGCTGGTTTTCCTTCGAAATTTTATATAAAGAAATGTTAGCAAAATAAAGGTGATAATCATCGACCAAATTGATGGTGTCCTAAAAACAGGCCAAATTGGGAGTACCCGAAACCGCCGAGCAAGTATTAAGAGCGGAATGTATGTGGAGGAAGCGATGGAAGTATGCCAGGACCGGAGCAAATAACGTTCTGTTGTTCCTATCTACCCCAAAAGGAAACAGGCGTGAGCTTAAAATAATAACAGTTGTGAAGTTTTACACATAGTTTAGTGCCCCTTTTTAAGCTTTTTAAGGCCTGAATTATGAGATACCGCTATTCCTCATGGGGCATCTTCATTACAAAGGTAGACTAGGTGTTATTTAGACTAGATTTACTAGTAGAATTTTATTCAAAATTCCAAGTAGTCAGATTGCTAGTTAAACTAGATTGACCAGTAGGAATCAAAATTCCCAGTGGTCAGATTGCTAGTTAGACTAGATTGACCAGTAGGAATCAAAATTCCCAGTGGCCAGATTGGTAGTTAGACTAGATTGACCAGTAGGAATCAAAATTCCCAGTGGTTAGATTGCTAGTTAGACTAGATTGACCAGTAGGAATCAAAATTCCCAGTGGCCAGATTGGTAGTTAGACTAGATTGACCAGAAGGAATCAAAATTCCCAGTGGTCAGTTTGCTAGTTAGACTAGATTGACCAGTAGGAATCAAAATTCCCAGTGGTCAGATTGCTAGTTAGACTAGATTGACCAGTAGGAATCAAAATTCCCAGTGGTCAGATTACTGGTTAGACTAGATTAACCAGCGGAAATCAAAACTCCCAGTGTTCAGATTCAATTAATACTTACCATTGTAGCATAAAACAACAGTTAGCTTGGTCCGGCGTCTCTCAAAATGCGCGGCAGCTAAAAACAGTCCTTTGGCTATGAGTACTATGACTCTATATTGCACAGTAAAATTAATTAATATGAAAAAATTACCAAGCTTATTGCAGTTGTCTTTGGTTGGTCGACAGACGTGGCTAAAAACGTCGTACATAAGTCATTATACATTTTCATGTTCATGAAACAGCCCCAGTGGCGCGAAGCATAAAAACAGGTGATAAATCGTAAAAGAATAAACCCGTTTTCACATTTATTGTAGGGTAAGAATTCTTATGACCAATACGAACATCCCACGTGGCCTTTATACTTTCTACCCTGTTTTTATGAACGTACTTAAACAAAACACAATTATCTACGAGCTCCAGGCGAAGTGGATAATCCAGGGTTCTCAAAAGTCGGAGAGTTTGTAATTATATGCGCAGTACATTGACGGCAAGCTTATATTATTTAGTTGGATTGCTGACATTATAATACAGGGTGACCTATTAATAGTGGTCCAAAAGAAAACCTCCTGTAGATACGCTCATGTGCTATCGAAACTACCTACAGGGTTTTAGTAAAAATATCACGGTTTTCGAAATTTTTTCTATTTTATAAATACTTGATGTCTTCGATATCGTTTTCTTCACTCAATAATAAAATCAATAATTGTATTACGACCTTTGTTCTTAACATCATGCATGTTTGAAGTTGGTATGTGTATCTGTTTTACTTGATATGCAATGACAACACATACTTATAATCTCTTCTCATCATCATCATCTCAGCCACGAGAAGTCCACTGTTGAACATAGGTCTCCTCCATGGATTTCCAAAGTGACCGCTTGGAATTTCTTTCATAAAGTCTAAACTAAATGATGTTATAGCTTTAACTTTGGTATCTAATGCTTCCAGTATCGGGAATCAAATAGGTATTACACGTCTGTGAAATAAAACGTTATGATTCGCGTGTAACTGCTAGAAGTGTAAAGACGGGAATTTTATAGCCCCCGGTTTCATGTGTCTAGTTTACAATCCCTACTTTACAGCCCTATGACATCATCATAGGGTAGTAAAATCATTTTACAACCTCTTAACTTCAACGCTAAGATTTGGCATTAAATTTCTGGTACCGAACTATTTGGACAAAGTAATAGTTTAATATCGGACAAGTTCTCAACTTTTATTGTGACATGAATCAAGGTACATTACTGACAGACATATTAATCTGAGTATACAAATTATGTTCGCCCAAGTATATCTCTTTATGGACATTTGTACTTGGTACGACGGCGCGATACGACGACGGTAAGAAAGCGTAAATACGGCAGAATGATTGACGGCTAGTCTAAAGATATAAGTTTTCCTTGAATAATAAATTCGTTTGGTTACAAATTTAAAATTTGGGTGAGTTTTTTGGAAAAACAGTTTCACAAAATTATATTATATTATATTACATTGTTGTTTTAACATCCAAATATCCAAACATCATTACTTTCGCATTTATATTATTAGTATAATAGTAGGATTTTTATGGCGGCTATAGTATTATATGTATAGATGATACATATATTGTAGCGAATTTGTCCAGGAGAAATAATCATCAAATCATCAAAGATTGTATGGAATTGGCTTCGGTCCGCAGTCATTGACGAGCCGCGGCTCATGAGTAAGGATCACGGACTGCGGACCGATTCTTGGTTTATCCTAGTTTTATCTCGCACGAAAACAACTGTCAAATCTGTCATTTTTTGACGTATCTCGCCCATGAGATGGATCTGGCATAACCCGAGTGATGGAATAAATCAGAGTCGTAGTGGTTTCAAGTAATATTGTATTCAGATGGTTGACGGTTGATTGAACAAATTTTTCATAATAGATAGGTAGCGTAGCAACCATTCAACACTTCCTCTCAAGCAACCATTCAACATCTTAGAACTACGCAGTATTAACGACTAAAACCTAAACCTAAACCACTCACACATCTCTCATGCTTAATGCGGGGCAATGGCTTAGTCAAGATATCGGCTAGGTTATCCTCAGTCGAGACGTACTCTAGCTGAATTAACTTGTCAGCGACGCAATGACGAACGAAGTTATATCGTATGTCGATATGCTTTGTCCGTCGGTGAGCAACAGGATTGTTTGCCAACGTGATGGCACTCTGGTTGTCCACGAACAACTTCACGCTCTTAGAGTCCGCATTATTAGCAATATAACTGACCAACCTCTGTAGGTATACAGCTTCCTTAGATGCTTCCGATAAAGCGACATATTCTGCTTCAGTTGAGGACAGCGCCACACAGTTTTGCTTTCTGCACTCCCAGGATATCATATTCGGTCCTACTTTAAACATAAATCCTGAATAAGATTTTCGATCTTTGATATCTCCGCCCCAATCAGCGTCTACGTAACCTGTAATAAAATCATTATTACATTCTCGTTTCGATTTTTGAAATGTAAGTCCTATTTCGCAAGTTCCTTTCAAATATCGAAGAACACGTTTAGCCGCCTTCATGTGTACTGACTGGCAACATGAATTATATTGAGCTAAGAAGCTCACAGCAGCTGAAATGTCGGGCCTCGTGTTGCAGGCTAAATAATTCAATGCACCTACCAAGGACTGGTATCGCAATTGTTCTTGGCGGTTCAGCTCACCACCACCCCCTTCTGCCAAAACTTTATGCAGATCCAGTTCCAACGGGGTTTTCACCGGTTTACACTGATCCATTCCGTGCTCGGTCAGAAGAATTTCAATAAACTTCCTCTGATGTAAGAAAAACGTACCTTCTTTACTCCGTTCTAAATGCATGCCTAAACATTGTCGAGCTTCCCCTAGATCCTTCACTTTAAAGTATTTTCTTAAGCCGTTCAATAATTCTGTTTTAGAATTAATATCCGTAAAGAATATTATAAAATCGTCGACGTAAAGACAAATAAAAATATATTCTTTAAAATATAAACAATTATCAATTTCTGAGCGTTGAAATGACATTGACAGAAGTACGTCATTAACTTTTTCATTCCATGATCGACTTGATTGTTTAAGGCCATATATCGCCTTCTGTAACAAACAAACTTTATGTTCCTGACCTTTTTCGATAAATCCTTCCGGCTGTTGCATATAAACTTTTTCATGTAAATCCCCATTTAAAAATGCCGTATTCACATCAAAATGGTGCACGTTTAAATTACTTTCAGCAGCCAACGCCAGCAATAACCTTAGTGTCGATCTTCTCACGACGGGCGAGAACGTTTCAAAATAATCCACACCGTATGATTGGGTAAATCCTTTTGCGACGAGTCTAGCTTTGTATGTCTTGTTTCCGTCAGCATCATATTTGTATTTGTAGATCCATTTGTTCCCCACTACTTTGGCTCCAGGTGGTTTTTCAACTACCTTCCAAACGTCATGTTCTTTCATGGAATCTAACTCCTGTTTCATCGCTGCTTGCCAATCAAGAATGTCAGGTCTACACAAGATTTCCTTGTATGATTGTGGTTCATCATCTTCATTGAATGTACTGTTATAACAATATAGCCCACTATGTGCGTTACGTAACCTATTCCTCAATGGATATCTAGGCTCTACTTCGTTATGCACATTACTGGCTTCCTCATTACGAACTTCAACATCAGATTCTATTCTAGAAGCTCGATTCAGCTCGACAGGTTCAGCTGGAGGCGCAGTTTCCGCACGAGCTACTGCGTCAGCTGTGTCCAAACCATCTACAGCATCTTCATAAGAATCTTCTGTCACTGACGTCGATGGAACGTTCTTTGAAGAGTGATCTATTTCCCATACAATAGTGTCCTTTTCCCTATTAACAGTCTTCAGAAGAGCAGTATCTTTTACCAATGATCCAGATTCCGAACCTTTCAAGTCAGAATCTTCAGTAAATATAACATCTCGTCCTGTTATAATTCTTCGAGGATTGCTGAGATCTGCAAAGCGATAACCTTTAGTATCTTCACAATAGCCAATGAAAAGATATTCCTTTGCCTTTGCATCCCATTTCCTTCTTTTTTCTTTTGGAATATGTACATAAGCCGTCGAACCAAAAACTCTTAAATGATCCAAGTTTTGTACTTTCCCTGTCCACATTTCTTCCGGAATCTTCCCATCATTTGCGCTATGAGGCAGCCTGTTTTTGACGTACACCGCTGTATTACATGCTTCCGCCCAAAACTTAATATTAAGACCTTTCTCCAATAACATGGTTCGTGCCATCTCCGTTACTGATCTGAGCGATCTCTCTGCCACGCCATTTTGTTCCGCTGTGTAGGGAACTGTCAACTGATGCTTTATTCCTTTACTACAAAGAAATTGGCTAAAATCTTTATTAACAAACTCTGTCCCGTTGTCTGTTCGTAAACACTTGACTGTTAAACCTGTCTCATTCTCTACATGCGTCACGAAATCTTTGAAAAAGGTTAATGTTTGCGATTTTTCCTTTAGAAAATAAACAAACAATTTCCTCGTGAAATCATCTACTATGATAAACATGTAATGAGCACCCCCATACGAACGTTCCGACATTGGACCGCAAAGATCTGCGTGTACTAAGCCGAGTTTGTCAACAGCTCTACTTGCTTCACCTCTTGGAAAAGGTAATCTATGTGCCTTACCCTTTATACAAGCGACACAAGGATCCATTACACTTTTTCCTCCAAAATCGATGTTAGGTAGCTTGCGTAAATCATTCAGATTTACATGCCCAAGCCGTCGATGCCAAAGCGATAACAAGTTCTCCGCTTGAACTGTAGCCAAAGCCCCTTCTATAACAGAAAAACAGTCATCCAACATATAGATACCTGAGACTTCACTAGCAGTAACCACAAGCTTACTTGTTATTTGGCCTATCGATTGGTGAAACATCTTACAACCATGAGAATCGAATACCACTTTCCATCCATTCTGTACCAACTTAGATATAGACAAAAGATTAACTTTCAAATCAGGTACAAAAGAACAATCTTTTATAGGTAACAGAACTCCTTTCAAACTTACCATAATGTCACCCTTACCTATGCTTGACATTTTGTCATCATTCGCACATGTCACAACATTCTTATCAGTAACCTTAAAGTCTCTAAACCAATGTTTTTGAAAACTCATGTGATTCGAAGCGCCGCTATCCAGATACCACGTAGAGGGGCTGAAGGACTCGTGTACCGACAGTGAACAGCATAATGCAACTTTCTTCGACTTCGTAGAAACTGTTGATACGCCTTCTCTGTCTAATTCCTTTATCAGCTTCGGGCAGTCTGATTTCTTGTGACCTTTCTTACCACATTTAAAACATTTGAACTTTGGTACTGAATGCTGAGATTGTTTCTTTGCTAGTAACGCAGAATTAACAGTCGAGGAATCATTGGAAGAGCTCTGACCAGAGTCCTCTTGTAGAAGCTTTTGCCGAACTTTTTCCGAGGTAAGTTTCATTCCTGAGTGCTCCAAAGCCATACGCAAAGGTCTATAGATATCAGGCAAACCGCGTAAAAGTACCACAGCAATCAAATCATCATCGAAACTTTGATTAATCTCCTTTAGTTTCTGAGCGTGACTCATAACAGCAGCTACATACTCATGCATAGAGCTATGCTTTTCCAAATGTTCATCCAAAAGGGAATTCATAAGACTTATACGCCTATTGATACCTTTATCCTCGAAAATTTCTGCTAGCGCGTCCCACACTTCTTTAGCATATGTCAAATTCTGTACGTACGGATAAAGTTGAGGCTCTAAATGAAGACATATTATGGAAAAAGCCTCTTGATCCTTCTCAATTTCTACAGAATCTTCTTTCTTAGGTAGCGTTGACGTAAATTTGAAACATTTTTCTCGAAGAAGTAACATTTTTATTGCGAATTTCCATGACGAGTAATCTTCAAGTCCGGTCAATTTGGCAACAGAAAATTTAGCGTTCTGGGCCCATAACCTGATGGAATAAATCAGAGTCGTAGTGGTTTCAAGTAATATTGTATTCAGATGGTTGACGGTTGATTGAACAAATTTTTCATAATAGATAGGTAGCGTAGCAACCATTCAACACCGAGGATTGGGTGCTATTTTTGAATCTCACCAGGTGACTAAAGCTCACCAAAATGGCCGTTTTTCCTAGAGGTTCGGTCATTTTTGTGATCTTTAGTCACCAGAGGTGCAATTTTTGTATCTCATCAGGGGACTAAAGTTCACAAAAATGGCCGAATCTCTAGGAAAAACGGCCATTTTGGTGAGCTTTAGTCGCCCGGTGAGATACAAAAATCGCACTCCTGGTCCGAAACATGTCGAGTGATAATTCGGCTTCTAATACCCGACTGATCCGTTTATTTAAATAAGTTTGAATAACACTGACATAGGCGATAGAGAATGCAGATTGTTTCGTTACTCTCGCGCTTACTCTTCCCGTGGGATTAAAGAAAACCCAACGCAGAAAGAGTCACCGGAAAATCTTATCAATTTATAAATCGAACCGACGAAAATAGGTCCGGGTGCTGATTCCAAGGGTTTTAGAGGTGGCATTAGATTAAAATTTATGGTCCTTAGGGAATGCTGCTTCCGTTATTGCCTAGGACACTTTAAGCGATTACTAGTTGAGTGAGATTTGTGACCCCATTTGTGGGAGTTAAGTAAAGACTGGTATATTGCGCTACGGCCATCTTGCTCGCTAATCCTGCCGTTAAGCAGCTGTGCTTGCTCTGTTGTGTTCCGGCACGGACAGCAAGACAGACGGTGACATTACTGGCACAAGAGGTATTCCATCTAAGCCCTTTGGGTTGGCAACCCATCTGCATCTTTGGTGTTGGGGGTGTTTATGGGCGGAGGTGATCACTTACATCAGGTGACCCACATGCTCGTTTTCTTTCCTTAAAAAAAGTAACTGGAAAACAAGCTTACTAAGGTAACTGTACCAGTGTTAGGCACACGTAGAACATTGTTTATACTAGTAGTTGACATGAGACATGATCATTTCCACTCGTATGTTTCCGTATCTTCTCGACAATTGTTGGGATATGTCAATGACTCTGACCATCACCTTATTTGTATACAAAAGTTTAAGGTTGGTTATGTGACTCTTAGGGTCTTTAAATTTGGCATTATTTAAGGATTGCCATACTCTAACCTTAGACTAATAATTCCAAAGACTGCAATGTGGCCAAAGGGACAGCAAATACATGGAATTTGCTTTGCACATATCATGATGATCCAACGTTGAAAAAACCGGCACGCGATAAAGGACAAAAAATGTCATGTTCTGTTTCTCACACAGGCAATTTAATATTTGTGTGCTACTTTTGTGCTAGTGAAAAGGAAGATGTCGAGCATTCTATATTGTTCTCTTTCTACGACTCTGACATTTTGAGTGATCTCATTTTTGTTCAATAAGAACGATAAAAATGAGGGGAAAAAAAGTGCTAAAATGTTAGTTAAACCAGCTCAAAAGGCACATTTTTTATAGATAGGACGTCGTGTCCCACAGATAATACATGTATCAGTTTGCGACTCAATCACCCCTAACGCCTGAAATAAATTTACGAGCAATGTCTCCGCTTCGCTGATTTATTCTCAAGATGTGCGCCAGGAGGGAAAAATTCAGTTTTAAATTTCATTGTAGATTCTTCTATTTACGATCTGCAATAGCATCATACAGATTTTTAAAGAAAAGAGAGGGAAACAAGAAGAGTTATTATAACCACAAAAATATACATACCTACATAATATTATTATACTTTTAACTAAGTAGTTCCAATTTCCAACGAAGTCCCGAGATATTTATTTTAAAATTAAATGGGAAACTACATCGTGAGCTTATTTTTTAAATGGACTCAGTCAGCTTTTGCAACGCCTGTGTAAAGCTCAAATGGGGGCTATTATGGTATTTTCTCACCAGTGGAACGTCGGGCTTAACGAGATATTGTGGCTATTGGAAATTGCAATGCTGCAGAATATATATTTAAGTACCATTTATTACTTATGCATATGTATATTGCAGTCAGTGTTAAAAGTCAGAGGCGAATATTACTGTCACTAGCAACCCGGCTTAGCCGGTTATAATCAGGATGTTAACGTACATTATAACCTTTCTCAAAAAAAAACTTAAAAGGCCAGTGAAAATCACATCAAAATCTGATGCGATTTTCTGGTTTAGAAGGAGGCGGCCGAACATAAACTCACTATAAGGATTCAGGACAGACAGGAAAGATTAGCGACTTTACTTTTTTTATTGTAATCTAAATTATTATTTCTCAATTTTTTCGATTTTTCTTTTTGTATTTTTTTTACATTCAAATTAAATTTAAAATGCTGTATAATGAATGACAACACAAAGAAAAATTAGGGTATTGGCAGGGTTTGGTACTTTTTTTAGCAATCATTATTCCCTGGAATGCGATTTTTGAATCTCACCGGGTGACTAAAGCTCGCCAAAATGGCCGTGTTTTATAGAAATGCGGCCATTTTGGTGAGCTTTAGTCACCTGGTGAGATTCAAAAATTGCATTTGAATCTCACCGGGTAACTAAAGCCCACCAAAATAGCCGTTTTTCATAGTGAGTCGACCATTTTGGTGAGCTCTAGTCACCTGGTGAGATTCAAAAATTGCACCCCTAGGCATGTAGAGGGGATGGATGAAATAAGCTAGATTAACAAAAAAGCTGTATGAAGGGAAAGTGGTTGGAAACATGCGTAGGAAGACCTCGGCGAACGTACTCAGACCAAATCGGAGACAATCTGGAGAAAGGCCAGGTCAGGAGTACCCTCAAGCGACGAGTACTTATACATGAGGAATGTATTAAGAGTAAGTGAAGTAAAGGTTGTATGTCAGGATCGTAGTGTAATCCGTGGTCTCTGCCTACCCCTCCGGGTAACAGGCTGTTGGATGACCTTAATGCTGTCCTCATTCAAATTGTAGTTTTCTATTTGTCTATGGTTTATAATTTAAACTTGGAGCGGTGTCAGTTGTCTGAATGTTTTTTCACTATTATAAACATATTACGTTTTCCTAAATTATTTTATTTAGCTCATGCCGCAGCTTTCCCTATCAGTGGTAGCAGAGCGTGGTTGTGGCAAATGGAAGAGTTAAAATAAAATATAAAAATAAAAAGTGAAAAACAAAAATGGGCTCGAATTTCCGAAGTATAGAGCCGCTAACAAAATCGAATTATGATACGTGGAGTCTTCAAGCTCAAGCTATTCTCATCAAAAACGATTTGTGGGAATACGCCAGCGGTGATAAAAAGTTAGCGGAGTCTGCGAGTGCCGAAGAAAAAAGTATTTTCCAGAAGGAAGACTTAAAGGCAAGGTCAGAGCTACTCTTACTTATATCCCCACCAGAACTTAAGCAAATTAAGGGATGCTATACGGCCAAAGATGTGTGGGATAAATTAAAGTCAATTCATCAAAGTTCAGGACCTGCACGAAAGGCAACACTTTTGAAACAGTTGGTCTTGAAGAGAATGACAGATCAAGAAGATGTAAGAGATCATCTGAATAACTTCATGGATATAGTGAGTAAACTCGAAGACATGGATGTCAAAATTCAATCCGAATTACTTAGCATAATGATGTTATATAGTCTACCCGCAAGTTTCGACAGCTTCAGAACAGCTATTGAGTCAAGGGATGCCCTGCCAAGCCCCGATATTATAAAAGTAAAAATAATAGAAGAAAATGAAGCTCGGAGACAAACCGACCCTCAAACTTCGGAGGCATTATATGTAAAGCAGAAGAAAAAAGCATTATTTTGCAAGAGCTGCAATAAGAAAGGACATTCTACAGAAGCTTGTTGGGCAAAGAAGAAACCAAATAGACATACTAACAAAGGTCAAGAAAGTAACTATAATACTTGTTTGAAAATGGATAACATAAAAACAAAAGAAGGTTTGTGGTGTCTGGATAGTGGCTGTACGTCACACATGACAGGAAATAAAGGTATGTTCTCAGACATAACCCCTGCTACAGATACATTGAAATTAGCCTCTGACAAGCATACTACCGAAGTCAAAGGAAGAGGAAAAGTGATAGTCAGTAAAGAGAATAATAATTATACTTTAATTGACACACTTTACGTACCTGATTTATCCAATAACCTGTTGTCAGTAAGTAAAATGACAGATAATGGCTGTAAAGTTATATTTGAAAAGGAACACGCCAAAATCATTAAAAACAAGAAAGTTATACTACGAGCTACACGAAAAAATGGCTTATACTACCTTGAATTTGAAGAGTCGGAAGAGGCAGCCAATTTCACACCTGAAGCTGAAAGCGATATAATGAAATGGCATCGGAAATTAGGTCATATAAATGAAAAAGACCTGAAATTAATGGCAAGAAATGAAATGATGCGAGGACTTGAGTTTAAGGAGAAGAAATTAGAAACCTGTGAAACCTGTTTAAGAGGAAAAATGACAAGCCAGCCATTCACAAGCCATGACGAAATTGTCACTACCGAGCCATTACAAATTATTCACAGCGACGTATGCGGTCCATTTGAGAACGAATCATTGGCCGGATCAAAATATTTCGTTACATTTATAGACGACTACACGAGATATTGCTGTATTTACTTTATAAAACAAAAGAGTGAAGTAATTGAAAAATTCAAGGAGTATAAAAACAATGTAGAGCTATTCCATAAGAAAAAAATTCAGAACCTTCAATCTGATAATGGAGGAGAATACAGATCAAAAAACTTTGACAATTTACTGAAAAACTGTGGAATAAGTAGAAGATTAACAGCTCCCTACACGCCCCAGCAAAATGGCGTCAGCGAGAGAAAAAATCGCTCATTATTGGATAAAGCAAGATGCTTAATGCTAGAGTCCAATGTCCCTCAAAGTTTATGGGCAGAAGCAGTGTTCACTGCTAACTATCTTATAAATAGAAGCCCTGCAAGAGCTCTAAAAGGAAACTCGCCTTATGAGAAATGGGTGGGAAGAAAACCATCAGGAAATCACCTACATGTTTTCGGAAAAAGAGCGTTTGTATTAAATAAAAACCGAAGAGGGAAATTCACAGCCAAAGCTACTGAAGGTGTATTCATGGGATATGCGAAGAACGCAAAAGGGTTTAGAATATACGTACCGGAAACGAATAACGTCATTATAAGCAGAGATGTGAAAGTTATTGAAAGGATGCACTATTCCAAAAATCCTGCTGAAGAATATAAAGACTGCGAACCGGAACAACTGGAACCTGAAACAGAAAAAGAACAAATATTAATTGAATTTAAAAATAATAAAAATAATGTCTTACCTTTTCAGGAAGCAACTCCCTCCACTTCTGATTCCTCCTTCCAGCCCGAACACGAACCTGCTCCAAATGTACAAGCAGAAGCAAGTGACGATGATGATGAATCCTGGTTCAGTGGCGAAGGATCGGACGTTCCAGCTGAATTGCCAACTGTGAGCGGAAGACCACAACGAGAAAGAAGGCGACCAGCATGGACGAAGGATTATGAGCTAAGTGGATGTGTCAATATGCTTGAATCAGAAAATGATGAAGACTGCTCTTTACTTACTTTTAAAGAAGCTATAACAGGCATAGACAAGAAAAATTGGGAGAAGGCAATACAATCTGAGAAGGATTCATTAGAGAAAAATAACACCTGGGTACTTGTTAACAAAGACGAAGCTAAAGGACACAAAATTTTGTCCAACAAATGGGTATTTAGAGTGAAGGATGACGGAACGTACAAGGCCAGATTAGTCGTACGTGGCTGCGAGCAAAAGGGAAATCTCGATTTTGAAGAAATATATAGCCCAGTCGTAAGTCAACCTGCCTTGAAAACGATACTTGCAATTGCCGCATCTAAAAATTATCACTTCGTGACTTTTGACGTCAAGACCGCCTTCTTGTACGGAGAGTTGACAGATAGAGTTTACATGAAAGTACCTGTTGGCTACAAAAATACTACTGAAAAAGTATGTCGATTGAAAAAATCATTGTATGGTTTAAAACAAGCTCCATTTACATGGAACAAGACATTTACCCAAGCGATGTTTGATTTAGGTTTCAAAGTAATTAAAACTGACAGATGTGTTTTCATAAACAAAGATAAGTCAATTATAATCGGTCTATTCGTCGACGACGGATTAGTCATAGGAAAAGACAAGAAGAAAATTGATCACATTTTGTCTAAACTTGAAATGAAATTTGAAATGAAAAAAAATGAAAATCCGAGTACTTACCTTGGAATGGAAATAAATAACTGTAAAGATGGGATAAAGTTAACCCAAAGGAATTACATTATCGATATGCTGGAAAAGTATCGAATGGCAAATGCCAAACCTTGTGAGACACCTGGAAGTATTGAAACGAAGTTAGCACAGGAAACTTCCCAGGAGAAGGACTACCCATATAGGGAAGCTGTGGGAAGCTTACTGTACCTGTCTACAAGAACTCGTCCAGATATCGCTCATGCAGTAAATCAAGTCTGCAGAAAGGTCGAAAATCCCACTAAGGAAGATGTCACGAAAGTGAAGAAAATATTTAAATATTTAGTTGGGACTAAAGACAAGGGGATTATCTTCAGAAGGAATAGTCCTATAGAAAGTATAGATGCTTACAGCGATTCTGATTACGCTGGAGATCCTTCTACAAGGCGTAGCACGTCTGGTTCCGTGCTTATGATAGCAAATGGACCAATAACGTGGGCGTCTAAAAGACAGCCTATAGTCGCTCTATCCTCAACCGAAGCCGAGTATATAGCGGCAGCGGACTGTTGCAAAGAAGCATTGTACCTGAAATCACTATTGAAGGAAATGTTAGACACAGAAGTAAAAATAAACTTGCATGTTGATAACCAAAGTTCAATTCAACTTGTGAAGTCCGGCTCCTTCAATAAGCGATCGAAGCACATAGATGTGCGATATCATTTTATCCACGAACACTTCGTGAAGGGCCTGATTAGTATCAGCTACTGTCCGACAGAGTCTCAGCTAGCTGATATAATGACGAAGCCACTATCCAAGGTGAAGTTTGCAAGACACTGTGCAACGCTGATGTATGGATAGTGAAGCTGGTGAAGCTGCTCCAGTTGCATGAGTACACATTAGGAGAAGGTGTTGGATGACCTTAATGCTGTCCTCATTCAAATTGTAGTTTTCTATTTGTCTATGGTTTATAATTTAAACTTGGAGCGGTGTCAGTTGTCTGAATGTTTTTTCACTATTATAAACATATTACGTTTTCCTAAATTATTTTATTTAGCTCATGCCGCAGCTTTCCCTATCACAGGCGTGGCTTTATGTATGTATCTGTATTATACTCTAGACATACTGTTCAGTACCTAGTCGAACAGGTAAATAGGAACAAAACACACGTGATCTTCTTCTAGCTCAGGGCATCTCGCTCCTACTGGCCTAGTTAGAAAGAGACTGACTGACAAAGCGGGTCGCGGTGTGATGTGCTAGCTATACTGATCAGTTAATGATGCCCCTAAACTTAAATCAAGGCTAAACAAACTTTGCCTGATTACTCCCACAAAGAGGGTACAATAGCTTTGATCGTACGACGTGACTACAGATGAGGGAGCTAGGTATTTAATTATATACCTCTAGACTAGACATACATGCATATGGTGTAACGGCGACTAATTTGGAAGCTCCACTACCGAAAAATGTTTTGACGCTTAATAACAAATGATTTATTTATTATCAGGCTACGAAAAGCCCATTCATAAATACCTCATAGACTAACATACCTACAAACATACATGTGTATGTATGTGGGATGTAATTTGAATGAGAAAAAACCACAGAAAATCAGTTTAAAAAATATTTTCCCAACATCAAAACCACTTAATAATTTACACGTCTTCGTCTTGGCCTAAACTGACATTCCTCATTTCTTCCAAATTCAAACATACAAATTCTGTTATTCAAATCTTCTTACTCTTTTACACTCGTTCATACAATCTTCTTGCTGTCTCTCTTACACCTTCGTACGTCATCTTACGCTCCTTTCCACTCATCCTACATGTATATACATCTATGTATGTATACATAAATAACTGTTCATAAATACTTAAACTAAATACATTTAATCTTATTGCGCAAAAAAATATCTAAATATACAAAAGGCGGTTCTTTAAACAAAGTCGCTATCCGTTCCTGTCTGTCCTTATGTGTTCGGTCGCTTACTCCTTCTAAACCATTCAACCGATTTTAATACTGTTTTCACTGTCTTTTAGAGATTTATTTAAGAAAGGTTTTGGTATGTACATTAAATCCTAATTGCTGCCCTCACCGTGGAGACCCTGGACCCATGGGGACCCGACGCCCACATGTTGTTTAAAAACATAAAGAAAAAAACAGTCGACACCTCTGGTAACCCAAGGGCTGACGCGTTCCTCGCCCAACGTATTGGCATTGCCATTCAAAGAGCTAACGCCGCCAGCCTTCTGGGCACTCTACCCAGAAACAGCGGCTTAGGTGACATTTTTCATTTAAATTATATTTTTAACTTTTCTATTTTCTTTTCTGTGACAACTTTATGTATAACCTGCAGCAAAATTGAGCGGTATTTTTTAATAAGCCCTTTCAGCTTTATGTAGTCGTAATAAATAAGTAAATCTATTATTCATTTGAAAAAAAATTAAATGATTTGATTAAATGTGTCTTAATATTAAATAGAAAATAAAAATAGCTTGTAACGTGTCCCACTTTTGTCCACCTACCATGAACCTTTTCAACACGATGTAACAAAAAATTTTATTACTCAAAGTATTGATCAAGGGCCAAAGCACTTTCCTGTGCTATCATCTGTAATTAAACCAAATTAAAAAAAACTGATTAGTCGTTTGGTTGTGACGATGTACCAAACAGACATACTCACTTAGACATTCATACTTATAGTGTAGGTGAACGTAACCATGTGACTTTAAACCCCGGGGTTTCCCTCGCTAATTAGTTCATACGATACGCCTGTAATAACGCCAACAAACGAGTAAACAACAGCTAAGTTGGCTAACGTGAGCTCTTGCAATTACTGGCACGCTCAAGCAAGTTTCAAGTACCGACAGCAAGAGTAGAGTTTTTTTTTATTAAATAGGAAGGCAAACAAGCAAGTCACCTGATGGTAAGTTATCACCACCGCCTATAGACACCCGCAACACCAAGAAGATTGAAGATGCGTTGTCACCCCACAGGGCTAAGATGGAGTTTATCTATGAAAAATACAGTATGTGTATAATTGTAAGCAAGGATCGGACAAACGCCCGTCATTTTCAAAACGTAACCCTGTTCTGTACAGCAGAGACTTCCTTACGATGTTACGAAATTATTTTTTTTATTATTTATTTGTTTACTGTGTACACAAAATATCTAGCAAGAGTAGTTTATCCCATTTATCGATAAATTACCTACTCTTATACCAAACAGGTACGTTTAGAGCAGTGGTTCTCAAACTTTTTATAGACGGAACCCTTTTTGAAAGCGAAATATTTGATGAAACCCTTAAATAAAAAACAGTGTTAAACTATCGTCCAGAGGGGAGAGGTGTATTTCAGATTTGTTTTATCATTATTACCGGTATTCACAGATTCGGAGTCCCCATAGAGGCTTTGTGGAGAACTAGGGCTCCGCGGAGCACACTTTGAGTATGGCTGGCTTAGAGAATCTAGCTTATGTAGCCCTGACATGCACCAAATCTGAGAGATCAAAACTGAGCAGAGCAAATTTTTGTTGTTAGAAATGCAAAACATTACTTTTGAAGGAAATTGAATCAGGCTGAGCATATCTGATTATTTCAGTTATACAAATATAAAAAGTGTTTCCAAATATGTGTGTGTGTGTGTGTGATTAGAACGCGTATTTATATTACATTGTATTCAAAATAAATATTTTGCCTTTAATTCAAAGAAGGGAGCAATCGTAACGCAAAAAGACAAAATTTTAATTTAATAATTTGAATGTTGTAAAATAGAAAGAAACGAAACGTTGTACCTACTTGTTATAAACTTTCTTTGCCGACTGTACAGGCGGTTTCTTGTTTTAGTTATGCACAAACTGCATGCTAAGCGAAACTTTGGTACTTGTTTGAATTTTCACCAAAGCTCTTGAAGTTAATTGTGTGTTGCAGTACCTAACTATAACTGCCTTTCAAGTGCTTCAGTTACTTTTCATACAGCATCTTTACCGTTAAACGTTAGAAATTAAATTCACGCTTAATATATACAAAAAAAAAAGTATCTGTAAAAGGTGATCTTAAAATAACGTTTCTTGTTATAAAAAATCATTTTTGAAATGAGTTTTTTGTTAACAGTACTTTATTATCGTATTGTCACCTACATACATACTTGTAAAGTTTATATAAAAATTTGCAATGGAACAGTTGTAGTTGACTGCGTTTTAACCACAGTTAAAATAAACCAAGTTTTATTAGAGATCGTAATCTATTAATTCTCAATTAACTGTTAGGGTGGAACTACACTAACTTAGGTATACTGGGTCCTTTTAGAACAAGTACATTTTTTCATGAAATAGGAAGGCAAACAAGCAAATAGCTCACCTGATGGTAAGTCTACACCACCGCCTATACACACCCGCAACATCGAAGAGATTGCAGATGCGTTGCTAACCCAGAGGGCTAAGATGGAATCTTGTGTCATTCATTACGTCGGCTGTCTTGCTCTCCACGCCGGAACACAACAGTACAAGCACTGCTGCGTAGCGGTAGGATTAGCGAGCAAGATGGTGGTAGCGATCCGGACGGGTCTTGCACAAGATCCTACCACCCACAATTAACTGTTAGGGTGGTGGCACTACACTAACTTAGGTATACTAGGTACTTTTAGAACAAGTACATTAATTTAAAACAGTAATTCTATACGAACTCGTACCCGCGGCTTCGCCCGCGCAGGTTTATTTATGCATTTTGCGGGACAAAATGTATCGTAGGTTTTAATCCAGGATACGATTTATCTGTCTACCAAATTTCAGGATAATCCGTTGAGCCTTTATGCTTGATTGACGTACAAACATCCAAAATACTTTTAAACGTCATTACTTTCGCATTTATAATATTAGTAGGTCCCTACGTATACCTGTCCTGATCTTTCTCCAGGATCTCCAGCCAATCAGGTGAAAATACAATATAGTACAATACAAAACAATACAATAACTCTTTATTGAAAATATAGGTACATCTGTTCGTCAAACTGGAACAAATTACCTTGCTACTCCGCGAAACCAATTCCAGTTTGTTGATATGGACCTCCGCAAAGTAACGCCTGAATCTATTAATTACATCTGTTCGTCTTGCCATCTCAGTGAACGTAAACGAAGCGACTTTCTATTTGTTTAAAACATTCACATATGAATTTGTAAATTCATATCTGTTCCAGCCGAAATTATCATAATACCGAACAATGTAGCCAACATCAAGTGCAAAACCAACAGACCTGGCTGCTAAGAATTTAATGAAACTGCCAACCTAACGGAGCTATGGTATTAATGAAATGAAAATGGCCGCCGAGTTGTTCTGAGTTTGTGATTGGTTATTCGAGCGCGTTCGGATTAAAAAAAGCGTAAATAAAATATAAGAAGTCGGATTGGAATCTTAATGCAAGCTGGTCTTCTGAACTTTCAAAGTTCACTGCATTAAGGAATTATCTCAGAGAAGTTAATAGTAGTTTATGCTACTGCTATATAATGAGAGGCCTTAAAACACGAGTGTGGTTTTATGAAACGAGCGTCAGCGAGTTTCATAATAGGATCACACGAGTGTTTTAAGGCCTAATTATATACAGTTGCATACATTACTTTATCTACACACATATCATAACTGCAAAAAACCGTAACAGCAAAAAACCAAAAACGAATGACAACTAATGGCCGCCATGTATATTAAAAAGGTACTCTGTGATTCGATCTATCCGTCAAGACGAACGTTTTTTTTAAACCATAGACGAACGAATATAGTCCCTATTGTCATATCACTCGAGATCAAATGCCGTGCGTTTAAATTAAAAAAACATACTGAGTTGACGTTTCGTATCGATAACTGTTTTAATATCTGTGGATACTAGAATAGAGACCAACTTGAATTTTGACAGCTGTTCCAAATTTAAATTCATAACGTCACGAGCAGTCACGAGATATCGGTAATGTGATGACCAATAAAGAACAGATTTACCTACTACCACAGACAAGAAAATTCTTATAATAACATTGGTTGTAATAATGCTGGTCATTTCCTAGGGTTTTTGAACGCGTTATTTAGCCTTTATGATATGTGTGTAGATAAAGAAGTTAAAGTGACATTTACTTCCTTTGCTACGTTTTTAATGTAAGAACGACAGACAGTATAATATTTAAAATGAACTTAACTCCAACTAAGCTAGTTATTTGATCCGTAGATAACTTATCTAATAGTTGGTAACCATCTCCTAAGTGTTTTCTTAACAGATTTTTAACTATAAAGGTTTTCGCCAACTAGACCGTACCATACTTGGACCGTAATTGTTCCGACACGTCATGCAAAATAATATTCTTGTACGAATTAACTACTATGAGTTGCTGCCCACTACACCAGCACGTAATCTTACAGACAAATTGTTTTAAACTTTCGTAATTTTCACACATTTTTATAACATTATCGGGACTTTAACGCGATTAAAGTACATTGTTAATATACATCGACGTTTCAGCCATGTTACAACGGCCGTGGTTTCGAGTAGACTATATAAATGCAATACAATATACTTTAATAGTGTTAAAGTCCCGATAACGTTATGAATATGTAATCTTACAGGCCAATCAATTACATGCAGGTCCGGACATGGGACGTTGCCAGACCGATGCTTGCAGGCGGCGGTCAGCGGTTGTACATCGTACTGAAGGAACTGCAGAACACAAATTTAGCCGCTTACTGCGGACGTAAGAACGGGTGCCACACGGTGCTTCACCCCGTTTAGTACAGATTCAACGGCGTACAAACACGCATGAGCAAATGAGTGCAGGCGGCTATTTCTGTGTCTGTGCCGGGCCGGTTACTGTCAAGGTATGCTCCGGCCTAGTGGATGGAAACCTTTCGTTGAGTTACGACGCGCCCTTAAGGCTGGTTTTATCCGTCGGATCCGTGAGATCAAATGTCAGACCAATTTACAGTAATTCGATACTAATTTTGACATTAGTAGGCGAAATTTGATTTTTAGGAGCTTGAAAAAGCCAGCCTAAATATCACCGTGTTGCTTTGTGAACTTTACTTTCATGTCTCAGAGAAAGACTAATTTTATCTTTGTTCTTATTATAACGTACTCATACAATTTGTAGTCACTTGTAACCTTTTAAATTCACTGATTGCCGTCATGAAGTTTTTACTAATGCGGGGGCTCGCTTTTTCACTTGCTTTTTTACGTTAAAGTACTAGTGTTTGACATATAAGACATTGTTTGTCCCAGTAGTTGACATAATTGTCTCTCATTTTTACTCGGTTGTTACCGTATCTTCTCGTCAACAACTGGGTCACTGTCAATGACTCCGGCTATTTTAAAACGTTTTGTTCTAAGGTTCTGTTACCCTCATCTATTTAGAGGCTAACAAACTGGCACAAATTATCTTGCTACTCCGCGAAACCAGTGCCGTGCTCGTGCAAGTTAGCTGCGTCTGTGCGACATATATATGTTCATGCAAAAACTTACCCTCCTCCGCTTCCACACGAAACAACATATATCGCACAGACTCGACCACACACCACCACCACTAAACACTGAACAACACAATCGACGCGCGTTCATTATTAAAAATAATGCCAACCTCTTTTACCTAACATATAATTATGTTATGTTCCTTTCAAAATAGGGCAAACGTCACAATGACAGATGAAGACATTAACGTTAACTAACACAGGCTTACGAAGTCTTAAGTTGTAAACTGAAATAAAAATGAGATGAAATGATTTCCAAAAATTCCACCGATGAGAAATTAATTGAATGATCCGCGATCTTATATCGTGATAACATTCCAAACCATTGGGGAATGAAATAACTTGAAAAAGTAATTTGCGCCTCATCGGTTGAAGTGGAATTGTATTTTTAGGGTTCCCACTTTGAATGGGTTTACGTGTTTAAAAGTGGATTGGGGGCATCCAATTTACCTATAGGTACCACGTTGGTGGTAAACTGGCAAGCAGATTGCCACACCGGATGTTAAGTAATTTACTTACCTCTGTGACTCTGACCACGTACTGAAAATACATATAGTGTAAGAGCCCACCGTAAAATTCTGCACCTGTCTGTTTTTTAACGATTTTTTCTAAACAACATAGGAAGGAAACGAGTAAGCGAGTCCTGATGGTAAGTGATCATCATCGCCCATAGACACCGGCAAGATTGTAGATGCGTTGCCAACTCAGAGGGCTAAGTTGGAATACCTCTTGTGCCAGTAATTGGACCAGCTATCTTGCTCTCCGCGCCGGAACACAACAGTACAAGCATCTTTATTTAAATGTGATTTAAAGAAAAGGTTACACGTGTGGTCATACAAAGCCATGGGGTTGCCTAGCAAAATCTCGCCGCAAGTATCTTTAGCATAATTATTTATGACACCTGTTTTTTACACCGCGCTCAAATGTTTAAAAAGTAAATTAAGCATCATTAGGAAATAATTCATAATTTGTTATTTCTTAATCTGCCGCAACACTTGAATTGCCAGATGGTAATATATAAAATAATTATCGTATCGACTTAAATCAGATTCAAGTTATTGTCTTCCCACACTGTGAAATTGGGCTGCGTGAAAGCTGTCACAAATAGTGGTTGCCAGCATTTAAAATAATTATGGTATTGGTACTGGACTTGACTCTTATTCGGACTCCACGCGTAACCTTTTATTTAAAAGGACATTTAGATCAAAAAACAGACAAGTGCAGATTTTTGCGGTGGGCTCGTAGACTAGTCGTTTCAGCAAAAAGCAATAGACGAGCTCTACACAGACAAAAGCGTGAGCAATGTTTACTATAATATTTAGTATCCGGACGACCCGACTCTGCTCGCGACAGCTGTACAAAACGAAGAAAAAACGATTTTCCTTGAGATGGAACGAAATCTATTTTTCGCCTCCACGAAGTTTCTACTATGTTGTGAATTTCATCTAAAACTTTAGAACTGTTTTGGAGAACGCGATTACAAACAAACAAAATATAAATATTGCTCATATAGAGTAAGTAAGTATTTTCATTAATTGTGTCCATACCGAGCATACAATTTTGTTCCTTAAACCAAATTATTTTCAATTGCAAGGATAAGGGTCAAAATTAAAAACATTGTACCATCACTAAAAATATTAAAATCAGTTTCATGGAGGTTTAGTAATTCAATCGTAACCAAACTAATAGAAATTGTTACAAAACCGTTACGAAACTTATGATAAAATTACTGTAGTTAAGGTAGGCTACATTATTTTTGATTTTGTAATGAAAATGTTACTAATTCGTAACGTAACAAAACTGTTACGAAATTGATATTGATTATTATAGTACCGGTAAAATGTTTTTGATTTAGATCCATAAAATATTTTTGTATGAAAACATTGTAACATCATTATTCGTTTTGCAAATCTAACCTAGATCACAGTATCAAACCAACCGCTTCAGCAAAACGGTGTTTTCAAATTCCTACCTTAACTACTTTCAGATTGAAGTACACTATAGCTTGCTAGAGTAGGTCTAATGTGGGTAGTTGTAGACTCACAATTTAAAGCGGTAACACGTGCCTTTGATGGGTTCACACATGTTTGCCTGCTATTGTGAGGTAGCCATCAAAGTCACACCTAGTGCCATGCTATATAGGATTCAATTTTGGATAACTTAAAATGGAGATACCTCTGTTAGACACTTTAGGTCTTAAACATACGTTATGAATAGCACTTTAGCAGTGTGCTTACAATAATTGCAAATTAATTATTTTGAAGTTATAGTAAATAAATAAAATACTCGGAAATTTTTCGGATTCGGAAAAACTGAACGTAGGACGTTCGTAGCACAAAATCCGTTGCGTGGTTTAGAAGAAGTTGGCCGAACATACACTATAAGGATTTAGGTATAGGAAAGACAGAAACGAATAGCCTTTACATTGTGTGAAGAACATTTGTGGGTTCTCAAGACAAGACAACATTTGTCAGGTCAGCTAGAAATAAAACTGGCCTTTTAAAAACATGACTCCGAATTAAAACGCTAGCGGGACGTGTGATACACCCTGTATACAAGAGTTTCCTTTAGTTTTTTATCTGGATTAGTATCGTAAACAAAAAGTCAAAACAACTAACAGAGCTATCATTTACAAGCCACAAAGGGATTTGGCAAAAACTAGCCAAAACATTTCATAACAACGGCGAGATATTTCTCTGAAACATTTCTTTATCACGCCTTTCTCCCGAAATGAAAAAAAGAACTAATCGGCCATCTTGGATACCGGTCTTTTGTTCGACTGTCTTAGTAGCGTGATAAATGGGTACCATAAGTTATATGACTAATGGTACTCTGCAGATAAGTCAAATTGTCGTAGCGGATATTAATGGTGACAAATTCGATATAAATGGAATGTGGTGTCGCGTTTGTATGTCGTTCGATTTCCGGGATAATGGTACAGACATTTAATGAAATAGAACTAAAAGTACATACAGAAATCATGAAATATGTATTTTTTACCACACTTATTCACACTTCACCCCGTTGTAAGTCGTGAGTGTAAAATCAAACCAACAACCAGTGGCGCGTTTCACGAAGTTACAAGTTACAATTTTACAAGTCTAAACCGGCAACATTGGTCTATTTGCCCATTGCCTTTGGTCATTATTGATGTTGCCGGTTTAGACTTGTAAAATTGTAACTTGTAGCTTAGTGAAACGGGCCACAGGTGCTCAATTGATTTGAAATATGTAGAATTTGGCAGGAAGGCGCTGGTTGCATGCCGCTTCCAACCGGTCGCTTTGGAAATCCATGGAGGAGGCCTATGTTCAACAGTGGACTTCTTGTGGGTGAGATGATAATGATGATGATGTAGAATTTGGAATTTAGAATGTTAAGTCGGATGACAATCCGGGGCGTATACAGCATTATAATGCTCTGGGGAGGGGACAGTGGGAATCATTCTACCAAATACACTTTAATAAATACAGCTAGAACCTTCCGTAAAAATTCTCAAAATGACTGAAAAACCGTATCAAACTCCGTTGCGTGTCTTAGAAGTAGTAACCGGCCATAGATATAAGGACAGAAAGGAACGGATATCGACTTTGTTTTATGCTACGTAAAGTTTTGCTTCTTGAAGGTTTTTAGTCTATGATGACAGTGCAACTTTATGACGTCATTGAGCTGGTCTCTAATAATATGGACAGCCCTTTCAGTGGACTTAGCACGAACCCTTTCGATACGCGTTAACTCGCTACGTAACTCAGTGCGTCTCATTTTAACTAGCCCAGTAAGAGATAGACGCACTGAGTTATGTAGTGTAGTTACGAGGTGCACAGTACACTATAAAATAAGTTTAAACTTGATATTCAGTTGTCAAAAAACTCCAACAATTTCCTTACCTTACCAAACATGCCCAGAAACACCATTAAGCATAGCAAAGGCAACAACTGTAGAATTTGCTGTCTCTGTACAAAGAACACAACTCGCCTTCAAAACGTCATTTCAAGTAAAACTTTTTCAATTACATCGGTGTCTCTGCTACCCGTAACTTCTAACCATTGTCTAACTTTTCGACAATTTGTTCGGGGATGACTCTTTTTTATGTTTAATTTTATTAATTCTTGATGAAAAAACGGGGTTGTTCGTGTGTTGTTTTTGTAAGCAGGGCAAGGTTTTACACTTTTTTGTTGTTGGGGCAATACTTTCTTGCCACTTAAAAAAAAAGTGATATTTTGCGTAATCTAAAAATAAATGTGCACGGCCGTATGTGTGTAAGAAAAAAAAGAAAATGAAGTCAAGTAACTTAGCTTGGAATCCATAATAAGTTAAATATTTTTAAAAACCTAACCCAATTAGACAAATTAAATTAATTGAAGTAGGCTTCAGATATTGTAAGAAGAAGCGCCGCAAGAAACTTAGCAGCAATTTTTTTTTAAATTATATCAAAAAGTGAAGCTCACAAATAATTAAATCCAATTTTAAATTGATTCATGTTCGTGCGTAGCCCTTTCATGCCATGGACTGAAAAACAGACAAAAGCTAACTTATGACTCCCCTTTTTTGCTGGGGGTTAAAAATGGCGGCAGTTAGGGAAGAATGGAAGGATAAAATTCAGCACCGAATAATATTATGTAGTATGCAATTAGAATGTATAATGTACAGTCAAGGAATTTAATTCCCTACCCATTTCGTTGAAATGTCGTCTGACACTCGCAATGCATTAAGGTCGATATGTCAAACTAACGTCTTGCTCTATAGCTCTTATGGTGACAGTTTGCTATATGCTATTGAACCTTAGGTGGGTTGGAAATTTAATTCCTTGACTGTACATACAAACCTGCCGAAAAAATCTAAATGACGGTGAAAACGGTATCAAAATCCGTTGCGTGGTTTAAAAGGAGTAGGCGGCCGAAGATGTTACGACAGATAGGAAAGGATAGTGACGTTGTTTTTGTAAAGATAAAGAAGAAGAAATATTCGACCAAAAAATTGCTTGACCACTTTTTGACCTTATTACAAAGGGATAAGGTTGAAAAATGGTCAAGCAATTACTTGGTCGACTATTACATTGAAACAAGACTATACTTGTCAAATGAACTTGCCGTCCGGACAGCAAAAATATCGATGATAGCTAACTTTTCTTCATAGTATTATCATAATTTTTATTCCAATTTATTTATACATTACAAACAAATATACCTTCATGTTAACTACACCAATGTACACCTTAATCTCTTAAATGTATGCAAAAGTCGGGTCTTACCTGTAGCGACAATTCGGAGAATTTTTTGATCCAATTTATTTAAGAAAATTGATTTCGTGATCAACTGCCTCCTCACGTTTCTGTTCACGTGCGCCTTGATTGCGTCATTGCATCCTGCTCTCGTTTTCTGGCATTACACCAGGCCTTAAGCTTAATGTTAGTTTTTTGCGGGTGGCAGGACCTTGAGCAAGGTCCGTCCGGATCGCTACCACCATCTTGCTCGCTAATCCAGCCGCTAAGCAGTAGTGCTTGCACTGTGTTCCGGCGTGGAGAGCAAGACAGCCAGCGTAATTACTGGCACAAGAGATGTTCCATCTTAGCCCTCTGGGTTAGCAAAGCATCTGCAATCTCTTTGGTGTTACGGGTGTCTATAGGCGGTAGTGATCACTTACCATCAGGTGACCCACTTGCTTGTTTGCCTTCCTATTTCATAAAAAAGGGAAATAATAAACATATTTGTTCGAGCGAAATTTGAGACTATTTTGCCGTACCCATTAGACCCGTAAAGGGCTCAAAACGTTGTTAACCAACGTGATATTGATCGGTCAAATTGACTTCGTTAAACATATTTAAAAAATAATAAAAAGAGCACGCAGATCTATTAAGAGTTAGTAAGATCATGGATTTTGATTGTTGAGCCTATAAAGAACTTTGTCAAACGGAGACCGAGAGATGGCTTCTCATTGTTTACAAATACCGTGCCAGGCCCTAATTCACCAAACTAACATATTATGTCTGTGTAAAATTCCGAGTTCGTTACGATTACACACTACACTATTTAAGCTCGGTAATACAAAAATTCGTCACATGTCACCTGTCAGCTTGGTAATAAGGGGCTGGATGGTTCGCACGAGACAGCGCGACCAGCTTTATTGCTCAGAGAGTCTCTTTCTAAAAAAACCGAGTAGAAGAGAGACGCACTGAGTGTAACTGAGGAAAGGAGTATGCGCGCCTGTCGTTCTGGTAATAGCGATGCCATTTATATGTCAATGTCTCATAGTATAGGTAACTGAACAAATATTAGATAACGTAGGGAGATTTGAATTTTCAGACCAAACAGACACTTAAATGTCTTTTTTTATAAAGGCTTTTATAAGAGCTCACAATTGCGTATCGATTCTACACCAATGTTGGAAGGTTAACTGCAATATCCACCAAACAACGGCTCATTCCATTACCCATAACGTTAACAGGCAAGAGTAAAAGAGGTTGACTTTACGGTCCCATAGAGAAACGTTTGGCAATGAAATATCAGTAAAACAAAATAGCTTTACTATAAAAGATTCGTACGAATACATAAAAATACTCATCGATTGAATAAAATCGGCGATACTGGCATAAATTCCGATTCATCGTCTGGAAACATTGCCGTTTTATGGGAATAGGTCGTTAAAACTATTTACAGGGAGCATTGGCAGTTGCAATGCGATGCTTAAAACCATTTCGTTTTTTAATAAAATAGGAAGGCAAACGAGCTAGTGAGCCGCTTCATGGTAAGTGATCACCATCGTTAATAGACATCCGTAACTCCAAGGATACTGTAGAAGCGTTGCTAACCTAGAGGGCTTAGATGGAATACCTCTTATTAATAACGTTAACGGGAATTTACCTCGACGTTTCGGCCATGCTTCATTCAATGGCCGTGGTCACGTGAAGACTGGTTGTTCTATACCTCTTGTACCAGTAATTTCATCGGCTGCCTTGCTCCCCACACCCGAACACAACAGTACAAGCAGTGCTCCTTACATATCACCCTTTAGCCACTCAAATCCAATAATCCTCTTACGTTATATGATTGATTTATAAAAAAAATATTTTTCTTTTACAGAGGGCTCAAAGAGATTAACCTAATTCAGTCCAGAAAAATAAGTTTACTAATATCTTAATACGCTCAACCGCCCTCACAATAATGGTTATATTGAGAGATTTTATAGTCTACTAGATTTTCGAGTTTGTATGAATCAGTCTTTATTTATTAGTTAATTGTGAGAAAACTAATCACGTTATACTTTTAAGAACTAGAAAGTAAATTTCGATATAAAAATAAAAGAAAGATTTAAAAATACAAATCGGAACCGCAAACAGAAAGCAGTCCGAAAGTGCAGTTAAAATAAACCGTCTCAGAGGCATATCGTCAACTTTCATTATAACCGCAGCCGTGCCAGGAAGCTTTGGACTTTATTCTCTTTGAAACGGGCTGGTTATTGTTTGACTTGCATCGAATGATATCGCACGGAACCATGCTATTTGTCATTGGGAATGCTTCCGCTGAGCATTCATTCGCTCTTTAAACTGTCAACGGAACTAGCATATTTATGTTTACGAAAGTTAGCTTCTGCGCCGATTAGAGGTCAGGATTATTTTAAAACTTGTCAACAAACTGGTACAAATAACCTTGCCACTCCGCGAAACCAGCGCTGTGCAAATCAGCTGGGTTTGTTCGATATATATAGTTTTCATGCAAAAACCCATCTTCTTCCGTTTTTGCATTATACAACAGCAAATACATCACACTGTCTTAAGTATAAATCTTCTATTTAATTCTTAAAATCTTCCTATTTTATATAAAAAAGCCTAGCAATCCATTGAATTTTAGACAATCATATCGTGATGCTGTATTTAGAAATTTTGTTAAACTTGTTTTATTTCTATTCTGAAATGGAATGACACATATAATAATAATTGTACCAGTGCTTGTCGTGCGTCGGATTATGTTTTACCAGTATTTGACATCATTGTCTCTCGTTTTTATTGGTACGTTTCTGTATCTTCTCGTCTTTTATTTTATTTAATTATAACATAACACTCGTAGTTAGTTTTTAATGAGAAAAAAATTGTAAACAAAATAGACTAATTAAAAGCTATATCAGTAAACAAAATTATTCCTCAAAACATTGTAAGATAACGATGAATATTTATTATTTGGCAACAACAGACGTAAAACCAATTATTTTGTCCCAAGAAATTAAAGGAAATGTATCAATATTTCTTTCCGAATTAATTTCCCGGAGCTCCAATTGATTGACAACGAAACAATAATGAAATTCATAAAACGCAACCCCCCGTACCACAAGGTCTTGTGTACCATTACTAGAGCAGTCAAAATGAAATCGTATACTGCTTTAACAAGGTTCCATTCTGTAGAAACAAGCAAGCAAATGGAAGGAATGGAGCTGCCTAATCACATTCTAGGAATACTCGAGATTTATTCGTTTAATAACAATGTTAGAATGCTGCTAGTATTTTATGTTGTTTGAGGTAGATCAAAATGATTATTATGGCATACGAGTTTTTACCCGCGGTTTCGCCTGCGTGGAGTTGTTTTCTAAACATTTTACGGGCTAAAAAATATTGTATGTTTTAATTCAAGAAATGATCCATCTGTATCCCAAATTTCATTTCAATCCGTCAAGCCATTAACGCGTGAGTAAGGAACAAACTTCCCTAAAAATATATGTAATGTTATACGCTTCCACATGCTTCGCGCTGTCCGTCTAACAACGGTCTGTCTTAACTTTAGCCAGATTGTCGGTTCACCTTGTGTCGGTGCACAATTTTTAGACAGTTTGACACCATTTACGTTATTGCCCCAACGGACATCAGTTTAGTTGTGTGCCCCGCGCACTACTAATGCTTTTGATAAATGTTAATAACAACAACAATAATTAACTATTTACTTACTAGTAAATTATTTCATGTCAGTCTGCCTTTTAATCAAATGAAAAATGCTCAATTTTATTATTTTGTTTTTCGTGCTGTATTTAGTAAATAAATACTTACTTTTATTTTTATTAAACAAGTGTCATTTGCTAAGGCACTACGCCAAGCCTGTGAAGTACTTGATTAGTAAATATTTTAATTTCATTTTCGTGTTCATTCGTTATAACAAACCTGCCTCAATTATTAATTCCACGCTGGAAATTAACTCTATTTCCAGTGAATGTTGACATTAACCGATTTCGCGTCAACGGTGCTATTTACAACGCTCGTCAATATTCGTACCTTTACACGTTTTCCACTTTCTATACGGGTTGAATGAATAAATTTTCGTACCAGTCAATTTTATTTAGAAGCGGAGAACGCATAACGTGGAATTATATTTTAATTAAAGTAACATAATATATCTTGGAATAATTTAAGTTTTATTTAACCTTCTAAGTAATCTTGCTTGTGATACTGGAGCTAGACAACAAACATAAACACTTAAATACCAATAAAATCCATAAATAAACTATTTTTAGTATAAATAATGCCATAATTACACAATTTTTTACTTTAAAGTAGAAGAGACATACGACATGCTCATTTCTTTCTTGCATAGCACTTTATGGCGTACCTAGTTCTTTACAAGTAAAAATAATATAGGCTTTATACAGGGACACTAATCACTAGATAATCCAGCCGTAATTTTCAATTGGTTTAGATTATGTGATAGAGATTAATAACTAATTTATAGTGTTTTATAGTAAGTGATGTTAATTCTACCGCATGATGGTTATTTAGCCCCTAAGCAATGAAAGGATGCTGTAAGTTCCAGATCTTTGTCTGTGTATTTGTGTATCTATATTCTTTATGTACTATGACATTATAAAGCCCAATAAGCCGTATTGTATTGAGAATCAATGCGACGTTTTTCCTAGTATTTGATTTAAGCAAAACATAAGTTTCATTATGTACTC
Source organism: Ditula angustiorana (assembly GCA_963691745.1). NCBI lineage: Eukaryota > Metazoa > Arthropoda > Insecta > Lepidoptera > Tortricidae > Ditula > Ditula angustiorana. Next base: position 5,746,434 of record OY829496.1, on the reverse strand, counting down.
CTATTTAAAATTCGAGATGGCTGTAAACGTGTTCAAATCACCTGTTGAGTCCTATTTGGCTGGTTTGCTGTGAAAAGGGTCTGAGTTTCAAAATTCACTCTTTCACTAAAGGAACAAAGATTAATTTTGTCTGTCTAAAACGTGACATAAATATGTAGAGGGTTATTAACTGCGACCCCACGGATGTATGCCACATTACTGTTACCATGCGTTTTCTTTGGTTACAGTAGGTTTCGCTGGATTTCTATATGATTAACTTGCAGAAAAATCAAGGCCTTACAAAAAAACCGGCCAAATGCGAGTCGGACTCGCGCACCGAGGGTTCCGTCATCAACAACATCTAGTATCGCATTTTTGCTTTGTAAGACATTTTTTTTGTGTGTATTAACTACAAATTTACGGTTTTTGGATTTATTATTTCATTTGTGCTATGAGATCTTGCTTCTTGCCAAATTTCATAGTTCAAGATCAACGGGAAGTACCCCATAGGTTTTTGAGTGTCTTACGAATGTATGAAACATGCGGCACAAACGGCCGTATCTTTTGATTGCCTTGACTTAGAAGTTTTTTTTTAACTCAATACCTCCACGCGTTCGTGAGAAAAATGGTCTTGACAGACAGATGGACAACAAAGTGATCCTATAAGGGTTCCGTTTTTCCTTTTGAGGTACGGAACCCTAAAAATAAAAAAGATTTTATAAGAGTGCGTTGTGGTCGCTTTTACAATGTATTGTACAAAATATTAGCTCTGTACAAGTTGTAGTTGTCTTCGAAAATGAGTTAAACGTTTCAGACCAATGTTGCGAAATTACATAAAATATTAATACCGGTTGCTGATTTGACTATGGAATCTGACAAATGGCAGCTAAGTTGATTGAAAGTAAAATTGATATTTATAATAGTATTCACAAACTGCTATTTATCTATCTATAATACTCGTGACATAAACTTAACTTTCCTGCGGACTTATGCGAAAAACTACACTCCATTTGTAAGAAAATTAAAAGAAAATTCTCTTCCAGGTTCTTTGAAAGGTTCATTTGTAAGGTTAAGATTGATAAAACAAACGTATTAACATTTTCTACACCGTCTACATGTATAGTCGACCAAGAAATTGCTTGACCACTTTTCGATCGTATTACAAAGGGATAAGGTTCAAAAGTGGTCCAGCAATTACTTGGTCGACTATACAAAAAAAAATCCTTCGACAGAAAATGGCATTCAGAATTTTGTGCGATACCAGTCTGGGATCTGGCGTCGGATTTTACCTTGCGACGTGCTATTTCTTTGGATGTTCAACTGTCTGTTTAGTTCACTGCGTCATACGTGTACAGAGGTGTGCCGTTTGCCATCGATCGCAACCCATCAGGGCTCTTCCCACGTATGCATGCGTCTTTGTCTAAAGACGTGACTTATTTTCTCTTTTGTCAGCTGACATCCAGGAGACTTTAATCAATCAATGTTTAAGAGTAACAGTCGGGATTCTTATATTTTTTATCTACACACATATCATAATTTCTCAATAACGCGTTCAAAAACCATAGAAAATGACCAGCATTATTACAACCAATGTTATTTTAAGAATTTTCTTGTCTGTGGTAGTAGGTAAATCTGTTCTTTATTGGGTAGTATCTCTTAGTAGTCAGTGTTTATTGGTGATTACATTACCGATATCTCGTGACGTTATGAATTTAAATTTGGAACAGCTGTCAAAATTCAAGTTGGTCTCTATTCTAGTATCCACAGATATTAAATCAGTTATCGATACGAAACGTCAATTCAGTATGATTTTTTAATTTAAACGCACGACATTTGATCTCGAGTGACATGACAATAGGAACTTCATTCTTTTGTCTATGATTTAAAAAAAACGTTCGTCTTGACGGATAGATCGAATTGCCGCCATACTTGTTTGTTGGTTTTTTGCTGTTACGGTTTTTTGCAGTTATGATATGTGTGTAGATAAAGTAATGTATGCAACTGTATATAATTAGGCCTTAAAACACTCGTGTGATCCTATTATGAAACTCGCTGACGCTCGTTTCGTTGCGTGAACAAAAACCACACTCGTGTTTTAAGGCCTCTCATTATATAGCAGTTGCATAAAATACTATTAAAGTTTTGAATCGATGTTCTAAAAGCATGACCTCTAGGTTGGTAACGCATTTGTAATCTGTCTCGGGTTTATAAGCAGTGGTGATCACTTACCATCAGGTGACTGACTTGCTTGTTTGCGTTCCTATATTATAAAAAAAAAATTAAATGAAGGTGAGTCGCCGTAACCAATTGCGTATTACTTGTGTTTAAGAAACTGACAACACCTTATTCATAAAAAGTTAACGATCTTTTTAAGCTAACCAATATTTTGTCCCTTTCACTTGAGGGTAAACGTCACAATGACAGATAAAGACAAAAAACATGTTAACTAACAAACGTTTACGAAGCGTTTATGAATAAGGGGGCTAGTCTTTTAGTAACGGAGTTGCGCCAGACTGGCTGAGATGATACAAGAGGGGGTTTACATAGGGACCTGTTAAGTCTTATTTCATATTGTTTTCATAGTACTAAGTTATATAGCAGGTTTTCATGTCATAATATTCCTAAAAATTGTACAGATTAGTTATAAAATTGACAAAAGCAAATTTTGCGGGTGGTAGGACCTTTTGCAAGTTCCGTCCGGATCGCTACCAGCATGCTGTTGTGTTCCGGCGTGGAGAGCAAGACAGCCGGTGTAATTACTGGCACAAGAGGTATTCCATCTTAGCCCTCTGGGTTGGCAACGCATCTGCACTCTCTTTGTTGTTGCAGGTGTCTATAGGCGGCGGTGATCACTTACCATCAGGTGACCCACTTGCTTGTTTGCCTTCCTATGTTGTATAAAACACTATGGCAAACGAAATAGTCGATATTCGGATTTTATAACATGATAATAGTACATCTGATGATTGAATACCTTTTTTTATATTTGTTCATTCTTGGACGTGTTAAACGGTAAACCTAACTTTGACCAGCGGCCCTAACATGACAGCCCAGGTTTAGTTTAACCCCTCCCTGTGTCTCTGTCTAACTAGTGTCATAAGAAAGGGACGTAGATAGAGATAAACTAACCTTGGCCAGTCATGTTAGGGCCACTGAGTACTTGGTTGTGTTATTAATTCTTAATAAGAAATAATCAAAAAGCTAAAATGCTTATTTCTTTGTCCTCAGATCTGTGTAACGCCGCAACTAAGATCCAAGCCTCATTCCGCGGTCACCAGGCACGCAAGGTCACTCAGGCAGAGAAGGACAAGGAACAACAGGATAAGGTGCACATTAATATTATATTTTATTAGCTAGTTCAGATGAAGGGTCAAATTAGAAATGAAGAAATCGCTAGAGAACCAGAATAACCATTTAAAAAAACATTCAAGAGAAAATGGATAAATTTAAATTTTAGCGCGCGAGGCACATTGCATTGTTGGCTGTAGGGGAACAAAATTTTGAAATGGCAACCATTGGCCCGTTTCACGAAGCTACAAGTTACAATTTTACAAGTCTAAACCGGCAACATTGGTCATTACGCCCATTGCCATTGGTCATTATTGACCCATGTTGCCTGTTTAGACTTGTAAAATTGTAACTTGTAGCTTAAAGAAACGGGCCACATGTCATTGAAACCTAAGTTTATTCATATCCCTTACACGGTGAACGGTGTTTGCATTCTTTCATATAGTGATGATTGAGGGAAAGCCTTTGGATGTTAGCAGCGGTCAATGTAAAAAGCATGGAATTCGTGTTGCAAATGTCTATAGGCGGTGGTGATTACTTACCATCAAGTGACTCACTTGCTTGTTTGCCTTCCGATGTGGTATAAAAAGAATGGGGAGACATTTTGTCACTACTTGTAATTCTTCGGCTAATATGATCAGCGGCCCTAACATGACAGCCCAGGTTTAGTTTAACCCCTCCCTGTGTCTCTGTCTAACTAGTGTCATAAGAAAGGGACGCAGATAGAGATAAACTAACCTTGGCCGGTCATGTTAGGGCCACAGAAGAGAAATCGATTCAGCTGTTTTTTTTACAACCATTTTAGGAAACGTCCGTCTACAAGACAAAATTGCAAAACTGTTCAAAATGATCGATTAAAAGTTGTCCGCATTTAGCGTCTTTCCATGACCTTTATAATATCATCAGACTATCATCCAGGGACTCTGTTAAAGTTATGATTGTCTGTAGCTGTAAAAGGTTGCCCCAACGGCTATCAGATCTACGACTGATGTGCCCCGTCTACTACTCGTGTGTATTACACTGCGACTGTGTACACAAAGACGTTTCACCTATTATACCATATTGTGTTGAAATTAGTTAAATAATGGATACATTTTTTTGTAGTCGACTGTACTTTATATCGGCTACGTACAGTCGTGGTCTGTTCTTTTGCCAATAGGCGTTCCGTGCTGAACTTATTTATTTGTTTTTGATAACTTCTCTGTTCTCAATGCAAAAAAAGTTGAAAAACTCGAGGAATAAGAAACTGGCCGGCGTTTAATAATTAAATCCAGCTTTGTAACAAATCCTTTGTATTGTTAATGAGTTTTGTTATTCTTCGCGATTACTTTCTTTGGCGATCACATTGCATTATTAAACTTAATATTTAAGGCCAGGTTTGGTTCGTTTCACGCAAGATATTTTGGGATTTCCTTGGAATATTATTTAACATTTTTCTCAATAGCATATGTAAGAGAAACCTGAAGACACGTGACTGAAATCGTGCCGTCGAAATCAGCAATATTCTATATGCCAAACAATCGTGTTCTTGTAGATAAATAACTAATAGTTTTTGGTTGCTGCCGTCAATATGTTTAAAGTAGGTGATTCGTTACAAACCCAAATATAACCCTCTCAAGGTCCAACACAACCTGTTGGGACCCAACCGCCGACCGTTCGCTCTAATTCCAACTATAATCCCGAATTTCACCCAAATTTTCCAAACAATTTGTCTAAACGCGGATCCCGCATCCCGTGCCAATCCAAATCCCGCGGGATCCCGGGATTGTTTCCCGTAACACAATATTCCACTTTATAGTGAACAAGATTGATGGCGTTTTTCGGGGCCGTCCCAAATCGGTTGGCGGATTTATCAAAAGATTAATTCCTGTCATTAGTGATGCTACAAATTAATTGTGAAGCCCCAATCCGAGGGAGTTAATTTGCTAGTCTATGGTTAGATATTTAGTGATCGTTATCGTTGGTTATCGTTATTCATTTGACCAATTAACCGACTGCAAGAACTTATCGTATGTTTCGGTATCTTCGCGTCAACTATTGGGTCACTGTCAAAGACTAGGACCGTTACTTTATACAGCGCAAAGTGTTACAAAATATTGAAAGGTCAAAACAAAACTAAAAGACACGTTTAATTAAGTGCAAATGAAAATAAAACTTGGAAACCTTTATACTTCATCCAATCCCGAGGCTGAAACGTTTTTTTTTTTTTATACAACATAGGAAGGCAAACAAGCAGGTGGGTCACCTGATGGTAAGTGATCACCACCGCCTATAGACACCTGCAACAACAAAGAGAGTGCAGATGCGTTGCCAACCCAGAGGGCTAAGATGGAATACCTCTTGTGCCAGTAATTACACCGGCTGTCTTGCTCTCCACGCCGGAACACAACAGTGCAAGCACTGCTGCTTAGCGGCAGGATTAGCGAGCAAGATGGTGGTAGCGATCCGGACGGACCGACGACACGGGACGTGAAACGAGCCGTATAAATACTTAGTGAAGTTGAAACGAAACTTCATCTAATTTAGCGAAACTTAATTTAAATTGGTTTGAATTTGATTTGTCATTTAAATTCATAGGCCAAAAACTGCTGGGGATCTGGAAGTTTATCTTCACTTTTGAAGACAATTGAATAACGCAAAGATCTCCATTAGCGAATGCAAACCCTGTTATTTTCTCTAAGAAATACCCGGTTAAAACAAAACAAAGAGATGCAGTTTTAACACTTCTAACCGTTTTGCTTTTGTTTCAGGAGGACGTAGAGAAGATCGACTTGACCGATCCTGACTTGAATAAAGCAGCGACCAAAATACAGGCCTCTTTCCGTGGCCACAAAGTGCGCAAGGATGTCCCCAACTAGGGTGCCCAGGAACAGGGCAGGACAGTCTCTGACTTCGCATCTGGAACATAGCTTTACTTTCTCCTCTACCACTATAAGAAAAGAAATGACAGCAAACTTTTATTTTACTGCTGGTTAGTGCGTGGATTTGAAGGAACACACGCGGAAAAGCGGAAGTTATAAATAAAAGGGTTTAAAGTAATGCAGTGAAATAAAAGCTTGCGAAAGAGTGAAGTTTATTTTGTTCGTTTCTGTTATTCGGGTGATCGGAGTCAGAGAGCGGTTTACTAGTTATGTAATGAGTAATTGTGAATGATATGTCAATTCGTTACTCATGTATTACTATGTCAATTTCTACCCTTTTACTATCTTCTATTGACATTGGGTTGACGTGTCTCATGAATACCAAAGAGTAGAATTATGTCGGAATGGATTGAACTATTTATAATAAATTATGTAATAAATAGGACCTATCTAACTGTCCCGTCTTTTCTTACTAAAATTTTGGTAACACTACTTCGCGCGAGTAAATAATGGATTATTGCATTTTGCTTTTTTTGTAACATTCCATTTCTTCTTTCAATGTTTGTTGAAGATATAAGATTTTATTTTAGAATAACGTAGAGATAAGATATTTGCATAGTTTTAGCGACTCAAGACAACTGCTTTGTTTCATAATTCATAGTCTATGTTTATAACATTTTCTAAAATATTGTTTAATTCTTTCTTTCTTCTTTCGTTCGTCCATTTTAAAAAACCGATTGTTAATTTGTTTGTCTGTTTCTCTACGTATTTCTATTCCGCTGATCGTTCCTGTAAATTGCTGGAATTTAGGATTTTTGTTAAATAAAATATTTAATATTCGCCTATAATAATACATTTACGTGTTTTATTAATCTCCACGTTGATACAATTTTGTATTTTACCCAAGAGACAGAAGAATATTTGCATAAAACATTTTATCTACACACATATCATAAGTGCTCAATAACGCGTTCAAAAACCATAGAAAATGACCAGCATTATTACAACCAATGTTATTATAAGAATTTTCTTGTCTGTGGTAGTAGGTAAATCGGTTCTTTATTGGGTAGTAAGTATCTATTAGTAGTCTGTGTTTATTGGTGATCACATTACCGATATCTCGTGACGTTATGAATCTAAATTTGGAACAGCTGTCAAAATTCAAGTCGATCTGTTTTCTAGTATCCATAGATATTAAAACAGTTACCTATCGATACGAAACGTCAACTCAGTATGATTTTTCAATTTAAACGCACGACATTTGATCTCGAGTGACATGACAATAGGGACTTCATTCGTTTGTCTATGATTTAAAAAAAAAAAAACGTTCGTCTTGACGAATAGATCGATTTACCGCCATTACTTGTTGTCACTCGTTTGTTGGTTTTTTGCGGTTACGTTTTTTTTTGCAGTTATGATATGTGTGTAGATAAAGTAATGTATGCAACTGTATATAATTAGGCCTTAAAAAACTCGTGTGGTCCTATTCTGAAACTCGCTGACGCTCGTTTCATAAAACCACACTCGTCTTTTAAGGCCTCGCATTATATTTATAGCAGTTGCATAAAATACTATTAACTTACAGCACATCGGTCTTTGGAAAGAGACTCGGCTAATTTCGGCTTCATAGAGCGTTGTCAGTGTTGTCACACACTACCTATGTGACGTTCGTCAGTCGTTGTACAGATCCAGTAGGGTACGGACGCATTTAGTTGAAAATATATAATATAGAGTTGTTGAAACCCCTTAACTTTAAATCGTGCGATGGCATCATTAAAAAAAAGAAGAAAACCTTTAGGAACGCGAAATTATTAACCAACCGAAGCCGACAGATTAAAAAAAATTTGGATGACAATGTATGTTATTATTTTAAGACGTTTCAAGGGCGAGTTGCAAATGCCACTGTAATTAGAAGAATAACTTTAAACAAAATATTAAACGAAGTCAGTACTGAGACATCTTCCACTTCAGTTAAGTTCACCATTCCGAAAAAAGCAATTTAGATATGAACAATTTTGATTATGATGTTGTTACACTGATAGACTACTAATAAATACGTTTAATAGTGACAATGATATTGACCTCATTGAGAGCACAAATAATGAAATCTAAGGAATTGAACATTTTTGAAATTTTTAATTTACAATACTTATTGAAATGATTGGTCTATTTTATTCAATTACAAAATAATACAAAATTGGTCTACTATCCTTTTTCTAATGGTTGCAATAACTCTCTATAGATATTCAAAGTTTATATGTCATCGATTTGACGTAAACTAATTAAGTCCATAAAGTGCAGTACTTATTTGATATGAAATTACACTTAATTAATACGATGACTGATGGACGGCAGCCAGTGTTCGGAAATCTTCGTAAACAGCCGAATATCTCTTTCCAAAGACCGATGTGCAATCTTTTTGGCCGGGTACTGTCCCACAGTACTTTTTAAATTCTACTTTTATCTAAGCAGTCTTTTTCAATGTCATTAAAATTTACCATTTTATCAAGTTTTAATTATTACTTATAACTTCGAATTAATGAAATCCACATTTATTTAAACAGAGTCAAATTCATTTGCACAACCTACTTAAAAGAATATTGTTACATTTTCCGTTTTCATTACTTAACACTTAATTTACTGATAAGAATTATAGCATGCTTACGGATTATTTGATAAGGCATTGTTATTAAATTTATAACTTTTCTTCATAACATTCTGATAATGCTTGTTTGAACTATGATTTTGTTCATTAGTGTCAATGTGATCCATTTATTATCGGGTCGACTTGATCTGCGTTATTCGGATTTTTTATTTTAGTCTGTCGGTTTAACCAGGTTTTTCTAATCCTGTTATAATTTCCATATCCTTGGTGAAATCGCTGTATTTCATTTGCTCGATTATAAGGCTTTGTGTCAAAATTAACGTAGAAATAGTTTCCATTGTTTGGGTCTTTATAATTTCCGCAACTATATGCTGAATAATATTTATCTTTACTATATGTATTTTCATTGCCTTGATAAGGATCTGCTTGTGCACAAAGTCCTTGATATGAATTCATTGGATTGAAAGTTTGGCTCGCTTCCCAATTCCTTTTTATATTTGGCTCACAATATTTAGTTGGATAGACGCGTACTACTTCTTCTTCATATTTATGCTCTTTGATTTCTATTACGTTTTCATCTGGAATCAAAATATAACTAACAGTAAAATTACGGCTATTAATCTAAGCTATCTTTATTAATTCTAAGGCAGACGGCCATTTAAAAAGCCAAACTAGTCGTCTGAATAGTTTGCTAGAATATTCAACCGTTGTCTTCTAATTCAGCCGGCCTAATTATCGTTCAAGGTTATTTTATCCCTCTGTGCAGCTATGTCTAAGATGGAAAAAATACTGATAGATTAATTAAACATGAGCGGTCATAATATAATATGACTAGCTGTGCCCGCGACTTCGTCCGCGTGGACTTCTTTGGGTAGCATTTTTAATTATTTGGGCCAATTATTTTACAAAAAAGACACATTCGTATACCTTTGAATGTCATATTTATTTATATCGAATCAACAGCCTAAAAAATAAGTTTCATGTTTCTAGCTCTAAAAATGACGATACTTCCATACAACTTTTCATCCCCCTTCTCAACCCCTTACAAGTCTTTTTTCGCATTGAAAAGTTGCCTATGTCCTTTTTCAGGCTCTACGCTATCTGTATAGGTACCGGTTCAGTAGTTTCGGCGTAAAAGCGCGACAGACAGACAGTTACTTTCGCATTTTTAATATTAGTTAGGATTAGGATTACTGTAACTGTCTCGCTTTCCGCAGTTAGAATTAATTACAATTTTCATTTTGAAGAAATGAATGAGAGCCAGAATAATAGGCATAGACGTGTTTCTACCGCAAGTTACTACACGTACTGTAGTTAGTGAAATACTACCACAAGAGGAAGGCGTAATAGTGACGTACTTACATTCTGGATCTTTCTTTTTACAATCAAGCTCGGGTTTAGCTGATTTAAAAACATGTGGGATTGATTCCTCTTTTATTTTATCTTTTGTCATATTCGGCAATTTTGTGATAGACTGTCGTCCACTTAAACGTGCTAATTCTTTAACTATATTTTTTCTTTCATCTTTATTAGGTTCAGCTGTCCTTAATCGTGGGATCAATTCATCGGGTGATTCCTTGTGGTTATCTTCTGGAAATTCTTTTTTCGTTACGTTCTCAATTTTGTCTATAATTGGAGGCTTGATAATTTCCAGAGTTTTATTGACAGAAGTCTTCTTAACAGAATCTTCTGTAATTGTTGGTTCTTTAAAGTGATGGTGATAAATTGGCGACTCTGCATCGGTATCTTCAAAAAAGTTATGATTTTTTTTAGGATTATTCGATTTATTAGTCGGTTTAATCTTTGCAGTTTGATTGTTCGCTTGTATTGGTTCATGTTTCACAAATTTCGGTTTTTCTTTATTTTTATATTTCTCGATTCCTGTTTTGCCTGGTTTAGTATTATTTAAGACATGATCATATGCGTGAAATTTTTTAAAACGATTTATCCCGCTGTTTGCAATTCCAATCTAAAAAGTATTTAAAATTTACTTTTAATATTTTTCAAAATTAAAGAATCGATTAAAAGTACAATGTAGCTCCAATATGTTCAGAAATCATTTAAGGCACTAAAAATAAAGCCTAAAGTTTCGCTGAATTTAACAGAGTCCTAACCAAAGATTTTTGAAGTGACACATCTTTTCATAGCGAATGAGGCTTGAGGCATTTTTTCTAAAAAATAATGTGGATGGTCTGAGTAAATTTAGGTTATGTTGAACTAAGAACTTAAATAGAAAATTAAATAAAATCAAACACTGAACACTTCTTTAATATGTTCTTAAATTATAACAAACTTATTTTGGTCTCTGTATTTTTTCCCTTAAAATTTTAATATTAGATAATAATTTTAATAAGTAACATAAAATTGTAAAAAAAATAGGCAAACTTACAGTTATATTATCATGTTCACTTAAAATCCCATAAAAGTGCACTAATATGGCCAAACACGATAAAACTAATGCTAAACGCGCCATGACTACAAAGTGTCATGTCGCGATTGAAATGCGTGTGATCGAATTTGCGATTCGATGTTTAAGCAAACTATAAAATCAATTATTTAAGGTTATTTCTGAAACACAATTGTTATTGTAAGAATTTCGAGAGCGATTCCGAATAAAACTAATTAATACTAAAATGATAATTAAAATATATCAAAAAAAGAAGGCCCCCTTGGCATGGTACCGAAGATATTGGCAGCATTACCTCTCTGTATAGTTAAGCTTATGTAGTGTTTTAAATTGAACTCCACAAATGGACTAACCTTTAATGATATTTCCCTAGAAACAAATCTGAGTTCTTGGTTACCGTTTAGCAAGAGTATTAATATTCTGTGATTGTCAGGAGACCTTGCAAGACTGAGCATCGTTGAGGTTCTTGATTGGCATTAAACGTAAATTAAGATCGTGCCATTCGTTAAGAAGGAACCAACGAATAAGGCCACAAAGAATAAGGCCTTATTTTCTCCGACAACTCTAATTAACAGGACAGTGGCATATATTTAAAGGACAGTGAGTTCTACGCCAGGTTAGGCTGTTTAAAACTTAGGCACTTATCTAAAATCCTAACAAATACAATAAGCCCGTCGTTGGCATGATTGATTGGATTGATTGATTGACTTTATTTCTCAATTTCAATTATCAAATTAATTATAATTCACGTCGAGATATTGAGATCGTCAGAAAAAAAATAATAATAAAAAGTTCAGACGTTTCGTATTTTAGTTCGAAGGCTGATGGTTTTGAAGATACTGGCAGCATTTCTTCTTATGCTTTGTCCGGGGAAGCTGACTACATAACACGTCCCTAGTCTAATCATAGCCCGTTTCTCTCGCGAGGACTACGATTTGCAACATTCAGATTATGAAATACTAGCTGACGCCCGCCAGTAAGGGATAGTGTAGCTTTCTATTAGGAAAATAATTTTTGAAATCGGTTCAGTAGTTCTAGAGATTAGCCCTACATACAAACAAACAAATAAACAAACAAAGTGTACCTCTTTATTGTATTATACGTTTTGATTTTGATAGATTAGTGTAGATGTAGAAGTGTAGAAGTGCAGATGTAGATGTAGACGTGTAGATTAGTGTAGATGTCCAAAAACGATTTCACTCTTATTTTATTTTATCTAATAGAAAGCTTCACTATTCCTGACGGATAAAGGCTTCTAATTTCACGTGGACGAAGTCGCGGGTGTCCGCTAGTTAGTAATACTTAAGAGGTATCATTAAAACGACTACTACGTTACAAACTCTATTTACTCAATCGTAAAGTTGTAAATTGTTAAAAAGAGTTGTGCTAGTACTGGATAGAATTCGACAGCAGCTGTTATCAGTAGCACTAGCAGTGCCAGCAGCCTGTTCATGCTGCGGACCAGGTCTAGCTTGCTCATGACAGGCAGAGACTTGCGGAGTGACTTCTGGAAGACTGCGCTTGAGCTGGGAGGAATGACCTGTAAAAGTTTTGGAAGCTTTTGGTAAGGCCGCAGTAAGTTTTAAGGTTTTTGAGCAGATGTAAACTACGTCTTAGTGTATTTTTTTTTATACAACATAGGAAGGCAAACAAGCAAGTGGGTCACCTGATGGTAAGTGATCACCACCGCCTATAGACACCCACAACACCAAAGAGATTGCAGATGCGTTGCCAACCCAGAGGGCTAAGATGGAATACCTCTTGTGCCAGTAATTACACCGGCTGTCTTGCTCTCCACGCCGGAACACAACAGTGCAAGCACTGCTGCTTAGCGGCAGGATTAGCCAGCAAGATGGTGGTAGCGATCCGGACGGACCTTGCACAAGGTCCTACCACCCGCAAATAAATAAATGGTAACATGGTAATGGTATGGTAAATGGTGGACACGGTTTCTCTTTAGATTGATGTCTTGCATTATGTGTACAAAACATCAATATAATCTGCCAATTCAGTTCGAAGATCTATAACTTCCAATTGTCAGGATTCCTTCAGTTGGTACCCGTCCACTAACAGAACCCTTATTACTAAGTAAGCCTCTACTGTCCGTCCGTCCGTATGTCACAGGTCATATACATGAATTTTATACTACAAGTAGTACTATTAATAGCCCATACAAGTTAAGAATTTTTTCTATTGGTTTTTTATTTGATCATAACACCATCTTTTGTCGAGCAGCTGTACTATTTGACTATAGCGCCATCTGTTTTTGAGTAGCTGTACTAATTTCGGCGTATTCGTTAACATTAAAATACAAAACAGAATAAGTATTAACTGGTTTAGGGTTAAAAACAAACAAAAGCAAATAATGCGGTACAAATCGCGCAGTTACGAGTTACGACCAAAATTACGGTTGCCAAAAAATATGTAAACACGAAATTATCATACAATAAACTCGTATAATAAATATTTTAAACGTCAAAACGGGCACTCAATATTGTACGTGACCGCACTTGATAATAGGGAGTTAGGGTTGTGGAGAGGGGGGAGGGGGGTATCAAGCTAAGATAAGAAATTTAAAATATTCCCTTTTGTTATTAATACGCATTCCATTCCACATGCTTCATTTGACAAACCGCTTTCTGTCGTTTTCATAGATAAGAACGTGCTTAACTGTGCGCCTAGTACGAACCTTTTCGCTGTAACTCAGGGCGTCTCTTTGTAACTGCCCAGTACACACACACACATACTTCGACACCCACGTAACTCAGTGGTATCTCTTACTGAGCTAGTTAGAACGAAACGCACTGAGTTACGCAGTGATTTGTAAACCCGGTTATTCTCTTTAGAAAAAACTGGTTTAAACCGGTTTTTTCTAGAGAAAATAACCGCGTTTGCATTCTACAGTAGTGAGTTACGATTACGAGAAAGTACGTTCGTACGTTCGTGCTAGGAGACTAAAAATCTTATTAACGTTATTAGTCAGATATTTGAACATATTTTAAGTAATCCTTCTTCCTGAATAAAGTCTTAGCTTAGTCCAATCTGGGACTTAAATCTTTTTTACGACTGAACAGTCGTAAATCTTCTACAGAAGTGTCTTTTGGCAAAAACGCAAATGAGACAACATTAACAATTCGCCGCGATGAAAAAATACAGTGTGAGGTCCCACCGTAAAATTCTGCACATTTACCTTAATGTGATTTAAATAAAAGGTTATACGTGGGATCATGCAACGTCGCAGGAAATCTTTGCTGCCAGTACCTTTAGCATAATAATTTTAATAATTACCTTTTTTATTGCACTTTTTTTTTTTTTATGAAATAGGAAGGCAAACAAGCAAGTGGGTCACCTGATGGTAAGTGATCACCACCGCCTATAGACACCCGTAACACCAAGGAGATGAGGATTATTATAAATACGTTAACTTGTGGTTGATTTTTCCTTAACTTACATATATGCAAATATCTTAGCACCACTGTCCTTTAAACCCAGTACAAGTATTACATTTTCTTTTCCTATAATTGGTATTACAACACAATAAAATAGAACAGCGTAAGCTGTTGTAGCAAGTTGTAAACTAAAGCCGGCTTCCAAGCTGCAAAGCCGTTGCTTGTAGTGGAGAGCGCGCTTCGGGTTAGGTAAGCTGTGTATCGCATAGTGAGTAGATTGTAGACAGTAATTGTATAATATAAATGCAAATTTATTTTTTAGAACTTTAAAAATTTATGAATATAATTAACAATGGATATTTCATAATGAAGCTCAAAGCATAGATAGGAGATTGCGCGAAATGATAACTCTATCCACAAGAACAAAGTAGTTTCAACGTTTATACGCTTTTTTTCTGTTTGTTTCCTATTGTTATTTCCTATTTGTTTCTTTGTCTTTTTTATTTTTTATGTGGTGTACAGTAATTAATATTTGTTGTTGTTGTATTTTTAAAAGAGTATCCTCCCATTAAAAACGACAACCAAATTCATGCCCTTCATTTAGGGACAACGGTGGAGTGAATTCTAATTTGAAGCAACTTTGAACGCTATGTAGATCCTAATAAAAGAACTTATATACTATCATGCGCTCCATAAAGCTCACGAAGTTTTGTAACATGGATGCATGAATACAACTTCCAACATTAATATCTCGAACGAACGGAATCACTAGGCATAATATCTGTCACGTGAGAGATCTCTCGCACATTTGTGTTGGTGTTTGTGTATTGTATCGTTTTGCACGGACGACAAAACAATAGCTTCACCTGTTTTCTGTCCCTGTTAAAATTTTCATTTCTATTGCTTATTCTACAAAGACATACAAATAAACAAACGACAGTCTAAACTTTCAGACCAGCCAAATTTTCTCTAAGTCACCGGGATGTAGCGTACTGTTTTAAATCTATTTGCTATCTGTTTTTGCTGTCACCGCCTTGATGCAGTGGACACTGTCTCTCTCCACAAAGCTATAGCTCAAGTACACAGCTAAATCACTTTTATGACGGATTATCACTATTGGTTGTTAGTGAATCAACATAGCAACCTTGTCAACGTCACGTCAAATAGAAAAGTTATTCTCCCGAAAACTATATTGTACTGGTGGATATATCCGTGATTGTCTTTGAATCTATAATGACGGATATATCCGCCAATAACGTTAAAAAGGTTCAGTACAAACTGGCTGAAGTGGGAAAATGGTCAATTATAATCTCTTGTAATTACAAGAGACTTTTTCGCATTATTTGCTTTTGTTTGTTTTTAACCCTTAACCAATTAATACTTATTCTGTTTCGTTTTTTAATGTTAACGAATACGCCGAAATTTGTACAGCTACTCAAAAACAGATGGCGCTATAGTCAAATAGTACAGCTGCTCGACAAAAGATGGCGTTATGATCAAATAAAAAACCAATAGAAAAAACTCTTAACTTGTATGGGCTATAATTAGTACACACTCAGTATAAAATTCATTTATATGACCTGTGACATACGGACGGACGGACAGCAGAGGCTTAGTAATAGGGTTCCGTTAGCGGATGGATACCAACTGAAGGAAGCCTAACAATTAGAAGTTATACATAGATCTTCGTTTGTGTGATTTATGAAATGTATCTAAACCTACAGCTCTAATGGACCATAACATAGTCATAGCATAATTACATCTTCTACACGATGTCCGAAGATGGTGTCCCATTATAATGGACTATACGATGACCGTGGGGTTGTCATAGTTATATGATGGCCCATAACAATACTAAGATGGACTATCTTATGGAATGCTATGAGTCAAAAAGCTTGCAGCTTATTGATATGGTCTGAGATAAATAAATAAATATCCTTGGTTTTACTCTTATCAATGAATTAATAGTCGGATAATATCAAATGCCGCCATCGTTACTAGAACAGTATTAAATAGTGTGTGCCATATATACTATGACCGGCCGGCCGGCCCAAGTTCAAATTTATTTATGTTTTATATTTTATTTTATATAATAAGAAGGAAAACAAGCAAGTAGGTCACCTGATGGTAAGTGATCACCACCGCCCATTGACACCTGCAACACCAAAAAGATTGCAAAATGCGTTGCTAACCCAGAGAGCTAAGATGGAATACCACTTGTGCCAGTAATTGCGTCGGGTGTCTTGCTCTCCATGTCGGAACACAACAGTTCAAGCAGTGCTGCTTAGCGGCAGGATTAGCGAGCAAAATGGTGGTAGCGACCCAGACAGATCTTGCACAAGGTCCTACCAACCCCAAGAATGTATCCCTCACTGTCACTGTCAAACTAGTGTTATAAAAAAAAGGCGCATTTAAACAGTAAATTTGACCGGTCATGTCAGGGTCAATGGATTGAACACTCGAGTAGATGCATCGTGTAGTCATTGGAGTTCTTACCAAACCTTCACGTCTACATTTTCCCCTTATATATATTATTTACTTGTTTACGTGTACCATTGTCCCGAGTTTCAGCTAAACAACAAACACCTACACAACAAACAGGCAAGACCGCACGGATGAATGCGTGCAAGATGACGAACTATCTAAACCCGCGAGGCCGGTCACAAGTGGCAGCGGGAGCGGGAGTTGAGGCTGCAGCGGAATTTTGAGAAAGAGGAAAGATGCGGCCCGATTTTAATATATAGTCTCTTTTGCTTTGTCTAACTAGTGTAATAAGAACGGTACCCACATAGAGATAAGTTTAATTTGGACGATCATGTAAGGCTGAGGTTCTTTATTCGTCTGTGTGTATTAATTTACGTTGACTTTTTTTCGACAATTGTGGACCAATAAATATGACAGTTTTTGCAAAGGTGGTCAATTTGAATTCGAAAAAACATTTTACCTCTGCAGGCAATTCTTGGCTCAGTAGATATGAAGTCACACTCGAGATATATCAAAAAGGGCTGTCATATTCCTTCAAAATCTGTAATTTTTTGACATATCTCGAATCTGAGATGAATCTCAACGAAGACTAGCGTCGGGGGCGTGAGGGTGGAAAACTTAAGGATGAATTGCCTTCTACATGCAAATACGAGAAGTTTTATGCATGAAGTAGGTTTTTAAATTAAATTGAATTTATTGTGTTACTGTGACACAAAGGAACTCCTAGATGACAATAATCTAATTTTTATAATGATTGATTAAATATTAATATTTGTGACATTTGTAATATTGATTTCATTTAATTTATTAAATATGTAGGAATGACTTTTGTATATTATTTAAAAGGAATGAACCGTGGACAGCATTATCTATTTAAGAGCTATTTTGTATAATTGTTGTATTTGTTGGACATTAAAATATCCATATAATGTTATTATTAAGACCATTGTGTGCTTTTCAGGCAGGTTATATTGATCAAAGACATTTTATATAACATCTGTATTCACTACATATAATCGACACTAATGATTTTGGATTTGAGTTTTTGAGTTTGAGTTTGAAAACGGGTTATTATTTATTTTTATGACAGCAAATACTTGTACTAACAGTGTAGCCGATATCTCGTGAATTGTACCAAACGTTAAACAACTAGCGTGTAAAGTGAGGTAACTTGATTTACCTGGAAAACTATCCCGGGCTCTACTCGCGCCGGTTTGTTACTGGCCGAGCACGGCTGCAAACGGGAAAGCGGTTACAGTGAACGAGATAATGATGTAAAAGTTATTTTGGGTATTCTAGAAAAAACTCTGAATGGATAACTATTTTTGGGATTTTTTTCTGATGTGTGAGTTTATTTAGTCGCGTTTATGTACAACGAGAATGCATGTTAATTGACTGCGCTGAATATTTTCTTATGTTTTCGCGACTTGCAGACATTAAAACGGTCAATAGAAAGCAATGCGTGTTTAACACCACGCATCCCTAAGAGGGGTATTAACGATTGATTTTTGGTTTTTGAAGCTTTTGACTGTGTACCTGTCTGTCTGTTTGTGACCTAGTAGCACAGAATAAATAAGGTACAGAAACTTCTCTTTTACGAACGCGATTAAACGAATTCCAACTTTATTCACACCACCAAAAAGTTCGTATTACTTCATACACCGTGCGCCAGGCGGCGCGAGTCAAAAGAAACGCGCCGCCCGCGCCCGTCTTCCCCCCGCTACTCCCGGCGACACGCTAGGGTTGCGCGGCATTCGTTTTCAATTACACTGACACGGCGGGGGCAAGCGAGCGAGCGCGCGGCAAGCCGACAGCCTACTGCGATTTGCCTATGCCATAGGCAAGGCGCTCGAGCGTACATACAGTGCGAAGTGGAACTCCGCTGCTAGTAGCTCCAGCTCAAGATTGTTTTTGTGTTCTTTTTGTATGTCTTTGACTCCAGTTAACCTTATACCAAGTTAACAACGTCTTTTGAAATTCTAGCAAGCATTAGCAGATAGTTCCGGCTTTAAGCTTCTACAAGTTAACTCATCTGTATATTACGTAGGGTTCCGTAACGATCGATCAATCCGTGACGTGTTAATAAAGCCGTAACAAAGGGGAGCACACAAAGAACGGGGCCATTGTGATCTATGGAGATTTGAACGCTTTGTTTAAGAGATGAAGGCCGGTTAATGTGGGAAGTTAGTAGTAAAACCGGTTCTCATTTCCCAGGACCCAATTCTCATGTTCATCAGGAAGCATCTCACACTCGAGATGTGTCTAAAACTACAGATTTTATAGAGATCTGACAGTTTTTTGACCCTTGGAATATCGAGTAACGAATCATCGAGTCATGAAATGAAATGGAAATTTTGCGAAATGATACATTCGGTGAAACGTTTGTCGGTGAAACAAGGATATTATCCTTTTTGACATTTCTCTACTGTGACTTCATCTACGAACGAAAAAAGCCCCGTAGATTTACACCGTGATTTATGTACATAGCCAATGCATTTGTTTTTAAAGAAAAAGCTTGGTAAACGAGCATGCGGATCACCTGATAGGAAGTGATCACCGCCGCTCATAGGAACCAGTGACCCCAAGATAATCGCTGATCCGTTACCGCCCTATACTCCTTCCCCGAGGGCTTCCGAATCACTGACTCTCCGTACGAAATGCAGTAGCAGGCTACTACTTCAAACTGGTACTCTGTAACAGTCTCTTACTATACTGTTTAAGTGAGATTTGTGCTGAAAGCTTAATGACCCGTTAGTGTTGGGCCGAGACATACCTCTCACCATACGGGTGGTAGGACCTTGTGCAAGGTCCGTCCGGATCACTACTACCATCTTGCTCGTTAATCCAGCCGCTAAACAGCAGTGCTTGCACTGTTGTGTTCCGGCGTGGAGAGTAAGACAGCCGGTGCAATTATTTACTAGCACATGAGGTATTCCATCTTACCTTCCTATTTGCAATATCTTTGGTGTTGCGGTTGTCTAAGGGCGGCGGTAAGTGATCAACTTACCATCAGGTGGCCCACTTGCTCATTTGCTTTCCTATGTTGTATAAAAACCTTTTCAGTAGCGGCTGCATTTTCAGGTTTGACTTCAGCGTGGATTGGCTGAACATTGTTGGTGACTATATCCAAACTCCCAGCGACATCTCGGCGAAATCTCTGCTGTAAAAAAATGTTTATGCTCAACAACAATGGTATCGATTTACCATAGAATTACCAGTTTGTCTAGTAGTGCTTTCGTTAGTGATGCCGAATTGTCGATAGATAGTGTCGATACTATTTTATTTTTATCGATATTCTGATTGATTTTAGGGTCAACTATCGATTATGAAAACATAGAACGTTTTCCATCACTTTAGAGACATTAATGGGTAAGTCCTTAATGCAATCTATCATTAGTATAATCTCTTCCCTATTCTCATGTCTACTTTTTATAAGACTAGAGATTAAATTGACGTTTTGCCATTCCATTCCTGTTAATTCATTCTCCTGTTAAGAAAGCAGACTTTAACTGATTTTATTTATTTATTTTAACTACATTGCACCAAAAAAATACAAAATGTATAAGTAATGCTATAAGGCATTATCTGCCAGTCAACTCTGGATTTTCAAGGTCATCTATCCATAACTATCCATAATCATTATTCGATTGGAAGCATTCCAAATGGACGCCTGCTCATTATGGTCAGTTGTGACTTGTTAATAATGTTGTAATATTAAAAACGCGAAAGTTTGTAAGTATGGATGGATGTTTGTTACTCTTTCACGTAAAAACTACTGAATGGATTTGAATGAAATTTGGCACACACATAGATTATAACCTGAATACTAGAATACTTTTTATCCCGTAAAAATGCATAGTTCCCACGGGATAGCGATAAGTGAGTTATACGCCGCCGTGACGTCATGAGTAGCAACGCAACTAATTCTCATTAATTTGTCCAGGAAATATTGCAGATTGCATGTTGGATGCATGTTTGCTTGATTTAATTAAACAAGTCTACGCGGACGAAGTCGCGGGCAAAAGCTAGTATATGAATATGTATAATCATTAAAAATATATACATACGTGTCCATTTACAAGAGTTAGAGCGCAGCATAACGCTGTAAATAAAATGCAAATTTTCATGTTGTTTCACAACATGCTCAAGCGTTGGCCAAATATTTATATTTGCTCTACATCATAAATATTTCTGTTATCTAAGGCTAACTGCAAACTGTACGAACCAACGCTATTGGGTATAGTTTTGTTTATTCGAAAAGTTTTCTTCTCAAGAGTTTAGGATCCTTCATGTCTGTTTTATTTACCTGGGACTGTATGGGGAAACCAAAAGTTATAGGATGATTTAGTTATAGGATTTGAGTTTGGTCAAAAGTATCATTTCCTTATACCGAGCTAAAATCAGAACTCTCCATTCTGATCACTAAAATACTTTTTCATACAATAGCAGAATTAAGCGTAAACAAATTAAACAGAACGAACTTCTAAACAAATCTTGTTTTACGAAGTATGTTGCGGATTGTTTCGGAGCTTTTGGTTTGATTATGTGTAAATAAAATTGTATTTCTAATGAAAAAAAATTTACATGCTTGAATTTCGCTACATGTACACTACAGATTTTATCAAACAATTTGAAATATTTTTGGTATAACGTTTCATTTTCCGAACAATAATATTTTCCTCAAACAAATGATTTACGTGTTCTCGAGCCCTAACAACATATATTAATATTTTTATGCCCCTAAAATTTTAAACTTCGATAACGCGATTTCAGGTAACAAATGAACTTAGGTTGTGAGAACATGCTGAGAATATTATTGATTTGCTGTGTAGTTGCTCTAACTAATGCACACAATAATGTGAGTCCAATCCGTTTATGTTCTATCGATTTTCTCGATCTTTCTTGTTTCACAGCACTAATACTCTTCCTGCGTCTGTACCTATTAAAAAATAGTATTTTATGCAACTGTTGCATAATGAGGGGTCTTAAAACATGAGTGTGGTTTTATGAAACGAGCGTCAGCGAGTTTCATAATAGGATGACACGAGTGTTTTAAGACCTAAATATGTACAGTTGCATACATTACTTTATCTACACACATATCATAAGTACTCTATGATGGGTTCAGAAGCCATAGGGCAATGACCTGCATTGCTATTAATCTACTAGTGCTAGGTACCTATTAAATATATATAGACTGTACACATTAAAATAATGTATTAAAAAAAAAATTTGAACAAATATAGAAACAAATTAGAAAATTTCTCATAATAATATTGGTTGTTATAATGCTGGTCATTACCTACGGTTTCTGAACGCATTATAGAGCATTTATGATATATGTGTAGATAAAACGTATAACGCGACGTGAGCGAGAGGCAATGAGGGAAGCAAGGCGTGTGTGAGCAGGACAGTGAAAAGGCAGTTGACATCGAAATCAATCATTTTAAAAATCATTCGACACGAGTGTCGAACCATCGAGATGGTAGAAACATAAATTCGTTGTAAATAAATTTGAGGAGAAAAGGATTACAATGGTATAATTTCAGTTAAATCAAAAAGTTGTAACTTCGAAACTATAGTCGACCAAGTAATTGCTTAAACACTTTTGAACCTTACTCCTTTGTAATACGGTCGAAAAGTGGTCAAGCAATTTCTTGGTCGACTATACATCGAGAAAAGGTTGAGCTATTCCCATACCAAAAAATTACAACTCGTTAAGTTTGTTGCTGGTATCAGAGGCCTTTTCCGAAACGCATTTAAGCGCTTCCAGTAAGCCTAATCTGAATAAAGATATTTTGATGCACACTTTGATTTATCTAAAATTCTCATCCGACAAAGTGCAGTTTCTGGCTTCCATACTGCACTGTCAATGCGTCAGTAATTCACTACACAGATGACGAGGTGCATCCTCCATACCCATATTGCATCCGTAATGTATTCATAGATCAATATCGCTTGTCCATGGGCCATCAATAATTTAGCAGCCATTACCAGGACTGGTTGCCAGAGTTCCTACCGTATTTGTTATTCTGTGTAGCAAATCTTTTTATTGTTGTTCATGCATATGTATTTTTATTCTCTTTGTGTATTCTAGGAAGTTTTTTTAACAATCTAGAGACGATGGCAAAAGGCCCGATGGTTCGACATTGGTTCCTTGGAAGTTGGGTCGACCTTTAGTTTGGGACGCCACTGGTGTGGATACCCTGACACCGACCCATCTTCCAAGCACCAAAAATAATGCTGGATCTGCCGCAGCCTCAGCGGAAGACCTCAAACGTCGCAAGTATACCTGCCTTGGTGACAGCTATATATTTGAGGCGTTTGGGGTCGAAACTCTGGGGGCCAAGTGCGCGCCGTTTATACAAAGACTTATCGGCGCGCCTTATAGAGGCCTCCCATGACCAGAAGGCTGGGCAATACTTTGCCCAAAGAATCAGCATTGCCATCCAACGTGGCAATGCTGCCAGCCTTCGGGCGCCCTCCCTATTGGCGGCGATTTGGGACAATTTTTTTATCTTTAAGTTTAGAATAAGATTTTACTGTTGTTTTTTCTTCTTCTTGATTTATATCTAAAGCATAACTGTCTGTTTTATAAGTAAAGACTCGGATTTTTTGGGGCAGCAAGTGACAGGTGCTAGGAATGGACACATTTTTTCATCAACTTGTGATATATCGATGTTATCGAACCATTTCGTCGATTTTATATCTAAATTAAAAAAACAATTACTATTTTTATCAAGTGTCCGTTGTTATTAAGTTAAGTTTTACCAGCTGTCAACCACCGCCCCGAGAGTTCCGAGCCTAAGGGCCTAAGCTAAGTGTAATAAGACACACTATGTATAGTTGATATAATATTGATTTGTGACAGTTTTATCAATACATACGAGTAAAAAAAGAGGTCCGTTATTGACTGACTCACTGACTGACAGACAAGTGAAGGTAGAAACGTGAAAAGATTGGTATTCCTTAAGGGCGATTAGAAAGGATTTTTGTTAATTGTTCTGGGTGGAAGTTAGTATAAAAAGAAATGATTTATTGCTGAACAAATCATGAAACTTAAGTTAAGACGGAAATGCAAAGTCTACGCGGACGGAGTCGTGGGCAAAAGCTAGTCGATCGTAAATCACCCTCAAGGCTGAAAGTTTAAGTACTTACCTTCTGTGGGAAAAAATCCTTACTTTGCTGATGTAAAATATTGATTCTTAAAAAAAGATACACACCAAAGCGTCTTGATTGCTGAAGTTGTGAAACTTTTTTCATTTGAAATATCGCGTTTATGGAACTAATTTCCATAAGCGCAGGGCAAGCATGATGTATTCGATTTTAATTTTTTAAAAGACGTCATAATTAAATTTTGAAGCCCGCAACTGATCAGCGATTTTCTTGGGCACGCCCGTTTTCATGTTGTTGTTATAGCGATATTCCATAAACAACATGGTTGTTGTTGTTTGTTATTTTTGTTGTTTTTATGGGCGGCGAAAATCACTTCCCTGTAGGTGAGCCGCATGCCCGTTTTCTTTCCTTTTTTATGTCTTTTTTTAATCTGCTCCATCATCTTATTTTGTAAAGAAAGATGCCAACGATGGTGACCTGCAATCAGCGTTAATGCCGCAAGAATTGAATCCAGTCTTCGTTGCTGATGACGTAAGTAATATACTATTATTATTTCCAGTTTTATAAGAGCGCGTAAATAAGTCTTTACGTCATATTCAATTTCAGTGAGGCCCACTTTTATAAAGTACTTTAAAAAAGCCTAAAATTACAACTCGTAAATTGTAGTTACTATGCACTACGACAATTATAACGGTTTATGTTTTAACAACAGGAGAAGCCATGGCGTTCAGAGCTACCGCTACCACCACTGCGTCGGAACTTGGACATCGTGATGCCGACAGAGTCTACCACCATGCAGCAGGTTTGTTCTCATGAAATGTCACCAAGTTATAAACAGGGCTAAGACTTTTGATAAAATTCCATGGTTCTAGAATCCATGGAGTTGCTATTTGCTAAAAATATTTTTCAAAGTCCAAGTCATCAATAGTATTGTATTGTACAAACTTCATCTACACTACCTACACTAATATAATAAAGAGGTAAAGTTTGTTTGTATGCAGGGGGTAATCTCTGTAACTACTGACCCGTTTCGACTTTGTGGATTTTGGATCCTGCCATGGTATAAGAAGTCCCAGGCCTAGTTATACATATATATGGAGCACGACAAACTAACTCCACAAATCCGAGTCCTATGTGTAAATAGGACTATAATAAAAATTATTTTATACACTTACCTGTATTCCCCACACTGTTCAGTGGAGATTGCCAGTTTGTATAATTTATACAAAAAAAAAGTACTCCGTCCTCAATGATCGCCACAACGACCTGTCCTGGGGGTGATTCTGTAAGCGCCTCAGCGTCGAGCTCGACCCTGCGACAGCGCCCTGTCTTGCTAAGTTGTTGTTATGCTTTCTTTCTGCAGGTAAAGTCCTACAGTCGCATAGTCGCAGGCGTCGTGCTAGCCCTGTCCGCCGTGGTTGAAATCATCGTCTACTTCGTCGAGATGTATTACGTCTGATGTCATGTAAATTACTTATTTAAGTTGAATAAAATACGTAAGTTTTAAAATGTGTTTGTGTTGCAAACAAAATTTCTCTGTTAAGTTTTATCAACAAGCAAGATTTGACCTAAACAAGCATTTACGATATATAAAAGCTTGTAAAAAGCATAAATGTTTTTTTTTATGTCAAAGTCAAAGTCAAAGTCAAAATATTTTATTCAGATTAGGCTTACAGGTAGCACTTATGAATGTCAAAAAATTTACCACCGGTTCGGAAAAAACCTCTGATGAGAAGATACCGGCAAGAAACTCAACGAGGTGTAATTTTTTAAATAAATCAAAATTACAATGTTATTTTACATCTCAAATATTCAAAATTTTTACAATTTAACAATTTAACACAGCAGGTGTACAATCTTTGGAGCCAGGGATCGCCAATACAGATCGGGATCATTTCCAAACATACTTGTCCAAGATATAGTCATTGATTTTATAATACGCCCGAGAAATTAATGTCTTCTTGACAATAGATTTAAATTTTGTATCATTTAGTTCAGTTATGTTTTTTGGAATTTTGTTGTAAAATCTTACACAATTTCCCATGAACGACTTATTGGTTTTAGCCAGTCTGTAAGTTGGAACTTTAAGCTTTCCTGTATTTCTAGTAGCCTTTGGCTTATCGACGTTGGTAGGGAAATTGCCTATATTTTTCCTAACGTACATGATTATTTCAAAAATATATAGCGACGGTAGGGTTAAGATGTCTATTTCCTTGAAAAATTCCCTTAATGACTCACGAGTATCCATATTATAAATTGCTCTAACTGCCCTTTTTTGCAAAATGAAAACTGACTCAATATCTGCAGCAGATCCCCATAAAATAAGGCCGTACGAAATAATGCTATTAAAATAGGCAAAATAGACCAACCGTGCCGTCGCTACATTGGTTAGCTGCCGAATTTTTCTTACTGCAAAAGCAGCAGAACTCAACCTACTTGCTATCGCTGTGACGTGGGAACCCCACTGCAGTTTAGAATCGAGTGTTATTCCTAAAAACACAGTTGATTTTATGAATTCAATCGTTTGACCATCTAATTTGATATTTGAGACTGAAACTATATTAGTTGAATTTAACAATGAAAATTTAATACATTTAGTTTTATTAGGATTTAATACTAAGTTGTTGGCAGCAAACCATTCAGATACCCTGGACAGGGTGTCATTGGGTTCAATGAATTCAGTATCTTTCCTATTAACCTTGAAGAGTAAAGAAGTGTCGTCAGCAAACATGACGATGCCTGATCTTCGGCTCACCATATATGTAAGGTCATTTACGTAAACAAGGTACAGGAATGGAGCAAGAATTGATCCTTGAGGCACTCCCATCTCGACCACAGATCCCGATGATATTGCTCCATTTATCGCTACCTTCTGATTTCTCTGCACTAGGTAAGACTTGACTAGATCTAAAGAGATGCCACGAATGCCATAGAAATTTAATTTACAAATTAAGGTGTCATGGTCTACACAATCAAATGCTTTGGAAAGGTCGCAAAAGACACCTATGGCGTCATGCGACTCTTCCCAAGCTTGCAAAATAAATTTAATCAAACTGTGACCTGCATCTGTAGTAGATCTACCCTTAGTGAATCCAAATTGCTGAGAATGTAAGATTTTATTTGTATTGAAATGAGAAATCATTTGCGTTAGCATTATTTTTTCGAATATTTTGCTAAACGCTGGTAGAATGAACACTGGGCGATAATCAGAAGGATTATCCTTATTACCTGATTTAAAGATAGGAACTACTTTACTACATTTCATTAGATTGGGGAATACGCCTACGTCTATACAGTTATTAAAAATGGTAGCCAGAGTTGGCGCAATGACGTCCAAGATGGCATGTAAAACCTTGACTGATACGCCCCACAAGTCTTCCGTCTTTTTTATTTTTAATGATTTAAAGGATTTAAGAATATCGAAAGGAGAGACTTTTGTAAATTTGAATTGACTAATGTTTTGGATACTAACATTTTGTTCTAATAGGGCTTCAGCGAATTTTGAAGAGGACGCGAGACACTTTGTCGTTTTGGCGGGAATTTCTGAGAAGTGTGTATTAAATTCGTCAGCTACTTTAACGGCGTCCGTTATTATAGTATTATTAATTTTTAGTGAAATAGATGAGTCTGTGTTTTTTCGTCGGCCTGTTTCGGTATTTATTATTTTCCAAACTGTTTTAATTTTATCATTTGATAATTTTATTTTATTATTTACGTGTGCTGCTTTATTACATACGATTTTAAATAATTTTGAATAATCCCTAACGTATTGGTGGAAGCGTTCGTCAGTAGTACAGGATTTTCTATCATACAGCTCATATAAGACGTTCCTACTCTTTCTTATCCCAGTCGTAGCCCATTCATTAAATGTTAATTTACTTCCTACCTTAATACGTTTTTTAGCACAGGTTTTATCGAATTCTTTACACACGGTATTTAGGAGTATTTTGAAATGTTTATTGGGATCGTTTGAGATTACTTCTAGATTGGTAATTTTTTGCGCGATGTTAGTTTTGAGACGATCAAGTCTATGTTTATCTAACGGCCTAACTTCTATGATTCGATCTGTACTGCCCTTGGTCCGAGGCAGCTTCACTAATTGCGCTTTATGGTCCGAGCGAACTCCGCTTATAATAGCTTTCTCTAAATATCTACAATTTAAACAAATGTTATCTATGCATGTGGCCGAAGTGGGTGTGACTCTGGTTGGTTCGTTAAAAGAGCAATCTAAATTAAATGACTTTAAAAGAGACACAAACTGATCTCTTTCAACTGATTGTGACAAAATATCTATATTAAAGTCTCCGCAGACTACCACTTTTTTATTACCATTTACAGATTTCCTTAGAACATCTTCCATAGCATTAACAAATATGGGAAGATTTGAAGTTGGTGGTCTATAGATGCACAATATTAAGTACTGATCCGTCTCTGCACAAGCGATCTCACACACACGTTCCACAGAGAGGCCAGACAGATCTTTTCGCGCTCTGAACTTTAAATGATCTTTAAACAAGATAATACAGCCGCCTCCTGCCGCGGACTCCCTGCAGAACGCGCTGGCCACTACATAATTATTAACATTAAATTTCATCATATCTTGTTTTAGCCACGTTTCTGTTAAGCAGATAATATCTAGATCTATAGTTTCAGACAATAATTCTAAATCTAATATTTTGCCAGAAAAGCGATTTATATTTTGATGAAGTAATGTTAAACTACTTAGCTTCTCTATTGTCGTAGTAGGTAGTTTAAAGACAAGTCCTCGGTCGGAGATGTCGTCCTAACAGGGGAGGGGGGAGGAGGATGATTTCCGAATACGGAATTAATAAAACATGCTAAGGATTTAGCAAGCTTGTCAGAAGTAAATTGATACTCACTAATAAGATTATTAGTGTCAAAAAATAAAACGTCACTATGACGGTTCGTCAACTTAAACAATAATTTGTTTAAACGATATAAGGATTTATTACATTGAGATTGAGAAGCTGAGTAGGGAAACGCACCTATAATAATGTTTTTTGCACCCAGTTTTAGTAGGGAGTCGAACCCAGTTTTGACATCTGAATATCGAATGGTAGCCCCGTCACCTAACATTAACACAATTGTTGATTGTTTGGTCACCTGGGAATGCATAATTGTTTCAATTATTTGTTTAAAAGAGGCGTTGGGCATACAATGATTTATGACACAGCTGTTTGGTACCTTATTATATAATATTTTGCCAAAGCCTTTTCCTATCCTATCAGAAAACACTAGGGTTCTATTTACATTTTTGCAGAAGATTTTATCCTCTAGAGTTCCGTCACGGGGAGACTTGGCGCTGGGGGCCTCAGGCCGACCGAGCAAACTCTCTGGCGGCGGCTCAGTCTGCTGGAGTCCACAATCACAGTCGCACGCAGTTGGCGTCGCGAGTAATAACTCGATGCGCTGCTCATTCTGTTGACATAGATCCAACAATTCGTCCGCCGCCAGGATGTGTTCACTGATTTGCTTCTGAGATGTTAAATATTTGTTACTTAAGTCCCTTAAGGAACATTCAAGCCTATTAATTTCTGCCCTCAGCTCGCAAGTGTCCGTGACGTAACTACACCTACTGTGTTTTAATTTTAAATTACTTGCTTTTAATTTATTTAAAATATTGAGACGACTTTTATGTAACATTTTAGTTTTGTGAACATTAAGATGTTGTTTGTACAGTCTTTTTGATCTTCTTATAAATCTATTTAACTTAAGATATTTTTTTAGTTTGTTATGGCTTTTAAAATGAACTTGTTTACACTCAAAATATGACTCCCTAGTAAGATCAATAACAACCGGAGACAGCGAACGTTTGCTAAGACGTGGTGTACAGGCGTTAGGCGATGGCATTAACTCTTCATAAAGCCGCTGGGTGTTATCGGCTTCCTGACGTTCAATCTGCTCCCGTAGCTGAAGAACTAATTTGTGGGAGTCGGCGAGCTCGTACTCGAGGTCGTCGACCCGTTGCAGAGCCCGCTCATGAACGTCAAAGCATTGCTGGAATTTGCTAACAGAGATCAGCAGTTGGTCGCGCTGTTCTGCTACGTCCGTGTACATCACATCCAAGTCCGCCAGTTCGTATTTAAGTTTCGTGTTTTTTGCTACTATTTTATTGACCTCCTCTTCGCTCTCATCACGTTCCCGCAGTAGCTGTTCACACGTAGCTTTAGATTGCTTGAGCTCTTTAAGGGCTGCGTTTAGTTTGAGATCAAGTTCACGTGCCGTGGCCTTGCGGGTCATCACTGAGCTAGACATTTTGAACTCAGGAGACACACAGTCACTCCACAGCACCTGAAACTAACCGCAACGCAACTATACACCAAGCATAGAAAGCAGTAAGTCGGATTGTTATTAGGAAAACAAGAAAAAGTCGTGAGAAAGGCAAGATAGGTACAGACAACAGTATTTAGACGTCTAAGCTGCTAGTAAAGAGTAGCAAGAAGGTATTATGAACAGAAACGCCCTGTGTAAACAGCTGACCGGTTCAATGACATTTATGCATGAGGTTATAAATGTAAGATTCTAGCCTTTGTTCAATAACTATAGATAGATAAGTCATTGTAACAAGTTCATTAAATACTAATAATACTTGACCAAACCTCCTAATGTATAATATCATTATTTCTTAACTTCTTAGTCTGAGTGGTCGACCTTGTTAACTGCTTTAAAAAGTGTTCGACACAGTAATACGGCCGACCTGTTTCGCGCTTACCCTCATTTTATTTACTTTTCTTGTTAACTACCGTAATTCAAACATTGTTATTGTATTTAAGTTATCGATTTAAATGTTTTTGTAATATTTTTATCTAAATCGCATACAAATGTCTATGTCATAGGAAGAAACTAGTGTCTAAGACACAGGCTTGGCCTAGTTTAGGCACTAGGGTGTCGCATATTTTGAAATGTAACATTTGGCAAATAAAGATTTTTATTATTATTTTTTTTTATTATTATAGATGTTTGTTACACAATGCTTATTTAATGCGTTTTTAGGTGTACTATTTTGATTTATTTATGATTTGTGAAGACAATACTTCCCTTTTTTAGACGTAGATTTGAACTTGCTGTCCGTTGGACGCCGCTGGGTTGGCGAGTATACTTGGAATTTAACACTTTAACGTTAATTACAACATAAACTACTTTACTCGAACATGTTCTTGTTTATTAAGAATGATTTTTTGTTGTTTATATTACTTTAAACACTTGAATTATATTTATTTTTAATATTTATAACAGCAGTGTCGTTTTTGACGTTTGAGCTTGGCAGTGTTGCCAGCTTTTTTTTTATGAAATAGGAAAGCAACCAAGGAAGTGGGTCACCTGATGGTAAGTGATCACCACCGCCTATAGACATCCGCAACACCAAAGAGATTGCAGATGCGTTGCTAACCCAGAGGGTTAAGATGGAATACCTCTTGTGCCAGTAATTACAGCGGCTGGGTTGCTTTCCACGCCGGCCCCTGCTGCTTAGCGGCAGGATGAGCAAGATGGTGGTAGCGATCCGGACGGACCTTGCACTGGGTCCTACCACCCGCAGAATGTCATAATAAAATCTAATGTTTGAGGCATTTAAGGTGTACATAATAAGACAGTACCCTAATCGGTAGTGACAGGTCCGCGACAACTTAAGCCAGGTTTTAGAGGTGACAACGGTCGACAAAATACGCCGAAATACGCTTCTGTCTTCAGAGAATACATTTTAAACAGGTTTGTCTACTTTGAGGTTGTAAAGGAAATTAAGGGCTGTGGGATTTTGAAGGGTAGGTGTTTAAAATCACTTTTTGAGCTGTTTTATGTGAAATAATTTAGTTGAAAACTATTAGATAGCTTAACATTAATAAAATAATTTTTGGTATCGGTTCTGTAGTTCTAAAGACCCTTACATACAAAAAAACAAAAAAAAAAACAAAGTTTACCTCTTTATAATATAAGTTTACATAGTTTACTAACGCGAAAGTGTATTTATGTGTACCTGTGATTAACTTTCACAGATACAATAAATAATAAAAATAAAATAAATATTTTGAGACAATTACTCTAGTCCCAAATTAAGCAACTATAGCACCCTGTGTTATGGGTATTAGACAACGGATAAACATTATATTTATATAGATAAATATATACTTAAATACATATAATATCCAAGACTCAGGTACAGTAGGGAAATATTATCACATACCACCGTAGAACCCTATGGCAATGACGCGACGCGTTAAACGCCAGGCTATGTCATACAAATGTCATGCGTATGTCTCTTCGACTAGGTTCTACGGTGGTACGTGTTTCAATTTCCTTGACTGTACATTACTAAAATTTAATACACTAACTTACTAAACCTTTTATTTCACATTAATGATTCAGTGAGTTTTCAGTATAATAAACAATCTTATCAATAGTTGACTCATTTTCATTAGGAGCGTGAAAAATTCACAATTTAATACCATTTTAATCGATCAAATGCTGTTTTGTACGAATTGAATTGGAATTTAATGAATAACTTGATTCATCAAAAATAAGTTATTTAAAAAAACTTAACCCTCCCTTGACGGTATGTAGTCGGGTAAAAACTTGCAAAAAACACAAACTAAGGTAACTGTACCAGTGTTTGACACGTGTCGGACATTGCTTGTTCCAGTAGTTGACATGATTGTCTCTCGTTTTTATTCGTATGTTTTCGTATCTTCTCTTCTATTGGGTTACTGTCAAAGACTGGGACCATTACCTTACTTGACTATTTTTTAAAGATTCTTCGTCTGTTTCCCGTTAGCAAAATGGGAAAACATTGTAAATAAAAGTCCTTAGATTTATATCGGATAAAAAAAATTGGTTCATAGGCCACTGTAGTACCTTTTCACAATAAATGTCGTAATAACTTCTGAATGAATATCATAATATCTCAGCGATGACATATTGCGACAACGTTCTACAGTGGCCTACGAATCAATTGGTTGACTGTATTGTCGAACAAAAAATTGCTTGACCACGTTTCGCCCGTATTAAAAAGTCTTAAGGTTCAAAAGTGGCCAAGCAATTACTTGGTCGACTGTACGTGTCAAACTGAGAATCTCCTCCGGTGTTTAGAAGTAGTTTAAAATAAACGAATAAAAACTAGACATATTTTTTATGGAAAATGGGAGGGCTAGGCCACTAGACACGCTTGCCAAACTTTTCCCGATAGAATTTAATCTCAAAGTTGATACATACTGTAATGTATTATTTTGTAAATTGTGCCTTGATTGTTGTTATAACTTTTTCTCTCTCAAATAGTCATTAGTCATAGTTTATACTTTATTTCTTTAGGTATTTAAAATAAGGTAAACAAAATAGTCACGTGACTCGGCAAATCAACCAATCAAGTCAATCTTTTGGATCTGTGGAGACCCAAAAGATTGATTTGATTGGTCGTTGTTTACCTTATTTTAAGTATCTAAAGAAATAATAGTATTTTATGCAACTGTTGCATAATGAGGGGTTTTAAGACCTAATTATGTACAGTTGCATACATTACTTTATCTACACACATATCATAAGTACTCTATGATGGGTTCAGAAGCCATAGGGCAATGACCTGCATTCCTACTAGCTACTAGTGCTAGGTATCTATTAAATATTTATAGACAGTACACATTAAAATAATTTAAAATAATGAATTTGAACAAATATAGAAACAAATTAGAAAAAATCTCATAATATTATTGGTTGTCATAAGGCTGGTCATTGCCTACGGTTTCTGAACGCATTATAGAGCATTTATGATATATGTGTAAATAAACTGTAAAACCTCACCAGTCTCACCACGTATCACCAAGGGGGAGGGAGGGTTTAAAAAGTTAATAATAAATATCAAGTGATTAATGAACGGCCCCTTATAGAGAGCGCTTTTTGAAGCTGGGCACACAATCCTCTTAACTTCGTATTCACTTCGATTACAGCCAAGGATAATCCACAGTTCACGCTTATCGCGACACGCGAAAAACTTAATTAAAAGGTAGAGTATAAATATGCGCAGGAGTGGTTAGTGGAGATATTACAGCAGCGCCATGAAGTGGCTACATCTGGTGTTGTTGCTGGTCGCAATGATCTACCCTGCATTGGTAAATATCATTTACTATATTGGCTTATTTACTTTAGAAAGTGGCTCGAAAATTTAACGGGAAACGGGTTTTTTGAAGTAAGTATTTTGTACAGAACCTTTCGTGTGCCTGTACAACTCGCACTTGGCCAGTTTTTTTGTTTTTTTTTTTATTAATTTGCTTTTGCTTTCATGATTTATTTTTTTATTACTTTTAAGGATCGAATTGTTGAAAACAAATGCTAAGTTCATGGGCGTACCCAGCTTCTGTGCTGGGGGGGGGGGGGGGGGGGGGGGCAAGTCATATGCTAGATTCGGTAGTCTTCGTTCGTCATCGTCGCGCAAATTGTACAGTGCATTTTGCCAGTGTCTACTGCGCAGCTTATTTAAAAGTTAGAGCATAAGGCCCCCTTTTACACTTTGATTAGTAATTAGGCGAGTTCATACATGTTCTGCTAGATTTTTTTAAGTTTATTATTTCTAACATTTTAAGCATATCAGAGCCAATTTCGACCAGTAAAGGAACACTTAAAAAACACTTTGCCCTTTTTTTGTAATCACTTGTCGTTTCGCAAAACTTGAAGAGGGTAGCTAACTCGATTGCGAAACAAGATGCGAACTGCGAAGGGGTCAAGATACCTGGCAGGGCAATATTTTAAAAGCTTTTACGCACACGGTGGCACAAGGGTCGCGATGGGGCGTCCGCAGCCATACCCAAAGTGTGCTCCGCAGCCCTAGGGCTCCACAAAGCCTGTGGGGTGTCCGTGTGAATACTGGTCATAATAAGAAAAAACTGTAATACACCTCTCTGGACGATAGTTCAACGCTGTCTTTTAATTATGGGTTCATAATCATAATCATAATATTTATTGCTTTATGTGGCTTTACAAAGATCTTTCTTCTTCTTCTTGATTATTTTAGAAAGAAGAACTTCTGTCAAATATTTTGCTTTTCAAAAGGGTTCCGTCGAAAAAATGTTTGAGAACCGCTGCTCTAGCGCGCTAGCTCAAGTGAGCGAGACAGTGCGATGCCTCGACGTCGAGTTCGATGCTGATGCGGTTAGAGAATAACAGTGCTGGGTGTTTAGACAAGGTGACATTCTGTTAGCGTTAACGCTACGAGAAACGACAACTTGTATGACGTAAGACGGCGAAAGCAGCTTGCGGGTGGTTAGCCTTTGTGCACGGTCCATCCGGATCGCTACCACCATCTTGCTCGCTAATCCAGCCGCTAAGCGCCAGTGTTTGCGCTGTTGTGTTCCGGCATCGAGAGCAAGACAGCCGGTGAAATTACTGGCACAAGAGGTATTCCATCTTAGCCCTCTGGGTTGGCAGCGCATCTGCAATCTCCTTGGTGTTGTGAATGTCTATAGGCGGTGGTAATCACTTACCATCAGGTGAACTACTTGCTTGTTTGTCTTCCTAAGTTATATATAAAAAAACAACAGAGTGTTCCTTCTCTAGACAACCAGTGCGCCTAGCACGGACCTTCTCGGTTCGTGCTTACTCAGTGCGTCCCATTCTAATTCGCCCAGAAGAAGGGATATGCACTGAGTTACGTAGTTAGTTACGCGAGAGAAGCTTCGTGCTAGGTGCACAGAGCTACCAACAAACGCTCGCTACTTCGTTACTGTAAAGTTCGAATATGCTGTGCGCTGTGGAATTAAATTATCTTCATTACATAGTAAAAGTCGTTATTCGTTTCTGTCTGTCCTATATCCTTATAGTGTTTGTTCGACCGCTTTTTCCTCCTAAACCACGCAACGGATTTTGATGAGCTTTTTGCTGTCATTTAGTGGTTTTTTTAAGGAAGGTTTTTATATACAGTCAAGGAAATTGAAACACGTACAACCGTAGAACCTAGTCGAAGAGACATACGCATGACATTTGTATGACATAGCCTGGCGTTTAACGCATCGCGTCACTGCGTTAAGCTTGACTTTCGTGGCTAGCGGCCGATGCGACAGTCACGCGCGGCCGTCGCTCAGCGACCGTCGCCCGGCCTCGCGTCAGTAATAGTTACTATCGCGTCATTGCGATAGGGTTCTAAGGTGATACGTGAATATATTCCCCCTACTGTATATAAATTACTTCCCGAATGTACTCGTACGAAGCCGGGGTAAATCGCTAGTTGTCTATATGTTATTCTAATGTAAAAACTATGTTACTGTAAAGTTTAATGAAAATTCTTTTAGTAGTTTTTGCGTGAAAGAGTAACAAATATCCATCCGTCCTCTCAAACTTTCGCGTTCCTAATTCTACTAGGAAGTAGGATAGCAGAAATTGTAAACTAGAAGGATAGTTTGATAGTGAGATTGGTTTAAAATAGAAGCATTTTTCACTGTCGCTCGGTTTTTTTAAAGGTTTACTAAGTTGTGGTCGTATTTAACAGTTGGCTTACATCGTATTATGTTAAATATGATATCATCTAACATCATACAGATGATTTACTCCTAGATTTATTTCCTCCCTCCACTTCCACATATGAAAGTGTATACGATATTATGTAGATGCAGACGTGCAGCGCAACTGTTTTGCATAAAGCTGAATTTACATTTTAAAATTTGTGTCATGGCATTCGTTTCGCGCGTAGAAATAGTATAGCATAGAAAGAGTTATAAAATTTAAAGCGATATTTTATTAGCTGATCTCTTTACTTGAAGTGGTAATACAATGTGACAAAAAGAGACGACTAAATACTCTAAACCTCCTCTTCAATTGGCACCCTGTACACACATGAATCGTTAAAATGGAATTTAAATATCTTTGGTGCACGTTAAGGTAGTATAAATCTACGTTTTTCTTATTAATTTTCAAGTTTTATTACCTTGACGAATAAAGATAACTAGAGATGGGCCGAGTACTCGGTTGATACTCGGTACTCGGCGTACTCGGCGGGTTTTTTGATACTCGTACTCGGCCGAATAACTCGGTCAGAATGCCGAGTATACTCGGTTTAAGAAAAGCAATATATTTAGGTAGATAAAATTAAAACAACAGTGTTAATCTAAATCAGGTCATCACTGACCAGGTACTACACACAGTCAATCGTTAATTAACAAACTTTTTCAATTATTTGTCTACTATGACGCGTAACGTGAAAAAATACTTGTTTGCAAACTATCAAGTGACTGGACTGGTAGTTGAAAGGCGCGGGCGGGGTGAGGGGTGTATCAACGCGAGCCGACTGCTTGACCGGCGCGAACCTGTTTTTACTTGTTTATGCCCGCGAAATAGGAATTTGACTGAACCGAGTTACTCGGCCGAGTACTCGGTTGAAAAAAATTGAACCGAGTAAAACTCGGTACTCGTAACTCGGCAAAAGTGTTACTCGGCGCATCTCTAAAGATAACCATTGTAATAGTTTTGGGTGTGTACACTTGACACGTAGATATACTGAGGCTATATCCTGGGGGTGCGTGTCGGGTTTCCTCCTCGTGTGCCCTAGTGCTGCGGTTCCCTTATGGACTTCTCCGGGGGAAGAGCAGTGCTTGGGCCGGTGCACCCTGGGCATCGGTCAATGATATCTTAGCCTATATGGTGGGATATCATTGGCCGATGGCTAATCCCACGGGGGAGGGGGGGGGGGATCGTACGGCCCACACCGCACAATTTCGTTCCATACTGACATTGGCACAAGCCTCGCGGCCGCCATTAAAAAAAAAAGAAAAAAGAAGAGGCTATATCCATGGTTTAGTTCTTTATCCAAGGTTCCACCTAATCAATTCTGTCTATAGTTTCACGTGTATACCTCTAATTTCAAAATGCATGCCATTTTGCATGAGATCAAAATGGTTTCGTGTTACGCGCGATTATTGGCGACGTTAACCGTCATGTAAATTATTTCCTAATGTAAATTAGGCTTATTTTATTTCACTATACCCGACTGCAGCCTGAATCATGTTTTTTAGGCTTTTTTGTACTATTTTAACTCCGTGCTTAAGTGCGTACATTTGTTTCGCGGTCCGGATCGCTACCACCATCTTGCTCGCTAATCCTGCCGCTAAGCAGCAGTGCTTGCACTGTTGTGTTCCGCCGTGGAGAGCAAGACAGTCGGTGTAATTACTGGCACAAGAGGTATTCAATCTTAGCCCTCTGAGTTGGCAACGCATCTGCAGTCTCTTAGGTGTTGCGGGTGTCTATAGGCGGTGGTGATCACTTACCATCAGGTGACCCACTTGCTTGTTTTCCTTCCTATTTAATAAAAAAAACACATTATAAGTCACCATTAAAGACGGAACTGCGAGAATGTGTCATTTTTCGAAAGGGAGGCGTATACACTATGAAGTTACATTTCAACCCCTTACGAGCATACTATTTCTCTCCTTTCCTCTTTAATGATCGGCTATGTTTGTTGCTGTTGGTACCGAGGTACCATTCTTACTAGAACCAGAAATTGACCGTTTTATTTGTTTTACAGGGTGATCATGACTACACTGGCAGGTATGCGGAGCTGGCCGCACCAGTGCCTGCCAACGTCAACGTAGAGGAACTGGTGGCCAACCTGCGTTCCGCCAGCCACATCCACCAGGGCCAGATTCCCCTTGATCGCCAGTAGTCCTTTATTCCCTCGTCCCATATCCTTTACTGCAAATCCCACTGCAAATTTAAAATTGTTATTTAGTAGTTTATTTTATTGGTACGAGAATTTGGATTTTTTTGTATTTATATGTAGTTTAATAAAGAAGCGTGCTTAGTTCTAGGATAATATGGTTTTTTTTTGCTATAGCCGTAACCTGAAGATGCTGAATTTTCCCGAAAGCATAGGAGTGAAAACAAAGTTTTATTTTTCAGTGTAGCGCCGGCCACGAAGTTGCTTGACAACTTCAACAGTACCTATTACAAAGGGGTAAGGTTCAAAAGTGATCAAGCAAATACACATGCAGGTAAAGGTAAGAGAAAATAGGTGACCAAAGGGGTAACTCAAAGTGTTTTTTAAGCTCATAGGATACCTATTAAGCAATCAAGTACATGTAGCTTGTTTGTAGGACATTATTCTTTATTCTTTATTTATTGCGTCCATATAATAACAAATAAAACTTAAATGCTAGAACATGGACCCTGTTAGGGTATAGCAATGTATTGCAGTTAGGTACTTACAATCTACTTCTAGACTTTTTTAAGTAGGTATTAATTATTACAATTACAACTATTATAACAATTATGTATGAGCTTCTGTGTGTGTGTGTGTGTGTGTGTGTGTGTGAGAGAGAGAGTGTGTTAGTGGGTATGTGTGCGTGTGTACGTGTTGTGTGATTGTGTATTTTTTGCGTACTTATCTATTAATGTGTAATTTTTTATAACTTAATTCTATCGTTTGTGTATTCATTTATTGAGTAGTAATTAATAAAACTAAAGCCTTTAGTGTTGGTAAATTAGCCATTTGCAAGAAAAATTCTCGTACTGCAACAAACTCGCG
The DNA here is from genome assembly GCA_963691745.1 of Ditula angustiorana. Lineage (NCBI taxonomy): Eukaryota > Metazoa > Arthropoda > Insecta > Lepidoptera > Tortricidae > Ditula > Ditula angustiorana. Next base: position 5,706,794 of record OY829496.1, on the reverse strand, counting down.
TGTTGACATACCTTTAAGGTAGCGACCACACCAAAGCAGTCCAGTTAGGGTAACCAGACGTCAAAATAAGACTAAATTTTAGGATATTAAAAACGTTGGCGAGACTTTTCAGCCAATTTAAAAAAAAGGATATTTTTGTGTAGCGACTCTAGCGCCATCTAGTTTAGAATGGAGAAAACTGACAAGCGCTACATCACGCTAATGAAGTTTAGTAACACCACAAAGTATATTTAACACGGACGCGTATATACAACTTTCAACTTTCATCCTTCGGACTTCGGTCCCCAGGCTTAACACTCGCCTAGAGAGATCTCTCTATTGATCTGCCTACCACATTGACATTGCTTGTAAATGATTCCTTTGTTTTATTGGTGTAAATTGTTCCAATATATTAAAATTTATTTTTGCATAAAGCATGGTAACCCGACTTTCAGCAAATAGCAGACGTGCCGCGGGCAACTTTGTTTGGTGTGGTCACCGTAGTTGGGTCACGCCGGGGGTTTTAAATGCCTGCGTGTTCTATGGCTTACAATGACAAAGGTCTATGTGTTGTTTTATTGAGCTCAAACTGAGTTTGAAATTAGACCTTGTGATGTAAGCCAGTAGGTTAAGTTGGGATTGCTCTGAATGCTACGTAAAACCTTGTTGCTTTCAAAGTTATTAAAGTATTAAAATGACTTGTAGATTATAGGAATTAGTTTTAGTCAAAGACTATTTTCCACATGTCTTCCTAAAAATAGAAACATTATCGCAGTTTGAATTCTCATATTTAATGTGTCTCATCATCATCATCATCATCATGTCAGTTGGAAGACGCTAACTGCTGGGCATAGGCCTTTCCCAAGGATCTCCACGACGGTCGGTCTTGTGCTCCTCGCATCCACCGGTTTCCAGCGATCCTCACCAGATCGTCGATCGTGAGGCCTATCAACACTGCGTCTTCCGGTACGTCTCCACTCAAGAACCTCGACCGAACCGAGTTAATGTGTCTAGTGAAATAAAACTCTCGGTTACGAATTCATGACGCGTTTAATCGATGAACTTGCGGCGCGATGGGAACAGCTTCTCATAGTTGAGCACGACGTCGGATGGGTGGTTGGTGGGTAGCGACTTACGCCCAATCGGGATGTAGTCGTATGGAACCTGGTGCAAAGCATTATACAGTCAAGGTATTTAATTTCCAACCCACCTAAGGTTCAATATCGTTCAATTATAGCAAACTGTCACCATAAGAGCTAACTAGAGCAAGACGTTAGTTTGACATATCGACCTTAAGGCTGCGTTTCCACCAGAGATGTGCGAGGATGCGTAGCGAGGGATGTGTTTGTAAAGAACCAATGAGCTGTTTCCACCAAAGCTATGCTGACCGAGGCGAGGTAAATTTTTTTATTTTATTTATTTTACACATCCCTCGGTACGCATCCTGGCACATCTCTGGTGGAAAAGCAGCCTAATGCATTGCGAATATCTGACGACATTTCAGCGAAATGGTTAGGGAATTAAATTCTTTGATTGTAGGTACAATAAAATTACCACTCTACTACGTAGCGTCACACTGTGGCCGAACCCTTTAAATCTCGATAGCAAAAAAAAAAAAAAGACAACAAGTCAATTACAGCGGAAAGCCATTTGATCCATGATGATTTGCATAGATAAATAGACCTAAGTTTGGATAGGATTTTACTAGTGTCGCAGCTTAAATGAACTCTAAGTTTTTCAATTAAATACCTAAGGTACACTCTGATGCCTAGAGAAAAAGTACTTAAATAAAAGCACTTACGTCGTAGGTATGCTGACGGTGGTAGGTTCAGGGAGCCCTGCTGACTGCAAGCTGAGCACTAAGTATTCGAATTATGTATTTAGTATAATACAGATGTCTCTTCAGGTACGAATAAAAAGAAAGTTAAGTAAAGTTCATTTAAACTGCGGCACAAACAAGAATGCAGGTCAATGATACCGAGTGATGACCGCTTCAATGTTAACCAGACCTGCCAAATCTGGGATTGTGGTCAAACCGTATCCCGAAAGAAGAAACGGCGTAGGATGATGAAACTAGTCTTAAAAAAAATTACCTGTGGTTTTGCGTTCGCTATCCCAATCAGTATTAAAATACAAAAGAACATAAAATGCATTTTCGCCAGCATCATGACAATCTAACATGTAACTTGGACAACTTGTTATTTTAATTAAAATTCAGTCAAGCCAATTTAGTGTAATCCGATAAAAAACATACAATATCCAATAAAAAATTGAATTTGAAAGTTTTTAATAGCAAAATATGAATAAAATTGCCATAGGTACGACTACTCCGATAGTTCAATATGCTATATATTTTGCTTAGCTGCTGGATTTATTGTTCCGAGAGAGCTGTTATAGATGGAAAGGGTATTGAATCGCATGGAGAAGATGTAATAATATTTTCTTTATCTCTAGATAGTATAAATCAAAGTCACTAACTGGTCCTGTCTGTCCTCATCGTATCTTCGGCCACTTACTTCTTTCGAAACCACGCAACGGATTTTACTTTGTACTTTTCTACGGACGGTAGGTACTTGATAAATAAGTACGCAGATTAATAGTACTATAATGGCAAATTGTAAATATGTTTTTAATATGGCCACAGTCTAGAAACGCTTAAATATAATAGGAAAAATTCAAACTGATTTTGATTTCAAATAGCTATGGACTGAAAGACTTACTAATTGAAATTGGTTAACTCCTTTAAGATAAAATAGATTATCGGCCCATTACTGTTATTGTTCTAGTCATCGATCTGGCAAATGATAATACAAACCCATACGGCCGTTTATGCTCGTTGGTTGTTACGGTAGGCCAAAGACTATGCAGTCATGCTCAGCTGCATCTTCTTATCATCAACATTGCATTTGACAAGACTTACATAACGTTATAATAATACCAAAATTTACATTACACTAACCCACCCCACTTGCTCGTTGCCATTTCTATTTTGTATAAAAAAAACTAAGCTAAGATTATTATGAAGGATAAAATAAGTATAAAAAACCTCTCCACATCAATATAACCTCCATGGTCTCAATATAATAAATCCGACTTTTATCGTATCACTTTATAGTAACTCTATTTCTTTGGTATCGTAAATCCTTCAACGTTTTATAGGTATGCTATGTGCCCTTATTGGAGTGAAGGTCCATAATGATATTTACCAACGTCATTGTTTGTTTGTTTGTTATTGTTATACCTGGTGAACTCGTAGTAAGTACTAGCGTTTTTACAAAGTCAAAACATAACTAAACCTAACCTAACCTAAACCTTCTTATGGCCAAAGCAAGACTGTAAATATCGGCAAAGGTCATATTCCAAGTGGTCTCTAAATTGACTTAGATTTCAAATTTATTCTCAAAATTGTCCAAAATGCCAGTACCGTACCTATTTAGGGAGCTTACTTTCTGTATTTTCACGAATATGAATTATGGTGAAGGTTCTAGAGCGTATTTTATTACTAGTTCTCTGGATTTAACCTTTTCCATGTTGTTTTGTATTACAATAGCACTGTAGGGTATCACGATTTATTATTTTAAACGATGGCTAAATTGTAAACATTAGCGTACGATATTATTCCACAGGCGCAAAACCCAGAAATAAATGATCAATTTTCAGAAGCAAATGTAAATGAAACAGAAATAACCGACATCCCTGGACCACGAACAGATACAAGCTCTAATACTAACCACAATGATAATACTACTACAGTTGAAGTCAAACCACAAAACATGATATTAAATAATTCAAGAAAGCACGATATTGTTGAAGTTCAGGAACCAAATGCTATAGTCAAGCTGTATAAAGTAATTGAAAATTCGATCACAACATTTCTAGCATCTAAAAAAGTTATATATGTGTTACATAATATTGGAATCTGCGTGGTCAATGGAGTTATGGAGATCATTACCTTCTATCTACCAGCTCCAATGATTCCTCTTATAGCCTCAGCAGCAGGCATGGTAGTACCTTTTGAACCAGTAGTAACTTTGAGAGAAAAAATGCCAGTAACTAGTTACAGGAGGGCCTTTAATAGAGCCGTAGACAGCTTCATGGGTACATTCGATAAATTCAAAACGGTTGACGATGATATTGAAGACCCTTATATGACAAGAAGATTTAACCGGAGGTTTATGAATGATGCACGAAGTAAGGAACAGAAAAGAGATGTATCGTGAATAAATTTGTAAGGAAAAGTTTGATTTTTCTTGAAAACCATTTAGATTTTATTTACGCATTATCACAACGGTTGATAACAACTATGCTGTGAAGCTAAATGAAGCAGTAATGTTGTTAAATATATTTGGATTTACATTGATCAGTTATCAGCCTTAACATGACTGTCACAGGTTTAACTTATCGGTCCCTACGTTCAAACTAGTGACGTAAGAATGGGACATAGTGGAGAGAAACTCAAATAAGCTACACTGCCACTGGCATATGTAACATGAGCATTCATAGCGATCATTTCGTCACATGTTCTGTTTTGCAGTAGTTAGTTCGTAATATTAAAAGGAACTTGTTTCTTCATCTGTTTACTTTGCAACAAAGCATTGTGGTATTTCATGCCCTGTGACTTCACAGTTTGTCTTTAATCGATATAAGCTGATAATGACACTACCCCAAAGAATGGACAGTAGAAGTGCGTGATTGCCATTGTTTTTCCCGCTGCATCTGTCCTTAACGCTGGTTTCATGATTACTTTATTAGTTGCGCTCCTAATTGGTTTGCGTTTAGGTCTATTCTTGTTCACAGCTAAGTCGTCATTCACTTCTGGTGTTTCATATTTTGCTTTATTAACCTGTGCATTGTGATCTTCTTCTTTTTTTGGTGTTTCTTCACTATTTTTTCCACTTGCGAGTGTTTCCGAATCATCCAAACCTTTTATAGCAGTCGAATCATTGTCATCATTTTCAGACTTTCTAAGGTTCTTATCATCATTGAAACCTGACCAATAATGTCTAAAGCCATTTTTATCTACAAACACTCTTTTAGTGGGATTTGAGGCTTCCCTTCTTTGCATGAAGTTTTCGAAATGGTCCTCCACAACATGCTTGCTGAATTTTAAAATATTGTATTTTTCACCTTTTATGTATATTTCACCTTCTTTTTGGAAGTCAACATGTTCGGGGAACTGCGATGATGCTATGTGAAACTGAAAATGGGAAATTAGTACTTCAACAAAAATATATTGCCTCTGCGATCTCTTAGGACTGCTTGGAACTGGTTCTTTAGCCTTTCTTTGCCATAAAATGGCATCATTTGTCCTAACTTTACTTAGATTAGTATATTTATCCTTATAATTATGTCCAGATTCCCCAGTACATAGTAGATTTGTTTTGTTTGCCTTGTTTCACAAACTTTTAACCAACTTACTTGGAATAAACAAAACCCGAGGACTATGAGCATTTTTGTCTTATGTAACTACGACGCAATCGTTGAATGATTTCAATTAAAAAAAACTATTGCATTGGCTATATTGTTATCTTGTACAGTGAGCAGCCAATCAACTCAATCGAAGAGGTAAGGGTGTTTTTTACCATTTGGCGGGTTCAATTCCTGGTTTAGACCGGCGATTATTTAAAAATCTTTGAATGCAGTTTCAATTGTTTTTAAAATCAAAATGAAGTTCTTTTTCAGTATTTTTTTCTATTTGCAGTATTTAAATTACTTTCCCTCTATGTGGTATAGCCGTGGGACATCCTGAATAGTTCGCGCTCCGGTTTAACTTAGGTGAAATTTCATGCCACGCTACTGAGAGCTTGTGAAGCTCTTTAAGTATTAAGCTATTTTAGCTGCCGACTGTAAATTCCAATACTTAAGGTTAACGAATGACTAGCATTGAAGTCACCGAGTAATAAACTTTGATTAACTAAATTGCGCGGGGAATGAAATTCTTCGTTTATTTATTTTAAAACATCGTAGTTGTGTGCTGAAAATAGGCAAGATAAAATAAATTTTAAGTGGCATGCAATATAGGAGAGATATGAAATTGTGACCATTTGTATTATTTTTGTCATACAAAAAAAATTGTATGTAAATTCTTTACTGAACAAAAAGAACAAAAATGACAAGAAGAAATACAGTGATGTACAAAATAACAGAGATACAGTCAATATGCCGAAATTAATAATGTATGAGACTAAGAGTCGTTGATTCATGGCTAGACATTAGCCCCCCCCCCCACTCCTCTCGCCATGACATTATCAAAAAGTTTCACATAATTGGTCAAATTTTTTTCATTTGTAAAATTTTAAACGGCTCATCATAGGTTTTGGCTCATCCTTGGCGTATCTTATTAGTTTTTTGGAATCTTATGACCGTACACCTACTTGCTCCAAAACATTTTTTTAAACAACATTGGAAGACAAACGAGCAAGTGGGTCATCTGATGGTAAGTGATCCCCACCGCCCATAGACACCAGCAACTCCAAGAATATTGCAGATGCGTTGCCAACCCAGAGGGTTAAGATGGAATACCAGATACCTGGCGTTGTGCCACTAATTTCATCGGCTGTCTTTCTCCCCATGCCAGAACACAACAGTGCAAGCACTGCTGCTTAGCGGCTAGATTAGCACGTAAGATGGTGGTAGCGATCCGGACGGACCTTGGACAAGGTCCTACCACCCGCAAAATTATTCATAAACGTGTATTAAACAGGCTTTACTAAGCACAGGTGCCGACTTTATCAGATCTGTCATTCTGTGTTTCTGTTTTTCTACGAATTAAAAGGACGAAACATATTATTTCAATTAAAGGAAATTGGTAAACTTACCTACAGGCAAAAGTGAAACAACACGATATAATTTTACTGAATTTTTAATATATTTGCAACACATCCTTACTAAAGCGTAAAACAATACAGCCTCTCGAACAATCCAGTATCCATAGCCAAATAATATTCGAACAATTTACAACTAATTCCTTCGTTCACAAAACAAGTATACAGATCCACCGAAAACAACTCAACATGACAAAAAGTCAACTGATAATTATATAAGTAACAAAAATATACAGAACTCATTCTTGGATGTTTTACAGTTGACACTATTTCCGCACAACATGCAGTTTACTGACTAAATAAATTTCATACCGTTATTCGTTTGTCGGTATGCGTTCTTCGTACCGGTTTCTAAACCGAAGGCGTTTCTTTCGGTCTACCGAAAGAAACGCCTATTGCAACATGGGAGTCGCGGTTGTAAATCAGAATAAGAGCATAATTTGTAGGCAAAATATACAAATATGTTGCAGTTGCAAATTCAATATTAAAAAAGTGGTTTAAAATTCGGCTTTGAATTTATAATATTTTCTATAATTAGGTATAACAATTTACAAGAAACAGGTACGATAATGACGACATTAACAAAATCACTTTTTAATCGTTGTAAATGAGTACCGTTATTTAATACAATACCGTTCTCGTACCGTTTTTTTGATACCGAGATAGACAATATCAGTGTATTTTGGATGCAACTGCTACCTATCCGTATAAATTCACCCACAAACACAATTAATTTTTACTGCAACGAAAAAGGTGTCAAATGTAAATTAAAATACTTCATTTTCAATCCCCAGTTTTACGCCACTCCAATGCTAGGTAACCAACAAACGTTATTAAATGTGCAAGATTGTATGAGGTATCAATGGCGAGCAAACCGCAGTCCAATGATAGAATATAGTAAATACATAACCTATTCAACGCCGCCAAAGACGGCTATATCTGTACTATGAGTTCAACCCCAATGACGGATATATCCGTCAACTTGTACAAAGTAAAAGTGACCTACGTGCATATGCATAAGGTACAACATGTGTGTGAACGACTTTTGTTTTGGTGTGGCGTTGAGAAGGCGAAAAACCAATGAAGTAAAGAGATTGCACCGATTTAAATATTCTGTTACCGCCACTGCTGTGACTATTGAAATAGGTTAGTAATATGGACAAGCGATAGGTCGTTGATTCGTTCAGGTTGACCTATTACTTATGTGGCAAAACGAATGACAATAACGAAATAATTTATGCTGGCTGAGTAGGAGATAACAATGCAATAATCTAGATTTAAAAAGGGGAATTTTACTATTCTTTCTATCAGTGAAATCTCCAGTTTGTTTTCTTGTAGTGACAAAACTTTCGAATTATTTGTGCAAAAGAGAATTGCAACGGCAAAAAACCTTAACATCCAATATGAAACTTCCATGTTGTTTGTGACAGGGTGTATACACTTATGAATAAATTTGATCTTTCTAATTACCAGTGTATAATTTCATTTCTAAGCGTTAGTGTATACAGCCTAAGATTATAAGATACTATTATTACAACTTGCGGCAAAAATATACAACAGCATATTAAAAGAATGTTCAGATAGGCACTTCAGGTAAAATCCTGTAGCAACAAAGTCTACCGAGGAATCACAATCGAGACCAAGTAAGTCTGCGTGAAAACTTAATTACGCAGTTTTACGAATAGCTGAAACTTCTAATTTACCTTCCGACAACGCATTGCAATTTTCATATTTTCGTAAACCCTGTTCAATCAAGTGTCCATGCTGATTTACTGAAGAATTAATGATGCTATATATTTTTGTCCAGGTTTATAATTTGACTAGCGAACTGGTGGATATGTATTTATTCATAAATACCTTACGGTTCTGTTTAACTACTTACTATTATTACGATGGTAATATTACATAACAGGGTTACAATTACAATGGATTGGATTATTTATTTATAAAGAAAAATAATTAGCAAAAGATTACTTACTAAGCGTTTAATTAAATAACTAAAATTCAGTCAGGCTATAATTTAAGCGCGCGAAGCAAAAGGTATGGGTTCACTCTGCACCTAGACAATTATTGGATTGAATGTAATTCTTAAATATGAAAAAGAAGAATTATTTATAGTATTTAAATGATCTTCAATTCATTAAAAAGTCAGTAGAAAATGTAAGAAGAAAATTTAATTTAGTTTTTTTTTTTATAAAAACAACAGTGGTGCAGTTTATAAGCTCATGTATACAAGTAGGTAGGTTTGAACTAAAATTAATCTACTTTCTTAATATTTATAAAGGATGATGTTCGTCTCACGAGGAGTCCAAATAATAAAAATATATTTACATCAACAATATTTTTAAATTAGAATAGTTATGCTAAATATTAATATTGCAAGTCATAAGTCAAAGTGTCAAAATTTGTATCTCATTACATCATTACACATACACTTTTTTAAAAATATAATCTATATGAACGACTATTTAAGTAATTTTAAGACAGCATTTTTCATATGAAAATATAAGTAATATTTAATATACAAGTATATTTACAAAGCTACTTATTGAAAATAGTTTATGAGTTAGATGAATACTGATTAGAAAAAAACACTGGAATTAAAAATTGTCTATTATTTGACTACGCTTAAAAGTCAAAGGGAAATAAATAAATCGTAATATAAAAATGTGGTCTAAGGTTTAGGTATGGTTTGTTTTATAATAAGCCTATAATACTATCACACGTTTTATAAATTAAACCGTTTAGTTCATATCGTGAAACACTGGTCTGACATCATCTGGCTTTAAAATTGAACTCTTTGCCAGATTGAAAAGGCATTTAAAACGACTATTTACACATTGTAAATACAAAAACACCTAGATTATTAACAATGTCAAGGTTTAGTTTGAATTATTATCAATGAGTTAATTATGCTATAAAGGTAAAGAAACATTAAAAATTTTGATGGCAATATATCCTAGTCTAAATACGGAACGCTAAAAAAGTGGCTTGATCTTTTCGTATTTTGGGATTTTGAGCATTAAGTCTGTGAAAGCAAAAAGCTACCTACCGTTAATATTTGCATTTAAAAGTGTTTGCAACGTTTGAAATATTTTGAGCTTAATATGCCTCTCCGTTTAAAATGACTTTGAAATATCCAGTTGAACAAGACTTATGAGAAATGGCACATCGACAAATAATGCAACCAGCCCTGTAAATAAATAAATAAATAAGATACACAATATAATTAGATGTGTTAAAATTTAAAAATAACTAGTTACTATTACTATTGTTCTCTACACTTGTTTGTATGCAAATTAGTTTTATCACTCACGGAAACATTCTAAATCCTCTATTAGGATTTAAATACACTGAGGTATAGTAACTAATGTCGGCCATGGCTTTTTTAATTTGATTTTGGATACAGTTTATGTTTCTATAGAGGTTTTATCGGCATAACGACGATATACTGTTACCTTTTTATTAAAGTGCGGTAACAGAGTGTTAATAACGGTACGAGACGGTTTATACCGGCAGATGTCAGTGATGTGAACTCAGGTACAACTGACTTCATACCGGTTAAGTCAATAATGATTCGTAACGCTGTTTAACGTCGGTGACATTTTTCTCAGAAATTTCTGTTTGCGTATATTAGTGAATCTCAAGCCAGATACCACGCATTATTTTTCTGAGGTAGAGCAAAATCACATTAAAAACATCAAACACTTTAAAAATGAACTGACGTTAGCTAAACGTTCTAGGCACAGTTCAGGTATAAAAATCTTACTAAGGCTGGAATACATAAGTTAGTCGAATTCAAATTAGGTTCGTCACAAATGGTATGGCTAGTAAATTTCTTCCAAACGGATTATGAAACTACTAGCTTTTTTTTTAATTCAATTTGCCATAACTGACTACGTAATATTTCACGGATAAAACTATCAGAACTGCCATAAAACGTACAGGAAACCTGAAATCATTGAAAAACTATGGTATCGTTTTGTTCATTGACATCAAAATTGAAATCTATTAATACGTAGGTACAAATGCGTTGGCCTTCTAAAACTTGAGGTATAGGAACGATACTATTGCTTTTGGTGTACAGTTTGGGCATATTAGGAAAACGAGTGAGGTTTGACAAATGTTCGTTATCGATAGTATTTTCTACTGTAATTACATTTAAACTAACGGTATTTAATGTGAACATTTGTTCGTCATGTGCTTTCTTAATATGCATCATTTTGAGCTATTGGTGTATACGGTACTTCTATACTTATTTTATTGGTGTTAATGACACTATCACAAAATGTAAAGTTTCGATCGATCCGCGGTACGAGAGCTTCTACGAAAATCAGTTCAATATTAATTTGTCCATCCTTACCGTTTTTCGTAGATCCTCCTACGTATTGGATCCATCAGTTTCTATAAATGACTGTATAGAAATAAAGCTGTTACTTTATGAGCAAATGCGATCTAAATAACTAAAAAAGAAACTAGTAAAATCTAATGAGATGAAAATAATGAAGGCTCAGAAATTGCTAGAAGCACGAGGTTCCGTCTTGAGCACGCAAATACTCGAAAGCAGTCAGTTGTTATACTAGTTTTGGAGCATTTATTACACGAGTATGCTCATATCTTCCTTGTAACTCTTCTAGGAGCATTCTCGTGTAATAAATACTCGAAACATCAGTCAACTAATAATTCCCAAACCTCATAGCGACGTTCAATTTGCCTTAATATGCTAGAAAATCTTTAACACTTATTCGATACTTTCGACCCGAACTCATGTAGGATGTCGCAAGCCATTTCTAAATCGTTCCGTGTGATGCCTAACGCTCGCACTACAATTTCTTTGGGATATCCCTCGCCTACTAACCGCGCAATGTAATCTAAATTTATGTTTTCGTATGACACGTTGTCGGCGTATTTTCGGCCATGCTTGTCGTGAGTGAGGGGGTTGAATTTTTTAGCTGAAATACAAAATTGGTTTGTTACTGAGAAAGTCAAACAATGATACTGTTAGTTTGCTATAAGGGCTTTAGGGTCTGATTCCACATAGTAATATGATTATTGAAACTTGTCAGACCGTTCTGAACAAATCAACAGCTGAAAGAGAGCAGCTAGAGTGCCGCTAGTCTTTGTAGAAAAGTCAAGTTTTATGATAACGCCAAATGACCATATCAAGGACGACTAGAAAACTTTTAACAGGTTTAAGATACAAGGAATGAGTTAAAAACACAGAATGCTAAATTCACCACGTCAAGGTTGATCAGGTTTATCTGAGTAAATGAATCAAAATAATAAAAAAAGAAATATTTGTAGAGCTAAATACTTACGTGCAACTGCCAATTCATTTTTCTCAGACGCAACATTTTCATATGGAGGATCCTTAATATCTTCTGAAGGAAATTTCGGCATCGTGGTTGATTTGGTGGGCTGGTGGTCGCCACCGCTAGTCGTCGACGGCAGCGACCGTTGCCGCGGCGGCGCCCGGTTGTCCACCCTGTCGAAACGGTCAGGTACTCTGTGGTCGGGTTTTTCTGGTAGTCTTTCTGGCGGATGACGAAAGTCTGAATGTCTATTATCTAAAGGCACTCTATCATTTGGTTTGTCTCTATTATCGGAGTATATGTGATTATGTCGATCTCTTTCCGGTACAGGTACGTGGTTATTTGTTTGTCTCTCTAACGGCCTATCTAGTACACGATTTTCTCTCTCTATATGTCTATCTGGTACACGAGTGTCTCTCTCGATCAGCCTTTCTGGAATTCGATTTTCTCTCTCTTGAGGTCGTTCTGGTATTCTATTTTCTCTTTCTATTGGTCTTTCTGGAACTCTATGTTCCCTTTCCGATGCCCTATTTTCTCTCTCTGCGGGCCTTTCTGGTACCCTGTGTTCCCTTTCTTGAGGTCTTTCTGGCACTCTATGCTCTCTTTCTATTGGTCTTTCTGGTATCCTATGTTCCCTTTCTACTGGTCTTTCTGGTACCCTATGCTCCCTTTCTAAAGGTCTATCTGGTGCCCTATGTTCCCTTTCTACAGGTCTTTCTGGTACTCTATGTTCTCTATCTGCTGGTCTTTCTGGTGCTCTATTATCTCTTTCTACAGGCCTTTCTGACGCTCGATTTTCTAATGGACGTTCTGGTAGCCTGCTTTCTCTTTCAATAGGCCTCTCTCTATCTACAGGTCTCTCTGGTGCTCTTTCTCTCTCTATATTTCGATCTGTTCGGTCAGTTCTATCGACGGATCTATCCTGCCTGTCTCTGTCAGGTCTGTCGTCAGGATGAGAGGGGGGAGGTGCGGGTAGCGGTCGACTGTTAGACTGGGGGGTGCATGCTCGCCTGGGCTTCTCGAAAGCTCTAGGATCTGGTGGTACCTGAAAATAAGGAGTATTCATTACGTTACTTTGAGCAAAAATATGTGTTATTTTTTTACTCAACTGCCGAAGGGTTGTGTATTATGTTGATTACAATTTTCTTACCTCATGTCTCGTGTCAATGATGCCAGTGATAGTTTCTGTGGAGCCTGTGATGATGGAAGTCAGTCGGTGCCTCGAGTCGGGCTCTGGTTCCAACGATGACCGTCTCCTGGGTTCTGAGGGAGTGGAGACTAAACTCAGGTTATTTTTCATGTCCGCTTCTACTGATGTCCTTATTATTAAACAGGATAGATTAATTACTTAATGCACAATTTAGAGAAAAGTCGATGTCAATGATTGTGAAATAGGGATGTACTTCGTTGATAGGTATCTCAGTTTAGGACTATTTATAGTTAAGGCTGTTTATATCGGCAATTAAAATGTTTTGGTAAAGAATGACCTGTGAATGACGAATTTTATATTTGACGTGGCGTTGAAAAGGTGATTCTCAAGATGAAGTTCAAGTTTTGTAATATGAATTATTTCATACAAAAGCATTCTATAGATGTTGTGGTCCGTCTGTGGGACGGCCCGGTGTACAGTTCCCGGCAAACAACTTGAGTATAGACCTTGACTGCGCAATAGCATAGAAGGTAGCGATAAATGGAGCAATATCATCGGGATCTGTGGTCGAGATGGGAGTGCCTCAAGGATCAATTCTTGCTCCATTCCTGTACCTTGTTTATGTAAATGACCTTACATGTATGGTGAGCCGAAGATCAGGCATCGTCATGTTTGCTGACGACACTTCTTTACTCTTCAAGGTTAATAGGAAAGATACTGAATTCATTGAACCCAACGACACCCTGTCCAAGGTATCTGAATGGTTTGCTGCCAACAACTTGGTATTAAATCCTAATAAAACTAAATGTATTAAATTTTCATTGTTAAATTCAACTAATATAGTTTCAGTCTCAAATATCAAATTAGATGGTCAAACGATTGAATTCATAAAATCAACTGTGTTTTTAGGAATAACACTCGATTCTAAACTGCAGTGGGGTTCCCACGTCACAGCGATAGCAAGTAGGTTGAGTTCAGCTGCTTTTGCAGTAAGAAAAATTCGGCAGCTAACCAATGTAGCGACGGCACGGTTGGTCTATTTTGCCTATTTTAATAGCATTATTTCGTACGGCCTTATTTTATGGGGATCTGCTGCAGACATTGAGTCAGTTTTCATTTTGCAAAAAAGGGCAGTTAGAGCAATTTATAATATGGATACTCGTGAGTCATTAAGGGAATTTTTCAAGGAAATAGACATCTTAACCCTACCGTCGCTATATATTTTTGAAATAATCATGTACATTAGGAAAAATATATGCAATTTCCCTACCAACGTCGATAAGCCAAAGGCTACTAGAAACACAGGAAAGCTTAAAGTTCCAACTTACAGACTGGCTAAAACCAATAAGTCGTTCATGGGAAATTGTGTAAGATTTTACAACAAAATTCCAAAAAACATAACTGAACTAAATGATACAAAATTTAAATCTATTGTCAAGAAGACATTAATTTCTCGGGCGTATTATAAAATCAATGACTATATCTTGGACAAGGATGTTTGGAAATGATCCCGATCTGTATTGGCGATCCCTGGCCCCAAAGATTGTACACCTGCTGTGTTAAATTGTTAAATTGTAAAAATTTTGAATATTTGAGATGTAAAATAACATTGTAATTTTGATTTATTTAAAAAAATTACACCTCGTTGAGCTTCTTGCCGGTATCTTCTCATCAGAGGTTTTTCCGAACCGGTGGTAAATTTTTTGACATTCATAAGTGCTACCTGTAAGCCTAATCTGAATAAAATATTTTGACTTTGACTTTGACTTTTGACTTTGACTTTTAGCCGTTTCTAGTACGGATGTGTATGCGCAAACTTACCCCCTCCATTCGATTTAAGTTCAAGTTAGTACGCCATTCATTCAAGTAGCGAACGGTCGTACTGTTAGATTTTGATGATGCCTCTTAGAGGCGAAACGCGCGTTGATCGTGTAGTTTTAGTGTTTAGTGGTGGTGGTGTGTAGTTGAGTCTGTGTGATATATGTTGTTTCGTGTGGAAGCGGAGGAGGGTGGGTTTTTGTATGAACATATATATGTCGCACAGACTTAGCTATTTTGCACGAGCCCGACACTGGTTTCGCGGAGTAGCAAGGTAATTTGTTCCAGTTTGTTAAGTTCAAGTCGTTTGCCTGCAACTATAATGTGAATCATAGTTACATAAAAAGCTATTAAGAAATACCTTGAGCGCTGGCGGTAGCGATGTCTTGCACGCTGCACGCGCAGGCGATGGTCGGCTCGGCGGGGGACAGGCTCTTGCGCGGCGGCAGGGGCGGCGCGCGCAGCTCCCCGTACGCGTTCTCGTGCGGCGCGGGCGCGCGGCGCGCGGCGCGCGGGCTGTGGCGGGGGGAGGCGGCGGGGGAGCGCACCGAGGGCCGGAGGGCGTCGATCGTGGACGCCGCGGCGTTGAACTCGGCCCAATCCTAGGGGCAAGCGGCTCGTTAGGGTCTAACCCATAGAAATAGTATTTCATATTCTGCGGGTGGTAGGACCTCGTGCAAGGTCCGTCCGGATCGCTACAATTTTGCTCGCTAATCCTGCCGCCAAGCAGCAGTGCTTGCACTGTTGTGTTCCGGCGTGGAGAGCAAGACAGCCGGTGTAATTACTGGCACAAGAGGTATTCCATCTTAGCCCTTTGGGTTGGCAACGCATCTGCAATCTCTTCGATGTTGCGGGTGTACATTTACCATCAGGTGACTCACTTGCTTGTTTGCCTTCCTATTTCATAAAATAAAAATACAGAAAACTGTACGAAAAGACTTATACAATTCAAAGCGATGTTTTATTAGCTGAACTCTTTACTTTAAATGGCAATACAATGTGCCAAAAAGAGACGACTAAATGCTCTAAACCTCCTCTTCAATCCACACCTTTCAATTCTGAATAAAGACATTCTGACTTGACTTGGCACCCTGTCTGTACACAATGAATAAACAAAATGGTTACCCTTAGTGTACATTAAGGTAGTATAATCTACGATTTTATTATTAATTGGCAAGTTTTACTACCTCGACGCGCACCAGAGGTAACTCTGGCAGTTTTGGGTGTGTATTGCGGCTACATCCATGCTTTAGTTCTTCATCCAAGTTCTAACCAGATCTATCGACGCGGAATCGGCTTAAACCGGTCAGAAAAAAGCTTTATGTCCACGCAATAAGAGCGAAAGTGACGATGTTGGGTTCGGATCATCTCGGCAAACGCGTGCCGGTTATTAGGACCATTAGAAGTGTTGGAAGAAAGTCTGATGCAGACCTGGATTTGTCAATAGGCCTTATAGGCCGCGGCCTAGGGGCGGCAGATTTCAGAGGACGCTCACTAGATTTCAGAGGACAAATGGGACTTGAGGTGGCGAAAATAAAGTGGCGTATACTCCTAAAAAAATATAAAAAGGCACTCAAATACCTGCAAACCAAATCTAAGACATTAATTTCTCGGGCGTATTAAAAAATCAATGACTATATCTTGGACAGGGATGTTTGGAAATGATCCCGATTTGTATTGGCGATCCCTGGCTCCAAATATTGTAAACCTACTGTATTAAATTGTTAAATATTTAAGGTGTAAATAACATTTAAATTGTGATTTACATATTTAAAAAATTACACCTCGTTGAGTTTATTGCCGGTATCTTCTCAGCAGAGGTTTTTTCGAACCGGTGGTAAATTTTATGACATTCATAAGTGCTACCTGTAAGCCTAATCTGAATAAAAATATTTTGACTTTGACTTTGACAAAGTTTCTTTAAGACTATCTTATTTTCAACAGTAATTTCATACAACCCCACTATATTTAACTGTTGAAGACCACAGTTATATACAAGACACTTTGGAGATCTACCATAGGTTTTTGAGAACATTTAGTTTTTGAGAGAACACCCAGTTTAGTCGGCTTCTTGTCAAACAAACATAACAAAAATCAATTTTACAGTCCCATCGGGAAGAAAGGACCAAACTTGGCATGAATGTAGCTTTTATATATGTGCTTCGATGCCGCTAGGGATGATAACATGTTGATAGCTGTATTTACCTAAATATCAATGTCACCACTATACTTTTAGTATTGTTTTGTAGGGAATTTAGTGACGATGATTTGGTCTCTGAAAAGTAAACTCCTCGGTCCTACCGTTCTTGTAGAAAATGAAGAAAACCAAAGTAAGGGTTATAAAAAGGGGAAGTGGGGGGCGAACAATCATTTCTCAGCGTGTTTCCCTAACGACATCGCAGCACATATATGAAAGCTATATTCATGCCAATTTTGGTGCTTTCTTCAGGATGGGACTGTATTCCAAGCCCCATACTAGTATCCAAACTGGTTCTACTAAAAGCTGATAATTTTTGTTTCGGTAAATGAATACATATTAATCTGGTCTAGTCATAGAAGTAATACATACTATGTACAACTAGAAGATGCAAGCGACCGTTATTAAGGATATTTAAATCTCGTTCCAACGACGAACTTTAACAAACACACACTTTGAGCATCAATAAAATGCGGTACGTGATACTCTATGCTAAAGTGCGCTGTCCCTCTCGCACAGCCGCCCAGTATGTCCACAGTATTGTATATCTATGGCGATTCATGTTAGAAGAGACAACTTCCTTAAAAGCACATCTCTGTCGGCACGTGTTTTTCTGGTGCGCCATCTAGGTGTATGTAATTACTTATACATCCTTGGGTCTAGCAGTTTAAAGGTGCTCCATAATTTGTAATAATCCGTAACTATTTGTTTACTAGTGCCTATTTTACTTTTGACATTGACACACAATAAGCAATTTGTCCAATTGACAGTTCTCAAGGCGAATATCGGATAGCCAACATCGGGCTGTGTATCTGAACCTAACTTATTAAATCTCATAATGGAAAGCGTATATGACCGCCAACATACGTTTTGTTTAAATAAATACAATAGTTAAAGGAAATCCACAGGTTTAAGAAGCCCATGCCAACATGCTACAACACAAAGCACATCTCAGTAAAAAACAAACAAATTTCCACATCACAATTTATATTTTAAAAAGCCATACTTAACACATTTCGTCAACAAGGCGGAACGAAAAAAAAAACACAGAAAGCACATCACCAAGCGTATAATTTTCAAAGTCAAAACTTACAAATAAATAAAATTCAATTCATTACATCAATAAACACAATTTAATACATGTCTTTCCAGTGGGTTTGTATAAATAAATAACTTAAGACAGGATAGGGATATATTACCCCTGTACTATAATATAGCCGTTAACCCCCCCCCCCCGCGCTTCCTCACACCGCACCGCAAGCGTCGCCTGCCTCAGTGAAAGAATAAATAATAGTACTAACTAACGTACACTTAACGTACACGTAACTTGTTTGAAGTTTGAGTTTATAGAAACTTCTCTTTTAAGACCACGATTTAACGAATTCCAACTTTATTGACACGCGCAATAAGTTCGTATTACTTCATACACAGTCGCCAGGCGGCTCGCATCAAAAGGAACGCGCCGCCCGCGCCCTCCCCCCGCAACATCCTTGCGAAACGTTAGGGTTGTGCTGCATTCGTTTTCAATTACACTGACACAGCGAGGGCGAGCCGGCAACCTACTGCGTTTTGCCTACTCTGTAGGCAAGGCGGCCGAGCGTACCTACAGTACGGAGTGGAACCACCCTGCCTCAGTATCGACCGCGTATAAAACACTACAAACTTAACTGACCATTAAATAGGAAACTGAGAGAAATTATCTATCACAAAAAATATAAAAATATAAATTGTCTATCTGTTGTCTATGCTCGAAAGGGATAGATATATCAACTTTATCCCTCCCAAAAAAGGACACAGATCACCTATACGTGTCTTTGACTGTACGCTTGCAAAGTACAATTATTTCAACGTATCTTCAACTATAATCAGAAATGTCAGTGTAAATAAAATTAAGCAAAGTGCATTGCTACCTTAAAATCGATGAAACAGCATGTAATGATTCAAAGAAGAAATGAATATCAAAAACGACCTTTGTCAACTACTACCAATAAGCCAACTTTCTTTAAGTAATGTACAATCGAAGGCACATATAAGTCACCATCAAAGACGAAACTGCGAGAAAATGACATTTTCCGAAAGGGAGGCATATAGTATACATTATGAAGTTGACATTTCTATCCCTTTCGACCATAGACAATTTCTTGCAGTTCCCTCTTTAATGGTCGGCTAAGTTTGTTGCTGTTTGTACCAGCGCCGTTTGAGGCGCGGCGGTTGTGTGTGGGGTTCAACTCCGCACTGTAGCTACACTCGACCGCCCTGCCTATGGCATAGGCAAATCGCAGTAGGCTGTCGGCTTGCCGCGCGCTCGCTCGCTCACCCCCGCCGTGTCAGTGTATTAATTGAAAACGAATGCCGCGCTTCCCTAGTGTGTCGTGGGAGTAGCGGGGGGAAGGCGGGCGCGGGCGGCGCGTTACTCTTAACTTGCGCCGCCTGGCGCATGGTGTATGAAGTAATACAAACTTTTTGAGCGCTTTAACAAAGTTGGGATTCGTTTAATCGCGGTCGTAAAAGAGAAGTTTCTGTATGTTAGTACTATTATTCATTCTGTGCTTTAACCCTCGTTGCGTTACCCTATAACGGCTAACTTGTAGCGTAAGGTTCCCTTTTTCAAGGGCTAATCCCTAATCCAAGCTTACCATGATCGGTGGACCTGCTAATTAATAATCAGAGCTGTTTAAGCTCCGATTTATCATACCAACTGTAGAGATGGGCTTAAAATGGTGCACATTTCTATTCGTTATCTTTTCCATAAACAACACTAATTAATATTGAAATATATTGAAATAAAGGCCACTTTACTAATGCCAAAGTCAATGCGAAATATTGTTTTTATCAATTTTTTTAAAGGTGACAGCTAATTTTAAAATACTTGAAAACAATTACGTTCAAGACTTATCAAATATTTAATTTGAGATTTGAATCAGTCTGCGTATTAAATAACACATTATTAACTTAAATTGTAAAAAAAACACTTCAACAAAAAAAACTAGTTTTAAAACCTAATTTTATAATTACGATTGCATTTTTCTGTTCAGTTTGCGCAAAAATATAAAATATAAAAAAACTAAATTAAGTACCTAGGTTAATTTATATATAACAAGACTTAATATGACTTGAAACAAATAATGTAACAATGGCACAATCCAAAAAAAAAAACAATAAGTATTTGCTTTAATTTTTTCTTTACTCTTAGTCGGTGGCTGTTTAAGACCGTTGGCATCAATGACGATTTAAAAAAACGCGAGTAATTTTTTTTTAGATACCTTTACAAGTACACTTCGTGACATTCATATTCATAACTGATTCCTGTAAGCCTAATCTGAATAAAAATATTTTTACTTGTGACTTTGACAAGGAATTGGTTTGCAACAGGAGGGTTGCCTTAGTTTCCTAACTCCTTTTCAGCAGTCTATGTACGTTTGTATTTACGCATGTTCCATCGTAGTACCTAAACGACTGAGCCAATTTTGTTTCTCTGTACTACTTGAATAAAAACTATTGTATGTTGTTGTGTGCGTGCTTCAATAAACTTGAAAATACCACAAACTGGGTTAAATTAAGAAATACAGTCCACTAAAAGAATCCAAGAGAGTTCCCTCGAATTCCTACAACACCTTTAAGCGTTCTTGGCGTTCAAAGGGTTGAATTTTTTTTTGAATTGTGCTACGTACATTGAAAAGCAATAAAATAATTATTATCAGTACCTTTTTTATAAATTAACGAGTAAGCTAAGATGATTTACGCAATAAAAAGTCGCAACATGTATTTACAAAAAATACCTATTTCCTACAAGTAAATTGATTGTGCATAATGAATAAATACAATAATACTAACTTTAAAAATAACGATTTCATGTTACAAATTTTTGTTCACTGTGGTTGTTGTTACGCTTAAAAGAAACGTTTATTACATTTTTATAATTTTCTAAACTCGGTCCAAACATGCTAAAAATATTGGTTCATTTTTTGTTTCATTAAAAAGGTCAACTAATTATTAACACACTAAAATGATTTAATGTTACCGTGTTATTCGAATAATTGCATATTAAAGCATTCTATTTAATTCATTAAAAATAAAAATAAAAACATGGAAAGCGTAAAAACCACAGTGTAATGGTCCCAATAGAAATAATGGAATGTTATACTAAAGAGTCGCCACACGGTCCAACGTCGCCCAATAGGTTTTACAACTCTCTATCTCATTCTTTGCAGATTTTTATCAGTGTTTATGATTTTTATCGAATTTAAATTTATCCATGCTATATAACATGAAATAAACACAGTCGAAACACTATTTCACAGTAATGCCAAAGACAATCTTGGTATACTTGCAGGCAAACAACTTGAGCATAAATCGAGTGGAGTTTGCGCATACACATTTGTACCAGAAACGGCTACTGCGCAGTCAAGGTCAATGCTCAAGTTGTTTGCCGGGAGCTGTAACGCCAGAGACATCATTTGTGAGTTAAATAGTTGATTGGGCCATGAGTGTGTCTATTTTGTTAGCCGACGTTAGACTATGAAGGCACAAACAACATAGCGGACGTCACACAACGAAAATGCAAACGAACACGTGCAAACACTAAGCATGCGGTGATTTTCTCTCGTGTCTCTGCAAAACAAACAACATTCACTTTAAAAACCATGCGAATGAGAAAAAAAACCGTGTAAATCGGATGAAAACTCAACACTTAAGTATATCGATGATGCAAATCTCAAATATCAGCCGAAATATTCTCATTTTTTCGTTGCTTTCTAGGGTTGTTCAGATCTTAACCTATAACATTACCCAACATGAAACCGTCACAGGTGAGGGCATTGCAACACGCTTATCTAAGAGCCCTAGTGTACAGTCAAGGAATTTAATTTCCAACCCACCTAAGGTTCAATAGCACATAGCAAACTGTCACCATAAGAGCTATAGAGCAAGACGTTAGTTTGACATATCGACCTTAATGCATTGCGAATGTCAGACGACATTTCAACGAAATGGGTAGGGAATTAACTTCCTTGACTGTACCACGTCGTTACGCAGTGACTAGTTTTTGACCGCGACTTCGTCCGCATAGATTTTGGATTACATAACAACTTTAAGACTCTTTTAAACCCCCATGATGGTGAATTTTCATCAAATCAATTCCCAGTGCCCAGTGAACACAACACATGTTCAAAATTCCATGTTTCTCTCTTCAGGGTTTTAGGCTATTCGTTATCTGTGAAGTTCAGTCAGTAACAAAACTCTTTTTAATATCTGGGGGCAAGGCAGTGCCCACGCCAAGTCGAGCAAAAAAGCGGCACGGCCGTACCATCCTTTTCTCGATATATTTTTTTGTAAACGTAAGACGGTATTGCGACAGTGGCCTTTATTTGAAGGTTGCATTGAGACTATATCGCGTTTGTATCGGTGCAGAATGGTGCCTCGAATTAATAGCATTGAACTATTAAATAACATCATGATTTTGTGCCTACAATCGTAATACTAAGTGATGTTACTCATCCAAAGTAGTGTATTGTCGCAACGAAAGATTATAAAATTGTCACCTGTGTTACTTGCGTAGTTGACGGTTTTTTTACGATATTAGAAATTTACACAGTCGATATACAATACCAGTTCTATGTGCCAATACAGGTTTATTTCCAAAAGCAAATTTTATATTCTCTGTGCACAGACTTAAAATATTCCATAGAAGTGACTATGTGATGTTTGGAATGAAACAACTCGGGGACAAAATTAAAGGAACTTTTACATAGCGTCTTGCCTAAAAATCGTTCCTCTAGTTGTTCCTGAGTATATACAGCCTTGGCCAAAAGTATTAAGCACTCCTGTATTTTTCATACGAATATCGAATTGAAACGGCCTATTTTTGTAACACAAAATTTGAATTGGCTTTCATTTCGCTTACATAAAATATAACTTTGAATACTAATTGAATTCTAGTTTTCTAAATTTATTAATACTTATTATATTCCATCTGACAAATTAATTCATATATACTAATACAAAAAATATATCTGTAAATACATATAGCGTCATCTGATATTTTTCTAATTCGGAAATAAGATTTTATTTAGAAGTTATATAAAAATGATGTCGTGCTCAATACTTTTCGCCAAGGGCGTAATGGAAATGGATTCTATATGGGCACATGTCTCAATTTGTAATGGGAAATCATTTGGTCACAGGAAAGCACGAGGCAAATTGACCCGAAAGATGAGCATGCGAATGATATTTCATACCTTGATTGATGAAATGATTAACAAGGTCGTATGTAACGTTTTCAGCGCATATAAAATTGATGATGTTTTGTTTACTTTAAAAATAAAACTTACTGCCATACCAAGATACATCTCATTTGGTTTATAGAGAGATCTGTTTTAACTAAACAATTGTACTTGTAACGAGGCAGTTTGTACCTTGATTACAGTATGAACTATCATAACAAGATCAATTTTCCGGTCAATAAAATGAATACTCGGCGGTAAAAAAGTAAAACATGTTTAAAAATTTTAAGCGACAATGTCACTTTGAATGATCTTAAATTCTACGAATGTCTTAACAGAATTGTGAGTTTTTTGACGCCAAGTATTCCCCACAATCATTCAAACAAAAATAACAACAGAAAAGTATATGCGGAACACCAATTTTGGCAGCCAAACGACGCAGACATGCCAAAAAAACCGGGTATAAAAACGCCACATGCTTTATATTTCTCAAAAAAAAAATGAAATTCGTGTATTTATATTTAAAGAGTAGAAAATGCCGCATCTCATGTATCAAATATTTCATTTTAATATACATCGACAGCTAGGAGCGAAAAAGTCGTAAAGGAGACATCAACGATTTGTACGTTTGTTCAAGAATTCCAGCATAATTTTCTAATCTTTAAACGTTATTGTCCTCTTATAATGTACATTATGAACAACACAAAACGAAAAGCTAGCTCTACAAGCCATGCTCAGGCCACTCACAATTATGCGTTAGTGGGGTCCTCTGCTAACTGGCTGCCCACACCATAAAACTGCTTCGAAGTTGCATATTTACAGGTTCTCTTACAATGTTCTTGTCACAGTAATTTTTGAATCAAAATCAATTTATGTGCTCGGGTTAGAACCCTCGACCCTATAGCTTATGAGGCAGTTGTTTAAACAATTCCATAGTGCTTGGATATTATTTCATTAAAACTAATTGGCTTCTTAAATAAACCAAAATAATATTAGATTTTTAAGTTGCGTCATATAATTATTAAAAAAAAAACATTTTATAAAATCTGGGACGGATTAAAATACCTACTTACCTTGGTCCATCGCAAATAAAAAAAAAGACAGATGTGACATTCGCCTCGTTCCGAATCTCCTTTATAGCACTCAGAGCGTTCACTTGGTCGGTCGGACTGGGTCGTCAGCGCTATACTCGCTATGAGCGATGTAGACGTGATTCGGAATGCCGCTATTGACAAGTGAGCTGTTAGTGGCATATCTGTCATAGTTTTTTTTTAAATATGTGATAGACTAAGGTAAGTATGTATTTTAATCCGTTCCAAATGTTTTTATTTTTTATAATTATATGACGCAACCAAAAAAATTTGATATTCGTTCATTTAGGAAGCTAATTACTTTGTAACTAAAAAATAGGGAATAAGGCGATCACAGTTCGTATGTCACATAGTGAAAAGCGAACATATTTTTGTTCACTCTAACGTATAAATGCGTCCTGTGTTACTAGCTTTTAACGGTACGTGCTTCTACAGACGTACTAGAGATCAGGGGCGCATGGGCGCTCTAGCACATGTAGCGCTTGTATGCAAACATTACCCTAGCGCCCCCTACTCTAAGGGCGCTAGGAGAATGCCGAGTGGGGCTCCGTAACGGGCGGCGCTCGGCGCCCCCTAGGACCGCTGGGCCCGTGCGCAACACACACCCTACACCATAGGTAAAGACGCTTCTGCCTAAGATGCATATCTTAGATTTTCTATCCTGCCCTTGTACCTGCATGTATGCGTTTCACGTGAAGCACAGATAGATTCGTGTGTTAACGGACGTGGAAAATCCACGAATCCACGGACGTGGAAAGCCGGCTTTAGTCAAAGTGAACACATCTTTATTCAGATTGGGTATAAAAGGAGCGCTTATGGACTTACTAGCCGTTGCCCGCGACTTCGTCCGCGTAGAATTATTTTATCGACAAGTCTAGGGCTATTCTCGAAATGCAAAAATCTCACCGCCGCATCAAGATTCTCTGTCGCCCGCAGTTTCTTCCGTCGCAAAAATCCAGCAGTTCAGAATTTTCCATACAAAGTTACATCTTTCATCCCGTCAGAGATAGATTTTTGAAATAAAAAGTAGCTAATGTACGTCCCCGGTTGTCAAACTATCCCTGTACCACATTTCATCGAAATCGGTTAGCGTGAAAGCTGGATAGACAGACTTTCCAACGGAGAACCATTGTGAGATTCGGAATGGTCATTCATTTATTCACTGTTGATTGCGTTATACATGAGGGTGTTATTTTACATGTCAATTTATTTTAGTACCTACTTAAAATTGTTTTAATTCTAATGTTTGTCTACTCGTGACCACGGCCATTGAAACATGGCCGAAACGTCGAGGTAAATCAACAATATACTTTTATCGCGTTAAAGTGCCGATAACGTTATAAATAGCACCTACTTGTCAGCAACCGACATAATTTCATAATTTAATTGGTACATTAGAGTTTTTAAAGTGCTTCCTTGTTAAATTAAATATTAAGTTAAATAGAAATAACATTCATATCACGCAAAACCTTGATTTTAAACACGTGAATGATCCGTTTATAACATCAGTTTGGATTACACGACACTTGGCAAGCGTGTAAAGCTAGCTTTACATTTTGGTACTTTTTTGTGACGATTATTCTTCCCATCTGTAAGTTCAATAATAGACACTAATAGTAAAGGGATAAGGATTACCTCAGCGTCGTCAATGTCATCAGTCAGGCCGTTGAAGGCGTTTCTCGACGACCACCCGTTGGAGTTACTCGATATTGTGACGTCGATACCTGAGAATAAGAGGTAATTTAAGAGGTAAGTTAGTTTTAATATGGACTAGGGATCCGCCCTGGCTTTGCTTCGGGTACAGTAAGGCTGCTTTTCCACCCGAGATGTGCGAGGATGCGTAGCGAGGGATGTGCTTGTAAGAACCAATAGAATCGCTTCATTTACCTCGCCTCGGTCAGCACAGCTCTGGTGGAAACGGCTCATTGGTTCTTTACAAACTCATCCCTCGCTACGCATCCTCGCACAGCTCTGGTGGAAACGCAGCCTTAAGATGTAATATACACAAAAACCTTCAGTTTTATTTTCTTCTAAATAACGATGAAAGCCGTATCGAAATCCATTGCGTGGTTTAGGAGGAAGCGGACGATGATATCAGGACAGAAAGAAACGGGTAGCGACATTACTTTATTCTGCGAGGTGCTTTATGGTGCCAGGATGTGTAGCGAAGCGGTGGTAAGACCTTGTGCAAGGTCCGTCCGGATCGTTTCCACCATCTTGCTCGCTAAAGTATCCATAAATCATTACTTAGAAAGCAAGCTCTAAGAAATGACAGCAACATACTAAAAAAAACACCTTGGCCATAGTTTTAAGTTTAGAAGGGGAGCGCTTAGTACACAATAGTCTTAAGCTTCTATCTCCTTTCTCCCCTCTAGCATCTTTTTCGTATCGAAACAGTTAAACAGAGAGAGCATAGCTTCCTGTGCACTCTTTAACTTTCTCACACGACTCTGGTAGTGAAACAGGTTAGCAGTTTCAATGTACAGTCAAGAAAATTGAAACACGTACCACCGTAGAACCTAGTCGAAGAGACATACGCATGACATTTGTATGACATAGCCTGGCGTTTAACGCGTCGCGTCACTGCGTTAGGGTTCTAAGGTGGTACGTGAATATATTTCCCCTACTGTACATGGTGTAAATTTGAGGCGGTTCAGTGAAACATCGCTTAAACGACCGGAATTAAGAGGATGGCAATACTAACTTGATCCGTTGCAGCCTGACGATCCGGACGAACCGGACGAATTTGATGATACTTGTTTAACAGCAGTCTTTGTGTGTCTGTAAATATTATTGGAAAGCCAACTTAGTAATATAATAACCTAGGATTCACGTAAAAGTCTATCGCTCTATGATAACTCACTAGTTTTTGCCCGCGACTATGTCTATGTAGAATTTAGCATACATACTAACACCCGCTCCCCTTTAACACCCTTAATGGTGACATCTTCAAATGTTTTTTTTCTTAGTGTGCACTAAGAAAAAAACACACCCTTAAGAACAAATGTTCCAAATTTCATGTTTCTATTATCAGTTGTTCAGGCTTATATTTGTCTGTCAGTCAGTTACAAACTCTTTTAACCCTTTAAACGCCAAGAACGCCACCGACACATACAGTTGACCGATGACATAGTGCAATAGCAACCTACGAGAATATGTTTAAACTTCAAATTCGCTATCGACATCATGGCGATCTGGTGTGTCTGTGACCACTTTTGTTTGTCTGGTTGGCTGTGAAAATCTTAAGAGGAGTGTGAGCCCAGCGCTCTTGACACAAACGACGATAACGTTTTCCACCCTCTAAACCTACTATAGCCATGATTTTTTGGTATGTTGTCAGTATGCCCTAGAACTAGGTTTGTATGTGTGTGTCATAATTTCAAAAATATTGACGCTTTCTTGTTTCGTATGAAACTCGTAAAATTAAAATATTGTCAAATCTATGAAGATTATAAAAAAAAACATACAAACCTAATTTTAATGCATAATGACGACATACAAAAAAAACTATTGCCACAGATTAAGGTTTAGAGGGTGGAAAACGGTATCGCCGTTTGTACGAGGAGCGCTATTTGGGGCTGGGTTCACACTCCTCTTAAAGATCCCTCGAAATATTAGAGAAGCCTACTCACTTTTCGCCCGAAGCGTTGGGCGGCCGCGGCGGCACGAATGCATCCACCACGACTTGCTCCGTCCCCTTAATCTCCGCTCTGCAGAAGGGACAGCCCTGACCTTCCGAATCCTGGAAACATACAGTTACGTTATAAATAAATTGTTTATTGCTTCAGAGCAAAATTTCTGTCAAAAATGGATGTCACTTTTGTGTTCTGCATATTTTCCCAGAAGAGGACATTATTCGTGACTAAAAGTTTCAGAAAAGCGGTTTTTTTTACAAAATAGGAAGGCAAAAAAGCAAGTGGGTCACCTGTTGGTAAGTGATCACCGCCGCCTATAGACACCCGCAACACCAAGGAGATTGCAGATGCGTTGCCAACCTAGAGGGCTAAGATGGAAAACCTCTTGTGCCGGTAATTGCACCGACTGTCTTGCTCTCCATGCCGGAACACAACAGTGCAAGCACTGCTGCTTAGCGGTAGGATTAACGAGCAAGATGGTGGTAGCGATCCGGGCGGACCTTACATAAGGTCCTACCATCCGCAAAATATAAGTCTAATAAAACAATATTATGGGCTTTCGTAGTATTTATTTGCACAATTTTAATTAGGCACTAACCGAGAGAAACAAGGTTTTATGTTCCACTTGGAAAGGAACGGCATTGTGTGTGTGTCCGACGATAACTTGAGTATCGTTCATCCGATCTTAATCAAATTTGGTAGACGTACAGTTGAGGGTAGGGTTGCCATCTCTAAAATTTGACAACCAGGACAAAACGTGTAAAAACCCCGGATTTCAGAGCCCTCAACCCGGTCGATCGCAGCGTACGGGCACAGTGCGTGTCGCGGGCGGGCCAAGACTTTAAATTAAACCCGGACTACAAATGAAAATCCGCCCAGACGCTTCCCGGATTCCCTCTAAACTAGGACCAATCCGGGGTAACCCGGACGGATGGCAAGCCTAGTTCAAAGTGATAGAATTTTTAAGTTCAAAGATGAGGAGAATCAATCGTTCGGGGAGTTTGTTAATCTACACATCTACATCTACACAACTATATAAATAGCTTTAAACTTTGTTTGTTTGATTGTACGTGTAGGGGTAATCTCTGGAACTACTAAACCGATTTCAAAAATTCTTTCACAGACAGAAACCTACACTATCCCTGACAGACATAGATTACTAATTCCACACGAACGAAGTCGCGGGCGTCCGCTAGTCGTTAATAAAGAAATCATGCAAGTATTTATCGCTTGGTCTCGAACCAATATAATAATATACTTTGGGTTGAAATGGCATAGTAAGCTATTTTTGGCTGCGATATACCACAGTTCTTCGATTTCTTTACCGTGATTTCTTATTCAACGCTTTAACGAAATCTTAGGGAGCAATACGGAAACAGTAAATTACCTACTAGCCTTTGAAAAAACCTATTTTATCCTTATGGCGTCAGCTAGGGAAAACGTTAAAGTACCTACCTTTTCGTCAAACGGACATATTTAAGCAGGAAAACAAGACTTGCCTCCCTTTTGGGAATGCCAGGGGTATTCCCTATCAAAGGAAAATGCATTTTTTTAAATATTTATGGCCAAGTACGTAAGGAATGACCAAAGGAAGTGCAGTGGTTTTGTATAAGGAAACTTCCTATAAGGCAATTTTAATGGTAATAACTTATAAAAAGCCAAGCTTATAAGGAAGGTAAATTTGAGTACCTGATTGGGTTATAATTATAACCAATCTTGGAAAATATGGGGGTCGTGGCAGTAATTTAATTTGCTTAGTACAGTCAAGGAATTTAATTCCCTACCCATTTCGCTGAAATGTCGTCTGACATTCGCAATGCATTAAGGTCGATATGTCAAACTAACGTCTTGCTCTATAGCTCTTATGGTGACAGTTTGCTATATACTATTGAACCTTAGGTGGATTGGAAATTAAATTCCTTGACTGTACCTACACGGTTTGTCCCGCTGCCAAAAGAAACAAAATCGAAATACCTCAGCAATAGATCGATTTGAGGTGAAACAATGTAAACGGTATATATATATATATATATATCTGTACATGTGTTTGTCACCTAACTCCTCCTAAGCGGCTGGACCGATTTGGATGAAACTTTGTGTGTATATTTAAATGGGTTCCTGGGTGGTTTGAAAACACAATCGGACCCGGTAGGTGGCGCTGCTGCCGGTCTATCATGGTTTATGTGGCGTTGCTTTTCCGGACAGGACGACCTCTGCTGGGTCCGCCAGTATATATACGACACTAGAGCACGCGCGCGACTTCGTTCACGTAAAATTAGTAGCCTATGTCCACCAGGAATAGTGTAGCTTCCTATATGTGAAAGAATTTTTGAAATCGGTTTAGTAGTTCCAGAGATTACCCCCTACATACAAACAAATTAACAAACAAACAAACAAAGTTTACCTCTTTATTATATTAGTGTAGATAGGAAGGCAAACGAGCAAGTAGGTCGCGTATATTGTATTGTGTAGTCTAATTGCGTTAGTTGGATCAGTTTTCAATTTAATTTAATTTTTTAACAATTGGTTAGTTTGTACTTTTAACCTTCTTTGTCAGACTTGCCCGTGAGACTTTAAAGGGTTCAAAACGTCAAGAATCAGATTCCTTACAACATACGAAATATAAAATAAACCATTTCAATTATTTTATTTCGAAATTTAACAAGTTGCGAAAACAAGAAATTATTAAGTACCCAGATCGCTTACTGTTGTTGTTGTTGTGTTGTTGTTGTAGTTGTATAATTAAGAAAAAAGTATCAAATGCACTTACGATTTGCCAAGCGGTCAGACAGGGCGTGCAGAGTAAATGACCGCAGGGCTCTATTCGGATGTCTTTGTCGTTCTCCGCGCAGATTTTACACAGCTGGAACGTGCTCCCTGCAATAACAGTGAGCTTCAAAGTCAAAGCGAAAAGTCAAAATATTTTTATTTAAAACACATTCATCCCCACATGTCTTAAGAGGAGTGTGAACCCAGCGCTCTCCATACGAACGGAACGTTTTCCACCCTCTAAACCTTAACCTATAGCCATGATTTTTTTGTATGTTGTCATTATGCCCTACAACTAGGTTTGTATATTTTGGTATTTTTAATATTTCTAATAGTTCCAAAAATAACGACGCCTTTTTGTTTTGTATGAAACTCCTAAAATGCAAATATTGTGAAATCTATGCAGAATATTAAAAAAATCACAACATACAAACCTAGTTCTGAGACATAATGACAACATACCAAAAAATCATTTCCATAGGTTAAGGTTTAGAGGGTGGACAACGTTATCGCCGTTCGTATGGGGAGCGCTTTATGGGGCTGAATTCACACTCCTCTTAAGTCTAACCTAAAATTTCAGGTTTTGGTCATCAATATTGTTTATCGTCTGAATAAATCAAATCGAGGCAGTAAATATAGGGGGCGATTCAAAATACGTTGCTTTAGAATGTTCTATTTAAACAATAAACCGTATTATGGTGGCAAAAGCTGACATTTTAGGTTAGGATGTTTTTTACTACTTAAAACAAGTGAGAATACTTAGCTTAGATAGGACTACACGAAGCACTTATGAAAATGTTCTTCTATTCGAAAATGTATCATCGAATACTTTTAAACAAAGAAAAAAAAACAGATCTTTTAGACTTTTTTTTTTAAAGTGCTAGAGAATCGAGAGCAAACTTAAGTCGATTCGACCTACACACTTGAGCGTGACAATGATCAGTAATCAGTAATTAATTTGCTGAAACATGACATACAGACAAGTTGGTATTTTACAGTCAAATTACAGTACTGCATGTTTTTAACATAAAACTACCGTGAAACTCGGGCATATTAATAAAACGGATCACTCACGTATTTTTAAGTCGAGAAATGCCCCACATGTTTCGGACCAGTCCGTGGTCCTTAATCATGAGCCCCCGCGGCGGTGGCGCGACGACGACACGTGTCGTCACGATGAAACCGCGCCGACGCCGCGGGGGCTCATGATTAAGGACCACGGACTGGTCCGAAACATGTGGGGCATTTCTCGACTTAAAAATACGTGAGTGATCCGTTTTTTTATTAATATAACTGCATGTTTCGTCGCAAGGACATGCAATGAGAAAGATAGAAACTGACCCATTTCACAATAGAGCTCGTACTGTTCCTGCGTGACTGTGATGTGGTCCTCCGCGGGGGATATGATGGCGCTGCTGAGATCCGGATTGACATCTCTTCCATCCGGGTACAGATAACTGAAAGATGATAATAATAAGATAAGGTAAGATAAGAAAAGATAAGATAAGATAATGTTAATTTGCAGAAAAAATCATTAATAATCCTTTTTCATATTACTACACTGCATTAGGGTTGTAAACCGTATAGATATTTTTGCCCTTGACTGTACCACCTAATGATTTTGACGTACCTACTTCCTCTATGCGAATAAAATATCTATCTTTTTATATAGATCTATCTATAGAGCCAAACTTACAATCCTTCTCTGTACCCGTCGAGTAGAGCTTGCACTAAGCTTTTGTTCTGCGGTATCGTCTGCAGGATCTCCCCGTCTACCGTCACGTAACCTATCGCCCATTGGCCCAGTCTTGTGCACGATAATCTGAAAAAAAAAGAGTTTTTTTTAATACAACATTTTGTTGACGGTACCTTATTTATGAATTATCGGTTCTTTAAACATATACTACTTCAAAGACTTCAGATGGGTGGACCTACTTTAGTAGGTCAGGAATTCAGTCTAAAAGAATGTACAAATTAACAAAAATAAACTAATAAGGCAAGTTAAATAAAACCTTGTAAAAAATACCCCAAAGTTTCATTGAAATGCCATTTTTGTGTCATATTTTGATCACAATCGATTGTCTTAATCTAAGATCCAGTGGTACTTGAACAATTGGGGAAGTCCCGGCGAAAAATTTTTTTGCAAACTTGGCTTTCTTTTATTCGTTCGAAAATGGTTTTTCTCCGAAAAACTCCTTTGTTACCCGACTAGAAGGGAGGGTTATTTACATCGTACAGTAGGAGTACGTTGGGTAAGCCTGTTTTATATCCCCGGTGATATGCGAATCTACAGACAAACTAAAATTCAAAAATTCAAAATTCAAAAAATAAAATTTACTGCGCGGTGCAAACATCAATTAACACAACCAATTGCTGTAAATAATTCAAAAACGAGTCGCGTGGACCGCCCGTTCTGACTGACAACTCAATATAATATTTAAATGAAAGGTTTCATGTGGTTAAACGCCGCAGGGTTCTGTAGCAAAATCTTGCTGCAATTACCTTGACCATAATAATTTTTAATTAAATACTGGCAACCACCATTTGCGACAGCTTTTACGCTGGCAACCTTATTCCACAATGTGGGGGAAGACAATAGACTGAATTTGATGTAAAGTTTAAGTCGATACGATAATTAAATATTATCATCAGGCAATCCGAGTGCTACGGCACATTCAGAGGAAACAACTCATTTTTTTCGAGTTATTTGGAGCGAATTGTTTTATAATGCGTTTAATTTATCTTTCAAATATACGAGAGCAGCTTAAACAAAAAAGGTGTCAAAATAGTTATACAAAAGATACCTGCGGCAAGATAGATAGATTGCTAGGCAACCCTGTGGTGTTGTATGACCCCACGTTTTAATCTTTCTATCTTAGTTAAGTATTTAAAATTTTTCGTCTCTAAAATTTGTTTATCGCGCACAAATAGGTAAGTAAGCCTTAATACCGTGATAATGAGTTAAAATAACTTTATTCCAAAACTAGGGTCAATAGCACATATGTACTTAAACTGGTAACATTGGTCGGTTTAAGTGCAACACCCTAACTAGCTTTACCCTAAGTAACCCCTTAAGGTTAGATGAAACTAGTCAATAACAGAACCATACCACAACAAAGTTTTTTTAAAATATTTAATTCAAAGAATAATTAAGATCCCGTTGTCAACCACACTCACTACAGGAACAGAACATAAATATGTCGCTTCAGGGGAAATCCTAGAAGAAGGAAAGACGGAAAACCTAAATTTAATTTTATTATAGGCTATCGGTAAGTTAGGTTGCGGTTTGAAACGGTTATAGGTACAGTCAAGGAATTTAATTTCCAACCCACCTAAGGTTCAATAGCATATAGCAAATAGTCACCATAAGAGCTATAGAGCATGACGTTAGTTTAACATATCGACCTTAATGCATTGCGAATGTCAGACGACATTTCAACGAAATGGGTAGGGAATTAAATTCCTTGACTGTACAAAGGCATCACCATATTCACCATTAATCTCTTAACCACCGTCTATTATTTAAGATTCATAATTTCCAGCTCATTTAACCACAGTCTAAGAGTTACAGTTTAGTTACAATTACAGACAAATGTCATATAGTTTGTACAGGTGCCATCACAGACACGACCGATGAAAATGTATCGAAGGTTAAAGGGTTATTGATAAATCATCAATTTATCATATTTCTCATCAGGTGACCCGCATGGTCCTATACCATTAAAACGTACAACAGCCTCACCTAAAAACATAACTGCCAGCCTTGTGTATGTACTTCTGGAGCCGCGCTTTCACCTCGTCATATGTTAGGAAGGCCACGTAGCCTGGATGCGTCACCGCAAGCAGCTGCCAGTTCCTCAGGAGCGTACTCCAGGGCTGGAATAACCTGGAACGAATGAAACAAGAATAGTAATTATAATGACTGTTAATAATGACTTCGGAATTCTCATACCTTCGAACAATGATTTTAAATTTAATCCACCAAAATGGTCCCACATGGCACCAATTTCCTCTGGTTGATAAGCAACAGGCGAACGGTGCGCATGTTAACCTAAGCTGGCATTTGGAACGTTTTTTGGGGTTTTTGTATAGTTATAAGCCGTCTATTATAACAAGTCACTGGCTTCGAATCGATATTCTAAATGTATGAAATATATAAGCTGACGCGCTTTATCAAATTATTTACAATCCGCCTTCTGTTTCATGTAACGACATAGCTTCGTTTTTTATAAAAGGAATTGCGCTACCGTTGCGACTTGAATTATTATAATAATAATCATTATTTATTTAACCATAAAGTATATAACACTGCAAAAAGGAGACCTTTGATAAGAGACAGTAGGGGCCTTAACTAAAAAACACGATGCGATTTCGCTCGAAGGACGCAACGCTAAAGAAGTAAAGCTTGATTCGCATTCGCAATTTCTGCAAATTTTACATATTCACAACGTAACAATATGGGTAAAATTTTCAGAGTACGGGCACTGGGTCAAGAGGGATATTATATGAGAGGGCGTCATTTACACAATCTAAAACATTTTTATATTGCTTCCGAGTTGTCGTATAATGATAAAAAATTACGAAAAAACACCAGTAGTAACTTTTTTTTGGTAAGTTCGTGGCACGGAATGTAAAGTTTGCAGATTCGAATCCTGGCAACCAACATTTCTCCTTGCATTGCCATTACATCAATCATTTGAGATATCACCTCGTACAGTGTAGGGGAAATATATTCACGTACGTACCACCTTAGAACCCTATCGCAATGACGCGACGCTTTAAACGCCAGGCTATGTCATACAAATGTCATGCGTATGTCTATTCGACTAGGTTCTATGGTGGTACGTGTTTCAATTTCCTTGACTGTACCATCTCGTATCATACCGAACTGTGTAGTTCCAAAAATTTTAAACTGACTTCATACACACATAGCTCTTTCATCGAAGCGGGTACTTATTTAACCTCGTAAGGCCCACGTCAAATTTCGTTTTATTACTTTTTAATCATATCGTTTGAGACAGTGAATTCAACGTCAGTTTGACATTTGTTCTATAAGTAGGACTTGGGCCTTACGAGGTTAAACATAACTATTTAAAATCGCTGTGTGTAGCTGTATTACTTGAGGAGTTCCCTCAATTCTTTGTGTACTCAGCATCAGAATTGGATTTTGACAAAAATGGGACCAATTTGAAAGTAAATTCTTTCCAATAAAACAAGAATTTGCCAAATCGGTTATTAAATGACACAGTTCTGAGTTAACAAACATTAAAAAAAACAACCGAGTATAGACCCTTCTCCTCTTTTTCAAGACTGTAAAAAGCAACTTTATCGTCAACCAAACAGCGTTAGTTTAGTAACTACACAAGTAGGGTGAATATGAGGTTGAGATAGTAGGCGGTCGATTGCCATCTACACGATAAATAAGCAACTTGCATCACCGAGTTGGCTGTTCAATTAATTAATTGAGTGTATACTGTTAACACAAACATTATCTTTAGGGTTTGCGGTAATAATTACACAAATACCCATGAGGTTGAGGTATTTATTTTGGTTAAAGGAAGGAGGATAATTTACGTATATCCAATTCACCGATAGTGTTTGTCATGTATAAGGCGGTTACCGATGGCATAGTCATATCATAACCACTAACTGCGCAAACTTTTGTTCGAAGTCCTATTTTTGTTTAACCTAAAGCTGTGTCATTATTTCGAAAATACATTGTTTTAATTATCGGAAATCAAAAAGGATGAGATTATTTATTCGATCCGCATTTTTAGGCCAGTTCATGCTGGACCGATTTACGTAGATGATTTTATTTTTTAGGATGTTCCAAATAAAATTTTGGCGTGATCTCATCGCACCTTTAGAATTAAAGCGACCTATCTCCGAACAATATACGTCCCAAAATATCACCTTAATTAAAAGACGTAGTGTCTAATTTTGGGAAATGACATATTCAGAATTGTATCGCTACGATTCTGAAGGTGCGACATGATGAAATCCGTGGTAGATCAAAAAAAATGGGTGCATGTACCTTGTGTTTTATTGATATAAAATACTCAGAGTTGCCTTCTTCATCTTTTTCTTTCCATAGTATAAAGGAAACACGCTATCCGTTCATGTATGTCCTCATATCGGTCGACTACCGCTTCTAAACCTCGCAACGGATTTTGACACCGTTTTCACTGCCATGTAGTAGATCATTTGTCACGGAAGATTTTTATTTACTTGCATTATATCCCAAATCCGTGCGAAACGAGAAGGGTCACTGGTATAGTAACAAACTGATTTTGACTTACCTAGTGAAAACATCAAACTCGAAATTAGATATGAAGTCGTTGCAAGTGAGATCTATCGTCGTCTTCAGCGCCATGGTCTCCAGGCCCGAGGATATTGGGTGCACGTTGTTCAACTCCTCGCGGAACAGCTTCCAGGGCACCAGTGTGCTGTTGGCGAAAAACAAGACGGTTAATACGGTGTAACACCGCCAACCGAAGTGGGGACTGCAGAAGGAAACTTAAAAAAAATTTAAATGTGAGAATATCTCAGAAATATTTGAGAACATTCCCTCCTTTGATTAAGAAAAAAGGTAAAGTACTTAGTGTTGAAAAATTTGTTAAAAGCAATAAATAATAAAAAAAAAAACAATTTAAAATAACAAGGGTTTCCGTTTCATTATTAATGTACGGACAAATTAATACCAAAAGGTAGGGAGATTAAAATCCAAGTTTTCATTAATCTGTAGTTCAGAGATAGCTTAACCAAAGCACCTTACCCACCTTAAAACATAAAGGTAATATTATCCAAATCACTTCCCGAGTTGAAACCCCCACTTGATTGGCATGGCCGGGTATCGACAACATCAAACATTAACACGCAAATAGATTATTCGGGCCGCAAACTACAATTTCGCATGTTACGCCCGACTAGAAAGGGACCGAATGTGTAACCACAACGATAATTACCTGGATGTTGGAACAAGGGAACGTTAAGTCCTTCAATGCCGCTTCAAAAATTTATTACGAGAACATTCAACTCAATTTATGCCAGCCAGCAAAGTTACACATAAATCCGGCTCGAAGGACCACAATTCTAAATCAGCTTTAAAACTTTTGTACAATAAGGGATCCTTTATTTATCAATCAAAATGTATAAATAACGTGGAACACTAACAACAATTGACCTTGTCTCGACTAAGCAAAACTCAATCAAGCCCGCAACCTCTAACTTTGTTGTACTAACCACTAAGTTATCTGGCCAAAAGCTATTAAGGTTATCAACGTAAGTAAGGTAACCTATGTTACCTTACTCTTACCTAACTCAGAGGTGGCAAACTGAATTTAATAAAAGACCATTTTAAATTTTCCCATAGGTCTGAGGGCCAGACTATACATGAAAACACTTGGCAACCTCAGAATGTGCTGAATTCTAAACACTCTCCCTCAACTGCGTGCTGTCTTAAGCGTGTTAGCCGCGGGCGCGAGCCCACAATCCTCGACTCCGCGGGCCACATGTGGGCATATCTTTGACATGACTGAGCTCAAAAATAAAAGCCAATAAGTCAAAATATTCTTCTTCAGACTAGGCTTACAAGAAGCACTTATAAATGCCAGAAAATTTACATCCGGTTTCGAAACACCTCTCATGAGAACATACTGGCAAGAAGATAAGCTTAATGATGTAAGTCCTTTTCTACATCTTATATGCTAAGCACTTGCGTACTGTGCATTAACAAATCACGTCACACACGAGTAACTCATACACGTTGCCCATTGATATAACATTGACATAGTTCTAAACACGATTAACATTTTCACAGACCGAATACTGAAATTCGCTACGATTTCGAAAAGCTTTCACAAAAACTGTCAGCGTTCATTAGACATGTGCCGCGTTGGAACCAGTGAACCGGCCGGGTCAGTGGGAGGGACGCGTGCTGAACATAACAATGGAGACACTCGGGGATAGGGGCACGTGTCGTTTTGTTCCACTTTGCAGTTCGAGAGCGAACACTGAAGCCTATTCGAAGTGACGTAAGTATATTGACTGAATAAATAAACTAAACATGGAAATAAGAGACTCCAAGAAAATTGCTGATCGGGCGCCGGTCTTTAAGATCCCCTGTATCGTAGACCTCCGAATCTTTCACTCGTAGAAAGAAACGCGTTAGGAAGCTATTACTTTACGATAATATCCTTACCAGGAAATGGCGTTGGATAGGCCATAACCTTCGGCGTCCTGACAAGCACCTGTCCAAGCAGGCTATTTACTGGCACCCAACTGGAAGACGCAGACGAGGCCGTCCAAAAACAACGTGGCGTCGCATAACGAAGCTGGAAGCCGCAGCAGCTGAATTAAACTAGAGCGAACTAAAATCTGCCGCGCAAGATAGATCCAAATGGAAAAGTGTGCAAAGAGCCCTATGCTTTTGGTGAGGGGTAAAAAAGAAGAAGAAGATGATGATGATGATGACTTTACGACGATAATCTGTTAGTATGGTTCCATCCCGGTCGAGCCGAGACATTCATACTGCAAGCAGTGCCTGGCTACTACTAACTCTTTTTTTAATACAAAATCGACTTGCATTCAACAACAATTACATCTAAGACATGCTGTGGCCTAGGAAAAGACGGTGCAATTGGGATGGTGCCTTTGTTCTCAAAATATCTGATTAGACAGAACAGAACAGTGCAGCAGAGCGGCTTTTGATGTTTCGGAAATCTCGTATTTCATACACGATTGAAATGGAGGACGCATAGCAAAATGTCAATCATCATTGATTTAAAGAATTATCAGATTGTAGCATTTAGCGAAAACAGAAAACCAGCCAGCTAGCTCCACTCCTAAGCGGTCTGTGGAACAAACAGACGAAAAGCAGAGTAATCTATCGCGTATTGGAAGTATTGGAAACATCAACACCATCGATGCGAACCAAACCAATGAAAGAGAAAACGTTGCTTTTTAAAAATGGCCGCCTAGAAACTTCAGTTACATAGACCATCGACAAGTAATCATGATGAAAGCACTACTCGAAAACGCTAATAATGTTAAACAAATAAGCCCCTCCCACCACACATACATTAAACAGCTATTACTCTAATAGGCTCTTGTTTGCCTGGTAGCATCCGCCAAAAGTTGACATCAATAGCTACGTGTTCTACCTCCCAGTCAAGGTCGTAAATAGGTATACATATATGCTGCCATATGGCCAGATATATCTAAACACTAACATCAGTGACAGAGGTGTGTAGATATTTATGGCATCTTGGACATGGCCATATATGTACATATACATCCAGGAACTCCATTAGTCAATTCGGGTAGCTTTGAACGGCTTTAAAAATAGGTTTTGCAAATATTTTGATTAACTAATTGAACCACACTAACTTATTGATACAGCTCTCTTCCAACAAACTAATGCCATCGGGACATCAAAGGAATGATAATTATTCAGGAAGAATTAGTTAAATAACGGGGCATCAAATTACCATAGTTATTATGGCAAACCAGTCCATTAACGCTCCGGTTCGGTGAGTGCATTAAATTATAGACAGTTAATGGAATTAATGAACATTTCGGTTTAGATAGCTTTGTGATCAAATATTAAATTTGGAATAATACACCACTATCACTTAGGTTCGTAGTTAGAGATTGTTCTTAAGTACGACCGTGTACTCAAGATAGCATTTGACGTTTTGTTCTTATGTATAGGCTGAACTTAAGATCAAGACAACTTAACAAGTATCAGCCGAGTCCCAGCTGGACTCCACTCCAAGTATTGCACAAATCAGTATTACTAAACCGTAATCAAGCTTAAATCTGGTGAACCTCTTCTTAAATATCAGCAGTAGAGTGAAAATCATAGTAACATAAACGCACGCGCATTGTTGGTGCAGCAAAACACCTGTAATATATGCGTACTTTTTTATGGCATTGCGCTCATGGTGGATTTAGTCAAACGGGAAAACGGACATAGTGTAAGAAAAATATACGCACTGTGCAGTAGTAGCTTATCAGGCATGCTTCTTTGTCGCTGATAAGAAAGCTTAAAAGTATATTTAAGTTAGATCAAATACTGTTTTTGATTTTTGTATCAAAATTATTTGGCGCTTTGATCTCTGACCATAGTCTTTGCTCGGATGATGATGGTTTAAAGAACCCTCAAAACAATTTCACCAGCCTATAAACGTATCAAGCAGTAGAATTATCACACGCTCATTGCCGACCCTGATGTATGCGTTATTGTGCAGATAGAGATATAACAAAAGCGGTATTTTTGGTATCCACGTGTTCAAAATAAAAGCCTGCCTGCGAACATGTACCTGAATACGTCGGAAGTAAGACTCATCGCAATAAAACGCGATACAAACCGTAAAAAAAGCTCTAAAAACCTTATCTAATAAAATAATAATGAACGAGTATTTTCCACCTTTTTTGGCTTGAAACCGTTTAAAAAATCCATGGATGAAACCCTACCAAAACTTGGGATGGAAAGGTCATTAAAATGTAATACAACCATTGGTAGGGGAGTCATCGGCTGTAAAGGATGTACGCATAATTTATAAAAGGGGAAGTAAGAAGGGTTACCGTAACGAACGAGGTATCAATGGATACGCATTTTTTTTCGCAATCGCAGGACTAGAGGAAACAATTTCCCTCATGGGCTAACGGTTTTCCGAACAAGTTAATATGGCTGCTGCAAGAATTTGTTTTCAACACAGGTGAGATTTTAACCGTTTTTCAGGCCATCAATATAGATAGTTTACAAAAAAATTATAACGGATGCAATTTCGTTGCATTGCAAGTAAAATTTCATATAAGTAAATTCCAATTTGTATCATAACGTGTGAAAAATACGATCGAAATTCAAGAAAAATGTGTGTGGTCGATACAACGCCTCTGCCTGGTTAATCCAGTTAATGGTGTAATTTCTAAAAATTCGTTTTTAATTCACCTATACACCTTAAGGAACACAATGCACAAATGTTCTAAATTATATGTTTCTATCTTTAGCGGTTAGGGCAGTTCGTTTGTCAGCCAGTCAGTCAGTAACTTAACTCTATCTTTTTATCTTTCCTTTATATAATATAAAACAAAGTCGCTATCCGTTTGTGTGTCCTCATATCGTCGGCCGCTTACTCCATCTAAACCATGCAACGAACTTTGATACAGTTTTCACTGCCATTTAGACATTTTTTACAGAAGGTTTTTATATACAATACATCCTCATTATACACGTGCAAAGCCAGGACGGGTCGCTAGTACATATATGTATATACGAGTATATATACTATACTATAGTAACATTAAGTAATAGCCAGAACACTCTAAAACCTCTTCAACTACCTCAAAGCTTTTATCTTAGTTTTGCAGGGCGAGCATAATTTTCATTTGTTTGTGGAGCCATTGATAAATCGAGGCAGGGGAGCGGTGCCGTGCAATTGACAAGCGTGTTGGCGTGGGGTGACCAGGCGTGGGATTTAATAGGAAGGATATACTGCTGGAGTGTTTTTTGCGGGAAAACTGTTTAATTAACTCGTAGGCAAAGGAAATTTCCAGATTCCACTGGAATTATAGGCTTAATACGTTTTTATTAAACAAGCTTTCTAAACTGCCCATCAATTTGACTCAAACGAGCACAAACACAATGTAAATTGTTTTAAATTTTCGCGATTTTCACATATGTTTATAACGGCAAACGTTTCGACCGTGTTGCTATGGCCGTGGACACGAGTAGAGATGTCTACTCGTGACCACAGCCGTTGCAACACAGATTAACAATGATTTTACCGCATTTAAGTCCCGTTTGTCGTTATAAATACAACGTTTTTGTTGTCTACCATCAATGAGTCGTGTTTATCTACTAATTTCGTTATTACGTTAGTTCAAGAATGACAGTGAAAGATGAGGTCACCCGGTGAAAGGTGAGGTCTTCTATCTAAACCTTCTGGATTGGCAACGCATCTGTAATATCCTTGGTGTCATAGCCACCTATGGAGGGTGATG
Organism: Ditula angustiorana; assembly: GCA_963691745.1. NCBI lineage: Eukaryota > Metazoa > Arthropoda > Insecta > Lepidoptera > Tortricidae > Ditula > Ditula angustiorana. The sequence continues at coordinate 5,663,792 of OY829496.1, read as the reverse complement.
ATCATGATCACTTATCATCAGGTGACACACTTGCTAGTTTGCCTTCCTATGTAAAAGAGAGGATACATCATATGACAGTGGCTCCGCTTCTGTATCACTTATGGCGTCGAATGGCGGCACTGGAATATCCCGCCATAAATTTGAAGCGTTGCCAGCACTCCGCACGATCATGTAAATATGGCGTCACCGGAAGCAATGGACGGCCGTTGACGATCGAACGCGGTCTATAACGGTTGGAAACGCTGCAGTTACAGGACTAACTAGATTTTCCACTTAGCTAAGTGCTTAAGTATATGAAGTTAATGACGCAACGGGTATAGTAAAGTGTAAAGCTAAGTTGCGAAGGTTTTTTTCACGGCAATGAAAAATGGCAATAGGCATTAAGAGGTATTAGGCTTAAGGTAATACAGTTGAAAGAACTAAGACAGGCACTGGTGATTAATTGATATGCTTACGATTAAATTTAAACCAAAATAATAACCAACGATCCAAACAGAATCGCTGATATGTTGCCGCCTTTTAGTCAGTGTGCCTCCGGAACTCTCATTTTCCGTACATAACACAGTAGCAAGCAACTACTTCACGCCGGCAGTCTGTGAAAGTCTTATAAGACTTTTTTTTTTCTATCAAAGTTTTCGAACTACGTGTGCGATTAACACACGACAGAGTTTTTCAGTTACAAGAATATATCGTTCTAAAATATTATAGCAAGAATTATTACGCCTCACAACCGAATCAGGTTACTTTCGCGACCTTATCTAGACCTTTCTATGAATAAAACTCGTTACACATTATTCGTCCCGCCTCTTACAAACGAGGCTATCACTCCCGTGCAGAAGATTGAATACGTAACTAGAAACTGGGATTTCACTGTAAAAATATGGAAATAATCCAGTTACATTGTGGCCACAGTTACAATTTTAAAACAACCGCTTTGTCCGTTACGTCAAAATTTGTTACCAAAATGGTGTACATATTTCAGCCGTATAAAGAGGCTGGATTAAGCTAAAACGTCGCGTTTGGGAAAAATCCTTATGAACCATAAATCACTGGTTGGTTCGGACCTCTGTAATCCGATCGTATCTGTCGTCGCCCAATTTGAGGGCATTGTATTACAAGTGCGAGAAAGACAAATGTTTGGCGCTCTCGCCTAGAGAGTTTTGGGACTGTCCCACTTCATTCAGTCATCATGGACACTTGACACGAAACGTGAGAACACCTTTTAGATTTTTGTATGTTTCTTGCTTACGTATGAGGATGGCAGTTTCTTGTTTATTTGGAAAACAAGTTATTGATCAGGAAATCTCTGTCTCTTTTACTGTTCTATGATTTACTGAAATGTGACGTATTCTGGCTTTTGTCCATAATTAAGTTATGTCACTTAATTTACAAATGTCACGGTTAATCAAGGCTGCCTATGGATGAACTAGGTATTTTAAATCAAACAGTGAATGAATGTAATGACCAAAATGAAATTGTAATAAAAAATAAACCAATACAGTTTTTTAACTTTAAAATCTAGCTTTAAAACATGATGTCGCGACTTATGCATTTTCTGATACAATGGATAATGGCATGGCTATGTTACGTTGCAACGTTGGTAAACGAGAAACCCTAATGGTTAAAATGATGAATGTTTTACAACTGCTGTATCCCTCATTAGAAGAGCAAACTGCATGTTTATGCATTATGCTAATCCGCAGAGGCATAACTTAACTGTGTCAAGAACGGCATAGTTCACTTTGATACAGTCGGCCTCTGAAGTAGCATACCATATAACAACCTTGTCGTAGTAACAAATAAAATGAGAGTTGCTCGAATTTGTCACATCACTGACAGCGACAAGGTACTAAAATGTTCAGCTATTTGTGAGGCTGATCGTACCACTGTTAATGTCATTTTGTGCGTTTTTAGGTCACCTGTAAACCTCGTAAGGCCCAATAGGCAATAAAATGCAGTATGTTGAGAAGTGATAGCTTAGACCTAATCAATGGAATCGTGATTATGTGGGATACTTCAGTGTCCCAATTTTTTTTTCAAAGAAATTTTGATATGATCATTAAGTTGACACATTGGTAGGTTAAAGGCTTGGCCACATCGGGTGCGTATGCAACACGGTTCCAGCTCGCTTCTTACCGCTGCGTCACGGCACTCAACGCAAGTGTTGCGGCATCTCAACATATAAAGGTAATTCTATCTACACTAAAATAATAATCTACACTAATCTACAGTTCTACACTAATATAATAAAGAGGTAAACTTTGTTTGTTTGTTAGTTTGTTTGTATGTAGGGGGTAATCTCTGGAACTACTGAACCGATTTCAAAAATTCTTTCACCAATAGAAAGCTACACTATCCCTGACGGACATAGGCTACTGATTTCACGCGAACGAAGTCGCACGCGTCCGCTAGTAGATTATAACCGGCATGTGCAAGCGCGTCTCTGGAGCCGTGCTGCATATTCTGAATTTGATATTTCCCAAAATTAAACCCTATGTCTTTTAATTAAGGTGATATTTTGGGACGTGTATTATTCAGAAATGGGTCAGTTTAAGAGTAAGCGTGCGGCATCTGGTGTAGCCCGGCCTTAAGGACGGACAGTTCTGTACCTATACCTAACTGGCCCCTATATCACCAAGCTATCTTATGTCAGGGTCATGTGACAACGACAATCGGAGTCCATTAGGTACCTACGTCAGTCTGGCAATACAAATACTTTTGTTTTAGAAATTTTTAATTTTCGATTTTTTTTGCATTTTTATTTTTATTTTTATACATTCACATCGAGATGACACCGAAAGTAGTTTTCCCAAACAAAAATCAATAATGTTATGACCGTAAAGACGAAACACATTGAAAAATTCGCAGGGTATGGTAGCGGTAATATGGGGAAACTGGCAAACGCAGATGTTGCAGGTTCGAGTCCTGCCATTACCCTAATTTTTCTGTATTGTCATTCTTTATACAGCATTTTAAATTTAATACTCTTCGAGTTGCCATGTACATTTATGACAAACTGTCGTTGTCACCTATCACCTGTCAGCGGTGAAATAGGGGCTTGTCGCTACCTATAGTCATGACTGACTGAACCCGCGGGACGATGTAATCGATACACGTGTTCGAGGCAAGTAGGTACATCCGTATTGTCTCCGAATTGTGCTTTTATGAGTACTTACTGTTTACGTAACATAACAATCGAAGGTATCGAAACTCATCTCAGTCAGCCCCGAGTAGGGTTGCCAGCATTAAAATAAGAGCTTTCGGGAAATTTTTGTAATCGATTTTTTTTGCACATTTTAAAAATTCGCAGGGTATGGCAGCAGTAATGTGGCGAAACTGGCAAACGCAAGGCACGGAATGCTGATGTTGCGTGTTCGAGTTCTGCCATTACCCTAATTTTTCTTTTTATTGTCATTCATTATACAGCATTTTAAATTTAATTTCAGTTTACGGGACATTTTCATTTTGAATTTACAAAGGGTACCCGTTGCCCAAATAAGTAATCATTAGGGTGAATACTAAATTGTTTAAAGGTAATTGCTTTCCTATGGCGATTCGCGTATATAATAAATTACCGAAACAGTTTCGAGAGTTGTCTATTAAGGAACTTAAATAAAGATGTAGCCAGCCATGTAGCTCCAGGAGTGCTTTTATTCTGTCAAAAAATATTTGGAAGTGAACAATGACATTAATACTTTATATTATAAGTATTACAGAGTCAAATAACAGCGAATTTTATAAAGCTTATAAAATTCGCTGTTATTTGACTCTGTAATACTTTAGTTCTACAATAATAATTTAATTCAAGGGTACCAATTTTGTATATCATCATCATCGTCATCAGCCAATGTTCGTCCACTGCTGGACATAGGCCTCTCCCATGGCACGCCACTGAGCAATGAGCAATTTTGTATAATAGAATACTAAACCGAAAGGTTTATTCTTCAAAAATAAGTATGAGAAGTAAAATAAAATACTTGTTCTATTAACAATAATTAACAAGCAGGCGTCGTAGTATATAGTTATGCATGCGTGCCGAAATAACGGGACAGTTACCATCCCGCGCGTTCTGTAAACGGGACGTGTATTCTTGGGTCCCAGAAACGGGACGTCCCGCTTATAGCGGGACAGTTGGCAACCCTAGTCTCGAATTACAAAGCAGAATCGCTTCGAAAACGAGGCCTCCGATCTTAATGGAAACGATATACTTAAATGCAGACTTCTAGAAAGGTTACAGTGCAATACTAAATAAATAAACCTATCGAACCAAACCAAGTTAATGACAGGATTAAAAATACATTAAACGTGGCCTACTCCACATTTTAAAAGATAAAAACAAAGCAAACTTATTTAATGTATGAATCTGAACACTAGGCTATCATAGAACCTGTACAGCTAGCACAACACACCGCGACTAGCTTTGTCGACTCTTTCTAACTAGCCAAGTAGAAGAGAGACGCACTAAGCGACAAGCGAGAAAAAGTGTACTCGTGCTAGCCGTTTTGGTCGCTATTACTACGCCATTTGCTATGAAATTAATTGTCATATATTGTGATAAGGTTGTAGAGTGGCCTAGAATTCATGTTCGTTTTGCTGTAACGAAGTTTTCATAGTACAGTCAAGGAATTTAATTCCCTACCCATTTCGTTGAAATGTCGTCTGTCATTCGCAATGCATTAAGGTCGATATGTCAAACTAACATCTTGCTCTATAGCTCTTATGGTGACAGTTTGCTATATGCTATTGAACCTTAGGTGGGTTAGAAATTTAATTCATTGACTGTACCTATAATTTTTTTTATGAAATAGGAAGGCAATCAAGCAAGTGGGTCACCTGATGGTAAGTGATCACCACCGCCTATAGACATCCGCAACACCAAAGGGATTGCAGATGCGTTGCCAACCCAGAGGGCTAAGATGGAATACCTCTTGTGCCAGTAATTACACCGGCTGTCTTGCTCTCCTCGCCGGAACACAACAGTGCAAGCACTGCTGCTAGCGGCAGGATTAGCGAGCAAGATGGTGGTAGCGATCCGGACGGACCTTGCACAAGGTCCTACCACCCGCAAAATAAATAAAGTCACGCGTGTTTTCTGGAGGGATATGCAGAGACTACGGATTTTCACTTGCTACGATCCTGTCACACAACGTTTGCTTCACTTACTCCCATAACGTTATTCATGCATGCTTATATGTTTAAGAGGAAACACAAGGGCCGTTTTTCCATACAAACGTCGTCCCCTGTTTCCTCTCTGGATAATGCCAGTAGAGCAATTTTTTTTTGCAAAAAATCGTTGACCACTGTTATGCATGTCCCTATGTTTTCCTTTTTTTCATAAATTAATTATTAAAAGAGATATGAACATTCAAAAACTTAAAAAATTGGCCAGATTTTCGGCTGCGTTCATACATTCAGAAAACAAATTATACTAGATTATATAAAAAAAGAAAAACATAGGAACACTGCCAAAGCCTTTCTTTAATTTTTAATGTAAAAATTAGTTAAATCGGTTAAGTTTTGGAGAAGGAATCAGGGGTCTACGAATCGTTGATTTTGTGTACTTTAAATAGGTATTTTCAGTCCAAGCTGCGGCTGTCTCTATTGCACTCTGCAGGGGGAGGCTTGATAGATGGAGGCAGCAATAGATTTTACAAATACCTATTTTTCAATTCTCCAGGCCTCTTAAGGTACTCCTGACATAGATTTCTCCAGAATGTCCCCGATTATCGGAATACGTTCCCCGAGCTCATCTTCCCACTATCACTATCCATCCACTATCCCTTCATTCACCCTTTTTTACCCGACTACGGCAAAGCCAAAAGGAAGGGTTATGTTTTTGTTATTATTTTCAAAGTATATTCGCACGTTATTCACAACTTCACTATGTTCATTATATGTATGCAAACGCTGGTTGCATAAATGAATGCAGACGAATTAATTAGTGATGTTGCGCCTGAGCACTTTGAGGTAACTTTGTACGGCTTTTGCGGGAAGAAGTGGTTTGCGAAATTTGAATTGTGACTTAGTATGAAATTGGGTTAGGCGATGCAACGTTTTGAAATGAATGTCTCGAGCTAAAATGAAATAATGATCCGTCAGTAGTTAAGTATGTCTGTTGGTATGTTATCTTTATTATTGTATAGTATAAAACACAGTCCCTATCCGGTTCTGTGGGTCCTTTTCTTCGCTCGCTTACTCCTTCTAAACCACGCGACGGATTTGGATACGGTTTTCAGTAATTAATAGATTCAGGCGTTACTTTGCTTAGGTCCATTTCAACAAACTGGAACAAATTACCTTGCTACTCCGCGAAACCAGTGCCGTGATCGTGCATATATATATATATATATATATATATATATATGTCCATGCAAAAACCCACCCTCCTCCGCTTCGACACGGAACAACATATATCACCCAGACTCAACTACACACCACCATCACTAAACGCTAAACAACACGATCGACGCGCGTTTCGCTTCTGTACGAGGCATCATCCGGATCTAACAATACGACCGTTCGCTTTCCGAACGAATGGCGTACAAATGGAGAATATACTCTGTTTGTAGTAATAGTACCCGTACCAAGCCGGGTCGGGTCGCTAGTTCATAATAATCTTAAAGGTACTACTAATTTAGGAACGATCTACATTCGAAATGCATATTGCAATTTCAAATGACGCAATACTACCTTATAATACCGAACACATTGTTCTCCTTCGCGTGAGTCAGCGTCCAGTAGCGATTTACCCAAACAAGGGGGTAGCACGACTCACACTTACCTGCATAAAGGTACCTACAGACCATGCGGGTGGTAGGACCTTGTGCAAGGTCCGTCCGGATCGCTACCACCATCTTGTTCGTTAATCCTGCCGCTAAGCAGCAGTGCTTGCACTGTTGTGTTCCGGCGCGGAGAGCAAGACAGCCGGTGTAATTACTGGCACAAGATGTATTCCATCTTAGCCCTCTGGGTCGGCAACGCATCTGCACTCTCTTTGTTGTTGCAGGTGTCTATAGGTGGTGGTGATCACTTACCATCAGGTGACCCACTTGCTTGTTTGCCTTCCTATGTTGTATGTTCGCGTGTAGGTCAGTGTTATAAGGAGTTATGTAGGATTTGCAAGACGTTAGTTAGTCATTGAAAGTAAAAATATGTATATCGTTTCCATACAACCAAATTTTTATTTTTAATTTTACTAGGCCAAATGGTATATCTGAAAGGGCATTCACTAATACATTCCAAAACTGCGACTGCTACGGCATACCATAGTGAGACAAAAGCTAAAAAAAACTCTTTCCTATGTTAGTACAACAAAAAACTAAAGTAATTATAGTTAATAAAGGTTTACGTATATATAACAAGAAATAAAAGCAAGATCAACACTTCACAAACAACTTATCCTACTTTTGCAGTCCAGTTTTTTTTTCTTTCATGGCTTGTGCTGGTAAATACACGACGGAACCGATGTGAGAGTTAAGCTCGCACTTGGCAGGTTTTGTTCAATACAAACTGATATCCAAACTTAATAATGAATGAAAAAAGCGTAAAGAATAACAGAGTTAAAACCAGACATACAGGTTTGAAAACTTTAAAAGTTCAAAAAACAACAGTTTGCAATGTGTTTTTTTAAAGTGAATAAAATAACTAATAACCTTCAAACAGCCCTTTCTTCCTTCAGTTTTTTTCGAATAAGCGATTAATCGTTCCATTTTCTTTCAATCGGTTGCTTAAATTCCTTAACAGTTTTGTATTTCGGTCGGTTATTGCTGTCTGTCGTAACCTTTATGTCAATCCTCTTAACTTGAACAACATCGCTTAATAATTAATGAAATAATGAAGTTTCGCCCGAACTTTGAACTGAATCAAAGTCTGATGTGACAACTTTGTCACACGCTTTGTCGTTTATAGAACAACTTATATATAACTAAAACTTGAGTTATGTTATAATGAGAAGCTTGTATTATTATTATCTAAAGTGACATCCTTGCGCTGGCGCTGTGGTACCGTCGATGATCGAATTTTAGCGACATGTAATAGGCTAACCTCACACGCCGCGATGCAAAGCTTCCCGAATAAGCAATGAGCGTTAGGAATGAAATGCTCAGAAATAGCAACCAAAATAGCAAGTTTTTCAGAGAATTTCATCTAATTTAAGATACGAATTTATCAGGTTTTTTTAGGAAATCCCGCAATAAGAACAAGAAAGAGTAGGCGTCCAAAAACTTGAAGGTTGCGGTTGATACAGTGATCTTTAGAGAGACGGTATTCTCAAGTAAGTACATTTAAGAAATATAAATTAAGCTCAGTTTCAGGAGGCGAGAAAAATCAAATTACTTTCAGGTAGGTGAGAGAACCTTCTTAAAATATAGTCATTTAATTAAATAAAACATTTCTTTTACGACTTGATTAACGAGTCACGTATCCACTGATATTATTTTTCATGGATTTTGAGCAGGTACTTATTGAGGTGTTTCTGATACATACAAAGAACGTTATACTTACGTATATACGACTGTCAATCTCCTTACAATGAAAAGTAACTCTGATAGCGCAACACCATCTATTAATACTATTAAAAGCTTTTCTGTTTAAAGCAGCTGTGTTCTGTGAAAGCACAAGCACCTACACTTTTTTTTATATTACGAAAAACGGTAGTATCAACAATAACGAAAAGGCTTTCCTATAAGCCAAGATTTTTTATTTTTATTTTGCTGATCGAATACTTACACCGCAGGGTAGTCGTGGCATCATCTAGATTAAGGCGAAGCGTCCCGCTCGGGTTAAACATTTTTTTGATGGACATTCTATCACATTTTTGTGTTTTATATTTAAGAAATGAAAAAAAAGCTTTTTTTGTTAATAGTACTTTATCATTACACTCGTAGTGATAGTGATTTTCATCGGGTTTAGACCCGTGTGTAGAAAGTTGTAACTCGATTTATTTTACTGACAAGGAGTTCCATCTCGAGAAGACGATCCTGGCCGCAGCATCAGGTTCTGTCTACCAAATAAATGTATTGTAATCGGAGCTGAACGAGTATATTAAGTTTTAATTAATTTCGATAACGGCAACTGCTTCAAATGATACTTGCAAGATTTGCCCAACAAAAAACTAGCTTAGGAATTACCCCCTTATTCATAAAAACTTAACAATCTTTTTAACCTAACAAATGTTTTGTCCCTTTCATTTGAGGGCAAACGTCACAATGACAGATAAAGACAAAAAATGTTAACTAACAAACGTTTACAAAGCGTTTATGAGTAAGTGCGGATTTACAGAAGTTAAAGAAACAAGAGCTCTTAAAAACATGATGTAGTAGACAACAACTAGTAATGTTTTTAATTCGCGGCTTTAGAACAACAACAACAAATACTCTTTATTGATTCACACAAGAAAACAAAATAAAAGAACACACACAGGGAAATTTTACATGGCAGTCAACAACGACAACAATGGGAGAACCATGAGATTAATCGATTTAAATCATACGACATTCGTAAATTAATTCAATTCTTCAAAAATAGTTAGGAAAGTATATATTTTAGTACAAAAATGAGAGCGGTACGCTACGCCTTAACTGGGTTTAGGCGTAAACCCTTCAGATCCAAAGTACGGTTTCTATAAGGCGATTGTCAGTCTTCTTTTTATAATCGTCCATAGATATTATTTTTTTATGAACTATGAAGGAAAACAAGCAAGTGGGTCACCTGATGGTAAGTGATCACCACCGCCTATAGACACCCGCAACACCAAGAAGATTGCAGATGCGTTGCCAACCCAGAGGGCTAAGATGGAATACCTTTCACTACTACGTCTGAGGCTGACTGTACCCGCTGCCTGTAGGTACTTATCCGCCTGGCGTCCTTGTTAAGCCTGTTCTAGTAGAATTAATAATTGAAATAGCTCATGCATTGCGTGGACCTAAATACAATCGGAAGTGCTAATGGCTCGGCATTACGAGTAAACTTAATATATCGTGAATCAAAACTGATTTGCATTTTACTTAGTTAAATAATCTAGTTCAATCAAGCGTTGAAATGTTGGTAGATACCAAGCCAGGCATCCATGGTTAGCGTCCAGCTCGCGAGGAGTCCGCCAGCCTCACGGCCCATAGCAGCACGGCGCAACCAAATCCATTAAAGAGGAGTGTGAACCCAGCCCCAAAAAGCCCTCCCCTTACAAACGGCGATAACGTTTTCCACCCTTTAAACCTTGTCCTATAACAATGATTTTTTGGTATGTTGTCATTATGCCATAGAACTAGGTTAGCATGTTTTGATTTTTTAAACATTCTTCGTAGATTTGACAATATTTGCATTTTAGGACTTTCATTACAAAACACAAGAGCGTCAATATTTTTAAAACTATTAAGAATATTTAAAAAATCAAAACATACAAACTTAGTTCTAGGGCGTAATGATAACATACAAAAAAATCATGGGTATAGGTTAAGGTTAAGAGGGTGGAAAACGTTATCGCCGTTTGTATGGCGAGCTATGGGTTCGCACTCCTATTAATTAGACAGGGACACGTATCAAACAGTACAAATAGGTTGCAAGACATAATTTTCCTGTTTATATCAAATCGCCGAGCTTTGGGAAAAAGCAAAAATTCCCAGTATGTTTAACGAAATACTAGCCGCTTACTATTCAAACGGTGCGATCGTAAAAACCCAACATTTATCAATGAAACCATTCATTCATGCCGCCACTGTTGAATGGAAATAGATGAATGGTTGAATTTAAATTCAAGGTGAACCGAGAACTTGGCAAGCAGTTCAGGTAAGACCGAAGAAAAATCAACAGGATGTTCATTATTTTCAAATGCTAATTAAAGGTTTCCTGTTTCTAATGTTTCAGACTAGCGACCCGCCCCGGCTTCACACGGGTAGGTACAATTTGGATGTAATGTAGTTAAAATTAAAAACCTGTGAAAAATTCTCTAGTTATCAGTGAAATCCGTAACAAAATCTGTTGCGTGGTTAAGAAGAAGGCGGCCGAGCATATACAATAAGGATTTAGGACAAGCAGGAACGGATAGCGACTAAACTAAGCACATATATGTAAAGATAAGGATTTGTTGAGATTTCATTACTTGTAAACGAAAATTAGTTCAGAAAAGCTCACGCGACAGTTCCAGTACCAAGATTGTCGTTCAGGTAAAGTTTTGGTAATATTGTTTTGAAAAGAGAAAAAAAAAGGTAAACTGCTGAGTTTCTTGCAGCGTTTCTTCTCAGCAGATTGTTCGATTTTCCGAAGCGCTAGTAGATTCAGACATACCAAAGAGCCTATAAGGCCTACTTGAAAAATAAATTTTTCATTTTCATTTTCGAGTGTTGAATCGATTTTGTTAATATTCTAAGACAAACACTAACTAAATGGAATTAAAAACAAAGCGATTTACAATTAGAAGGCTTTAATTATACATTTATTGCAATATTTTTTATTTTGACTGACATACCAATAAAACTTTATTAAATAAACCTACGTGACGTGACGTTACTTATTAAAGTAATATGTTTTTATTCAATTAATTGAGCAGAATAATTAGGTTCATTATTTAATTTACAATTGGCTCTATAGGAGTAGTTATCACTCATTACTAAACAATATACAGGGTGTCCCAAAACCCTTCAAAAAAACATATACAGGGGGGTAGTGTAAGTGATTGCGGACAACCCTATGTATTTTTTTTTTAATTTGGTTGTGTTTGAAAATTTTAATAAAAAATAAAACATTTTACTTGCGCCTAGTGCCTCTCCAACTCAATATAAAAGATGCATGTAAAATGTCATCATACAGTCATTCAGAACAAAATGTTTTAAACATAGAGCGAACGAATGATAACCTAGACCGAGTCTTGTCGTTTCTTGTCAAGCCTCTGTCAAGCGGATCAACATCAAAATGTTTTTTTATTATTGTTGAGTTGCATATTGCGTGAAAATTACTGATTTACGAATTGCTGACTTCGGTGGAACTCGATGGGTTACCATTAAATGGCGAGAAAGCGAGCGCGGGTGTTAATAAGATGTCTCATCGGTAGGCTTTTATCCAAGGCCTTATTATAAGTATAATATTCGTGTTATGTTGAACGTGCGTGGCGATTCTGACCTTTGTTGCGGCCGTATGATAATCAGCGTTATTGTATCTATCTACAAGTGCGCACTAGAAAATACCCTCTTGATGTCTCAGACATGGGCTTCATATTTATGCTGATAAGGAAACCATTTAGAAATGCGAACACCACAGATTTTACCTGTGCTGGCGAGAGACACCTGGCGATCTAGATGTGTCTTGTTCAGGACTATTTTAAAACGAAGATGAGAGGATAAGTCCATCCTTCTTTAGTCAGTGGCAAGAAAAGGTCGCGTTTGCTTTCGATAGCGACTACACAGAAACCAAAACTAAAATCGCGTGATCATACCTGCAGACACAGTTGGAAGGAATAGAAATGAACATTCTAGGGAGTGAAGAAAGGGTGCATGGGGGAAGCCTCGAGCAACTTGTTCCTGGGCAGGACTGATGCCACTATGGAAAGATGGGTAGAAAGAAGTCATTATCAGGAAATATCTTAACAGTTCTACTAGTTTCAGATGAAAGTTATTTTCGCATTTAATTAAATGAATAAAGTCTACGTTTCAGTTTTATTCGCAAATAATTAGCAGACAATTGACGACGAGTGTCGTAAGAAAAAGACCCGTTTACTGTGTATTTGTTCGTCTGCCGTTGAGAGTAGCTTCGCAAGGCCCAATGAAATTAGTAAATTTTAATGCTGTTATTTTATGTTAACGCTAGCTTATAACATACTAACAAAGTTTAATAACTACAATATCTGAGGATACATAAGAGAATATTATGTGATCTATCTTTAAAAATTGCCTTAATTCTCCCAGCATTTTGTCACTGGTGCAATGAGATTTAGGTACCTATGTTAGAGATGTTTATCAAATGCTATGTTTGTTTATTGTGAGAATAATTTATATGATTTATTAATTACGACTCTCCAAAATACTAAATATCATATCTTTCTTTCTCCGGAAAATACATTTACTGAGTAAAATCTGCGTATATTTTATAAAACATTAAAACACACGAACACTGATCCTTTCCTTGTATTTTTATTTCAGAAAGAATGATCAAAACTGTTTAATTTTTTGAGGAGGCAAAACGAAACACTGAAACTTCGATCTGCACCATTTAATAAACATAATTTACCGCTTAAGGTGTAACTGTTCTTTTCATGCTCATTTTCAATGACTTCACCAATAAGGTGCAATGGCAATAATTTGCCACAGCTTTAGTGGTAAAACAGGATTTTTGACTAGAATTGTGTAGTAGTTATCTTTTACTAACATAGCGGCGGTGGTGCAAGCCCCTTCGCCACCTTAGCCCCATCGATGCACGCGGGCCTTTTGCCACCGCACTTAATAACTGACCTGACTGACAACACATGACCCAGGGGGTCGCGTGTCCGTTGCTGAACGCAGGTTGGCCAAGCCTCGCAATCGTTTCCACTTCTTATGCGTGCCCCCATACCCATGCACTGGCCTTAATCGTCATCCACGTCTGAAATTGTGTGCTAATCAAAGTCGCTGCACCCGGTCTTCAACCACCTGCACTGCCTAGCAAGGTTATATTTATCGCCACCATTAATCGACTTAAAATAAGAATGCTGGTTCTCAATTCGTCGGAATCTTTTTATTAACATATTTATTGTTTTAATGGGATGATGAATACTGTAAAAAGTTTCACAGGGGGTTTTCCATACTTTGGTCGGCCCATGGGTCGGCCTAATACCACTGTATGTGGTGAATGGATGGAAAAGTTGGAACATTTTAAATAAATCCTCTTTTATGTCACAATCTTCTTTGGTCGATCGACAAGGAACTTGTACCTGGCCATGACAGAATGACAGTTACACTTTATATTATACGTCAATCAGAGTAAGAAAATGGGCTAATGCAAAACGAAGAAGATTGATTATAATAGTATAATTTTTAGGAATATCAGAACTGATGTGGTAAGTATTCTAGCAATACCTCTATGCAACTAACCACCATAACCCCTGTTGCAGCAAAACGTACCGACAGGATGATAGTTACATATTCATTATCATGAATGTGCATGTTTCCTTACGACACTTTCCGACACCACCGTAAAAGCGTTTGTTACTACAGCAATAACAAAAGTTAGAAAAACTTATTAGTCATGGCGGCTGGTTGAGGTTCGAATCCTTCCTTGCACATTCTAACCCCCGGGAAGGGATTAAAAAAGAGTTTTAGTAAATTCAAAGTTAGACCCAATCTTACTAGTCTACTAGCGACCCCCCCTGACTTTGCACGGATGTAATTTACCACCGAAAACTTAATTAAAATGTATCGTACATAAAAACTCTCTGTACCAAATTGCCTAAGTGACAGTCAAAACCGTATCCATACCGTTGCGTGGTTTAGAAGAAGTAAGAAGCCGGAGATATGAGATCAAACAGGAACTAAGATGGAACTGGATGGAAAGATAAAGATATGCTCTTGTCCTTTTGCTGCATCCTGCAGGATAAGATCAAGCATCTAAAAAAGGACATCCCTTTCATTCCCATAACTTATTTTACATATTATTCAAAGTCAGACATTGATACTCATGTGTTTATGTTCAAAGTAATTGATACCTATTCATAAAGATTTTAGGCCATAATTGTAAATAATTAAAAAGTTAATAAATTGTAAATAATATTTGGCACTATGGATAATCATCCATAGTGCTAAATATTATTGTAATTTATAAGAGTCATAAATTAAACTCGTGTTTATGTTTATTATGGCATTTTTTATGCATATGCAAAAAAGAATGCATTAAAGAACATAATTAAAAAAAGCGACCATGATCATCCCTATTTTGTCCGTCCGTCCGTCCGTCTGGTCGTCATTCCGTCCGTTCTTCCGTCCGTACGTCCGTCCGTCTGTCCGTCTGTCCGTCCGTCCGTCCGCAGACCGCCGCTCATCCGTTCGTCCGTCCGTCTGTCCGTCAGTCCGTCCGCCCATCCATTCGTCCGTCCATCCGTCCGCCCATCCGGCTGCCATCCGTCCGTCCCTCCGTCCGATCGACCGACCGACTAACGGGTCCACCGGCCGCCGGCCAACCGAGCCCGTCTGTCGATACACCCGCTGCCCATCCATCCCTCCGCTCGCTCGACAGACCGACCGTCATAATGGCGTGTCCGCCCATCCGACCATCTGGCGTTAGCCCATCCGCCCACCCATTCGTTCGTCCGTCCGTCCGCACGTCTGTCCGACAGACCGACTGACCTAATGGACGCCGTCCGATTGCACTTCTGTCAGTCTGTCCGTCTGTACGGCCGTCCGTCCTCAGGCCCCACTCATCCGTTCATCCGTCCGTCTGTCTGTCAGTCCGTCCGCCTATCCATTCGTCCGTCCGTCAGTCCGTCCACCCGTCCATTCGTCCGCCCATCCGGCTGCCGTCCGTCCGTCCGTCCGATCGTCCGACCGACCGACTGGTAACCTGCCAGCCGGCCAGTCCGAGCCCGTCTGTCGTCACACCCGCTGCCGATTCATCCGTCCGCCCGCTCGACAGACGGACCGTCATAATGGCCTGTCCGCGCGTCCGTTCATGCGTCCATCTGGCGACAGTCCGTCCGCCTACCAATTCGTTCGTCCGTCCGTCTGTTTGACTGACCTAATGGCCGCCGTTCGATTGCACTTCTGTCCGTCCGTCCGTCCGTTTGTTTGTCTGTCTATCAATCTGTCTAAAGTCCTGAACTAATTTTCGAAATTCCATTACCCTACGCCATTACCAAAGTATTGCTATTGATAAGACATTGTGTTACATTAATAAAACGCACATACTAGACAATAAAGGGTTCTCTTAATTCTCCAACACAAATCCACTACATATTATGGTATGGTGGTGAAGTTAATGATTTTTTTTTAATACAGGAAGGCTAACATCGAAGATGGAATACCTCTTGTGCCAGTAATTTCACCGGCTTTCTTGCTCTCCACGCCAGAACTCAACACTGCAAGCACTGCTGCTTAGCAGCTGGATTAGCAAGCAAAATGATGGTGGTCATCCAGACGGACCTTGCACAAGATCCAACCACCTGCAAAACCTATACCTAGCATCACAATGTTATCGTTTATTTAGTGCACATAGTACTTGTCTCCGTATGCAGCACACAACCATCGCCGCACCGCTACTAGTCACCACTTCTGCTTTAAGACTGCAGCGACCGGCGAACGTCACGCTACTCGCAAATGCCGATGTGTAATGACTTTGTTTGGGATTCCTTTATTAACTAACTAAAAAAACTTTTAACCGTCAGTTTTCACTGTTCAGTGTTAGTTCAGTTTTAACTGACAGTGAAAGTAGGAGAATCTTATGATGCACAGAATCAGTTTTGACTGTCAGTTAATAGTGATCGTGTATAGCTCGCATAAGGTTGTATAGTACCTCGTCAAGCGGCTATGCTCGCGCCATCTTGCGAGCGATGGCTAGGATAGCTGCGAGACACAATTGTAGCCCACGCTCGCTGTTAGGCCAACCTGTCTTAGTCGCTGCCTTACTATCGTTAGCATCATCTCCTACGCTGGCGACATGGATCACGCAACTCGACACCCGCATCCTAATGTACAGGTCAACAGTGTCGGTCGAGAAGGTGCGTATCACGTTAGCATTCCTGGACATAGTGCTAGGCGAACGAACGCGACGACGACTACCATCGCGTCGTCGTCGCGTTCGTCACCGACCCCGCTGTGTTAAGAACTCGTGCAGCGGTGGTGCAGACTCTTGCGCCACCTTGGGGTCCTCACTTTCTGTCACGCAGTCACGCGACATACTTAAACCACAAACCAATAGGGCTGTCGGGCAACACTGTGCTCATATTCATCACGGAAGAGAGTTCTAGGCTACTTTGTTATAGTTTATCGTCGTCATATGTGGCGATGCCGTTTGAATCTCGTCTGTAACTGCCATCCGCCGAAGCCATCTTAGTGCATGTGCGCACGGTATTTGCAGGGGCGTAGCGAGGTACGGGCAGGATACACGCGCCCCCCCTAGAAGATGCAGTTAATTAGCAGGAATGCTCACGAACCTTAAAGCAGGTATTTTAGGGAGGTACATTTTTCTTCGCCTGCCTTCCCATAACAGAATCCTGGCTACACCCTTGGCCATTTGCCTGTGAAGGTACGTTGTGGGTAGGTTTGTGCCGTCTGTAATAACTCGCATCTCTGCAACGAGCTGCAACGCTTACTACGCGGTCAACACCGCAAAAAACCGAGCATCCCAGTTCTGCGCCCACAGATGCAGCAACAGTACCGATGTCGTCGAAGCCCTGCTCATCCTATAGAGGGTTTTACATGCGCTGCAATGTACTTTTTCAACAAATTACCTTATGTAACCGCACAGTGCGAAAGTACGTCAAAACATGTATTGTCGTTTTGAAGTAAAAATTGATACGCTTGTTAAATAAACCAATTTCATACAACCACAACCATTATAAGACTAACTAGCGCACTATGGGACTACTTTTTGAGAATAGGAATAAACAGTTTCAAAAATGTTTTTGTTTGTTATTTCTGGTAAACGCATTCACGGCCTCAAACACATAAGTGCAATTGGTTATTCCTTTGGAGGCGTGCCCGTTTGTTGACTCAACTTTTTAATCACAACTCGGGCAGCGCCTAAAACGCACATTTGTGTTTGGGGTAGGCAAGCCACGTAATCACCTCTAGCATTTGCGCGGCTTGTAACCTGTGCACCTAGCACGAATCTTCTCGACACGCGTTAACTCGCTACGTAACTCAGTGCGTCTCATTCTAACCAGTCTAGTAGGAGAGAGACGCACTGAGTTACGTAGCGAGTTAACGCGTATCGAGAAGAGTCGTGCTAGGTGCACTGCTCGAATCCGAGCTGTTACAATACGCGGGAATATATCCGGTGACTACGTGGCTGTACGCGTTAAAAAGCACTTCGTGAACAGAAAGCGTATATCTTTATATCCGCTTTTCTAACCAGTTTATGTTTGCGAAATGGATAGGTACTTTTTGTCCAATTACGTTTGTACTCAATATGTTTTAATGGCTCCTTTTTTAAGTTGCTTCGCTCATAAGACTCCTTTTACTGTTTATATTACCTAGCCGATGGAAAAGGACACATTAAAGTTAGAGAAGGATAACAAAATAGTTATCTGAATCAGAAAGGCAAGCATGCGCCTTAAAATTTCTCCGCCGTCATCGTTTATGCCCTCTTTCATATTGGTCTGATCAGAAAGAGATGCAAACTTATTGTATATTAATTACGTGTGCTAGTCATGCAGTTTGAGACAAGAGTTTGGCAACAAGAAGTTTTAGTTGATTGTTGTTGTTTCTGGTTACTGTCGTTTGAATGAACGAATCTACGGAACGAATGATTTAGATTTGATGACATTCATTTTAGAATCCTATTGCAATTATGATTAGTGTTGAGAGTTGATGGCCTAAAATTGTGACCGATATCTAAGAACTGTAAAAATGACGTCAGAGGGAATCCATTGTAAAGCTGGGAGGTACCGGGAGCAAACGTGTTTTAATACTTTCGTTTTTTTGATCCTACGTCGTCAAAAATTAAAATAATCAAAAAAGAAAAACACAGGGTTGTTCGCAATCACTCATTCTATCACGCTGTATATGTTTTTTTGAAGGGTTTTGGGACACCCTGTATAGTCGTTACCAATTAAATATTATATCATTATTATTTTGAGTTGTATATGTACATATATGTTAATTGTTCCCTATGTAATAAGGTGTGTGTGTGGTTTTATTATCAAACTGTAGACACAGGGTTGACCCGTTTAACATACGAGTATTTTTCTCAATTTATTGTATGAAAAATTCTACAATTATGTCAAATTTTAGCACTTGTCATTTTTGTGGTACGACAAACAGAAATGAGCATGTCACGCTAACCGTTCTGAACATTTGCAGTGTCTCGCTCGACATATCTACAAAAAAAACATAACGTATTACGTGAACAAAATTAACAAAAGTTCAATATCAAAGCAAAGGTAGCGTGAGAACCAACAATATCATTTTGTTAAGTTTGTTCACACTTTATCACGCCGTAAATAGAACGAACTAATCCAATTTGGTTCACTCAATACCATTAGGGCTTTCATTCAGTCGCCTGAGCCAGTAATCGAGTCTCGGGGTATGAAAAGCCGAGATAGTATTCTATCTGAGATTTCCTGGGCTTGCTGGAGGCAAAATTTAATTTCGGCGACGCCTACAGCGCAGCAGTGCGGTTTGGAATTATGAGCGAGCACAAAGGGACATAACCAGCGTTATGTACCTCTATCCATAGATCTGTGACCCTAACATGACCGGCCGGGATTAGTTTATCTCGATATGCGTTAGATCAAATAATTATCTTTTTATTTATAAGTTTAAAATTAAAGCTATCTTCGATCACAGTAGGACAAGCATTCAACTCAAGTATCTTATGCTTGTAAGGGGATACAGTATACAAATTGATATTAATTTAAGGTTCTATGGAACATCAGCCCACGTCGCACTTACCTATAATTATTGAGAAAAGAAGCCATCTTTTGAATGGGACTTAAATTGTCCATCACACAACGTACATACATACATTTGACGAAATCGAAAGATAATACTGATTTTAGCTTCATAAATGACGATATGATCAACCAGAGACTATTTTTAGGTATTTTAACCGCGTAAAAAAGAAAAATAAAGTAGCCTATGTCCATCCCCGTGTATCAAACTATACCGGTACCAAAGTTCATCCAAATCAGTTTAGCCGTCTAAGCATGAAAAACAGACAGATAGACAGTTTCGCATTTAGTATTTGTTTGGAGTGATAGGTTCCGATTGTGTATGAAATGAGCTAAATATAGATCTTGAAAGAAGATCTACCATATTTTAATCTATTTTAAGAAAATAATACTAACCTAGTAAGACGAGTTTCTCGTTCAGTGATTTAATTCCTCAGTTCAACGGATGAGTGTCACACACAACACACAAGGACACGAAAATAGTTATTTCGTGAAGACTACGATACAATAAAAAAAATCTGTTGACGGAAAGCGGAAAACTGCTATTACATTTCTAGTTTATTTTCTCGTTTGTGATCCGGTAAAACATATTTTTCTTGCTATTACAATTTTACCAGTTGTCGCCGTGGAAAACCGATTCAGCCATTTTTTATTCCTTCTGTGCTTTCTTGTTAGAAAAATAAGATTATTTTTTAGTTTTAAAACGTACCTAGCTCTAGTCTTGGGGAGATAAAGCGAGAAAGTGAGTCGCGGTTACTTACACTCGCTTTGCAAAAGAACACAATAAAACTTCTTAAAACAAATATTCAAATAAAAGTGAAAACCGTATCAAAAAATCCGTTGCGTGGTTTAGGAGTCGACGGTCGAAGATACGATGAGGACGAACACTCACAGTCGTTATAGTTGGTTATCGTTATTCATTTGACCAATTAACCGACTGCAAGAACTTAGAGGCGATCTTCATCAAAGGTCCAGTGGCCCGAACATGACTGGCCAAGTTTAGTTTATCTCTATCTGCGTCCCTTTCTTATGACACTTGTTAGACAGAGACACAGGGACGGGTTAAACTAATCCTGGGCTGTCATGTTAGGGCCGCAGGAACGGATAGAGACTTTGTTTCATACTATGTAAAGATAAAGATAAACTATTTTAACAAAGCTGATTAAAAGTTCAATAAGCAGAGTATTTTCTTATGTTTTCGCGACTTGTAGACATTGAAATAAAACAATTTATACGGTTTATATCGCGTGTATTGTAACGAATCTAATTCCCGACGTTTCGAGCCCTTTACAGGTCCCATGTTCACGGGCAGACTGACAAAAAATTTTAGAATACAAACTACCCAATTTTGAAAAAATAATTGAAAAAATTTAAAAAACGAAATATGAAATCGTTCCAATTAACGCAATAAGACTACAGACTCTACCAGCAGATGCCACTTCCGAAGCGCTGGTAGAGTCTGTAGTCTTATTGCGTTAATTGGAACGATTTCATATTTAGTTTTTTAATAATAATAAGCAGAGTTTTTATTGTCTCGCGGCTCATTTATTAACCCTTCTCGTGCAACCTACAGATTTCTAATCAAGGCGCCCCACCACGAACTATGCTGGTTTTATATCCGGCTCGTAAAGCTAAGGACCTATCAGTGCCTTTATAGCTCAATAGCTGTAACCCTTACACGTCACGAATAGCGCCAGTTATTACGATGCTTGTCAGCCCTTTATCAGTTTTACAGGTAATGATAGTGCACTTTACACGGAGTCTACTAACCCGGATATATAAATGCATCACAACTCTCATTCGTTCTTTCACTCTTAACCCTTTCAATGCCAAGGACGGATATATCTTTGCCACAGGTCAACAACAACGACGGATATATGCGTGTGTGCGTTTAACTCAATGGTGTAAGAATCAAACCGCGTTGCTATCAAGGCTTCTGATTTGGCATAGCATTAAACGTTGGGCCGCACCGGATGCGTACGCAGCACGGCTCCAACTCGCTTCGTAGAGCTGCGTTACGTGCACGCAACGCAAGCGATGTGGTATCTCAACATATCCTTACTATAATATTATAAATGAGAAAGTAACTCTGTCTCTCTGTCTGTCGCGCTTTCACGTCAAAACTTATGAACCAATTTACATGAAATTAGGTACACAGATAGTCTAGAGCACGAGAAAGGACATAGGCTACTTTTTAATACGAAAAAAGGGTCGTAGGGAGTTGAAAGGGGCGATGAAAAGTTGTATAGAAGTTTCGTCATTTTTAGAGCTAGAAGCTTGAAACTTATTTTTTAGGCTGTTGATTCGATAATATAAATAAATATGACATTCAAAGCTATAATTAAGTGTCTTTTTGTAAAATAATTAGCTGAAGTAATTAAAAACGCTACCCAAAGACACTATTCCACGCGGACGAAGTACAGCTAGTAATTCTATAAATTACAACCGGCGTGTACACGCGCGTGTCTCTGGAGCCGCGCTGCATACGCATCTGGTGTGGACTGGCCTTAATATATCATAAAACGTCAGGAAAATAGTTTTTAATAAGTAAGTTTTTTTATTGCAATAGCGCACATAAAGAAAACAGCAATAGAATACATTTTTAATAAAGCTCCCACCATTTGAAATACTAATAAAGACGACGACAAAAATTTGCAAAGGAAGATAAAACTTAGGACAAACTTCTTAAATGCTGTCAAGTATTACATAATTACAAAGAAAAAAAATTCAGGCACCTCAAAAGAGATAAAAGCTTCAATCAGACGCTTTCAGTTTACGAGTGAATTTCGCGGGAAATTTCTGCGCTTTTAAAAAAGTCTTTGAAGGAGTTTCAAGAGCTTTTTAAATTGTTGATCAAAGGATTAGAATAAAAAAAATGTAGATAGGTACTTATTGCCCAGAAGGAGACGGCGATACGTCCCGAACGGTTAACTCAACTAAAAGGATGGCCGAGTAAAGCTCAGGAAATACAGATGTGGATATCAACCGTAAAGGCCTGAACCACAGGGGTTTCAACTCCGCACTGTAGGTACGCTAGGCCGCCTTGCCTACACCATAGGCAAATCGCAGTAGGTTGTCGGCTTGCCGCATGCCCGCTCACTTGCCCTCGCTGTGTCTATGTAATTGGAAACGAATGCGCCGCAACCCTAACGTGTCGCCGGGAGATGCCGGGGGAAGGCGGACCCGGGCGGCGCGTTCCTTTTGACGCGAATCACCTGGTGAATGTCTTTTGGGGTCCGCCTTTCTAATTTTATTACGCCATTCTGGTCGTGTAGCCCCATCGTCTTTATATATTTTTGTATTATTTTAGTCCAGGTGGCCAGTAGTCTACTGCGTCCCCGTTTCGGCTCTTCCACGCCCATAACTATTCTAGGTATGTCTTCTTTATCACGGCGCATGACATAACCGTACCATCGTAGACGGTTCTCGGCTAGCTTACTATACTATACTACGAGCATAAATTTAACATCCATTTCGAACCTCGTCCTATTTGCATTACGTATAAAGACCGAATTTGCAAATTCATAGCAGCAAATACACGGGATATGCATCACAAGTGCTGTAGTGCATTTGGTGTCCTTATTCTGAGCTACCATAGCTAGTCAAATACAAGTACAATGACAAATTACATGTATACACACTGCATGTTATTGTTAGTGCTTCAACCGCCGTTGTTCCTATGATAGTGTTGCGTAGAAGCTTCAAAAAGATTCTTCAGTGTCATTAAATGCTGACCCCGTACTATAATATGAATAATACTCGTAAACAAAATAAGCGACGCTTTATCCTATCCACGCGTTGTACATGATGGCACTTCTAGTCTTTATTCACTAGCATTAGCGTGCTATAGTCAGAGTACCGACAAAATGTTTCTAGTTATAATTACTATCTACATTAGCAAGTTGCCTTGTAAACGCGCGCCTAAGTATGTGCGCCATAGTTACAAAAAGTTGCCAGTTTCCGTTAACGTTGAGTGGCGCCTACGGGGGCTGAGGTATACCAATTGGTGCGGGGTGGTGAGTAGCCATTCTGTATGCAATACTTTTATATATGCCACGGTGCGTGGAGGGGATGAAGTCTCGGTATGCCCGTACTATAAAGGGCACTCTCGATAGTGCAGAATAGTGCTGTTGACCCACTTTCGTAGCTCATCGAGTGACACTTTATTCAAGTGGAGACTTTGCGTTAACTTTATAAAGTTCGAGTGGGGTTTTCTACTAAAAATCTTATTACAGCTCCTGATTTCGACTCGTGATTCTATTTGGAATAGGAATGTAGCAAGTGATTGCGGTAACCTTTTTATGCTTTGAGCGTGAATTCGCAGAGAAAATATTCTTTGTATTCTCGGTTGAGGTGTGGTACAGACTAAATAAACTTCGCTGCTATTTACGCATTTTCACAACATCATCATCATTTCAGCCGAAACCCGTCCACTGCAGGACATAGGCCTCCCCCAAAGATCACCACGACTGGTCTTACGCTGGTCGCATTCAGCTGGTTTCCGCAACCATTACCAGGTCGTCGGTCCACGTAATTCCACGAATTGTATATAAAGACAACGTGCAATTAAGCATACGTCAAGGAATTCGACAGCAATTCTTATGAGAGATTAGGATCGGATTACTTCACAAAGATTCGCCTACGCATGCTTGCTACTTAACGTTTTAAATTAAACTATCAAGAGCAAAACAAGAGGAAAAGTCTACGGCGACATCACGACTTACGCAAATTTTTTTATGTTCAAATTTCGTAAGGAAAACTTAAGACTCAATCTCCAAGTTAAATGAGATATCATTATTAACGTCAAGATATTCCAGCAGGCAGTAGCAATTACTAGAATGAACTTAATGCAAGTTGGTAAATTTATAAACATAATCAGCTTCTTAAGTTAAGATAGAGGAACAGCAGGAAACAAACAACAACTGCTATACATTAATCGTGGATCGCGTGTGAAAAGCAGGTCAAGTGAACTAATCTATAGCACTTAATAGAAATAGCGGTATAGGGATGCAATATTAACAATCGATAGCGCATCTATCGATTGTTGCTTGGCCGATCACATTGATGATACCGCCAGGAAGTTTACCGCCAGCAGTTTAGAATGAAACATATGGTAAAGATTTAAAGGAACTTCAATATTACACAAAAAACAAATAATCTTGATCACTGACGTTATGAAATATTTTGAACAAAAACAACTGTAAAAATATTAATCATGTTATGGTTTGTTAAGAATTAAGTCCCGGTTCATAGAGTTCAAAGACTTTGCCAGCAAACAGTCACTGATAGAACAATAACACTACCAAAGATTAAAATGATTGTATGCATAAATAATAAAGCTGAACAATGGACAAGGGGCTCAATGCTAAGATTTTGCAATCTGCCGCGATGCGTTTCGCATTACGAAACTGATGGTTATAATTTGAAAGGCATACGTACTTTAATAAATTATTTCACATTACAAATTAACAATGCAATCGCTTAACTTCAATTTTAGCAAGAAACGAAACTAATTACACCTACTCAGTTGAATGCGCTACGTTCAAAGGATTTTCAGCATAGCGATTTATAGTTTAAATCGTCTTCATTCAATATTTTGCAATGGTAAAGTTGCCTCCTATTTTTTTCTAAACGTATTGTCAGTAACAAGGATTCTGGAGGAGATGTCCTCGTACTGATTAGTAATCGAAGTTGAGAAAGTAGCGGACTTAAAGGAGAGTAAAGCCTTTCACGCAGATGTAAGTCTGTAAACTTTTGTTAACGACACAAATAACTGATCAGAACAAATGAGAAAATGATTCGTGCCAAGTCACAATATTTTTCACAATATGTACTGTGTCCTAATACAAGCTTTGCTTGGTTTGGGGCTAATTGGGACTAGTTTAATTGACAACGACAACGACAGCCAACTATTTAATAATAATATTTATTATTAAATATTTATTACTAAATAGTATATTGATATTATAGTTAACTTCATAAAAGCATCAAAACTCCGGTACAAAACAAACATTCACATTCATTAGACAAATGTTGGCCCCTTGCTGGAATCGAACGGCAACCTCTACATACGTATTCAGCATCACTAGCTACTAGATTAAACACAAAATACAAAGGGATCAAAATGTCAGAATCAATTACATTACTTTAAACACGAATTTATCCGTTCAAATTGTAACTTCAACCCACTTATTTCTTTAAGTGGATGTCACCGTAAAAACAAATAAGAGATCAGAAGCTGTTGGAGCCATTTAATAGGATTTGGCGAAATTTGAGAAAACATAAAAACATCGATAAACGCCCCTCTCTGCTTCTGAGAGATATCCATTCAACGCGACACCGAAGGGTAAATGAGACTTTTTTTCTACTGACGACTAATTTATCGCAACGCGCCCTCTTTGTTACTCTGTTTACGTAACAGATTTATATTTATTGCGGTGGCTTTGAGCTGAATTATTAATTTAATTAGGAGGATAGCGTAATTTTGGCGTCTCGTTTGAAGAAAATATGAAGAAGAATAAATTTGTGGCAATTCTTTTTCGGATAGCCCATTGTTTGGAGGGTTGTGTTTATTTAGTGTGTAAGTCTTTCTTAGTTAATATTTGGTTTGGGCAAATTGCTTACTCTTTAATTATGTTTTCCATAATTGCATGTACAATTATCCAATTTGATTAATAGGCTATTCTAGAACTTTTTACAATAAATGTCATAATGACTTCTGAATAAACGTCATATTATCTCAGCGATGACATATTGCGACAAAGTTCTACAGTGGCTTACGAATCGAATTGGTTGCATGTACGGTCGAGGAATGTAATAACGATCTGTTACTATAGTACATCCCCGGAGAAAACATGAAGCGACTTAACAATTTACAATACCTTCACTTTGAAATAAAAAGGAATGCCAATAGAAAAAAAAGTTAAAATGCGAATGGAGTAACAAAAATTGGGAAAATCAAGGAACGGTATAAGCTTCATTGATCGGAGCGAAAACGAAGGAAAGCTAATTGTAATGAGACCTCAGGGGCCCAGAAAGCCTTAATCGGGGAAATTGGATTTATTTTCAAGCCGTCTTAGAAATTTGATGATTGGTAGTCCCTGGATGAAATCAGCTTCCGTCAAAGAGCAGGGAAAAGGTACACTGAATCAAGCTTCATCTCTAATATAAACCAGTTTTAATCGGCAATTTTCCCGCACCGGGTTGATCAGGAGCATTACCACTAGAAAATCACTGATTTTGATAATAACAGACGACGACAAGGATGATGAACGACAAAACAAAAACATGATGCGCGCCGGAAAGGTTGCCATGGAATGAGTATATAGCCGGATTAATAGTTTCGTTTTCCATAATAGGCCATTCTTATCTCACCAATTTAAGGCCTAAAAACGCAAAGCGCGATATAAAGCGATGAGCGTACCGTCAAAAAACAACTAAATAACATTGAACACAGTGTCAAAATCTGTTGCGTGGTTTACAAGGAGTAAGCTGCCGAGAACATACGATGAGAACAGATACGAAAGGATAGAGACTTTGTGATGAATGACTACGTCATTATAATGATAAAGATTATAATTGCGAACATCATAGAAGGAATAATAGACGAAAAGCGACAAAGAGAAACCTAGAAGTTATATTGATCAAGCGAAGAAAAACATTTGTGTCGTGTCTTATATAGAGAGGATATAAAGCTAGTAAAGGAACCGACAGAGAATCTTGGAGAGCACTACGGCAACAAGACCAAAACTCTTGAATTTAAGAAGAAGATTGTAATAAACTGTATGTAGTTAACCGTATTTCATTGACGAAGATAAAAGTATAGAAGTTCCTCGAGTATGCCTCTTGTAATTACCCTTACCATGAGATTACAGTGACCGTACTCGCTTGCGACGGCCTAAACGATTTCAACGGAGGATTGTACAGCGCCTCTAGAGGTCACTTATAGTATGAGTCCAACGGTAAATTACTTATCGAAATCTAAGCGCTAGCGACTAACGTTAACGTTGACGTAGAACATCGGCATTATGAGTCACTTTGACCAATGCCATCGAAAAATACCGTGTCGACTATAGTTAACTCTTTCACTATTAAATTTAAGCGTGTTTACTCGCTAGCGACTGTAGTAACGAAATATGAGTTTTCGATAGCAACTCATGGTATTGGTACTGTACCTACGGGGAGCGCTATGGCGCCCCCGCAAATATTTACGCTAATTTTACAACTCAATCAAAAATAGACGGACTTAGCAACTAGGACGATACGTATTCTGAGTCAAAATAACAAGACGATATATCAGGCACATGGTGTAATTTCAAAAAATCCTTTTTTAGTCTCTCTTTACCCATACCCTGACGAATACGTGTTCTAAATGTCATGTCTCTATCTTCAACGGTTTAAGCTGGGCGTCAGGCAGTCAGTCAGTAACAGAATAATTGTAGTATAGAAGATGGATTTCACTCTTTTGTGACATCAATTTTTTTCTGAAAAAAAGGGTATGATTAGAACGAAGCTTATAAAATCCTAAGTCAATGTACACATTGCTTATGTATGTGAAATCACGTCAATGTTTAGTTACAATTAACTCTCTAAATCCAGTGTTGACAGGATCTCAGAGTAAACAAGACTTCATGATTCAGGACTGTTTAAACATAGCGTGAGTGTTGTAACAACATTAATAAAAGCTATCTCGCGTTTAAGTAACAGTTTGTGAAATTTTTAATACGAGTACGCTTTTATTGTCAAAGGACGTTGTTACAACAAGGAAATTGGCGTCGCTTGAATTACTTGCGATAACTCAGAAAGCTTGTCATGGAAATAATGAACTCTTCAAACTAGCTCTGTAATAACACGGCATTCAAACTTTAATTTAAAAAAAGTTAGTTAATGTCACAAGAAGTAAAATACAAACATTCTCAAAGGAAAAAAGCTTCAAGTTTATATGTTAGAATCGGCAGAAGTGACGTAGGGAGGCGTCTGAACAAATCCTGACGAATTATTCGCAGTGAAAGTATAATGCGATTTGATATATTCAGATGATATTCTTAAATTACAGCACGGAGAACAGTACTGGCATGTAAATAAATTGAAGAAGAAACCGACGTTAATCCGGTCATATGGAAAGAAAGAATAATATAATGGTACACGAGGGAAATTTCGAAATGATAAGAGGTGCGAATTTTGTTACGTGAATCATGCCTTTATCTGACAGTAAAACAGCAAACGACACAAATTGCGGTATCTATATAACCCTTTTGTACGTGTGTATGTCACCTAACTCTTCCTCAACTGGACCGATTTGGATGAAATTTTGTGTGTAATTTCAATGGATTCCTGGATAGTTTCAAAACACAATTGGACCTGGTAGTTGGCACTGCTGTCAGTGCAGGTGCGGCTGTTTTTACGGGCAAGACGACGTCTGCCTGGTCCGCTAGTGTGTATATAATATTGTTATGGTACTATTAAATCACCACCGCCTATAAACACCCGCAACACCAAGAAGATTGCAGATGCGTTGCCAACCCAGAGGGCTAAGATGGAATACCTCTTGTGTCAGTAATTACACCGGCTGTCTTACTCTCCACGCCGGAACACAATAGTGCAAGCACTGCTGCTTAGCGACGGAATTAGCGAGCAAGATGGTGGTAGCGATCCGGACCGACCTTACACAAGGTCCTACCACCCGGTTATAGATGACAAATGCGATATTGTACACGGTGATGCACTTGAGAACGATCTATACTAGGTACATGCCGTAAAGTGCGAGGATAAATATTAAGAAGGGCTTTTATTAGGACAATCGAAATCGGTAGTGGATTATCATGCGTTAGGTTCAGTCAGCAAATATAGTACTTGACACTTTTAACCCTTAATGGACACGTAATAGAACTGAAAAGTAGAAGACTACGTTCTTGGTCGACTCTACCTAAAATTAATAAAACCTTTGCTAAAATTTTAACACCATTGTCTGTATTATACAACAGCAATGACGATATCAATTAATGGTGGACTTCCAACATCGAGCAATCAGATGTTTTGAATAAATGTCGCTTGTCTGCCGTGACGAACAAATGAATGATGGCTTGAAACGCTCATAATACCATTTTATGATGTGTGAAACAAAATAAAGCATTTCCTAAAATAAACTTTGCGCTAAATCAGTGCAGTCGTGATCGAAATAGCAATGAATGGTCACATGATGTCACATACTTGTTGATACTGCAGTTTATGTGCATTTAAGCGTTTGGCGAGTGGCCAAGGGGGGAAAAGAAACGGTCGTCTACCTTTGCATTTTATTTCGACAACATTATCATGTATTCAGCATCTATGAATCTTTTACTGCTGAATTAAACACGTCCTCTGGGGATTTGACAGACGCCTGGGGCAGTCGCCCAAAATCGTAGTTTCCTGCTAGTGGGATTTCCATTCGCGTTTTTACCAAAACTATATTTTCCTTAAGCATAACATTCTAGACATTTTGTACTTTTTCGACAGACCATTGTTTGGAAGGATTCCGTTAGGTACGAACAGATTCTTGCTTGGAAATGTTCTGATTTTATCAGAATCAGAATCAGAAAAAATGTTTATTGTAGAACATAGGTAGGCTGTAAGATACAGAGTTGTTAAACGCATTTTATGTTCATCTATGTCTTGCTCATGGGCGTACAAAACATTAGGTAAACATACATATAGAATTAATGTCACATGCCGTTGAAAAAAAAACATACAATTGATGATAATTACAATAAAAAAAAGTATATATAATCAATCCAAATTAAAATTATAACAATGAAATAAATTATGAGTCACATTTAAAATAGTCATTTAGGTTAAATATTACACAAAATTGTCATTCAAGTAATCAGAAATAGAATAATAGCATTTAAGAATCAGTTCGTTCAGTTCGTACAATCTGTCTTTTGGGCTATACACTTGCAGTAAGCAAGTATAGTTGCGTTTAAGTGAACATTTTGGCAAAAATCTATGTCTCCAAATAAGAATCGGGTCAAAACGGTATCCGTCCAAACAGGATTCTGTCCAAATAAGAAGACGGGTTTAACCATACCTCACAGCTATGTCCATTCAGAAGTTTAGTCGTACCGAGGCAACGGATTAACATATAAACACTGCTAAAATCATAACACTACTCTGCTTCGCCGTAGTCGGGTAAAAAGGAAACAAAGCATACAACTTCCTAATTAATGTTATACAGTTCTTTATTATAATGTAAGCCATCTTCATAGAAACAGGTAGATTGTTCTGGAACGTTCTAGCCTGTGGGGAGAAATGGATATAAAAGGGAACACAGGTCGGTAAAATACCTTTAACGACCGCAGTTTTCCAGGGATTCCCTTTTTTCCAACCATAAAACTAATTAGGCTCGCGTTGACAACAACGTTGTAAGAAAACCCATGGAAAGGAAGTAAATGAAAAGAGAAATAAATTTTGTTTTGTCAACAGTTACCAAGCGTATGTGACTAAGTCTAGGTTTTAATTAAACCTGTGAAATAACACTTTAATTGTTGAAAAACAGTTCAATTGAAAATCCTAAGAATAGTACACGTAAATTCTAATGTAATGCGAAATATGGATGTACAGTCAAGGAAATCCAAACACGTACCACCGTAGTACCTAGTCGAAGAGACATACGCATGACATTTGTATGACATAGCCTGGCGTTTAACGCGTCGTGTCATTGCGATAAGGTTCTAAGGTGGTACGTGAATATATTCCCCCTACTGTACTTACCGATTTTAAAAGTAGGTATGTGAACGTAATGTTTGGATATTTG
Source organism: Ditula angustiorana (assembly GCA_963691745.1). Classification (NCBI taxonomy): domain Eukaryota; kingdom Metazoa; phylum Arthropoda; class Insecta; order Lepidoptera; family Tortricidae; genus Ditula; species Ditula angustiorana. Next base: position 5,632,437 of record OY829496.1, on the reverse strand, counting down.
GATCTTTAGATGTTTGTTACTCAAACACGGATTAAAGGCTGGACAGATTTAGATGAAAATTTGCAGACAAATAGACCATGGACCTGAATTAAAACATAGGATATTTTTATCCTATGCATAGATAATAATATCTCGTGGGCGAAGTCGTAAATATACTATTATCCCCTACATACAAACAAACAAAGTTTACCTCTTTATTATATTAGTGTAGGTAATTCGCAAAGAAAGATAAAACTAACACAACGACATTGTAACCAGCTAGAGGCACAGGACGTCACAAGACGTCACGCTTGGCATAGCCTTGCAGCATTTTGTGTTCATTTGTGCACTTTGACAAATCAAAAATTTAACAACGCCAATGAGTAGGTTGGTTTTTGACTTTCGAGCACTCGACGCCTTTCCTTCTGTGCCTTCTAAAGTATACGCTTGTGTTTCTGATTGGCCCGCGGCTAGCGATTGTTGAGCAACCCGCAGCTCTTTTTGGTGCATCTATAAGTACACCAGTACGATTCAAGTTATGGTCAGTCAATAAAGATCTAAAGTAAGCCATACATGCTACGGTCTATCGGAGAGGTTTGCCTACGTAGGTGAACCGCACGTCGGTAGCGTGTATATTGGTCGCACGGTGTCACTCGAAAGAATTCATTTTCGATATTACGCCGATCACCTGCGTAGGTTTAAAACACAGGTCTATTCCCACACACACTCCGGTCTACCTGCACAGATAGACATCTCAGATGGATCCTTTGCAGGTGACAGGATCTTACAGGTGACACATTCTCGAATGTCACCAATTATTGTTTTTCTAGCAAGCACGTGAAGCACGTGACTTGAATAGTTTTAGCCGTGAATACTTTAAAAAGTAAGCCAGTTTAGTTCATTGCGTGCCAGTCATTATACAATGCGTAGGTTATGCGTAGGTAAACGTTACGCATGGCTATGTCATACTGTTACACATTACACATACCTAGCGAACCCACGACTCGGTTACGATGTGCTCATTTTAAATGTAACAGTTAAAAACTGTTTCCTTAACTTTTCCCTTTCAATAATTATGTAGGTTGGTCTTTCTCATACGCTCTGTGTTTTAATTAATTCTTCTTAAGACTATTGTTAATCCAGCGTTCTTCATACAAACGGCGATATCGCTTTCCACTCTTTAAACCTTAATCAATAGCGCAGTCTCATTCACCAAGTCACCAAACAAGGCACTACTTAACACCTGTCCTGTGGCTCGTTTCACGAAGCTACAAGTTACAATTTTACAAGTCTAAACCGGCAACATTGGTCATTATGCCCATTGCCATTGGTCATTATTGACCAATGTTGCCGGTTTAGACTTGTAAAATTGTAACTTGTAGCTTAGTGAAACGGGCCACTGTTAACACCGGTATTTTCTGTGAGAGTGCGGTACTACCCCGTCCGATTCGTGGTCCCATTTTGACATCTCGAAGGTAGGTTACAATTCAACTTAAGTCACTAATGCACGTATTCAGAAGCGGGATTAAGCTTCAGAGCGCGGTCTTATCTCTTCGAGCCACCTCCCGCGGTGTCTATAGCCTTTAATATAATGTAAATGACCTAGATCCGAGTTGTGAAGCAAAATTAGAGCCTCAACGTCGAAATTTGTTCCGCAACCTGCCTTGTATTTCGTCTGGATAAGCTTAACGGCACTATACGGTTTGAAATAGTTTATTTACACATAATTATTGTGAAAGTCCAGCGGGGGAATTTGGTAGATCAAGTCACATTCGAAAACTGCTGTCAAATCCGTTCATAATCTGTCACTTTTTGTTATATCTTTGGCATGAGACGAATCTCGATGAACGCCAGAATTGGGGGCCAGGGATAGTCTGGTGATACCTACTACCGCTCCAGCTGAGGTTCTGGGTTCTAATCACGGAACGTCGAATAGTGAAAAATCTCAATGCATCTTAATATAATTATGCCACGCGTTTCGGATCTGTAGAAAGTATTGGCTATAATTTAACCGTCCTAGGGCACGAAAGTGATATTCATTAGACGATTTCCTCGATTCTCACGATTACGACTTCTTTATGTTGCACGAATCTGTACGACGCACCTTATAGTTGCAGGCAAACAACTTTAACATAAATCGAGTGGAGGTGGTAAGTTGGCGCATACATTTTTTTACTAGAAACGGCTACTGCGTAGTCAAGGTCCAATGCTCAAGTTGTTTGCTGGGAACTGTACTTCATAAGTAGCTCAGTGTGTCTTTTTCTAACCAGCGAAGTAGGAGGGAGACACAGTGAGTTGCCGCGCGTCTATGAACTCGTGCAAGGTGCACTGGTAACCAACGACTTCCCCCTACTCAATTCACCTTCATCATAGTCAGAATTTATGCCGAAGATGTCCAATCCGGCAGTCGCTCCAAGGTAATAACCTAACCTGCCAAATCTGGGATCGTGGCCAAACGCGCAAACCGGGACAAAAGCGCTAGAAGAATGACATCCACTAGTCCCAAAATGATGTCGGCCGTCCGGACCATCCTGAACCATTCACGAAGCACGAACCTTCTTGATATGCGTTAACTCGCTACGTAACTGAGTACGTCTCGTTCTAACTAGCCTAGGAGGAGAGAGACTTAGGCTGCTTTTCCACCAGAGATGTGCGAGGATGCGTAGCGAGGGATGTGTTTGTAAGAACCAATAGAATCGCTTCATTTACCTCGCCTCGGTCAGCACAGCTCTGGTGGAAACGGCTCATTGGTTCTTTACAAACATATCCCTCGGTACGCATCTTCGCACATCTCTGGTGGAAACGCAGTCTTAGCGAGTTAACGCATGTCCAAGTTAGAGCTAGGTGCACAAAAGAAACGATCCACCTAGTAGGTGGCCAGGCGACGCTAAATTGCCCTCGCTATAGACACTCAGTGGATCGTGCAGCATTAAGGGCCTAATTATACGATTGTATAATGTTAGATAAACATGTATAATATAATAGATATTGTAGAATCCAGATATACTTTATGATATAATGAACCCTCAATGAGATATAATAACACGTGAATAACGAATGTAGTTTTTTCTACCATTTTAGTAAAATCAAACTCCCATTTTCACGAGAAATCTTAGATCTAAATGTCACGCACTTTATTACATTATATATTTTCAAATATATGATTTAAACTGTAGCAAAAACGAATTCGGAGAATTTTTCGATTAATTTCACCTAGTTTTGTTTGGCAGACAAATATTCAGCACATTCATATTTTGCATTCTTTTATTTGGTCAAGTTTAACTTTTAGCCGTATATTACTTGACAAAGTTTAATTATGACAAATAGTCGTTAAGCAAACGCTTTACTTAAGCTAATAATTTATTACCCAAAAATGCTTTCTTAAATTAAAACTTTGCATGTAAAATACTTAATATCTTTATATTTAGAATCTTTCATATACTTGAGCATCTTGCTCGCTAATCCTGTCGCTAAGTAACAGTGCTTGCACTGTTGTGTTCAGGTGTGGAGAGCAAGAAAGCCGGTGTAATTACTGGCACAAGAGGTATTCCATCTTAGCTCTATGGGTTGGCAACGCATCTGCAATCTCTTTTGTGATGCGGGTGTCTATAGGCGGTGGTGATAACTTACCATCAAGTGACTTACTTGCTTTTTTGCCCTCCTATTTGGCATAAAAATATATAAATAAATACTCCGCAATACAGCTAAAGGCGCACACACGCTAAGGTAAGAAATGATTATTCATAAATTTGTATCAGTATCACAGAAAAGTTATGACCCATTCGTAGATACTAACGCATTATTATCTTATCAAAAAAATATCATAACAAATATTATACAGCTCCTTTACGCCGTTAAAAGTGTTATAACAAGAAAGGCATCACGGGTTTTTCATCCGCACAAAAACGCGTATTTAACATCAATTTCAATTAAAGTACCGCCTCTTCCTTTGCCACATAAAAACATTCAGGCTTCCCTATGTACGGGGAAAATAATTATGTAGGTACATAACGAGTATATTATGTTAGTTACATATTTGCGGGGTTGTCTTGTTGTGTTTGGATGAAGTTAGTGAGAGCGTAATGTGTGGAGCATTGACGTGGGTTTGTAAAGGTTTGATGAGTTGCCTCAAGTGGCTCTTAATCAATGTATATATTGTAAAATTCAGCCTCCGGTTGCGAGCTACAGAATCAATGCGGATTTATGGTCACAGAAAAACATCTACATAGCGTAATTCCAAGTTGCAAACCGACTAAAAATTAAAAACTGGACCACAAAACGGCACTAGTATCAGGCGCGACGCACTCCGCAAAGTTGGAATTCGTTCAGTGCACCTCTGCGCTGGGGCTGCCGCAAATGTTGCCGCGCGTGCGAGTGAATACGAGGTATACGATGGACACAGAGGCATGAAGTAGGACGCTTGTTATACAAATAAACGTCGTTTTTGTTCGAAGAAAGACCTCAGTACTTGTCCTATTTTTATTTTGTGCTAGTGCAAAATTTCCAATACGCGAACTTATCTCTTACACAGCGCTGGCCGGCAGCCGGGACATTTTTAGCCGACTACGGCGACGCAAAAAAGAGGGTTATAAGTAGTAGGGATTCGCCGGTTCTGGATCACTTTTTTTTCGCTCAAAATGGCGGATTTGGGGGCAAAGAAATCTAAAAAAAAAAAAAAAAAAAAAAAAAAAAAAAAAAAAAAAAAGGTCAACACCCCATTTAAAGCGATTGGACGGGGTCTCATCACGCTCCGCCCACTCCTTCACGTATATATGTACTTCCATTGCAACATAATACCAACACTTAATCACATACTCATAAAAGGATAGAGACCCTTTCCTTTGTTTCCTACTCACCCTTTGTTACGTTCAACTTCTTACCTGCGCCCACTTGGGGGTTCGGTGCCGACCTTTTTTTTTTCCTGGGTACCTGATCGCCCGCCACGCTCCGTACAAATAAAATACCATGTCTTTTCGTAAGTCCACTTTCAATTCATTATTCTATCAGCACATAAATATCCTATCGCATTATTCGCAGTACACTTTTATTCGTAGCCTATAACTTTTAGGACTATCATAAATCTAACCTAACCTAACCTACATTTTGGAGAAATTCAAACCTAACTTAACCTAACCTCCATTTTGGAGACATTCAAACCTAACCTAACCTACATTTTGGAGAAATTCAAACCTAACTTAACCTAACCTCCATTTTGGAGACATTCAAACCTAACCTAACCTACATTTTGGAGAAATTCAAACCTAACTTAACCTAACCTACATTTTGGAGACATTCAAACCTAACCTAACCTACATTTTGGACAAATTCAAACCTAACATAACCTAACCTAGGTTTTGGAGAAATTCGCAAGCCATAACTTTCAGGACTATTTTAAATCTAACTTAACCTAACCTACGTTTTGGAGAAATTCGTAAGCCATAACTTTCAGGCCTATCTTAAATCTAACCTAACCTACGTTTTGGAGAATATTGTCACGCTATACTTGGTTTGTACTTTTGATTCGCAACTCGATGTTTCGTGGACATATCTTTTGACAAATTCTTATTTTGCAAACTACTTATTTTATTCTGAATCCATAACTTTCAGGACTATCATAAATCTAACCTAACCTAACCGACGTTTTGGAGAATATTGTTACGCTAAATAGTAAATGGTTTCAGTTAAAAACAAGAATTTTGTTGCTTTATTGCTTTTTACTTCTAACCTTATTAAGTACTCCTTAGAAATACTAGTTTTAACGTGTTTGTTACGCAATTCGATTATTTAAATACTAGTCAAAACTTGTAGGATTGCACTATGTACAAAGGATATTAAGAACGCAGCCTTGTGTTTCGCTTACACAGTAGGTACTATCCTACATTTTGTGGACATATTATATAGCTAAAGTTTATTTTATGAATATACATATAGACAGAGAGTTTACATAATGCAGTAAACGGTTTCAGTAGCTTTATTGTTTTCTTTGTATCAAACGCACCACGATCTTTTATTATTTAATTACTTAACATCAATACACTATGCAAAGAGAGCTTTTTGAAAAAATAGCTAGTTTGAACGTGTTCACTAGGCGAACCGTTTACCTGACCATCGTCAATAAGAGGAGCGTTATGTTTTTTTGAGTGTATGTCTTTGAAGATACTGGTTTAAACCTGCTAAATTGCACTACGCATAAAGGACCTCAAGAACGCGGACGGCATTGTATAATTGCTTTATTGTTGTCTTTGTATCAAAAGAACCGCCGCTGTCTTTTGTTATTCAACAAACCGCGTCTGGGGAATACGAGTTTATACCTGTTCAATAAGCGAAGCCCTTCTTTAAAAAAATACCTGTCCCAACTCGTAGGGATTGCGCTGGGTATAAAAGCCCGCCATCACATCTCGGCTTCATTGCGCCCCAAACAATTCTCCGAGCAAGATCTTCCAGTAAGAGAGTCGTGAGTCGTGAAGTTTAGTGCAAGGTTGCTGAAAGCAGTGTTTCGTTGCTGAAATGGATGTAAGTATGTAGTCATAATTTTATGTGTGCCCACTTATTTCAGATTTTGATTGATTGTAACATAACCTTCATCTATGTTTTATGTGTGCCCACTTATTTCAGATTTTGATTGATTGTAATATAACCTTCATCCATTTTTGTGTTTACCATGTAAATCTACTTTGAAGGACCGTTTGAATAACGTTTTTATTTTGTTACAGGAAAACACATTTAAAAATTATTACTATCCCGACGACGAAGCAAGTGATGAAGAAGGAACGTTGGCCTATAAAGTCAAAAAAGCTATTGCTAACACTAACAAGAGGCCTAATAACAGCATAGATGGCTTCTTTGAAAAACGGAAGAAAAGGAAAGTTGCTGTAAAGTCGTCGAGCGTCAGCCAAGCTACTGCGGAAGGCGTGGCTTTTATAAAGTCCAATAAAGACGATGCATCATACGCCTCACATCTTATAAAAATTGAGGTGTATGATGCGCGGAAAATAAAAAATGTTCCGCCAACGGAGCATTGGAAACATGCGGAAGTGCGTGTTAAATACTACGCGCACTCCGAAGAGGATGCTCACGTGGAATCCACAAGAGATGTGATTTACCAAATCACCAAACAGTTAGCGGAAAAAAGTGATTGTGTCAATTACGTTATAGACAATACAAAATAAGTGTAAAAGTAGTTTTAAGATCTTCATTTGTTCCTTTTATCTTTTTTTACTCGATTGTTTGCGTTTTGTTTGTTAATTGCTTTATAACTCGTACCGAACATTTTTCTTTGTATAGCGAACACCTTTTGTATTCTAAGCTTCCTTTCTAGTTATTATTTTTCCGACAAAGAGTCATTGTCTTTCATATTAGATAAGTAACACAAGTTCCAAGCGCCGATGTTCATTGTATAAATAGACCATAGCCCGCTTTAAAAAAAAACACATTCTAACGAAGACGTAATAATGGACGGACAGAGCTGCAACTTCTTCGACCAACAACTTGAACAGCTTACTGAAGACCAAAGGCTATACGAACTCTGCGAAAAAGTGGAACAAGAATATTTTAAAACGTAGGTTACTTACCTTTGTTATAATTCTGCTTTTGTTATAATTGTGCTATTGTCATAGATATCCATCCTACTGAATCATGCTTCAACTCATTTGATGCTAATAGTTACCTTTGTTATATTGTGTCATTGTAATGGATACCCATCCTACCGAAACATGTTTCAACTCGTTTTTTGCTAGTTGTAGCTGGTAGGGGTGGATTTTAAGGTATTTAAACCGAATGCCAGTTGCTTCAAATCATTTGTTACTTTTCTCGCGACGGCATAAGACTAGTTCTATTTAAGATGTATTTCAATTTGGATCTATCTCAAAGTGAAATTGCAAGCCTAGATAAATCTTTGATCTTGTCCAAATTCCATAATTTGATACGATTATGGTATTTAAAAAAAGTTTTACCACTTTCGTGGTTAGAGGATACGGAGATTATGCCATATTTCACACCATGCAGTGGACACATCATACACACTCATCAATCTGACACATCCGATGAAATTGATGGTGTACTGCCAATGCAGGCATATTGTTTAAATTGTAGACGAGAAATGAGTTAGTATTAAACTTTTAGGTGTTTTTGTTTATGTTATAATTGTCAATAATTTGTAATATTAATAATTGTTTTATTTTTGCAGATCTTTACAAGTTGGCCGAGGAGGTGTAAATAAAAAAAGATCAGCAATGTCTACCGTGACTGCCGAACCACCAACAAAGAAAAATAAACCTTTGAATAATTCAGCTAGCTACGCTGCTGTGGCAACGTCAACAGTATCAGTTGGACACCAAAACGTGAGTACAGAAAGTAATCACAAAATTGAATGTCCTGTGTGTCACGTGTCAGTATCTAGAAAATATTATTCCAACCACTTGAAAAGTAATACTCATAAAAACAACGTGATAAGTTCTGACAAGGAATTTACAAACGTTCAGTTAATTGAAAGCGCGTTCGGGAATAGAATAGTTACTTACAGAATTTTACCTGATTCCGTTACTACCAATGCATTTGAAACACCAGAATTATTTTTGCATAATATCAAGGGAAAAGTGTTTAAGTTACTAGAACGATCCATAGCAGAACAAACTGTCGTAAAAGTAAATTTCATTCTTAATGCAGACTTTACACAACAAACTAAGCAACTTAATAATGTTTTTGACTTTCAATCGTTAAATTACGTCGTTTGCAAGGGGGACGCCACAGATGGTATTTATGCATCACTTGTAACTGAAATTGTTAACAAAGTAACCAATTTTGAAAAAAAAGACAGCGGATGGAGTTTAGTTAAAATAAAATATTTAGACATGAATATCAATAAATTCAATCCTTTGCGTGGTTCATCTTACATAAACTTACCATTGGATATAAAAAACAAAAAAGCAGTTATCAACGTTAAAAACAAAGACCATGAATGCTTCCGTTGGGCTATACTGTCAGGTTTATATGAGCCAAAAAACAACTCTAACAGGGTCTCGTCGTACAAATTGCACAGAAATAAATTGAAATTTGAAAATCTTTCCTTCCCAATAAAAATAAACGATATTCATAAATTCGAGAAAATGAATGATCTAAGCATTAATGTTTTTGGCTTGGAGTACGATTCGAAAAGCAAGCAAAATAAAGTTATTGGTCCGTTACACTTAACGAAAAGTAGGAAAACTATCCATTTAAACTTGCTGTATTTAAATCACGGTACTAAGGGCCATTATTGTTACATAAAAAGTCTATCGCGATTAGTATCAAAACAAATGACGACGTCAGAGCATGCAATCCACTTATGTGATGGTTGTTTAATTTATTTCACTTCACATGAAAAATTGCAGAAACATCAAAAACATGACTGTTTTCATGTATGTACAAACTTACCCTCTGAAAACGATAGTAAAAGAAACTGGTTTAATGAATTAGTTCCCTCTAACCAAATATCATTCAATAACTACGATCGTAAATTGAGGGTCCCATTTGTTATATATGCCGATTTCGAAGCATTTTTAAAACCCATTGAAACTTGTATCAACGATCCGAATAAATCCTCAACAACCAATGTTCAGGAACATGTAATGTACAGTTTTGGATACTATATTAAATGTTCATATGATGACAGTTTATCTGTATATAGAACATACACAGGTCAAAATTGTGCCGAATCATTTATGAAATTATTAAAAAAAGATTTAGAGAACATTTGCAAAAAGAACACTTTTGTAAAATGTCCTTTGCCCTTAACGGAACAAGATAAAGTAACCATAGCACAAAGTGATACCTGTTTCATTTGTGAAAAAAAATTAAATGAAGAATTCATTGTGTCTCATAACCAACATACCGGTGCTTTTGAAGGAGTCGCTCATCCATCCTGTTCTGAGAAATATCGAACCCCTAATTTCTTACCTGTGTTTTTACACAATTTGAGTAGCTATGATGCTCATTTTATTGTACACGGGCTTGGATTTGAAGAGGGGGACATAGAAGTTATCCCACAAAACAAAGAAAAATATATTTCTTTCTCCAAGCAATTTCACATCAATAACCATGTAATGAAATTAAGATTTCTTGATTTCTTAAAATTTATGAGTAGCAGTCTTGATAAGTTAGCCAAAAATTTACTGCCCGATCAGTTTCATGAACTTCGGTTAAATTTTCCATCTGAAGAAGACTTCAAACGCTTAATACGAAAAGGAATATATCCATATGAACATATGACATCTTTTGAATCATTAGAATTGGTTAGTCTTCCCAATCACGATGATTTTTACAGCTCATTAAATGATAACCACATTTCAGAAAATGATTATAAACATGCACGTGACGTATGGAATCACTTTAAATGTAAAAACATGGGGGATTATTCAAATCTTTACTTAAAAACTGATGTTTTGTTGTTAGCAGATGTGTTTGAAAATTTTAGAAATGTTTGTAAAGAAACATATGGATTGGATCCTGCACAATATTACACGGCACCTGGATTAAGTTGGGATGCTATGTTAATGTCTACTAAAATTAATCTAGAACTTCTAACGGACATTGACAAAATTTCTTTTATTGCAAATAACATAAGAGGTGGTATTTCTCAATGTAGTAACAGACATGGGAAAGCTAATAATATATTTATGTCTGAATATGATCCTACGTTACCATCTTCATTTTTGATGTATCTAGATGCAAATAACCTTTACGGTTGGGCAATGTCACAATGCCTTCCCATTGGCAAGTTTGAATGGGTGGATAATAATACCGATTTTAATGTTTCTGATGATGCTGAACACGGATACATTCTAGAAGTTGATTTGGAATACCCAAATAACTTACACGATTTTCATTCTGATTTACCATTCTGCCCAGAAAACGTTTGTTTAGGTGATACCAAAGAAAAAAAGCTGATTCCTAATTTAAATAACAAAGCGAACTATGTGATTCACTATCGAAATCTAAAACAATGTTTAAAATCTGGTTTACGTTTGCTAAAAATTCACAGAATTTTAAAGTTTGAACAAAAGGCATGGTTAAAGACTTACATCGATTTAAATACACACATGCGTTCGTTGGCCAGATCAGAATTTGAAAAAGACTTCTTCAAACTCATGAACAATTCTGTTTTCGGTAAAACTATGGAAAATATAAATAAAAGAGTGAATGTTAAATTACTTAACCACTGGCAAAACCACGGAAAAACTCAAGGAGTTCAATCTTTAATAGCAAGACCTGAATTTCACAGCCTTTCTATATTTTCGGAGAATTTGGTTGCAGTACAGTTGAAAAAAACAAAAGTCTTGTACAACAAACCTATTTATTTAGGATTTTGTATATTAGATTTGTCAAAAACTTTAATGTATGAATTTCACTATGACTTCATGAAAACCAAATATCCAGATAAACTGAAATTGCTTTACACGGACACGGACAGTTTGGTATATCAAATATTTACGGATAACTTTTACGCTGATATACTAATAGATCTAGAATCTTACTTTGATACTTCTGATTATCCTCCTGACAATCAATACGGTTTGCCATTAGTAAATAAAAAGCAATTGGGTTTTTTTAAAGATGAAAATAATGGTAAAATTTTTAAAGAGTTTATTGGCCTTCGATCAAAAATGTATGCAATGGATGTACAAAACGAATTTATAGCAAAAGCAAAAGGAGTTAATAAATGTATTACTAAAAAATTTAACATTGACAATTACAAAACATGTTTGTTCAAAAAAGATAATCTGTTGTGTGAAATGATGCGGTTCAGGTCTATAAAACATGTTATATTTACACAAAAAATAAACAAAATATCTTTATCACACAGTGATACAAAACGATATTTACTAGAAAATTCCACTGACACGCTTGCTTGGGGCCACTACAGAATAAAGGACATTCAGTGTTAATATTACTTTTCTGTACTTGCGATTGTTCCTAAATTCGTAACAAATTTTTTTGTAATTATTGAGTATGGACTGGTAATAAGATAATAGAAAGTTGTAATTTATGTATAATTTAAAAATTTCAGAATGTTTTTAGACATTTTTTTTTTATAAATTTAAGTTTTTTCTTTGTAGTATTATGCATGGACTAGTAATAAGATTACAGAAAGATGTAATTTACTCTTTTTTTTTTAAATTAAATAAAGTGTTTAGATAAATTTCATGTGTTTTTATTTAAAAATTATTCAGGTGTGACAAAACTATATAACCTTGTTTGGACTTAAAAAAAAATCATTAGTGTTTTAGTACTTTTAGATTCAACACGTATAACAGATTTATATAATGATTCACTTTTGTCACCCTTTTACGGCCATTGTTGCTGGTCCCAGTGGGTGTGGAAAATCAAAATTTGTCACAAACTTTTTAAATGATTGCAAAGTACTATGCGATGTAAATTTTTCGGAAGTTATTTGGTGTTATGATGAAATGCAACCTTTGTACAATCTGGAAAATGTTAATTATAGTCAAGGAATACCTGATATTAACATGTTTGATGGGAAGCAACCTAAACTTCTTATTATCGATGATTTGATGAGGGAGTCAGATGGACGGATCGTTGATATTTTCACGAAGGGTAGTCATCACAGAAACTTAAGCGTGTTTTATATTACACAAAATATATTTCACCAGGGACGAGGTCAACGTGACATCTCGCTAAACACAAGTTACATTGTATATTTTAAAAATCCTAGAGATAAAACTCAAATACGATACTTGTCGCGACAAGTTTATCCTGAAAATTCAAAATTCGTGGATGAAGCCTATAAAGATGCTACTAAGGATGCCCATGGATATCTCATGATTGATCTGAAACAAAATACAGATGACTTATGTCGTTTCAAAACTAAAATATTTCCGTTCGATAAAAATTGCACAGTTTACATTCCTAAAAAAGGATTTAAATATAACAGGAATCAACAAGTTTTAGTCAGTTCTAAATGATGCACTCGAGTGTGAGCACATATAAACACTTACTTGAAGCGTTGCAAGTACTTAAACCAAAATATCGCACGGCTTTACTCAAAGCTTGTGATGATGATGAAATCAATATTATTTGCGAGTGTATTTATAACGTGCTAAAAGGAAAAATTCCATTAGAAAAAAAAGAAAAATCTAAATTAAATAAACACAAGAACATATTACGCAAGCTAGTTTCAAAGGGAAAACAAAAACTAAGAAAAACTATCATCATTCAAAAGGGTGGTGCATTTCTACCTGTTATTTTAGGTGCAGTTTTAAGTGCTTTAATAAACTCTTTATAACCAAAATGGAGAACACAAAAAAAATGCTTTTGGTAGAACAAGATTTTATTGAAAGACTTAAAAATAATGAGCTATCAGAGAACTCATCGTCTCGTCTGGATGGAGAGATGAAAAAAATATTGAAAAGTAAAATGGATGATCGTGAAAAATGGGCATTATATTCCCAAGCACTGCAGCGATTTTTACATTTTGCCGAAGCAGATCGAAAGCCTTTCAAAATACCAATAGTAATGGATGGAGTTGATCACTTAAACAACCTCAACAGTGACTTAGATTCAAAGGTAAAAAAGCAGGAAAATGCAAATAATGACTCAGTCGCAAGCCCAACTTTGCTGGAAGATGATGTTCCTGCTACACCACCACTTAATAAAACGAATCAATACTATCCTGTGGAATTAACTCCATCTCATATCGTACAAGGAATACCGAAATCTTATCGATCGAAAACCCAAACTTTAATGGACATTATTATCCTTAATAAAAAAAAAATTTGGTGGAAGACAGGAGGGGAAGTTGTGTTAAACAATCGAGTGATCCCAAATAGCAATATTGTCGATCTGATAAACGATGTAACAAGACCTCTAAAACGCGCAAAACCAATAGGTTGGGAAGAATTTGCATTGGTTTTAAAAGATATAGGAGTTCCTACATTTTGTATTGGTAATCCTGCTAACTTGGAGTATATGAAGAGAGATTACACCAACGAGTTTCGCGCATCATCATCATCTTCTAAAAATACAAGGGATTCATCATTTAAAGTAAAAAACGCATCTACACCTATTTCTGCTAAAACAATTGAGTCGACCAAAAAGAAATTAGATTGGGAAAAATGGACCCCCTATTAGATATAAATAAGATTTACTACGATGTGTCCAACCCAGCTGGTTACAGTAGTATAGATAAGTTAGCGAAGGAAATGAAAGGTAATATGAGCAAGGAGGAAGTAAAAAAATGGTTACAGTCTCAGGAAACGTATACTTTACATAAACCTGTCCACCGACGATTTACTAGGAATCGATACATCCTATCTAATTATAATGAACTCTGGCAGGCTGATCTCAGTGATATGCGTACTTATAGTCAATATAATGATGGATATAAATATATTCTTTGTGTTATTGATGTTTTTAGTAAATATGCTTTTGCAAGAGCCATGAAAAAGAAGGATTCAGAAACAGTTAAACAATGTTTTGAAAGCATATTTGCAGAAGCCAAATCTACCCCTCGTCACATCCAATCCGATAAAGGCACAGAATTTGTTTCAAAGGTGGTAAGAGACTACTTTAAAAGCAAAAACATTAATTATTACACCACTAATAATCCAGACATTAAAGCAAGTATAGTTGAAAGGTTTCAAAGAACTCTTAAAATGAAAATGTGGCGTTATTTTACTCATAGAAATACTTACAACTACACTAATATATTACAAGATCTTCTTCACTCTTATAACCATAGTTATCATTCTAGTATCAAAATGCGACCAATTGATGTTAATTTTAATAATATCATGACTGTTTGGTGTAACTTATATGATAGAAAAAAAGACAAACAAATTTCATTAGAAACCACACAACTGAATGTAGGTGATCATGTTCGAATAACTAAATATAAACACATATTTCAAAAGGGTTATGAAACTAATTGGAGTGATGAAATTTTTATAATTGATGCAATCATTAGACGATCTCCGAGACTTGTTTATACCTTAAAGGACTTGGATGGTGAACCAATCGTAGGTACATTTTATTCTAAAGAATTACAAAAAACAACTTATCACCCCTCCATGAAGTATAAAATTGATAAAATAATACGCTCTCGGCGTGTTGGTGGCAGAAAGGAAGTGTTAGTGAAGTGGCAAGGTTATCCGAGTAAATTTAATTCTTGGATTCTTGCATCAAACTTAGAAAAAATATGAGTGAAGGAAGTTTTTATATAACTTTGTTAAGCAATAGCTCGACGGCTTATTATACTGATAATACAACAGCACATTTTATGACCAAACTACCTAAGACCGTTAAATTAGAAGGAGAATGGGTTGTTGGTTTAGTGGAATTTCAATACCCACGTTCCATGTACAATGTTCAAGATCAAGAAAATATCATCTATATAAAAAAGAAAGTACGATTACCTAATGACAAGTTTGACAAAATCATAGATATAAAAACTCACATACCTGCTACTACATATGATAGCGTTGACACTTTCCTTGACGCGTTCAATGAAAACCCGCAATTAAAAAATAAGGTGAAATTTAGGTGTGATAAAATATCAAAAATGGTGGCTATAACTGCAACTGAAGATATAACATCTATCATAACATCACCGATACTGAGTTTGCAGCTAGGTTTCAAACCACGATCTAATTTAAAACAAATTTCAATTGGGAAAAATCCAGTAAATTTGTATTTAGGGTTACCATCACAAATATTTGTGTATACCGATATCATTGAACCGCAAGTAGTGGGGGATGTTATAACATCATTGTTGAGAATAATTCCATTGGATCCAACTCAGTTCGTTTATGGAGCTTACAAAATGCATGTCTTCTCACCTGCTCATTATGTACCTGTTTTACGTAGAGAGTTCGATACGATTGAAATAGATATAAGAACGACTACCGGTGCCAGAGTACCATTTCAATTTGGATCTTCTTGTGTGAAGCTACATTTTCAACGAATAAAATGACTCACAAACGATCGTCTGCCTCTTGTCCATATGAACATTATTATTTACATCAAGCTGGCTCTGGTGTAGGAATTGTCTATAAAGGTGTTCCATTTCAACGAGGTCATGGGATTGGAAGCTTTTTGGGTGGGCTATTTAGGTCTGTGATTCCTTTGTTATCCAGTGGTTTTAGGGCTGTAGGGAAAGAAACATTAGATGCGGGGATCGGCCTGCTGTCTGATATGGTAAATTCACGTCCTATGGAGAGTTCGATCAAGTCTCGATTCAAAGATGCAAGTGCTAACTTAAAAAGAAAAGCTGATGAAAAAATTGATTCTCTAATGTCAGGATCTGGGTATAAAATGTCAACTAAAAGACGAGAACGACTCATTCCGTTAAAAGCATCACGACGAAGAGGAAGTAAAAAAATTAAAAAGTATAACGTCGAAGATATATTTTCATATTAAATAATGTCATTCTTACATAATCATTCATGTGAATGTGCAAAATCTGAGTTAGATATATTTGCCCTGCCGTCAACTCAAACCAGTATTGAAAGTGGACAATGGGTTCATTACAAACCGATTTCATCTTTAAACGACGACGGCCCTATAGAATTTCAAGTTCCCGGATCAGGTGATGACTATATTGACTTGTCACATACGTTACTGCATGTCAATGCAAAAGTATTGAATCAGGATGGTACAAATTTAAAAGCAGATGTCCAAGTTTCGCCTGTTAACAATTGGTTGCATTCCCTTTTCAATCAACTAGACATATATTTAAATCAAAAACTCATATCACCTCCGAACAACACATATGCCTATCGTGCTTATTTGGAGAATCTTCTTAACTATGGTCCAGCAGCCAAAGAATCTCATCTAACTTGTGGATTGTGGTACGAAGATACTGCACATCATATGGATGCCGTTGACGCAACGAACAAAGGGTTTCACAAAAGAATGGAATTTGTGAAAGAGAGTAGACAAGTTGAAATGATTGGTCACTTGCATGGTGACATGTTTAACCAAGAGAAATTTTTAATAAATGGCGTAGAAATGCGTGTTAAGTTAGTGCGCTCAAAAGAAACATTTAATCTTATTTGTCATCAAGATAAAAAATTTAAAGTACAAATAATGGATGCTAGTCTTATTATAAGAAGAGCAAGAGTCAACCCTAGCGTTTTGTTAGCCCATCAAAAAGTACTAGCGTCAACAACTGCAAAGTATCCTATAACAAGAGCGGAAGTTAAGGTTCTGACAATACCGGCAGGTGTGCAAGGTAAAACATTAGATAATATATTCCTTGGACAAGTTCCTAAAAGATGTATTGTCGGTTTTGTCTTAAATTCAGCGTTTAACGGTAATTTAGCATTGAATCCTTTCAACTTTCAACATTTTAATATGAATTCATTCAGTTTGTATGTAGACGGTCATGAAATACCTTCTAGAACATTACAACCATCATTTAGCTCTGGTTTAATAGCATCACCATATCACACTTTATTTTCTGGGACTGGCATTCATTTTCACAACGAAGGTAACGCAATAAGTAGAACAAACTACGGAGACGGATATTGTTTGCTATGTTTTGATTTGACTCCTGATTTATCTGCTAGTTCAACGTCACATTGGAATCTCGTCAGACATGGAAGTGTTCGGTTAGAAGTTCGCTTTGATTCGTCTCTAAGTCAAACTGTTAACTGTATTGTATACGCAGAATTTGATAATGTAATTGAAATAAACAAGAATCGTGACGTAACTGTGGATTATAACAGTTAATAAATACTTTGTTTTTAATAAGGATACATCATTTGTTCTTAAACGTTGTTAACAGAATCATTTATAAGCTGCTAAATTTATATTTATCATGGATACAAATGAAATACAGCTCTGTATGAATAAAATAAGTTCCAGTTTTAAATCAAATGTTTTTGCTGCAAACCGATTGCCTATTTGGGTAAATTTACCTGCTTTTATTATAAGCAATTTAGATCCCGACTCAAAACCGGGGTCTCACTGGATAGCTATACACATTGATATTAATGGCATTGGTGAATATTTTGACTCATTTGGTCGAAAACCTACAGGTAGTCATAAGCTATTTTTGAAAAGAAATTCCAGGAGATGGGTTTATAACCACAACTCATTTCAAAATCCTTTTACCTCGGTCTGCGGGGAATATTGTTTAGTCTATCTGTATTTTAAGATTAAAGGAAAAACTATGTGTGACTTGGTAAATGTGTTTACTGAGAGTTCTCTATGTAACGATCTAATTGTAAGAAATATGTTCAAGTCTATTTTTTTGAAATAAACAATTAAATATAAAACAAACTCTTTTATTGTTCTAAGTTAAGTCTACATTTTCGTCAAGGGAAGTGTATTTGTGAATAAAACATAAAAAATGTAACATGGTATTCATTAAAACTTTATTCAAAGTCATGGCTATGGTCTATTTATACAATGAACATCGGCGCTTGGAACTTGTGTTACTTATCTAATATGAAAGACAATGACTCTTTGTCGGAAAAATAATAACTAGAAAGGAAGCTTAGAATACAAAAGGTGTTCGCTATACAAAGAAAAATGTTCGGTACGAGTTATAAAGCAATTAACAAACAAAACGCAAACAATCGAGTAAAAAAAGATAAAAGGAACAAATGAAGATCTTAAAACTACTTTTACACTTATTTTGTATTGTCTATAACGTAATTGACACAATCACTTTTTTCCGCTAACTGTTTGGTGATTTGGTAAATCACATCTCTTGTGGATTCCACGTGAGCATCCTCTTCGGAGTGCGCGTAGTATTTAACACGCACTTCCGCATGTTTCCAATGCTCCGTTGGCGGAACATTTTTTATTTTCCGCGCATCATACACCTCAATTTTTATAAGATGTGAGGCGTATGATGCATCGTCTTTATTGGACTTTATAAAAGCCACGCCTTCCGCAGTAGCTTGGCTGACGCTCGACGACTTTACAGCAACTTTCCTTTTCTTCCGTTTTTCAAAGAAGCCATCTATGCTGTTATTAGGCCTCTTGTTAGTGTTAGCAATAGCTTTTTTGACTTTATAGGCCAACGTTCCTTCTTCATCACTTGCTTCGTCGTCGGGATAGTAATAATTTTTAAATGTGTTTTCCTGTAACAAAATAAAAACGTTATTCAAACGGTCCTTCAAAGTAGATTTACATGGTAAACACAAAAATGGATGAAGGTTATATTACAATCAATCAAAATCTGAAATAAGTGGGCACACATAAAACATAGATGAAGGTTATGTTACAATCAATCAAAATCTGAAATAAGTGGGCACACATAAAATTATGACTACATACTTACATCCATTTCAGCAACGAAACACTGCTTTCAGCAACCTTGCACTAAACTTCACGACTCACGACTCTCTTACTGGAAGATCTTGCTCGGAGAATTGTTTGGGGCGCAATGAAGCCGAGATGTGATGGCGGGCTTTTATACCCAGCGCAATCCCTACGAGTTGGGACAGGTATTTTTTTAAAGAAGGGCTTCGCTTATTGAACAGGTATAAACTCGTATTCCCCAGACGCGGTTTGTTGAATAACAAAAGACAGCGGCGGTTCTTTTGATACAAAGACAACAATAAAGCAATTATACAATGCCGTCCGCGTTCTTGAGGTCCTTTATGCGTAGTGCAATTTAGCAGGTTTAAACCAGTATCTTCAAAGACATACACTCAAAAAAACATAACGCTCCTCTTATTGACGATGGTCAGGTAAACGGTTCGCCTAGTGAACACGTTCAAACTAGCTATTTTTTCAAAAAGCTCTCTTTGCATAGTGTATTGATGTTAAGTAATTAAATAATAAAAGATCGTGGTGCGTTTGATACAAAGAAAACAATAAAGCTACTGAAACCGTTTACTGCATTATGTAAACTCTCTGTCTATATGTATATTCATAAAATAAACTTTAGCTATATAATATGTCCACAAAATGTAGGATAGTACCTACTGTGTAAGCGAAACACAAGGCTGCGTTCTTAATATCCTTTGTACATAGTGCAATCCTACAAGTTTTGACTAGTATTTAAATAATCGAATTGCGTAACAAACACGTTAAAACTAGTATTTCTAAGGAGTACTTAATAAGGTTAGAAGTAAAAAGCAATAAAGCAACAAAATTCTTGTTTTTAACTGAAACCATTTACTATTTAGCGTAACAATATTCTCCAAAACGTCGGTTAGGTTAGGTTAGATTTATGATAGTCCTGAAAGTTATGGATTCAGAATAAAATAAGTAGTTTGCAAAATAAGAATTTGTCAAAAGATATGTCCACGAAACATCGAGTTGCGAATCAAAAGTACAAACCAAGTATAGCGTGACAATATTCTCCAAAACGTAGGTTAGGTTAGATTTAAGATAGGCCTGAAAGTTATGGCTTACGAATTTCTCCAAAACGTAGGTTAGGTTAAGTTAGATTTAAAATAGTCCTGAAAGTTATGGCTTGCGAATTTCTCCAAAACCTAGGTTAGGTTATGTTAGGTTTGAATTTGTCCAAAATGTAGGTTAGGTTAGGTTTGAATGTCTCCAAAATGTAGGTTAGGTTAAGTTAGGTTTGAATTTCTCCAAAATGTAGGTTAGGTTAGGTTTGAATGTCTCCAAAATGGAGGTTAGGTTAAGTTAGGTTTGAATTTCTCCAAAATGTAGGTTAGGTTAGGTTTGAATGTCTCCAAAATGGAGGTTAGGTTAAGTTAGGTTTGAATTTCTCCAAAATGTAGGTTAGGTTAGGTTAGATTTATGATAGTCCTAAAAGTTATAGGCTACGAATAAAAGTGTACTGCGAATAATGCGATAGGATATTTATGTGCTGATAGAATAATGAATTGAAAGTGGACTTACGAAAAGACATGGTATTTTATTTGTACGGAGCGTGGCGGGCGATCAGGTACCCAGGAAAAAAAAAAGGTCGGCACCGAACCCCCAAGTGGGCGCAGGTAAGAAGTTGAACGTAACAAAGGGTGAGTAGGAAACAAAGGAAAGGGTCTCTATCCTTTTATGAGTATGTGATTAAGTGTTGGTATTATGTTGCAATGGAAGTACATATATACGTGAAGGAGTGGGCGGAGCGTGATGAGACCCCGTCCAATCGCTTTAAATGGGGTGTTGACCTTTTTTTTTTTTTTTTTTTTTTTTTTTTTTTTTTTTTTTTTAGATTTCTTTGCCCCCAAATCCGCCATTTTGAGCGAAAAAAAAGTGATCCAGAACCGGCGAATCCCTACTACTGTTATAGTTGAGGTTTAGACTGAAGGCAATGTGGTCTTTAACTCTTTATGAGACTCGGATATCTTAGTAGTCACTAGTCACTGCGATCTATAGACATTCTACTACCGACATGGTTTTCGCTACCAATATTTACATAATAACAAGAGACTCTTAGAACTTAATTGGGCAAAGAAGGTCGACAGATGGTAGATAGAAATCATCAACGAAGGTTGGGAAAATGATAAATACGAACAAATCTATTTGAGAAATTTTCGTGGAAAATTACGTATAAATAACCTGACCTCTTACAGGGTATATAACAACTTATCGGGTCGGCTCGGCTGGCAAGTCTAAGAACAATGTATCTGCTTGACCAAACTTTTCACTGAAAACTCAACATTTTCTTGTGGAGCTACCATTTCTAGTGTATTTATTTATTTTATGAAAAGGGGTAAGCAAGCATGCGGATCACTGCCTTCCACAGGAAAAAGAGACTCCAAGAGAATTTGTGATCCTTTCCTAGCCCTTATGACCCCAGCGGGCCTTCGGATCTCTTAATCACTGTACTAAACACAGTAGCAACCTATTACTTCACGCCGGTATTCTGTGAGATGTAAGGTAAGATTTGATTTACGATAATGCCAAAAAGCGAACAGCATCAGCTAAATACTAACTTTTGTTTAAATAGAAATTGTACGCAGCGATACGTTCTGGGGAACAGAGTTCGGAGATTCATTAATGAACCAAACAGACGTTGCGTATATCATTTATAAACATATCATTAAACCTTAACTGTACGCCAAGCAGCATCCCTTATTTAAGGAAAAGTTATCAAAGTAAGTACACACGCCGATCGTCATTTGAAACTCATTTTGAACAGAAACAAACTTTTGGTAAACTCACGACGCGTGACGCTCTCGAGAATCTGACTTCCCATCCAATTGAAGCAAGTCGCGTGAATATAAATGTGACTATTTATATAGCAATACATCTTATGAATTATGACGGCAGGCTCGTATGTAATGATTACAAAGACGTAAGCGCTGCCACGGTATCGTTTTCATGTGCAGTCACGTATCATGATTTCCTTTTCATTACTTTCAACCCTTTGGCTTTAGAGATTGAGCCCTTTGGAATATTTGATGGAGAAAACGATACTAAATCAATCATCATACATTAATTTAAAAAGAAAGGTTTAAAACAATGGCCACAATTATTTGATAATTTAGCAGTTGAAGTTATCGGACAGTTTGGACAGGCATTTAATTAAGTCCTCGGATAAAGGAGGCTGACACTGCAGCAACTTTACTAACTCAGACAGGCTTACCACAAGTTGGATGACTGATTTCTCATCAGATATATAGCTAAGCGTACACAATCGCTCATAATTACAAGGGACGACAGTTGCCTAACTTCCCTAAGCCTGTCTCGATATTAGTTATGGTTTCCTATGAAGCCAAGAGTGGTTAGTGGTTATAATAATTTAATACAGCTGAAATTAATCGTCCTTCGTTTGTTTAGTTTGTGGAGCAACTAGAGTGATTGTTTCGAGTTGAACAGACTGGATGATTTAGTTGCAATGTAATTGTGCTTTTGATTATTTATCAAAATTCTGTCATTGACGTGGCTCGTAGGAATGACGACCACAATTGAAGGTAAGCTAAGAGAGCCCTGTAGCAGAAAATGAAGCGCTGGTAAGCCATCTAAGAGATGAACAGGCACACACACAGACAGAGACAGAGACACACAGATTCAGCACTTTCCATGCTAGATTTTGCACTATTTCATGGATTGGGTTTGCTTTGTGACACAAGTTTTTGGTCACATAGGCCATAGGTACTCTACGTATTTTTTTAGCACGTAGAAAAGACTATGCTGTAGAATGTTACTTTTCACTAGCCACAAAACTGTTTATAATCTAAGATCTAGCCTACTGGCAGCATTAGTCGATAAACATCAAACCACTGATATGATGACAATTAAGGGAAGGTCTTAATTTTGACAAAACAATCAGGCTACCTTCGCTGTCAGAGGACCAATCTGGTTTTCAAATAGGACGTTCACTATGATATCAACACTTTGATTCGTGGTTTCTTCACGGAGGTCTTAATGTTGACTTTTTTATTTGCAGTAATATGAATAACGTAAGGAGAGCAAGTAAAATCTAGAAACTTATCACAGTCCAAAAAGAGCAGACTTCACACAAATTCCTCCCCTGGCAGCGTTTCTCAACCGTATTATGAATAATTTAGGTCCTTGATACGGTACCTACTGGTGGTACGAGCTGAAAATAAACTACCTACATATTGATTGATTATTGCAGGCATGAATTTACATAAGTATAAAAGGCAGGCAATACCATCGGCCGGGCCAATGTTCGTAACATGAATACTAAATCGAGTTCAGAATTAAACTGGCCGCGTAATAAGGGTGAGATAATGACATTTTTATGCGCATTATTTATTCTAGATGACTCTCTTTATCACCCGAGAGGCAGATGTATATTTCGAAAACGTAGACCAATGGAATAATTAATTACTTACGCAAAAACCGCGTAGTGCAAGCGAGTTACAAAATCAACTGAATGCCATGTTTGATATAAGAAAATGAATGCCATATATTTCAATAGAATCAAAGGTTTCTGTTCCGACAGAAACGAGGATGCCTCAAAATAGGATGGCGTCGTTTGAACCGTACGTACACAATTTAGTCAATTTGCAATTACGCTCATCAAGTTATATCCCGATTCCCAAACCAATTGAAACTACACACAATATATTTACAGCTCAATAGGCGCTACCCCATTTTCATAATAAACCTCGCAGGCCACGAAATGGAGTTGTTTACGCGAAACCGTGCCAGTTCAGCGTGTTTGACTTTTTGTTTTCGCGTCCCAAAGTCCGGGGTGTGATGAACTAAACAAACTACGGAGGTAAGCCTTTTTCCGTAACGCCGGGCACGCCTCGTGTTTTGAAACAAAGCATTTATGCTAATGTGTTACATGATAGTATCGAATAGGAAGAGAATAAACATAATCATTATTAGAGGCCATATCGGAAATACGCCTGTAACACCGCAGTGGGGTGATTTTTGACTTTCCAGCGCACCACACTCGCCAGCCGCGTGCCGATTAAGGTGTAGACAGACGGACTGCAATCCTACTGCCAAATTGCAGTTCCGATGCAGTTTGAATGCAGTTGGCACGACTGCAATGGAATTGCAAGCCAACTGCCCGTCAACGTGCACTTTGAATTGCAAGAAATTTCGAGCTGTTATAGAGTCGACTTTCATTTGAATAGGTATAAATAACCGTTAATATTTGATATAATGGCATTTTAAACCACAGAGTAGACCATTGTAGTACTACTAAAACTGGTTAGACAGTTATTAACTTTACCGTGACTGTGTGGAATACGCTAGCAGAACTTTGATGTCAAACATTTACCTGAAACAAGAAAAGAGGATTAATATAAGTATCTAAATTGCTTTTTAATGTCAAAATCTAGATCAAGATAACACCGATTAAGCCAGCGGCCAATGTACCGGAATGGCCAAGCTAATAATATTTTATCAACCTTTAGAAATTATGTAGAGCAGAAATACAATTATACAACTCGAATTCAAATAATACCGGCGTGAAGTAGTAGCTTGTTACTGAGGCCCATTGGAGGGGAACTATGGCCGGCAAGGGATCAGCGATTCACATGACGTCTTCGGTTTCCATGGGCAGCGGTGATCACTTCTCATTCGGGACCCGCATGTTCGTATTGCTTACTTTTTCATAAAAAAATAAACAATATTACACTCATAGCAATTTATCTACAAAATCCAGTCTAGTGTAAAGTTAAAAAAAACACTCGCACCTTGGGAACTCTGCTAACTAAAATTTTGGGACTTTTTCCTAATTACTCGGTGTCAGTGCTGTTCATTTGGCATCAACGTAAATAATTGACGTTTTAAAGCAAACGAGCCGTCTCGGGGAAGGCAAGGTAACTCAATTTGTAAATCTAATTTCGTACAAAGTATACCCTCTTACAAGAAAGTCTGATATATAAAGTAAAATATAAGGATAACTGACGAATTTTGATTAAAATGTGCGAAACAGAAACGACGTCGTGTTAAGTAATGTGCTCATATTGCGTGCAAAGAGAAAGGGTCAGATAAAAAATTGGATAACGAAAAAAAAATACGTTTAGAAGAAAGTTTCAAGAACCGGTTAAGGGGTCTTTTCTTTTCCAAAATGATCCAAGGATCCACGGTATGCATTCGTCCAGATGATATTAAAAGCTTACATGAGGGACAGACACCAAGATGTCTAGCATGTCACACCGCGACTCAATATCTTCTGGCCGAAGGGTGTCGTGTTCCGGCGGTTCAGGGGCAGCCTGCCACTGGAGAATTTGACACCAGAATCGACGATGAAGCGGAGCCACGCCGAATTAATTTTGTTTAATTCTTAGTTATATATTTTTATGTATGTTAGTCTGTAAGGTATTTGTCTATAGGCCTTTGTAGCCTGAGAATAACTGATTAAATATAAAAAAATGTCTGTTTCTAACTAGCCGAGTTGGAGCGAGACAAACGCAACAAGCGAAAAATGACAGGAGCCAGGAGAACGCGACACACTTGACATAAACAAAACACATGCTATGACAAGTTTGCCTGTATCACGACTTATGTCATTCAGCGACACGGCAGGTAGGTATTACTCCATAATCTTAATATATCAAAATGCCAGTAAATAACAAATAAGCAAGCAAACTAATCTAATAACAAACAAGATTGATAGAAGAACACAATATCCGGCCGTCAGCAAAAAACGAATCAAAACATTTCGCGATATTAGAAACAAATTCGACGCATGAAAAGGGAAAAAATAATTTTCAATACAGTTGCTCAAAAAGTGCCCTTTTTTTGGCTGTTTTGCGTGCGCAAAGTTCGTTTTTGCGAACTAGTGCGATTTACTTTTCCAGTTTTTTTTTAATTTGTACTTGTTCCAATTCACAACTACTTACCAAAGAGTTTTTATAGTTTTAGTTTGTACCAAGATGTAATGAAACTAAAAACCTATTATTAATGTAAGAATATCAAAATATTGAGATTTTAAATTTTATTACTAGCCTGTTCATCAAAAAAATATGATTTTTTAAATAATAATAGTCCTAAAAACAGTTCTTGTTAAGGTGGCTGAATGGAACGGAATTCTCTGAGACAAAAACATTGTTGGCCTGTTTAAAGAGCAAATCGACCAATCACATCAGCACGCTGATCACTGATTCGACCAATCAGAACACGACTTGTGCTGCATACGACATAAAATCGACCAATCAGAACACTGGGTCTTTTCTGGTACCCCATATTTATTTACATAAAAAAATAAGGTTCTTTTTAGTTACACTTCTTCAGAAATAAATGGCAAAGATATTCAAACAATAAGCGATTCTGGGTGTTTTTAAGCACTTCGAAGCGCTTCGCTAAATTAAAAAATAAAACGCCTTTGAATGACTGGCCACTAAGAACGGAATCGTTAAAAAAAAGTAAAAATAGGCGGGCGAGTAAAAATATTAATGTTCCCGGCAAGAATATTTCGTTATCCTTTAATAATAAAATTGTCCTAACGCTCATATTAATATCTATTTGAAAAAAAAACTTTCATTGAGTTGGCTGAATAGCAAAAGCCATTGCCTTATGAAATATGACAGCTAACAAAAACGCGTTTAATTTGTCAAAAATGTTCACTGCTAAAGTTTGCACTTACTTTACTTTAATTAAGAGCTTCAGTAAAAGTCGCAAATTTATTGTATTTTTTTCGCAACTGTATTGAAAAACGTCGTTCGATACACGCGCGGAAATGTCATTCTTCACTCGTCCCGAGTCTTGCCACTTGCCTGCGGCTCGTGGCAAGATATCTCGGAACTCGTAAAGTAATGACATACCTTCCGCACTAGTATCGAAATGTACTATTTCCACGGCGTCAAATCAAATATAACCAAATGCGTATTACGTTTCAGTATAAAACAGGATATTAAAGTAGGGGAGATAATACGTCGTGTAAAGTTTATTAACGTGAGCTCTAGTTTGGTGACAAAAGGGCTCAGAATCGTTTGGTAGGTGCTGAAACAATGCCACGGTGGGGGGGAGGTTGACTTAGTTTCGCGGGTTGATGTAGATAACGGCCGAGATAATTATTCAGTAGAGCAAAGCTTTGATTTCGCCGCTTCTATGAAAAAAATAGTGTTTTCCAGAAAGCGGCTGTTTTGGGAGTTGTGACGATTGACAGGAGCCTCCAAAATGTTAAATGGATTTTATCTCTTCAAATCAGGACTTTAAAGGAACTACCTACGGGAATTAATTGTGAGTTCAAAATAATATTTTCTCAAATATTGTCGGAAATGTTGTCATTGTACTCGAAGGAACAAACCGCGAAGGACGTTGTTGCCGGCTTTGATCAAATTTAATTAAAACAAACTCATTGCTGGACAGCGCTCCAGGAAGTGGCATACGAATTCCATTGCTGGACAGAAATTAACTTTTTTTAAAGTGATAGAAACTATAGAAAAATCTCATTCAGCCAAAGCCCGATACCGGGATTCAGTAATATTGTTCGAATTTCAACATGTTTAATCATGTCTCAAACAGCTTTGGCGTATTAAAAACATACATCTACAATTTTTTTCAATATTAAAAAATAGGCGGGAATACGTAAATAAGTAACGAGTTCAGATTTATTACTGAAAATTAAGATAAATTAAATGAAAATAATGTGTTCTACTGAGTAAAACATGAACAACGGTTGCAGTACGTAAAAAAAAATGCAATTAAAAGTGAAGCAAAATTACCTGTGGCAAAGTTATAGTTGCGAAACTTTGAATATTAACTTGAAGACATAATGAGAAGATAAGAACTGTTACAATAGAGGATAGAGGGAAGAAGGAGTGAATAAAAACTAATTAAATATTATAAAACTATTACATACTTATCTACATTTGAATCGGAACAACCCAAAAAAATACAAATTTATTCCTATCACCGTCGCTGAACATACTTAGTGACCAGAAGGCGTGCAGTACTGACTAGTTGGAAATTGATATGTTTGTACGTGATAAATAAAAATCTTTATATGTAATTCTTATTTTATTTCCTCCGAATGTTTCGGGGAGTAGCAAAGGTAGTGTGATCCAGTTTGATCATCATAGAGGTCCAGCATACACCTATCCTCACTACTGTGCACAATTTTTAATATAACTTAACAATAATGTATTACTTTTAACCACATTAAATACCTAAAGTACGAAACGTCAAACTGACGACTTTTCTTAAGCAAACAATTCCAAACATCTCAAATAAGTCATAATAACATCTCAAAGCCAAAATCCGAAAATTAAATCCAAGCCTAAGTACCCAGCTAACCGCCTCAAGTCGTTTGTGCTCCTTGTAAGCAATCAGCATAATTTAATATATTATTAACTTACGCAATTCCTTAATGAATCATTAAGTCCTTTTTCGTGTAAGTAACTAATTGCCTTAAGCCTCCAAGACTTCATATTAGGATATAGCTGATTTAAAAAGTCTTAATTTTACTTGCTAGTAGCACGAAAATATATAATATGTAACCGGTGAATATCGGTCCAAATTAATTGCCTGTTAGGTAACTCGAGTCGAGATCCGCTCCAATATTCAATAAACTCTGAAGTGATATAATAATATGGAATCCGTAGCCATTCACTCCATTTCCATCCCATCTTGGTCAAACTTAATCTTACAATATGTACGCTGAATGAATGTTTGCCGAACATTTCCATCATGGCCGGCTTCCTTTAGTGAAATTACTGCTTTATTTAATCTCTAACGTACGAAATAAGTAATAGAATATATCATTGCTCAGTATTAGAATCACTTCTCAAGTAGGTACTACTAGTGTTACGTAGCGCGACTATTCAGCTATATCTAGTTAAGGTTTTAGTTAAGGTTTATTATTCAAATGTATGAAAAGTCGCGCGCGCGCGCTCTTTATATTCATATTGATGTTGCTATGCAAACCGAGCGCCGATAGAGGGCGCGCGGGCAACCGCGGCGTGCGCCGCCGGCGTCCGCCATTACTTCAGTTCTAGAAATTACGTTCGGGCGAGCGGGCCGCGCGCGATCTTTTTCGCGGCCGCGCAACGCGCAACTAATGTTTTGTTTGCCTTGTGTACTGTGGATCGGTGATTACATTATTTTACCCATACCATACTTTTTGAATTTGAGCCCTGCACCTAACAAGAACATTTTGGTCCTCGAGCTTGCCGGATAAAGTATAGTTACTATGGATGGGAAACGTGAAACACGTGCAGCTAAGGCAAAGATGTCGGCCGGGGTGACGGACTCGGGCCTGCAATCGGTGTCAGAGGTGCTGATGCCCTCGACGGTGGGCGGTCTCATCGACCGCAGTCAATTGTTACCGCCGTTGGAGGAGGGCCGAACAGAGAACACCGTGCGGGCGCCGCGTAGCAACGCCAGCCACACCTCGAGACTGAGTCGCGCCGGTCTGGACGCGCTCCGTATGCGCGCGGAGTATGCGGCCGAGCTCGAGATGGCCGCGTTGAAAGAGAATGTCATCAAGAAAAGGCTCGCTGCTGAGATGGCCGACCTAGCAGCACAGGAAGAAGAGCTGCAGAACGAAGAGCTGGAACAGCCGCGCAGCGACGCAAGCGGAGCGGCCGCTCGCGTGGAGCGCTGGCTCACGGCCGCCCGCGCCGGCCCCGCCGCGCCGCCGCCGGCCGCGCGCTCGCCGTCGCCGGCCCCTAGCGACAAGCGATCTGACATCGACAAACTGGCGGAGGCCATTAGTAAGCTGGGCCAAGCCAAGGGAGCACCCCGGCAGGCGTATGAGATACCTACGTACAACGGTAACCCTGCTGACTGGCTTTTATTCGAGAAGGCCTACCGGAGCACGGCCGATAACTTTCGACCGTTCGAAAATATAGCGCGACTGAGAATAGCGCTCGTCGGCGACGCGAAGGCCGCCGTCGAAGACCTGCTGAGAACGTCTTCCGACCCTGAGGAGATCCTCGGAGCGCTGAAGGACGAGTTCGGACATCCGAATCGCCTCCTTGAATGTGCCCTTCAAAAAGTACACAATTTACCGAAAATGAACGAAAGTGGACACGAATTACGTAAATTTACGACTACGGTGCGTAATTGTGTATCAGTATTGAAAAACGTACGAGCGGACGGCTACATAAATAATCCGCAACTGGTGAACGAACTATTAAATAAATTAACGCCTTATCAACGCGCGCAGTACGGAGAATTTGCGATGCGTTTGGACAATAATAGTGACGTTGATTTAAAAGTGTCACCGAATCTGAATGTTTTAGTCGACTTTCTTAGTGGATTAACGCGCGCCTCGTCTTATTGTACCACTGTAAACATCGGCGCAACCGGCGTGTCGCACGCGCCGCACCAACCCGGCCGGCGCGATAAGGCTGCGGCCTCAGCGCGGGCGAGTCATCGTGTGCACACGCAAGTAGAAATGGTCGCCGCCGTTAGTAAGACCGAGGCCAGTGACAAACTTGTGTGTATTAATTGTAAAGCGGACCATAATTTGAGTGAGTGTAATCAGTTTAAAAGTCTTACTATTGATGAGCGGTGGAACTTTGTTAAGGAAAATAAACTGTGTTTTAAGTGTATAGTAAAGCACCATTCTAGTAAGTATTGCCGTGCAAAACGTTGTAGCAAGTGCAAATGGTCGCACCATGAGTTACTGCATAAGGACGCTAACTCGACAACGCCGCTTGAGGTAAGGCCACAGCCTAACACTGCGCCGCCCCACTACGGGCCCGCGCCGATCGCGCCGAACTACGCGTGCGCGCCCGCGCCGCACCACGTCGCGCCCGCGCCGCCCTCGAACTATGAAACTTTGACAAATGTCGGCGAGTGTCGTGCGCGCGCGTTATTAAAAGTGTTACCTGTGACATTAGTGACGAGTGGTGGTTCGGAACTATTTACCTACGCACTTTTAGACGACGGGGCGTCAGTGTCTCTTTTGGACGATAAATTCGCGAGTGATTTTGACGGACCTAAAGTGCCACTTAAATTAATTACCGCTCGCGGACATTGTGTGACGGACGAAAATTCGCGGAATGTCAAGGTCGTAGTGCGTGGACCAAACGGACGGTGTCACGATATTGCAGTGCGTACTATGTGCAATTTGAACTTAACGTCGCAAACATTGCCGGCGGCAGTGCTCAAGGACAATGCTCATTTGAGGGACTTGGATTGCAGCGAAATGAGGGAGGCGAAACCGATGCTGCTGTTGGGACAGGACAACTGGCGGCTCATCGTCGGCAGGGAAATTCGACAAGGTAAATCTGGTCGTCCGGTCGCTTCTCTTACCCTGATGGGGTGGGTGGTCCATGGTCCATTAGGAGGGGGGGGTTAGTAGTAGTAATTACGATTCCGCCAACTGCATGTCCGCGCCGCTGGCCGATTTACACATGTTAGTTAAAGCACAATTCGAATTAGAGGCAATAGGTATTTCTCAGGTGCCGCGTAAAAATGTTAAGTCTGAACGCGCTTTGCAAATATTAAGTACCACTAGCCGCCGCGTGCCGGACAACCCACGGCAGTGGGAAGTAGGTCTGTTGTGGGACCGCGATCATGTAGAAATGCCCGATAACTATGAATATGCGCGCAGGCGACTAGCCGGGATTGAGAGAAAAATGGATCGCGATCCTAATTTTGCGAACGACTATACGAAACAAATAGATAGGTTGTTAGCCGAGAATTACGCACGCAAAATAGAGGGCGGTATTAAGGCGAGTCCGGTGTGGTACCTACCACATTTTGGTGTTACTAACCCGAATAAGCCGGGTAAATTGAGACTCGTCTTTGATGCCGCCGCGACCTACCGAGGCTCATCGCTAAACGGTAACCTATTAAGTGGCCCCGATTTGATGAATTCTTTGTTGGGCATCTTAATTAAGTTTAGATCGGGAAAAATAGCATTTACCGCCGACATTGCGGATATGTTCTTGCGTGTCAAAATTCGTGAGGCCGACCAGGGGGCTCAGCTGTTTTTATGGCGTGGTCAAGATCGGGTCAATGACCCCGCGATATATGTGATGAACGTCATGATTTTTGGAGCAGCCTCGTCTCCTACGTCGGCCATTTACATTTTGAATAAAAATGCTGAAGAGTTCACGAACACGCACGCCGCGGCCGTAGATGCTATTAAACGTAAACACTACGTTGATGATTATATAGACAGTGTGGATTCTGTAGAAACGGCACAACAGCTGATCGCAGATGTCACCCACATCCACCGAGCGGGTGGTTTTGATATCAGGGGGTGGGTGACAAATTCGCCTGAATTAAGTGAAAAGCTGCCATATGTTGTGCCGGGTCGAGTTAAGTTGGACAAGTCGGAGAACGAGCGCACATTAGGTATGATCTGGTGTCCGTCAAGCGATTGTATAAAGTTTGATTTGTCGTTTAAGCGGTTGCCGACTGAATTAGTTGAGGGTCAGATCAAGCCTACTAAGCGCGAGTTCTTGAAGTTTATTATGAGCATTTTTGATCCACTTGGGATCGTGTATCCATGTGTTATTCAATCACGAGTTTTGATGCAACGTGTTTGGCAGTCGGGTATAACTTGGGATGAGTGCATCAAGGACCCTGAAGCCACTATCTGGTTTCAGTGGCTGAACAAGTTGAAGGCTCTGTCGAACGTAGCTGTGCCTAGATGGTACGGTCTGCAGCCAACAGCTGTAGACCTTCACGTGTTTGGGGATGCCAGTGAGAGTGCCTATTCTGCTGTGGCATATTTAGTAGGTACTGATAGTAGCGGGGACAGAGTATGTGCCATGGTGACGGGTAAAGCACGCGTTGCTCCAGTCAGAGTAGTTTCTATTCCGCGCTTAGAGCTTCAGGCCGCGGTGTTGGCATGCAGGCTGGCGGTGACTGTTAAGGCTGAAATAGATTGTAATATTTGTAATACGTACCTTTGGACGGATTCGAAAACGGTTCTTATGTGGATTAATTCTGACGCGCGGGACTATCAGAAATATGTTTCTCATAGATTGGCCGAAATCGATAATTTGAGTAAGCGGAGCGACTGGCACTGGGTGCCTTCGGAGTCTAACCCTGCGGACGAGGCCACTAGGATGGACTGGCCTAATGACAAAGGCATGTGGCTTTCGGGTCCCCCTTTTCTCTGTGATCCACAGGTGCCGTGGCCGACCTCCAGCCGTGAAGAGACTATGGCTGACGACCCAGAGCGCTTGGAGAGGGCGCTAGTGACGGCTGAGTTGGGGCCGCCTCTTATCGACGTGACCCGCTATTCTACATGGACGCGGGCCGTGCGCGTCACTGCGCATGTGCTTACTTTCATAAGCGCGTGCAGGTCCAAGCAGAGGAAGACGCTTACATTAGAAACGCTGCGGGAGGCCGAACGCCTTCTGTTGAGGGAGTCGCAGGCTCGCTCATTCCCTGATGAGCTGAGTATGCTGAGAGCTGGACGGACGCTGCCTAAATCGAGCCGTTTAGTAAAGCTTGATCCCATGCTGTACGAAGACGGCCTGCTACGCGTCAGGGGGCGCCTTAGCGCTTCCACCGAACTGTCATTCGACGAGAAGCACCCCGTGATCCTCGCTGGTAATAGTCGCACCACACGGCTGTTAGTACATCACTACCATGTGCGTGCACTGCACGCAAACCACGAGACAGTCGTCAACAACATGAGAGAGAGATTTTGGGTGACCAGCATCCGGACTACTGTGAAGGCTGTCGTTACGCGCTGCCAGTACTGTCTTGTGCAGCGCGCGCGGCCATCTCCACCGAAAATGGGCGACTTACCGCTCGTCAGGCTTGCTTCGACTAGGCGAGCATTTGTTAACTGTGGGGTCGATTACTTCGGCCCCATGGAGATCACCATTGGACGGCGCCGGGAGAAAAGGTGGGGCGTGTTGTTTACATGCCTCGCCTCACGCGCGGTTCATCTCGAGCTGGCTGCGTCGCTAAGTAGCGATTCTGCGATACTTGCCTTGCGGCGGTTAATAGCGCGCCGCGGGCAACCGACTACAGTCCTGAGCGACTGTGGGACCAACTTCATCGGGGCGAACAAAGAGCTGCGCGCCGCACTCCGAGGTTTGGACGCCGAGCAACTTCGTAGTGATGCCATGGCAAAGGGCATAGAGTGGCGCTTCAACCCTCCTGCAGCGCCGCATATGGGTGGTTGCTGGGAGCGCCTGGTTCGCTCCGTGAAGAACTCTCTTCGTGCCACGCTGAAGGAGCGAGCCCCGCCTGAGGAAGTCCTTTACACTGTCCTGCTGGAGGCGGAGCTGGTCGTGAACAGCCGACCGCTGGCATACGTGGCAGCTGATCCCGACGAACCAGTCGTGTTAACGCCGAACCATTTACTACTTGGGACGGCAGCGGGCGATACGCGCATGATACCCTACGACCCCGCTGATGTTGACGCTCGCCGCCAGTGGAAGAAGGCGAACGCCCTGGCAGAAATGTTCTGGCGGCGATGGACCAGAGAGTACCTGCCTACGCTCCAGAGACGGCAGAAGTGGACTACGGCGACGAACTCAGTTAAAGTGGGTGATATAGTAGTCATTAGTGATGGCAAGCAGCCGCGCAATATGTGGCCCCGTGGCATAATATCGAAAGTGTTTCCGGGTAATGATGGCCAAGTGCGTGTCGTAGAGATAAGAACCACTACTGGGTCGCTGCGTCGTCCCGTGGCTCGGATAGTCGTGCTACCTACGGATGGTTCATTTGTCGGTTGAAGCCTCCAACTGGGGGGTGGTAATGTTACGTAGCGCGACTATTCAGCTATATCTAGTTAAGGTTTTAGTTAAGGTTTATTATTCAAATGTATGAAAAGTCGCGCGCGCGCGCTCTTTATATTCATATTGATGTTGCTATGCAAACCGAGCGCCGATAGAGGGCGCGCGGGCAACCGCGGCGTGCGCCGCCGGCGTCCGCCATTACTTCAGTTCTAAAAATTACGTTCGGGCGAGCGGGCCGCGCGCGATCTTTTTCGCGGCCGCGCAACGCGCAACTAATGTTTTGTTTGCCTTGTGTACTGTGGATCGGTGATTACATTATTTTACCCATACCATACTTTTTGAATTTGAGCCCTGCACCTAACAAGAACAACTAGTGTGCCAACACCAAGACCGCATAAATGTACGCTCTATCAGGTTACAACCAATATGGTTGTGCCACATTGTTTTCTTGCAGTACCAAATGCCGTTAAACGTCGGCACCGATTAGCCGGATCAATTAATAGTGGGGACCGTTAGTGGCATGCGCATCTCGGGGATCCTGCTTTCTTAGCAATAAACGGGGCGTGCTTAGTACACGTTAAGCTGTAGAACTAGACGTGAGTTAAGGCTACAGTTAGATCGTCAACGTACAACAAGGGGGCTTCCGAGATTAGGGCGCTGGGAGACTGGAATAAATAAAGAAGTATTTAATATTAAGGCTATTCCAATTCAACTATGCAAGTGTTTTTTTATGGAAAAGAGAGGAGTGACCTCTTGGGAAGTGATAAATGATCACAGCCGCTCTTTGGAAAAGTAAGCGAAATTAAGGAAAAGTGACTAACGTGGATTAAATAATTTTAGGCATACACTTTTAAATCGCTAATGTTTTCGATTACCGATGTTTTTCAAGCAAAATATTAAAGTCGGTAAACAAGCGTATTTTTAGTAATATGAAAAGTTTCAAGAAAAACTTGGCCGCTCAGTTCAAAAGGCAAAAGCGATTGTTTACGTTTCACAAAACCTTTTAGTAGGTATTAGTCAAAGTTTTCTCATTATCCCTAAAGAACGTACATGCAAAGACGAACGTTCGGAAAGTTTGGAACACAACAGCTGTTTCGGAACGAATTATACTGGGTAAAATTAAATTAACTTGCTTCTTTCAGAAGTTGGTGCCCGATGCTGAGCATGAATGCGCTGTTAATTTACTTCCCAGACGGCCGTGGAAACCAGATCGAGGACACAACGATGCTAAATGAGAAGAAAATAAAATAAAAAAGAAACGGAACAGTAAAACAGGATATAAATAAGCATTTAACGATGAAGATATTAAAATCGCTGATGAATTTCAAGATCTATTAAAGACGTACAAAATCTTTAACGAATGCAACTAGACAAAATTAATATTCCACGGTTGCAAAAGCGTGGTGAATGTGATCTGAAATGGCTCAATAGAAATACCATTACCAGTGAATTTTAACAGTTACTGTAAAATTGCCTAAAAGCACTTTACTAAATAAGATTGTATTACGCACATGATCGTAAAAGTAACTATGAGCGTAAACCGGAACCCAAACGATAACGGTTCAAATCCAAATTTCCATACACTGGCAAAGTATAATTTGATGGCTTATGAAGGTCGTTTTCAATTTCATACTGTGTTTACATTAGTTGTTTGCAAGATTACCGACCCAGAAGTCGGATGAATATATTCAAAAGGCTTTCGATATGGGATTTTGATTTTGTATAAGAAATGCTACTTCTAGAAAGTCAGGTAAGGCTTGTATCTAATCGCCATAAAAGCATCAAGAAAGCAGGATTAAGGCAAATATAAATAAGGAAATTTTAACTGCAACAGTATTTGCCCATGAACATTAGACTTGAAAAGGACTCATAATGTCAGGAATTAGATCCGTGGCAATAAACATAATATAAGCCGTTTTAAATAATACCAATTTCTACAAATAGTTTGAATTTTGGATATATGTAACTTTTTCTTTGCGAAGACGACAGATGTTACTTATACTATAGATATGGAACCTGAGTCGATTACTTCTTGCAATACCAATCTTGTAGCAGTTAAAGAAACAATGCATGGAATGGTACAGCTGTTAGTTAAAACGAACACAAAAAACGTAACAATTGGAGTGCGTAAAAACCTGTCACAAAATTATCTTAAGTGTTACTCCCGCCTCAAATGCCATCATAACCTCAAAGGTCAACATTCTGGGTTAAGCTTGCAGCAGCAGAAAAATTCTGTAGCATGATGTCGAGGGACGTGTCAAGTAAATTGCTGTCATAAAGTGAAGGCAGTAAATGTGATATCGCTCTGTGAGATAACGGTGGTTGCGATGGCACAGTTATGTGGAGAACACACGGTGCGATTTTATGACAGCGTTTATTGGCGTCTTAAGTAAATTTTAATAATGGACGTTTAAAATAGGTATATCGTTAGATAGTTAAGCTTTGTTTGTAAATTCGTTGCTTCTGTTGTTGTCACTCTTATGACAAGCGTTATAAAGTGTATTACCCGACGCTAATTGAAACGTGAAAGTGAAAGGCAAGGGTTAGGTGTTCAGTGTTAAATTGTTTTAAAAATGTTACAAAGATAGGTGAATGGGTGGTCAAAATTCAACCAAATATGAGTCAAGCGCCTTAAGTTCAAACAAAAACGACGAAATGTTTATCGCGGAGCTTTAATAGTATTAAAAAAATGGAAATAAAAATACTACAACTAAACAACTCAGCAAAACCGCCATGCAAAAAGAAAATGGTCCAAAACCAGTATTTTAACCGCAACTGCCGAGAGTACGATACTTTCCACACTTCGCTCAACCGCAGCGCGCATGCTCGATCTAACCCTACGTATGTACATGCCTCATACAACACTGCAGGTGTGGAGTGTAAGTACTCTAGCTTTATTAGTGCTCAATTACCAACGTCAACACATTATACGATGTTCACGTTTCACGCACCGGGGCACATATTAGATATTTCATCATTTTCATCACATATTGTTGCTAAAATTGCCCTAGCTTTACTTAGATTGGGGTGTGTGTTATAAATCATAAGATGCGAAAACAGGTAGGGCTCCGTCCGCGAAACGCGACTTCTTGGCTATGAAATAAAGGTTACAATCAATTGCCGGTGACGTATACGCAGTTATTAAGCAGAGTGGTTCATTTTTCAGACAAGACCCTTGTTCACTAATGTTCCCCGTCGGGGTAGAAACCCTTTGCGAAATTTCGCTCGGCGCAAGTTTTCAAAGGGGCTCTTGGCTGTCATAATTATTTTTCCGGGCACAAAATTTATTATACTTGATGAACCTTGTCACAATGCGGACAGCTTGACATATTTGCATAAGTTCTGCACCTCAAATTTTCAAAGAGTTTTCGTGAAATAAATATAAGGAATCGTTCATGACGTTCCTGAGAGATTCATCTGTCTAATTTGACTATTTTAAGACTTCCTTCATTCTTTAACCTAAAGATATCGTTTACTATACTTCGTTTATTATATCAGTCCATTTTTAACCTGCAAAATTACACACGTTTTTAAGCCGATTGTTAGATATGGTGAAAAATATTACCAACGCTGTCTTCGTCAAATGTACTGGTATAATGAACGAAGTATATATAGTAAATATCCTTCACCTTTAGGTTCATTAACTCACTTATTAAAATAAAAACATTAGATATTTATGTTGCTTTTACTTATCAAACTAAAACTTATATACTTGTCACAGTTAATGTTTGCTATTATCCTGTAAAATGTATTTACTTTTAAAAAAAAAGTTAAACCAACTGAACTACCATTCACTAGAGAATTTAAAAGCACTGATTGGTCAGAAGCACAAAGTTTTAAATAATTACACAGAGTTCTGTGATCAGAAGTATTCATAAAGATATTTACAGTATTTTACTTAGCGGCTACTTATTGATACTCCAAAGAAAACCATGAAGGCGAGTTCCTTGTCAAAAGTCGTACAAAATAACATCAAAAAACTCTAGCAATTCTTATAAACAAACGCATTACATTACATGTACCGAAGTACACAACGAAAACGCGCAATAATTTTATTTTAAGTTTTTCTTCCATCGATCGAGAGCGAAAGGTCGGAACAAATTGCTCTTGGGCCTAAAACTGGTTTCAATTCCCAAACCAATACGGGCATTTATTACATCGTTTAGGAGAATAAAACATACGTATAACTAGAATGTTCCTACACGTACTCAACAATTGCGTCGATTTTTATTGTGATACCAATATAATAGGTACAGTCAAAGAATTTGATTCCCTACCCATTTCGCTGAAATGTCGTCAGACATTCGCAATGCATTAAGGTCGATATGTCAAACTAACGTCTTGCTCTAGTTAGCTCTTATGGTGACAGTTTGCTATTCGATATTGAACCTTAGGTGGGTTGGAAATTAAATTCCTTGACTGTACAATCTGTGTGCGTGGGTGTCACATAAAGTAACAACACGAACGTGCTAGTTTTTTAACAACACGTAGTAAAAGCACACTTATTTTATCTAACGACGGATTAACGCCCACAATATAAAATGGCAGTTCTTTGACAGGCTCGTTCCGTTGACACAAAAACCCTCAACATCAGCTCATTTCGAGTTCCCAATCAATTGTTGGCAACGGAAATTCCGTGGCAATAAATCTTGTAAATTTTTACAACATTATAGCTAACTTTTGGAATAACTAGGTAGTTTTAATGTTAATGTATTACATATGAGAGTCTCACTTTTTACTCAACTGTCTTAGGAAGGTTGCGGTTTTTTTTTTCCTGTTACCCACAGATATCATCTTAGTCATCAACGTTTTTATTTGTAACCAAACGACTTTAATACAAACCAAAATCATTTCAGGGCATTACGTCCTTCCATTGATAAAAAGCACGCATTAATTTTGCGGGTGGTAGGACCTTGTGCAAGGTCCGTTCGGATAGCTACCACCCTCTTGCTAGCTAATCCTGCCGCTAAGCAGCAGTATTTGCACTGTTGTGTTCCGGCGTGGAGAGCAAGACAGCCGGTGCAATTACTGGCACAAGAGGTATTCCATTTGGCTACGCATCTGCAATCTCTTCGATGTTGCGGGTGTCTATAAGCGCTGGTGATCACTTACCATCAGATGACCCACTTGCTTGTTTTCCTTCCTATATCATAAAAAAACAACAACATAGCGAATTCTAAAACTTTGCTTTTAACAAGCATCTCTGCATTAAATACCGAGCTACAGCTAATTATAATTAACGTTTCTAACCAATTTTGATAAAGATGAACATACTTAATTAACAATATATGTACCTATACAAATTACAAGAAGTAATTGAAATTAATAACATAAATTTAATTACAAGCCCGTGTACCTACAGGCAATTTCTAGAAAAGGTATGGTTAGGACAGGTTTAACGAGAGCTTGCAGAGTAGCAAACAAATAGGCAACAGTTGTGCGACGAATGAGCATCTCAAGATATCGACAGTGGAAATCTCAAATGTCGTCAGGGACATTAAGGGACATGTCCCTTACGACATTTCAGATTCCTACTGTCGATATGCTATTTTTGGAGACTAGTGGCTTCAATTCTTACACTACAAATTTTTAAATTTTCATAAACAATGACGAGAGAAATGTGGATATGTTAATATCCTGAGTGAATTAACTGAGTTAACATAGCATCAGATTAGGAGTTCCCTCCAGACTCAATAGTTGAATTTTGACTACTGGATGTAATTATTGTAGTACATTGAAATGCAAATATATGAAACAGCAGAAATTCATATTTATAACATTATCGGGACTTAAGCGCGATAGAAATTTATTGTTGATTTACCTCGACGATGGCCATGTTTCAATGGCCGTGGTCACGAGTAGACCATGGTCATTGAAACGTGGCCGAAACGTCGAGGTAAATCAACAATATATTTCTATCGCGCTTAAGTCCCGATAATGTTATAAATATGTGTGAAAGTCGCGAAAGTTTAAAACAATTTGCAGAAATTCAGTTCATTATAAGTGTTTACATACTGATTTCGGTCTAGCACGTTTAATTCAAAAATACGAAGGGTATGACCAATGATATTATAATACATGAATGTACAGTGTCATACTAAATGACAGCAGAAAAAGGGACCGACATGAGAATACAGGTTGACGCCAATGTTACAAATGCTAATTATTAGTTTACCATTTATAGTAATTAGATTTACAACTTTACGTCTAACTGCATAAAATAATAATTTAGTAAGTTTCGTTGCAAATAGTTTTGTTACAAAATAATAGTATTGGCCATGGCCGTCGGTCCGATAGACTGACAGCGCGAGCGATTGTCGATTTGTTGTACTTTTGATCGACTTTTAAGTCCAATAAAATGTCTATATTTTAATTACTAATTCGGACGCGATTTTACTTTTTTTTTTCAATGAATTATCATGCTGACTTAGTGATAGACAAGTCGATTAGGATTACGTGGACGATGAAAAAAAACTGGAAACGCAACCCCCGAGTGGAATTCGACTTTGAAAAGTACATTTATCAATACTCGTCAAACTTTTTTTTGTTAATAAATAATGGCTCTACTTAAACAGCATTACGTCCATAGACAAATAATTTAGATCCCTGATAAGAAATGGGTCTTGAATTATCTAGCCTTCAAAACCTGCTTGCAGAATCCAGGTTTTTTCCCTAAACT
This sequence comes from Ditula angustiorana, assembly GCA_963691745.1. NCBI lineage: Eukaryota > Metazoa > Arthropoda > Insecta > Lepidoptera > Tortricidae > Ditula > Ditula angustiorana. The sequence continues at coordinate 5,590,815 of OY829496.1, read as the reverse complement.
TGCTTTTTACCGCCAACATTAGCATGTTTTTCTTTAACGAAATTTCTTATTTCATCGTCGAATTCACTTTACTCCAGCCCAATATCTCTCCACATTGTCAATAGACAAATCCAGGCTTTTGAAGGCAACGTAACATCACCCACGACCAACATAAAACGCCAAACGACACTTTTACGGCAAGACGGAGCGGCAGCCATCGAATTAATTATTTCTTAAATGGAGAAATAACACTTTATTACAGATTTAACTCCCGCGTAAACAATTTAATCCATACTAAAACTATTACAGCGCAAATGGCGACGCGACGTTACCTGGAATAGCTGCTTAATTAGCTTTAAATGTTCATGATAAAAAAACAGTACAAGTAATCTTATCGCACGATTCATTTATGAATAGAACAGATAAATAAAATGAAAGCGGTAATTCCCTGAGAAACAATTCGCGGCAGTTGTAGGTCTGAGGATTCCATTGACAGAAATACCGATATTATATTGGAAGCATTGTCGGGGTGAGACTGAGCGAGATAAAAGGGATGAGCGAGCGGTCGCATTTTAGATGAATGAGTTTCGCAATATCGAGGCGTTCGTATTGTGAGCTAAAACATTAAAGGTCTGAAAGGGGACAACTAACTAGCAGGATTACGAGTACAGGACCAGCAATACCAACATTTGTACAGAGTAACAAATCCGTTTGCGACTATACGTTTTATAAATTAAATTATAAGTTTATATCGAATTATCAGATCATGTCAAAGTTTTCCTAAACGGATATCCTCCCCAGTTTTAGTAAAACAAAAAAAAACACTTAAAGGTAGCTAAAAAGGATTTTTGGAAAACGGTGAATAATGGTGGTTAATATTGTAAACGTGTATGTCGGACATCGACGGATATATGAGTACGCAAATTTATGCTAATGCTTTGCATATAAGGCATTAAACTTCTTGGAATTAATAAAAATAAATGAAGCATTAATGAAAAATAAGCATTACTACTTTAATGTTATATATATTTATATGCCTGACATTAAGGTACTTTATTTTTGTTCTACTAATCAATTTAATTTAATTAACTGTGATTCATACATTATATCTCAAACAATTGTTATTAAGTTCTCAAAGTTAAGCTTAGTAATAGACGAGTCAATGTTACTACATTGAAACCCGAGGGTTTCTAAAAGATCTAACGAATTGTAGCTATGTAGGTGCTAACTTAGCAACTCAAAGGAAACAAACGCGAACACTCAAGTGTAGTTAAACTCGGAAGGTAAGAAAACCTTCTAAGTTTAGTTTTGACATGTCTTGAATACGCGGCACAATATCAAAAAGATTTCTATCAAATAAAATTTGTTAGGCACCCGAAGCCACAAAATAATTGGACCAACCGAAGAAACTGAAACATGCCATTGGCTAACGAGACCAATAAGGAAAACGTACAACAGCCCTGAAAACCAATTATTGTGAAAGCATTAATTTATATAGCGGTCTTGCTTTTTATTTTATTATTCTTTGTCATTTGAGACGATCTCGGACGCAATTAACAATTTTCTATGCCTAAACGGTAAACACTGGGAAAGCGTGAAAAATTTGCGTTATGTATAGAGAAATCTGTATATTTCTTAGAATAAAATAAACGAGATGATCACTTAAAACTATCGTTGTTTGAACACATAATTATTGTTGTGAATAAGAACTAAAAGTCCCATGGATAACTAAAATTATAAGTGTGATAAGTAATTTAATTCTTCAAAAAAAATAAACTATATTTACGATCTAAATTTTAATTATCTAAATATAGAACCGAAAATTAAATTTTGTGCCTTAATTTTCTTAAAATACCTTATTTGAAACACACAAGGGCGCGGCGCCCTTTAAATACGATTACAGACATTTTAGACTTTATTCAGATTTAGTTATTTTTTTAGACGGGCGAGCAAGTTCACGTATTTATGGCCTGACGATCTTTATCGACGGCGTGTCACCTTATGGTGTCGTACTTGTGTACGCGTACAACGCGCGTAATTTGGACGATAAAAGGTCGCCGGACCATAAGTACGTGGACTCATCATCATCATCATCATCATCTCAGCCACAAGAAGTCCACTGTTGAACATAGGCCTCCTCCATGGATTTCCAAAGTGACCGGTTGGAAGCGGCATGCAACCAGCGCCTTCCTGCCACCTGTATGAGGTCATCGGACCATCTTGTGGCTGGACGTGGACTCCATCGTCCGTCAATCCTAACCTTAAGCCTAACGAAGCAAACGCGTACATACATAAAGTCACGCCTGTTTCCCGGAAGGGTAGGCAGAGACCACGGATTTCCATTTGCTACGATCCTGACATACAACCTTTGCTTCACTCTCATAACTATCTTCATGCATGCTCGTCGGTTTAGAGTACTCCTGACCTGACGTTTCTCCGGAATGCCTCCGATTTGGTTGGAGTATATTTGCCGAGGTCTTCCTTCTCATTTTTCCATCAACTCTTCCTTCATACACCCTTTTTGTTAATCTTCTTACTACATCCTATCTACATGCCCAAATCATCTTAACATATCCCTCTCAATTTTTGTTACTACGTCTTCAAACGAGTAATTGAAATTAAACGATTTCTATAACAATGAAGCATCCGCTTTACAACCTAAACCAAGACCGTTTATAATCTCAAAATGGTTTTAATTAAAGCGAAATGACGTTTGGAAATTGATGTCACAATCCAACAATCGACAGCGAATGAAAGGGAATGAGGGCATTCGTTCGCTAATTCTATAATTACCTAGATTTCGAAAGCGTTCTGCGTAGGTGCAATAATGGGTGATCACAAAACCTATTCATTGCACAATTTGCACAAGACCGCATTGTTCAATGGTTGATGCAACTGCATTTGCATAGTGCAGATCTTTTGTGCCACTGTTTGGCAAACCAATGGGTACCAATTTTTAAGGCATCAAAGCTGTCTTGGTTACCTTACTTTTCGAATTGAAAGGCAATATGTGTCCATCATGTTCTGATGGGACACAAAAAATACTTCAGTATTGTAAAGTAGGTACAATCCATCTCTTGAAATATTGTTACTATGAGACTTACAAAGATCCCGATGCAAGGCTTTTAAAGATAAAAGTATTCATTAAAACTGCTTTAGTAGTTTATCCGTGATGTGCGTACAAACACAAAATATCAAAAAATCGGTTATTTTGAGGCGGAGGCGCCTAAATACAATATCGATACCTTTTTCTATCAACATCTTCAACGTACAGACATGTTTTTGTTAGTTTTATAATATATCCGTCCGTTATAATATACATGTAAATATCTCTCCTACCTCAATCATATCTATCAACAAGTTTTTTTAGAACTCAGTCGGGCGCTCTTAAATCTTTATTCTTTGAAACGCTACTTACTACTCGGCAAAACGACTCTAATTAGAACTCCTATAATTCTTTAATACGTGAGAACAAAAAGCTGTCTTTCAAGGTCCAGTCATTAATAGCACGCGATTCTCTTCACAATTCACATGCTCTAACGAAAAAGTTAAAAGTTAAATACCTATTTCTAAAGGATCTGAGACTATTAGCAGATTAATGCTGTAATAAAGCAGATGTTGTGACTACTAAAGGTAAGGGGCTAAATGTAGCGTAGAGTTGACTTAATGAGGCCGTAATGAATCGTTAAGCGCCCTAAGGAGTACACTGCGAAAGGGATTGATTGATTGAAGATTAAATTATTAGTCGTAAATCGGTTAATACCGCACGCAGGGCTGTGCTGATCTATACAGTTCCAAATTTGATTGAAGATATACGTACAGAAGGATATAAAGAAATGAGCGAGGAATAGGAGTTTATTTCTTCGGTGGCGTCGGAAATGAGATACAAAATACTTTCCCGTCTATAGTCTTAACCACACTCCAAATCTGTAATCCAAACACGAACCGATGAGAAATTTACAATCTTTTAGCCAAATTAGGGGCATATATTATGTAAGACGCGGCTCACACGTTCGAGTTCGATTGACAGGTTTTACGAATAGCGGGACTCGGGAATGCGATACGAATAAACACACATTTAGCAATATTGCCGAACAGTAAGCAATTATCGAAATGTCTTGAATTAAAACCATTTTGTGGATGAATGGGATAGGTTCCTTCACATACGATACTTGAAATCTGAAATGTCGTAAGGGACATGTCCTTTAATGTCCCTTACGATATTTGAGATTTCCTCTGTCGATAACAAGAACATTGTTTAGGCATTTGGCAGTATCAAAGTAGTACTAGATGTTAGAGGTTTGGACGTTAGGAAGACTCTTTTCATTGCAGTTTTTATCTTAATCTACTTTGTATTCAGACATGTCGCATAATACGCAATGATAAATTATGGCTTTGACTTCAGACAATTATATTAGACGACGGGTAACAACGGGAATAGCTGATAACTAATTCCTTAGAAAATCGAATTCATGATTTCGCTTTTTTTCTTGCTTAGTTTGCAACCTCTGACGCCTTTGAAGTCTAAAACTGAAACACTCAGTTCGCAAGTCCTCAAGAAACACTTCAAAATGGGACAGATTTCTGCTATCGAAACAATATTCATCATCTTCATCGTTCAGGTCGTTCAATGCAATGTCCGCAATAAATCCAAGATGGCCGAAACGGAAACTGTAACGGATCCGCTCGCAGCGGGCAGATGACGCGCGATCATTACCGGCCGCTTCGCTGCCTTTTTGCTCTTTTGGCGGTAAGTGCAGTGAACGCATGTTTCGCAGAGCACAGACAAACAGACACTGAATTACAATGCCTTCAATTTCATATACGTAAAACGTATTTAATATCTTTCCTAGGGGCACGTTTAATATTCAAGCAGTACCTATTTATTTTATCACAGTCGTAGTTACAATCATTGTTTCACTCGTACCAATAAAAAAGGATTTAAATATGGCATTCGCTCTGAGTTCTATCTCACTCCCATTAACGTTCCTTTGTTGTTCTGTTTTCATACCTACGTGAAATAATTAGGATGTAAAGAAAAATAAAATCGACGGCATTTTCATTGGTTTTACACTTTTACACACAAAAGCAACGGGACACGAATGCTACACAGATTTGAAATTCTGATTGGTTAAATTTAAAAAGTTGCAATATTTTTGTCATATTGCACTTATGATGAATGATATGTATGCATGAGAAAATTGCACGAAGAGATAACAAAAAAAGACATGAAGACGTTCCACCTTGCCGGCGCTAATAAAACAAACTTGAGCATTCCCTTTTTCATGTAGACACAACTGTCAACACTGCGCAAAAGGAAAACAGAGACAAAACACAGCGCAGTGCAACTGACCGCGTGAGATTCGCCTCGCGAGGGGGACCCGACACTTGAAATTTATTTGTATTTAAGTATTACTCACGTTTAAACGCAAGTTATCGACCTTAGCATCCTTGTGTTATAGCTGAAGTGAGAATAAGATTAAATAAAGAAGAGGCTGCACAGGTTGAACTTCATGCAATGTTAAGACACTCTAATAAAGTCGGTTAGTTATGATTTGTTGTTGATAATATTATAACAATTAATAGTCACGCCGAGAACAAACGTAGACAGTATTTTCTTTACTAATTTTTAATTCCTTCGTTTTGGTTTATTAACTTTTTCGCGCTTTTTAAACTTAATGGAAAATATCGGAAACAATTCAATTTGAAAACGTGAATTATTATTAACACAGCCTCTTGAATTAAAGAACCGTCGAGATGATCGCAAGACATGCACGACCAAGGACATCAGTCAGTTAGAAATATCCGCGTTCCGAGCTCGAAACGATTCCTTGTTCGGAATCGAAAATTCAACAAGCAGGGTTTGCGTTTTCTAAGTTTAAATAGGAGAGTAACAAAGTCACTTTAAACGTTTCAAGGAATACTTAGCCAACAAATAAATATTATACCTGATAGAAGGATTATACTTGTTGTTATACTATAAAAGTAGTAAGTAGCGCGTGGACTATAGTTAATACAGGCAATATTAAAACTAAAGTTAAATTTCAAGAAAATTTAAAATGATTACTCACTAACCGCTGTTACGCAGTAGTCAGTTCTAGTAACAGGCTGGAAAAGATGCAACACGTGTCCAAAATGTTGTAGTTGCCTAGAATACCTTTTTATAACCTGTATATATCCGTTTAATGACCTACTGGTCTAAAATAGTACCGACATCCGATTGGCAGACGCGGGCAAGGTTATGCGTTGGTAAAATAGAGGCCGTTGGCATAGGGCCATACTGAGTAGACTCTCAGACTGTATTGAAATTTGGACAACCATCAGACAACCGTTAGACATTTGGCACTAGTGAAAACATAACCATAAACTGTCTCAATGACATAAAGAGGAATTAGAAGTATAATTGAAAGGGCATAAGTTTATGCAGAAACGTCAACGCCTTGCATAAGTTTCGGCCACTAATAGTTCGATTTATTCCTTACATGTTATTCTATTAGACTATCACGTCGTCAACATAAATATCAGTTTCAACTAGCAATACCTACAGAATGAAATCTCTCAATTTTAGTTTACGTAAAACTTGTTTAATGGTGTGGCTTGGTAAGCCATTCATTTCGATTTCCAGTTAAATAATTCATTCATTGGAGGATAAACATTTGGAGGAAGGACGTAAACAATCGTCTCCCACGCTTATAAACTTGCGTGCCTTCATCAGTGGCAACATCCTGGGCATGCATAATCGCGTTTGTGAATGAATTCAAAACATCCGAAGTGGAAGTGGTATACACACGTGGAAATGGGGAATTAAAATTTATCACAATTAGCGCTATTGTTCAGTGGAATTTGTGGGTCGCTATCATTTGCGATGTTCGTTTAATTGCAATTCTTCTTTGCAGTTTCCATGACCAAAAAGCGATGAACAGAATCAGTTGAATCATTGTAGTTTTTTGTATAAGTAGAATGCCTTTGTCAATATGTCCCGCAAGTTGAAGAAGTCTACGGAAATGGTCCCAATTTCCGAATAATACCCAGAGAATGAATAAATATACACATATAACTACGGTTAACATAAACACAGCTCTTTGATAAAGACAATAGGGTTTACCTGAACCAACTAAATTACTCAGTTTAATGAATTTCACTAGGGCTTTGTGTTTTGTCTATTATCAATGCAAATTGCGACCTTCAACTAATACTTGGAAATTTTGTTGTTTACCATCTAGAATTTTGTTTACGAAACGTTACAGTTTATGGGCTCGTTCTTAACAAAACAACTATCAGATTGATATGACTTTGGGCATGTTGGGAAAACAAACGCTACTGTTACTACTATACACACAACGTTGATATACACATCTTGATTGAATGGGCCTATATCATATAGAAAACATTTTAGGTAGATATTACATAGCTGCGTCTGCGCGAGATTTGTATACGAAATACAATCTTATTCGTAAAGAGCATGACATTCGAACTATCACACCCCGCACACATGCTTGGAACAGACACACACGTCTATCAATAGAGACGTCCAGTACAAAGTATTAATACATCGGCCCGCCCATTCACGCCCGTATCAATGAAATTGCGTCCCATTCATACGATACGTCTACTGTACTTGAGCACACAAACAGATTAGTATCAAGGGCGTGACGAAAGACGTACTTTATGCTTCCGGTGCCACATCCGAATAAGATCACAGCACAGATATTTCTCAGCGAAAATATTTCAGTTCATACTTTTAGAAAAAAAAAATCTGCGTGACCGTTTTCCATACAACCATGAAATCAATCAAAGATATTGACAGTAATAAAGAGACAAATCGTCAGTTAGAGAAAACCTTTGGCTTCATGCCCAGAGCGGTTGGCATAACACGCACTTACATTCTCTTTTCATGGTCGTCTGCCTGAAGTTGGCGACTTCGGATTTCATTCACAAAAAGGCAAACAGTTTCTCTCCAGAGATATGCAAAATTATGAATAAAGATACCTATAATACCCAGCAATGATAAAGAGGGAGGTCCACGTGACAGCAATACAGACGGAGCAATCTAGATGACGATGTTATATTCAAGCCGTCGCTCGAATGTAAAAATAGTCCATTCAGGAAAAGTAAGGTGGCAAATAAGAATCAATTGATGCCGTCGCCGAGAAACTCCCCAAAGCGAAACCTGTCCTAATTCTGTTAAGGTCATAACGTCCAAAATCCTGTGTGTTTTAAGTAACGAATTTCTGAAGCATGGAGATGTAAGTTTTGCACTAGATGCAAGGTAAAATACGACCTAGCCATTTCTCTTAAAGCTGAGGTTGGAGTGGCTAAGGAAACTGGACGTGGAACGGATCGTTACAATTTCGCGAGAGGTCAAGTTCGCAAAGACGAACTCAATTGCTTTATAGACGAAAATCACGAATCTAGCTAGGACACAAGTACTTGCCTAGAAGTTTTACTGGAACTTGCTACCTTTGATATTAGATTAATACGATGCGTACATTGGGGATTGCTTAACTGCCGTTTCTTAAAAGACACGGCTATAAAAATGTCACGTCTAGGAGTTTTTATGACGTCGTATTTTAGGATAATCAAGATTTACAGCACTAATGTCGAATTGGAAGAACTTACTAAATAATATAATATCACGAGTAATAAATAATTTAACGTAAATGTATTAATTATCTACATCCGTTTAGCTATTCTTTAAACTAGTTAAGGAGAGAGGCGGACTACGGTACAAATATAAAGTAGTTTGGACAACAACCCAATAAACAAAAACGAGTAGGTACATTCTAAAAAAGTGACCTTCGGACCGGATAAAGCTTCGTTTTAATTCCTCAACCAAATGACAAAATGGCCTTTCCCTGTCATGTAACACTGCTTTTATCCAAAACGAGGTATTGCAGAAATGCTTTTAACCCGTTAAATTACTAACTAACAAATCCTGTAAATTTAGGTTTATTTCACCCACAACTGTGCCATTTTCTTTGTCCTTTGTCGTCGGCATAAAGGGGAAAAGGTTACTAGCTTTTATCATACATTTGTATAAGGGCCTAGTTATTATTATTAAAGCCCGTACCCATTTCAGGCTCCGCTAAACTAGTCTTTGTTTTCTATGTGACTGGTCCATCGTATCAAATGTCAGGGAGCGACTTGGCATTTGGTTGATCACGAATTCTAGATGCCGACATTTTGGTGCACTGCGTTGTAAACTGGTTTGATATTGTATGAGATAAAATTTTGAAAAGGTAACACTAAACCTGTAATAAAATCAAAAAGTCATTGCAAATCTAGTCCCATTAGAAAGGTAAATTAGGTTACAAAAATATAAAAAAAGAGACTTCTGTTATTTGAAATCGTAGTTCATTTTTATTGTATTCATCAATAATAAATTTTGTTTTGTCTTATAGAAGTTATAAACAATTTTATACACACACACTGACATTTGCAATTTGCAAATTTCTTTGACTCAGTTCTTCTACTGTGATGTGCTGCCAAGCCAAAAGTTGCAAATTCAATATTTCCCACATAATTTATATATAATTTAATTTATATATAAATATACGCTTCAGTGTAACGTGCAACTTATCTACATCAGGAGGAACTTCCTCAAACACGCAGAGTACCTAACCTTCAATGTCTTCATGCAGGAATTTAAGGTTATTAGCGTAATATTTTGTATATTATTATGATTAAAATTACGATTTCTTGGGATTTATGTTAGGGTAAGTTTAGAGCTAAACAAGTCTCTGTTTTGATCCTCTGTTAGTAGTTACCATTAAATATTGGAGGGGGCAGGTTGCTCTAAAACATCCAAACACAATTCTATTGATAAATGCGTTCGGTCGTCTTCGACATATTTGATGGCGACTGTTTATTGTTTGTTTGCCTGTACATGGTTAAGGATTGGTAGTGATCGTGATTTGCAGGACCCAGCTGGTAACTGTCCGAAACAACTAATTTGCATAGAAATTGACTCGGCATGTAGTTTCCCTAGTGAGGCAGTTATATTTGGAACTTTACTAAATTTCCGTTCAGCGGAAACAAGGGAGCCCGATGTTAGTCCATTGTGGATATGTGAAGTACCCGAGGCATTACTTCAAAGGGATTTACATCGTAGTAGTTGAATTAAAAATGTTTACTTAAGGAATTTGCGAGTATAGTTTAAAATGAAAGAGTTCTACAAAATGTAGATAAGCCCTTTATAACAGAGGATAAATCTGTTTGCTTTATCCTCTATTTAGTAGTGAATTTATTACAACCGAGAGCAGTCTGTATGGGAGAAAGATTAACCTTTGTTTAAAATATTCCAAGATTTTACAATTATTCTTTCCAAATAAAACCTTACCCGGCGAACATGTAAAAAAGGGCAACACACTGTATTTATAGCAACAAATATTAAACTATGATTAAAAAAAAACCTGACCTTTACCCTTTCAATTGACAAGACAGCACAAGCGGAAAGTCTAAAAGCGGAATCCTCCCGGAATACCATTGGGAGCGCACCATCCGCTCACAACATCCGGCAGACTTAACGACCCCATTCAACCGCGTGACGTCACTCTCTAATCTGAAGAGTAAAACTGTTTTAACCGGAGTTTGCACGGTATTTATGATCAATTGATCAATCAGTCCTCCGAGAAAATGTTCCACAGCAATCGCAGACGACAAGCTAAGACACGACAGCTTCTCGAAACAAGTGTGATCTTGATGGTAAGGAGGAAAACGCAGTTTCAATTGTTGTCAGATCGTCATAAATGCACAAAAGTCTGATAAATCGCGAGTAGGTGAAGACCATAAACCGTAAGAATCAAGAGGAGGAACTTCGCAATCGCTTAAGAAGAATATTGTAGATAGAGATATGTTTTAAGTAATTTACCCTGCTCAAGGAAACTAGAATGGTTTTAAAGAATGGACTACGGGGTCTACACATATAGGGTTTTGATCAAGGCATCCCAAATCGGACGGTTTTCAATTGGCAAATAGTTTTCTTTCCATTGGATGCAAATTTAATTTGGTCCCTGATCTTCATACTGAAGGCCTTACACGTCTAAAGTATTGAAATACATTCTGGCTTAGAGTCAGAGCATGTTCAACTTAGGCGTAGTCGTATTCTTAGACTTTGCAACAAGGCTTGCGGCAAACAGGCATTCTTTATAATCATATACTATAGAGTAGCTATTTATAATTCAGCAAGTTTCCTTTTAAACACGAAATGGTTTTTAGCTTCACAACTTTCAGATAATATTATGTTAATTATTCTCAAGAAAATTGGATGGTTCGAATTTCGCTTCGTCATTTTCGTATTACAGAAATCACGTCAGCTATATTTGAGAATTTATGTCTATAAATATGAATACCCTTTCAATTAGATCTAAGAGAAAAGGAAAAATAAACGTTGCTACGAAAGAAATCAGCGAGCCATGCGTTTTATCGGACGATTCGTTAAAAGCTCAATAGGTACCTACAGGAAAGGTTGAAATGGAATTAATGAACGCGGGATAAATAGAGCTCAATATTAAAAACATGAGAGAATAGAACCGTTCACGATTTTCAAATAAAACGTTCATTTGCTGAATGAAACACTCAGGTGCCAATATAAAATGAAACACCTAATGAATTATTAAGTAGGCAGGCTAAAATTAGACACTTTTTCACTTCTATCAGTTGTTCTTTCATACATTAATTTCAATATACAGAGTATTTTAAGGGTTTCATTTGAATATAATATTGTTTTAGTTAAGACCTTAGTTTGCGACTAGTGATTACTGTTCTCTAGCATAACATAACACGTAGTAGTCCAAAATTCCGAAATATTGAATAAAAACAAAGCAAATACAATATCATAGATACAAATACTATTGGGTATGGTATGTCTTATATTAGCCATTGGGTCAATGCTAGTGTCGGCCAAAATTAAGGCAAGATAAAAATGATAAAATAAAACTAATCCATGAGTTTTTATCAAAAGTAGAAATGAATCCTATTCTGATTGCATGATATTCGCGTTGATTACAAAAAGTACCTACTATCAAAATTAAGGATCTAAGAGATCTAAAATGTTTAAACGCGATAAGCGGTAACGATATGAAAATATTGATGCAGAATTTCTTCAAAAATTTATGTCATAAAGCTCGAAATATCCTAACGTTTGCGTAAAACGGCAATGTTTAACGTTCATAATTTTGTATTAGCAGCACGTCAAATTGCGTTAATTCCGTGCGAGCGAACCCTTTTGCAAACGCCAATAACTCAACCCACTTCAACGAGGAATGACAAAGGGGTGCCAATACCACTTCCTGCAGCTGTCATGACATGTTTTAACAGTATTCGACTGTTGAGGTAACACGACTCGTTACTTACGGACAATGCATCATTAAGAACTATCCTCGAAGTGTTTCTGCAGACCTCACGCTTTGAATCGATTGTTATTCAAAGACGAAAACAACTGAAGCCAATTTAGAGATGCATTATAGTAAATTTAAAACACGTTAAGATAATCGGAGGGGCAATCAAATCGCTTTTGTTAAAGGGCCACTTATCGGGCCCTTGCACGCACTAAAGGCTGCAAGAACTTCGTAAGTAATCAATCGAAGCATTTGACAGAATTCTGTGAACTTCAAGGGAAAACTGAAGAAAAGGGTCTTTTTGATCTTATTAAAAGATTTGAAACTAAAAACTTCGAAAGGAGACAAACGACATATGGAGAGTTACCTCTTCCTTTGTTATATCATGAACGATAATTCCTCTTCTCTAGGCGAATTGAAATAGGTCATCTACGTAAACGTCTCGTTAATATCAGTTTGAAACGATATCAAACCCACGTTCAACTGACACATTACACATTGGTCTTCTATCGTTTAAGTTCTGCCATTAGATAGGAAATGCGGCGGACGCGGTCTGTTCGGTGTCAACAATGAAACCAGACGATTTCCGTTTAATGTTACGTATTCATTATCATTCTATAAATGTTATACCTACAGTTGGAGTAGGCAATAATTATCGACAAATCGCGTTTACATTTTGTCGCAAAACTATTTATGGAAGAAAAAGTCAGCACTGCAATAAAGAAGGAAATGATACGCCTTATTTTATGATTATTTAACAGGAAACATCGTGTCTTTGTTACGATGAGTGTTTAACTTGCCATATCATAGAAATTATGATAACATCGCGCAGAAACAGAATCGATAATCGACCACAATCGATCGTTATCAGAGTGACGTAGGTAGGATTTGGATCATGAATGGATCGAAATCACTTCCTTTGGCGTTAGAAAGAGTGACAAGTGCAACGATAATGAACGAAACACAGGAAATGATTATTCACTTTTACTTTGTTATCAGAATTATGTGTTGTATTAGCTACATTTTACAACATTAGGCATTCAGTGCTTTCGTGAGGTCTATAACAGAGCTATCGACCGTTCCCATTTAAACAAATCCAATATGTTGGTGAAATCCGAACACACTTGATTATATTTCACTCGAGATTTTGATTTGCTTTCCGTGTTATGCTGCTGAGTAATGCTTCCAAGAGAATGCAGGAGAAATACGGTTTGCCAATTTTAATCAAGGTATAAAACCTCCTATAAGCCACTTCATCCTTTCAACTACCAGTGTCTGCATCCCAAAACTTATTCAAATATATTTAACCGTTTTAGCGTATTAAAACGTGGTCAAATCGACACAAAATTTCTAATTTCGTATTAGATTCTGTGATGTGTTTGGAATTTGTTTTCCCTAATGCTAACTTGCGGTCGTGAATAAATTGAAAAGGTGTTGGCAGCGTTTAGATGTACTTTTAAGTTTCGTAGGTACAGTATAAAGGAAATAGTCGTGATAACGTTGTCTGATTAGGGTTTTAGTCAACAACATGTATCGTTCGTTATCAGCGTGCACCCAATAAAGGCCGTAATCTTTCCATTCATAAAACCAGCTGTCGACGATAGGCATGTTATTCTACATGTTATGAATGAAAAGCCCGTAACAATTCCTGTAAAAATTCTGAACGGCGTTTTATGTGTATTTTTGGAAACGCTCAGCTAAAGGGATTACGCAATACAAACACGTATAACATGAACAATCGTAATATAAGTCTTGTACGTGGGTCGTGCGGAAATAGATTTTTTTTGCTAAAAAAAAATATTTATTGATATAAGCTCTTTCAAAGACAGAACATTGTTGATGAATACTTTCTTGTCAACACAACAAACGAGCACTCGATGGGATTGTATTATTTTTTTTAAAGAAATCGTTTGTCCACTTTTTAGCTTCATTAATGACGCCTCAAGACTATCACATTGGATTCAAATTCTAGCATGTATCTACAGTTTCAGAAAATAATTCTAAATTATTTAAAACTTTCGCGATTTTCACACAACAAAACCATTATAAATTTACCTCGACAGAGTTTATCAAGATTTGATACACAGTTGGATCGAAATAAAAGCAAATCATTACCAGTAATTATACGCTATTGTAATCTGTAGCCTAAACACTCGTTTAGAGCCCGGCAACTAACGAATAAGTTTAATGTAAAAAAAAAGAGATTCGTTCGTTTAATGAAGCAGAGTAATTGTTTCGTGTTTTTCTGCAAAAATGACACTCACAATGGATACAAACAATCATAGTTCCGTGTCAGTCCAACATAGACAATTTACTGCTTTTTTCCAATTTCCCATGAGAAGTCTAAAGCCGTATGTGGGAATAACATTGTGTCAGGTTTTCTGCTATTCCTTCATAAAAATACGAAGTAATTGTTTAGAATGCAATAAATACATTGCCTTTTAAGTACCCTAAGTGATTTTATATGAAAATCTATGGGAAATAATATGCCGGAGCGTTGCCACACTAGTGCAGGTGGCAGCTGGGAGAATTATTTACAAACAATCAAATTTTTTCTGCGTATAGCTCCATCGACTTTATTGATAATTGCACAAATGTCAAATACTAGATAATAATACAAGTACCTACAGAAGCTTTACTTCAAACTAAAACGGCGTTTAGGTATACCTAAACGGCAACTCATTTCTGCCGGCCCCAGTGCAGAGGTGAGCGTGCGCCGACATTCATGTAGCTCCGCGAAGCAAGCTGCGCCTGCTATCAGTGAGTATTCGATAACGTTGGGTTTACGATACGTCAAGAGTGACAGCTGTCAAATACCGCTTGAGCATGGTATGTGCTATTTCATATGCATCAGGGTTTGCTTTGTCTAATTTTTTGTTTAGAATAACAATTATGATCTTTACGATCCCATACGAAAAAGGAAAGAAAAAAAGATTTTTTATGGTGAGATTCTGCCACTGTGTCCGTCCGGGTATAACCTTGAAATGTTTCAGCAAATACTAATGTTATAAATTTAAAACTAAGAATGGATTTAAATTTCAATATTTCTTATCCAAACTTACTGCAAATGAAAAGGTTTTCACTTTTACTTATTTCATTTATGATTTTCGTAATGTACGTTGTCTGTTTCTAATTTGCAAGTCAATATTGACTCATTTCCTGTGGTCGGGTGGTTTCCAAATTTAGTTTTGATGACAATGCAATAAGTACCGTAAAACACTTGTAATAAAATTGAAAATTTCTAATAAAAAACGCACACTTACATTTAAAATATTTTTAGTATCTTTATATAAATATCTTATAAGTCTTATATAAGTATCTTTATGTAAATTTTTTTAGTGTCTTTGGGGGAGCGGTAACAGTATCTTGCAGATGATCGCGGATAGGCTAGACTCGGCCGTCCTCGGCCGCTTCATGGATCTGCATGTGGTGAAAGGGGATCGGTGAGGCGGTGGAGGGGGGTGGGAGGGAGGATATCTCTCTCATCTGTTATATTTAAGCCTTATTGTATTTTAACTTTAATTTTATATTTTCATGGATCTAACATAGTATATAAGTCAATAATTGTTACTAACAAATATGGAACTAGTTTTCTGAAATAAATGATTTTTTTTTTTTTTATTTTTTTTTTTTTTATTTTTTTTTTTTTTTTTTTTATTTTTTTTTTTTATTTTTTTTTACAACAGGGGTCGAAATATCAAAGTGAGGTTACAAAAGAAAGTGTGAAAGACTTCTTTTAATGCCGCGTAATTTTCTAACTTGGTCGGTTTTTTAATGTAGTAAATACTTGGAAGTTTTATCAACACAATAAATCAAATTGCCTAACTATTGACTAATTATGCAAATAAATTAGTATTTATTCTAATTATTTTTCAAACAGTCATAATATAACCAGTTAAAACAGCTTCCTACAGAATTTATCATAAATTAATATATAATTAATTTGTTTTCATGATGTACTATGGCAATAATATTTACATTCTATCAAGGAAACTAAACTATTTATACATAGCAATTTAACGATATTTACTGGTGTTTTACCTCGACTGTAACACAATTCAAGACATTCAAAATATTATATGTATGTTTCAAAAGATTCAAATCATGCTGATTATTTGCATGTTCATGATAGCCAGGAAAGGGACAGCATTGATGATAATTATAATATGTATGATAATGATATAGCATCAGAGAATATCAATGTCAAAATATTTATACTCAGATAAAACTTACAGGAAGCATTTATAAATTTCAGAAAAATTATCAACAATTCAGAAAAAACCTTCGATAAGATATTGGCAAGAACCTAATGAGGTGTCACTTTTTGGAATAAATCAAAACTTACAAACTTAAGTATTTACACAGTAGCCATACACTATTTAGAGCCCCAACATGTCTGGCCAAGTTTAGTTTATCTGATTTTATCTCTGTGTGTCCATTTCTTATGGCACTAGTTCATCGGAGATGCAAAAGGAAGGATAGGAAGGGAGGGGTTAAACCTGGGCCGGTCATTTCCAAATATCCCTGTCCGACATATAATTGGAATCATCAAAATTGTTTTTTGATTGATTGTTTTAAAGTTTCGCGATTTTCACACACACTTATTACGTTTGACGGGACTTTAACGCGATAATACTGTTTATTTTTAACACTGTTTATTTGATTACTATTTGTTTATTAACCGCAAACATAATAAGTGTTGTTTTTTTAATTATAGATTGCGGAATTCTTGACTGTGTCAGTGAATTAAGCAATTAAATGTGATGAGTCAGTGAATTCAATTAATTTAATTCGCTGACACATCAGATTTAATTCAATCAAACAACTTCCATTCATTAAGGAGATAATATGATTTTAATTTCAATGAAATAGTAATCTAACATCTTGGTTGATTTTAATGGGATATTCTTGACTGCCTTAGGATCTAGAGATGGAATGCAACCATTTGAGGGCAGGAGATGTTGCGTAGGCCACAGTTTGCCAGCTCTTGGTCTAACGACATCTATGGCCGCGGAATTAGCTTAAGCCGATCAAAAAAAGTTTTATATCCAGATTATGAAAGCAAAAAACAAGTCTTTCGCGTCTGCCGAGCGAGCCGAGCCTTTATTAGTAGTACCTATGTATGATGTAACACATACGTTTTAAAACTAAGAAGGAACTTCAGACAATTTCTTGAACTTCTGAAACTGAAGTGTCAACTCGTTGAACAGCCATAAAAAGTTGTACAAAGAAAGTTAAGTTTTGGGAATAATCCAACAAAATTCGGAAAAGGGTGGGGAGCAAATAGGCTAAGTAACTAAAAGTTGTAGTTGTTTTTAATAAAATGACAGCTTATGTTCTGTTTATGACAAAAAAAACTAAGTACAGTCAAATTTTGGCCCCATGGTTTTCATTTTGTTGTGTAATTTTAATGTAAAATACAGAAGTTTCTCTTCAAATAACAGCATTTAGGTATTATTAGAAGTATTGTACTGTAGGTGTATCCCTCTCAGTCTATTTTATAACTTATATTTTATGTCAGGTGCAGCGGTCTTGTAGAAGTGGCACACCAACATGTAGTTTTAGCATTACAAAGAGCCTGTGTTTTTTCCGTTACTAAATTAACTATTTTGCTCTGATTTCCCTGCTACAGGAATAGTGTCCAGTACGGAAACCATTGAATAATTAATCTCATTCATTCTCTTTTTAAATGGAATCGGCTGGATGCCATTTTTGTTAACATCAAACAGGAATCCTTTTTGTTTAAATAAATAAATCTTTATCCTTTTAAGACTAAAGGCAAATGAAGAGTGAATTATTTACATTCACAAGCTAAACGTTTTAGCAGTTATTTTAGACCTTACACCAAAATACATTAGATCTAATTTATAATGCCACCAAAAGTAAATAAATGCAGTATACAGAGGTTCAGAAGACACTCAAACAATTAACAAAGTACTGTCAATAACATTGGAATGTCAAGAATCAACAGACACCGTTGACACAATACACCTGCACACACACTCACACCTGCCCTGAGTCTGTTGTTTGAATAATGCAGTTTTAATCATTAGAAGTTATACTTACAACAGTTTGCATATGTTACTATGAACCTATTTAAATATGAAACCTTAGAGATCTTTAGAGACGGAATTCAAAAACTTTGTAAATTTTGATGGTTGGTTGGTGACAAATTTGTCAGTATTCAAGCAAAGATCCAAAGCTTAAAAAAGACTTGTTCATATAAATATGCCCCATAGTCCTATAGTTGGGGGGGTTTTTTAAGGCTGAACTAGTTTTACTGTTTTTTTTTCTTTCTATTTTTAGTAAGTATACTTAAATGGTATTTTTTTTTCAATTTATTCAAGATAATTATTTTTACAAATTTAATAATATACAAGCAGCAAGCGAAAACCGAAAAAAGTTTATCTGTCGCTGTGTACATGTATTTGTATTTAGACCTAAAATCTCCTAAAAACACTGAAAGATGTTTATTAAGTTAGTTAGTTGCCTTCAATCATATTGATATGGGAAGGTGATCAAAAATATTCTTATGTACTTTTACACAAATATGATGAAGTGTTTTTGTTTATATTCAATATTCTATTAACTAAAGGCTAGTCCTTAAGGCCAGCTTGATACTCAGGTTGTGAATTAAGTTTGCTTGATTAGAAAGTCGCTTCATGTGAAAATTCAAAATTCAGAGTTATGGGATATTTATTCAGAGAAATGAGTTATTTACAGAGTTCACCAATATGGACCTATAAGGATTAAGGTGAACTCAACATTTAGGCGGGAGCTGTATGCAATTTCAGGAAAATCCAGACTATTCCTGACGAACTATAAACCTTGTTGTTTTTGAACACCTATTTTTGAGAACTGCATGGCTCCCAGATATCAGACTGTATGAGACAGTTAGAATAAAAAGGTTGTAAAGAAGTAAGTTTAATGTTCAACATCATTAAATGTTTGATGATTTGAGTAAAAATTCTACCTAGATTTATTGTTCGTAGCATAACAAAACGTGAGGTAAACCATTCACATGGTTTAGCGAATGCTGACTTACCTGTTTCCAAAGTTGGTCTTCCAGAATTCAGCAGCATCACTCTTGGTGATGCGGAACTGGTCACCGGCGAATGTTCCGTTCGGGAACATAGCCTTCAACTCACTCAGCATGTGGCTGAAGACTAAACTCAGCTTCGTCAGATTACGTCTGTAGTGAGAATTTTCGTCGAACATTTTTTCTTTGCCCTCCTTGAACAACTTGATAGCTTGCTTGCACTTTCTTATCAAATTTATAATAAATATATTAAAATGTTCATTGCTATTGAGTGCCTGCATATTGTCCTCGTATTTAGAATAAATAATTCTCAACCGCTGATATGTATCTGGCAAAATATCTAGAATAAACGGAGGACTGTTCTTCAAATTCATTTTGTGATGCTGGCACAGTTTCACAACCTTATCCATCAGCTCCCAGGTCTTGTTTAGGGTTCTCTTGTCCGTCGCCATCCTCGTGGGACACACGGCTCCGGAAAAGGCGCCGTGCAACTTCGAAATTAACGAGGAGATGTTTTTCTGTTGTGATTTCGGACGGGGCGCCGCCATATTGTAAAGTCCGATGACATACAAATGAAAACAATTACAACGAGACACTGAACTCAAAACGCATTCATCACTTAATAATTAGAAGGTCCAGCATGGGTTTTCTCATTATCACATGAACACACCACATTTACGACACAAATATATACACGGCTACGATCGCCCACTGACACATCTCCGACGCGTATGACAAATTGACAAATTTATGAATTAACTTCAGTTTATTTTCTACCACGGCCGGATTCGAGCATTTGCACCGTTGACCAATCGCAGTAGGGACCGCCTTCTTGAGTCTTGTCTGTGATTGGCTTGACAACGCATACATTGACCTTCATAGCGCAAGGAAAACATACTACAGTTAGCAGGTTAATGCAGTGTTGCTATGAATAAAGAAACCTTTTCCTCACCGATGCCGTGATTTAAATTTTTTATTTTGTATTCAAAGTTATTCAATTTTGAATCGCATTGAAAAATGAAACATTAGAACAGTTTTAGGCACGTTATGAATAACAATGATTAGCTATTGTTTTGTATTAACTTTTTGAGTTTTCATACTAGCAAAGTAAAGCAGTATATATCTTTTAAAATGAAAGTTATTTTTTGTTTTTACCTGCGCAGTATAACAATATTTTTTGGCACGCCGCCGTCCTGTCTAAATTACCTCTAAATTTACGTTTATTATTTTTATTTTATTGCTGGCAACTTAGAGTTGCGTTTAATTTTTGCTTAAATTCGAGAAACTTTGATCTCCTCAAATATTGAATAAACAATATTTGTCTTAAAAAGAATTATTTAATGTAGAAAAACTACAATTCTAAATAGAAAAAATCAAGTACAGTTTGAGTAACTAGAAAAGACTGCTTCTGCTTGCATTCATTTGCTTTCATACTGCCATCTAAACTACTCCATGTGACGTTTCTGTCTAATGCCACTTCTTGTAGTTCGTCATATCAAACAGAGATGTCGCCTTAACCATGAAACTACAGTAATTAGTTCCAGAAAAATGCGCTAGATGGAATTTTTGCAAATATTAGGTATAATAAAGGGAGAAAATTAGAAAATAAATAATTTTTGTAACAATAATTTATTCGGATTTCAATTCTTAGCGTTTTCACATTTGAACTGTTTCATTCTCTTATAGTGAAACTATTAGGTTTTTTACTAGGTACCTATTATTTATATTGCACATTTTGTAGTAGGTAAGTAAGCATTTTTGGCATAATATAAAGGTGTATTAACTTTTTCGTAAAAATGTACATTTTTGTTTTCTTGCATTATGTCCTTTTCTAACCTGTAAATACGAGGTAAAGGGATGGGTGCTTAATGTCTCCAATAAACGCTACGAAAGCTGTCGGCCAATTTTCAGCGTCATCGACAATTAATAATCTCTACGATGCCTTCCACATTGTGTGGAATATTGTGGGTATTACTACGAATTTAATCTCAGAATCGAGATGAAGCGCGATGACACCGCGAACTGGATGTTCTATAGAGATATATAGTGAATGTTTTACACAATTTTTACAGAATAACCGACGTTGGCGTTTAATTGGCGTGGTATTAACTTACGTGGCAAGAGGTGGCTGGGAGAGAATCCTGCCTTACTCCCCGATTCATACTTTCTTCACTCCCCCCCCTGTTGCTTCTTGCCGCGAAGGCGATGGGCTAATATAACTTTCATTATTTTATTAGGCAACTGTTCTGCCTGTGAACAGGAGTAGGATTTTTGAATCTCACCGGGTGACTAAAGCTCGCCAATATGGCTGTTTTTCATAGAAATGCAGCCATTTTGGTGAGTTTTAATAACCTGGTGAGATTCGAAATTTGCGTTTTAATCTCACCGGGTAACTAAAGCTCACCAAAATAGCTATTTTTCACAGAGATATGGCCATTTTGGTGAGCTCTAGTCACCTGGTGAGATTCAAAAATTGCACCCCAGCTGTGGACACTCTCTAAAACTTTGAGCTGTACTCTCTCATCGTTCAATAAAGTCCTATGATTCTCTATTCCCTGCCTTCACTAGGTCGAAGAGAAGGTAGGTAATAGAGAATCATATCGATTGAACCAACAATGAGAGTAAAGCTTTCAGATTTAGAGAATGTCTATAAGACCCAATTTCATAAACGCGACAGGCGACATGTGACAGTGACAATTCGTTATTCATTGCTTGCCCACTATGGTGTAAAGTCTGTAAGTCAGTAGCGTTACTTGTCGGTACGGCGAATTGTCACTGTCACCTGTCGCCTGTCGCGTTTATGAAATTGGGCCCAGGTAGACCTGTTGCCAACTTGCTCATTCAGGAAAATGAGAAAGTTTGTGTGTCAATTAGCATTTTTGTTACTAGGTACTTCAAGCTAAAACGGCTGGACGGATTTAAATATAATTTGGAATGGAGACAGCTTCCACTGTGACTTAATAGATAGGCTACCTTTATACGAAAAAAAGTCACACGGGCGAAGCCGCGGTTAAAAACTAGCTATAAATAAAACAAAACCATCTATTCCCTTAAACAACTAAAACTTGTCTATTTGTCTTCATCTTCGTCGTTAGCCTCGGTTGTCGAAGTGGTTCGTTTCTTGCCCTTACGCCGTCTGCTGTGCCGCTTGCCTTTTTTCGTAATTCTAAAAACAAACAAATACTCTGTAACGAACTTTCCTTTTTTACTAGACTTTTGTCTTCTCTTGGCTGTGGTCACACAGCCAAGTAAGAGCTAGGTAAATAAGTGGTCGTAAGTTCGTAAACTAGAGGGAAATAAGTAAGACATATTACTCGATAAGGTCCCAGTAAACGATGTCTAACAGCATTATAAGTAAACATAAAACATCCACTATTTAGATACAAACATTCATTATTCATCAAACTAACATATTTTTCTCTAAATAAAACTAAATAGGGCCAAGTTCTACAAGTCTAGAAACCATAGAGTTGAAGAATTGAAATCGCGTAAGAATCGACAAGTCTTTTCAGAATACATTTCAAAATAACTACCTTATAAGGCATTGGCAAGTTTTGAATGCAAACACCCGTTTATGGAAAAACCTACAATTATTGAAAAAAGGTCCAAACCTTACCCGGTATATGTAAATAATAAAATAAACCAGAAACTAAAAAAACAAGTTAGATTATCATTGCTATCGTCGTCTTATAGAGTAAGACGAGTCTTTCGCAATGTTAGATATTATTCTGTTAGTTTATTTTTGTTGAAGTCTTCTGACAATGAAAAGGATTTTTCCCAGAAAAGAGAACTAGCTAAATCTTTACGCTCTTAAAACTCTCATATTGGTTATTCCTTCGAAAATGTTAGGCGAGTCTCTCACTGGTACCGCGATCCGATTTCGATCAATGAAAGATATATTTTGTTAAAAATTGGTTAATCACAACATACCCAGGTAAAATCTATTGAACATACTCTTCTCTACACGGCGACTTCTCCAGAGCATTAAACCTCAGTATGGCCTCCTTCACACCGATATAAATATTATCAGCTGAATCCATAGCGAAAGTATTGACACCGATAACCCCGAATGCACCAATGAACTTCGCGCTCGCATTATCCGGATCAATCAGGAACAAATTACTACTCTCATCCATCCCGAAAACTTCATCAGATCTGCTGACAAATATCCCAGTCATTTTATCATTTGGCAGCCCTTTAATTTTAATGGGGACCGTTGTTCCTCTCTTCAGAATGTAGGACGTTTTCGACGCCACGAAGTATATGTTATTTCTCATATCAACTGTTAGACCATGACCATTTGGTATTGCTGGGAAAGTCTCCTGCTTTTGTCCATCATTGAGAATAACATGCACTCGATTCTGCGGCCATGTGGCTATGTACATCGTATTACCATCAGTTGTCACTGCCACATACATAACATCTTCTCCTTGGGCTGCATACCGTTCTATAGACCCATCTTCCTTGTATTTGTATACGCCGTTATCGGTCGCTAAGTAGACGATGTCATTGAGGTTATCTACTGCAGTTGATTGTCCTAACCCGGCTACTTTTATAACATCTATTTCGCCGCTATTATGTAGCACTTGTAAACTCATTTTCATTTCTTCACTTATAAGCGTATAATATACATTGCCTGTCTTCCAATGTATATTCATGTCTGCTGGGATCCCTGTCACGTTCTTCGTTTCAACGTGGGAATAATACACGTTGTTTACTTTTAGCAATTTAGCGCATAATTGTTCTTGAGTTATCTGCTTGAGCAAGCTCTGTCTCGTTATGA
Source organism: Ditula angustiorana (assembly GCA_963691745.1). Classification (NCBI taxonomy): domain Eukaryota; kingdom Metazoa; phylum Arthropoda; class Insecta; order Lepidoptera; family Tortricidae; genus Ditula; species Ditula angustiorana. Next base: position 5,566,676 of record OY829496.1, on the reverse strand, counting down.
CTGGGTTTGCTTCTGTTGTCAGTATTAGCGTCATTATTACCATCAGTGACAGCTCCATCTGCAAAAAAAATTACAATAATCATGGATTAAAAAAGTAGGTATTCTCAGTTTTATAAACTATTCTATGGGTTTAATTTAATAGTTTTTAAGGACTAATAGGAATTATTCAAGCACCATTTAGCAATTCAGCGAAGCTTTTTTTAAGGCTTCTAGATCAAACACAGATAGAATTTCCTGAAGCCTAACCTAAATAACAAGGGCGAGTTTAAAAGCAATGTTTTTCCGTATTTTCCTGTCTCAATTATTTTAGACTTTTCGTTAAAATTTTCAATACTATCTTAAAGAATCCACAAACGATTAAATATGCTGTTTGTCACTGATTTATCAATTTTGACACTACGTTTTTCTGTAGCCACTATGTTATCTACATTTAATTTATTTTAATTGACCTTTCTTCGTTATAATTTACCTTTTAGTATAATCAATACGTTTTAGCACAAATCACAAACACTACAGTAGCTTGTTTACTTCACACTGACTATATTATCACCAATGCAGCTTTATATAACTATCTCTCTTGTTTTGAACACTAATACAACGTTAATAGGAACTGTTTTGTATACAACACGCGTAGTAAACAATATCATTTCATTATAGTAATAAAGAAGATTTTTCTGTCAGTTTGTCATGACTTACAGGCTTCTGTTTCAATAGCCGTGTAAGCGCCGACGTGGAGTAGTAGATTACTACTTCGTGTTGTACGATGAGTGAGAGATTTGGAGGTCCAAAGGAGAGACCTTACGACGGGTAACGGATCAGCGAATCTTTACGGGACGCCAGTTCCTATGCGCGGTGGAAATTGCTTCCCATCAGCCCACATGCTCGATTTCCTTCATATTCCATAAAAAGGTTTGTTTGTTTAAGTATTTCTTTTAACGGTAAAGTGACTCCTTGCAGGTTAATTTCAATCCATTTTCCGTCTTCAAATTGGTTTAGAAATGTACTTATAAATATGTGGATTCAATGATTATGCTATAACAAAAGAACGTCAAAAAAATAGTTTTTTTTAATACAAGCATTATTTACTATACGTAATGCATTGATTATTGTCAAGTTTTCATAAATGGGGTTAAACCATCCTAAGAGGAGTATGAACAAACCGCGCGAAAATTAGGTTTGTATGTTTTGATTTTTTAAATATTCTTAATAGTTTAAAAAATATTGACGCTAAGTATGAAATAACTAAAATGCAAATATTGTTAAATCTACGGAGAATATTTAAAAAATCAAAACATACAAACCTAGTTCTAAGGCAAAATGGCAACATACCAAAAAATCTATGACATCGATTAAGGTTTAGAGGGTGGAAAAGTTATCGCCGTTTGTATGGGGAAGCGCTTTTTGGGGCTGGGTTCACACTCCTCTTAATAGATTTTAGATACTTACTTAGTTAGATGTATACAAGTGAAGTTAAGTAGGTGTAGGTAAATACTTAAGTACTTACTTAAACCCCCGCTTGCATGTAGTAGTGTACATAAAACTGATATGGAACTTACGTCATTTTTCGAATATGGAGTGTCAACTTGTCCACACACATTACTACTTCATGCAAGGGGGGCTTTACTTAAGTTTTCTACCTATAAAAGCTTGTAAAAGTAACGATTTATAATAAATTGATTTCACAAGCAGATTCGCGTGTAATTGCTAGTTAAGTTAAATTGATAACTGACTTCATTCTAGCAAGTCGTAAAATCATTCACGAGAAATTTCCTGTTTACAAAACAATCATATTACATATCGCTTTAGTTAGTCATTAGAATGACTTCTCTGGTATTAATTTAACACCGATTTAACAATAGGATAGAAGAAAGCTCCAAAATAGCTTATTTATTCCCTGAAATAAAACAATTTAAACGGTCTCTATCGCCGAGCCCTTTTCAGGTGGGCAATTCTGGTGTCAGTAGAGATGAAGTCACGGTAGAGATAATGTCAAAAGGAGCTGTCAGTTTCCTGTAAAATCTGTCATTTTTGACAGCTCGAGTGTAAAATTAGTCTCGATGAACGCCAGAATTGGGGGCACAGTGTGGTATAAATTAAACTTGATATTAATGGAATATAATCGCTTTGCTAATCCACGAACCCAGTGTCAGCAATCGTGAAAAATAACAAGGCTTGTGTTGAATTCTTTAATTAAAAATTAAAATAATAACAAGACGTTTGAGTCGTCGACTGACCGTCGAGAAGTCAGCTCTTAATGATGCCTCGTGGAGAGATAAAACACGTGTCGAATGGTATTTTTGGTTTTTTATGCCTTAGAACTATATTTGAAGTTTTTTTTTCTTCATAGATTTGTCAATATTTGCATTTTTAGGATTTTTTCATACAAAACAAAAAAGTGATAATGTTTACAAATCTTAGATGTTTACCCCCTTATTCATAAACGCTTCGTAAACGTTTGTTAGTTAACATGTTTTGTGTCTTTATCTGTTATTGTGACGTTTACCCTCAAATGAAAGGGACAAAACATTTGTTAGCTCAAAAGGATTGTTAACTTTTTATGAATAACGGGGTTAGAGGGTAGAAAACATCAGTACCGCCGTTTGTATAGAGCGTCGGGTACACAAGTGGTCTCAAAAGCAGAGACTAAAAATATCTATTACAGACAAGGTGAAAGGGCTTAAAACTTATAATACCAAGGGAAAAAACGCTAAGCTAACCCAGCTGATCTTCGCCAGTTGAGATGTAAAACAAGCGAGTATGAAAAATGAGAGTCTGTCACACTCTTCCATCCATCATTTTGTTAATCACGCGTTTTGTCATCACGATCGCTTTCGGCGCTTGAAGCTCAAATATCAGCGGAAATTGTAAGTGTTTTCCAATATAATGCAAAAAAGTTTCTTTTTACGGAAAGAGGAAAACGAGAATGCGGGTGGATTGATGGGAAGTGATCACCCGCTCATGGGTACCAGCGATTGGCGAAGGTTTTAAGTTCTGCTGCGCAAATGAGCTTCCGGGATTGTCGTACGAATCGCAGCAGTAAGCTACTACCTCGCGCCGGTATACTTTATTACATTAATTGATTTACTATAGTATATTTACAGCGAATCTTACATGCTAATTGAACTAGTTTCTGTAATAAAAACATTTCTACGAAGCTAAATGAACAAATTTTGTAACTGAAATTTCTGCCGATTTTTTTTTTATGTTAAACATTCTAAATGATATGTAATGACAAACACAAAGAAAAATCTAGGTTAATGGCAAGACTTGAACCCGCAACCTCAGCAGTCGGTGCCACATGCGTTTGCCAGATCTGCGCTTGCAGGATCGAGTCCTGCCATTACCATAATTTTTTTTTTGTGTTGGACTACATATCTACTATTAACCCCGGCAATACAAATACTTTTGAGTTAGCCATGTATGCCGAATTTAATGTCGCATGTCACCTGTCAGCTTAGTGAAATGAAGTCTCTCAAAATGCCAAAAACACATAACGCCAAATTTAAAAAAATACTAACTCAAGAAAAAAATAGCCAACTAAACTACAGCTTCGTATAAACCGTCCATTACCTACCTACATCTTACATTACGCCCTTCTTTCACCATTTGAGCAAGGTTCGAGAGAGACATCATTTTTCACTACCCCACGTCAAGGCAGGTAATGAATGAAACCTTTACAATCGCCACTATACCTTTGCAACCCTACAACTAAACCAACACCCTTACACGGCTAACCACAAAGGTCAAATAGGAGCTTCCCATGTGAAATTCTAAGGTTGTTCGCACCGAACGACTAATGATACTTGAGCTCCGATAGGTTAATTATTTACCCCGGAATCGTCTTTTCGTTTTCGGGGAGCGGCGGGGAGGGAGGTCTTGGTAACTGGACGCCTTTTGAAATTGTGGAAACTTGGAGTTTTGGTCTCTGTGCAGGTCAAGACATCGCAAGTGCCTTTTGTTATTCGGAATACGTAATTTCACCAGGAAAATTCGAGGGAAAAGTTGCGTTTTATTACTAACTAGCTACCCGCCCCGGCTTCGTACGAGTACAATCGGGATGTAATGTAAATAAAAAAACTTCTTTGAAAAAATCTTTAAATAATAGTGAAGACCGTATCAAAATCCGTTGCGTGGTTTAGGAGGAGAAGGCGGCCGAACATACACTATAAAAATTAGGAGAGACAAAAAAAAATATCGATAGCTATTTTCGAAAATACCAGTACAATCGAAGATACAAATAAGTCACCATTAAAGACGGAACTACGAGAAACTGTCATTTTCCGAAAGAGAGGCACAGTATACACTATGAAGTTGATACATAATTATCGATATAAGAAGACAATAGATCTGTTTACTTGTTCGGATTGTTACAAGCCTAGCGTCACTACTTTGCGACGGGGTGAAGCAGGTGAAGAGGGGCTTTCAATATTTAGCCATTGGTTCAACTTTGAATCTTATCGTAAGTGAATAAAGTGCTAAGTTTTCTAACTAGCAGCGACACAGGCGTCGGATAGCAGAACTAAAAATATGACGCCAATGTAAAACGTACAAAACGCAGAGCTGTTTACTTGACAATTGGCACATACAGTTTTATTCAGGCTGTCTAACATAGTCTACCAAATAAACTATGGTCGGCTACTCTGCCACTGCGTTGTACACAGTTCTATAGTTTTCTCATTTCGATGTACGTAATTATATACCCTTTCGAGCATAGACAATTTCTCTCAGTTCCCTCCCTAAGTTTGTTGCTGTTTGTACCTAACAACCCTTTTCCACGGAAATTAGATCACAGAACCGTATTGAAAATATTGCGCTGACGCTGCTAAGGATTTATGGGCGAGGGATGGCAATGATTTATTAATATCCTTGGAGGAATGTTCCGTCCACCACGACGAGGATTTGTACATGAATAATAAATAACGTTATATCGTCTAAGTGACGCGATTAACGTCCAGCGTATAACTTAAAATTCTTTTTTTAGGCTCACTTAACAGATAAACACAACAAATAACAGGGTATTTAGTTAGAATATTATCCTAAGCAGTATGGAAAACAAGCTAATTTGATATCAATGAACGTTTATAACAAAAAAAAATGATGTTGTTTCATACGGAAGCGGAGGAGGGTGGGATTTTGTATGTGAAATACATATGTCGCACAGACGCAGCTGTTTATACGTGTACAGGACTGGTTTCGCGGAGTAGCAAGGTAATTTGTTCCAGTTTGTTAATATGGACCCGAGCATAGTTACGCCTGAATCTATGAAATAGCAAATGGTTGTTAAGAAATGTCTGAAATAGAAAGAATGAGCAATCTAATTCAAACTGCTACAGATTGGCAACGATTCAACGATTCTCTTGATGTCGTTAAAGAAATAGAATTAAAACAAACCGCTATAGAATAGAATAGAATAGAAACCATTTATTTCAGGCTGCATAGGCCCATAGAATGAAAATAAAAGTTTAAAAACTGTTACCCGACTACGGAAAAAACTAAAAAGTAAAAAATAAGTTATAATTGATCACTATCATTGTCCTATAGAGTAACGCATGTCTTTTGATGTGTTAGATATTACTGTTAATTTGCTTTTGTTTAAGTCTTCTGGCAGTGTCCCATTAATAGCGTAATAATACAAATCAAATGCCGTGGTCGTGCATATTTGCTAAACTTGATAGTTGTAGTTGACAATTCTTGATAATTCTCCTTAAATAATTAAACAGAAGTTTATACGTATTTATTTAATATAGCTACTAGACAACAGATGGCGTTATTGATAACGAAATATGGGTAAATTGATTTTCTGTAGCTTGGTATACTTTAATATTGAAATATATTTATGTTTTTCAGCTTAGAATTTACTCTACTGACGACAAGATAGCCAAAAAAAAATTTTTTAGACCCCCTCTTTTTTGGATATAACATTTGTCATTTTCATTTTGTTCACAAAAAATATAGCCTATGTCACCCAGACTACAATTACGAACCGATTGACACCTCATTCATCAAAATTGGCTCAGTAGTTTAGGCACTGCAGTGGAACATACGTAAATACAAACATACATACATAGGCTACTAAAAACATAACCCTTCCTTTTGGCTTTGCTGTAGTCGGGTAAAAAATACCTTAAAGACTAACATACATATTTATAAAACAAATCATTAAGATATTAAAATTAGCACGTTACTTCGGCAACGCGTGACTTAGTTTCGGGGTGTCCAGCAACTGTCCGCGAAAACGACGGAAAGCTACTCCCTTCGGCCAGAATTCCTGCTTCATAAAGGTCGGCAGATGATCGGTCGGCACCCGCACCACAAAGGACGTAAAATTGACGTTGTAGCGGGACTCCAACCGCTCGACCCTCAGGGTAAAACTGGACTTCACTCGTATATACTCTACGATCTCCTCAACCATCGTAGAGTAATGCAGCCGGGACACGTACAGCTGCGTCGTTGGAACAGCAACGCAGCAACGCATCGTTGGTTGGTTTGTCGCTATAGCAACAAATACTAAAAACCAGAATAAAATAAATATTTATTATAGATAATGGTACGGAACACTTCGTGCGCGATTCCGACTCGCATTTGGCCGATTATAATTTATTTATTTATACTTATATAATTTAATTTTAACTCTATTTTTTTCTTTTAATTTTTTTGCTCTGTAATATTTTGTGTCCTTTTGACATTTTTGCTATTAAGTAATTCTATTTTTTATAAGCCCTAGTTATAAGATACATTGTATGTCGTAATGGCATGTTACAGAGACTCGTAGATATAAGTTATAACACCTTTATTGTTTACCTGTGACACACTATAAAGTGAATGATTGATTGATTAATTGCTTAGCGACAGGATTAGCGAGAAATTAGTCGAGATGGTTCGTGCTAGTTGCATAGATAATACTCTAAATAGTCAATACTTGGCATTCATATTCGCTAATTCCCCCCTCACGGTAGGTACACTTTCTGAAGTGCTGAAATACGTGCCGCTATTTGGGCTTCAAGTGCCTACTCGAATGCGTCTACAAATTTATTCCCATTCTTCAGCAGTAGGGTTGCCCACTTAAGAATGAAGTATGCAGTGTAAATGGGTTTTTTTTTGACTTGTGATCGTAACTACTGAGTACAATCCCCTGTGCAGCGGTCGTCTGTAATTATAGGTTTTTCTGACCAATGTACATTACCTATTGGTGGTAACGGTGACGAAAAACACCGTGAGGAAACCTGCACATTTATGTAAAGTGCGTAATCATGATCCTATCGGTCTGCTTTCTTTGTGACAAGGTTACAAAGGTCACATGGCAGTCGTTCCAATGTTATGACTTATTTTATTTATTTATATTCATTTTTATTTGACCTAATATAAATAGTTAAATAAATTCAATCCCTTCCTAAGTTGGTTCTTAGATTATTGTATTCTAAGTTCCGTAACAATTCAAATAATCTAAAATAATTGTCAATTTAACTTAACTGATTTTAATTTCATCGAACCAAAAAACAAGTTGAAAAATTGTGAAATTTCGGGAAGAAAGTGAATAACAGTGGCCATTTTTTAAAATCTCCGTATAACAGAGTGTAATGTTAAGTATCGTGTTTTATATACTTACAGTAAAGTGTTTACTTACTTACTTTTTACTTAACACATTATGTAAACTGTGGTATAAACCAACTTTGTTATGGTGGATAACCCTACTCATACATAGGTCTTGCAAACAATTTTGTTTGAGCACGTACCGCGCAATATTTTGTTACAGTATTAGATTTGTTCCTGTCAAGACTTTGAATACATAGCGGAGCTGGAAAGAGAACTTTTCTGTCATATATCTGAAGATTTGCAAGATGGCCGATATTTCAGAAGAACGGAATCAGGATGCCTATACTACGTTCCACAAGAATGGACTAGTAATTAAAATGAACGTCTGTAATTGGTCAATTTGGATAATTTAAAGATTCAGAGATTGGAACATTTTCAGAAATTTTACGACTGAATAGCCGAGTGGTTATTGATCCTGACTATGAAGCTTGAGGTTCCGGGTTCGATTCCCGGGAGGGGCAAATGTTTGTATGGTGAATGAATCTTTGTACCCGCGTCTTGGATGTTATATGTATTTAAGTACGTATTTATCTATATAGGTTATATTTATCCGTTGTCTAGTACGGTCAATGCGGTTTTTCTTTTATTTTTCAAGCGTGTATCATTGCCATATCCAATCATTTTTGCATACAGGGAAAACATTTGTGCTTAACAAACTGGAACAAAATACCTCGCTACTCCCGATGCTTTAGATCCCATGATGCCTCGTACAGAAGCGAAACGCGCGTCTATCGTCTTGTTTAGTGTTTAGTGGTGGTGGTATGCAGTTGAGTCTGTGTGATATATGTTGTTTCGTGTGGAAGCGGAGGAGGGTGGGTTTTTGCATGAACATATATATGTCGCACAGACGCAGCTAACTTGTACGAGCACGGCACTGTTTCGCGGAGTAGCAAGGTAATTTGTTCCAGTTTGTTGTAATGGACCTCCGCGAAGTAACGTCTGAATCTATTCATTACATTTCTGCTTTTTATTAAATTTCGGTCAACTTACTATGCCGCTCAGTTTATTTATTCTATAACTAAATAAGGTATGTTTTTTAAATTATGTTTAACTAGATAATATTAGCAATCAGCTAAACAAAGCCACAGCACACAACTATATAAAAACAAAACATTCAAAAACATGTTCTAAGTATCACTTGACCGTTTTTTAGCCAAATCGACTCGTTAAACCCGAACTCTTCGACTCAAATAAGTGTTTAGGCGAGTTCCGGCTCAAGTTATAAACTTTCGTCTTTGTGCCTCAAAGATAGGTTATTGTGTCTGGAATATGTTATAACTTTGGGGTGTTGTGAAACTTTTGTAGACTGCAGAGTAGAACGAGGTATAACGGCAATTTGTGTTGCATACAAATAGGTGATTTGTAGTACTTATTTTTGAAGTTTATTGGGTGGCGAAACTGGCAAACGCAACGGAATGCTGATGTTGCAGGTTCAAGTCCTGCCATTACCCTGATTTTTCTTTGTGTTGTCATTACGTAGCATTTTTATTTATTGGGTGGCTTTATAGTATTTATGCATGTAATCAAAGGTTTATTCTAACAATTAATTACCCATAAGGATTCCGGCGGGGAAAATAGGAAAGAACCTGTTAGTATTTGTAAAGCAATTTACCTATAAAATTGTAAAATGTCCTATTATTCATAAAATTCTAAATTGAGAAGAAAAAAAAACGACTAAAATCTTATTCTAAACTTAAAGATAAAAAAATTGTCCCAAGTCGCCGCCAATAGGGAGAGTGCCCAGAAGACTGGCAGCATTGCCACGTTGGATGGCAATGCTGATTCTTTGGGCAAAGTATTGTCCAGCCTTCTGGTCACGGAAGGCCTCTATAAGGCGCGCCGATAAGTCTGTGTATAAACGGCGCGCACTTGGCCCCCAGAGCCCCTGAGTTTCGACCCCAAGCGCCTCAAATATATAGCTGTGACCAAGGCAGGTATACTTGCGACGTTTGAGGTCTTCCGCTGAGAAATTTTACAACCGAAACTTTGTAATAAAGGCTTTACAAGTTTACGAGTAATCAGGCAGCTGCGGAACCCTACACTGCGCGAGTCCGACTAGCACTTCGTCCTTTTTCTTTAATTTTTGTTTGGTACATGATAAAAACATTTGTTGTTATTGTTGTTGAAATATCCCAACCGCGCTCTCTTCTTGCTGGCTAATCCAGCCGCTAAGCACCAGTGTTTGCACTGTTGTGTTCCGGCGTGGAGAGCCAGACAGCCGGTGAAATTACTGGCACAAGAGGTATTATATTATTATCATAGCATTGTGGGTTGGCAACGTAACTGAAGTCTCCTTGATGTTGCGGGTGGAGATCACTTAACCGTAACAACAGGTGACCTAATTACTCGGTCACCTCTTATTTTATAAAAAAATAATAATACTTAGAATCTCAAATGAAAAATACAAACATACATAGACTGCTTAAAACACAACCCTCCCTTTTGGCTTTGCCGTAGTCAGGTATAAAAGTCAGTACATTCAATTATAAAACAGGTTTTAATGCCGAGAAAAAGTGGATACATCTCCATATATAATCGACTGTGCACCTATTTATGCCATTACTCAGACCGCTTCCGCTCCGCTCCCCGCCTCAGCTTTCTCCCTGCACCGCCCGCTGACCAGGTACATGTAACGGTGTCACCGGCGCCCGCGCCGCCTCTGAGGCGCCAGCCAACCGCGACGGTCTCTTCTGATGGATCACTGTAGTATGGATAAGGCGAGATATTTTAATTGTTTTTTTTTAATTAACCCTTAACACTAGACAGAAAAACAGGGGTGTTATTAGTTTGAAGCTTGTGCGTGTCTCTATGTGTGTTTGTGCGTCTCATCGTTGCTCTTGAACAGGTGCTTTTCCAAAATGGATCTTCTCCCATACAAACTGACATTGGTTGTCGAATTGACGTTTCGTATATTATTGTGGATGTATAAAAAATTCTAAGCGGACAAAGCTAGTCTTTTTTTATTTTATTTTATTTTATTTTATTTGTCTTCACATGTATAAAAGAAAGTAGCTATGCGTTTCTGTTCGTCCTCATATCTTTGGCCGCTTACCTATATGGAAAAAGAAAACGGGACATTTAATAATGCATAATAATGCTATCCAAGATGTTTTTGAGAATGTGCTCGGTAATTTCATAAGAAGAATTCAAAATTTTGGGAAATATTTTGCAAATAGATATCGCGTTAACGTTTGTTAATTAACATGTTTTAATCGCGTTAAAGTCCCGATAACGTTATAAATATGTGTGAAAATCGCGAAAGATTAAAACAATTTATGTTCGTTTACCTAGTATCAAAACGAAATCCATACTAAGATCGTCGTCCTTCAAATACGTAGTAGAATTTGCGTGGGCAGCACCATATAAGGTCACTCATTGTGACTTTCGATGCGAAACTCGTATTTAATTATGACTCTAGTGTTTTGTGTATCATTAACACTGACTTAATTATATATTGTGAGTTTGTACGTCCACGATTATAAGTGGTTTGTGAAATCACATATTATATAACACTAGCAAACCCGGCGAACTCGGCCACCAGATGGCAGAGATGGCGCTGTATGTTTTTCCAGAATTTTCTTTGCTATAAACCTCACGGAGCCCGAGACCTTTCCAACGAATGCAAAACCGTGGAAATCGGTTCGTGCGTTCTGGAGTTATAGCGTCAGGAAGGAAAACCCGACTTATTTTTATATATAGTAATAATAATAATAATATATAATATAATATTAGGTATTAGGTATTAGGTATACCTACTGTAAAATTAAACTGCTATTTTAATTTAAAGAATCAAATTAAGATCCTATAATTTGAATCATTTTGGACTTTTTACAAAATGTTCATGAATTATTATTTTATTATTATTATTTTTATTTATTATTTTTATTTTATTCATAATTATGCGAGTGTTACATCAATGAATGAACTATTAATTAAAGCCGTATTGTTAGTTTTATACTCCTTATGTTTTTTATGGGTTTTTCTGATTTTGAATACACTATCCTTGACGGATAGGCTACTAATTTCACGTGAACGAAGTCGCGGGCGTCCGCTAGTTTCAAATAAACAGAATATATGTTATTCTTGTGAGCGGTGATTTTTTTTATAATTTGATTTAGATAATTAAGTATCCAAATATGCCTCGAAAATTACTAACAACTGAGAAAACAACCGTTGAAGGACCTAACGTTTACAATTTTTAATTACTCATCTTGTTCACCATAACCGCATTATTCACCAGGGTTGCCAACTTAGGGATTTCGCATTTAGATTTAGGGGAAAATCATGGAATTGCATTTTTAGACGTATTTACCAAACTTATTAGTTAATTACATAGTTAAAAGTCACACCAAGTTGGCAAAATGGTGTTCAAGAGAAAACTATAATGCTGATTATGGAATTCGATGCATTAAATCGGGCACCGAAAATACAAAACACTTATGTAGCGTCAATCGGGACTTATGTACTTGATAAAATCATTGTTAATTTACCTCAACGTTTTGACCTTATTGCAACGGCCGTAGTCACGAATAGACAAACAGACCATTATCAAAACCAAAAATCTCTAACTACGTAGTCAAGGTCACTATAACCACTAGGCTATCCTATCGTCTGAATATAAATATGCAAGCAATCAAACTCTTGAATAAGTATGTTATATAGCGACCGGTTTGTTATTATTAAAAAAAAACAATAATGAAATGACCGTATAAACGAAGCACATTGAAAAATTCGCAGGGTAGTTTTTAATGTGGAGGAATTGGCAAACGCAAGGCACGAAATGGTAAGGTCAGGTTCGAGTCCTGCTACCCTTGATTTGTCTTTGTATTGTCTTTACGTGACATTAAAATTTTATATTTTTAGGGGATTTTAAGGGGGTCTTTGGGGTAGTTTTTCTCGTTAGCGGAAACCCTGTTATTCACCCTGCAAATTACGGCCTGTGATCTATTTTCAATTTCCTCGTCTTTTGTGTAGGTTTTAATTACTTCGCCTTCGGGTGCGGCGTTTATAACAAATTAATCGCGTACATGGTTAATGGTTAACTGTAATTCCTTTGTTTTTTCAAGATAAACACAAAAATGTAAATTTTGTACTTACTCGTATATCTAAAAAGCTAAATGTTTCAAAGCGAGATCACTTTGAAAACGGTACTTTACAACTAATCGAATGGCGTACGAGTGTTTAATTGTCGTAAATTATCATGAAATAATATTTATTGAAAGAAGAAAGAAAACAATTTGTAAATAATTTTTATTGTTTCAAAATGCCGAAAGCTTTATATCAGAGCAGCGATTTGAAGGCTTAAAAAAAGTCCTTATATTTTTCGTAAATTATTGTTTTTTTGAAGCTGACTGTATTAAAACAAACGCTATTAGCCTTGCTCTCCATATAGTAACCAGTGACGTCACTAGTGTTGTGTGGAGTTGAAGTTGTATTATTGGTCGCAGAAAAAAAAAGTATAGTCGACCAAGTAATTGCTTGCCCACTTTTGAGCTTTATCGCTTTGTAATAAGGTCGAAAAGTGGTCAAGCACTTGGTCGACTACAGTACAGTTTTTCTTCTTTTAACGAACTTTCTCAATTACACTAATAATATAAAGCTAATACTTTGTGTGTGCCATAGTACTCTCTTATGTACTTCTTCACGCTAAAGTGGCTGGACGGATTTGCATGCAATTTGGAACGGAGATAGATTGTACCCTAGATTAACACATAGGCTACTTTCACCGATGTGAAGTTAGCGGCCAAAAGTTGGCGGCCAATTGTGAAGTTGGCGGCCAAAAGTTGGTCGCCAACATTGTAATCCTACCAAATTAAGAAGCTCAAATTAAGAAAAAAGTCCGTTATGTGCTAAATCATGTACATACAGACAAACAAATTCCCCAATAACATTTTGTCAATAATTTATCTTCGAATAGTACAAAATCACGAATGAAAATCCACTACGAGCTTCTTAATTTGGTAGGATTACAATGTTGGCGACCAACTTTTGGCCGCCAACTTTTGGCCGCTAACTTCACACCGGTGCTACTTTCTAACCCGAGTAAAAGTCATGCAGGCAAAGCTGCGGGGAAAATCTAGTATTAGAAATTTTACGCACTACTACACATCTTATTACACATATTATGTATTACCTCTGTAGTGTACGCCTAATATAAGGTGATATAAAACATTAACCTTTCAATGGTTAATTAATAGATTCAGGCGTTACTTTGCGGAGGTCCATTTCAACAAACTGGAACAAATATTAGCGGTAGGCGGGATTTGAGTAATATGATTGAGTTTGTCAGTACGCCATTCGTTCAAGTAGCGAACGGTAGTACTGTTAGATCCCGATGATGCCTCGTACAGAGGCGAAACGCGCGTCGATCGTGTTGTTTAGTGTTTAGTGGTGGGGTGTGGTTGAGTCTGTGTGATATATGTTGTTTCGTGTGGAAGCGGAGGACGGTAGGTTTTTCATGAACATATATATGTCGCACAGACGCAGCTAACTTGCACCAGCACGGCACTCGTTTCGCGGAGTAGCAAGGTAATTTGTTCCAGTTTGTTTCAATGCTTACATCTTTTTCAGAAAAAGTGTAAAATAACTTCATACGCCCTGGTTGACCTAAATGGAAATCACGTCAAATGGCCTGCATGTAAACTTTCCTAACGACGCAGGGTCTAACGTATAAGTCGTTACTCCTTCCTATAGTCCAGGAGCCAAGTTCTATTCTGGAATCCAAACCCAAACTTGTAAAAAATTACAATATAAAAATGTTTTTTTACGTCTGAAGAGTGGAATGTACGTGCGATAAATTTGAAAACAAACAAACTGTGAGGAATTCCTATAGACTGTATAAATAAAGATGGAAAAATTAGAATAACGCTAATTTAATGAACTAAATATATGTACATGGATATGGGTGAACCTCGTGGCAGCAGCCTCAGCGGATGGCGGACGATTGACTCCAAAAACTCTTCGAGCTGGGCTGCTGTCACGAGGTCTTACACTGGCCAGTAATATACATTGGTACAAAAGAAAGAGGCCTGCTTATCCTTCACACAAACAATAACTTTTAATGGGAACTATTTTGATTGGATTGCTTCTATAAATGTTCTTTCCAATACATTATCAATGGTTTGGTGTTGTGTTTCCTTTATACTCGATTTCGATAAAGTTATATACTATTTAATTAGCAATGTAATCGTTTACAAGTTGGGTTTTCCGAAACTTAATTTAATTGTTATTAGAAACAAATAATAGTATTTTTGATGCAAGTGCAGAAAATTTGATTTTTTTACCCATACTGTAGGCAAAGATCAACAGATATTGTGACAAATACGAAATAGCACTTCGCACGTACATTAAACAAAGTTTTTTTTCCCAATTTTAAAAATACTTGCTCTTCATAGATGAACGTATGTTTCATAAAAAAAATATTGCCAATATATTACAGACTTGCACCGCCTTTAACGAGACTAGACAAGAAAACAGCAAATATTAGAAAGCATCAGTCATTGAGTCAAAGAAAGCTCTTTGCAATAACCAAGCGGTTATTGCAAAGGGATTTTTTTAAGCTCGTTAGTGGCATGACAATGTAATATTTAAAACGCATATCTTTAAACTAATGAATGAGGAAAAGAAATGCAAATTCACCTATCGTACTATGTAATTTGTAGTGTTAATGCTAAAACCACACCTGAGGCCTTAGAATGGACCTAACCCAAAGACCGGCAACTAATCAGCGATTCTTATAAAATTGATGGCCTCCATGGGCGGCGGTGAACTCATCCCATAAAAAAATGAAACAGCGTCGGACTTAGATTTACGGAAATACGATATTATGTACGAAAAAACATCTTTTGCAATCAAGCAATCATTGTAACATCCTATTTGGATGTAAATAAGTATTAAATTTGCAAATGCCTTTCATGTAGACAACAGTTCAAGGGTCCAATATTGTGTGGTTAATTCTACATCCGCAATTACAGTACTTGGCCTAGTTTTGGCTTATTCCTATAACTTCCTTTTTCGGGTGGTAGGACCTCGTGCAAGGTCCTGTCGCTAAGCAGCAGTGTTTGCACTGTTGTGTTCCGGCGTGGAGAGCAAGACAGCCGGTGTAATAAATGGCACAAGAGGTATTCCATCTTAGCCCTCTAGATTGGCAACGCATATGCAATCTCCTTGGTGTTGCGGGTGTTTATGGGGGGTGATGATCACTTACCATCAGGTGAACCAGTTGCTTGCCTTCCTATGTTCTCCGAAAAATGGGATTTTGGCCCAATTAAAAAGCAACACCCGATCCCACCACCATCTCTTGGCCTAAACAAAAACTCGGCGCGGGCCAATTCACAACTTTCCGAGTTTTCACGAGTTTTCGCCGACCGAGTAGCGAGTTTTCGCTTTGTCGGTCGACTTGGGGAACTCGAGTCGTTAATGTGCTCCGGAGAATTATTATACTTCACGAATGCAGGTAATAAAAGGTTTACGGCTCTTTGCTTATTTGGACTTCCTTCCTTACTGTATACCTGTACTAAATTCTACAGTGTGTTTTTAAGGTTCCGTAGGCAAATTAAGAGCCTTTATAGTTTCGGTATGTCAGTCTGTATACCAAACCCATTTCTGCTCGAAAATTATAAAACTTAAAAAGCTAAAATTTAAATAACTATAAATATTTAACCTACACACAGATCAGGTAACCCGTATGCCATTTGCCTACGTTTTTCATAAAAGAAGAAGAAAACAATTAAAACCAAGAATAAAAAAACAGATCCCGATTAATTGAGAACCTCCTTTTTTGAAGTCGGTTAAAAATACAACAGATTACAGTAAAGCGATACGGTATCGTTGGATATCTCTTTAAAAATCCTTATCGGAATGTTATTATTTATTATTAGGGGTACCTTTTTAAAATGTTTGAGCTCTAAATAAAAAACATCCAAAAATATCGCTAGGCACTTTTTATGTGCGTATTATATTTTTTTAACAATATTGCACAAATAAAACGAATTAATGCCTTAAGACATAAGACAATATATAGTATAAGGATAATTATTTGTCTATATATAGACTGAGGCAATTGCTTACTGGCAGACAAGCCACTTGGTTGTTTGCCACCGACGCACATTGGCGTTCCTCGCAAAGCTAACGCTAAAACTGTTATTGTTTTATTTAACAGGTAAGCATTAAATATATTAGTAGCTTTACTGAAACAGTATTAAAACGAACAAAGCTCTGTAATACACCATTAATATTCGAAAAGCGCTGAAATAATAAGCTCCAATTATGATCGAAATAAAAGCTGGGTATCATCCCCATTTGGCCTTAATCCGTTTTGCATTTAATACAATACGTAATTGTTAAGTGTCTTGTTGCTTTTGCTGTTTTGGTGACGGTGTTTCTAATGTTTTAGTACACGAGTAATTCTCTCGTTAATTGTTCAAATTGTTCGCCAAAATCTTTTTTTAAAGTATACCTACATCTAAACAGATTTTTTTAACGAGCATAGACAATTCTCTCAGTTCCCTTTTTAATGGTTGGCTAAGTTTGTTGCTGTTTATACATACAGACAAACACTCGCTTAAAAAGTCAGATTGATTATATATTGAGGTAGGTCTTTATTTACAAAGTCACCAGAAAATAAAAACAGGGGGCGGACACATCCCGTCACAACGAGTGTCTTATTTCGATATGACCAATAGAAAAAGTGACATAGTAAAACTTTGTATGGCCATTATTTGACAATACGATAAAATTGAATGTTCTTACGATATTATGCTGCTGTCAATACTATTCGGCTAAAATTATTAATTGCTCGTTGATAGCTGCCTTACATAATTAATTTAATTGTAACAAGACGTTTCTTTCCAAGAAAAACTACTTCGTGAAATGAGTTCTGTTAAACTATATCAAATTAATAACTAAAGACATAAATTTAAATACAATAAAAAAAATATCTAATAAATAAAATGGAATATAAAATAAACTTAATATTTAAAAACACAGTTTAATATCTTAGTCGCTATTGATAAATTCCATTTCAGCATAGAGATGGGAAAGCAATAATTAAAAAATATACACGAGTCTATTGTTAAGAGAGCAAAAGCTCTTTTCTATTTCTTTTTTAATTTTTTTTAAAAAGAATATACCAGACCATATTCGTAGATCGGGTCATACTTTGGTTAATCAGTTTTTTAGGAGCTAAGTTAGTAGAAAAGATACAACTAGAAAAATTAAGTGATGTTAAATTTCAATAACACTTCAATGATAATTGTGACACAAAACACAACAAACAAACATTACGTACAACAAAATTAATTGAGAGATATCGCTGCGGACTAGACTATGAGCTACGAAAACGTAAATTCTATTGGAGTGACTATTAAAAAAATTTAAAATGCTATTTATAATGAATGACAAGACAAAGAAAAATTAGGGTAATGGCAGGGTTTGAACCTGCAACATCAATAATAAAAAAAAAAAAAAAATGTAATGACCGTAAAGACGAAACACATTGAAAAATTCGCAGGGTATGGCAGCGGTACTGTGGCGGAAACTGGAATACGCAAGGCACGGAATGCTGATGTTGCAGGTTCGAACCCTGCCATTACCCTAATTTTTCTTTGTCTTGTCATTCATTATATAGCATTTTAAATTTAATTTGAATGTAAAAAAAATACAAAAAGAAAAATCGAAAAAATTTAAAAATAAATAATTTCGATTACAATAATATAAAAAAAAAACACCATTTAGGCGATATAGTAATAATATCAAAGTTTTCGAGGTATTGGCACTTTTATAAAACTAGTGGCTTTTGGTACTTTGACTCAGTCTTTTAAGCGCTTATGACTGCAAAGTTTTATGCTTTGTAAATCCGTTTTTTATATGTTGTTTCCAAACGAATGTAATCAAGCTATCATGATACAGTAGCGGTTAAGAAAAAAGTATTTTATTAGTTACCTATTAAGGTTTTACGTGTTATTTTGATTGAGTTTTGTTTAAAAAAAATATCAATTACAATTACCTACTTAAACTAGTACCTACTTAAGCCCTACAGTTTTCTACGTTTTATCGTTGGTACCATGAATATCTTCATATTTATCTTAATATTTTTTTTATACAACATAGGAAGGAAAACAAGCAAGTGGGCCACGATCACCACGGCCTATAGACACCTGCAACAACAAAGAGAGTGCAGATGCGTTGCCAACCCAGAGGGCTAAGATGGAATACCTCTTGTGCCAGTAATTACACCGGCTGTCTTGCTCTCCACGCCGGAGCAAGCACTGCTGCCTAGCGGCAGGATTAGCGAGCAAGATGGTGATAGTGATCCGGACGGACCTTGCACAAGGTCCTACCACCCACAAAACCTACTTAAACTAGTACCTACTTAAGCCCTACAGTTTTCTACGTTTTATCGTTGGTACCATGAATATCTTCATATTTATCTTATTATCTTCTTTTTTTTACATAGTATGAAACAAAGTCACTATCCTTTCCTATCTATCCTCATATCTTCAGCTGTTTACATCTTCTAAACCACGCAACGGATTTAATACAATTTTCACAGTCATTTACAGAATTCGTTAAGGAAGGTTTTCATGTATGTCGACCAAGAAAGTGCTTGACCACTTTTCGACCTTATCACAAAGGGATAAAGTTCAAAAGTGGGCAAGCAATGACTTGGTCGACTATACATAACATGCTAATTGTACCCCTGCAAAGCTGGGGCGAAAACACAGGATGGCACAAAGTGGAGGAAAACGAAAGAGACCTATACTCAGCACGAAAGGTAAAAGAATAAAGAAAGAAGAGGATAAAGGTTGAAGAAGAAGCCGGGGCGGGTTGCTAGCTTGTAAAACAATGCTTACTCCATAATGCGTAGCTCGTGGGTTCGCATGGACCCCAAATTCGTGTGTAATGCTGTAACCACCGGATGTCGACAGCAAACCTACCATTTTGAATTGTTAACTCGCATTTTTTGCTGCCCTACTGTTTTTGACCCGAGTATGGAAGAGTTAAGTTAGTGTGGAGGCAGACTTTTTGTTTATTTGAACCACACATCACATGGGTTGACTTGACCGTGATCACAGGGATTGAAACTTCGAGGTAAATTAATGATTTCATCGAATATGGTATGATGTAAATCATGATAAATAAATGATGATCATAATTATCATGGTCATGATAGGATATCATATAAATATGAGTGAAAACCGCGATTTTATAAATATTTATTTAAGGAGCTTTGTCCGTGTAAAGAGTATTTTACTCAAAGCATGAATCAATAAAGAATTACAGCTTAAGTTAAGGGTAACTTAGACCGTCTAAACTATTTTCGATCCTTTAGTTAGACTATACTTGACTTGCAGCTTTTTCCGACATTGGAAAGAAAAATTAAACCGAAATATATTCGTTTGTTATTTTGTTTTTATTTTTTAAATATTTTGAATTTGGACATACGTGACACATCAAACAACTTTGAATTTAAACTTTGCGTAATTTGCGTAAGTGTAATTTAAAATTTGCGTAAAATCAGTAGCCTATGTCCGTCAGAGATACCTACTAAGTGTAGCTTTCTATTAGTGAAATATTTTTTGGAATCGGTTCAGTAGTTCCAAAGATTACTCCCTACATACAAACAAAGAAAGTTTACCTCTTCATTATATTAGTGTTGATTAGTGCAGACTAGTGTAGACTAGTGTAGATGTAGACGTAGATTAGTGTAGACGAAGTCACCTCCATACCATTTAACCTTAGAAGATCTCAGTAACGATCGAGATTCGGCATCCGGCGATTATCCCAACACTATACCTATTATAACTGTTCTAAGATCATATAAGACGGGACCCACTATGTCGCATGTTCGTTCCGAACAAACAACCATGTCAATTTATACTTTCACGACAAAAAATATGAGAATGCAAAGAAATTAAATTTTTAGCAAACTATGTTGTAACAAAACTGGTTTAATGTTTTCGTATCCACTTCTTAGTTTTAACGCGGTTAGTTCATTTTCTATTATGATTCATTTGATGGCAGTTATTCTCTCTCTTATTTGGCCCTTTGAAAATTTGAAGCGTATAGATAGAGGTGAAACTTAGAGAAGAGTCGGGTGACATGAAGGCTGGTTCACTCTTTGCCCAAAAAGTCAGCATTGCCATGCTGCCAGTCTTCTGGGTACCGTACTACCAGGCAGCAATTTGGAACAACTGTTTTATTTACACGTTTTAGTTTAATTGTACATAGATGTGGGTGTAGAGCGGTTTCAGGAGCGCCTTTTGGAGGGCGCCACGGGAGTTGATAAGGCCAGATTGCGGGCTGTGTCGCAACCTGAATCTGGGGCGTGGTTGCATGCGCTGCCTTCGCCTCACCTGGGCACCTTACTTGATGACAACTCTCTGCGGGTGGCGGTGGCTTTCCGTCTGGGCTGCAAGGTGTGTGAACCCCATGTATGCACCTGCGGTTCCTTGGTGGAAGCCGATGGCCATCATGCACTTAGTTGTCGTCGTTGCTCAGGGAGGTTCCCGCGACACCATGCCCTCAACGACATTGTCCGCAGGGCCCTCATTTCGGCAAACGTGCCCTGTGTGCTTGAGCCTCCTGGTCTGTGCAGATCTGATGGAAAGAGGCCAGACGGGCTGACTCTGGTGCCCTGGAAGAACGGCAAGTGTCTGATATGGGACGCTACGTGCGTCAGTACGGTTGCCGCCAGCCACCTGAGTCGCACCGTTCACTCTCCGTCAGCAGCTGCGGAAGACGCCAGTGCAAGGAAGAGGCTTAAGTACGCAGCCTTGGAGCCGCTGTATTGCTTTGTGCCTGTAGCTGTAGACCTTGGGCAGTTGGGGCGCAGAGGCAAAGAGTTTTGTGGGAGACATTGAGCGTAGGGTCAGGGAGGCAACCGGTGACTCCCGCTCCGGTTCGTTCTTGGTGCAAAGGCTGGCCATTGCCATTCAGCGCGGTAATGCTGCGAGTGTGATGGGCACCTTTGGATCGGGAGCGGTCAGGGGCGGGTTATTTTAGTTTAGTTGACTTTTATCTATGTGATGATTGTTGAGTGTTTTCTGTTTCTTTGAATAAATATATAATATTTTGTTTAATTATTTAATATAAATCAGTTATGATTAATATAAATAAATTAAAACGGCATGTATTTCGATCAAAGTGTTTATTAAAAATGAGGTACGACATTTTTTTTAGATCTAAGATTGTACATATATAATACAATAACTCTTTACTTTATGAATCTATGTATATGTCGCACAGACGCAGCTATCTTGCACGAGCACGACACTGGTTTCGCGGAGTATCAACGTAATTTGTTCCAGTTTATTGATACGGACCTCCGCAAAGTAACGCCTGAATCTATGAATTATTCAGTAATAGATTTTTATGGTAGCTATTAACATAATATTTGTATGTGAAACAGACAAGGTTTTAAGTCCACGTACGAATAAAGCAGGTATTAACAGTCGCAGCACGGAGTCACACTCCATTGAACATCAAAATTTACGCCGGACCGCCTGTGTATTAGAGAGTGTTCAAACTGTAGGACCGGCTTTCATGAATTATTTTGGCGCTCATACTGTGTACGATAGCCGTGCACCCACTCCGTGCGCCCGCGCGACTTAGCAGACGCCCGTTAAGTACACAAGAACCTTAGCTTAAAAAAAATCTAAATGACAGTGAAAACCGTATCAAAATTCGTTGCAAGGCTTAGAGGCATGGGCGTACCCTGGGGGGGGGGGGGGGGGGGGGCAGAGAGGGGCAGCTGCCCCCCCTGGAAATCTCGCAGAACATGTATGAACTCGCCTAATTACTAATCAAAGTGTAAACGGGGCCTTATGCTCTAACTTTTAAATAAACCGCGCAGTAGACACTGACAAGATGCACGGTGCAACTGCCAAAAAACCGCGCGCGATGATGGCGGACGAAGATTACCGAATCTATCTGACTTGCCCCCCCCTAGGCCAGAAGCTGGGTACGCCCACGCTTAGAAGGGTACGCGGCCGAAGATATGAGGCCAGACAGGAACAGATAGCGTATGCCCTAAATCTCGATTGTACTCGTGCAAAGCTAGGGCTGGTCGCAGTATAGTCTAGTTTTCAGATAAATAGGTCTTCTAGTAGCAACAGTACCTAAAACTACATAGCAATGCTCGGAGCGCTGTTAAACGTTCGTGAGAAAATATAGCACATGTGCAGGTCGTATAAAACTATGATTTGTAACTACAAGGGAAGGAGAAAATATCCTTTGTAATCAAGGTAAAGTTATCTACAGTTGGTGTTTCATTGTTAATGACACATTTTATCCTCATTCAGTCGTGCCGACTGTTATTAACACACCTATATTATATATATTTGTCTCGCTTTTGGGCTTAGGAGGCAAATCTACTAAATTTCGGAAGATACGAGAAATCGCGGCGATGTAAAAGATGTCGTGCTGCCGGCCGGCTCGGTTTATAAAACTATTAGCGGACGCCAGCGCGTTCGTTCGCGTAGAATTAGTAGCCTACGTCTGTCAGGGATAGTATAGCTCTCTATTAGTGAAATAATTTTTGGAATCGGTTCAGTAGTTCCAGAGATTGCTACAAACAAACCAACAAAGTTTACTTCTTCATTATATTAGTGCAGATGTCGATAAGTGTAGATGTAGAAGTGTATCTACACTTTCTAGTGTAGATGGAACTTTTGTGAAGTCGTGACTGTTTGCGGACTTTAGGGTAAGCTTAGGGTCTCTTATTATTTAATATACATTTTTACCAAGTACACTCGGAACGTCAAAGGTGTGCCGAAACATAAACCAGTATAAAACTGCCTCTTTGAACCAGCGCAACGCGGGAAGTCGATCCAAATTCCTCCTGAATTAAGTCTAGGAAGGTTAACTTTATCAGTTGGAGGAGGGTTCAAAATTAGAGAGCTTATTTACGAAATAAGGTAACGGTCCCGATCTTTGACAGTGACCTAGTAATTATGAAGGAGATACGGAAACATACGAATAAAAACGAGAGACAGTGATGTCAACTACTGGTACAAACAATCTCCTATACGTGTCATGGACTGGTACTGACTATAATGATTGTCTTTCGTTTTATATTATACTAACGGATGCCTGCGACATCGTTCGCTTGGAATTAGCAATAACCTATGCCCGTCAGGGATGGTGTAGCTTTCTGCATATAAGTGAAAGAATTTTCGGAATCGGTTCTGTAGTTCTTTGGTTATCCCCTAGATACAAACAAACAAAATGCAAAAACAAAGCACAATGTAAAATTCGCAGGATTATGGACTACCATTTTAATATGTTTATTACTGCGAAACTGGCAAACCCTGGATTTTTCTGTGTGTCGTCATTCATTATATAGCATTTAAGGAAAAAGAAACCAAAGTTTACCTCTTTATTATATTAGTGTAGATAGTGTAGACTAGTGTAGACTGTATGTTAATGTTTTGTATTATATGTTACTATCTACTTACTAAACGATACAATCGAGATAAGTACCAATTCCTCCATAGCCATATAAAAAACTTTAGACCGGTGATCGGTTAAATCACGACCAAAGATTCCCGAACCTTCGACCAACGTACGGTTATTCGATAGTTTTTATTTGCCTTTCTATTTATCGATAAAAGTCCCGTCCCTTATCACTAAATTGAATTGCGACGGGACAAAAGGTCGGGACCGCCGAAAATGGAGCTAGGGTTGTCAGCTGTGAGCTCTTTTTAAGTACAGTCAAGGAAATCCAAACACGTACCACCGTGGAACCTAGGTGAAAAGACATACGCATGACATTTGTATGACATAGCGTGGCGTGTAACGCGTTGCGTCATTGCGACAGGGTTCTAAGGTGGTACGTGAATGTATTTCCCCCTACTGTACAGACAACATCAAACAATCGAAACCCAGCTTTTAAACTTAGGGTCTTTACACTCTGTAATATAAGCAGCCATGCAAGATCACCTTGTACGAGTACAAACGCGCAACTTTGGCCTAAATATGATCGGGCAGGTTTAGTTTATATCTATGTTCGTCCTTTACCAATGACATTAATTAGAAGGGGCGCAGGGAGAGGATAAGTTAAACTGAAGTCATCAAATGCCAGGGAATCAAAATATGTACTTAGCGTTTGTTGGTATTTGTATGGAGTATTGAATCACTTATGAATTGCGCTTGCGTACAACAAAAAATTATTGTTGGTACACGATCCTTAATCTAGTAAATTTGAGTCTTAAACTAGCAACCTTTATAGTTTTGATATTGGCAATTCAGAATTGACTACAAAGCTTATTTATAGAAATATAAATAAAAAAAAAATTCAAACTTTTGAACGTGCGGCGTGATATTGTAGGTATTTATAATTTTTAGTAATCTAATTTAATACCTATTCAAGAGTCTTTTGTTTTTTTACTCAACACGGAAACGGGAAAGGTAACTTTGTAAGAAAAGCTGTGTAGCTTATCGCATTGCTTGAAAAAATCCGTTTAAGTAAAAAGTAATCCCCACAAACTACAATAATTAATTCAGAGCTATTAAAAAATAAGAAAAGCGTGACAACCCTAGCGGCCGCTTATCTCGTGCATGATTAAACTCTTGGGCAACTTCTTGGAGGAAACACAGGAAAGCACCCACTTTTCTTCCTTGCTCCACTTTTTATTCCGCGGTACGGTCAACATACAAATGAGATTTTATATAAATTTTGTAACCGAAATTTCTTTCGATTTTTTTTAAAATGTTTTTTTAACATTCAAATTATTAAATTAAAATTGTAATGACAACACAAAGAAAAATTAGGGCAATGGCAGGACTTGAACCTGCAACATCAGCATTCCGTGCCTTGCGTTTTCCAGTTTCGCCACACTGCCGCTGCCCTACCCTACGATTTCCCTTAAAATCAATAATGTAATGACCGTAAGACGAAGCACATTGAAAAAATCGCAGGGTAGGGCAGCGGCAGTGTGGCGAAACTGGAAAACGCAAGGCACGGAATGCTGATGTTGCAGGTTCAAGTCCTGCCATTGCCCTAATTTTTCTTTGTCTTGTCATTACAATTTTAATTTAAGATATTTTATATCTTCATGTTATTGGTACACTAGCGAAGCCCGCGACTTCGTTCGCGTGAAATTAGTAGCTTATGTCCGTCGGGAATAGTGAAGCTTTCTATTAGGGCAAGAGCTTTTAGAATCGGTTCAGTAGTTCCAGTGATTACCGCCTATATATATACAAACAAACAAAAAAACAGGTTTACCTCTTTATTGTATTAGTGTAGACTAATGTAGATTAGTGTATATTAGAGGAGATTAAAGTAGATGAGTGTAGATTAGTGAAAATTAGTGAAGATTGGTGTAGATTTGTGTAGGTGAGTGTAGATTAGTGTAGATCAGTGTAGATGGTGTAGATTACGTTGTCGTACACTACAACGCTAACAGGCGTTATAGAAGCTGCATAGTAGCTGTTTAAATGCCTTTATACAACAACTATACATAAAAAGCACTATGCTAATTGGTCATAAAGATGTGTCACGCTGTCACACCTGTTTCCTGGAAGGGTAGGCAGAGATCATGGATTTCCACTTGCTACTACTCTGACATACAACCTTCTGAGTCATTACAAACTCAAGGTTTAGAGTCACAAATATTTTATGACGATAATATTGACAGATTTTAAACCACCTACATTATAATTCTTTTTTATGGTACCTCCTCTATACGTAAGGTGATGATGTTTTTTTTGCATTTACCCTATGCTATGGTGTGCGATTTCGTTGAATTGGTCTTTAAAAAAAATTGCAGGTTTGTCGAAACAATTTTTCGATTAAACGATCCGTTTGTGAAATATTAAGCTTTAAAGCGCTAATTTTTGTTAGAGTCAAGTGTGCTGCCAGCTAAGTAGTTGTTTTTGAATATGTGAAAAAAAAACACGGTAGCAGTTTATATTAAACGGTAGTCTACATCTACACTAATATAATAAAGAGGTAAGCTTTGTTTGTTTGTCAGTTTATTTGTATGTAGGGGGTAATCTCTGGAACTACTGAACCGATTCCAAAAATTCTTTCATTAATAGAAAGCTCTACTATCCCTGACGGACAAAGGCTACTAATTTCACGCGACCGAAGTCGAGCGCGTCAGCTAGTAGTATATACTTGTACGAAGTTTAAAGGAAAACTATCACAGCTGATAAGGCTTTACAAGTTTACGACCAATCAGGCAACTAGGGAACCCTCTTGGCCAGTTTTTTGTTTTCAGTATAAATAAACATTTTTAGTCTGTCGTTACCTGAAAGTGTGGGGAAATGCAACGCAGACTACAATGGCGCCGGTCTGAATACGTACAGCATTTCCACTAACACTAATTGTTTTTGCATTTTAAACGCAAACGTGTCAGTTACCAGATCTGAAGAAACATCAGCGTTGCGTTCAGCGTTGCCAGCCTTACCAGTTTTGGCGGGACATCCCTATTTTAAGGATTTCCAGATCCTAACCTTGAATAGCCGGACATACCAGACAGTTTACCTGGACATTTGGGGAAAAAAGCCAGACATCCTTAACTTTTCAAATCCTTACTCCACTCACCACTACCACTTACTCACCAATTGGTCCATTTCTCATGTCACTTATAAACTAGTCTGTTTTATAATGAAATGTACGCAAAGTGGACGTTTTGCTTAGCTCGAACAAGGTCAGTGGCTTCGATGGGATGCAGTCCATATAATGTATGCGCACGGCAATCATATGACGAGCACGATTCAATTTAGAAGCGATAGCGGTTTAACAGGGGAGTTATTATTTAAACACAATAGTGGCGCGCTCGACGCCAGGACAGCTCCCTGTCCTACTCTAATGCGCTTGCTCGAGCAGAGGGGTTCCACTCTGCACAGTAGATACGCTCGGCTGCCTTCCCAACAGCGTAGGCAAATTGCAGTAGGTTGTCGGTTTGCCGAGCGCCCGCTCCGTCGCCCTCGCTGTATCTATTTAATTTAAAACGAATCCAGCGCAACCCTAACGTGTCGTAGGAGTTGCGGGGGGAAGGCAGATGCGATCGGTTGTTAATATAGTTGAGATCAGTTTAATCGCGGTTGAAAAAGAAAAATTTCTGTACGTTAGTACTAATTTTTATTCTGTGATACGAGTGAGCGACACCGAGCTATGCCTCCACCTTAAGCTCGATGCTGTGGCGCTAAGGGAATAACGGGGCTGTAGGTACATCATTAATGAGGGATATATCCATCACTATAGATTCAACGTCTGTCTGTCTATCTTTCAAGACCCTTTTTTTCAAGAACGCGTACAGGTGTCAAGTTACTATTAGTATTAAATACTTAAGTTTGCAGTGAAGAAATAAAACTTCTAAGTCAACGCAATCAAAACGTACGGTCGTATAAGAGAATTAAAAACTTATAGAGTACTTTTCGTTAAACTAGAACCATAAAAATTGGCAAAAAGTAAGGTCTCATAGCACGAATAAAAGAAAAAATTAAATCACGATTTTTTTGCGATTACACATTCATATTTGCACTTGGTATGTATGGAGACAACAGTTTTCGAATGGTAAAGTTGAGTTTGTCCAGAGCAATCTTCGGTGCTTATTAAATTTGTGCGAGAACTTCGATGCGTGAGTCCGACTCACACTTAGCCGGTTTATTTTGATTATTAAATGCAAATAAATCGTCAACCGTTCATGACTTACATCCGATAAGTAAATTCTTCCAATAATCTAGTTTAAATCTCATTACCCGTTGCTTGATACCGGCTGCCGGCTGATCTGAATACAAGAATCAATAAAACTATACCGCAAGATAAATTACTTTATTAACAATATTCGAAGGGTAGAGGATTGTACAAGATGACTGTCACGACACAGGGTCACAGCCTCCAGGGCCCAATTCCATAAACTTGACAGGCGACAGGCGACAGGTAACAGTGACAATTCGCCGTACATTACTGTGTCGACAAGTAACGCTACAGACTTACAGAATTAACATCATAGTGGTCAAGCAATGTATACCGAATTGTCACTGTCACCTGTCGCCTGTCGTATTTATGAAATTGGGCCCTGACTGTCGTCGCCGAAAGATGGCACAGTGGGTTAACTCGGCACTGGTCCTCACTTCATTTAAGTTTAGGTACTGACATAATTATATAAGTGTCATTTGTAATACTAACACTGTTTTACTAACATTGTTTACTCCTTAATAAATGCATTTTTTTACTGCATAAGCAAGGCCCCCGTTGAATAATAACTTGTAGCTGGTAATACAAGCGAAATTCTTTGTTCAACACCTTGTAACAAAGGGATTCTGATGAAGAAGAGATCTTTATCTATATCTTGACATAGTTTTAAACAATGTTGCTATCTGTTCCTGTCTGTCCTGGTATCTTCGGCCGCTTACCCTTCTAAACAGCGCAACGGATTTTGATACTGTTTTCATTGGTGATACTAACTATTGCGATGCCAAGTACTGGCAAATACAATATCCTACGTGTCGAACACTGATACTGTCACCTTTATTTAATTTTTATTATTATTCTATTTTTTTTTTCGTTAAATCTGTTTCATTTCAAAGGACCTTCACTCTATACTTTAGACAATGGACTTAACTTCAACAAGTTAAGCGTACTGCGGATTAAACCGCTCGATATTTCTAGACCGGGTCCGACTAATTCTGCCTGGCGCGAAATTTGGGCTAACTCGATTACACTGACTCAGTTTTGTAACTAAAAGTGGCATGTGGGCTAATGATAGGAGTTAAAACTAGTCAAATGGCTTCAACATTGTGTTAAGCTTGTCTGTCATATCGGGCGACAGATCATGGTCCTTTAGAAAAGAATACAGAATAGAATAAGTTTATTTCAGGCTGCATGAACCCATAGATAAATACATTAAAGACTAACATACATATTTATTATACATAACAACTTAATTACTAGCATGTGAAGTCTGTTACGTGATCACTTTCGCGGTGTCAGTTAACCGGCCACGGAACCGCCGGTATGCGACACATTTCGGCCAAAACTCTTCTCTTGTGGCGGTCGAAAGCTGGTCAATCGGAACTCTTACCACAAATGAATTAAAAATCACGTCATGGCGGGACTCCAACCGCTCGACCCTCAGAGTGATCTTGGTCTTCACTCGCACGACGTCCGCGACCTTCGTGGAGTGATGCAGACGGGACACGTTCAGCTGCGACGTTGGTGTTGCGGGACGCAGCAGGTGGTTCGGTCCGGTCAGGGCGGTGCCGCACTGATTGCAACACGCGGGCTTAGTGTAGACCTCAAACTATTCCTGATTTTAATGGTGACTTTTAGTGTAATCTCTGTAATTCGCTCCCTGGCGACAGGCGAGTAACATTATCAGAGTAACATTGTCGTGTGGATTCTTGCCACTTCATGAATTCTAGAGCGGTCATCATGGTCCTTAACAGATCTTACCTTTTGACCTCAGTTTCCATTCCTGAGTTTAATCGCGACTTACAGAGCAATACGCTCTACCGCAGAGCACGAGTTCAGTAACAGGATCTGATCAGAGTAAAATAGTTGAGTGGATGCTTTTCACTTGATGAATTCTTACAGCATGCAGATCAAGCGTGACCATATCGGGCGTCAGATCATGGTCCTTAGCAGATCTTACCTATTGACCTCAGTTTCCATTCCTGAGTTTAATAGCCACTTTCAGTGCAATAAGCTCCCTGGCGCCAGGCGAGATCAGTAACATAATCAGAGTAGGTAACATTGTCGTATGGACGCTGTCCCTCGATAAATTCTTGGAGCACGCAGATCAAGCATGATCATATCGGGCGTCAGATCATGGTCCTTAGCAGATCTTACCTTTTGACCTGAGTTTCTATTCTTGAGTTTAATAGCCACTTTTAGTGCAATACGCTCCCTGGTGCCAGGCGAGTTCGGTAACATAATCAGAGTAACATCGTCGTTGTATAAACTTTGCGTGTGGCCGCGAGATCTGTGCCAATTGACCACTAACCTGATGGTGATTATATTATACCTTATTTTTACATAGTTACATAGTAAGTATAAAGTGAATTCTCTATCCGTTCCCGTCTGCTTTCATCGTATTTTCGGTCACTTACTCCTTCTAAACCACGTAACGGATTTTGATAAGGTTTTCACTGTTTAGAGATTTTTTTACTAAAGCGTTTTATAGACAAGTTACTAGTATTCATATGAAAGGATTCCGCTTGTCTGACTGACTGACTGACTGACAAAGCACTGTCTTTACCACTGGAGACAAAAACATGATATTTCCGAGGTACGTACGGTTGACTGGTTGACAATGCCTAATGGCACTAAGTCCGCTATTTCATTTAAGTATTAAACAAAGTAAGTAACGTAAGGTTCCAATAATTGACAGTGACCAATATGTAGTTGACGAGAAAATACGGAAAAATACGCGCAAAATCGAGAGATAATGATTCAACTACTGGTGAAGAGCAACTTTCCGAAAAATTCAAGATTTTTTTCAGAAAAATTTGTAAATGAAATAATATTGTTTACTGTATATTTTAAACAAAAACAAATAAAAATACGTTTTACTGAAATAAAACTATACAAAAACGACAAGCGTAGTATTTTCTTTCAATTTCATCATTTCCAATGTGATAATGTTGTAATACTTAGTATTTTCAATCATTAAAGAATAAATGAATATTTTATTTCAGCGCAATTATATTAATTTGTAGTCATATTAGGAAAAATACCAGAAAAATATTGGAAAAACTTGAAACTAAATGGATTTTTTTTCTTTTCATTTCCGAATAAAGTTTTCCATTCCCCATCAATATCAACTACTGGTAAAAACGACGTCTTACGCGTGTCATCCACTGGTACAGTTACATTATAAATAAATGTAACCCTGTCCCCGCTAGTTTCGTAGCCCGAACTCGCCTCTATTCGCTGAGAACTGTTTAAATGTGTGTAACTTGCGAACGATGTGGTAGAGGCGGACCCTGGGTAAGTAAGTGTTCTAACTGTACACCCTAAAGTGCTTGAATAAAAAGCCATTAAAGAATTATACTGCTTTCCAATCATAATCATCATCCTTTTCTGACTAATCATTCCTTGCATCAACGTTATTTTTTTATTTTTTTATAAAATATGAAATATGAAAGCAAAGGAACAAGAAAAAGACGAACGAGCAAGAGGTATTGTATCTTAGCCCTCTGGGTTGGCAACGCATCTGGAATCTTCTTGGTGTTGCGGGTGTCTATAGGCGGTGGTGATCACTTACCATTAGGTGACCCACTTACTTGTTTTCCTTCCAATTTCATAAGAAAAACGAGCAAGTGGGGCACCTAATGGTAAGTGATCATACCCGCATAACCAAAGAGACTCCGGATGCGTTGCTAAACAAGAGGACTAAGATAGAATACCTACCTCTTGTGCCAGTAATTTCACCCGTTGTCTCCACGTGCAAGCATTACTGCTTAGCAACTGGATAAGCGAGCAAGATGTTGGTAGCTATCCGGACGGACCTAGCACAAGGTCCTACCACCCACACCCTGTTATTATTAAATAACTAGCTGACCCGGCGAACTTCGTACCGCCTAATTATTGGAGGCATATTTGCTCACCGTTTAGACCTACCCTGGACTACGACAAACATTTTAAAACCAAAATCAGCTCAATCGGCCCAGCCGTTCTCGAGTTTTAATCAGACTAACGAACAACAATTCATTTTTATTTGTATAGAAGATAGATAGGTACGTACAAGATTCACAAAATTTTTAATGAACATTTGAATAAAGCCCGTGATCAGCTGTTCGACGAAGGTTTGAGATAATGTTGGAACAAGATCGTTGTACGGCATTCTGGTCCATTTTCCGAACACAAGTTGACTGTACCTATAGAACATTGACTGAAGGACGTGTCAAAGTATTCCAATGCGAATTCTTTTAAAATGTATTATACGTAGACACTGTCATGCAAAAAACATCCTATCTCTTGTAAAGGAATAATATTTTTCGATTACACGTTTGTTTTTTTCAAACAGGTGTATGATGTTGTAAAGATTTCAATAATGATATTGATTTTTTTTAGATAGAAAAACTGGTCAAGCTCAAGTCGGACTTGCAAACCAAGAGTTCCATACACACATACGTCCATTGTATAGTCGACCAAGAAATTCCTTGGCCACTTTTCGACCGTATTACAAAAGGATAAGATTCAAAAGTGGTCAAGCAATTACTTGGTCGACTATACATTACCTATACATGCTATCTTCCCGGACGTTTTTTCCTCACACAAATGCAAACTTAGTTTTCAACGGTTTTAAATAATTTTAGAACTTTCCAAAGACACAGTTTTTGTTATTTCCGTGTTTATTTAAGTTATTAACATGTTCTAGGTTTTCTTTATTATAGTTTTTCCGTTTTATGTGTGCTACTAAATGCTACAACCATGCTTTTCAGCCCCTTGTTGTTTTTTTTTCTGATGGTAAGTGATCACCACCGCCTATAGACACCCGCAACACCAAGAAGATTGCAGATGCGTTGCCAACCCAGAGGGCCAAGCTGGAATACCTCTGATGCCAGTAATTACACCGGCTGTCTTGCTCTCCACTACGGAACACAACATTGCAAGCACTGCTGAGCAACATCGTGGTAGCGATCCGGACGGACCTTGCACAAGGTCCTACCACCCGCAAAATAATAATGTAATAGGCTGTGCCAGAGAAACAATCTAGACAGACTTAAAAAAATTAAAGTAAGGGTTCCTTCCATTAATGCTACGGAACCTTAATAATCTATTAAAAAAGCATTTTTTAATAAATAAACTTTTCGACAGTCAAGTCACGTAGTAAAAGCTGTTTAAGTCACAATAACTATTTCAGCTGCTTATTGTCACTTAAGTAGGTACTTGCTTTATTGTAGTAACAGCATGTCTAAACCAACAAAAAGTTAAAGTTGATAACGAAAGCGAAACTAAGAAAAATAAATCTGTTTCGTTAACCAAATATTGTTTTTTATGCGCAAGAGTTTGGTCAAGCGAGAAAGGTTACGTGCAAATATTATAATGAAACAGTTCTTAGGGATGCTTACCTCAAAAGAAAGATAAAGTTTTAAAACATTAATTTCGGAAATAATTTGGGGTAAGAAAAAAGTTTTGAGTAAATTTATTGTAATCCCAACTCGGTTTAGACGTAAAAATACGCCCAGTTAAAAGCAAATATTAAGATTAAAATGTTAAAAAAAGCTATTTTTGTTGAAGTACAATTGGTTATGATAATTTCCATAAAAAAGAACTATAAATAAACATGTCATAAATATTGTTTTACGGTTACAAACTTACAGTTATTACAGAAAACACGTATTTAAACTATACTTATATTATAATTGCGATAGTGAGTTTGTTTATCCTTCCTTCACGTCGTAACGAAGAGTCAAAATCATTTGATTTTTTTTATATAGATATAATGAGAATTAGTTTCATTCTCAAGGATTGACAGTGAAATAAACCATATTGCGTGGCTCTGTAATCAAAGATTTTTTTAAAGTTATAAGTTTCACAACAAACTAGACACATTTACTACACTATTAAATCAACCAGAACTCCTACCTGTAAATAAAGAAACGACATTTAAAGACTATTCTTCCACATGTCAATTCCTCGATAATATTAATTATTTAATTTTAATATATCACATGCAATCCGCCATGTGTCCGCCATATTTTCGTTTACAGTTCTATTCTAACCTATAAACACACGCTGCTTTAGCGATCAAGCAGAGTTCTGCATTACCGATAAAGCAATTTAAAGAAATAGGTTTCTTTACATAAATATAATTGAAGGGTTGCAGAAAGTAATAGGGTACTTTCTATACCGATCGAACAAATTGTTTCCGTGGGGTATTATGTGACCCACGCGAGCGAAGTCGCGGGCATATGCAAAAGGTCACGTCACGGAACCCTTAAACGCGGGAGCTAATTCGCACTTGGTCACTCTTATATTTCGAAGATATTGAGATCCTTATTACCTTGATAATATGGTGGTTATTTAAATTCAACGTGTGCTTAATCTGTCTGAAACAATCGATTACTTAAAATTCGAAGACAAGCACCGAGACCAAATTACAAAATGCGTTTATCAAAATCTGGTTTTTAATTGTATGGATGTTATCTCAGGGCATTTAGGTCGTGATTGAGATGTAAATAATTTCCTTGATGCAATGTTGATCTTTGCTAACTTGTTAAGCAAATGTATCGGTCAGTGATTTTCAATCTTTATCGCTTCATCGATGTTTTTTTTAACAGTTGGTTACTGTTTAGATAATAGTCGTGAAATATGCAGCAAGAAATACTGTTTGCTGGCTGAACGTCGCCATATTTATTTATCTTTATTTAGTTGATCATTTACCAACACCCCTTATAAAAAATATTTTATCAAAATATGGATATGTAGTACTTTTAAGTTATGCCTACAATGAAATATACCAAAAACATGCAAAACGTAGGATTTTTCATCAACGGGAATAATTTTCGACACATTTAATTAGGTACCAATCAGTTACCGTAAAGGTTTAGGGTTACTAATATTGACGTTTTCTATAAAACATTACTTTCTATCTTTCTCTCTCTCTTTCTGTGAAGCTATAAGACTACGAATTATTTATTAAGTAAGTTTAACGGTTTTCTGGAAGAAATCACTCTTAAGCGATAAGACCGCCTATTGTCTACCTTGGTAATTTGTTTCTTTGTTTTTTTTTATGTGGTTTACAATAAAGAATATTTGTTATTGTTATTTATAAATTGTGTGTTCACTAATTGTTTTCTAATAATGTTCAACAAAAAATATAATTGTATTGTATATCCACGGAAGTGTAATTACTGGCTCAAGAGGTATTCCATCTTAGCCCTCTGGGTTGGCAAGGCATCTGCCATCCCTTTGGTGTTGCGGGTGTCTATAGGCGGTGGTGATCACTTACCATCAGGAGACCCACTTGCTTGTTTGCCTTCCTATTTTATAAAAAAAGGTCAAAATCAATCAAGACAATAACTAATAGCTAAACTCAGTTAACACTCTTGAATTATGCTTTTCAGGGTTAATAATTCACCTCGAACTGATGCAAAAAATATGGCCCCTTCAATTACGTGGGACGAGAAATCCCAGTCCAGTGGTAAAACAAAAAGTTTCATCCCCGAAACTCCTAAACAACCGTTAAAAAGAGGGTAATTATACCCCCTGCGCGAATTAAACTGTCCGTTAGCCGAAAGTTAATGCCCTATAAAATTTTGGCAAATATTAACGCTGTAACACCGGCCATGTTTATTTTATTGGCCGCCGGAAAGTTTGAGAAACTCTTTTTTTGAGGTACAGTTGATATCAAATACTATGCCTATAAAAATAAGAATCAGATTGTTCTATCAGAATTACTGTTACAATATTCAACACTACAGTCGTTATAAAAATAGGGGTTGAAAGTAATTAGAGTCAGGGGTTAATTTTATGTTACCACTATTGATTTTTTTTTTTCATTTTCATGGCCTACTATTTAAAACTCGGAAGTTTCTTTAAACATTATTCCAGTTGTCTGTAGCGCTTAGTACAGCGGGGCAATTCTCGCGTCAGTAGAGATGAAGTTATACTCGAGATAAGCCACAAAGAGCTCTCAAATCCCTTCAAAATCTTCATATTTTGACATATCTCGAACGTCAGATGAATCTCGATGAGCGCTAGAATTGGGGGCCAGCTCACGGCAAACAACTTGAGCATTAACCTTTAAATTTATGCTTAAGATATTTGCTGGCAACTATACTTCCATGGGTCACACTTAGTATTATGCAATGCAGCGTAACCTTGGATGAATAACAAAAGCATGGATACAGCCACTCTCTTATTCATAAACGCTGCGTAAACTTATGTTAACTAAAATGTTTTATGTCCTTATTTATCATTAGCTGTGCCCGCGACTTCGCGTGGAATAGTGTCTTTGGGTAGCATTTTTAATTCTTTGGGCTAATTGTTTCACAAATAAGACACGTACGTATAAATACTTTAATGAGCTATTTGTAGTGTAACTGCCCCTGTCTGCCCCTTCGGTTAAGCACACTTAGGCATATTTTCCTACCTACAACGCGCCGTACCACGCTGCGCTCCCCCTCCCCACTATAATGATTCCGTAAATGTTACACATCTGAATAGCTCTAAATATTTTGTCTCTGGTTGCAAACATCAACGGCCTAAAAAATAAGTTTCAAGCTTCTAGCTCTAAAAATGACGATTCTTCCATACAACTTTTTACCCCCTATTTCAACCCCTTACAACCCTTTTTTCGCATTAAAAAGAAGCCTATGTCCTTCCTCAGGCTCTAGACTATCTGTGTACCAAATTTTATTTAAATCGGTTCAGTAGTTTTAGCGTGAAAGCGCGACAGACAGACAGACATAGTTACTTTTGCATTTATAACTTTCGCATTTATAATATTAGTAAGGATAGTCAGGATTGTGACGTTTGCCTTGAATGAAAGGAACAAAACATTTTGTTAGTTAAAAAAGGTTTTTATTTTTTTATGAAAAAGGTGGTATTACTGGCACAAGAGGTATTCCATCTTAGCCCTCTGGGTTGGCAACGCATCAACAATCGTGTTGCGGATGTCTATAGGCGTTGGTGATCACTTACCATCAAGTGACCCACATGCTTGTTTGCCTTCCTATTTCATAAAAAAAGTCCAAAATCGTTCAGAGGTCCCCAATGATACTTATAGGTCAGTGGAGATCCCGCACAGATTTTATAGGACTATTAAAACCTCAGCGAAAGTAACACTTTTATAAGGTTTTAAGCTGAGCTCACACAGCCGTACCACGTCAGGTGACCAGAAATATCTTAAATTCACACTTGATTTATTTTTGAAAATGGCTAGTTTGGATAGATACAGATTAATTCGCATTCGTTGAGACCAAAGTAGCATTTTGATATATTAAAATGAAATTGGGGACACGTTTCAACAGCACAGGAATAAAAAAAGTGGTAAAATTAGCAATGTGCACAAATAAAAATTTGACTCAACCTTTTGGACGCATAGAAAAAAAGGGTTAATACTGTAATAGGGGCCGTTCAAGTATTACGTACGCAGATTTACTACAATTATTTACCCCTCTTCCCCCTTGTCAGCAAAAGTAATCAAAGCTCTTACCCCCCCCATGCTTACGTTAACATTGGTATATGCATTTTTCTTTTAATGTATTGGTTTTTTATTGATTCATGAGCAGCAGACATAATTCTAGGAATAAAAAAATTAAAAAGTGCTCCTCAATGTTGTATGTCTGCTCACTTTTATCCGATTTTGGAATGCCTACGTCATTCTCATCTCATCGAACCATTCAACATCTTGGTGCTCTAAATTTTGAATAATGCACATCAGTTCCATATGTGAAAAAGTAAATAACTACTGCTGACGTAATCACCATCTAGACCCCTCCTCCCCCCAAGTCATCAAAAATAAGCACAGCAAAGATCCCCCGCCCCCTATACTGCTTACGTAATACTTGAACGGCCCCATATCTGTTATTGCAATTTTATTCTTCTTCTCAACCATTGAACATCCACTGCTGGATGAAGGTCTTCTCGTATCGCCGCCACAACTCTCTATCCCTGGCAAATCGGATCCAATTTTTCCTAATCGCGCGGGTCGGGTGATGTCATCCGTCCAACGCGGAACTGTATTATGGAATCTGTAACAAATTTCAACGAGATATAGGAGGATTAACTGTCAACTAAAAATAAAGGTTTATACGAACATTATACCTAATAAAACCCTAACGCTCTTAAGTATCTATTGACATTTCAACGTCGAGTAATTTTTCGTTAAGACTCCATACAACCCTTTACACACAAACTTTACATGAATTGTAGGCTTTTTGAAACGTCAGTCCACAGATGAGTTAATACGTACGGTCAGACAATGTAGAGCGGGCATAATGAAAGTCCCAACAAGTCACGTGATTAAATTCCAAGGGTGTGCTCCTATTGGCTCTGCTCATTACACTTAACTGTTATAGTTTTTTTTATCACAAGTGCAATTACCTAGCTACATCGTCCTTAGCAGGTAGTAAGAGTAAGTATGCGTGTAATATGTATTTTTTGCTTTTGTCGTTTTTCAATTAATGATGTATTTAAGAAAAAATATGACATTCATTATCCCACCAACGTCGAAAGTTGAGCCAAATTTACTTATATTATATCATTTATTTCACATGTAGAGTCTATATTGTTAACGACAATTAAATGTCTATATAATTATGCCAAAGACAAGTTACTAGAAATTCAGGATCGCTTAAAATTATGTCTACTAGTATGAACTGTCTAATAACAATATGCAGTTCATGGCAACTTATTTCAAACGAAAAAAAAACCAGCTGATTCGGTAAAAACCCCGTCTATTGGAGCCCAAGATACCAATGATTGGTACCTACGTTTTGCATGATGAGCACCACTATTGCATCGATATTACGTAGATTATTTTCCAGGCTTTGAGTTGTTTCGTGTGCTGTACCTATATTTAGAACGGCTATGTCGTCCAAATGGAAAATAAAAAAGAACACAGCAGTTAGTGGCAAGTGGAACGGCCCAGTCCTCGGTTAGCGGGGCTTGCAATTTTTCCATCTCCCATGTCTTTGTCAGCGCAAGCGCATGATGTGCACTTACACGAATTAAACCACGTAACCCGTTGTTTGTGCTCGATGCAATTACAGCTCCATTGTATGCTAGTACGGTCGGCGGTAGCTGAACATTTTAGTACCTTGTCGCTGTCAACAATGTGACAAATTCGAGCGACTCTCATTTCGTACGTTACTACGACAAAGTTCTTAAGTGTTTAGCTATTTCTGAGGCTGACTGTACAACTAGAATCCGTGGTCGTAGTCAAATACATTTAGCTTGCTTAGGCAAAAACCGACAATTTCTAGTCAACAAGGCAACTCTTTATACAAATCAGACCTTTTGTTTGGATTTTTAACTTTTACATTTAATTTTGGCAACCCTAGTCACAGGAGCTGACACGCGAGGGGCGGCGGGGGCAGGGGAGTGTTTAAATGTGTTCGTAACGCCCAGTTGAGATACTATTCTATACAGTAAGCAAATTATCAACCATAAATTATTTTTAACATGGACTATCGTGTAACATGTCCATGGACCATCACGGTACACAGCCATACCACAAGCCATACTTAGCATACAATGGCGAAATTGATGCAAATTAGCTACACCGCTCGAACAAGCGGCATCTACTAATAAACATTTGATTGATGATTGACATGTTACACTGCACGGGGAATGCAACGTCAGCCCAGACGCTTTGTTCTTTGGTACACTGGCGGACAAGAGAAAAGGGTCCATCTTGTTTACTATATTATTTTATAAGAGTCATCAGCAGGCGTGACTCGCTAAGATGTAGTTTCTGTTTTACTAACAAACTTCATGACGGATTACAGTAAAACTTTTATAATAGAAGAAAAAATCCATAGTGGTTCTATGTATGAAGTGATGGTCGAGAGAAAACAATACAAAAACATGTATTTTTCTATTTATTTAACATTATTAATTTTCTAACATTACCGTGAGACTCGGACATATTAATAAAACATATCACTCGCGTATTTTTAAGTCATCACGTTTTTTTTTTGTGTCGTCGTCGCGCCATGGCGGTACTCATGATTAAGCATCACGGACTGGTCCGAAACATGTCGGGCATTTCTCGACTTAAAAATACGTGAGTGATCCGTTTTATTAATAAGTTATTCATTTGTCCGCCATTGCACGTAGAGCAGTCAATTTGTCGAGATTAGTGCCATCTGCCTGTCAATATGAAGCAGTACCAGTACCTGCAGTTACGGAGTTATGCAAGCGATGTATGTACGAACCGACATACACTGGCATGCGATACTTTGCTAATTACGGGCATGTCATACCAATTGCCACATTTGACGTAATAATTCATAATTGATTTTAATGTGTGTTTGAGCTTTGTGTGCGTTGTTAATCTGCGCGTCTACTATAAACTTTTCTTGAAATGTCAGCTATAATGCTAGAAAACCGCAAAGTGCTGAAAAGGGAAAAAAAGAATAAGAAATGTATTTGTCAAACATTACAGATACAAAAAGAAATTGAAAAATAGTTGTAAAACTACTCTATCTGGCAAAGTATGCAAGGCTATGTTAAGAATGTGTACAACTTTGTTATTAAAAATTAAAACCATGTAACGTCTACAACAAAATTTAACAAGTCAAAAATTTTTAATCTTAAGGAAATGCATATTAAAAAATGCATGCAGAAGCAAAATAAAAATGGTCATAAATAACGTATCAACAATGGCACTTGACGTCCGGATAGCCTAGTGGTTAGTGACCCTGACTATGAAGCTTGAGGTACCGGGTTCGATTCCCGGGAGGGGCAAATGTTTGTATGATGAATACGAATGGTTGTGCCCGAGTCGTGGATGTTATATGTATTTAAGTATATATTTATCTATTTAAGTATGTATATCCGTTGTCTAGTACCCATAACACAAGCAGCTTCAGTTGCTTACTTTGGGACTAGGTCAGTTGGTGTTAATTGTCCCAAGATATTTATTTATTTATAACCTTTGCATTAGTGGGTAAGTACCACAATTATGTAAAAAAAAGGTAACGATTTTTGTTATAATTTTGCGGTTTCATTATATTCTTATACGTGCTGTTTGGATAAAAATATATTAAAACATAAATATACTATCTTCGTGACGTGGAACTTGGTGCACGACTCCGACTCGCATTTTGGTTTTTGAAAGAAAGAAAGAAAATATTTTTATTTAGTCTCATAATGTACCATCACCACTTACAAAAAAAAACTTACAGAATATTTATAACTTAACTATCCATGGTGACACATTTGACACTAAAAAAGGGATTTCCAATAAGCATGTG
The DNA here is from genome assembly GCA_963691745.1 of Ditula angustiorana. Taxonomy (NCBI): domain Eukaryota; kingdom Metazoa; phylum Arthropoda; class Insecta; order Lepidoptera; family Tortricidae; genus Ditula; species Ditula angustiorana. The sequence goes on along the minus strand of OY829496.1, from coordinate 5,525,198 downwards.
TTGCTACCAATGATATTATAATGCATGGATGTACAGTGTCATACTAAATGACAGCAAAAAAACGGCCCGACATGAGAATACAGGTTGACGCCAATGTTACAAATGCAAATTATTAGTTTACTATTTATTTGGATTACAATTTTACAACTAACGCATAAAATAATAATTTATTAAGTTTCCTTGCAAATAGTTTTTTTACTAAATAATATTATTAACAGCAGCGCTGTCGGTCCGACAGACTGACAGCGCGAGCGATTGTCGATTTATTGTACTTTTGGTTCGACTTTTAATGAGGCCACTTTTAAACGCTGTCTAAAAGTCTATTATTTATAGATCAGTGGTTGCGACACAAGACAAGTGTAGCAACACTGGTTTTTTGTGGAGCCTTGGTTGGGGTTGCGCGACAGCAACCGAGCGGAAACACCCTGAATAAGTTTTTCTTGTATAAATTCGCATCCGTGTGTATCATTTTTTTTTATGAAATAGTAAAACAAACAAGCAAGTGGGTCACCTGACGGTAAGTGATCACCACCGCCTATAAACAACTTCTACCAAAGAGATTGCAGATGCGTCGCCAACCCAGAGGGCTAAGATGGAATACCTCTTGTGCCAGTAATTGCACCGGCTGTTTTGCTCTGCACGCCGGAACACAACAGTGCAGGCACTGCTGTTTAGCGGCAGGATTAGCGAGCAAGATGGTGGTAGAGATCCGGACGGACCTTGCACAAGGTCCTACCACCCGCAAATTTCATGTAACATAACATGTATTTATTATTTCTATTATCTTTTTATTAGATCGATGATTAAACCTTACCCTACTGATGGACAACTTTGTGATGGAAAAGGTTGCCTTATAACATATTTTGGGTCTCCCCTAAGCTTTTACAAAACAAAAAGCAACTCAACACATCAATCCGAACCCGAGTTACGAAACTTGCAGTTAACAAAGAGTTCCCAACCCGCACCGTATTTTGTACGAACGAACACATAACAAATTTTTCATAAGCCGACCGGGAAAGTTTGCAATTTTAATACTAAGGGAGTTCTTACACTGGCATTCCAGTATTCAACAGTAAAAAGTTTAAATTTGTAATGTACTTACAACAATTAATAGATTCAGGCGTTACTTTGCGGAGGTCCATTTCAACAAACTGGAACAAATTACCTTGCTACTCCGCGAAACCAGTGCCGTGCTCGTGCGAGTTAGCTGCGTCTGTTTAACAAAGTTCATGCAAAAACCCACCCTCCTCCGCTTCCACACTAAGCAACATATATCACACAAACTCAAAGTACACACCACCACCACTTAACAGTTAGATCCCGATGATGCCTCGTACAGACGCGAAACGCGCGTCGATCGTGTTGTTTAGTGTTTAGTGGTGGTGGTGTGTAGTTGAGTCTGTGTGATATATGTTGTTTAGTGTAGAAGCAGAAGAGGGTGCGTTTTTGCATGAACATATATATGTCGCACAGACGCAGCTAACTTGCACGAGCTCGGCACTGGTTTAGCGGAGTAGCAAGGTAATTTGTTCCAGTTTGTGCTCTCAACGATATAACTTTGTTCCATTCGGAGTTGAGACCCTTAGTCCGTGGGGTCCTGGTGCCCTAGGCCTCTTCAAAGAGATCTCGAAGAGGCTGGTCGACGTCACAGGGACCGAAGAGCTGGCAGTTACCTCGCACAGCGTATAAGCTTAACTATACAGAGAGGTTAGAGGTTAGAGGTTATGACGACCTGTATGGCATAGTGGCACATGTGTCTGCTTACTGTGCAAGAGGTCCCGGGTTCAAATCCTGGTAGGGGCAAATATTTGTGTGATGAACACGAATGTTTGTACCTGAGTCATGGATGTTATTTGTATTTAAGTATGTATTATCTATATAAGTATGTATATCCGTTGTCTAGTAGCCATAGTACAAGCTTTGCTTAGTTTGGGACTAGGTCAATTGGTGTAAATTGTCCCAAGATATTTATTTATTTATTTAGGTAATTCTGCCAGTATCTTAAGTACCTACCAAGCCAAGAGGATCTTCTTGCGATTTATTTTAATAAGTAATAATTTTAGTATTAATAAAATGTTTGCTTACTTAAGAACTTTTTTTTATTGTTTTTGTGTATTTTCTGACATAAGTGCTCCCTTTAAGCCTAATCTAAACAAAGATATTTTGACTTTGATCTTGACTCTAGTAATTAATAAAACGGATCGCTCACATATTTTTAAGTCGAGAATCGCCCGACATTTTTCGGACCAGTCCGTCGCCGCCGCGGGGCTCATGATTAAGGACCATGGACTGGTCCGAAACATATCGGGCATTTCTCGACTTAAAAATACGTGTGTGATCCGTTTTATTAATAAGTCCGAGTCTCACGGTAGTTTTATGTTAAAAATTGACTCTAGTATACTCAGGATCTGCAAAGAAGGCTTAACGCGGCTGTCGAACTTAAATGTATTTACCTTTGCGTCCCTTTCTTACTAATCTAGTATCACACAGCCATGGGCAGGGATAAATTAGACTTAGGGGGTCATGTTAGATTCACTGTAAGTATTTTATTTGTAAATTGTTTTTAATGGATAATTGTTAACTATTTTCCGTGTGGTTTTCAATAAAGAGTATTTGAAATGCTATAAATGAATGACCACACAAAGAAAAATTAGGGTAATGGCAGGATTCGAACCTGCAACATCAGCATTCCGTGCCTTGCGAATTCCACTTTCCGCCACATTACCGCTGCCCTGCGAATTTTTCAATGTGTTTCGTCTTTACGGTCATTACATTATTGATATTTTTTCTTTGGGAAAACTACCTTCGGTGTCATCTATGAGAAACTTAATCAAGTTATCTCATTCAATTTGGTCATTTATGAATGCACGTTAGCTGACGAGAGATGACGCCATTTAATAAAACGGATCACTCACGTATTTTTGCGTCGGGAAATGCCCGACATGTTTCGGACCAGTCCGTGGTCCTTAATCATGAGCTTAATCGTGAGTGATCCGTTTTATTAATATGTCTGAGTCTCACGGTAGTTTTATGTTAAAAATGACGCCATTTGTTGTTAAATTATTGTAATCTAAATTATTTTATTTTTAAATTTTAAATTTTATTTTAGTTATTTTTTAATTTTAAATTGAATGTAAAAAAATACAAAAAGAAAAATCGAAAAAAATTTAAAAATAAAATAATTTCGATTACAATAATTTAAAGAGTATTTGTCTTGTCTTATCTCCCTTTAATTTCTGCCTCCGTGCGTCCCTTCTAACGACAGCGGTTATACACGGAGCCGAAGTGATAATTTATACTTGAGGAGTCATATCAGGGTCACAGCTGTACGTTGTTCCTTTGCTGGCCGCGGCTTCTACATTCCTGTGGCCACTACAAAGGACTCAAGAAGCAGTATAATAAACCGAGAATTTCATAATTTTAACAGAATTTTTGGTAGTTTAATATTTTGCATCAAAATTGTATTTACGAAGCTTGACGTAAAGTATTAAGAAATTACTATAGTGACCCTACAGTGGCACCAACATGATCTCCCATATCTGGTTTATCAAAATTCTATTGTCAAGACGACATTTATTTCTTGAGCGTGTTATAGAATCAATGACTATATCTTTGACAGGGATGTCTGGAAATGATCCCGACCTGCATTGGCGATCAAATCAAATCAATTGATTAAGAATAGTTGATTCGGTACAAGCCAGTAGCAGATCAGCAATTCTCTTGCCGTCGCTGGTTTCTATTGACGATGGAACACTTCCCACAGTCAAATGCTGTATAATGAATGACAAAACAAAGACAAAATAGGGTAATGGCAGGACTCGAACCTGCAACATCAGCATTCCGTGCCTTGCGTTTGCCAGTTTCGCCAAATTACCGCTATCATACCCTGCAAATTTTTCAATGTGTTTCGTTTTTTTTTGCGTTTTTATAATAAAAACACAAAAAATACGAAAAAAAAAACCGATTATAAAAACTTCCCACGGTACACCAAGCACGACACACCGCGACTTGCTATGTCACTCAGTGTGTCTTTTTTAACTACCCCACTAGAAGAGAGACGGACTGACTGACAAGCCAGAAAATTAACTGTTCTGGTGATCCACATGCTCATATTGTTCTCAGTTGAACCCCCTGCTAATAACTCCCTATCTATTATCGCTGAGATTTACCAAACGATATTTGACACTTGTCTATTGACGTTTGTAGTGACGAGGCTAAGGAGTGTTGATTTACGTATCTACCGATTATCGACTAAGGATGGCAGTTTATTGTATTCGATTATAGTGACGATTTAAAAAAATATTTTTATCTCAGTTACGACGATGAACCTCGTGCAGGTTCCGTCCAGATTGGTACCATAATCTGATATTTTTTCGGTCAGACAGAAATCTATGCTTTGAAAATTCAAAATTCGCTTTTTAATGAGTCTGGTTGGTTATCTAAGTTGCACGCCTAATGTCAATTGCTCAGCACCCTTTACAAAATATTGCTTTTCCCAAGGGACGTTATTTCTTGAGGAGTTCTCCTGGAGTGCAATTTTTAAATCTCACCTGGTGACTAAAGCTAACCAACCTGGCCGTTTTTCATAGAGATTCGGTCATTTTTGTGAACTTTAGTCACCTGGTGAGATTCAAAAATTGCACCTCTTCACCATCAGCCTCATTTAACCAAATGTATTGCAATGAGCATAAATTGCCTTAGCAACTTTATTAAAATAACCGCGCGTATCGCTACCCGTGAAATACTTATTATTGAGTGGTTTCGGAGGCCGTCTGTATTCACCATCAGTTCCAGTTTTCCGATAGCAAAAGTACAAGTTACTATAAAAAATATCCAAATCGCTACAGGTGTGCATATATTTTTTAAAGATTTCCCTCGATTTCTCCAGGATCCCACCATCAGATCGTGACCTGATGACAATGGAACCAATTTGGATGTATACCCTTTCAAACAAAACAAGAATTTTTCAAATTGGTCCAGCAGTTTTCGAGTACTCGCAAAACATACTACTCCTTTTTTTGAAGTCAGTTAAAAAGGGCACGTTCTTAGTCATGGGGATTTTTTTGGTTCATTTTAATGTTTGACTTAATGTTTTGATATCTTATTGATTTTGTAATAAATTAATCGATTTCAACAAATTTACGAAAATGTTATGTGAATCGAAACGAAGAACTTGGTCACTACACTAAGTTTAAGAAAAAAAAGACTTAATATGTAACTGTTTACGTGTTGAGTTGTTAGTATGAAATAGTTTGTTATTACGATAGAAATAAATGTAACAACCACTTAGTTGGACCTCAAAAGAGCATATACATAGCTTTTAGGTATCTGTGAAGCTCAAAAGCTGTTGAATATTTTATTTATAATTTCAATGGATAATGCACATTTACGTTATATGGGTGTTGTCACGTGTCAAATGATGGGTCTTACAAATATATTTCTATAAGTAGTATTTTCAAAAGGCAGGGAGGGTAGTAATCTGTTTTTATTCCATAAATACCTATAAAGTCTGCCATTAGCCACAATAATTAATATCTGAATACCATTACTCCCGCAGTTGGATAAAAATAGCAATCAGCCTGTCTAATAGCAGCATCTATTTCACCTGGAATCACGACCGGAGGCGGAAACATACGAACTTGTTTTTCAACCGTAGCTGCAGCTTTTTAAATATTTCCTTAACTTACTCGTAATATTCATTTCTGGTATGTTGTGACATTTCTTTTTAACATGTCATTAGTGATCTAGAGAAAATGTAGCCGAAATTTCTATTCATTTCTAGGGTTTCGTATGTCAAAAAGAAAAAAAAACTCTTACAAGATAACTTCGTTGTTTGTTTGCCAATGCCCTTTTTCTCAGGAACACGAAGAGGTATCAAGTTAAAATTAATAAAAAATACTTAGGATTACAGTCTTTTAAAACTGTTCAAAAAATCAAACTTCTAAGTCAACGCAATCAAAAGATACGACCTTTTTTGCCGCACTTGTGAAGGAATCAAAAACCTACAGGATACTTACTTCCTGTTGACCTAGAACCATGAAATTTGGCAGAAAGCAGGTAATAAGTACACAAGACAAGCGAGGACGCTGTCTTGCTCTCCACGCCGGAATACAAGAATGCAAGCACTGTTGCTTAGCGGCTTGATTAACGAGCAAGATGATGGTAGCGATCAGCACACCTAGCGAATCTTCTCGATACGCGTTAACTCGAGAAAGAAGCACTGAGTTCACGCGAGTCGAGAAGATTTGTGCTTGGTACACTGGACGGACCATGCACAAGGTCTTGCCACCCGCAAAAATGCTTTAGACAAAAAAGGCTCGCTAATCCTGTCGCTAAGCAGCAGTGCTTGCACTGTTGTGTTCCAGCGTGGAGAGCATACAGCCGGTGCCATTACTGGCACAAGAGGTATTCCATCTTGGCCCTCTGGGTTGGCAACGCATCTGCAATCTCTTTGGTATTGTTGGTGTCTATAGGCGGTGGTGATCACTTACCATCAGGTGACCCACTTACTTGCTTTCCTTTCAAATTCATAAAAAAAATGCAATTCAAACACTAACCGCAGCGTGGCCGCTCCGACTTTAAGTCCATATGTTCTCGTCTAAGAGAGCTTTTGAACACTCAGGACTCACCATCAATTTGGGTAAACGCGGGGATTTAAATTTCAAATTTGTCCTTATTCAAATCTACGGGAATAAATGGGACCGCGAAGCCCGGGAGCGTTTCTCGATGTTTTCACTAAAATATACGTTTGTCTACGACACATTAGAGGGGGATTGGTATTTTATAATTTAATAGGAAATGTGGTCTGCACTGCCTTCTTGGATTATTTCTTCTTTGTACATACGTAGTTGTATTGTTTGTGTATTTCACCGTGCATAATGAGTTCATCGTCTCTTATGCTCAAAGGTTAGCTGGACGAGATCCCTTTAAGAGATAAGTTGGCCTTTGTACCACGTCCTGTATTTTTCTGAGTATGTTTGTAAGTGCTTATGTATAGTCGACCAAGTAATTGCTTGACCACTTTTGAACCGTATCCACTTTCTAATACGGTCGAAAAGAGGTCAAGTAATTTCTTGGTCGACTATACAATAAAGAGTTTACATACATACATTTTTTTTTGTTATTTTACTCTTTATTTCCCTCGTATAGAGGCTGTGGTATTAAGTTTTTTTTGTACATAATTAATACAATTCTTGTCTTTTTACCAGTCGCGTATCACTATGTTATGATTTTTGGATTTAAAAAAAATAAATAATACAAATGGAATCATTTTTTGTATTCAAAACATACAGTAAATTAATGCCTATAATCAAAATATGTAGATTGTAAAAAAACGTAGGTATTGCTAAACCTAAAATCCAGGGAAGAAATAGGCGAAAACGTTTTCATGGAAAATGGCCTAAACTTTTTTTTTGTTTGATTATGTGTCTGTGAATAAAAAAGACTTTGTTGTTATATTAATTGCGTGGAATTAGGGGGGTGGGTTGTGCTACCTACCCCTTTCCGCAATGCAAGAGATATATAACAAAGCTATCTAACAGAAGCGACAGACAAACAGACGGTCCAGTTGATGGAAAGCAAAATACCACATTTGCAATACGAGCATGATAAAACGCGCTACTAGCTTCGAAGAGTTCTTTTCACGCCTTCGTTAAAAACTCCAACGAAATTATAACACCACGTTTCATACTTAGAACACCTCTACAGTAACTGAAAAATAAATTAAGCGTAAAGTTAATAAAAACTAAACGCGAGCGCATTAGAAACACAATTCCGACTTCACAACTCCATTGAAGTCTAAAATGAAATCTCGGGGGCATTAAGACGCTCTCAGACAAGTCAAGACTCACGGCTGTTAACAAAACTGTCTCTACAACTGAGGCAGCAAAACAAGGCACACGGTGCAGACTAGACAGTAACAGACAGTTAAACAATTAGTCAGTCAATGTATCTACCTGCAAGTGACAGTCGCAGTGAGGCTCTCCCAAAATAAGAGTTACGTTTATTTTATTTTATCATCAGACTTAGGTCAAAATTGAGCGGCAGTTAAATTAGATGTCTTTAATTAAAAGTGAAAATAAAAACGATATTTTCTAACGAAAACTAAAGCTATAGATGATATATAAGATGTTTATCTAACGGACGAAGTAAGGTCCATTCTTTGACAGTGACCCAATAATTGACGGGAACATGCGGAAACATACGAGAAAAATCGAGAGACAAGTCCATTACTGCTAAAAATAATGTCCAAGACATCTTAAGCACTGGGGTGGTTACATTATGCGTTAGAACTCTTTACAAAGAACGTTAAATCCATAGTTAATAAAATTATAAATAACAAGTTTTTACCCGCGGGTTCAACTGCACTGGATTTTAGGGGGCTTTCAAAATCAAAATCAAAATATCTTTATTGCATGGTTTTGGGTTAATTAGGTGACAATTTATATTTGAAAAAAGCGCCATATCCTGCCTTATAGAGGTGTACAATATTCCCTTCTATTTAAAAACACGAAACTAAATTAAATTTAAAAATTGAATGGATCCATAATTATTATTAATATATTAGACATGGCTTACCATGTATACATGGTAAAATCTACAAAATTCGAATTAATATAAAAGTATGTCAACAAAATTAATCAATCACTTTAAATAAGGTATATAAAATCTTTTACGGGATAATAAGTATCCAAATGTTTTAATCCGGGCTATGATCTATCTGTGTACCAAATTTTATCTAAATCCGTTTAGCCGTTAATGCGTGATTGCGGCACAAACATCCAAACATCCAAATATCCAAACATAATTACTTTCGCATTTGTAATCTTAGTAAGATAATGATTAATTTGCCAGTCTGTAAATATTTCATCTTTGAGACAAAAGCCAAAAGAACTTCCCCGGTGTTTCACACGTCGCGCCCAGAGCGACAGAGTTCCAAACACACATTTACAACTGAACACAGTACTTTGTCGCACTAACTACTTAAGCAAACTCCGTGCAAAGTTACAACCATTATTCTCTAGAAGAAGTGAAACGTTTTATTGTTAAAGAGTATGACAAAAATAAAGAAGATTATATTTGAGAATGTGCCTTTTGATATCGTCGCGTACTTCTTTTTTTTAAAGTGAGAAATGGTGTTGGTTAATAATCTAAGTAAGTCTTTTGTTGCAAAAGTGCTTTTTTTAAATAAATAAACGCTGCTAACAAAGATATTACAAATAAATCATGTTGTTTCAGCATAATTTATTTGAAAAAGGCTATTTATACATATTTTTTTGTGGCACTTTCGCAACAAAAGACCGAGAGTGTTTCCAACATTTCTCATCTTAAAAACATAACCCTTCCTTTTGGCTTTGCCGTAGTCCGGTAAAAAAACGAGGTAGAGCTTTAGTCTCACAAAGAAATCTCTGAATAATATTGAAGGTACCTTGTCACATTAACATAATTAAGATTAAAAGTATAAATAGGTACCTAAATACTGATTGATTTTTCTCGTTACAAAATTATTTTTATTTCATTTGAAATCCATAATTGTTGTAAAAATAAAATAAAAAAACACCAGTTGTGAATCGAACTATACACGAAGGGGTTCGTACAAAAACGCTAAAAAAAACTTTGCTTGTATGGGGACCCCCTTTAATTTTATAATTTTTTAAATATATTAATTGTTATAACTGTCACAGTACTTAAAATACACACATTCTGTGAAAAATTTTAGTGTCTATCAATTATGGTTTAGAGATTAAGAGATACAATCCTGTCACAAACCGACGGAAGAGACGGACAGACAAAAAGCGGAGCTTTAGCAGTAGGGTCCCGTTGGCATCCTTTGGGTACAGGACCCTCAAAATATTTTTCTTCCTCCTTTTTGTTTCACATAACTCAAATTAAAAAAAATATATCAACGCTCCCACTCTTACGACAAACCTTATATGATGAAATCCAACAAGCCGTTTAGGCATATTAACACACATGCATTCAAAAAACTTCTCCACTATGTGTAAGGGTTTTAGAAAAGGACGACTTAGACTAAGTATTTGATTATTATCATTTCAGGGACCACATACATCCCGATTCTAATTTCTTTGACCTGGGGACCCTATACATCTCCGGGTCAATTTTAACTAGTGCCAGTTCGTTCAATATGCTTAAAGCTTGCTGTGCTATTTATTGTTGTATTTTTTTTAACACTATATGTGAAGTACTTACTATTGCGATGGTTGTGTATATTGCTCTGTAATCTTGTTTTGAAAAGAGAAAAAAAAGATAAACTGCTGAGTAGCTTGCGGCGTTTCTTCTCAGCAGATTCTTCCATTTTCCGAAGCGCTAGTAGATTCAGACATGTAAAAGAGCCTATAATGGCCTACATGCAAAATAAATTTTTCATTTTCTTTTTCAATACTTTTCCTTTACAGAAAAATATCCTCACATAACGCGAAGAGAGGATCTCAATGTGGGAGGAACGAAACAAATTGTTATTTAGTGAGAGTGGTTAAAAACGTGCGATAAATCTTTTGTCGAAGCTAATTGGAGTAAAAATATAACTTTTTATCGTGATCAAACGCAGATCACGTTATTGATTTTCGAAAGAGAGTAGGGTTAGCAGGAAAGATAAAATATTATACACATCAGTGGCCCTAACATGACTGGCCAAGTTTTGTTTATCTCTATCTGCGTCCCTTTCTTATGACACTAGTTAGACAGAGACACAGGGAGGGGTTTAACTAAACCTGGGCTGTCATGTTAGGGCCGCTGTCTCATCATCGTCACAGCCCTAGTAGTACACTCACGTATCTGAAAGAGATCCCTTAAAGGGATTAGTTCACCTTTGTACATCACTTGTACTTTTTGTTATTTATGTTTTTTCTATAGTCGACCAAGTAATTGTTTGTCCAATTTTGAACCTTATCCCTATGTATTACGATCCAAAATTGGTCAAGCAATTTCTTGATCGAGTATGCAATAAAGAATTTACATTTGCCCACTTGCTTGTTTGCCTTCCTACTCGTATTTTATAATAAAAACCTGAACATCAGTTTTTCGCCTAAAAAACAAATTGAGGCTGAATACATTTAGAAGAGATAATACATATTAAATGTTTAAAACAAACAATAGTATATTATGATAGCAAAGACTGAAATTTTAGGTTAGAATGTTATATACTACTTAGGACAAATACAAATGGATTTATTTATACTGACTTATTTGGACTACTTAACCTAAATAGTAAGTTTTATGGATAGTTCAGTAAATAGCTTTCTTGCATAAAAATAACTTTTCTTGAAAGCTTTTTCTGCTGTCCCCACACAGCTACGAGCCGTTTTAATATGCTAATGGTCTAAAATAAATTCGCCGTTGCCGTATTATGGAAAATGAAGTATAAATTCAATTTTGTACGCTCAAGAATGTACAGAAATAAGTAGGATGTTGTGGGCGGCTTAGAGATGAAAGAAATCCAGCCCACATTTACATCCCACTGCTGGGCAGAACTTGAAGTAGGTTTTTACCGTGATTTGTGTATAATCTACACTATCTACACTAATATATTACAGAGGTAAACTTTGTTGGTTTGTTTGTTTGTATGTATGGGGTAATCTCTAGGACTACTGAACCGATTTCAAAAATTCTTTCACTGTTAGAAAGCTACACTATCCCTGACGGACATAGGCTACTAATTTCACGCGAGCGAAGTCGCGCGCGTCCGCTAGTTATATAGATATAAAAACCTACCGTTATTTAACCAAATGTCTGATTAGCTATCCTTGCCATAGCAACCAAGTGCTAGTCGTATAGTCGACCAAGTAATTGCTTGACCACTTTTGAACTTTATCCCTTTGTAATAAGGTCGAAAAGTGGTCAAGCACTTTCTTGGTCGACTATACATTGTATTCTAAAAAAAGTGGTTTGTGATCCTGACTACGAAGCTGGAGGTTGTGGGTTCGATTCCCACAAGGGCCAATGTATGACGAATACGAATGTTTGTACGTGTGTCGTGAACGGTATGTTTGGGTGTGTCTGTGTGTGTGTGTGTGTGTGTGTGTGTGTATGTGCGTGTGTGTTTTATCCCTTGCCTAGTACCCATAGTAAGAAAGAAGGAAGAAACGTTTTTTTTTAACATAATACATACAAATACACACAACACGGGCACAGCACAAAACAAAACATAACGTTGAACAAAATCAAAAAGCAACAATAAATAAGAAAAAGAAGATAAAGAAGTACAGTCGACCAAGTAATTGCTTAACCACTTTTGAACCTTATCCCTTTGTAATACGGTCGAAAAGTGGAAAAGCAATTTCTTGGTCGACTATACAAGTTTTGCTTAGTTTGAGATTAGGTCAATAGTGTTGATTGTCCCAAAGATAAGATTTTTTTTTTACTGTCAGCGGTGTTTATTCGAATTTTTGCCGTGATTGTTGTTTCCAAATGCCAGTTAAAATGTTAACTGTTCGGTTAATGGCCTAACATTTAGTTTAACTCCGTCCACGAGTTACGGTCTAAGAACCTGCCCTTATGTTTAAATGGATACCGAAAGCATTTAAAAATATATATAAAACTGAAAAACATGCATATACGAGTATAAGCCTCAAGTACTAACTAAAATTAAAATGCTATGTAATGACAACACAAAGAAAAATTAGGGTAGTGGCAGGACTTAAACCTGCAATATCAGCATTCCGTGCCTATAACTTGAATGTTAAAACATTTAAAAATAAAAATCTAAAGAAATTTCGGTTACATAAATATTGTGGCGGGTGGTGCAGCTCGACGGGGATCCTTCTACTGTTTGCTGTACTTAATTAGACAAATAGTTATAAAATGGCTACGACCTTTAGGAGCATCCTTTTCATCGAGCAATGTCGACTATCTTCCCTCTTCCGGGGTAGAAGCACTGGCATTGGTTCAACACTGCAGAAGTCGTTACCTCCACCATGTGGCGGGTGGTGCAGCTTGACGGGGATCCTTCTACTATTTGCTGTACTTAATCAAAGACGTATTGCATACTTTAGTTATATTCACGATTAAACATGTGTTGTCTCTAAGGCTCCTGCCTCGAGACTCTTGTTTGGAACCGTCCTTTCTACCTCCCTTGACAAATTCAAAATTAAACAATCATAAAAACGGACAGTGTTCCAAACTGTTACCGTGAAGGCCCTATTACAATATACTACCTAAAAGATTGGCTAAAAATAATAAAAGCTTATCTCTTATTTGAATAAAAATATTTTGAGTTTGATTCTTACAGTCATAAACATACATTAGAGCAAAACATTTGAACATCTTCTGACTCCATTAACCCAAATAGAGTTGTGAATAGTCGACCAAGAATTTACTTGACTTTGGATAAGGTTCAAAAGTGGTCAAGTAATTACTTGGTCGACTATACATAATTATATTATACTAGACTACCTTCTATATTAATAAACTGGAACAAATTACCTTGGTCCTCCGCGAAAACCGGTGTAGGTTTAGTGTCTAGTAGTGGTGGTTTACAGTTGAGTCTGTGTGGTTGTTTCGTGTGGAAGCGGATGAGGGTAGGCTTTTGCATGAAATATAATATATCGCACGGACGCAGTTATTTTGCACGTGCACGGCACTAATTTCTCGGAGTAGCAAGGTAATTTGTTCCAGTTTGTTGATATGGACCTCCGCAAAGTAACGCCTGATTCTATTAATTATTTATTCCTGCTGTAGTTGGGACATAATATACAATGCTAAGTACGGCAAGCATCAGCTTGTGATTCAGGGGAAAACACGGACATTAGTCCGTCAGGCCAAAGACGTACCTCCTGGCTTAAACATCTTAGGGACTGGTTTGGAAGCAGCACCAGAACCCTCTTCTTAACAGTCTCTAAAGGAAAATTAATAGCTTTAACGATAGCCGACCTCCGATAGCAAGGACACTAGAAGAACACTACCTTCACCGTTTTCATGTCTAACTAGCGACCAGTCCCTGCTTCACATGAATACAATCGGGATGTAATGTTTATAAAAACCTGCCCTTATTTTTTTTCTAAATAACAGTTAAAATGGTATCAAAATCCGTTGCTTGGTTTAGGAGGAGAAGGCGGCCGAAGATACACTCTAACAATTTTGGACAGACAGGACAAATAGTGACTTTACTCTAAATAATTAATAGATGCAGGCCTTACAACAAACTGAAACTTATTACCTTGCTACTCCGCGAAACCAGTGCCGTGCTCGTGCAAGTTAGCTGCGTCTGTGCGACATATATAGTTCATCACACGAAACAACATATATCACACAGACTCAAGTACATACCACCACCACTAAACAATACGATCGACGCGCGTTTCGCCTCTGTACGAGGCATCATCGCACAACCAACCAAACCAGCCAACCAGCTAACTTGCACGAGCACTGGTTTCGCGCAGTAGCAAGATAATTTGTTCCAGTTTGTTGACTTTGCTTTATACTATGTGAAGATAAAGATGGTGACTGTACATGTGAAGAAATAAGCATTCAAACTACGAGTATAACGTGTTAAAAGTACTGTCGCAGACAGTTACTTGGCGATATTTAAAGCTGGTGCGCACAAGCGACAATAATACAGAACGGCAAGAACGCAGGAAACTTAGTTTCTATATTAAAGAAAGGCTATATTTAAGTACCGCCACGTTAGCGGTAATGTGGCGGAAACTGGAATACGCAAGGCACGGAATGCTGATGTTGCAGGTTCGAACCCTGCCATTACCCTAATTTTTCTTTGTGTTGTCATTCATTATATGTATAGCACAATACAATCATTTCAAGATGTGACTTCAGCTGTCATCGGAAATGCCATAGGGAACACGGCCGTTGAAACATGGCCCAAACGTCGAGGTAGTAAATTAACAATATATTTTTATCGCGTTAAAGTCCCGATAACGTTATAAATATGTGTGAAAATCGCGAAAGTTAAAAACAATTTATAGACTCCTAAATATGACGAGCACATATTCTTCACCCTTTCCTCCACTTTAGCCTCGTAAGGCCCCAAGTCCTAAATATAAGACAAATGTCAAACTGACGTTGAACTCACTGTCTCAAACGATATGGTTCAATATTCATAGAACGAAATTTGACGTGGGCCTTACGAGGTTAGAGCTAGTATAACAAATTTCCACTCAATCATGACGCGTTAGTGTGCGCCGCCCTAACCGCGCAACACCTAGCTGACTCACGCGAGCACAATTTCCTGCCGGCGATAGCGGAAGCCGTGTGTAACAGGCTTTATAGACATCATAATGTCGTGTGGAACCGCCCTTATCGGGGAAGTGGTAAAAAGTGTTGGTTTATCACGCGCTTTTATGATCGTTACGGTTCGAATTAGGAAGAGTTGTTGGGGTGATTTAAATTTCCACCGTATTTTTTTATTGAATAAATAAATGTTGAAAATTATTTCGATGAGACACACATAAGATTATAACTGTTTTTTATTCTATCATCAAATACGAGGTGAACGAGCAAGCGGATCACCTGATGGGAAGTGACTGAGAACCAACGACCCCAAGATATTCCCTAATTCGTTGCCAGCTTAGTTGCCCCTCGTGGCCCTCCAGACCTCTCACTTACCGTACGATACATAGAAGCAAGCTACTCCACTCCGGTATTCGGAGTGTGGTACAACCCCGGTCGAACCGAATAGTTTCTACTGTAACCAGCAATTAGCTACATTATGGTTCTAACACTATACAAAATAGCTATTTTTTTTATGTGAGCATTAACTATGTGAGTACTTGTGCAAAAATGTTAAATATATACCTTTTTTATATATTCCTAGCGACTCGACCCCGCTTTGCACAGGTACAATTAGAATTATCGCTGCTGAACTATCGATAGTTTGACTATCGATAGTTGACCTCGAAAAATAGTCACAATATCGACAGGCCTATCAATAGTATCGATAGTATCGTGACTATTTTTCGAGGTTACGATGAACAATAGTATCGATAGTTCGATATATTGCCGCAACGCTACTTATAATGAACCTACATAAAAACCTACCGTAAAAAAAGAATCTAAATGACAGTGAAAACCGTTTTAAAATCCGTTGCGTGGTTAAGGACGCGGCCGAACAGGATTTAGACAGACAGGAACAAATGGCGACTTTACTATATAGTAAGTAAATATAAAGGTTATGTATAATTATCCCTACTAACAATAAGTCTGTAAGTAAACTTTTACAACACTATAATAAACCTTTATCTACACATATATCATACACGCTTTATAATGCGTTCAGAAACCGTAGGCAATGACCAGCGTTATAACAACCAATATTATTATGTCAATTTTTCGAATTTGTTTCTATATTTGTTCAAATTCATTTTTTATTACATTATTTTAATGTGTACAGTCTATAGATATTTAACAGGTACCTAGCACTAGTAGCTAGTAGCAATGTAGGTCATTGCCCTATGGCTTCTGAACCCATCATAGAGTACTTATGATATGTGTGTAGATAAAGTAATGTATGCAACTGTACATAATTAGGTCTTAAAACACTCGTGTGATCCTATTATGAAACTCGCTGACGCTCGTTTCATAAAACCACAGTCATGTTTTAAGACCCCTCATTATGCAACAGTTGCATAAAATACTATTTTTTATTCGAAATGATATCTTTATTATTATGGAACTTGGCGTGCGTTTATCCCATGACTTTACTATTTCCTTCCAAATACGAAATAAACAAAACTAGTAGCTAGCACGCGGCAGTAAATTACGGTAAGGCAAGCATAAATCTACAGCGAGATGAGCCGCGGATCACGGAACAGGGTTAAGGGCATGCTAGCCCCGCCCTATGTTCACGTAGTAGGCATTAAAGAAACTTCAAGTTTCATGTTTCTAGGTCTGGTAGCTTTGATTCTGCGTTGGTAAGTCTCACCTAGGGATTCTCTTTTCAATGCGTTTAGGATAATTGGAATACTTCTCTTTCGCAAAAAATTTTGGAGGCTCTTTAAATATTTAGATATTCAAGGATATTAAAGTTTACTTCTCGTATTAGTATAATATTATATGCTTCTCGTTTTACAGTAAACATTTTTCTACCTAATGCAATGGCAATCAAAAACGTTAGGTAAGTGTCTTTCAGACGGCTGTATTCAAATGGCCAATTTTAATATAAAATGTCTTAAACTTACTGCTTTAAACTTGGTTAAAATACGTTTTAGGCTACAATTACTTCTATAAAAAATATTACAGAAAAGTGAGCGCTTCAAATTTACAACACCCTCTGTTTCTTTCGGATTAAAAAAAAGCTGCAAACCGCCTTAACGGAATCGAATTCGGTTTGAATTAGGAACCTAGTAACGTTCGAACTGCGATTCTATTCTATATTCAAATTGCAATCTAGAAACCGTTAGTGGTGCTTTACGATTTCTAGCTGGCCAAGTGATTCCGAATTTGAAATTATCGTTAGATTCGAACGTTTCTGGCCAGATGGAAAAGATGGCTTAATAGGGATGTTAAAACACGACCCTAGATCTATAAGAGTCAAGCAGACTGAATTGTAACCTTGTCACAACGAGTAATCGCTGTAATACTAATACATGTAACGTGAAAACTTATAGTAGCATTTGTTGCGGAAAGGTTCTGCAGTGCCAGCCCATCACTTTTGCGTTTCTGCTAAAAATCTATCCTAACACAAATGTTATTGTTTATACATAACCAAATACACATACCAAATTCTAAATCAATCCGACTACTACAAGTGGTTCCAAATTCAATTGTACGTAAGATTTCATCTGTCTGTTTAAATTGAAAAGTTTTTGAACACACTGGTATATTTTTTATCAAACTAATAATCACTTTACTCGCAAGCTACCACTTCAACATCAAAGACTGAACTCCAAAAATGCTTTAATAATATAAAATGGACTTCCTTACACGTTTGAATAAATATTCCATCGTTACCACGCCTTGTTATTGTGTTGAATTGATTACCTATTCTATAAGCAGCCTTTCTCCGAAGTCATTACTGCTAGGGAGACTAAAATAGTACCTACTTTTTTCAGTAAGTACATACTTTGCTCGGAATAGCGCAAATCTTCGGCCTACGCTTCAATATAATGACTTATTTTTAGGGTTCTGGGGTGCAATTTTTGAATCTCACCAGGTGACTAGAGCTCACCAAAATGGCCGAATCGCTATGAAAAACGGCTGTTTTGGTGAGCTTTAGTTACCTGGTGAGAATCAAATGCAATTTTTGAATCTCACCAGGTGACTGAAGCTCACCAAAATGGCCGCATTTCTATGAATCGGCCATTTTGGCGAGCTTTAGTCACCCGGTGAGATTCAAAAATCGCACTCCTGTACTTAAAAGGATAATGAACCTTTATAGAATTACATTGTTGTCTGCCTGTATGCCCTTCTGTCAAGACCATTTTTCTCAGGAGCTCGCAATTTATGTCAATGTATGGAGATAAAAGTTAAGTTTGTCCTTCAATCCAGTTTATATTTTTGTTAGGGCAATATAAGTTCTGCGCAGAACCCTCGGTTCGCTAGTCTAACTTGGACTTGGTAGGTTTTTATGAGGCGTTCTATTATTGTTAAAGATGTAAAGAAAGCTCTAACAAATTGTGTTTTAAAAATAAGGAAAACATCCATGTAGTTTGTAACAAATAATGTAGGCATATTTTGAAGAATATCTGAATAGGTAAAAAATGACGCGTTAAAATGTATAGTCGACCAAGAAATTGCTTGACCACTTTTCGACCGTATTACAAAGAGATAAAGTTCAAAAGTGGTCAAGCAATTATTTGGTCGACTATACAAGGGACGTTTTTATAGGCCTCATAAAGTATTTTTGCCAATATATCGTTGTATTCAACGATATTTTGAATTACTACGCACCACTTTACCGTACTCGCGTGGGCGCTCTGAATACCACTACCATGAGTTTCTATCGAAAATTCAAATTACGTTACTACAGTCGATAGCGGTTAAATACGCTCCCATTGTCAGTGAAAGAGTTAAGCATAGTCGATACGGTATTTTTCGATGACATGTGTCTTTGTGACTCATGGTACCAATATTCTACGGCAACATCTACAAAACTTTAGTCACTAGCGCTTAGATTACGGTAGATAATTTACCGTTGGACTCATATAGCGATTTTTAGTTCTCTAAGTGAGTGTCAGAGGCGCTGTACAATTCCCCATACAAATCGTTTACGTCGTCGCTAGCGAGTACGGTTACGGCTAGGCGCACTGTACTCATGGTAAGGGTACAGACCCCTCCCTACTATTAAAGATATCGATCTGCTACTGCGCTTCTTTGTTAGAAACTGAAGTAAGTAAAGTGAAAACTCACTTAATCACATCAACCGATGGTTTATTTCTCTAAAACTCCATGAGACTCCATTCATCTACCTGGAAAAGTATTTTTGCTCAGTTTTTCTTATTGAAATAGGAAGACAAACAAGCAAGTGGGTGACCTGATTAAGTGACCACTGACCATAGACCCCCGCAATACCAAAGATTCTGCAGATGCGTTGCCAACCCAGAGGGCTAAGATGGAATACCTCTTGTGCCAGTAATTGCATCAGCTGTCTTGGTCTCAACACAACAGTGTAAGCACTGATGCTCACCGGCAGAATTAGCGAGCAAGATGGTGGTAGCGATCCGGACGGACCTTGCACAAGGTCCTACCAATCGCAAACATGTTCATTTTAAAAGCTTTTAAAGGATTGTTGCATAATTTACTTTAATTAATTTCCACTTGGCACTGAAATCTAATTTAAAAAAAAGTATAGGCGAGGCTTAACCCACGACAGCTTGGTGATTAGCTGAATTACATTTTTCCTGTTTGATAGTTAAATGCAATTGCTTCGACGATTATTTCATTTTGAACTGTAACTTCAACACGGAAAGTAGTTTCTGGACTGTGAAATTAGATAGAATTAAGGCTGTTTTTGAAACAAATTTTTAATTCCAGCCACTTTCGTGACAGAAGTGTGTTTTTAACTAATTAAGTTACGTGTTTTGTGACGTCACTGTTGGACGTAGAAAATAACATTGTTCTCTATTTCTAGAGTTCCGAAAGAACGAGATAAAAGGAACCCTGGGGCGAATCCGTCCGTCTATCTGTCTATAATAGCACCTATTAGAAACTATTTGATACTTATGCTTGCCAAGTAAAAACTATTTTTAGTTTGCCAATTATGAGACAAGTGTTTTTCATAAGTTACTTTTAAAGTTTTTACAATACAATATGTTTTATTGAATACCACATTACAATTTGAGAGAATTACAGATAAATCTTAATATAGATATCCAAAAGGCGGTCTTATCGCTTGAAAGCGATCTCTTCCAGACAACCTTTAAAAAAAAATAGATTAGTTTTGTTTTTTAAATGGCCATGGATATTGTTGATCTCACTTGCGTACAGTCTATATTGTACGTGTTTATGGTTTGTAATGGCCGGCCGGTACAGCTAGCCTCATAAAGTAGCTAAACACTGAAGTACCTTGTCGTAGTAACGTATGAAATGAGAATTGCTTGAATTTGTCACATTACTGACAGCGACAAGGTACTAAATGTTCAGCTACTTCTGATACTGACCGTACCTGTGAAGTTCCCACGCCGATTATGGCGTTTGGTTTATGTTGGCTAAGATTTGGATTAAACCTATAATCTTAGTAATTTGAAGGTTTGAAGTCCTAACTTTGTCTAAGTTTGTAATGTTAGAGCTACAATGTAGCTAGTTGCTGCCTCCTTATTCTCTTAATACAGTAGAGTCAAGCTCGGTGTCGAGGCAGGGGGTTCCACTCCGCTCTGTAGGTACGCTCGGCCGCCTTGCCTACAGAGTAGGCAAATATCAGTAGGTTGTCGGCTCGCTGCGTGCCCGCTCGCTTGCCCTCGCCGTGTCAGTATAATTGAAAACGAATGCAGCGCAACCCTAACGTGTCGCAGGGATTTCCAGGGGGATGGCAGACGCGGGCGTACACTAGTCAACATCTACATACACTAATATAACAAAGATTTAAACTTTGTTTTTTGTTTGTTTGTATAGACATACAAACTTACGCATTACTTAGAACCTTGTGCTACACAAACAAACAAACAGATCAAAAATGAATCGGTTCGTCTATATGCTAGGATATTCTTAGTCTATTTTCTGTTTTATAGTATTAGAAAACCAGCGTAGACTATTGTATAAGTACACAGTAAAACAACTCCATAGAGACGTCAAAAACGACCCACACACACACAGAGACATGCATCGGACCACGCCCTTTAAGCGAACTTCGCGTTGCAGTCAGTTTGCGGGTAGGGTTACCAGGGGGTTATTTGGTGGGAAAGTTCCAGTTCCTATAGTATATGAAACTCAAACTTGAGTTTGATTTAAAACTATGACTCTTAGAGACGTTCAATTTGATTACTCTGAGAGAGTTTGGTACAGTCAGCCTGAGAAGTGGCTAATCACTTAAGAACCTTGTCGTAGTAATGTATGAAATGAGAGTTGTTTGAATTTGTCACATTACTAACAACGATAAGGTACTAAAATATTCAGCTACTTATGAGGCTGATCGTGTCACCTCTTAAAAAATTTATGATACGCGTTGTAAATATATTTCCTATTAATAATAATGAAAACAAAGAAAAAATAGGGTAATAGCAGGACTCAAACCTGCAACCTCAGCATTCCGTGCCTTGCGTTTGCCAATTCCGCCACAATAGCAACTACCGTACCCTGCGAAATTTTCAATGTGCTTCTTTTATACAGTCATTACACTATTGAATTAAGGTATACCCATGGTGTCATCTTTGAGTAACTTAATCTAATTCAACTTGGTCACTTGTCAGTGACCGTTATAGTTCCCAGCAAACTTCTTGAGCACTGACCTTGACTGCGCTGAAGCCGTCTCTAGTACACATGTGTATGCACAAACGTACCCCCTCCACTCGATTTATGCTTAAGATGTTTGCCTGCAACTATAGCTGACAGTACGAGAGATGGCGCCATTTGTAGATACATTTTATAATATTTGAATTAATTAAAAAAAATCGGTTAGTAATTGAATATATAACGTTTTTTTTAACATTAGCTTTTCTAGTGTTATTTTTTCAAACTTCAGATTGATTATTCATCAGACTATTATTGTCGAGAGCAGAACCCAAGGTTCGCCGACCCAGTGCGGCAGGTGGTGAGCGTACCGACATTCCAGTTACGATGCTTTTTTTTTCTATTCAAGATCAAGAATCAAGTTCAATTCCAAACGATACTTAAATTGTACATCTTTAATAATAAAACTGGTCGAAAATCAAGTAGGTATCTTCAGAATTGTTGTCTGCCTGTTTGTTTGAACGCGAATCACGCATAAACTGCCTGCATGTTTCATCTTGGTAAGCCGCCTGGTTTTATATCTATTTCCAAATTCCATGTGTATGAAGTTGCGAGTGAAAGTTACTAGGTACAATAATAAAATCAGTCATAATAATTATGTAAAAAACGAAAAAAACCAGTCCAATTCATAACTTCATCCTTTTTTGAAGTTGGTTAAAAACGCAGTACATTATTAAATCCTAGTTATCGGCAGGGAATCTGTGGCTTATTTGAACTGCCGAAGTGGACGGGGCGAGTCATGCCAGATGCCCTAGATTTTTTTTTATTGCATTTTTTTTTTATGTAATATTTTATTACGGTGTACTTACTACACTCATACAGAGTACCGGCGTGAAGTAGTAGCCTGCTTTGGAGGCCACCAGACTTATTAAAAAAAAAAAAAAAAAACGAACGTTCTCTTCACTCATAGCTGCATAACGAACAAGCGCCAACTGTTGTCGATTCCTGCGCGACGATTCGCAAACAATTTATATCGATTGCCCGCGCGATGCCAAGTTACGTGCGCCGGGATTGCCAACCTTTGGTGCTCGATCAGCGCTACTGCTCAGCGGGTCGAAAGGCTTTAAAAAACGCTTGACATTTTAAAACGCTTCTAAAATTGGTATACAAAAATGCATTTTTTTATTGATACAGGAAGGCAAATAAGCAAGTGGGTGGTGGATGGTAAGTGATCACCACTGCCTATAGACAACAGCATCACAAGGAGATTGCAGATGCGTTGCCAACCCAGAGGGCTAAGATGGAATACCTCTTGTGTCAGTAATTGCACCGGCTGTCTTGCTCTCCAGACCGGAACACAACAGTGCAAGCACTGCTGCTTAGCGGCAGGATTAGCGAGCAAGAAGGTGGTAGCCATCCGGACGGACCTTGCAGAAGGTCCTACCACTCGCAAAGTATAAAGTAAGGTCGCTATTTTTCCTGTCTGTCCGAAATTTTTATAGTGTATGTCCGACCGCCTTCTCCTTCTCGACCACCTAACCGATTTTGATGCGGTTTTTACTGCAATGTAGACATTTTTATAGGAAAGGTTTTTATAATGGATTTTATCCCGATCCCGTGCGAAGCCGGGGCGGGCCACTAGTGGAGAATATAACAAGGAAATAAAGTATAGACAAGTAACTAAGGTAGGCACAATTTGAAAGTAAGGAGAGATTTATCGCGTACAGTTCCCGGCAAACATCTTGAGCACTGACCTTGACTGCGCGTTGCCGTTTTTAATACAAATGTGCGTGCGCAAACATACCCTATCCACTCAATTTATGCTCAAGATGTTTGCCTGCAACTATGCAGATAAGATTTTCCCAAAACAATTGCTCGGAAGGTATAATAATTGGAATAGAATTTAGAGTAACGGGGCGGTACATAGAGAAGCTTTGGACAAGCTCATAGTATGCTGAATTTCTTCAAACTTATTCTGTAAAGGAAGAATGGAGTTATAGTATAGTTGGGCAGTGCAATGTGACGATAATGTCTTCTAATCCCGCTCGGGGGCGCTACTATATTTACTCAGTTCGGAGAGCGGCGTTAAGGTCATGCTACATTACCTAGTCGCTTCTTCCTTTAACTTTCTTAGGAGG
Source organism: Ditula angustiorana (assembly GCA_963691745.1). NCBI lineage: Eukaryota > Metazoa > Arthropoda > Insecta > Lepidoptera > Tortricidae > Ditula > Ditula angustiorana. Next base: position 5,501,268 of record OY829496.1, on the reverse strand, counting down.
AGTGTGAACCCAGCCCCAAAAAGCACTCCCCATACAAACGGCGATAACGTTTTCCACCCTCTAAACCTTAACCTATGGTAATAATTTTTTGGTATGTTGTCATTATGCCTTAGAACTAGGTTGGTATGTTTAGATTTTTTTAATATTCTTTGACAATATTTGCATTTTACGAGTTTCATACAAAACAGAAAAGCGACAATATTTTTGAAACTGTTAAGAATAATACTGACAATATACCAAAAAATCATGGCTATGTGTTAAGATTTAGAGGGTGGAAAACATTATCGCCGTTTGTATGGAGAGCACTGGGCGTCGTGAGCTGTCGTGCTCATCACACAACCGACACATATAGTGTATAAGTATGTATGTAAATTCTTTATTGTACAAAAAAAAACTAAATGACAAAAAGAGATACAGTGATGTACACACTCTCTGCATGCTCGTGTTTCCCATAAGAAAGACATATTTAGAGGATTAAAAAAAAATAAGCACGTGGTAGCGGATTGTTAATCACCTCCAGCCCTTACCATATTTACAGTAAAGTTTGAACCTCCTTTAATGGATAGCGGCCGCCTTTATTGTCATAGTTCGTGAAGTGTTCCCTTCACGACGACGACTAATGCCCCTAACGACGCTCAACAATGCGCCGTTTGTCTGCAAATTTCAGTTTTAGATATAGCTGTGATATAATAGTACATTACATACATAGTTTTAGAGGTATAGCCACACTGAAGGCAGTTACGAATGGGAATACAGTTAGCAGTCAAACACGAAGGAGCTCTTACTCTACAAACTGGAACAAATTACTTTGCTACTCTGCGAAACCAGTGCTCAGCTGTATAAACTAAAAATGGATGTGTCCGTCGACAAATATATTTTCATGCAATAACCCACTCTCCTCCGCTTCTACATGTAAAAACATACATCACACAGACTCAACTGTAAACCACCACCACCATACTTTAATTACACGTTCCTTTTTCCTTTATATGCTATAAGCTCTTACTTCCTTTACAATAGGGTCTTCGTAAACCTCTTGGACCTATTCAATTGTGTAGGTAGATATCGATATCTGCTATACCTAATGACACGAGGACCCTTCTTCCACTTCTGCTTTCTCTTATTTTTGAGTATAAATCACTTTCTAACCAATTAGCATGTGCGAAAGGGATGCATGCTTTATGTATAGTCTACCAAGAAATTGCTTGACCACTTTTCGAGCGTATGACTAAGGGATAAGGTACAAAAGTGGTCAAGCAATCACTTGGTCGACTATACATTCGCAATAAATACAAACGATTGTGTGCTACTAAAACCGTTCTTCGGTCGCAGGTTAAAAAATGTTCTTCGCTCAAACTTGGCGCCCTAGGACAATAAAGTTAAGGAGTAAAACAACTGGAGTAATGCGAGCGAAAACCCGCCGTGGAAGTTTTTACAAGCAAATTAATTGCCTCGTGAGTGGGCTTCGATAAAACCGGTAATTAGGGACTTACGACTAATTGGCTCGAAACTTTTCAGATTAAGCACTTCTAATAAAATTGTGACACATTTTGAGTACCTTCTTAATGGATTATTTCACCATTTCACCGCACCGAGTTGAAATTTACTCTAGAATAGGACGCTTTGAAGAATTAAGTTTGAGTACTTACCTGCGGGTTGATTTTTAATTTTCAAGCGCTCGATATTCGTCAGCCGCGGGGCGCCGCGGCCAATCAAATACGCGAGCGTATATTTTAGGCGGCACTGATTGGCGAGTGTCGAGTGCTAGATAGTTAAAACTCACCTCACTAGCTTGGTTAAGAGTACTTAATTGGTTATAAGTTAGTTATACCTCTTCTTCAAAAAAATTAAAGAAATACAAATCATATATGTAGGTATCTAATTTAAATCAACGTTGTTTTTAGTGATTCATGTTCTTCTTTTAAAGTGCGGTAGAATGTTAGGAAAAGTACAAATGGTACGGTTTGTTTTCCAAAAATAATATTTTATAAGTCGATCTCAAATTACCACTAAGTACTATAATTCTGCACCACGTGGAAAGTATTAAAAAGATCGGACTAAATGAAAGTATTAAAAGGCTATTTAAAAAAAAATCGTGCAAGTAGAAATTAAATTTATATTTTTATAGAAACATGCACGAAGACAAAATTACAGAGCAAAATCCAATTAATTGAACAATTTATTAGAAATAGAAATTATGTTTTCGGTTTTTGACTTAGACCACAAAAAAGAGATCTGCTAAAATGCATTATTAACACTTATAGTACAAGCAATTTATAAAAACCTGACTGCGGTAAACCAATTTTACTTCAAATTTTCATTAAAATTATCTCATAACTCTTAATTTGATATAATAGAACAAAATATACAAACCGAGCCTCTCTTAATATTGTTTTAAATATTATTTTCATCTTAAAAGAACACAAGGGTAACCATGAAATATGATCGCCGTGGTATACAGTTCCAAATTATGGGGTAGAAATATTCATTCATAGTCTTAAATGATCTCTAGTACTGCCATTCTATACCTAACTCGTCTGTATCGGCAGAAGAAAGGTCAGGGATCGACCTAACCCTCTTTATTTACCTTGGGTCACCTTACCTATATGAAATTCTTATTAAGGTTTCATGCTACAAGTCTAATCTGGCTAAACATTCACGTCCCTTTCCTATTAACATTTCATCCACCCAAAGCCTTCAGCAGTCTAGACTTGTTCAAGGATTTCTCTAGGATCACGGAACCCTAATAGCAACGCGAGTAAAAGGTTCTTTTTACGAATGACAGAGAAACTGTAATTTTCGCGACGTAATTTGCTTGCAGCAAATAAAATTCCGTTATTTCAGTAAATTACTATTACGACTGTATCACAAGTAACTTGAAACTAAATTTGTGTTTTCTACCCTCTAATCCTTATGCTGTTGCCCTTCTTTTTACCCGACTGCGCGACGCAAAGGAGAGTAATTTATTTTGGTATGCTCTTTTATGCCTTAGAATTAGGTTTATATGTTTTGATTTTCTAAATATTTCTTGTAGTTTTGCAAAAATAATGACGCATTTTTGTTCTGTATGCAACGTCTAAATTGCAAGTATTTTGGAAAATATGAAGAATATCAATAAAATCAAAACGTACAAACCAAGTTCTGAAGCATAATAATAGCATACTTAAAAAATCATGGGCATTAATTAAAGTTTAGAATGTCGAGAACATTACCGCCGTTTGTATAGAGAGCGTTTGTTGAGACTTGGTACAGTCAACCAATTTGATTTATAGGCCACTGTAGAACCTTTTCGCAATAAATTTCATAATGACTTCTCTATAAATGTCATAATACCCCAGCGATCACACTTTACGACAAAGTTCTACAGTGGCCTATGAATAAAATTGGTTGACTGTATATACTCCTCTTAAGAGTTAAGCTACATGACAGAGTGTAGTATTCAAAAATGTCAATAGATGGCGCTTACTGTTTCAAGCAAATGTACGGACATCCAAGTTGCTAGTGCCATCTAGTGGTAAGTTATAAGACAACAAAACAGCAAGGCCCGCGCTCAATTTATTTGTGGTCAACATTTTAAGTAAGATTAAACATTATACTTATAATATTATACGTTAAATGAAAGGAAGTAAATCATGATCTTAACAGGATTAATTATTGCATAATAAATGTCATTATTATCACGGCTTAAGGCTATCTAGAATATTAATAAGGACTTGACAAATTGGCGTTAGTAAAAACTTCAAGTGATTTAAATAACATTATATTATCATAACTTGACATTGGATGTTGTAACTTATTCTTGTAACTAATTAATCCTAACCTATTTCTTATACTATTCAAAGTTATAAATTGAATTCAGTTTTTTTTTTGATAATATGGTCCATGTGATTTCTTGATACTTTTTCGATGACAGTTCCGTTTTTTATTAAGTATAATATGAATATAAAATACGAAGACAAACGAGCAAGTGGGTCATCTGATGGTAAGTCATCACTGTCATCCTTAGCCACCAACACCAAGGAGTTTGCAGCCCAGCGGACTAAGGTGGAATACCTCTTGTGCCAGTAATTTCACCGGCTGTCTTGCTCTCCACGCCGGAACACAACAGTGCAAGCGCTGCTGCTTGGCGGCAGGATTAGCAAGCAAGATAGTAGCGATCTGGACGGACTTTGCACAAGGTCCTACCACTCGTTAAATTTAATTTGCCATGTTTCTAAGTAAGTTGTCCGTTTAAAAATTTGCAAGTTAACGTTGACTTAGTTCCAGCGGTCACATTGTTTCTAAATTTGATATGTTTGTAGATCTGATGATGATGAATAACAAACTACGGTCATCAAAGAAGCTTAATTAAAAAATTAAATTTATAAAATAACTTATTTAACTTGCATTTGATGGGTTGTCTGATTATTTGATCCGTTGCCGCGGGTCTCCAGCGGGGCAATTCTGGCGTCAGTAGAGATGAAGTCACACTCGACATATGCAAAAAAGAGCTGTCAGATCCCTTTTAAATCTGTAATTATTTGACACATGTTGAATGCGAGATGAATCTCGATGAGTGCCAGAATTGGGGTCCAGATCTATGACTCACCGTACTAAATGTAGTAGCAAGGTGCTTTACGCCGCGCTGGTATTCCGTATAAGTCTGGTATTTAATAAACCCTGTTAACCGAACTTTAATAAAAAAAATGTGGTAGTATAAAAAAATCATGTTTTTAGCTAAATCTTTTTGTGATTGATACTATGGATAATTAAGTACGTAGTAAATTAAAAATAGATTCTGCAAATATTCTTTATGTTAAATAGTAGTAGTAATAGTATTAATTAATTATAAGACATTCATACTCTAAAGTGTGCACCATTTAAAAACAATATCTATTTAAAATTAATCCATATTTTTACCTAGAATACAAAATTATACACAAAAGATCCCGCTGGGTCGAAGTGTATCCGAAAGGATTCCGCATAAATAAGATAAGATAAGATACCTAGAATACAGAAGACCATCTTCAGTATTAAAATATAAATAAACAATTTAATATTAAATTACTTTAACTAGTTACAATAATAAGTTTTTGTAAACTAAAAATAATAAATAGATTTTTTTAAACAACTTAAATTCACTTATACCAAATTCAGCATTATTAAAATTGTTATGACAGTCAGCATCTAAAATATCGCGCTTTAATTTGACGCTGACTGTACCAATAAATATTTCACTTAACCTCGTAAGGCCCCAAGTCCTAAATATAGGACAAATGTCAAACTGAAGTCGAACTCACTGTATCAAACGATTTGGTTCAAAATTCATAAAATGAAATTTGACGTGAGCCTAACGAGGTTAAATCTCGGTCAATATGTACGAAAAATGGATAAGCATAGCATAGTTTACAATGTATTCCAATATTAGCATTAAAAACAAAGCATAAACCCATAAAAGCTGCGCAAGATTCTGGATAACCACAACGGCTACCATCTGGCACCGAGTTAAAAAAAAACAACTGACCACGGCATTCTATGGTCAGTCGAGATGACTTGTTTTTGCACCTGTGGACCTGTTTGAACGGACGTAGCGTGCGTTCACCCAGAGAGAGCAGGACAGACGAATAAGCGTGCCGAGAGACAGAGATGGGAGTACTAGTTTCGGTTAGTTAGAGGGGGATGGAGCTGGGTCGCGTGGCGCAGGAAAGGGATGGCTGGTGCTTGTTTTATTCAGTAATCCAGTTATGTTTGAAGGCTTCGGAAGGCAGTGAAGGGTTATCTTGGGTGACTGGGCGTTTGGATTTCGCGGCTTGTTTTGATGCGCCGGAGCATAATAGTCTGCACTTAAGACTGATGCCGCACTTGAGTGTGAGTTTTAATGTAGACTAATGTATAGTTGTGTGCAATAGGTTGAAACGCCAGGAACGTTATCCTTTATTAAATACTAGCTACCAACCGCGGCTTCAATTAGGATGTACCTTTTTTTTCATAAAATAAGAAGGAAAACAAGCAGGTCACCTGATTGTAAAAATTATCTTACCATCAGGTTACCCACTTGCTTGTTTTCTGCCTATTTTACATAAAAAAGTACATTAGGTACTTCCCTAAGCAAGATACAGGTGCAGTTACTGGAAAGAGAGGTAATCCATGTTAGCACTCTAGGTTGGCAACGCATCGGTGTCTATTGGCGGTGGTGATTACACCACCGCCAATAGACACCCTGAACACCAAGAATATTGCAGGTGCCTTCCCAACCCAAAGGGCTAAGATGGAATTGTAACCGTAGATATCTACTAAAAAATAAAAAAATCTTTTTTTGTCGGTGTTTAATATTGATAACAGACAAATTTGTCATCATGCCCATTTACATTTTGCTATGGCATTTTACCTCACATGCTACTATTTACAAATATGCCTAATATCTACGATTCATCAAAATACCTCAAATGCTACAATTCGCCAAAATGTGCCTTTTCGTAAAATGCCAGATCTTTGAGATCTGCGACTTGAAGCTGGATGTCAAGTCGCGTTGACCTCAATGCTCACACGATTACGTGCTTCAGTTGAGAGCCGATCCCGCTGCGATTTCAAACTCCATGAAGAAAAGGCTACGGCACTTTTGGACTACAAAACGACGCTTCATGAAATGAAATGAAAATGAAATGAAATATTTTACTGATATCCAATTGTTACATGTTATTTTTTTTTAGCATTACATTAAATGAAATCTGTGCCCAACACTGATTACAGTCATCATCATCATCATCATTTCAGTCGAAAGACGTCCACTGCTGGACATAGGCCTCTCCCAAGGATCGCCACAACGACCGGTCTTGTGCTGTTTGCATCCAGCGGGTTCCCGCAACGATCACCAGGTCATCGGACCATCTTGTGGCGGGTCTGCCCACGCTGCGTCTTCCGGTACGCGGTCGACACTCGAGAACTCTATTATGTTCTACGAGAACTGATTACAGTGCAAGAGACAAATCAAAAAAATAATTATAGCTATAAAACAGTCTTTCAAAGAGCCATGTTTTTAGCATGCCCTTAAAAATAGTGACGGAAGCTGCACTCCTGACAGAATCTGGCAACCAAATATAAATTGCCGGCCCAAGGTAAATAGACCGATTGGTCGGACTTAACGAGCCGATGTCGGTCGGCGACTAGCCTACACTCATGCCTATCGCTGCGCAGGGGGTATCTGACGTTTAGTCCCTTATGCTTAAATACTTTAATATTCTCATGGGTGAATAGTGCTAGCTGGTATACAAAAAGTCAGGGCAGTGACATGGCCATGTGGGGGCATGATATTTTGTTTCAGTCGCTGACTTTGCGGGTTGTAAGACCTTGTGCAAGGTCCATCCGGATCGCAACTACCATCTTGCTCACTAATCCTGCCGCTAAGCAGTGCTTGCACTGTTGTGTTCCGGCGTGGAGAGCAGGAGAACCGGTGAAGTTATTGGCACAAGAGGTATTCCATCTTAGCCCTCTGAGTTGTAATAAATAAAATTTCAACTTCTATCACGGTTCATGAGATACAGCCTGGGTACAGACAGACGGACGGGCGGACGGACAGTAGAGTCGTAGTAATAGCTTACGGAACACAAAAAATATTTTTTGTTAGCTAAATCTTTTTGTAATTTTGATATGCATAAGAACGTTGTAAATTTAGAATGGATTCTGCAAATACTCTTAAGGTTAAATAATAATTATTATTGCTGTGTAGGTACTAATTAATTGTCAGTCATTCGTTAAAATATGCGTTAGCAACGCTTTGTAATGTCTTTAGTGTTGCGGGTGTTTATGGGCAGTGGTGATCACTTACCTTAACACAACAACGCAAGCGCTGCACTTAGCGGTTGGTTTACCGAGCAAGATGGTGGATTTTAAATTTATAGTTTGTAAGATACTATCTGACTGACATGTATACAATACATGGTCTCAAAGGCTGCCCTACTTATCTCTTAAAAAAAGAAACATCGTTTTGTTAACGTTGACAGCAATGATGATAGTTTAGCTTTTATTGCACTCGCTAGTTCTGGCAACAAATGAAAGTGTGCAAAACTTTTATATGCAAATAATAACAAAAGACTGCTCTGGAATTTAACGACACTTTAATACTCTGTCTCACTTTCTTTGCATTGCCAGAGCATTAATCGCCTTTCTACTGAGCGCTTTGAAATGATCTTGCTCGGCACCGGCTGCACACACAAACGTTAAATTGAAGTTATTTAGATTGAACACTCACCCACGGCTTTGCTCGCGCAGGATATTTTTTTTTTTATAAAATAGGAAAGCAATTAAGCAAGTGGGTCACCTGATGGTAAGTGATCACCACCGTCTCTAGACACCTGCAACACAAAACAGACTGTTGATTGATTTGAATTTATGCATTTTACGGGATAAAAATAAAAAGCATTTTTTTATGTTCTAATCCAGGATATGGTTTATTTGTATGTCAAATTTTATCTTAATCTGTGTAGCCGTTAAAAGCGTGATTGAGGAACAAACATTCAAGCATTTTTTCTTTTATAATTTTAGTAGAATTATTTTACCTAGACGTTTGAACCATATTACAACGGTTGGTTGTGACAAGCCAAAACGACATTATTACGAAAAGGTTATACAGTAGCCTCGATACCGATTTGGATGGGTATAATTATATAATAGTTTTTTAATTAAACAACATAACACAAAAAAAATAAACATGATGGGCTATTTGCCGTATTATGAACAATTAGGTTTAACATAAATAAGATCAGACTCAGTTTCGAATGTTGGTCAACGTGGTCATCCAAAATTTTTAGTTAGTTATTCCGAAATTATTGGTCGAAAAAATTTTTTTACGAATAAACATTTCTGGTGGAAGCAGGCTAACCTCTAGATGGTGTAACAACTGCATGGTTAATTAGTCAAGATTCGTTAGCTTCTTCAAAAAAATAGTTTTTTTCTCAATAATATTTTATGCATAACATACATACAAATAAAAAATTCGAAAAAATACATATTCAAATAAACGAACGCTCTACATTATGTAGTGTATCCATTTGTAAATGAATTTTTGAACGTTATTTTATTGCCTTTACATTTAATTAAACTTTGTCTGTCAGCCGGCGTCGCCTCGCCCTCTTAAATCTACCCATTCGACGCAACGGCAGAAAAAAAAACTAGAGTCAGCACAGTTTTTAATAACCCCAGTTTACGTCCATTTGATTGTCATGCCGTTTCAGATTGTGTGAGACAAGGACAGAAAACACTATAAATACTAAGATTTCAAATCAAAACGGCATAAAAACTTCACATCTCTTCTGAAAAGGAACCGTATCACTTGCATAATAGAGTTCAAAATTGAGAAGTGAATATTTAGAGTTAGTGTTTTATGAGGGTGTGTGTAGGAGAGTGAGAGAGTAAGCCTACGTTACAGTAGTCAGATGATGAGAAAAGTCATAAGTCTTTTGTGTGAAATGAAACAAAGGAATTGTGTGAACTGTGCTTTATTAAGTGGGTGTAGTGGGTTCGAGGTCTAACAAGGTCATTTTTTTAAACAAATATTTAGTCCCGTTGGTTTGACTGTTTGTCTATAGTGCGTTGTGAAATGTTTCTCTAAGCTAACATAGTCGTCTTTCAAAGAAAAAAAGTTTTTTTTAAACTCGTTATCGAAGAGTCACTTTACATACGTTCGCAATTAAAAAAATGATTCGACCACGAGAATTGATTAAGGACCACGGACTGGTCCGAAACATGTCGGGCATTTCCCGACGCAAAAATACGTGAGTGATCCGTTTTATTAATATGCCGCTTAAATTGTTTTATTACAGAATCAGCAATCAAAAATAATCGGAAACGGTAGAACAGCGGAACGGCAAATATTAGATTAAGATTAGATTTGTCTACTTGTCTGTCCGTTTGGTTGATTATTCGTCAACGCTGGTTAAATGAATTCTCTACAGGCAACCATCTTCAAATCCGGTACATTTGTCAGGAAGTGACAACTAAATCAGTAAATTGTATAACTGGCTATAAATGTTGACTACATTCAACAGCGTCTCAAAAATCCGTACCAAACGCTCTTGGCCGTAGGTGTACAGTCATACTACGAGAAAATAAAAATCGTATTCTTGAAGTTTTTTGACTGAAGAATACACGGAAAGAACATGTCCACAAACTTTTTTAAAATGATATTTTAATCTCAAAACTACATCATAAGATTTAAATTTCATAAAAAATAATTGGCTAGAGATATTCTTTTTGTGAACCTTTCAAATAGAGAATTTTAAGTCAGTGAGATTCTAACCGGCCAGTCTTAAAACACATATAGAAGACTACGGAGAGAGTAAAACAGCCAGCTAATCACTAATGCAGCTGCAGCAAAGGTCGCACGCATCTATTTGACAGTGCGGTCCCAAACGTCGCTCGAAACGCACGTCGTCGCGTCACGTGTACCCTCACTTTACGTACCGAACGTGTTTTGTTTTGGTGCAGAGTTTAAACTTCCGAACTGGAACTGTTTTAGATTTCGAACACCTGTGTTCTGTTTTCGATTTTTGAACTGGAATCGGGTCTTTTTGGATAAGGTTGATTTTTTTCTTTGACTTTATGAGTGTTGTTTTGTTTGTTTAACTTAAGTTGTGTGGTTAGTGTAGTGACTGTCAGACAGTTGGATTTTCAGGATTGTGACATTTTACGAGGTAAGTCTTGTATGCTTATAAGTATTTAAATTTAAGTTAAAGTTTTTTGCATAGTGTCGTCGACCCGCGATAATTGTACGTTTTAATAGACTTTGCGTGACTAAAGTTAAACTGGCGAATTAAGAAACGAAAGCTAACGAGAGTTTTTGCGATTCATAAAAAGCAGTCTGTGTTTTTTATGACACATTATTATTTGTTGCAGTATGAGTTAGAATACTTTAACATAGTATTATTATGACATCACAAAAGTAGGTACGGATTGATACCTATTAAGTATAATTTTTATGATTGTGAAAATGACATCTTTTGGTCATAATGTACAGGAAAACAAAAACCATTGGATATTCTACAAACTTCGTGAAAATGACAACAGGTGGCGCTAGTGGTCACAAATAGACTCCTGTTATAGTAGCACGCTAGCGTTTATCGCGCACATAAACGCTTTGGTCCCTCTCGCACACGCATACTGGTTAGAACGGGATAAATGCTTTACGTCATCGATAAAAGCTAGCGTGCTAGGCCCCCTGGTATCTACTATTTTAGCCCTGCTATTTTGCTTACTTAAATTCAATAAGATTTTTAGTAAAAATATGTATAAGTCGAACATTAAAGCTCCAGTAATTTCTACGACAGTCTTTACTTCAAAATAGTAAATAAATAAATAAATAATAGTATCTTCTGAAAATGTAGAGCCTAAATATTATATACGTTTAACTTACAGAGAGCATAACTTGTTCTTAATAAATTAAAAAGATAAAGTAACTTAAAACAAATTTTAAAATATGAACCACGTGAAAATAATTGAGTTGTCAAAGTAACTGGTCAAATTAAAAGATTAAAAACCAATCGCAACTTTTGTTAAGCAAAACAAATAAGAATATTATTGCAACAAGCACGCTAATTAATTCTAACAACGTAACGACGCTACCAGTACTAACGAAACGCAAAATAAACAAAACCAAACGCATTTCTAATAAAAAAGACATTACCAGGTAGTCGGTGTCCCAAAAAAATAACTATCAAGTCGATGCTTTTGAAGTAGAGATGAGTATCAAAACGCAAACTTGCATCTGCTGCTGGCAACAAACGTGTAAACTACTATCAACCCTATCGACCTAAAAATAGAGTTTCTAATTTAAGAGTGGTGGTAAAGATAAGTTGGGGAATGGGTATTTTTTGTGGTTCAACAGGTTTTGATACATGCAGCATAATTAGGGCAGGTGTTCGATAGGGCGGCATTTTTTGTTGTTTTAAGTACTAGATTTTTATTTTCTATAACTGGACGCTGGAGCGACGGGTTTGATTCGCTGCGTATTTTAATCATAACAAAAACATAAATGTTTAAAAGGTAAAATTTTGACTTCGCTGATTGAAGAGTTGAGATTGAAATGGCTGCCAACTTGTACGTACGAGTATATGACCCTTAAATGGTACTTACAGTTATGTAAACTTGCAATTGAATGCATTTTAAAGATTATTTATATGGTATAGATTATAAGAAATGTTTGAAGAATTAATAAATGTGTGAATTATTTTTTTCTTTTTGACCCTTAGAGATTTTATAGATTTTTAAATAATATAATTGAAGTATTTTTTATAAATGTTTCCAACCTAGGGACCATATAAATCCTAGTTCAATAATGCATATTAAGTACAGATAACGGATTACTTCTCTTCAATTTGATTTGTTAATGATGATGCAAAATATCTTCTGTCTGCGACCTCATTTTCAAAAAAGTAATTGGGTAGTGTGACACCTTAAGATAGGCATTTTAAAATAATATGGGTTTTAAATAATTTTATGTATAAATATTATGGGAGCTATAGCGATTCAAAGGTATGAAACTCATTAAAAAACTCTTTTAAATGTTGTGTCAAATAATACTCATTAGAACTTGGATAAAAAATAGAACAAGTTTTGTTAAACACGTAACCATATAAACGCTCTCTCTTTTGTAAAAAAACTCTATTTTAGTTTCACGCTCTATACATTTACTAATCAAAGTATCGAATTGTGACGTCAAATTGTCGGACCGTTTTGTACGGAGCGTTTTCGCGGGGCTAGCGTTGCATTGTTTTTCTACTCTCGATAATTAATGCAATAGTAATCACAGAAAAAACTAAAAACATAGTTTTCTTCTTTTAACAATGCCTTTAAATTTCGATAGAAGATTTTTTTATTAACAACCCAATTTTAAGTTAGACGATTAATTTTGCATTAACCTTTCTGATGCAGGAAAAAGTAAACGAGGTAGAAATTATTATTGAACAAGAAATAAATAACGACGCGGTTTAAACAAATTGATTATTAATGGGCAATTAAAATCAATTTCTATAAGAAATTATACGTATTTTAGTCACGCAAAAAACTTCATAGTTTTTGCTCTATCGAAGTTGCGACGGGATTTTTTTTAAAGCTGTCATCGGAAATGGTTTTTGCTGAACAAGTTTTTATAATTATTATAATTATACACGCTCATGATGTCATGAGTATACCTATGTCCAAATATTCCAAATGAAAAAATCAAGGGCTTCCTGATTTTAGTTTTGAAGAACGGAACAGTTATACTGTCAAATAGTTTTATCCTGTAACGTAACATCGTTGCATTCAACGATACGCCAGGAATAAAGACTGCCCCCTTTTTCTTTTTTCTTTAGTTTAACATACCGGTTAATGCTGTGCGTTTGTTGATCGTCACTCAGTCAGTCATAGAAATGTTTTATATTTCTAGATATATTAATGATTTCAGTGAAATATTGAACTATTTACTTCCCTATATCAAATATTTAATTATAAATTACCTGTTTTGGATGAACATTAAAAATCTTACATTCCTGGTTTCTTACTCAGGGAGATAAATTTGCATAAAACTTTGGTAGAACCGTCGCTTGTTACTCAATAAACTCTTTGATACCACTCTCAATAACACGTAAACGGAAAATATAATAACTACTTAACACATATAAAGTTTCCTTATAAGATATTCGCTGACCCAGACTCGAACAACAAGCAATACAATTTATTCTTTATAACGCATAAAACTAAAACATTTATTCCTGAACCTCGTTGGGTTCATAGGAAAAGCGACTTTAAGTTTGTAACACAAGACCATAGACGCAAGAGTTGTTGTATAATATTCTTTTAAAAAGCCGTTAGCTTGATTCAATTCAAATACTTTATGGCGTTCTATGGTACCAGTTCACCTACGCGAATTCTTACTCCCGTAATACGGGTTTGGTGATAAACATGGATTGTTAGCGGCCATTTTGTATTGAGATCTTATGGGGACAGACTTGTGCGAATTGACGGCTAATACGTGATTTTTGACAGTTTCGTATTGTTTGTTAGCGTTAAACGCAAGTCTGGTGGTAGTATTAGGAAAGCATACTTTGATTATTTGCACAAATACACTCTGATTAATTGCAAAGTTTATAAATTTACTGGCGTAAGTAGCAAATGTGTAAACTCGCACTAAAAACTTCACAAAGTGTAAATAACTCATTGTATAAAGTGATTGATTAGTTGGTTTTTTAAACGGTTGTTTTCGTGTCTTAGCAAGTTTACCTTTTGTTTTTTTGTTGTTAAATTTTGATGCTTATAGGATGCATATCTACATATAGCCAATAATTCGTACACTCCAATAATAATGGCACCTCATGGTGGTAGAACTAATATTGTAACTTTAATATTTAATACCTATGATGACAAAACAAATATTTGTATTTTATTTTTGTACATCAACACTAATAGAATCAAGAGGTAAACTTTGTTTTTTGTTTGTTTGTATGTAAGAGGTGTCTGAAACAACTGAACTGACTCCGAAAATTCTTTTATTAATAGACAGCTATAATACTATTCCTCGCGGATATGTCGGACATAGGTTACTAATTCCATGCGGACGAATATATACTAATATAATATAAATATGTGTATATACATATATATCTTTTTTTTAATTAGTTCAGTCAGTATTAGATGGATATTCCCAAACTATTAAAGAAATATTCCAATATATTTGGCCATTTCAGCAGCTTCTGTGCATTTAATTCTGACTTAACTTAACTAGTTGATTTCAAAGAGAAAGATTTGCAATTAAATTTCAAGTTATATTTTTTACAGTACTCGAATTTAAAATTTAAAATTCAGTTCGGCAGTAGCAAGAATAGTATATTTCGTAACGAGCATAAAATGAGGCTATTTCTTATTCGAGAGAAGATTACGAGTACTTTCGACGTGAGCTGGAGAAATGCTTCATTCTAGTATAAGAATAAGCCATTTTATGCGAGGTGCAAACGGTACTTTTCCGACTACTTGATAGGTAGTACTTAAAATAAATTAATCACTACTTGACCCAGTAAACAAACTATTTTATTTATTTAGGTTTCATTCCATAGTGTAAAAACTGTGACATTCAAAAAAATAATAGACTCGGGCGTTACTTTGCGGAGGTCCATATCAACAAACTGAAACAAATTACCTTACTACGCCGCCATTCATTAGTGCCTCCTTTAAGCCTAATCTGAATTAAGTTAACAATTTTTTTAAGCTAACAAATCTTTTCATTTGAGGGTAAACATCACAACGACAGATAGAGACATAAAACATGTTAACTAACAAACGTTTACGAAGCGTTTTTGAATAAGGGGTTTGACTTTACATACTTTTCTGAAGCCTCGTATTTTATCTTCCATGTTTTCCCGCCAACGGTAACTTTATAAGTTTTTTTTAATATCGCCACCGCATGCTGGCCAGTGTCATTTATTCTAGTACCTACTCTACTATAACTTATGTATCAAATAAGGCATGCAAAACCGGGTAAACCTTATATGAAATATCCGGTTAAATCCGGGTTTTTATGAGAGAAAAAACCCGGATTTGCATGCCAACGATTACCTTTGCCCTTTTGTATAAAAAGTAAGAAAACCAATGACGTCATAAAATTATTTTCGTAATCGGTTCTATTTTTGAATTCCACCGTAATCAGATTCAAAGTGTTCGAATTTCATATCTGTTTTTAAGTATGGTATAAAAAACACGCGTAGACCTTTCTGTATATTGCCCAAAAAGCACATAAGCGCTATGAAAGCTGTATAGTAGCTGTATAAAGGAATAGTGCTTGTATGCTACTTGGGTGCTTTGTTATTCGTTTTGAAAAGAGAAGAAAAAATAAGGGTTAACCTGCTGTGTTCGTTGCGGCGCTTCTTCTCAGTGGAATCGGAATCCGAAGCGCTGGTAGACCTCATGTAATAGAGCCTTTATGGCCGACTTGCAAAATATTTTTTAAAATAAATTTTGTGTACTCGTATATTGGCAACAAACACGCCAACATTATAATGGAGTTGGAAATACCAGTCTGTTAATCCGATGTATGCTATTCATGCCGAAACTATTCGGAACTTTGCTAAGCTTTCATAATAGATAAGTTTACACGTGCTAAGCTCTGTTGTTTATGAAAACACCGACTTTCTCTAGAGGCTGGTACAGTCGACCGAAATAACTTCCAGGTCATATTTACAACAATGTGATATTATCAAACTGTGATTAGAATAGCGTTGGAGAGTAACGCCGGCACACTGTCATTTCATACATATAGAGAAATAAAGCTTGATGCAAGTCTATGAAATGACAAATGCTATTCGTATCGCTTATTTCATAGTCCTCGTCATTTACCTAAGATACAGGCTACTTTTGTATCCTAGTTTAGGCATTCCCAATTATAAACGTGTACTAAGTATTATTTTCATTTGTAGTGAGCGCTTAGGCGTAATATTCTTATGTCGAGTCAATAGTTTAGTTTTTTTTTGATCTGTACAAACTAAGACATAGATATTATGTGCTTACTAACAATTCGTCGTTTATATGTACCACGATTATTTTATTACATAATTTGAATTTGAATTTGTCATAACAAATCTCTACATACATAGTATCAAGTATGGTCGCTAACCATTTCTGTCTGTCCTAAATCCTTATGGCGTATGTTCGGCCGCCATCTTCTAAACCACGTAACTAATTTTGACTCGGTAGTCACGGTCATTTAGAGATTTTTTTACGGAAGTTGTTTATTTATTACAACCTAATTGTATCCGTGCGAATCCAAGGCGGCTAGCTAGTGATAATGTAATGTTATAGCGGTAATTTAGTACCAAATGGTTCTATAATGACAGAATTTACATTAGTTGATCATACTCAATGTAAGCGTTCGCGCTTAATGCAACAGCTCAGATTCAAGCATAGCGGTGAAAAATTAAAAAATAATCAAATAACATTATTGTCTATGTCAAAAAAATGTCAAAGTCATTCCATGGTTTTAGGATCTTAATTATTTAATTTGTTACTTGAGTAATATAGAAGTAAATTCAGCTCAGCTCAGTTTTAAATGAAAAGCGGCTAGAAGGTATTTTTTATTTATACATCTCCTGCGCAACTTCTAGTTTTTTTTTAGTTACATCTATTGTAAAAAACGGAATATTGCTGAGTTTGCTTGTACATCCATCATCCAATTAGAAGACTTTGTTATTTTTTCCATTTATAATTATTATAAGCTTTTAACTTCACCGTTTAATGAGTTGATTACACTGAAAAAAATAGTTTTGTTACACGTAACCAAAGTTTTGTTACATAAAATAAGTGACTACCGAACTTTTTGTTACTCCTTACTAAACTCTTGATTTGTAAATATCTCATCAAATATTATCAGTAGCAAATAGTTTTGCTAATTTAAACGAACTTCGATTACGGTTAACCAAAGTCACGAGTAACCAAACTAGTTCGGTTGTCCCTTTTTTCAGTGTAGACTTGCCGTGGTAGACTTGTTTTACAATTTGGTATGTTTCTATGTAAACTCTACATTTTATAAAAACATAATTAACAAATAATATTGAGTTAGCTTTAAGGAATCTTTTCTAGCTAACCTTTTTGTTTATACTCGCAATAGCTTAGTGCCAGAAAAAACCGCCAACAAAAAAAAGTTGCTAAAACTATTCTTGTCGTTTGGACGTTTTTGTCGTTCGGCTACAACCGGACTATTCGAATATTTTGGTAACATCCGGCGAGTCATCGCGCGAAAATGTTCAAACGGAAAGGCTTGTTATGGCGTTTAATTGTCGTCTGCTTTTTAATTGTCGCGTCAATGACAACATGTGGTTACTGTCGTGGCGATTGTCGTCTGTGGGAGTTTTGATTTCAACTACAGACTGCATCCGTGTATTGTTGCACTGATGTTGGGGCGGAAACGCTTCTAATGCTGGATTTAGACGTCTCCAGTTGCTGGTGTTAGTCTCACTGACATATCAGTGCTGGTAAGGTATTGACACCATGTTTTTGTGCTATTCCAGCGCTGTAACAGAATGAATCCCTCGCTCTTTTTCGTGCCAGTGCCACGCCTATTTGCGCCAGCAACTGGATATGCCTCAGTCGTAATAGATCTTTGGCTTTTGGCTGTTGGGGCGGAAAAACATATCTATCGGGACGTTGGGAGATCATTCGGTTACACAGTACTATCGGGACGTTGGGAGACCATTCGATTACTACTACATGACCGAGGTGACGATTTTAGGAAGCCTATGCTAGCTTCTCAGTCAAAACAAGAAGCAAGCAGTGCTTGTACTGGTTGTGTTCCGGCGTGGAGAGCAAGACAACCGGTGTAATTACTGGCACAAGAGGTATTCCATCTTAGCCCTCTGGGTTGGCAACGCATCTGCATTCTTTTAGCGGCAGGAGTAGCAAGCAAGGTGGTAGCGATCCGGACGGACCTTGCACAAGGTCCTACCACCCGTAAAATCCTTACGTCATATGAGCGTAATATTTTTAATCAAACGTAATTGTCGGCGACTGTCCCGAGGGAAACTCAATTTGTGGGGTAACGAATGCTTTCAAATATCCCGGAATTTCGTCATGACGTGTCGGTTGGGTGACAAATATGTGGATGTTATGTAGACCCTAATTAAGATGATGCTTGCTATCTGGGTGAAACATTCCTTTTAAATAATAAAACAACTAGACAAAGTAAATTTTAACTGAAGTCCTATACAATCAAATCTGGTCACGGCTATTGAAAAAAATAATCTACACCCAAATTCAAGGTTGGATGGTAATGATTCCTTGGACAAAGTATTGCCCAGCCGTCTCACTTATACTAACTTGTCATTCAAAGCGGGGCCCAATTCCATAAACTCAACAGGCGACAGATGACAGTGACAATTCGCCGTACTTTACTGTATCTACAAGAAACGCTACAGACTTACAGACTTGACATCATAGTAGGCAAGCAATGTATACCGAATTGTCGCTATCACCTGTCGCCTGTCGCGTTTATGAAATTGGGCCCAGGTTACAGTTTTACAGTCGCGCTCTATTTGATTTCTCTGTCTTACTTGTGCAATTGCTATAATACTTCCTCATTTGCAGACAAGTAAGTTAAATCTAAGTTGTATGGGTAAACCAATCAGAGCTGCTAACACCACACGTGCTCATTTAATCGCTTGTTGGTCAACGCGTCTCTCTTCTACTTGGCAAGCTAGAAAGGGATGCCCTGACTAACAGAGCTAGTCACGGCGTCTTTTTAGTTTTTTTAAATTAAATAGGAAGGCAAAATAAGCAAGTGCATCACCTGATATTAAGTGATCATCACCGCCTATAGACATCCGCAACACCAAAGAGATTGCAGATGCGTTGCCAACCTGGAGGATTAAGATGGAATACCTCCTGTGCCAGTAATTCTAAAATAAATATAAATTAAACATAAATTTATTTTTCATACCTGCTCCCTGCATCTCCACCATGTTACTGAATTGACCTAACATTTCGTCATGGATTGGAACAATAAAAATCGACCTTGGTAATTTGTTTTAATCCGTGATGTACCGTAAAGTAACACAATAACTCGCTATCTGCCTTTCGTAAACCGCCCACTGCTGGGCGATTTATCTAAAATGACCTTGTTTTACATTTTTATACAAAAGGTATAATGGATAATAAATTATGTTGTAAGTTTGGTGGTCGTTAGAGACGAGGTAAATACTACCTTATATTATAATTACCTATTCTTATCAGATTGTTGTATCCAGAGGCTCATGGAAGTGGGAGACCTAAAGGGCGGCAACGAATCAGCGGTTCTCTTAGGGTCGCTGGTGTCCATGGACAGCGTTGATCACTTCCCATGTGTGACTCGCATATAAACTTTAGCATAAAAACTGGCCTTTAGTTGTGATAATTGAACCGGCAATCTATACTTTCATAGTCAAAGATACTAACGACAAAGCTACCTGGTTGTCACCTTAACTTTTTTCCATAGATCTTACTTAACTCATGTTTTAACGGCGGATTCAGCCTTCAAGCCAGGGGTTCACATAGTGGATGTCCAGCCAGGACAGGCTCGTTAACGGAGTAGAAAATTTATATTTAGTCGATCTAAACCCAGTTCAGGGGGGGGGGGGGGATCATGACCCTCCTGACCTCTGGATCCAATCATAACCCAGGGGTTCCTAATCTTCTTTATACTGTACTACAAGTTTTTATTTGCGAAGTCCTGCGATAAGAAATCCTTGTGCGAACCGTCGCGCGACTTTTTTTTTTTTTTTATACAACATAGGAAGGCAAACAAGCAAGTGAGTCACCTGATGGTAAGTGATCACCACCGCCTATAGACACCTGCAACAACAAAGAGAGTGCAGATGCGTTGCCAACCCAGAGGGCTAAGATGGAATACCTCTTGTGCCAGTAATTACACCGGCTGTCTTGCTCTCCACGCCGGAACACAGCAGTGCAAGCACTGCTGCTTAGCAGCAGGATTAGCGAGCAAGATGGTGGTAGCGATCCGGACGGACCTTGCACAAGGTCCTACCACCCGCAAACGCGACTTCTCTAGGGTAGCATCGCGACGCACAGTAAGGGAATCCCTGTAATGTAACTAACGGAGCTTTACTGAGCCTTTAACGAAGGGATAAGTAATAATATTTACAAGAGACTGCTCATTAATTTAAATCGAATCGTCTGCTTAATCAGTGTACATGATAAAAATGTATCAGTATATATAAAAAAGACTTTTTGTATGTAAGTCGACTGACATTCCCTTGAGTTAAATGATAAATTGGGTGTGCTTAATTACTATTTGTCGAGATATCGAGAGCAACATTCATTTTTTATCTCTGATTGTATGAAGGCCTCGTTATTTTGTACACATTGTTAATTAGAGATTTCACTTCACAGTAGTTATCATACATTATAAGGTACCAATCAATTAAACTGTGTTTGGTACCTCGCGTATTGATACAGACTCTACAGTAGGTCAGTATTATTCTTCTACGGCTTTTTTTTAATAATTTTTTTTCAGGGTATGCTTTTGACCTTTATCTTGGATTCGGTTAGTGACTGACTGACCCCCATAATACTTAATAATAGGGAGATCCAACCAAGAGGATTATGGGTACACAAGCAATTATTTAAAGGTGAAGGTCATGGTTTAAAACAGTTTATTCCCATAGCATAGGAGCGTTGGTTACTGCAGTAGAGTATCTAAGTTAAAACTTATTAGTACTTGTCAACCGCTGGGAATTGGACTCTGCTCCTTGCGACCACGAGTTACTCGCTAACCACTAGACCACTGACGCTTTTGTTCAAACAGTCCTGCAGATCTGAAGATCTGGAGATATGGGGGCGGGGGACATAAAGACCGGAAATATCTTGGCTCTTAAGGTTGCTGGTACATAGGAGCTTCAGCCGTAACTTCAGATCAGGTAATCCGCAAGCTTGTTTGCCTCCCTTTGCATAAAAAATCTGTAGATTTATTACAAGCTTTTATTTAAACTCAAATGTTGTTTAAAGGATAAGACGGCCTGTTGTGTGCCTTGTGTGTTTTCTTTAAATTATACTTTTCCATGTTGTTTTGTATTGATCACTAAAGAGTTACTTCCAATCTAGTTTTAC
Source organism: Ditula angustiorana (assembly GCA_963691745.1). Taxonomy (NCBI): domain Eukaryota; kingdom Metazoa; phylum Arthropoda; class Insecta; order Lepidoptera; family Tortricidae; genus Ditula; species Ditula angustiorana. The sequence goes on along the minus strand of OY829496.1, from coordinate 5,479,674 downwards.
TACTCAATTTATAAATAACCCCCCCTACTACATCCCCTTTTATACTCCTGAATTAAAAAAATACAGGTCAATTTTAAATAACTTCTTGTGGTCGGATTGCGAAAAATTTCGATTTAATGTATGTAGCTCCAATGACAGTGCAACTGCAATAATAAAGTACTATAAAAATTGGATTGTATTAAAAATATAAATTGTTAACAAATTATTACTTTCAAACCCAACCTACTGTCCCTGTAGCAAGGCAGCGGGAGCCCGACGTGTTGTCAAACTAGTCGGAGCACCGGTCGAACAACATCGACGCCGCTTGACAAAAAATCCGTGCCATTGTAGGGGGGCGTCGGCGAACAATTCTGTTGTTATATCGTAGAATATCTACGTCTTAGAGGCGGCTAGTATAATTTATAGCTTAAATTATAACGTTAAATTAAAAATGATTATAGCAATTATAATTAATCTATCAGTTATTTAGACAATTGTGTACCCAGCCTCGAAAAAAGCTCTGCATACAAAAGGCGATAACGTTTTCTACCATCTAAACCTTAATCAATAGTCATGAAAACGCAAAGCTTTCACTAATTTATGACTTTAAACCTGAAAACTAGTAGAAGTATGACTGAGCTGACTATTAAGTACATGTCATCATCAAGTCAGCCATAGTTACCAGTTATATTACAAATGATAATTTCACAATTCAACGACGCAACAACAACGCGAAATTGCTACGTATACCGCATTGACCATTACGAGTTTCCTGCCATTCGTTTCGTTATATTATAGCAACTGAAATAGCACGCTACAAAAATAGCACTTAACATTTAGCGCGCTATGTTAATATAGCAGTTATTCTCATCTCTAGTCCTGAGTACTCGTGCAAGCTGCTAGTTGCTTTGTCGGTAAGTGGCTTTTTAACTAGCCCCGTGCAAAAGGGACGTCTTAAAAACGAGTAAAGTAACAGCAAGTTCAAAAAGCCGACTGATAAAACTTAGCCCAGGACCCCTAACATGACTTCCAAAGTTTATTTTAATCTATATATATGTGCGCTCCTTTTAATGACACTTGATAGACAGAGCCGCATGGGGGAATAAATTAAAGTTGGGTGGTTGTGATCAGCGGCAAAGCGTAATTTTAGGTTAGATTTAAATTTGTGGGGTGCCTACCGTGGTCGTCCAATAATAACTCCGTTGGTATGGCGAGAGTAGTTTTATTGTCCCACATAATTAAATAAACAAACAATCACGTTAGACAAATCGAAAGGCAATGAGAATGACATGACACTACTGACAGCCGGTGCAGAGGCTTTAACAGGTTTCATTTGAAATTAAGAAGAAGTTCCAATACAACGGTATTTATTGAAACCGTTTTGTAAAGTAGCAAGGCAATTTGTTCCAATTTCTTTAAATCTGTTTAATATAGATTTAAGTTATCGCTTACCTCATAAAGTTTACCTTAAGAAAATATATATTTCACATTAAAATTACAAAAAACAGGCTAATTTATGTATTTATGACTTTGATTGTGATGCGGTAAGTAAGATCATTCATCTGGCACAACACTTTAAATAAACTTACGTAATATTCACTTATTTAAATAATAAATCTACGGAACTCCAAACTACAGAACTCCAGTTACCCGACGCGCGTAGCGATTGTTTTAGTGATGTACCGCGACACAATCGATTAAACGGAATTAGTCGATACTTCCCACGGGTGTGGAATCGATTCTTCGCCGAACTGTCTTCTCGGTCCGCCGGCTGCAGACAAGGGAATCCAAGGGTTAATCGCTTCTCGATTATTCAGTTAATTTCACATTCTAGTTAATAATCGGATGGTTGTTGCAGTTTTAGTTAAATACTAGCGAACCACCCAGATTCGCTAGGGTTCAATTAGACATAGACGTAGACACAGTTTTATTTGACATCAAAATAATACAGAGACAAAAATTTAGTAAAACTAAAAATGATATTTCATTAAATTTTTTAGCCGAAATTTCTTTCGATTTTTATTTTAAATGTTTTAACATTCAAATTATTAAATTAAAATTGTAATGACAATACAAAGAAAAATTAGGGCAATGGCAGGACTTGAACCTGCAACATCAGCATTCCGTGCCTTGCGTTTTACAGTTTCGCCACAGGGTAGGGCAGCGGCAGTGTGGCGAAACTGGAAAACGCAAGGCACGGAATGCTGATGTTGCAGGTTCAAGTCCTGCCATTGCCCTAATTTTTCTTTGTGTTGTCATTACAATTTTAATTTGATATTTTATTATTATAGTGGTGATGTCAAAAAGGGGCTTGACTCAGCATTATGCTGCAGTGGGTTAATGCACTACAGCGCTGATTTTCAGTCAGACTCTTCGTATTTTTGGATTAAACGTGCTGGACCAGAATCAGTATGTACTGTGTATAATAAACTGTGTAGTAATAGTAATGAATATTATGTTCAGAGACTACGTAATAAATAAATAAAAGATGTACTGTAACACTGTGAACGCAAATGAAACACTGCCATAACTGCGAAGCACACGTTGAATTCATTAATAAAACTAAGAAATGTAGAACTGAGTAAAGGTAGTTTGTAGGTATTAAAGATAACACGCAGTAACTTTTCCACCTAAGGGTAATGCTTGCTGTATAGTCGACAAAGAAATTGCTTGACCACTTTTCGACCGTATTACAAAGACATAAGGTTCAAAAGTGGTCAAGCAATTACTTGGTCGACTATACTTTAAGTAAATTACTAAACATTTGACGTTTGAAACTGCAAACAGTGTTTAGTTTTTTTAGTGGTGGTGGTAAATTATTCCAACACTTAGTGGCAGTATATTTGAAACCACCTTTAAATGCGGCGGTGCGATGATAAGGAGCTGATAGTTCGTTGCTGACCTGTCTAATTCCATGCGTGCTGGATCGGCTTTTTCGCCAAGTTAACTTTTGAAAGAGGTATTCGGGTACTCCAGTCTTTACAATGCCGAAAAGCAATGATGATAAGTAGAGTTCCCTACTATATGCCATTTTTAAAATACTTGCAGAGTTCATATATGGAGTCACATGCGTACGGGAGGGAATTTTAAAACTATATTATTATTGAATATTAAAACTAGGTAATAATAAATAAAAAAAGTAATAAATAAAATGAAATAAATAAATAAAGTGATAATGTTAAATAACGGTTGACTGATAGAGATTGCTTTAAGGCATTGAAACCGGTTTTGTATATTTTATTGATAATTTTTGTACAATAAAGAATAAATAAATAAATATAGTGATATTGCAATGACAATGTTTGTCAACCTGTCTTATTAAAAATGTCATCGTGTCACCAAGTAGGGCACGACACTAATCGACCACTTCTATGGGTTCTACACAAAGTCATACCAACAGTAGCGTAACGATCGAATTGCGCGCTCACACTTTTCATATTTAACAGAACAGTAAAAAAATGCATGGACGTTGCTTAATAATAATTATTAATATGTATTTATAACGTTATCGGGACTTTAACGCGATAAAAACATCGTTAATTTACCTCGATATTTCGGCCATGTTTCAACAGTCTACTCGTGACAACTCGTTGAAACGTGGCCGAAACGTAGAGGTAAATTAACATTGTTTTATCGCGTTAAAGTCCCGATAACGTTATAATAAATTTATGTCAAAGTCGTGAAAGTTTAAAACAATATATTAACATGTAATTTTTTCTTTATAAGTTTACATTAAAAAACAGAATCGCTATCCGCTGCTGCCTGTTCTGATATCTTCAGCCGCTTTTAATTTGTAAACCACGTAACAGATTTTAATATGGTTTTCACTGACATTTAGAGATTTTTGAAAGGTTTCTATGTACACTACATTCTACTTGTGTCCCAGCAAAATCATAATAATAAGTTAGCAATTGAATGTACTGTGCAAACACAACTCTATCATGAATAAAAGTGTGCCAACTGTTTTAACCAAAATATGTTTTTCCTTTCATTTGAAGACAACACGTCACAATAGGGGCCGTCCATTAATCACGTGATGTTTTTTTGAATTTTTTTAACCCCCCTCCCCCTTGGTGATACATGGTGAGGTTTAATACTCCCCCCTATATAAAATAAAATAAATAATAAAATAAATTTCTCTTATTTTAATATACATGTGTGGCTAGTCTGCAAGTGTTAATTATGAGATTATTAAATAAATATAAATATTTATCACGTGTATTTTTAGTACCAACAACGAATCTTATTTTTTTTTTATTTATAAAATACAGGTATAAGTATCATCTACTTTTATAAATACACGTAACGCCGCTTTTCGGTTCAGTATCGCGCGTTTGCCGAAAAAATAAATACACGTGATACACCCCCCCTCCCCCTTGTGATATTTTGTGATTTTTTATGAACCCCCCCCCTTTCGAGCCTCACGTGATTAATGGACGGCCCCTTAACAGATGGAGGTTTACTTAGCAATTATGGATAGCGAAAGTAAAAAGAAAGCAAGTTACGCTACTGCTAGCTTCGTATACTTTGGCTTCAGTATATCTTAGTTAATAAGATTTCGTCATTGCCGTGCATTTTGTAGGTTTCCTTGAGATATTAAGGGAGTCGATCAAACTTGGAGTAAATACTGAATGTCTTTGAAGACGATGAAAGTTGAAATTGAATTCAATTCTCGTTATGACTGTTTGGTTTTAGTTAGCCAATCTGTTTGAGTGACCGAATTAGTACAGTCAGATTAAAACATATATAACTGAAAAAACTCTGTTTCTTACCTGGCGCCTAGAACCATAAAGCGCTTATTATTAGACAAGTGGGTCACCTGATGGTAAGTGTACATCACCGCCTATAGACACCCGCAACATCGAAGAGATTGCAGATGCGTTGCCAACCCAGAGGGCTAAGATGGAATACCTCTTGTGTCAGTAATCACACCGGCTGTCTTGTTCTCCACCCCGGAACACAACAGTGCAAACACTGCTGCTTAGCGGTAGGATTAACGAGGAAGATGGTGGTAGCGATCCGGACGGACCTTGTATAAGGTCCTACCACTCTCAAAACTTGGTTAAACTTACCCCCGTGTGTGATGTTTTCCCGTATTTTTTTTAATAATCTTTATTTTCTTTTCTTTATCTTTTTTACATAGTGTAGTTATACAGCAGTTAAGCTGCAGTTTGCAGTTAAGCTGCAGTTTGCAGTTAAGCTGCTGATGTCGCAGGTTCGAATCCTGCCATTACCCTAATTTTTCTTTGTGTTGTCATTCATTATATAGCATTTTAAATTTAATTTGAATGTAAAAAAAATACAAAATGAAAAATCGAAAAAAATTAGAAATATATAATTTCGATTACAATAGGTTTTTATATACATTAAGCAGATCTTTATAGTACGCGCATGAAGCCAGGGCGCGTCACTAGTAGCCTATATTATTATGTTAAAATAACAGGTTCCTCTTACGGTTTTATTAACTTTGGTCTTTACTTTGTTTAATTTACAGTTCTCTTTAGCTCCATTACTGATGCTGACAGTACAGTAACTCAATGATGCTTTGGTACTTAACAAGTCGATAATATGCAATCACAACCCCATTTGGAATAGAGTCGAATTTCAAATGCCAGAGTTGATGCTTATGACACTAGCAAACAAGGTGATTTTCTAAATTCATTATTTGCGTAGATTTCGTAATACCAACTAACTTATTGGAATGAATGACTGCAAACAGTTACAAACATGACAAGTAAAATTTTGGTGTCAGAATTGTTAGACTTCAGACAACTTTCCAAGAGGCTCGTTGACGTCACAGGTGACCCAAGAGCTGTCAGCTTTGTCGAACAAAGAATAAGTGTAGTCATACAGAGAGAATTGGTGCCAGCGTCTTCGGCACCATGCCTAAGGAGCCTAATTTTTTCGATATTTTTTAGTTATATTTTTTGATGTAAATATATCAATGTACATGTCGCACGCTTAGTATTAAAGTGACCCATTTCTGAATAATACACGTCCCAAAATATCACCTTAATTAAAAGACATAGGGTTTAATTTTGGGAAATATCAAATTCAGAATTGAGTCACTTTAATACTAAGCGTGCGATGTGTCAATTGTAGTTAGGATAATTGTAGTTTTATTTTAAACTAGCTGTGCCCGCGTCTTCGTCCGCGTGGAAAAGTGTATGTCCATATAAGTTCTGGTGTTGTACTTCCATACAACTTCTCACTCCCCCCTTTCAACCCCTTACAACCCTTTTTTCGCATTAAAAAGTAGCCTATGTCCTTTCTCAGGCTCTAGACTATCTGTGTACCACATTTCATTTAAATTGGTTCAGTAGTTTTGGCGTGAAAGCGCGACAGACAGACAGATAGACAGAGTTAGTTTCGCATTTATAATATTAGTAAGGATTTAGTACTTGGCTTTTACGGTGTTACGTGGTCAAACATTAGTGGTAGAGCCACGCTGTAATCCTGTGTGTTAATGGACCGGCTCGGCCGCCGTAGTACCACACTCTCATAGAATACCAGTGTTAAGTAGTAGTTCGCCAGTTACTATGGGCAGCGGTGATCACTTGCCATCAGGTGACCCGTAAATTAAAGCTGCTATTGATCTCCCGTTTTTAATTTAGCACTTTAGTATCCGTTTGTGTTTTGTATTCTTTGAATAATTTGCTGTAAATTATTCTGGCTTTTATTTTAATTCATAATTAATCGTTAAATATGAGATTTACTAAGTTACTTTTTTTTTTCGATTTATTCAAGATCGAAAACCGAAAAAAGTTTATCTGTCGCTGCGGTCGCTGAACAAATCAATTTGGTCATTTTAAGGTATTTCAATAACGCTAAGTTAATGTGCCACTCCAGATCGCCAAGAGGAATTTAAATACCTTACATAAACAATAAACATGACTTCTTAAACCAATCCTGAAATACAGCTGCCTTTACCTTTTCTTCTTTTGAAACTAGGTATAATAAAAAAGACATAATTAAGTCAGAAATAGAGATAATAGAACACCTTTTACTCTTCTTTTTAAAACAAATTATCACAAAGGCTAAAAACGTAAAACACGCAAACTTTACGAAAATACCAAAATTCACCCAAAACACCTTTTTCTCTTAAGTGCTGAAAACGCGCAAAATCTTCGTGTGCGAACGAAACGCAAGACAGGTAATAAAGGCGAATTGCTTATTCCACGGCTTGTTAGTTTATATTGGCGATGCAAAAACAGAACGTAACCTGTCCTTAATTTGCATAGATACGCAGTGCCACCGGGGCTGCAAGAAAAACATAACACCACTACACACGGGAAGAGAGGATACCAAATTACACTACCTTGACTATATCGTATAACAAAAATATTTATAAATTTGTTAAAGTATTTTGATAAATATAGGCATCAAGATAAGTATTCGTTTTATGAAGTAGAGCAACCTTCACGTTCGGTCTCTAACGTCAAATGTAGAGACGCATCCAACGCCGCAGATAAGTCAAAAGCTAAGTGATACAAAACAAGATCGGGTTCTTAAGACAATTGTCTACCCAGCGTGCAGCGCTTTCCATACAAACAGCAACAACTTTTTCCACTCTCTAAACTTAAGGCTGCTTTTCCATCAGAGATGTGCGAGGATGCGTAGCAAGGGTTGTGTTTTTAAGAACCAATAGAATCGCTTCATTTACCTCGCCTCGGTCAGCACAGCTCCGCATTCTCGCACATCTCTGGTGGAAACGCAGCTTTAGCGCAGCGAGGACAGCGTAGGACTTTGTGCAAGGTCCGACCGGATCGCCACGACCATTTTGCTCCTTAAGCCAGCCGCTAACCAGCTCTTTCTGGCACATAGTTATTCCATATTAGCCCTTTGGGTTGGCAAAGCATCTGCACCTTGGTGTCTATTAGCAGAAATAGTAAAACGTAATTTCTGTCTCTCTATTTCTCTCTACACGAGTATGTGTGAAATGTCATTCGGTCTCTAAGGGTCGTAGTTCTAAACCGAACTCAATTTCCAGTCCCATACTATGTTAGTATGTAAGTCGAACTTGAGTTCGGTTTAAAACTAGGACCCTAAGGTTGACCACAATTTTGTCCGTATGTCCCGCCACCCCACCCATCTACCCCGGCGTGTAAACTGCCACGTGTTTTCCCAGTGTTTCTAACCCATATGTTTTACATATTAACTTGATTGTCTTGAAATATTGACCGTTTCCCTGTCTGGTTGGTACGAGGCAACTTTGTGTTGAGACTAATATACTTTTTGTCAAACTTCATTACATAAAAAAAATAGTTAATTAGGAATGCCTAAATCTTGGATATAGCCTTAGTACATGTCAAGCGTACACACCCAAAACTGTTAAAATAGTTGCCTTTGGTGTGCGTCAAGGTAATAATTAAAATATACTTAGATAGATACACACTTAAATACCTATAGCATCCAAGACTCAGACACAAACATTCATATTCATCATACAAACATTTACTCTTCCCGGGAATCTAACCCGGAACCTCTAGCTTCATATCAAGGTCACTAACCATTAGGCATCCGGATCTCCAAATAATATAAAATATATAAAAATATAAAAAATATGAAGTTAAATAAAAACTGGTAAATTATAGCTCCATGCATAACCTAACCTAACCACATACACCCCGAGGCTAAACTACTTGAAGTCATTAATACAGTACTGGACGGTTCACCACGACGTCAATATTTGCTGACTAAAAACCACTTGTGACGTATAATTGCGACTAGCCGACAATTTGCGGTATGCAGCATGCGGGGTTATTGGTGATTTAACCACTTGCTCTGGCTAAGTGAGGAGGTACTGTGGGATCTCGAACGGTTATCACTTTTAGAACAACAAACTGAGGTGCAATTTTTGAATCTCACCAGCGGCCCTAACATGACAGCCCAAGTTTAGTTTAACCCCTCCCTGTGTCTCTGTCATAAGAAAGGGAGACGCAGATAGATATAAACTAAACTTGGCCAGTCGTGTTAGGGCCACAGGTGAATAAAGCTCACCAAAATGGCCGAATCTCAATGAAAAACGGCCATGGTGGTGGGTTTTAGTCACGCGGTGAGGTTCAAAAATCGCACTCCAGTGGCCCGTTTCACGAAGCTACAAGTTACAATTTTACAAGTCTAAACCGGCAAAATTGTTCTTTATGCCCATTGCTATTGGACATTATTGACCAATGTTGCCGGTTTAGACTTGTAAAATTGTAACTTGTAGCTTAGTGAAACGGGCCACTGGAACAAATTATCTTGATGAAATCACAACATGAACAAGCGGAGTAGCAAGGGCATTTTTCTAGTTTGTTTGATATGAACCTTCGCAAAGTAACGCCTGAATCTAAAAAATATTTTTAAAACAGTTTTTTCTAGTACCTATTCGCACAAAGAAAAAAGCATCAGGCTTGTTTTAGCAATATACTTTTATTGACAAAGTCAGTGGTAAAAATTACAAACAAACATTAATTTGATTATAGCAACAAGTTACTGGATGATACACTAAAAATAAAACCAAATAGGTTTAATAACTTTAAGGTCGAATGGTTTAGCGAGTTTCCTGGGGTCTCTGGTTCCAGTGAGCGGTGATCACTAACCATCAAGTGACCCGCATGCTTGTTTACCTCTGTTCTCTATAAAATATCGTCAATTGAATTAAATATATTGAGTGTCCGATTGGCTATCACTTTAAGTTTAGCAAGATTATCACAAGTAGATGATCTAACACTGTAGTGTTGTTTTGAAAAAAAAAGTGCGTTATTTTTTATACTTATTTAAGTACCTATCAAATTATTATTTATTAATGTAACGATTAATTTAATAAAAACTAGGTACTAAAAAAAAACATTTTTTAAGCCATTCGTAGGTGCGCCACAGATTTATTATCTTCCGAAGCGACGATAAGTGCTTATCAAAAGTCTACATTTAATTATTTATATTTTTAATTATTTATAGATATTTTGTAATTTACTTTGCATACGCTTTTTTTCCACTTCGTCATGCAACAGGCAAAATAATGTGTCAGAATTTCAAATACCGTCTCCGTTGTAACAAGAAAAATGGACTGATTTAAAACCAACTCGATCTATTTTCACCTCACGTAGAACGACCGACTTTCCGAAAACACGTAGTAGCACCATCTTAATGTATACTTTGCAACGGGTAATACCAGTTCGGATCCTGCAGGAATCATCTTATTAATGGGAAACATTAATCATGTAATTGAACTATAAGTAGTCTTCAAGAGTCAATTAAGCTATCGATTTTCTATGATTTAACGATTTATCTTCTGTAAAAATTTGCGAATAGATTTCTTGAGTACTGATTTCATTCATACCTTAGAACAGCGTTTCTTAACCTTCTTTGTCTAAGGACCCCTTAGGAAATCAAGCACAATTTTATGGACCCCCTTTAATAAAAAAAGCAGCAATAAATATTTTACAAGACTTTTTGTGGCATTTATTTAGATGGTCCATAGATAAGACTGTGGACCCTCATACATGCGGGTGGTAGGACCTTGTGCAAGGTCCGCCCGGATCGCTACCACCATCTTGCTCGCTAATCCTGCCGCTAAGCAGCAGTGCTTGCACTGTTGTGTTCCGGCGTGGAGAGCAAGACAGCCGGTGCAATTACTAGCACAAGAGGTATTCCATCTTAGCCCTCTGGGTTGGCAACGCATCTGCACTCTTTGTTGTTGCAGGTGTCTATAGGCGGTGATGATCACTTACCATCAGGTGACCCACTTGCTTGTGTTCCTTCCTATTGTAACGGTCCAGCCTCTGCTTGGCCGTTTAATTCACAAACTTATAGGATTTATTTATTTATTTAATTATAAATGGTCTTAGTAGGTTCAGATAGAGCTATATTTATTTAAAGAAAAGACAAAAAAATATAATTATTTACAAATACGTTGACGGAACCTTTTAGAAATGTGTTGTAGAATAATGGTTTTCTTACCACTAAAAATACAGTCTTAAGGATCTCTAAGTTAAAACAAAATGAGGGTAGTGAGCAGAGCGCACATATCAGGTGGTACATTTTTAAAGAGATTATAAGCCATCACGCTACATTAGAAACTCATCCTTATTTCTATAAAGTTAAGAGTTAGCTTAGATAGGGTAGTAAACAGCCGTGCTTGAGATATTAAAGAGTTTATGTGCCATCAGGCCACATTGGAAATTCAGTCCTAAACCTAAGGTGCTAAGATTTAGGTTAGTCAGTAAAAATAGATAAGACTGCGAACCAAGGATTGTCGGTGAAGAGGGTTCATCAAAAGTCTGCAACCAGTGGGGCAAGTGGTATAAAATACGAGGGTTGAGCAGAATCTGGGCTTTTTCCATTCTTCACTCATCGAGCGTCGGAGACTCTGCTCCATCCTCAGCAGGTGTGCTTAATTACTTGCTTACGGCAAAGCTCTGCCGGTTTGCTGTTATTTTTCTATTATTTTATTTTTATTTTATTGTTCTTTAAATTCAGTGAGTTTTGGTTTAAGTTTTGCGTTTCATTTTGAGTTGTGGAATTAATTAATTTTACTTAATAATGGGGTAGGTTCGCGTTAATTAGAAACACTTGTCAAGGATTATATTTCTTTTGTTTTATTGTGAGTGTTCTTTAAATTCAGTGAGTTTTGGTTGTAATTATCTATCACGTAACTGGGCTCGCGTAAGTTTTTGCATTTCATTTTGTGTTGTGGGTTTAATTTATTTTACTTAATAATGGGGTAGGATTGTGTTAATTAGAAGCACTTGTTAAGGATTGAGGAGTCTTCGTGCTACCTACGGAATTTAGCTTGTGCGGCGAAGTGCCGGCTAGGAGTTGATACCATGCGGTGTTAACGAAGCTCCTGGTTTTAGAGTCTGTGTAGGCGGGTTAAAATTGGGTACTGGCTGGACCCTTTTCATGGCGTTATGCTGGGGTATTTTAGCACCCTCGCCATGCCCAGGCCCCGGCTCCCTAAAACACATATACAAGGTACGGGCGGACCCAGTGGACGGACCGATGCTTAGGCACCCGTAAATCTGCGTATGTGGTTTATTGCAGTCGGTCTTATTGGTATTTATATATATATTACACCCCTTAGGTATTCTGCTCTCGCGCCGATCCATAGTTTCGACTTGGTGTTGAGAGCAACGCACACATGGCTTATTAGACACATGGTTACGCCACAGCCACCTTCTTTCGTTCAGCTAGTTAAGTTAGGAGTTTTCCCTGTCATTCCGGAAAGCTTTACATTACACATTACACGTTTAACAGTAAATGTGGAGAAAATCTCCTAGTTTGCAAAACAGAGAATAGGGCCTTTAGAATAGGTATAGGTAGATACACTGTTTTGTAGGGTATAGTACGTTTCTAATGTAAGGTTTTATTCTTTACATATATTTCTTACAGGCTCAGCTAAGGTTGATTTCTATCTACGTTTACCTTAAGATTTATTTACCTTATTTCTCGACTTATAACTATTGTTTTAACTATTTAACCAGGTCTTCATTAAGATTGCTTCAGGTTATTTACCATATTTTTACCACTCGTAACTATGTTGTTTTAACTATTTAACCAGGTCTTCATTAAGATTACTTCTAGGTTATTTACCACATTTTTACTACTCGTGACTTTATTGTTATAACTATTTGACTGTGTTTGTAAGATAAATTACTTTGAGGGTATTTTCCTAGCTACGGCTATTATCATTATTGTCGGTCTAAGGATTGATTTGTTCATAAAGCTATTATTAATTTAACAGCATCTCCCAAGCATATTGCTATGGCAACTTAACTATATCTTTATTAAAATTGCTGCATCACTATCGTTCTAAGGAATGATTTGGATCATGAAGTTATTATCAACGGGTACAAGTACTCGTAGTCATACTCTTGTGCTACAAGTAGCACGGGCCACTGTCCCACGGGATATGCCCAATCTTCGAGTCACTGACTGTAAAAGAAGGCCTGGTTACGACTATGGCTCAGCTTTGTGAGAGATATCATTCTAAAGTATCGAGCTTTTTAAATATGTCTGCGCTAGATAACTTTAACTTTGTCAACATAGCAATATGCTTCCTTACGTAGATTATTGTGTCTGATAACTTATAATGTATATTTTTGTTTTAACGAGTTGTGATAAGAATCTCGTAACTTTTCTTTGTGATGCGCCGTGGTTAGCGCTTAACGTAGTTCCATAACAATGCATTTCTTTACGGAGAAGTGTATTTAGGAAGGCGATGGTGAAGGTCAAAGGGGTGGTGGCGTGACCTTCCGGGATTTTTAGGATCCCGGTTTATCCAGGGATGATTATCCAACTCAGTAATTCTCACATAACTATGTAGTATTCGTACGACAGCCAGTTGGCATCTCCACTGTACCTACAGTTATTTCTTACGAAACAGATCGCTTATCTAATTATTATTAGTGTTCCAATGAGGCATTACTTATTACTTACCATCGTAATTAACGTGAGTCCAATATCCGCTAGAGAAGGGAGTAGGAGGTCAGTTGGGAAGTTTCTTACTTTGGTATACTTATAACTTAGGTTTAAAAGCCACAGAGCTTTGAATGAGTTACGAAATGTCTTTATTTTCATAGCATGTAGACAAACATACATAATTACGATATGCATAGTTATCCCCGTATGCATACTAAACGTAGCTAGTTATTCGGCCTAAGTTTATATCAAATAGGAAGCAGTACAAAGGTTGAACCTCTCTATTTATGCGGGTACATAACAGTCATTATTACTATTTAATTATTTTGCTATAAACTTCATCGGAATCGGCGTGGTCATTCTTTAGAAGCAGCATCCAACAAAATAGGATTCAGTTTTAAATAATAGGACAATTAGGACATGGTATTTATTAGTATTTGATAGCGCGTATAATAGTTTAAGGTAGGTTAAGTTTAGGGCATAGCGAGTGAACCGATCTTACATACATTTCAAAGAGCTTGGATTACTACCGTAGGACACAACGCAGGGTAACTAGACGATCACTTGGCCAAATCATTCGTATGTATATTCATTCAGTCAGTATAGTACTAGGGATGAGTAAACGTATAGATTAGGGCGTACATTTCATAGGACATGAGTTTTAGACTAGGTATTTGATATTTACTTACCATCAGAGAAGTCGCTAGCTAGTTATATACTTCTAGATCTATGGTAGCTAAGGAGTAGAATTCACCTAGAGCTTCATAGTTATAACAGTAGTATAGCCTAGGTCTTAATAGGTCTAAATTTAGGTTAGGTCAAATTAGGTCTTATTAGGTCAGAGAATTTGCGCTTACGGGGGGGTTTGTTACAATTGGGTGCCGAAATGACCAGGATCTGAAGTGTATTTAGGGTTTTCTATTTTACATATTTACTTTTATACTTACGTATAGATTTTTAGTAGTTCACGTTTTTACAAGTATTAGGTAGATCTATTTTATTTAAGGTGTGACTGCCTACAGTCACACAATTTGTTGTTCGTGGAATGGAGAATGTTGTAAGATTGGTTCACTCGCTTTTGTTTTATTTTCTGTATTTATTAAATGTTTATTTTAGTAACTTAACTGTTAACGTGACAGCGTTATCATTTAGGACAATATTAGTAGATACTATTGAAAGAAAAATGCAAATGAAGGTAGGACTTTTAATTTATAATTTAAATAAGGCAGTTAAATGAGGCAGTTTTTATAAAAAAACTGCCTAACCTTAGGCAGTTCAGGCAGGATCGACCTAGAAAGAAAAAAACGAAAAACATTAATTAGGAATACGTGCGTAAAGTGCGGTAGTTTAAAACTAGAAGGAATTAGTTTGAAGGTAGTTTAGTTAGAGGTATTCCACCTTAGCCCTCAGGGTCGGTAGCGCGTCTGCGGTCTCTTTGGTGTTGCGGGTGTCTATGGGCGGCGGTAATCACTTGCCATCAGGCTACCCGCTTGCTAGTTTCCTCTTTTTTTTTATAAAAAAAAAAAATAGGTACTAGGTAATTTTGTTTTAGGAATAGACTAGGTAAATTATCTGTTTCTAAGTGAGTGATGAATGGAATTTCGATGCTACTCGTACTTCTCTTTAAGTTATTTTGAAATAAATGGAAATAGTATTAATATGGTTATGTAGCGTAGCACTGGATGGTTAAGAAAGTCTTACGAGATAGTCTACCATCTGAACAAAGTAGACTTGTAGGTAAATAAATAAAATATATGATAGGAAAATATTTGTGCATAAAAACAGTAGCACAAAGTTTAGCTTATCACTTGAAGGTATTTTTCTAGGTATATTACCTCTTCGATTTTGAGGAAATTATTAGGGTTAGTTAGGTCATATCATAGCTTTGTTGACTCCATTTGTATGTGCGTATGTTTGTTGCAATCACGCAAACTGAATTTAGACCCACTTCCAGTAGTCCCTTTGATTTGAGGTTAGGTATGTGACCATAATCGTACCGTCAGCGATAGGGCTTATGAAGGAAATGCCAATGCTTATGTTATATGGGCCGTCTCGGCCAGAGTAGTACCACACTCCTATAAAGTGGTGATTTGCTGCTGCGTTTCGTACGGGTCAAGATAGGGAATGCATCACTTTGCTATCTGGTGGTAGGAATAGTCATAAAAGAATAAGTAGGTGAGTGTGTATGCGTGTTTCTGCCTGTAATTAGTAACTTACCTTAAAATAATCTTCTTTCCTTACATACTTAGTATAGATTTATGGGGCAGATTCGCTGTCCGCGTGTCTGTCTTTATCGTATCTTTAGTTGCTCTTTTTGAGCTCCGCAATGGATTTCGCTGTTGTTTAGAGAGTTTTATTCTGAAAGGTTTTTAAAATTTATTTTTCTTAAATTAGACTAAATAACCTAAAAAAAAAAGTGTACAATATTGAGTCTTAATTTTAATTCAATCTACAATAGAAACAACATTCTTTAAGTTAAAATTATAGTAGGTTCAAAATTATTTAAGTATGTCAAATAATTAATAGGTCAAAATAAAAATCAGGTTAAATAACTTTATAAATTTCTAATTTGCCAAATAGTTTCCTTTTCATTTGGTTTCATTCGTTTTATTTATTACATAGCCTAGGCAAGGAAGTACGATTATCTAGTGCTTATTAATTTGAATAGGGTGGGAAGATCACAGTATGTATGTTAGATAACTAATAGTAATACAAATTAGTTACCTGTAGTTTTCTATTTCTTGTCTATCTCCTGGTATGTAGCAATTAACAGTCTAACATCCTCGTCTGTATGTAGATAACTAGACGGTAGGCTAGTTTAGTCCTCAGTTTTTCTCGGGTCAACTTTTAGTTTTACACTAAGCGTAAAGAATAGGTGGTTTCGTCAATGCACAGCAGTTATGTTCTTATCAATACAAAAACAATAAATATTAAGGTCCAATTTTGTATTTTACAGTTTTTATTCTATTTTAAGCAACGACTTGCTTAGCTTAAAGATTGAGTGAGCGGTACATTATAAATTCTGTTGAGGGTACTTTCCGACGGTAGACTAGAGCTAAAGAAAATCGAAGAATTTGTTAGTCGAACGGCACTCTTTCTGTACACACGGTATTGATTCCTAGTATTAGGTAATAAGAGTTTAATTTGAATGCAGTTACTTAAGAAACGAAGTTATTTTTAGCGGCAGTTGGTTTTGTACTAAATAGATACAGTACGTGGTTGACAAACTAATGTCATAGATTAGCTGAAATAACCGACCCTATTTATATAGGAATAAGATCGAGTTTCTTACAGACTTTGACAAATTAGGAATAAGATAAATTGTAGCAGTAGTTGTGTAGTAGCAGCAGTGTTTGTAGTTAGTTGGTTGCAGGTTCGAGCCCTGCCATTACCCTAGTTTTTCATTGTGTTATCATTACATTGCATTTAAAGATAAATTGTGTGTGTTTAGACTGGATATAAAGGTTAACTTTATGAGCATATTATGATAAGTATTCTGGTTGCCAGTAGGAAAATGCTATAGTGTCTATGAGTAGGTTTAATGTTAGGAACTTGCAAAGTTTTGTATGACTAGACAGACGACTTCGTTCGTGTAGCAGTAGCAGCTTGTTTGTCAGTCTTCTGTGAAGTTTTGAAATCTGTTCGGTGGTATTGGGGATTGCCTATGCATAAAAGCAAACAAACAAAGAATAGGAATTGGTTTTTGTTATGTTAGTGTGGAAAGTATAGATTAGTGTAGATTTGTGTATGGCTTTTTACTGTTTGTAAAACATAACGAAGATAGACTTGTAGACCGAAATAGATGAGTGGGGGCGAGCTTTTCTGGCAGGGGATGCTCTTCCAGAATACCTTAGAACGGTTGGGTAGAAAACTACCAATATAATAGAAACGTGTGAGGTTAATTAAGTTACGTAATTATCAATTAAATTAGGATAAAATTAAGATAGATTAAGATTATTTAAGTTGAATTGATAAAATAACTTTTAGATAAATCAGGATAAATTAAGCTAATTTTATTTAAGGGTTAGCATAGGTAGTATGTCAGGATTGTGGTAAACGCCAGTCCGTGGTCTCTGTCTGCTCCCCTGGGAGATGGACGTGACTGTATGTATGTCTGTTAATCTATACAATAATAAAGGTTGTACCTGGTAGGTGTATACATAGCAAATATTAACGAAAAATGAACTTTATGAAAGCGGTAGAAGCTGTAATAGTAATCTTTAGATTTTTTGTTGTCTGTCTGTCAGTCTAATTGTCTGTCTATCCGTCTGCCTGTCTATCTGTCTGTAAGTATATATATATATATCTATCCGGCTATCTGTCTGTAGGTTTATGAAACTAGGTACTGCAAAAAGTTTGATACAGTTTTCATAGTTCTATTTCTGAAGATCTTGTTCGAAATCTGTTGCATGGTTAATCTTGATGCACCATCAAGAAGTCAAGTTATTGTTAATAGGAAGTAAAGTTAGATACCTACTTGTGAGGACTCTATAACAAAAGCTAGTTTAAGATAACTTTAATAAGACTTAGATAAGTAGGTACTTTGAACACCGGTCAAAGAGAGTTTGACTCGCGCACCGAGGGTTTCGCATCACCATGCAATGAGTATTATGTTATGAGCTTGCGGGAGGGAAAACTCGTGGTTTTGATGTATTCAGAAAGACTGAAAAAAAAGGAAAGTTAAGCGGGTTATTCAAAATGTATTATAGTAGTGTGTTACAAGTAAGGAATGTATTTACAATTTTAATAGCCGTATTATTAGAATATAGATATTGTAGCGTACGATGTCAGATACTGACACAAACCACATTTTTACATGCGATACAAGCGCCTTCTAAACGATTTAATTGGAAACTCGAACAGTTCAATTAGTTGATAATAGATGGCGTTACTAGGTACTAAACAAGTGTTAACAGGCATTATGAATAATTAAAGTATGCTCACGACTGATATCATGGGTTGTATAGTCAGTAACATTATTAAGCGACTGCTGTCGTTGTAGTGAACGGAACATGGTTACGATAGTATAAATAGATAGTATCTGTTGTAAATTATAAAAGTGAAAAGAATTGCCTATAGGTATTTCTATAAGTATATCAGAGAATTGGGTACGTGTATGCATATGAAGTTTTATATTGTACCTAAGAATTGAAGTAGAAATGTATAAGAGTTACATCCTTTAATTTTATTTTGCGGTAATTACTTAGTAGAGTTGGAGAGAGTATTTTGCTTAATAGTGCTTATTTGGAACAAAAGGTACCTTGGTAGTGGAGACGTTAATGCTGTTTTATATACTTTATGAAAATTGTGGCTAAGTAACCTTAGTAAAATTCGATTAAGGAAATGATTAATTAAGAGTGCAGATCTTCGTGATGAGAATTGCAGTAAGGGGTTAAAAGAGTGGGGGCGAGGAATAAATATATCTAAGGTTTTTTTTTTATTTCAAATTTAGGTTAAGAAAATTAGTAATAGTTTTTAAATAAGTTTTGTATTTTTTATTAGGTTTTCTAATAATTATACTCGTATTCTAGAGTACAAAAAAAAGTAAAAATTAGAAATAATAAAGAACGGTTGAAAATTGTCTTTTCGACGACGATTATGACATTAGTGTTTAAGCAATATGTGTATTCTATAGGCAAGTCGGACGGGGTAGATTTTTCAAAATTAAGCTTTTACTTCCTGTAAAGTACTTTGAACTTAGTGATAAAAAAAAAACTTAAGTCGAAGTGTCTTACTCATCTTGGTGAGCTGGTGAAATGCTGAGTCGCGTGAATGCGTGATTGAGGAGGTACGAAATAAGTATGATGTATGAATACTGATGATTTTTTCTAATGGAAAAAAGGGCATTAACAGGTGATGGGTAATTAACTTAACGAGTTAGGAATTGGTATGAAGGGCTCAAGCATTTCAGTAGCTATGCAGATGAGTTGGACGGTTTGTTAATGTTTATCCCCTGAAACAGCACTCACACAAATGGGTTTGCTATCTGGATTGTGTTAGGTTAAGTCCAGTGGACATCAGCGTGTAAGCTGTAGATAGTAAACACATAACTACACACGCGGCTATGAATTATGGACATCTCTACACTAGAGACAGAACTGGAATTTGAAATCATGTGTGCCAACTTATTACTAATAATAAGTACGGACTACGTAAAGGCTTAAAGTATAAATTTTGTATCAAGGTTTATTTAATTTTTCATAAAAAACAAAATATTAATTCGATTTCGATTTCCGTCTCTGCTCTTGCACATACATTACAATTTGGGTTGATGTCTTGAGATAGAAGTATTAGTACATGGGTGGTTATGGTCGTTCGATTTTTCCGCTCTTCACGGGGCGATGGACCTTTGACCCTTTGTATTGTGTTCCTCAACCTTTACACTGCACTGTCATCCCTGTTTGGGAACGAGATGTATTGGCGGTTCTTTGCGCTCAGTTGAGGGCCAAGGCTAAGACTGGGGATGGAAGAGTCAATGCGTTGCCCCTATGGCTGACTGGACTCACAACCCAGTTCTCTACCAAAACAGATTGACAAGCGCGATCATGGTCATTCATGGAAAACATTTCGAGAAATCTGAGATATCTTCTCTTGTTGTTACACACCACATGCACATCTTACACTCAGGGGTAAAAATATTAATAAATTATTCGATGATAGCGTTTGTGAATTTTTCATTTGTTTTAGATATTCTTCTCCGGAATAAGGGTTATTACCTGCGAAGAATATCGGGGGCGATTGTAACGGTCCAGCCTCTGCTTGGCCGTTTAATTCACAAACTTATAGGATTTATTTATTTATTTAATTATAAATGGTCTTAGTAGGTTCAGATAGAGCTATATTTATTTAAAGAAAAGACAAAAAAATATAATTATTTACAAATACGTTGACGGAACCTTTTAGAAATGTGTTGTAGAATAATGGTTTTCTTACCACTAAAAATACAGTCTTAAGGATCTCTAAGTTAAAACAAAATGAGGGTAGTGAGCAGAGCGCACATATCAGGTGGTACATTTTTAAAGAGATTATAAGCCATCACGCTACATTAGAAACTCATCCTTATTTCTATAAAGTTAAGAGTTAGCTTAGATAGGGTAGTAAACAGCCGTGCTTGAGATATTAAAGAGTTTATGTGCCATCAGGCCACATTGGAAATTCAGTCCTAAACCTAAGGTGCTAAGATTTAGGTTAGTCAGTAAAAATAGATAAGACTGCGAACCAAGGATTGTCGGTGAAGAGGGTTCATCAAAAGTCTGCAACCAGTGGGGCAAGTGGTATAAAATACGAGGGTTGAGCAGAATCTGGGCTTTTTCCATTCTTCACTCATCGAGCGTCGGAGACTCTGCTCCATCCTCAGCAGGTGTGCTTAATTACTTGCTTACGGCAAAGCTCTGCCGGTTTGCTGTTATTTTTCTATTATTTTATTTTTATTTTATTGTTCTTTAAATTCAGTGAGTTTTGGTTTAAGTTTTGCGTTTCATTTTGAGTTGTGGAATTAATTAATTTTACTTAATAATGGGGTAGGTTCGCGTTAATTAGAAACACTTGTCAAGGATTATATTTCTTTTGTTTTATTGTGAGTGTTCTTTAAATTCAGTGAGTTTTGGTTGTAATTATCTATCACGTAACTGGGCTCGCGTAAGTTTTTGCATTTCATTTTGTGTTGTGGGTTTAATTTATTTTACTTAATAATGGGGTAGGATTGTGTTAATTAGAAGCACTTGTTAAGGATTGAGGAGTCTTCGTGCTACCTACGGAATTTAGCTTGTGCGGCGAAGTGCCGGCTAGGAGTTGATACCATGCGGTGTTAACGAAGCTCCTGGTTTTAGAGTCTGTGTAGGCGGGTTAAAATTGGGTACTGGCTGGACCCTTTTCATGGCGTTATGCTGGGGTATTTTAGCACCCTCGCCATGCCCAGGCCCCGGCTCCCTAAAACACATATACAAGGTACGGGCGGACCCAGTGGACGGACCGATGCTTAGGCACCCGTAAATCTGCGTATGTGGTTTATTGCAGTCGGTCTTATTGGTATTTATATATATATTACACCCCTTAGGTATTCTGCTCTCGCGCCGATCCATAGTTTCGACTTGGTGTTGAGAGCAACGCACACATGGCTTATTAGACACATGGTTACGCCACAGCCACCTTCTTTCGTTCAGCTAGTTAAGTTAGGAGTTTTCCCTGTCATTCCGGAAAGCTTTACATTACACATTACACGTTTAACAGTAAATGTGGAGAAAATCTCCTAGTTTGCAAAACAGAGAATAGGGCCTTTAGAATAGGTATAGGTAGATACACTGTTTTGTAGGGTATAGTACGTTTCTAATGTAAGGTTTTATTCTTTACATATATTTCTTACAGGCTCAGCTAAGGTTGATTTCTATCTACGTTTACCTTAAGATTTATTTACCTTATTTCTCGACTTATAACTATTGTTTTAACTATTTAACCAGGTCTTCATTAAGATTGCTTCAGGTTATTTACCATATTTTTACCACTCGTAACTATGTTGTTTTAACTATTTAACCAGGTCTTCATTAAGATTACTTCTAGGTTATTTACCACATTTTTACTACTCGTGACTTTATTGTTATAACTATTTGACTGTGTTTGTAAGATAAATTACTTTGAGGGTATTTTCCTAGCTACGGCTATTATCATTATTGTCGGTCTAAGGATTGATTTGTTCATAAAGCTATTATTAATTTAACAGCATCTCCCAAGCATATTGCTATGGCAACTTAACTATATCTTTATTAAAATTGCTGCATCACTATCGTTCTAAGGAATGATTTGGATCATGAAGTTATTATCAACGGGTACAAGTACTCGTAGTCATACTCTTGTGCTACAAGTAGCACGGGCCACTGTCCCACGGGATATGCCCAATCTTCGAGTCACTGACTGTAAAAGAAGGCCTGGTTACGACTATGGCTCAGCTTTGTGAGAGATATCATTCTAAAGTATCGAGCTTTTTAAATATGTCTGCGCTAGATAACTTTAACTTTGTCAACATAGCAATATGCTTCCTTACGTAGATTATTGTGTCTGATAACTTATAATGTATATTTTTGTTTTAACGAGTTGTGATAAGAATCTCGTAACTTTTCTTTGTGATGCGCCGTGGTTAGCGCTTAACGTAGTTCCATAACAATGCATTTCTTTACGGAGAAGTGTATTTAGGAAGGCGATGGTGAAGGTCAAAGGGGTGGTGGCGTGACCTTCCGGGATTTTTAGGATCCCGGTTTATCCAGGGATGATTATCCAACTCAGTAATTCTCACATAACTATGTAGTATTCGTACGACAGCCAGTTGGCATCTCCACTGTACCTACAGTTATTTCTTACGAAACAGATCGCTTATCTAATTATTATTAGTGTTCCAATGAGGCATTACTTATTACTTACCATCGTAATTAACGTGAGTCCAATATCCGCTAGAGAAGGGAGTAGGAGGTCAGTTGGGAAGTTTCTTACTTTGGTATACTTATAACTTAGGTTTAAAAGCCACAGAGCTTTGAATGAGTTACGAAATGTCTTTATTTTCATAGCATGTAGACAAACATACATAATTACGATATGCATAGTTATCCCCGTATGCATACTAAACGTAGCTAGTTATTCGGCCTAAGTTTATATTAAATAGGAAGCAGTACAAAGGTTGAACCTCTCTATTTATGCGGGTACATAACAGTCATTATTACTATTTAATTATTTTGCTATAAACTTCATCGGAATCGGCGTGGTCATTCTTTAGAAGCAGCATCCAACAAAATAGGATTCAGTTTTAAATAATAGGACAATTAGGACATGGTATTTATTAGTATTTGATAGCGCGTATAATAGTTTAAGGTAGGTTAAGTTTAGGGCATAGCGAGTGAACCGATCTTACATACATTTCAAAGAGCTTGGATTACTACCGTAGGACACAACGCAGGGTAACTAGACGATCACTTGGCCAAATCATTCGTATGTATATTCATTCAGTCAGTATAGTACTAGGGATGAGTAAACGTATAGATTAGGGCGTACATTTCATAGGACATGAGTTTTAGACTAGGTATTTGATATTTACTTACCATCAGAGAAGTCGCTAGCTAGTTATATACTTCTAGATCTATGGTAGCTAAGGAGTAGAATTCACCTAGAGCTTCATAGTTATAACAGTAGTATAGCCTAGGTCTTAATAGGTCTAAATTTAGGTTAGGTCAAATTAGGTCTTATTAGGTCAGAGAATTTGCGCTTACGGGGGGGTTTGTTACACTATGTTGTATAAAAAAAAAATACATATGTTCGCGGACCCCCCGGGGTCCGCGGACCACAGGTTAAGGAACACTAGCTTAGAACATAATCTACATAGGTTCTATATTTAGAGGGATGAGGGGACGCATATTATAGAGGTAAGGTAGCAGTACGGTCAGCTTCAGTACGTTTTAGTACCTTCTCGCTGTCAGTGATGTGAAAAATTCGAGCGAATCTCATTTCATACGTTACTACGACAAAGGTTCTTAAGTGTTTAGCTACTACTAAGGTTGACTGTACCAGTGCTGGACACACATAGAAAATGTTCTATGTTGATCATGATCATGTGATGATAATAATGTCAACTGCTGGTAAAAACAATGGTTTTTACCAGACATATTAATAAAACGGATCACTCACGTATTTTTAAGTCGAGAAATACCCGACATGTTTCTCAACTTAAAAAGACGTGAGTGATCCGTTTTATTCATATGTCCGAGTCTCACGGCAGTTTTATGTTAAAAAGTGTGACATCTTTGTTTTTTTGGTTTTATTCGTACGCACACTGCTGCAGGTCATGTGTGTATGCCGCTGGGTAGTTGTGTGTTGATCCCCCAACTCGTGCTTAGTTACTCATACTATCACGAACCCTATACATACGAAACGCATGCTGTTAATATACAATATGCGGGTGGTAGGACCTTGTGCAAGGTCCATCCGGATCGCCACCACCATCTTGCTCGCTAATCCTGCAGCTAAGCAGCCGTGCTGGCACTGTTGTATTCCGGCGTGGAGAGCACGACAGCCAGTGTAATTACTGGCACAAGAGGAATTCCATCTTAGCCCTCTGGGTTGGCAACATATCTGCAATCTCTTTAGTGTTGCAAGTGTCTATAGGCGGTGGTGATCACTTAGCATCAGGTGACCCACTTGCTTGTTTGTTTTCCTATTTCATTAAAAAGAAATACCGTCAGATTGCATGGATCGCTTTTTATTGACTCTTTAACACACAGAACCCACAAAACCACAAGTAATTTACGCTTCAAAAGATATATCGATTAAAATCTCGTCGATATCTGGTTCTATCTGGTTATATCTGGTTCTTACCGCAGTGCACATAATTATACAGTGGGTCAGGATCAGATTACATAGATAACTCTTCGTTACCACCGTAACGGTATTGCTTGCGTTGCCCTGTTGCTGAGGTGGTTTCGCATTTTAAAATGTTATTGAGAATATTAACGATTTTTCTGATTACCTTAAAAAATAAATAGATATTTTAAAAGGTTATTTTTTTAGTACCACATGTTAATTTTAACAAACATGATCCTGTATAACGTTAAATATGGTTTAAATGTTGAAGCTGTTGGTTCTCCATATTAAATAAATAAATAAAATAAATAATAAAACGCTTCGCGGGCCATCGCACTTAAATTTTTTAGTAAGCGAAATTTGGTAAAACTCCCTTAACTAAAAAAAATCTAAAATTTAAAATTTTCTTCATTAATATTTAAATTACTACTTACTGTGTACTAGTGTGTATGTATTTTTAAAGTTATGTATTATTTGTATACTCGTATGTATTTTTTTATGTTTTTTTTTTCAAATGTCACAATTACAATTATTGTTAGCACTTAGTCTGCATTTACGTAGGTATAGAATATACTCATTAACGGTAGTTAATTATTAGATATTGTGCCGTAACATTTCGTGTTACTTTTTTTTCTTTGTGCATTTTGGCTTGGTTGACAAATAGAAAATACCTATTGACATTAAGGCCGCCACTTGCAATTACTTATGTGATCTATGCAAAAAAAAAAAATTCTTTGCACTACGAACCCATTTTCAAAATGAAATACTTGTCTACAAAAGAAAGTGATGCCCTACATTCAGAGTTCCTGGTTTTTATTTTACATTTTAATATTCGTAAAACTTGATTTTTCTTTTCACAGTAAGTAAAAAACCAAAGTAAGTATTACCCCAAAATAATTGTCAAAAATTACAACTCATTATCTGTATCTGACACTTAAAATTCTCAAAAAAAATTGTAAAACTTATAACGACGTACTTTGGACGTTCAAAATTCGACTGTAACCACTTCATATTATGACTCAGAATCTATACATTTCCTGCAACGGCATTCTAGTCCACTATGCAATTATGACATGACACTAATAACCTTGTCACTGGCCAGTTCGAAAAACATTTCCCTGCAAATTATTTTGCGGTTACTACAGTTAAGTTTGTACTTTAAACCGTTTTAATGAAGCCCAAGCAAAATGTATTTAATCACTAATAATCAGTTACTTTACTTGTTTACAATGCTATTATAATACATGGATGTACAGTGTCATACTAAATGACAGCAGAAAAACGATCCGACATAAGAATTCAGGTTGACGCCAATGTTACAAATGCAAATTATTTGTTCACCATTTATAGTCATTGGATTTACAACTTTACGTCTAACTGCATAAAATAATTATTTATGAAGTTTCGTTGCAAATAGGTTTTTTTACAAAATAATAGTATTGACAGCAGCGCCGTCGGTCCGACAGACTGACAGCGCGGGCGATTGTCGATTTGTTGTACTTTTGTTCGACTTTTGATGCGGCCATATTTCAAACGGTGACTATTCATCTATACGTCCTTTACTTATAGATTAGTGCTTATCTAAACTAATCTACACTAATATAATAAAGAGGTAAACTTTGTTTGTTTGTTTGTTAGTTTGTTTGTATGTATGTAGGGGGTAATCTCTGGAACTATTGAACCGATTTCAGAAATTTTTTCACAGATAGATACCTACGCTATCCCTGACGGACAAAGGCTACTAATATATAATAATTTTGATAACAGTAATATAATGTCACCTTTAATTTTGTGCTATAACACGTTTCAATACATCATGCTATGTGTTACACTTGTATCCGTAAACCCTCACTAAACCTATGTTAGTTAAAATCTGTCTATTTATCCGTAGCCCCGTAGCTCCGGTTTACGTAAACCAATTTCAACGCAGCTTGTTTCTGTTTGATAGCTGAATTGAGCAAATTGATGCTAAAGTAGGTTTACTAAGCGTTTACGTATGTCTTTAAAAGAGGATTATTCGTCGTCATTCAGTCACTTGTCTACTTAGTACCCTATCTACACTAGTTATAAGTACATGTTTTTTATTTACTTACATTACGACTAAAAAATAGCATTATAATTAAAAGAATGATCTTATATTAAAGCAGGGAAAAAAACTGAGTTAGGAAAAATCAACCAATGAAATCGCTTCGTTTATACAGCCCACGAAGCTGATTGGTCTATTTTTGACAATATAGCCACTACATGAAACCCAATGGCATTGTTCGCAATTGTTAAATACACAATTAAATCCTATTGAACATGTTTGCCATAGTACTAGTATTTCACACAGTAGTGAGTCGGCAAAGTGTCCATTTGTCCGTAATGCATCCGACAACACGCCCGAGCTCGGAGCATCTACCTAATTGCTGGAGATTTGTCTAAGGTGTTCTGCTTCAAGGAGCGTTTGAAGGTGATAAGTAGCTTGAAACGTTAGGGAAGACGAAGTACTTGACAACAGTTTTGCACACAATTCAACATACCCTTAATAAAAAAAAAACAATTCATTTTCATATCAAAGTTGGGGTTCTCAACAATTTTTGTACAAAATTTTTAATATTCATAGAACTAAGCGGTAGTGGCTGGTTGGTGTAAGAATAGATAGGCTCGACCGGAGTAGTACTACATACACAATATCAGCGTGATGTCTCTAATAGATTATTTTTCATCAGATGACCTGCATGCTCACTTGCTATTCTCTTTCAACTTTTTAATGGCTCATATTTATGTTCCACTGCTGATTGGCCTATCTTTTGAATAAGAAAAACTAAGACAACCTAGACGCTTGAAGAAATTTTGAATGAGCCAAGTTGGTAACTCACGCAACGTTTTTATAAGTTTGGTAGTTTGGAAGCATATTGTGTTTTTTTTAATTTGATGTGGCATTCTCATCGCTTTAACTTTACTTGTGCGGAGATTTTAGGTCCTGACGAAGAATTCATCGGTACATAACGTCCACTTTCGATCGCTCCACTACTCGCTTAAGTTTGAACTCTCCTTCAACATACATACACGCGTATATTATATATATTCCACACGTTTAACAGCGTCGGGGAACGCAATCAGTCGGCTCTGGTATGCAACAATTTGCTAAGCACGCTTTGCGGAACATACTGTGTATGCTGCCTACGCGTGTAATTCAAGAATGGATTATACAGAGTGTTGGGTAATTCACACCCCTGGTAATACTATAATGACTTAATGGAATATAGACCACTTTCAAAATCAGCCTTTGCCGCAAGGCTGTAGTACAACTGCGGCGCAATTGAAGCGTAACAGCAGCAGGGTTGCAGTATCTATACATATAATAAAATCGTTAAGACAAATAGTTTGTACATTAAAGATTTAAAAAAAAGAACCACCCAGGGCGACTTAAAATGAGTAACTGAACACGATAAGACCATTTAAAAAATTTTGTTTGTTTGTTTGTACGCCAATCACGTAAAAACCGCTGAACGGATCTGTTTAAATAAGTCCAGAATAGGTTTTAGGCTATAAAAAATTTTGAAAAAAGGGGAATAAGGGGAAATATGGGGGGGGGGGGTGAAGTTTGTATGGAAAAAAAATACTTAATTGTTTTAGAATCATGAAAGTCAGAATTCATACTTATTATTTAAAATAAAGAAATACCTGTTTCAGCATTTTTTCCAAATCGCTTTCAGAAAAGCAAAAAAGTGGAATTAGAGTTCAAAATTACTTAACTTAATACAATTATATTTTAGAAACAAATGAAGCGTGACTTTTGAAACTTGCTACACATAATCAACATCTAATAAACATGAATACAAATTCTCAGTTTTCCAGAAATATGCTTTAAACGGCGAATTTGAACAAAAGAGTGCAACAAAAAAAAAACAGTTTTTCTCAGTACTTACGTACTCGAACTTGCAGTACTATATCGCGAAAATGGTATATCCTAATCGTCCTGGATTAACACTGGATCATTTTTATTCCGTAATTTAATTTTGCCCTAATAATTAAATAATTAATTATTTAACAGTGTTCATTAATTATTTGACGGATTTGGATGAGAAATGGAGATAGCCTCTACCCTGGATTAATACATAGCATACTTTTTTCCCGTAAAAATGCATAGTTCTTGCAGGATAACGATTTATGAGTTGTGCGCGGTTCTTCTTCACCTTAAAACGGCTGGGCGGATTTAGACATGGAATGGCGATAGCTTAAACCTTGGATCAACATCGCATTTTTCCGCAAAGATGCAAAATTCCTACGGGACAACGCTAAACGACTTCTACGCGTTACGAGCAGCAAATCATCTTGATGTAAATCACAGCACTGCAAGTAGCACTTACATCAGTACCCTTACCATGAGTACAGTGCATCTAGCCGTAACCGTACTCGCTAGCGACGGCGTAAACGATTTGTACAGCGCCTCTAACGCTCACTTAGAGAACTAAAAATCGCTAGTATGAGTCCAACGGTAAATTATCTATCGTAATCAAAGCGCTAGTGACTAAAGTTTTGTAACTGTTGCAGTAGAATATTGGTACCATGAGTCACAAATTTGACACATATCATCGAAAAATACCATGTCGACTATGGTAAACTCTTTCACTGACAAATCGGAGCGTATTTAACCGCTATCGACTGTAGTAACGTAAGGTGAATTTTCGATAGAAACTCATGGTAATGGTACTGTGCTGCAGTCGCAGTAATGTAAATGTCTTCTGCTGCAGCTTGAATGTAAAAAAAACCTGTCTGCATTTTATCTTTTGTTTATATTTGTGATCAATAAAGAGCATTTGATTTTGCTGCATTTAAAATCGTGGTGTGTTCCCGAGTTGGCGGATTTATATGTTTAAATACTTCCTTTTGAGATTCGATCTCTAATATAGTATTTATAATAGAATCTCTTATCAAAAGCATTTCATGTTATATGAAATAGAATAAAGTTTGAGTTCTATGCATCAAAAACTTAAACATATTAAAGACAGCAAATTGGCAGTTCTTGTTTGAATCAGACGTGAAAGCATTTTAAGCAGCTTTTGGGTGCAAGTCAACTTTAAATTTATTAACGTCAATTTTAAACGGTTATTTTAAGCACAAAATTCCTACAGAATGTTTATGAGACGCCATTACTACAAAATCTATGACAAACAGACACACTGCCGCAGGTATTCCCAGATCTCAAAGATAGCAAACCGGTCGGCTTCCTGCCGAAAAGAATTATCATCACGGTGGAACCCATTTCAATGCAAATCGATTTATTTTGCCCCAAGATTTTCTGATTAATGTCTTCAAAATTTAAATTAGATGTTTGTTGGTAAACTGAAATTTATTAGTAAACGGTACGGCGATAAACGTTTTCCGGGTTAGAAAACTATTTTCTTCAATACTATTCAATAGTATAAATCAACACAAAATGGAAGATGTAAAATAGAGCAATAAAAACCGCATTTATTTTGAAGTATCCAACCCTTGTTACACTGCCTGAATTATTTTGAAGTAACAAATGATTACTACAAAATAAGATATCATTAGTGACTTTCAGGTCAATAACCTTTAACGTAGATTAATCTGGAATGGAGTATAGCAATAAATTCAGAAGAGTAATATCCTAAATTTTATGTTAAATAAGTTTGGAGCATCTTAATAATGTTTTTGATTTAATTTACTTGTCTCTAGAAAAAATATGGGTTTCGGAAATTTGGGTACAATTAAAATCGGTTGTAAAAGTAACACTAATTAAAAACACGAAAATGATTCCGACTCCGGACTTTTATCACGGCGATGTCTTATTCAACAGTTAATGCGTTGTCTTATGTTGATATTAAGGTCCAGTAATCAGTAGACTAAGTAACGGTTCACAGCGATAGGAGACGCGGAAGCGGTGCCGTGGCCGCTCCTAGGGCCTGTACCACCAAATTTACAAGTTCTACAATTTTAAAGAAAGAAAGAAAGAAAATATTTATTCAGCACACAGAAAAAAAAGGTTGAAAATTACACAATTGATACTGAAAGAGAAATTTAATGTATTAGTCAGATTTTTGTATGAAAAACGTTACAATTATGTCAAATTGTAGCAATTATACGTTTTGTGATATAGGAACCTAGAGTTCGTCGTGTCCGCAGCCAAAAAGAAATGTTTGACGTATTTTAAGTAAGATAAAAAATAAAGTTAAGTAGTTTTATAACATTTAAATGTTATGTAACGAGAACACAAAGAAAATCTAGGGTAGTGGCAGGACTCGAACCTGCAGCCTCAGCATTCCGTACGCCATGGCACGGAATACTGAGTTATTTTTAACATTAACAAATAAAAAAACTAAAGATATTTCGGTTACAATAATTTTATAACTGCGAGTTAGAAACTTATCATTGTTTCAATTAATTAATCTACTTTCATAGCAGTAAGACACGCTTTAATTGAGCACACTATGATTTTATAAGAAAAACACATCTCCAGAAACGCTTGTAAACGAAATCGCTATTTTCTATACAATAACACCATTCCTTTATAAGTCAGCATCGTAAAATCTTGCATACATTATCGCTGTATTTCCAATTTATTTTAATTAGTTTGACTACTTTTATTGACCTTGGGACGAAAGTACTATATTAATGGGTCAGAATTAACAAAAAGAGAGTTCAATATGTCATTAAAATTTGCATATCGTCGCTTCCAAGGCAAAGTCGCTTATCTCCATATTGGCTACTTTACAGGAGAGCATTTTAAAGTTTTTATTTTTAGAAAAAAAATCGTAACATCGCTCTCCATTGATCGATTTTGAATCAACTAAGACCTGTTTAAAGCTTGATTTATTTGCTATTTTTAAACGTAACCAGTAATCGAATTATCCTGTTAGTTTGGAAGATAAGTGTCACTTAAGCGAATTTGCCTCATTAGGTACCTGAAGCCGGGCAAAATAGCTTATCTCCAAAAAATTTACTGGATACGAAATTCCATATTGCTAAACCACCATCCGTCACGTGTCATATTTGCTAATCGTCTCTTAGTTAGTTGTTATCAGTTAGTCAAATTGTCTTACGGTAAGACTGCGTAAAATGGTACTATTTTTAATGTATTATAATTTATTTTTTACTGGGTTTTAAAAGAACATAAAAGGGACAACGGGATAAAAAATGAACACTATTACTATTTATGACATGTGGGTAGAATTTATACACATCGAATCATCTTATTTTAAGAAAAGATATGAAGTAATATTTTTTTTGGTTCTCTTCTGTAATCTGTATCTTGCAAGGTTCCTTGTATTTTGACAGAACGCAATATTGTTTTATAATCGTTTTGATAATATTCAGGAATTATTCATAAGGTGCACATTTTTCTGAGATCTTGATATTTCTTAAATAAATTTAATAGGTAAGCTAGCCTTATAAGCTCGATTTGGTTCAATTGCTTTCAATTTAAAAACATTTATTTCCTCTTCTTTAACATTGGAACTGAATACTTAACAATTTTTTTTTGTATATAATATATAGTTAGTATTATTTATGGTTACTACACGCAATTAACTGACCTTTTCAGTTAAGTTTTTAAAATTATAATTATATTAAATGTAACATCCCATGCTAAGAAATCTTTGTAATTAAAAACACTCATGTTATATGGTTTAGGATGCTTTCAGGCCATACTAAAGACTCTATGCCATTGTGACGGAGTCCAAATTAATATATTTTGTGTGCTTTTCTCAATAACTGAATGCATTGAGTCCACATTATACGTACCTACATATACGTGTGACCAGATAACAAATCATCATCATCATCAACATCATCATCATCATCATCTTCTCAGCCACAAGAAGTCCACTGTTGAACATAGGCCTCTTCCATGGCATGCAACCACCGCCTTCCTGCCACCTGTATGAGGTCATCGGACCATCTTGTGGCTGGTCGTCTTACGCTGCGCTTGCCAATACGCAGCTGCCATTCGAGAACTTTTCGACCCTACTGGCCATCAGTTCACCGTGCTATGTGCCCTGCCCACTGTCAATTCAACTTGCTAATCTGCTGGGGTACGTCGGTTACTTAGGTTGATCTGCGGATCTCTTCATTTCTGATTCGACCAGGCAGAGAAACTCCAAGCATAGCCCTCTACATAGCTCGTTGCGTAACTTTGAGCTTTCTTATAAGGCCCATAGTAAGTGGCCACGTTTCAGTGGCATAACTCATCACTGGTAAAACACATTGATCATTCACTTTCGATTTCAGACACGGAGGTATTTTGGACGGCAAGACATTTCGTAGTTTCCCAAACGTTGCCCAGCCGATTTGAATTCGACGATTGACCTCTTTCTCAAAGTTGGACCTGTCCAGTCGAACTGTTTGTCCTAGGTAGACGAATTCGTCAACAACTTTGATAGTTGAGTTTCTTACTGCTATTGGGATGGGCACCACATGGACATTCGACATGACTTTCGTTTTATCCATGTTGAGGTTGAATCCCGATTGAGGTTTTCGAGCATCGTGCTCGTCTACTATATCGTCGGCAAACCGAAAGTGAGTAATGTACTCGCCGTTGATATTGATGCCAAATCCTTTCCACTACAGAAGTTTAAAGGCATCTTCCATTGTGTTGGTGAACAGTTTCGGAGAGATAACATCTGCCTGTCTCACACCTCTTTGCAATAGAATTGCCTCTGTCCTCTGATCTTGTATTCGGACCGACATGGTGGCGTTATTGTACAAACGCTTCAACATTTCGATATACCGAGATTCAAGCACCGCCCACGTCTCGATCGAATCAAAGGCCTTCTCGTAGTCCACAAACGCTAAGCATAATAGAATAGAATAGAACCATTTATTTCGGGCTGCATAGGCCCATAGAAAAAATACTTTAAAGACTAACATGCATATTTTTAAAACAAAACATTGAGATTAACGGCATGTTATACTCCTCGGTCTTCTGTATAACTTGCCGCAGCGTGTGGATGTGGTCTATGGTACTGAAGCCTTTTCGGAAACCGACGCGTTCGGGAGAATCGGGAGGCTCGAAGTCATCAAACCTGCCTTCGAGACGATTCATGATGACCCTGGAAAACAGCTTATAAACATGGCTCAGAAGCGAGATGGGTCTATAGTTCTTCAGAAAAGTATTATCCCCTTTTTTTAAGAACAGCGCCACCACGCCTCTGTTCCATGATTCTGACGTTATACCTCCGAGCACCACGGAATTAAAGAGATTCTGAAGGACTTTAAGTACCGGTATTCCACCCGCTTTCAGAAGCTTTGATATGATTCCGTCTTCGCCCGGCGCTTTGTTGTTTTTAAACTGTTTTAGGGCCATCCTACTCTCGTACAGGCTGATGTCCGGGATATCTTCGGTATAGTGTCGGGTCAGCTTGGCTCTTGGATCTTTGGCCAGGCTGCTAACAGGTTTTGAGACCGAGGTGTACAACTGTCCCTAGAACCTCTCAACCTCACTCAGCAACTCTGCTTTGGTCGACGCTATACTACCGTCCTCCCTCTTCAGCTTTGTCAGCTGGCTCTGCCCAGTAGACAAGTCTTTTGCGAACACTTTGGTAACAAATACATAGTTAACTTTAATCGTAGTCTGTATGTCAGTCCGTCTGTCACAGCCAATTTGCTCCGAATCTACTGGACCAAATTTGGTAGGATGATGTAATCCTATGACCCAAACACAGATATGCAAAGTATTTTTTTTTAAATAAGGGTCGTTTTCGGAGGAAAAACTTGGAAATAAAAAAAAGTTTTGCAAACCTGAATGTTTCACATATCAAATGAAAGGGCTCATTATGAGGATCACAAATATATTTTATATTTTTATTATTATTGTAAAAAAAATGTTTAGATTTTATTCATGAAAGAAGACGAAAATTTACCATTACCCTCCCCTTAGCCCCTGATTTCCGAAAGTACTGAGCCCAAAAATTTTGAATAAAAATACAAAATATAGTTCATTGCTTGTAGATTACAGGAAAACGTACAAGAATTCTATCAATTGCAAATAAAGTGGTAAACTCAATATAATACATTCACTGATTTTTTCTAAACAACCATTGAAAGCATGAGTTTACTCCTCAAATTTGACTATATACTCCTAAAGTAATACTCAACTGTTACGTTTCATTTTACTAAACACACAGATATTTCGAACCAATTTAACTAAGATGACATTTTACGGTACAAAACATTATTTCAAAATGTCTAAAGTACCAGAAAAATTAATAGCGGTGTAAGTTATAATTACTGAAATACATTAATTGGATCTTATCAGTCGATCCAATTGACTAAATTACGTTCTGGCTACGCTAACGCGTAAAGCTATTTTGCTGAAGCGCCATCATTTTAAATTTGATCGTAAGCAAAAACTGCTAAAGCGCCGCTGGTAGGTAAGAAAGCAAATGGAAAAATGTCTAAAGCGACATAGTTGCGAAAAAGGCGGGTTTTAGTGTCTTTCAGACAAAAAGTTTCAAAAATTTCGCCAAATTTGGCTTCGCTGAAGAGCCAAAAAAATACTCAGATTGCTTTGAAACCTAGACAGATCGACGCAGAAAAATCAGCTGATTCCAAATATACCAATAACTCAATTTCGCCAAAATGGCGCTTCAGCGACTTTGCCTTGGAAGCGACGATATATGAAACTATTTTTACAAACTTTTTTCTTTACTTGTTAATCTGTTAGTTGCCTTAGTAAGTAATCTTTAAAAATTATTTTTAATTAAATATCCTGTCAAATAATATCCAATTTTTATACCTAAATTTTATCTTGAGTTTTCTTCAGTAATGGGAACAATTTATCCACACTCGTAATTTAAAACGTTTTTCCTGGCTGGTCTAAATTTGAATAAATTTATAAAAATCTGTGACCTACATGGCTTTTGTTGACCAAGCCAAACTTAATTATGATATTAATAAGTTGTTGATACTATCGGATGATGAATACTGATTGCAGCCACCTGTTGAATACTTAATGACACATCTTTTATTTATTGCTCTATGCATATTAGATACAGCAACTTCACTAAATGTTTCTATTAATATTGAAATTCAGATTTTTCCTCTCATAATATTTTGATTGTACTAGACGTCCAGTTGCAAGAGAAAATACACCAAATGAGATTGTGACATTTGTGACCTGTTTTGAATGACAGGTTATCCGAAGTATGCCTTTAGAATGCAATTTCGGATTTTTTTAACCTTATAGCAAATTCCAACGGATCTAAAATGGTTTTTATATTTTATCAATTTTAACCCCTCTCCTCTCCATTTGTGAGCATAAAAAATGTTTTTGTATGTTTATTGTGTATTTTTGCTTTAAACCAACTGGAAGAAATAACCTTGCTAGTTCGCGAAACCAGTGCCGGGCTCGTGCAAAATTTTTGCTTTGCTGTATAATATAATGACATGAATGAATAATGACAGACAAATGTACAAAGTCCCACCGAAAGTGTCCTTGTTCTCTTTTTGATACGAAACCCTAAAATACATAATCATTGACAAACGACATGCTTTTTTTCTATACCATTGGCAAAACAAAATCGTCAACATAAAAACTTTAAAAAAATCCCAACGCCCTAGGAAAATGCACTGCAAATATTTTATTTCTTGGTACACTTGGGAAATGTACCTTGAAAAAGGGTGCAAACGTCTGTTACTTTTTGCACGCTTTACCCTTCTGCACAGAATAGCTTTGCACAGATAGTTCACTGCATAGTTTCTAGTTTAACTCAAAATATTAATTTAATCAGCCTATAAGAAAATTACGCCAATTTGTATTGGAATCGTCAAAATATATACCTGCATATAAAGATTTGAAGCCAAATTATAAACGAAAATAAAATTAAAACAAATGCGTTAATTGGAGTGTCAAAATAAATTTTGTCTCCAATAGGGATCATCAAAACAAGAAGAATGGAACTATAATAAATAAAATATGATTTATTAAATAATTAACTACTAAATATGCCAAATTAAATAAAAATATCTAAAAACTTAAATTTACGTGATGGAATGTCGATCAAAACATATGAAGCGCGGAGATAACTTACATTAATTTTTTAAGATATATTTCTGTCACAATTTTATTGAAATAAAATTTATATTTTTTAAACAATAAAAGTAGAGTACCTTTATGGTAATTTTAATATATGATCTTTCTTTATATTTTTAATCTGTGCGTCGCTAAATTCAGCCGCATTGCATCCCAGCGTTTATTTTTTTTCAGTCTGGCCTGAAACCGCGAGCCTAACAAAGGAAACACGACCATAATCCCAAGTAATAGGATCTAAAGTACTCTTGTGTTTCATTGCAACGTTATTCAGCAAAGTATTAAGTTAAATTCGTTTTGATACCTAAACAGCAGGATAAGTAAATTTCAACGTGTTTTTAAACGCTATCCCTAGCTGTATTTACTTTGAGTTTATGGGTTATTAGTTTCTGCTCGAGGAGTCGTCGTTGCATTTCGTCATCCTACATCTCCGTTAAAAAACATATCTTGCGGGTGGTAGGACCTTGTGCAAGGTCTGTCCGGATCGCTACCACCATCTTGCTCGCTAATCCTGCCGCTAGGCAGCAGTGCTATCACTGTTGTGTTCCGGCGTGGAGAGCAAGTCAGCCGCTGTAATTACTGGCACAAGAGGTATTCTATCTTAGCCCTTGCAGGTGTCTATAGGCGGTGGTAATCACTAACCATCAGGTGACCTTTACTTGTTTGCCTTCCAAACATCCATCTGTTACTGTATTTCTCTTTTTTGTGATTTAAACCTCCAGTAACACGCAAAAAAGTATTATAAGTTGGAAATCTCTGTCTGTGTAACTTCATAGCTTTGATGAACCGATTTAAAGAAATTTTTTTGGTAGCTAATTATGTTTCGTACTCTTCACTCGAAGGCTCACAATGACAGATTAAGACGACATAATTGTGTCAACTAATGTAGGTTTACTAAACGATTATAAGAGGTTTAATAGTCGGCTATCAGTGGTTTACTTTTGTTTTTCTTGTGTTTATCTTGCGATAACGTCCTTTCGTATGTTGAATATTCTCAACAAACTAAAGGATTAAACTTTTATCTACAATGAAGCATTACTCAGGTTTCACCGCCATTAAAGTCCTAATTTAGGCTTAATTGATCCGCAGTTCAGCCGCCGCAATCGAAACTGTCTTATCAATTAAAACTTAACTAAATATGATACTCCAGGTTTAATTGTGTCTGGAACAAACGTTTTAGTTTAGAGTCTTGTTTAAATTATGTTTAATCTCATTTAAATTTCATTTTTTTCCTAAACAGAGTGTGTTTGAAATGATTAATATTTACATGCTAAGATAATTAATTTACAGCTTAAAAATATTAATGAGAAAATACTTTACCGTCATCTAATATTTTTTTTTATAAGTAAGTAAAAATTTCAAAGTAGTTAAAAAAACCAGAAATAGTTTAAAAAATTACAAAACAAACTTGTTAAAAATTAACAATGGAATTACCTTTCTATAAAAACAGCAATCATTTATAAGATATCAAAAAGTTACAAAAGGCTTATTCTTGTACTTAACCTATAATGTGTTATATACCTAACTAGCTTCTGCCCGCGGCTTCGCCCGCGTGGCCTACAGAAAACAAATGACATCTAAATCCGAAAACCCCGAAACATCGTTATTTATTTATGATGAGCAGCTGCAACTCTAATTTTCAAGTTTATTTTTATTATTATTATTACAAGCTCACGCCTGTTTCCCTTTGGGGTAGGCAGAGACCACAGAACGTCATTTTCCCTGGTCTTGGCATATTCCCTCGCTCCCTCCACACACATTCCTCTCTTCATGCATGCTCGGCGGTTCCGTGTACTTCTGGTTTGACCTGTCTTCAGGTCATCACAAATTTGTCAGTCACATCACCTTCATAAATTTGCTAACATAATTGCCTTTCATCCATTTGTTCAACATGCCCAAACCAACGTTACATTCGTTTCTCTATTCTAGTCACTACATCTTCTTTCAGACCTCACCTCTCTCTTATAACACCATTTCTCACTCTCTCAGTCAGCTTGATCCCACTCATACTACGCAGAGAACGCATCTCCACGGCATTTATTCTACTCCTATGCTTCTTCTCGCAAACCCAGCTTTCGTTACCATACATCAACGTGGAAACTAACACAGCATCGTGAACAGCCGAACGTCGAAAAAGGCACGTTTGGCTGTTCACGTTGCTGGATGCGACATTCTGGCTGCTCACAAAAGCACGCAGAGCTCCCAATTTCCCGCTTTCACTCTCTTTTCAATGTCTTCATTGTGCTTTCCATCTCTAGTAAACATGCTACCTAGTACACAAACTCTATCAGTTGTTCAACTCTTTCATTACCAATCTTTATTACACATTCAGAAACGTCTTCATTCTTCTCTTACACCATTACTTTGGTTTTCGTAACATTAACTGTCATCCCTTAAAGTCTTCCAAGTTTATATCTTCGAAAAAGCCTCCATACCTCCATATAAAGTTTTAACCCCGTTTCTCTCGTTTTAATTGTGAAAATCCAAATACCCTTAAACACGGCGGTATTCATTTATGCTCAATAGTTCTAATTTTCAAGTTTCTACCTTTAAAAAACGCCGATACCTCCATACAAACTCCCCCCTCCCCGTGTTACACCTTCAAATTAAAAATCTAAAATCTCTGAAATACCTCATTATTTATTTATAACTATCTCCTGCCCGCGGCTTCGCCCGCGTGGCCTACAGAAAACAAATGGCCTTTTTTTAAGAATCAAAAACTTATAAGTGCTCTCACTCCCTCTCATATGTTCACCGCCCGTTTTGCCCCCTTCCAATGTAAAAATCCAAATACCCTAAAACAAACAATCATTTTAAAGTTCTTATTTTTGAATAAACCGATACCTCCCCTCCATTAAAAGTTTCACCCCCGTTTCCCACCTCTAAAATTTGATAGTCATAAAACCCTGAAACACATAATTATTTATTTATGATAAGTATCTAAATTCAAAATTTTAAGTTCCTATTAAAAACCCGATACCTCTATCCATACAAACTTTTACTCCCCGTTTCCCCCTACAAATTTGAAAATCCAAAAACCCTGTGACGCGTCATTATTTATTTATGATAAGTAGCTGTATTTCAAAATTACAAGCCCCTATTAAAGAAATCAATATGTCCTGTCAAACTTTCACCCCCGCTTCTCCCCCTTTAAATGTAAAAATGCAAAAATCCTGAAATACGTTATAATTCTTATAAGCTATTTATGATTCAAATTTTCATGTTTATAACTTCAATCAACAAAGACTTTCATACAAAGTTCAACCCCCACCCCCCGTTTTCCCCCTAAAGGTAAAAAATACCAAAAATGGTTTCTTAGCGGATGCCTACGTTATAAAATAAACATATTTACCAAATTTCAGCTTTCTTGATTCAATAGTTTCGGTTGGACGATGATCGCAAATCAGTCAGGACATGTTTGCGCGTGGCAGACAGACAGACAGACGGATAGACGGGTGGCAATAGAGGCTTAGTAATAACACGTTACCACGCACGTTATTTTGACTTCAATACAAAAAAATTGTGAATGAACAACTCAAATACAAAATTTTATCCCCCTTTTTCCCCTTAAGGGTTGTAATTCCAATAACACTCGATATACACGTTGCGTTATAAGCCTAAATAATAAATGTAGTGATTTTTGCTGTGAAAATGTAGGCCTTTCCATACACAACTTTATCCCCCTTTTCACACCTTTAGGGGTGGAATTATCAAAAACACTGAGACCCGTATAAATTTATTTTTTTACGTTAGCCTAACAACAAAATTTCAAGATCCTAACTTCAAAACTAACGGACTTTCATACAAACTTTCATCCCCTAATTTACCCCCTTAGGGGTGGAATTTCCAAAAATCCTTTCTTAGTGGATGCCTACACTATATAAGGTATCTATGTGCAAAATTTCAAGTCTCTAGGTCCAGCGGTTTGGGCTGTGCGCTGATATATCAGTCAGTCAGTCAGTCAGTCAGTCAGTCAGTCAGGACTTTGAATTTTATATGTATAGATTATTAAAAGCAATCAACTTGAATTGTTATAATATTATGATTTAACTAGCTTCTGCCCGCGGCTTCGCACGCGTGGCCTACAGAAAACAAAGGACAATTCTTTTTTTTTAATCAAAGACTTGCTCTCACTCCCTCTCATATTTTCACCGCGCATCCAAATCCAAACACCCTTAAACAAACGGACATTTTGAAGTTTCTATTTTTGAATAAACCGATACCTCCCCTCCATACGAAGTTTCACCCCCGTTTCCCAATCCTAAAATGCAATAGTCGTAAAACACTGAAACACATAATTATTTATTTATGATAAGTATCTAAAATCAAATTTTCAAGTTCCTATTAAAAACCCGATACTTCCATACAAACTTTTATTCCCCGTTTCCCCCCTACAAATTTGAAAATTCAAAAACCCTGTGCCAAGTCATTATTTATTTACGATAAGTAGCTGTACTTCAAAATTACAAGCTCCTATTAAAAAAAACCAATACGTCCTTACAAACTTTCACCCCCCTTCTCCCACTTTAAATGTAAAAACGCAAAAAATCCTGAAACACGTTATAATACTTATAATCTATTTATGATCAGTAGTTTTAATTCAAATTTTCATGTTTATAACTTCAAACAACAAAGACTTTCATACAAAGTTCAACCCTCACTCCCCGTTTTCCCCCTGAAGGTAAAAAATACCTAAAATTGTTTCTTCGCGGATGCCTACGTTATAATATAACCTATATTCCAAAATTCAGCTTTCTTGTTTCAATAGTTTCGGTTGGACGATGATCGCAAATCAGTCAGGACACGTTTGCGCGTGGCAGACAGACAGACAGATGGATAGACGGGTGGCAATAGAGGCTTAGCAATAACACAGCGGGTGGTAGGACCTTGTGCAAGGTCCGTCCGGATCGCTACCACCATCTTGCTCACTAATCTTGCCGCTAAGCAGCAGTGGTTGCACTGCTGTGTTCTGGCGTGTAGAGCAAGACAGCCGGTGTAATTACTGGCACAAAAGGTATTCCATCTTAGCCCTCTGGGTTGGCAACGCATCTGCAATCTCTTGGGTGTTGCGGGTGTCTATAGGCGGTGGTGATCACTTACCATCACGTGACCCACTTGCTTGTTTGCCTTCCGATTTCATAAAAAAAAAAAACATTACCACGTACGTTATCTTTACTTCAATACAAAAAAATGGTGAACGAACAACTCAAATACAAAATTTCATCCCCCTTTTCCACCCCCTTGAAGGTTATAATTCCAATAAAACCCGATATACCCGTTGCGTTATAAGCCTAAATAAGAAATGTAGTGATTTTTGCTGTGAAAATGAAGGTTTTTCCATACACAACTTTATCCCCCTTTTCACTCCTGCAGGGGTGGAATTATCAAAAACACTGAGCCCCGTAAATTTTTTTTTTACATATGCCTAACAACAAAGTTTCAAGATCCTAACTTCAAAACTGACGGACTTTCATACAAACTTTCATCCCCTAATTTACCCCCTTAGAGGTGTTATTTCCAAAAATCCTTTCTTATTGGATGCCTACACTATATAAGGTACAAAATTTCAAGACTCTAGGTCCAGTGGTTTGGGCTTTGCGTGATATATCAGTCAGTCAGTCAGTCAGAACTTGGAATTTTATATGTATAGATATAGTAGAGGCTTAGTAATAACACATTACCACGTACGTTATTTTTAATTCAATACAAAAAAATTGTGAACGAACAACTCAAATACAAAATTTCATCCCCCTTTTTACCCCCTTAAAGGTTGTAATTCCAATAACACCCGATATACACGTCGCGTAATAAGCCTAAATGAGAAATATAGTCATTTTTGCTGTGAAAACGAAGGCCTTT
This sequence comes from Ditula angustiorana, assembly GCA_963691745.1. Taxonomy (NCBI): domain Eukaryota; kingdom Metazoa; phylum Arthropoda; class Insecta; order Lepidoptera; family Tortricidae; genus Ditula; species Ditula angustiorana. Next base: position 5,437,058 of record OY829496.1, on the reverse strand, counting down.
CCATACACAACTTTATCCCCCTTTTCACCCCTTCAGGGGTGGAATTATCAAAAACACTGAGACCCGTATAAATTAATTTTTTTACGTAAGCCTAACAACAAAATTTCAAGATCCTAACTTCAAAACTGACGAACTTTCATACAAACTTTCATCCCCTAATTTACCCCCTTAGGGGTGAAATTTCCAAAAATCCTTTCTTAGTGGATGCCTACACTATATAAGGTATCTATGTACAAAATTTCAAGTCTCTAGGTCCAGAGGTTTGGGCTGTGCGCTGATATATCAGTCAGTCAGTCAGTCAGTCAGTCAGTCAGTCAGTCAGTCAGTCAGTCAGTCAGTCAGTCAGGACTTTGAATTTTATATGTATAGATAATTAAAAAGGAGTAAGAGTGAGTATAGCTGTCTTCTGAACCTACTAACAAATAAAAGCTAGTTGTTAGATAAAATTTAGTACCTTTTAGATTTAGACAAAGTTCTAATGCCCCCAATTCTGGCCCACATCGAGATTCATCTCACGTTCGAGATATACACAGACAGACTCGACAGACTTTGACAAATCTCGAATGTTGCTTCGTCTCTATTGACGCAAGAATCGCTCCGCTGGACAGATGTAGAGAATACAGCGAAAATGAATTTTCGCAGAAAAACCAAACCGGATCGAACCGGATCGAGTATTCGCCCTCGTTACCCCTTACATTGTAAAGCCATTTTCGAGGACGTGATTACAAATTAATATATAAGATTTACCCATAATTCTGTGAGATTGTTAAAGTGGTATTCGATAAAGGGTATTTGTATTGTATTGTAAATAAGCAATAATATAAATATGGCTCATTAGTCAGTAGCATAGGATAATTTGAAAGTTTAATAAGATTGTGGGGGTTGTTGCCGGTTCTTGATGAATTAAATACCCACATGGTTTGTGATAATGGACTGTATTATTATTTTTTATAGTTTTTACATATTTACGACGCACGCACAGTAATGGATGAATTGCAAGAGGACACTTGAGACGCTACCTTGCGGCCAAGCCCGGAAGTATGTATAGTCGACCAAGAAATTCCTTGACCACTTTTCGACCGTATTACAAAGGAGTACGGTTCAAAATTGGTCAAGCAATTACTTGATCGACTATACAATGTTGCTACATTTAATTAATTAAAGTTTTAGGTGTGTTTCATACAAAAATTAATGTCGCATTTAAGATATACAACTAAGGTACGGTCCTTTTCCTTGATAGTGACCGAATAGTCGAAACATACGAGTAAAAATGAGAGACAATGATGTCAACTACCGGTACAAACTGTCAAGTACTGGTACAGTTATCTTATTTCTAGTCTATTTTATCTAGTTTGTGCCCTGCTAGATTGTCTGCTTGTGTATCTACATGCCATTCTATCGGCATGTCTGGCTTGTGTTCTTGTGTGTCTTTGTTCTTATGTGTCTATCTATATGTTGTACTTTTCTGATTTACCTTTTAAACTCGCATTCCTTTTTTTTTAAATGGCTCTTATATATTACATTTACGTGCTTGCACTGTTGTGTTCCGGCGTGGAGAGCAAGACAGCCGGTGTAATTACTGACACAATAGGTATTCCATCTCAGCCCTCTGGGTTGGCTACACATTTTCAATCTCTTTGGGTGTTGCGGGTGTCTATAGGCGGTGGTGGTCACTTTACATCAGGTGACCAACTTGTTTGTTTGCCTTCCTATTTCACAAAAAAAACATATCCTGAAATAAGGTGCTGAAATACGTACACGTCTGAAAGCTATTAAGATTCAATCGTGGGCAAATGTTAAGCGTATAGTAGCAAGCGAACAACTAGGGCATAAATCGAGTGGAGGGGGTAAGTTTTCGCATACACATTTTTACTAGAAACGGCTACTGCGCAGTTAAGGGCAATGCTCAAGTTGTTTGCCGGGAACTGTACATTAATTGAGTCTAGTCATTTTCTATTATGATAATAATGAATGGGTGAATGAATGGCACTTGTCATAACTGTTTTTAGATAATTGTTCGCCTAAGTAAACCATGTGCGCATGAGTCATTGCTTTGAGAATGGGATTAAACATAAGAACACATGCGTTTAATTACATTCAATGGACAAGTCATAACATGTGTGTAGGGTTAATTGAGGAATTTTTAATAATATAAAAGCATACAGGCGGTATAAAAGCTATATTGTAGCTGTAGTAGACACTATTGTACAGCCCTAATTATATGCCCTCAATTCTGGCGCTTTTCGTGATTCATCTCGCATTCGAGATGTTTTATAAAGTGACAGATTTTGAAAAGATCTGACAGCTCTTTTTGGCTTATCTCGAGTGTGACATCTCTACGGACGTGAGAATTGCTCCGCAGATTTGAGTTATCTCTCCCTGCGTTTCTGTCAAACTAGTGTCATAAGAAAGTGACAGATATATATAAACTCAGATAACCTAAACTTGGCCGGTCGTGTTAGCACTGAAGGGCGAAACTCTTAATTTAACTTAATAATTATAAATATAAAATATAAGAATTTGAATTCTGCTTGTTCTAGCTATACTTCCTTGCCTCTTTAACAACGGATGATCGGGTGGTACGACCTTGTGCAAGGTCCGTCCGGATCGCTACCACCATCTTGCTCGCCAATCCTGCCGCTAAGCAGCAGTGCTTGCCCTGCATTGTTGTGTTCCGGGCGTGGAGAGCAACACAGCCAGTGTAATTACTGGCACAAGAGGTATTCCATCTTAGCCCTCTGGGTTGGCACGCAATTGCAATCTTCTTGGTGTTGCGGATGTCTATAGATGGTGGTGATCACTTACCATCAGGTGACCCACTTGCTTCTTTCCCTTACTATTTCATAAAAAAACGGTTTTCAAATATTTACCTAAATACGCCGACGCAGCCGTGTAAACCATTGTCTGTTTATGTCTACCAGTCAGACGTTTTCAAACAACATAACGACAATCGGATCTCCGGACCGGATTTAACCACCCTACATCCGCCGCAGACTCGCACTTGGCCGTTTTTTTACCAAACTCTCTTACTAAGCGGAAACGACCACGTGGCCATACCCTCAGACATTAAGGGGGCGTATTCTAAAAATACAACAGTATTCTAAACTACACGCACGGCTTAGTCACGTCTCGTGGCTCCCGGCGACCGGCGATTCGAAATTCGAAAATTCGAATTTGACATTTGACGGTTGTGACGAAATTTTGACCGAAAATGGGGAGTGTTTGAAACCAGTTGGGAAGTGTGTGACGTGAGGTGTTTCTGGTTGAGGTAAGCATTTGACGGGTTATTTTGAGATTCTTTTATTTGATCAGTAGTTTAATTAAAGTTTTTTTTATGTTGAGCAGTGTTGTAAACTAAAAAAAATATATACACGGACTGACATTTCAACTATGCCGAACATTTCGTGGTACAAATATTACAGTTTCATCTTTTACTAAAATGATCATTGATTTCGATTATATTTTACAAACAAAGAGAAAAGGTCATTAAAATTTCGGACATATTTATATAAAGTTAAACCTAGCTCTGTGAAATCCTCTTTACCGTAACTTTAAAAATGAGGGAAGGAAGAAAAAGCTTCGTTACTGCAACAAAAAAGCTTTCAAGCTGCAACCTTTGTTATCGAGCTAAATCAAATCTATGAAGCTTTAGACTAGCTATACTTAGTTTAAAATATTTTTTTTTGTCAAATAGTCAAATCTTTTTTTAAGAAAAAAAATTAAAGTAATTCTACTCATACACACAAATTTACATCACAGGCAGTAATACAAATATCACAAAAATTGTGTTGAATAGAATCAAAAAGAATCACTCAGCATACTGCGGGTTTTGCGGGTGGTAGGACCTTGTGCAAGGTCCGTCCGGGTCGCTACCACCATCTTGCTCGCTAATCCTGCCGCTAAGCAGGAATGGTTGCAATTTTGTGTTCCGGCGTGGAGAGCAAGACAACCGGTGTAATTACTGGCAAAAGGTATTCCATCTTAGCCCTCTGGGTTGGCAACGCATCTGCAATCTTCTTGGTGTTGCGGTGGTGATCACTTACCATCAGGTGACCCACTTGCTTGTTTTCCTTCCTATTTCATAAAAAGAATACTGCCTTGGTGAACTTAGACGCTGATTTTCAGTGGAACCCTTTCTGAAACGGCTTCTAATTTCAGTTGACAATTGTCATTTGACATTCAATCATCTTTGTTTATCAAACACGTCCAAACTAGTTTAATCCATGACTAACCGAATATTACTGAAAGTTGTGAAATATAATGAAATTTTAATGAAATTTAGTATTTGTAGAGCCACTTGTAGCTAGTTGTGCGATGTAATACGAAAGGGCCGGTTCTGTCAGGGTAGTACCACATTTTCAAAACGGCTTGAAGTAGCTTACTACAGCGTTTTTTACGGCGAGTGAGAGATCCGGACGGCCACAGGGAAAGACAGAAAGGTAGGCAATTTGTGTCGCTTTACAAACTCATCAATACCGCTATCGTAACACAACTATAGCACAATAAATAATACTACAAGTGTCTGAAAAATACTATAAATGCAACAAATAGAGTACAAGTGAAGAAAAGTGAGAAAGCCCTAAAAAGTGACAAAAGCCCGTTTATAATGGGCCCTTTTCGGTGGTATAGAGGCGATTTAGAAGTTTACTATCACTACTATAGCGCTCTATTAATCGCGCACATAAACGCTTCCGTCCCTCTCGCACACGCATACTGGTTAGAAAGGGATATGTGTTTTATTTTTGCGATAAAAGCGAGCGAGCCAGGCCCCCTGTCCAGCTATTGTAGCATTTCTTATACCGCTTATGTACAGTCGACTAAGAAATTCCTTAACCGTATTACAGAGCGGTAAGGTTTAAAAGTGGCCAAGCGATTACTTGGTCGACTATACAAGTTGAGTAAAAGCTTGCCATAGCGCTCCTTGCGGTAAGTGAGAGGAGAGATCCAGAGGTTAAAGGGATGGGGCTGAGATTCATAGGGGATCAGCGATTTTCTTAATTTTTTTTGGGTTTACCTTATTCTTTTCACGCTTACGTTACCAGATATTACCCACGACTTCGCTCGCGTTGGATTAAATAATATTCTACGGAAAGTTCCTGTTCAATCGGAATAAATGTATCTTTGTATCATTCAACTAAACCTATACAAAAAACCGGTCAAGTGCGAGTCGGACTCGCGCAGCAAGGGTTCCGTCGTCAACAACATCTAGTAACGCATTTTTGCTTTGTAAGAACAAAAAAAATTTTTTTTTTTATTAACAACAAATTTACGGTTTTCGGATTTATTATTTTATTTGTGCTGTAACACCTTGCTTCTTGCCAAATTTCATTATTCTAGGTCAACGGGAAGTAGCCCATAGGTTTTTCAGTGCCTTGTGAATGTATGAAACGGCCGTATCTTTTGATTCCGTTGACTTAGAACTTTGATTTTTTCACGGCTCTAAGGGACTGCAGACTTAAGTATTTAATAATAATATAAATTTCAACTCAATACCTCCACGCGTTTTTGAGAAAAATGGTCTTGACAGACCAACAGACAGACAGACAGACGGGCAACAAAGTGATCCTACAAGGGTTCCGTTTTTCCTGTTGAGGTATGGAACCCTAAAAATCATGTCATTCTGACTCTCTTTTCCGATGTGAAGGAAGGACAAACAAACTCACTTACTCTTTTTAATATTCGTATGGATTGTTAATGTTATTTATCACGAGTTGCGAATAATATTTCTCATTGCTCTTAAACTTTAGACTTTTATTGCAAAAGGAAGCCTAGCAGTCTATTTCTGTGTCTGTCAGACTGTCTGCATTCTCAGAAACCTTCAGCGATGATGCCATGCCTCTAAGTTAATTTTAAACCCGCGATTTTAACTATAGATAGTAATTTATCGTAATTTTCTTGCTTTAATGTTATAAATTGCGGATAGCAGGACTTTGTGCAAGGTCCGTCCGGATCACTACCACCATCTGGCTCGCTAATACAGCCGCCAAGCAAAAGTGCTTGCATTGCTGTGTTCTGGTGTAGCCGGGGCAACTACTGGCATAAGAGGTACTCCATCTTAGCCCTCTGGGTTGTTAGGTGTTGCGGGTGTCTATGGGAGGCGGTAGAGCAACACTACCAGATGCTGGTTGCAGTACGAATCAGACGGCTCGATCGGACTCGGGGCGCAGAATAAATAATAGTACTAACGTACAGAAAATTCTCTTTTTCGACCACCATTAAACGAATTCCAACTTTATGAACAGGTCCAAAAAGTTCGTATTACTTCATAAACATTCGCTAGGCGGCATCCGCCAAAAGGAAGGCGCCGCCCGCGCCCGCCTTCTACCCGCAATGCCCTGGCGCACCGCAAGGGTTAGGCTGCTTACTATAATACTATCTCATGCGACACAGAGTGAGCGGGCGCGCGCGCGTCGGGCCGGCAACCTATTGCGATTAACCTATGCCATAGGCGGTGCGGCCAGCGCACCTACAGTGCGGAGTGATACTGCTCGGGGTAGACTTTCTCATATAATACTTGTGTTACTTCGCTTTGCATGGTGACTGACGAGAGAGGAGAGGGGGGGAGGAGTGACGGATCAGTATCTCTCCATTAATTTTATTATGAAATAGGAGAGCAAGCGAGCAAGTGAGTGTGATCACCACCGCCCATGTACACTAGGAACACCAAGGAGATTGCTAATACGTTGCCAACCCAGAGGTCTAATTTGGAATTCCTCTCGTGTCAGAGATTTTACCGTCTATCTTGCTGTCCACGCCGAAACACAACAGTGCACGCACTGCTGTTTAACGGCAGGATTAGCGAGCAAGATGGTGGTAGTGATCCGGACGGATCTTCCTAGAGTTCCTGCCGAAAGCATTTCAAATTTATTTCTTAATTTCAGCAAATCTTTTATAAAAGTTTTTTTTCGACACTACAACTTGTGTAAATATTTATTTAAGAATGCAATCTGAATCAAGTCATTAACATTTCTAAACTCCTTTTTCCAATCATTTCATGAACGTTTTAAAACGTTTCGTTAATATATCGTGCGCTTTCGAATCGATACTCTATTTACGGGCGTTGATTTAAATGTTGCAGAGCTTTCAGGAGCTTTCAAAGCTTTTTATACTCGTGATGACATTTTTATCTCTATTTCACAAGAGTGGGCTTCCACCTGCTATTTTAAATAAAATGTTCCATTAACCACTGCATCACAATATAAAACATTTTAAATTAAAGTGTTTTTCTTCACAGTCAAACATTCAAAGTCTGACCCCCTTATCATAAACGCTTCGTAAACGTTTGTTAGTTAACATGTTTTATGTCTTTATCTGTCATTGTGACGTTTTAAATGAAAGGGACAAAACATTTGTTAGCTTAAAAAGATTGTTAACTTTTTATGAATAAGGGTTTACGGACGGATCGCTAAAACGCTCTCAATTTAGTCATATTGAATTTAATTATCTTTCTTTTGCTCTAAGATAAACTAATAGCAAAAATATATGGATGGAATTCTATATATTTATTATGATAGTGCCCCTTTTTGATTGTTTCCTGTGTGTGGTAGGACCTTGTGCAAGGTCCGTCCGGATTGCTACCACCTGTTGCTCGCTTATTTCGCCGCAAAGCAGCAGCTTGCGCTGTCGTGTTCCGGGTTGGATAGCAAAGAGCCGGTGAAATTTCTGGCACGAGAGGTATGCTTTCTACCCTTCTGGGTTGGCAACGCATCTGCAATCTCCTTGGCGTTACGGGTTTCTGTAGGTGGCCATGATCATTTATCATCAGGTGACCCACTTGCTTATTTGCCTTGCTATCTTTAAAAAAAATCAAATGATGTGCCATGCTTTAAAAAAAGCTTAAATGTTGCAAAACCGACCGACCCTCATTACCCGCCGACCGATCATCTATCGACCTTCATGAAGCCAATGCAGAAGCTTCATGAAGCAGGAATTCTGGCCGAAGGGAGTCGCTTTCCGTCGTTTTCGCGGACGGTTGCCGGACACCCCGAAACTAGGTTACACGTCACCGAAGTGACGTGCTAACTTTATTGTTTTAATGTTGTAACTTATAAATATGTATGTTAGTCTTTAAGGTATTTTTTCTATGAGCCCATGCAGCCTGAAAATAGTTATATTCTAAAATAACTTTTTAAAAGTTCTTTTGTTTTTTGGAATAATCAAAATCCATGCATATTGCCAATTGCGGTTTTGATTTTTTTTAAACCGTTTTACACTACATTTGAGTGGAAATGGCGTGGGTGCAGCGTTATTTTAAACCGGGTAAATGGAACACCTCAATAGATAATAGTATATTAGAGTTCCTTTAACTTTATTGTTCTGTCTCAGACTAGCACCGGTCTTATTGGCAACCATTAGGGACTAGTAATGACTATGTATCTCAGCTAAAAGTTTAATGGAAATACAGTAATTCTGTAGGAATTTTTTGCAGTAACCATACTTTATCCTAAAAAAAACTGCAGAACATTAAAAGTAAAGTGGTTTTCCTAAAATAAACTCAAGCAAAATCTAAAGTCCAGTCCAGTCCAATCTGTTTCAAGTTGTGATCATCACTGGCGCAAGTTTTATCGAAATAGTAGAAAGCATTATAAACTTCTCTACTTGGTTTTGTTACTTTTTGGGAAATCATCAAAAATGCATCTAACTTCTCTAAAGTCTCAAAATAGAGCGGCAATGGATTTTGCGGAAAGAGGCCCGCAATGCCAAAGTTTAGAAAAGGCTTAAAGACCAATTACCGACTTTTTCAATAATCTGTAAATTTACACCATTCGTGCATTCTCGCGTACCTAATGCCGACATGAGTTAAGCTTTTAAATTGGATGATGATGACTACTTCCTACTAATATTATAAATGCTATAGTAATTATGTTTGAATGTTTGTTCCTCAATCGCGGATTAATGCCTGGGCAGATTTATATAATATTTGGTAGACAGATAGATCATATCCTGGATTAAAACGTAGGATATTTTATCTTGTAAAATCCCGTCAAATGTATAAATAATCCCGCGTAGATGAAACCGGGAGTAAAAGCTTATATCTAATCATTTGAAAATGAACATACATGAAGACTTCCAGCCAGAGATGAGACAGTAAAAACCTTTTTTTTATCTTATTTGTAACATCTCGCCTCCAAAATGCAACAAATCGTTCGAAGCTCCATTATCGGTTCAAACTATTTAAAGAACAAAAGACATTTACGCGGCCGGGAGCTTATTTCGAAAAACAATAGCATTCGACATAGGTTCAACGTTCGATACGAATTTAGATTGGAACAAAACTAAAACATATGCGGGAGCCGCCCTATTCTTAACTCGCACGATAATCCGAATAGTTTCTGCAGATGCTAATGCTAGTCTACGGACGCTCATGATAAAAAAAATTGAATGGGTTTTTTAATTACATCTATGAACCAGAGAAGAAAATTCAAGTAAGCAAAATAATCTTCACAAAAACCAACTTCCCATAAAAATACGAGTACCTACTACTAGTAATCCTAGTTATCTGTCTATTTTAAGACCAATAGAACTGTTTAACGTACAGGAATGTTAAAACAATACGCAACATCTAATATTATTTTAGTGCATACAGATACAAAAACAAAAAGTCACTGTGCTGACAATAACAATAGCATTCAATTAATAATGACTGAAACAGGACAATCGCGTAAAACTTTTCATTTGCTAGTAATAATCGATTGCAACTACCTATTACACGTTTACGATAGTAAACGTCGTTTGTATTTGAATGTGATTTAATAGATTGTTGTTTATCTATCATAAAAACCTTAAAACTCTCCGGAATACCATTTTTGTGAATGATGTACTCATACAAACTTGTCAACCACATGACCGAATTCGAGCGACATTCGATATTTTTCTATCAACGGACCACACGCATCGACAGTTCGAGTCAACGACATCGGGTGTGCGTTACGTTAATGATTGTCGAGTAATTAGGAGTCATTAATAACCCCCTTTTCTTTATTGATTTAGCATTATTTGTTTGCTTTAAGATATTGTGCTGCGCTGTATTGGAATAGAGTTTAAATTAGATCGTATTAGTTGTCGGTTAATAAATGTATTTGGAGTCAAAAACTAAGAAGAATAATTGTTAAGGAGTGACGAACAAGTTTCGTTTTAAAAGTGCATTGGAAAATAAAAGAATTTTTATATAGATTTGAAAGGATTTGAAACCAAAATTAGTTTATTTTAGAAATGTTGCTCACGACCTGAAAAATATTGTTTACCAGCGGTTTCGCCTGCACATTTTACAAAATTTTTCGGGATAAAACTATCCTATGTTTTAATCCAGAATCTGATCTATCTATTTGCCAAATTCCACCTAAATCCGTTTAGCCGTTAACGCATGATTGAGGGACAAACATCCAAACATTATTACTTTCGCATTTATAATATTAGTAGGATTTTAGATTACAAGTACATATTAAATAGTACCACATAGCCCTCTTAAAGTCGTTGGAATCGATTAAGATTGAGCTTGTCAGGGTTAATCGATTAAGTCACTAACTCTGCGTTAACTTGACACTAACAACGAAATAACGCCAACTTAACCTCTAGTTAGTAAAGTTAAGAGATTAACATAGGTTGACGGCGGGCAGAAACAAAACTTAAACATTAAAAACACTTACAAAAGTCCTAAAAAAGCTTATCAATCGAAAAATCTATTTAAATTTCATCTAAACGTAACTTCATTTTATTTATTACTGATTTGGCAACATTTAGACAGGCACGTTAAGTGTCGCCATTTTTTGCATTCTCTCTTAATTAAAAAGATATAAAACAGCCATTTCCTTTGGAGCAAGTGTAAAAAAGTCATGGGAAACAGACGGACATCTTGTACAAATGGTAATTAACCAAAGTGGGCATAATTATAAAATGGAGGCGATGAAATAATATTTGTCGGGCATGTGGCTTGCATGGCGGGCTCAGAACTTATGGAAGTGTCAAGCGTAGTGATGCGTAGAATATGATATGAATTTAATCTATACATAGTTTATAGATTCAGGCGTTACTTTGCGGAAGTCCATATTGATACTAATGGAAACAATTTCTTTGCTAATCCGCGAACCCAGTGTCAGCAATCGAGAAAAAGACAACGCCTGTGCTGAATACCTTATAAAAGAAATAAAACAAACAACAAAAAACATTATTCGTCATTCGTCGACTGACAGTCGAGAGGTCGATGGCTCCTGATGATGCCTCGTGGAGAGGTGAAACACGTGTCGAGTGGTATTTTTGGTGTTGGTCATTGGGTTGTGGTCGCGTTTTGTGTTGTTTGTTTTATTTCTTTTATAAGATATTCAGCACAGGCGCTGTCTTTTTCTCGATTGCTGACACTGGGTTCGCGGATTAGCAAAGATATTGTTTCCATTAGTATTAATCTATACATATAAAAAACAATCGAATTGAGAATGTATTTTTGTTGAAGTCGATTAAAAAGATTCCAAAAGATTTCCATTTTGGCGACCGGTTTGCCGAGTGGTTAAAGACCCACCATAGGTTAAAAGGTAAGCGAAAGTTATTGCATATTCTAAACTTTACGTGTTGCGGGTGGTAGGACCTTGTCCAAGGTCCGTCCGGATCGCTACCACCATCTTGCTCGCTAATCCTGCCGCTAAGCAGCAGTGATTGCACTGTTGTGTTCCGGCGTGGAGAGCAATACAGCCGGTGTAATTACTGGCACAAGAGGTATTCCATCTTAGCCCTCTGGGTTGGCAACGCATCTGCACTCTGTTGTTGCAGGTGTCTATAGGCGGTGGTGATCACTTACCATTAGGTGACCCACTTGCTTGTTTGCCTTCCTATGTTGTATAAAAAAAAAACGAAGCAGCAGGCAAAAGTTAGTGTTATCATAATAATCATAGTTTCCATTTGACCTGTAATGTTGACCTTACGCTGTTTAAAAACTGTATCAGATTGTTTGTGCCCTCATTAATTAACATGTGTGAAAATTGCAACATCGCTGGAAAACGCCTTTATTGTTATCTAGTACTACCTACTGTAATTTGTTAGTTTTAAATAAAATTAGCTTCCTGTTAGTTCCCATGTTCACAATTTTAGTAATGATTAGTTCTTGAACATTCGACATAAGGCCCTATTTAACTAACGTAACAAACTGTGGCGGTTTTTGGGGTTTCGTGGCTTCGATATTGCAGGGGTCTCGGGGCCTTGGGGCCTCAGAGCCTCGTACTTGCAGGGGCCTCGGGGCTTCGTTCTTGCAGGGGCTTTGGGGCCTCACACTTGCAGGGGCCTCTGGCCTCGCTCTTGCAGGGGCCACGGGACCTCGCTCTTGCGGGGACCCTGTGGCTTCACTCTTGCAAGGGCCTTAGGGCCTCGCTCTTATAGAAACCCCAGGGCCTCGCTCTTGCAGGGGCCTCCGTTTGGTTCCGTAGTCTCGACAAGGAACCCTTATTAAAAGTTTCGCCATATCATCCGTCCGTCCATTCGCAGCTTAGCTTTAGACTTAGTACTCGAAAGCTGTCATTTGGCATGGATATAAAAAAAATGTTTTAGGGTACTCAAGGTAAAGTATTCATGTTTTTTTTCGTCTATCCCATAAAGTGGGGTGCCGTTCGATAGGTATTATAAAATTGTTTAGGATAGCATTTCTTTCAAATAAATATAATATGAGTAAAGCATAATCTCAGCGATTGCCGTGACACAGTTTTGTCACAAGCCACATCCAGAATGTAGCATGTCATAGAAAAGATAACGGAACACATGGCTCACATGTGGTATTGTGTGGTACCTAGAACGGTTTGACTGTAAACAGTTTTTGTGCAAACTTAAAAAAAAAACATTTACATTTTTACTGTGGCTAATGTTACTGTTATAACAGGCTAAGGTTAACACAAAAACATAAACATCCTTAACACATTCGCGTGCATAGGACGTCTCTAAAGTTAAAACGAAACTTCTACTGTGCCTGGCAATGTATAGCCGACCAAATAATTGCTTGACCACTATTGAACCTTATCTTTTTGTAATACGGTCGAAAAGTGGACATGCAATTTCTTGGTCGACTATACACGTGAATGTTTTAATTAAGGAATTATGCATGCTTGGGCGATATTCTAGTGATATTTTGTGGAATTTTTTAAAGTGATTTTAGTCTTACGTGACGTCTCGGTCATTCTTTTTTCCGAAAGTTCAATAGGCGCAAACACTGGCGCAAAGGAATTAGGGAATGAAAATTCGGTTTTCGCAGAAATATACCGGTTAAAACTGGTTATTTCTTAGAGGAAATAACCGGCTTAGCATTCCCTAAAAATGAATAAAATGAATGCTTCATCAACATTATTAATAAAGTCTTAAGGTAATCATATTTTATAATATTTTGGTCCATTAAATCTCCCTTTGCGTTCTTCATTTTCAACTATTAAGATACTTTAAACCGTTTAAAATGTCACGTTAAACTTAATGGATCAAAATAAGTTTTAAATAACACCCATTTAGTTCCTTTTTATGGACATTTTCTAGTCAGATTTAAATTTTTAAAACCGCTAAAACTTAACGTGAAATTAAATATTATTTACGTTCGCCCATTAAGGGGCAACCACATAAATCCTAACTGGTCTAGTTACATTAAAACAGCGGGTGTTACGCTTAAACCACGGTTTAACCGATTTAACTAAGGATTATGCTAAACACATTGTAAAGTTATAGTAATCCGTTAACAATAATTTACATACTAATTTCATGTTGACAAAATAACAGTAGGCTAACCATATGCTTGCCCCGGCACGTAGGCTGGGGCGCCGGTCAGGCGTCGTTGTGGAGAACATTCCAGGTCCCACGACGTCTGCTTGTAAGCCGGTTAGAGGGAGACGCCGTGGTGGGTTTTAGTTACAGTATGCCCCCCACTCTGGGGGGAGTTCCACATATCCCCGAGCGGCTCCGGGCAGGGGGAAGTCATAAAGCTTTCCCACCACGACAAAAAAAAGCTAACTATATGCTAGCTAAATTACTAGAAATTAAAAAGGAATTAAATTAAAATACATACATACATAAAGTCACTCCTGTTTCCTGAGGGAATAATTTCTAAATTTTCTATGGGTCTGTTACCTGAAAATAAAAGATTTTTTTTTAAATATCAATTGTTTTTTCAATTTGTATTAAACGTGCGGTTTTGATCAAAATCTGCTTCAGATAACCAATAACATGCACAAAACAATACAATTATATACACTTCATTAATCATATTAAAACAACATGAAAAAGCACAATTTGGAGAAAGTACATAACGCACACAATAGGTATAGGCCAGTTGCGTGTACTCCTTTAGTTTTAAAGAACTCCTTTTTATCACTTATTTCAAAGCTTGGAAGTCAAAAGGTAGAACACTATTGCGGTCACCAAGGAGCGCAATAAAACCTTGTGGTACCAAACCCGTATACAAAAGTCTTGCTCATCTTTGCAAAAAACCGAAAACTGAGGCGAGTTGTTTTTTTGCCACAAAATGGGTGTAAGAATGTGAGAAAGTAATAATAAATCATATCTGCGTGTGGGCAGTTAACATGAAAAATATGTTAATGTTAGCGCGCAAACAAGAAAGAAATAATGTATCATATCGCAATTATCCTCACAAATCGTAGTTGCGGGTGGTAGGGCCTTGTGCAAGGTCCGTCCGGATCGCTACCACCATCTTGCTCGCTAATCCTGCCACTAAGCAGCAGTGCTTGCACTGTTGTGTTCCGGCGTGGAGAGCAAGACAGCCGGTGTAAATACTGGCACAAGAAGTATTCCATCTTAGCCCTCTGGGTTGGCAACGCATCTGTACTCTCTTTGATGTTGCAGGTGTCTATAGGCGGTGGTGATCACTTACCATCAGGTGAACCACTTGCTTGTTTTCCTTCCTGTTGTATATAAAAAAAAATTTTTGGAGAAAAAAATATAAAGTATAAATGTAGTAAGATTATTAGCACTTAAAGAAGTAAATGTACAAAAGATCCTGGATCTTTGCATTGGACCTTTTATATTGGAGAAAAGATACAAACGAGCATGCAGATTGAATGCAGATTGATTGCATGCAGATGGAAGTGATCATCACCATCAATGAATCGGCAACCCTGAGAGCGCTAATATTAGCCCCCTCCCTCGTGGGGCTCTAGTGCATCTAGCAAGTATCTTATCAATCGGCGTTAACTCGTTAAGTAACTCAGTTCGTCTCTTTCCAACAAGCCCAGTAGGAGAGAGACACACTGAGTAACGTAGCGAGTTAACGCGTATCGAGAAGATTCGTGCTAGGTGCACAGGTATATCAGTTAATTTTCATTGGGAAACAAAAACAAAACTTAACATCACTTGTTTATAATTTTTTTGTATTGTGTTAAATGCGAAACAAGAGTTGCTTGCCTACTGTATTTTTCGTTATTGGATTTTAGCTGAAGCATTTTAAGGAAATAATAAAACTGCTAAATATATGACTATTTAATAGTATAGCGGGTGGTCGTTGGATCCTTTTTAGGGATCCGTTATTATATTTAATAAAGCTATAAACTCGAAAAATAAAAAATAAATATAACTATTTCTGTGTGGTATGCAATAAAAAAGTATATTAGTATTACGTCAAAAGTGATATTTAAATTTTCAGTATATTATTATTTTTAGTCAATGTTTTTGTAAAAAAGGTGGATTTATTGCCTTATTTAATTTGACAGTAGAAAAACTATATTATTTCTGAAATATCTTTGCTCCATACTAAATAAAATTGTTGGACCTCCGCAAAGTCTCGCCTAAATCTATTATAATTGTAGGTTAAATAAAATTAAAAATATAAATTTCAGAGTTCTTTACCATTTTCTATCTCTTGTTCCAGGAATGCCTCAACCAACCAAATAAGCATGTCAAAACCATGTCAATGACATGGCTCCCTCACCTTTGCCCGTGCGCGTGCGCCGGAGGGATGCTCCGGCCGGAAATAGACCTGTGGAGGGATGGCCGGAAGTCGCCATTTGCATTTTGCTCCTCTTGGGGGGTTGCCGGGGGTTCACGGAGCAGAGGTTCGCGATGGAGCCCCAAGATCAGGTAATTTTGATTATATACTTTTTTTTATAAAATAGGAAGGCAAACAAGCAAGTCACCTGATAGTAAGTAAGACAACACCGCCGATAAATAAAATAAAAAAGCCTTTATTCGACCATAATTTTGGTTACATAATTTGGTTCCTAATACTAATTTAGTCCGTTATGGAAGTCGCCTCTTTGGCGTAGGCCTCCCTAAGTTCCCTCCTTGTGTGTTTAATCTTTGGCAAGTTCCAACCATAGGTTGGCTATGTATATGTATAAATCGCTTCTACTTTGTTGCCATTGTTATTACTATGCTTCTTGTTGTTTTTGTCTTTGGGTGGTGGGTGGTGGTCGCAATCTTTCACGGGGACCAGACGGCTTGAAGGTTGCTTGGTGTTTTTTCCTGTTCCTGCTTGCCACCGCCTGTACCCACAAATCAAGGACACTGCGGTTGCGTTGCCGCCCAGAAGGCTAACATGGAATACATCTTGTGCCAGTAATTGCACCGGCTGTCTTGCTCTCCACGATGGAACACAACAGTGCAAGCACTGCTGCTTAGCGGCTTGAAAAAAACCTTCTCGCGTTAACTCGCGTAACTCAGTGCATCTCGTTCTAGCTAGGCCAGTGGGAAAGAAACGCATTGAGTTACGTAGCGGGTTGCCCCATGTCGAAATGGTTGGTGCTAAGTGTACTGCATTGTAATTGAGTCTTAATGTCTTGATCGTCAACAAGAAGTAGGTCAAAATCAAGTACTAACGTTTATACTTACTTACTTATTTATAGTTAGTTCCATGCAAATGAAACACAATAACGGCTTGTAAAATACTATTATACAAATGAGTGATCATACATAATTTAAAGACAAAGTTAAGGTACTTAAGCGGAACAATCAAACTAATTAGTATAAAAGTGGTTTTTCTCCTCAATCTTTGTTAATTAGCTATTACTCGATTAATTGTGCTAACGACCTGATCATTTCGTATTAATTTAGCTTTTTATAACGTTTTTTAACGTCGCCTCTATCAATTTTACGACATCTACGTTCCTTAACCTCTAATCTAGTTTTACTTGTTTCTTTTGGGGTTCCGCAATCATTAGATACTTATTTTCAAAATATGGTTCAATTAAGTTTAGAGGAAAAAACAAAAAATACTCTGTTATTATTTAATATTTCATATTTCATATGCATATGTAAACAAATACACTTTAACATAACTTTACATTTAATAAAAAAAATTACCCTTTATCATGTCTCAAGGGCTCGACCATAAAGAAGGATAATTAAGAAAGAAAAAAGAAAAGATCATTTTTCTTTGCCTATAGGTTATTAAGTTTGTACGATGGCGGTAGTCACTACGAATGAAATAGTCTAATTATTTTACAAAAGTGCCACTTCAGTCAAGTAATAAACAATATCTTTTGCAAAACCTATGTAATTATTTTTTACATTGCTAAAATAAAACCGAGCGTTGAAATCATTTTTTAAATACTTAATAAAGAACCCTAGCTGTATAAAAAGGACACTCTTGACCAATTTTGTTTTATTACTTTTTTTAACGATCATCCTCTATAAGCCTTCTGTAAAAGTGCAGTAACAACTTGTTTATATTTTACGCTTCTCTATGGATAAGCAATTATTATTTTTATGACACAATTATTATGATAATAAAAATTAAATTGAAGTGCGTGATCAGGCTATAACATAGTATTTTCAAGTTTAGTTGATTATTTTAAAAGATACAGGATGATTCGGAAGACATGATCGTAATTTTTTTACGTCAGTCATCGAAATGAGAAAACTATAGAACTGTGTACAACGCAGTGGCAGAGTCACCGACCATAGTCTATTTGGTAGACTATGTTGGAAAGCGCATGGTTTCCCCTGAATAAAACTGTCTGTGCCAATTGTTAAGTAAACATCTCTGCGTTTCTTACGTTTCAAATTGGCATCATATTTTTAGTTCTGCTATCCGACGCCTGTGTCGCTGCTAGTAAGAAAACTTAGAAGCAAAATTCACTTACGATAAGATTCAAAGTTGAACCAATGGCTAAATATTGAAAGCCCCTCTTCACCTGCTTCACCCCGTCGCAATGTGGTGACGCTAGGCTTAAACTAACCGGACAAGTAAGCAGATCTATTGTCTTCTTATATCGATGACCTCAGTACATGATAGCGAATCTTTTGCAAATGTTTATACTTAAACTAGCTTCGCTTTTTTTTTTCTTAGTTTTACTTTATGATAAAAGATTTAATACTAATACTTATTAACAAGATATCTAAGGTGGATCAAGCAAAAGGATATTGTGTCAACGGCACGAAAACTTTGACATGGTTTTTTTCACTTTATCTGTACTAAATTAATGGTCATAGAAAATTATACAAATAGGTCAAGATAAAATCTTTTTTCAGGTAGTCGTTAGTTATAGGGATTAATAATGAAATGTATGAAGATTTTTTCTTCACATTTTAAAAAGTTGAAATTCAGAAATCGGTACTATTGCAGGGTAACCAGCAGCATATAGCATTGTATTATAACCAAACGGTTAATAGATATTGTAATAAAACTCTTAATTAATTAAAAAGTGAATGAGAGTGTGATTTTATTTCGTGAATACTCGCCCTGTGGTAAAAGATCCGTAATAATTAACCGAGTAGTGTAGAATTTGTCCTTGTCCTATTTTCGTGTCAGTAGAGATAAAGTCACGTTTCAAATGTGTCAAAAATAACTATCAAATCTCTTTCAAATCTGTCATTCAATAAATCTCAAATGTGAGATCAATCTCGATAGACGTGAGAATTAGGGGCCTGATAATGTCTCCCGGATCATCCTGTATTGTTTTTGTGGTTGCCAATTAATAATATACAGGGTGGTTGTGTCCAATTACCATAAAGTTTTTGTTACTTTACATTGTTTTATTTTGAATCCATCCGTTCGCCATTAATGGGATATTGACAGTCGATTTTGAATGGCGTTTTCCGTCGTCTGGTTTATTTGCACGCACTAATTATGGCATAAAAGCTTACTTAATGCTTTAGATAAAAACTTGAACGACAAAAACTTAAACATGCCCCGCTCTGCTGACCCGATCAATCAAATGTGGCTGAGAATCCACCAGCCAGTGGGAAGGCAATGAAATAAATGAAATCGGGTGATTGCTACCACCATCTTGCTTGCTAATCTAGCCGCTAAGCAGCAGTGCTTGCACTGTTATGTTCTGGCGTGGAGAGCAAGACAGCCGGTGCAATCTCTGGCACAAAAGGTGTTCCATCTCAGCCTTTTGGGTTGGCAACGCATTTGCAGTCCTTGGTGTTGCGGGTGTCCATAGGCGGTGGTAATCACTTACCATCAGGTGACCCCTTGCTCGTTTTCCTTCCTATTTTATTAAAAAAAGTGCTTACTCCAAAAGTTTAACGTTTACTGTTCTGTATACAGGCGGGGGTGATTACTTACCATTAGGTACCCACTTGCTGGTTTTCCTTTATAAAAAATTGACATCTGCAATATCAGAAGAATCGCGAACGCGGTGTCGTTTTTAAGATAGAAAATAGGGTCGTATCATTTAAAATAATAATTCTAAATTCAAACATTAAAAAACACAATCCAAAAAAAGACAAAATGGGTAATATTTTTAAATGTTTGGCTCCCAAATTTGATGAAAATGACCTCGTTTGTATAATCTTTGCGGAGACAACCGTATACCACAACGATGACACTACGATAAGAAAGGCGAAACTAAAAATTATGCATGCAGATACCGATCAAAATAAATATTCAACATTTTGTACGACACATCAAAGAAATGGTTAACAATTATATGTTATGAATATTCATTTTGGAGATTAGCGTGATATACATACATAATTAATTCTTGGTATAGATTCGACGCCATAAATATGGAGAGTTAACAATCTATGAGTTGCTCGTTTTTTACTATCAACGCGTTTTTAGGTAAAATTTTAGACACTGTGGTGTTTGGGAAAGGAGACAGCGATTTTATATAAATACTCAATATATTTGGATCCAGAACCAGACATTCAGAGAAAGAGTTCGTATAGATAATAGTGAAAAATAGACCCTTAGTATTTTTATACAACTTGAAGGCAAACGAGCAAGTGGGTCACCTGATGGCAAGTCATCTCCACCGCAGTTAGACAGCCGCGACACCAAGGATATTGCAGATGCGTTGCCAATCCAGAGGGCTAAGATAAGAATACCTTGCTTTATTAGCTCAAAAAAAATAATTTAAAATTTTCTTAGTAAAAAGATAAAAGCTAAGCTGATTATCATGAAACATTGCGGGTAGTAGGATATTGCGCAAGATCCGTCCAAAGCGCTACCACCTTTTTACTCGCTAAACTAGCCGCTAAGAAGCAGTGCTTGTACTGTTGTGTTTCGTGGAGAACAAGACAGCCGGTAACATTACTGGCACAAGAGGTATTCCGTCATCTCTGAGCAACGCATTCGAAGTGTTCTTGATGTTACGGGTGTCTATGGGCGGTGGTAAACTAACTGCAATCTGACTCTACCACTTAGCAGCAGACGCTACAGTAACTACAACGTGTTAAAGGCTCTCATTAGCAAGTATGAGTACTTGCACGCAAGATGCATTACACTGTGTGCTACCGCATTACAATGTAGCCAACTGATCAATCAAAACCCGCAATGTAACGTGACTTACACGGAACAACTTCCTCATGTAAAACCAAAACCCCCCTTTAGATTGACGACTTTATTAGACCAACTATTCATGACCCGCTCGGCGCTTATCTCTTCCATTCCTGCTTATAACAGTTTTAATTTGAATTTATAATTACTTTTTGCATTTGCATAGGTATTTGTTACATCGTAATGCGCCATTTCGCTACAAGTAGCGGGCGCGAAGCTTAAATGGGTCTTATCAAAAATTGTAGAAGCATTTAATTTTAGCTCCGAATTATGCTAAGTCTTAATCGGGTAGCAACGTTGAGGTAATCGTTTACGATTGTGAGGCGAATAGGGTTACCAACTTTGAACTACGAATTTCCGGGGAAACATAATTTTAAATACGGTACAAGGGTTTGCAAAGCGGGACTCAAGTTATTTTTTTTTATGAAATAGGAAGGCAAACAAGCGTCACCTGATGGTAAGTGACCACCACCGCCTATAGACACCCGCAACACCAAAGAGATGGAATACCTCTTGTGCCAGTAATTGCACCGGCTGTCGTGCTCTCCACGCTGGAACACAACAGTGCAAGCACTGCTGCTTAACGGCAGGATTAGCGAGCAAGATGGTGGTAGCGATCCGGATGGACCTTACACAAGGCCCTACCACCCGCATATTTTGTGCATTATTTTGTGCAGAATACTAAAACATAAGGTTTTTTCTTTGATAACTAGTATAAGAAGTGAAATAAAATACTTGTTCCATCAAAAATCATTAACATGCAGGCACATGGTGGCCGCGCTGTGACAGCGTAGTATAGGGTTTTGCATACAAGCTGCATTAACGGGAAAGCTAGCGTCCCACACGTACCTCGAGTGGGAGGTGAGTTCTTAGGTCTCAGAAACGGGACGTCCCGCGTTTAGCAGGATCGTTGGCAACCCTAGTTGGGAATGTGTGAGTACAGGTGCCGGGTTGAGAGCGAATGAGATCATAGAAATTTAAATAAAGAAAAAGATGAATTGGAACAGGTGCGATGAAGTACTGACGAATTTGGGTTGGTTGTTCTCGAGTTCTCTCAGCCACGGCAAAGAACTAAACGGTTTTCACTGTGTATTGAGTCCTAGGATTTAGAATAGTTAATTTAATATAGTACTTATTAGTATTTATTATCAGAAAACTCTTTTTAAAAATTCACAATGTTCATACAGCTACGGGTGTTTATAGAGTTACCAACTTATGTATACCAACTTGTGATGTGCTGACCTAGTTCTTGCTTATTAATCAAAGATAACCATTTGCTAGACAACTCGTAAATTTTAAATTTCATAATGAAATGCACGATCTTAATATTGCAAGAACACACTTGTCAAAATATTGATCTGACGCATATATTTCATAAATCATAACTGAAATTCCATAACACGTTGATAACATTGTAATTGATGATGATATTGACCATAATAATGGTCAGATACAATAATCAGCACCAGAACATAATATTAATGATGATTAACCTCCACAGAGCGCCATCGTCGGCTCAAGAGTAACACTTCCGTGCCGGGTGGAAAACAAAGCCGGTGATCTGCAGTGGACGAAGGATGACTTCGGCCTTGGCACCCATAGGAACCTGAGCGGCTACGAGCGATACGCCATGATAGGAAGCGATGAAGAAGGTATGTCAAAAATATATTAAACATTAAGCAAATGAAAACGATATAGGTACAAAATTGAGTGAATGCACCTTTAATGTAAATAAATCCGAGAAAGGAGAAAAAAGGCAATATCACACTAGGGCAAAATCTAGAAAGGAATCCATAGAAAACTATTAACATGAGATAACATTACAAACTGACTAAATGCCACTAATGCAAAAGTACAGGCAGTTCCAATACATTAGACTGTTTCGGAGTTGAAACCGCAAGTTTTAAATTTGTTGTCAAATAGACAACAAATGAAAGTAGGTTGACAATATTCGGTCAAATATTTGATTTACTGCTGATGAAAGGAGTGAAGTAAATTCGACTCAGGTCAGGTAAAGCATTTCTGTGATCCATTACAACAGAATATACGAGTATTCATCATGTCTGCTTACCCCTATTTTAGCTATCTCATCGAACGAAGCGTACCTAGTAGATGTTTATTGTAAGCCAAAATTTTCTAGTAGTTCAAATCTCATTATACTAGTCGCTGCTTCTGCCAAATTTTCACGTTGTACAAGTTACGGACATTGACATAACACAATTTTAGCCTTGAATTGGCTGTAAATATAAAAACGCAACGGAGTCTTCTTTTGGGTTCCTTTTAAGAATCAACAAAAAAAAAACGTTTAGTTGTTTTAATCATAACAGAGACTATTTAGAAAAATTCTGGCAAATTTTGAAAAGAACCCAGTTATTAGATCAAACATATCAGTCTTGACCGCTTTTGTTGATTTGGCACGAGCTGAATCGTGACGTATAGAAATATTTAGGTAAATTACTTACGTTTACATTTATTTTTACTTCAGACGTACTAGATGCACGAGTTTCTTTTAGAATTAAAAACATCTAGATTAGAATAAGTTAGTGATACTAAAACTCGAACAACATAGGAATTTCACAACACTCTATACAGTAGTTGTCAAAGATAAAAAGCTTAAATTGTTTGGTACTGCTACCGAAACTCACACATAAATAGCCACACTTGATAATTTTAGGAAATGTAAACAAAGCAAAACCAAAATCGAAATAAAGAGTAAAGAAAAAAGAAATGGCCATAGAGGTGGTTACACTAAAGCAATTGCAAGAAAACGTTACATTAGAGCTATTTATTCTTACAAAGGCATTATAAGCAGAAATGACCAATGTAAGTAATTAGAAACAGAGATTACCGTAACATACGAGTATATCCGCTTTGCTACTACTAAGGGGAAATTTTGACAGAGAGTGTAAGAAGATGGACAATAGTTATAAAAGTAAATATAAACACTGTTTTTATTGATCTACATTAGCCGATTGTTAAGTCATTAATGTAATCATCCTCTGCATATCAGCCGAATCATGTTCACTGATGCACAAAGCTCTTTTAAGACTCTTCATACTGTTCCTGTGCTTCAAGTTACTACCAAGCTATTAACCATGATAATCATCGAAGAAGCCACCGGTTTGAAAACCAGCGTCAAGGAAACTCGGAGATTTCTTACGTAGAAATACTTCTAAGATTCTATTTTACGCAAATAAACTTGTTGGGACACCTATATGGAGTTAGAATTTTTCAGGGCATTTCGGCTTCTAAATAGACCATAATGTTCTCTAGATTCCACATAGCCAAGCGCTCCCGAAACCCAACCGCAGAGTCAAACAAAGTGCAGGACGGAGCCTCAAAAAGAAACTTCACGTATGTACGACCACAGACGAATGTGATGTGTTACTGTGATCCAAGTTGGTGCAAATAAAAGGACTCTGATTTGATTTGACAGCAGACTAAGGCTGCGTTTCCACCAGAGATGTGCGAGGATGCGTAGCGAGGGATGTGTTTGTAAAGAACCAATAAACCGTTTCCACCAGAGCTGTGCTGACCGAGGCGAGGTAAATGAAGCGATTCTATTGGTTCTTACAAACACATCCCTCGCTACGCATCCTCGCACATCTTTGGTGGAAAAGCAGACTAAGCGTCCCACCGCACCATTTTGGCAGATTTGGTTACTCGCAAAAATAAGATTACCAGACAGACGACAGCACCTTTTCTACCTTTACCTTGCCTTTGCACTCTTGCCAGCGGTTTATTTATGTTTTACAGCTTCCGCAATTGTTCCCATGCTGCCAAATAAAACATTCATGCAACCTTGAACGCACGTTTCGCATTTTCAATGACGACCTCGTACCTACCGACTCTCGAGAGGCCGTTGACCTGAGGTTAATAATATGTGATGTATGAAATTTTATTTAAGATGAGATGCAATGTGTATGAAAATAACGTTTTTACGGTACGTGGAGAAAACTGGCGCCTGCGGGAATATATTGAGGGGCGATATTGATGTCGTAGTTGGTTGGGTTACTACAGAGTTTACTAAGGAGTTTAATACCCCAAAATAACCTTAAGCATTATGGTGCTTTTGTTTTAAAAATAACGTGCACGCACTTTCTAGATCGCGACGATTGATGCCCTTTACTGGGTTTTGGAAACAAATGTGTTTCTTAAAAATTGGCACACTTTCATTGTTTTATTTTTTAAGAAATTAGCTGTAAAAGTACTAAATGGAGGGCCAGGTGTAGGCATATTTGCAGAAGCAGACTAGAAAGTCATGAAGACAAAGGTAGATCTACTAATTGGATTTTTCAGCTTAACGCTCAGCGGCTCTTAGGTGGTTACAGGTTTTAAGTATTCCTCAGTGCGTTCTTTCCTGACAGTAGTAAGAGCCCACTGAGGGATAAGTTATCACGTCTCACTCACGTCTAGGCCGCTAGTGAAAGACAAAATTGTACATAGTTCGGCGCTATGCTTACGACAATATACACACGCCGGTATTTCACAGATACCAGCATGAAGTAATAGTTTGCGTTTCGTGGGGTGACTGAAAGATTTGGAGGCTTACTAAGCCAAAAGGCCAGAAACGGATCAGAGATTCCCTTGGGTTCCTTTGAGTTGTGGTGATCACTTAATATAAGGTCGCCCGCATTCTCGTTTCTACCCTTTTTATAAATAAAGTTATTTTCGGCCTGTTAGTTTCGGCAGTTTTACTTTTAGGCGTAGGTGTGAAAAAACATTAAAAGCACTCGTTATGAAAACTAAAATAGATGTGTACATTTTGGAAACAATAAAAATAGCGTGTACAGTCCGAAGTATAAAAAGCGACGCCGAAATTACACGTATGGTTAACACCTGTATCCAAAGTACCAGTCATTGGCACCTAATTTTGGTAGGATTGTTACCTCTTATTTCATTTAGATAAAATTGAATATGCCTTCTATCGCTGGAAGGGTGCTGACAATAGGAGTGTTTACTTTATTACGCTGGTTTCAATAGTTTTATCCAAACGAATCTAAAGAAATGCTAAACTTATCTTATCCGTGAAGATGTGAGGGATAAGCAGAATAGCGTAGAATTAGCAATAAAAAACACTGTACTTTAAGCGATGGTCAGGGCAAACGAAACACTTGGTAAGTGTAGTTTCAGACTTTTAATAAGTAACTTTCAAAATTTAGTCCAGTGCACCTAGCATAACCTTCTCGACACGCGTTAAAAGTCAGAATGAGACGCACTGAGTTACGTAGCGAGTTAACGCGTGTCGAGAAGATTCATGCTAGGTGTACTCGTCATTTCTGCGTCTCTCCAGGCCTTGCGTCATGTGCCTGGGCATCACTGGCATCCCCCAGTTAGTCACTAATCCTTAGTGACCTATGGTTTCTGTTTGCAGGCGACTACTCCTTGGACATACGAGACGTGACTCTAGAAGACGACGCCAAGTACCAGTGCCAAGTGAGCTCGGGACTCAATGGTAAGTCATTGCCATAACCAAGGCCACTATTCGACACTGTGCATAGCTGCATCCGCATTTGCATCTACATTTGCAATAGAGGATCTTCCTTTAATATTTAAAGATGTGAGAGAATTTGTATGCAACATCATTGTGCGACGTCATCCAATAAAATAGTAGCGAAACGCAAACTAGATGCCCACAATTGCGCATGGGAGCGCAACATCCTAACTTTATTCTCTAAGCGCATCAGCGACGAATTTGACATCGTGAAGCGCCTTGTTTGGCTTGCGCGAATGCGCGAAACAGGGTGAGCGTTAATATCCAGCTTGTCACTATTGCGCTCAAAGAATAACAAGGCTGAGTCATCGACAGGCTGGGATGTTGCATCCACATCCACAATAGTGGATCTCCCTCATTACAAGTATCCGCAACCGTATCAAAGGATGTGAGAAAATCTGTATCCTGTTTGATCCTGACTCTTCCTTTGAGAATGGCTTGTGCCCAAGAGCGGAATGTATCCATCTGTTTGTTACAGGGGCACCCCCCATTCGCTCCCGCTACGCGCAACTGAGCGTACTGGTGGCACCGAACCCCCCGCGAATTGTACAGGGTGCCTTCATAGACGCCACGGAAGAACAGCCTGTCGACATCGAGTGCGTGTCTCTCGGGGGGAAACCTGCTGCTGAGGTAACTTTATTATTATTATCATACTTAAACTACAAGTTAAATCATTCCAATTCACCCAATGAGACTACTACTTTACCAGCACTTCGGAAAATGGTTTCTGCTGAAGGAATGCGCCCCGAATCACTCACTAAACCTTTTTTTTTTAATCAATGTTTTTGAATACTTTCTTATACAGCCAGCTCCTTTGGTCGAATATTTTATTTTAAAACATTCTTTTCTCTAGATTACGTGGGTAGACGGCAATCAAGCAGTTATCAAGAAACACGTGGAAAATACAGTCGAGCTACTACCAGATGGCCAAAGATTTAAAACGAGGTAATATAAAAAAATCATTTCGTGTTTGTAACAAACATAATACTTAATTAGTGGTAATTTTTTTTACTTATAGTTATAAAATATTTAAATAAACTAGAGAAAAAAAATTATATCTTGAATTATTTTGAGAATTTATGATCAAACTTGTCAAAACTATCGCAAATTATGCAAAAAATGGTTTACCAAGATATTTTACTTCATTTCTTATGTTAAAAAAAACAAGCTGTAGAAATAGACGAAACGTTTTCACGGGGTTTGCATTGCATTTATTTCTTACTTGCGATATGGAAGAAATAAGAATGAGAAATAGTGATTCTGCCTTTAGCGAGCTCTTTCAGTTTTGACAACAGTAAAAAATTAGCCAACTAGCCAATTGCCCAGCAGACGCAGGGTCTCACGCAACATTATAACTGTCACAGGTCGGTGTTGCGGTTGACACCGAGTAAGGAGCACCACAAGCAGACAATCACCTGCCAGGCGCAGAATACAGCCGACCGCGCCGCCAGGATGGCCACAGTTCACATTGAGGTACGAACATCGATATAAGAAGACAATAGATCTGCTTATTTGTTCGGATTATTACAAGCCTAGCGTCACCACTTTGCGACGGGGTGAAGCAGGTGAAGAGAGGCTTTCAATATTTAGCCATTGGTTCAACTTTGAATCTTATCGTAAGTGAATAAAGTGCTTCTAAGTTTTTGAACTAGCAGCGACACAGGCGTCGGATAGCAGAAATTTAAAACATACTAAACGCAGAGCTGTTTACTTGACAATTGGCACAGACAGTTTTATTCAGGCTATCTAACATAGTCTACCAAATAGACTATGGTCGGCTACTCTGCCACTGCGTTGTACACAGTTCTATAGTTTTCTCATTTCGATGGGTACGAAGTTCTTACTGTCATCTCTGCAGCCTTAAAATCACTGAAGAAATTTGAGCGACCTCTCATTGCTTCCCTTTCGTATGAAACATTCAAAATACTCATACCTAATTATTCTTTATTGATTGATATTCCTCTCCTGAGTTCCAGACAACTCACATATCCTATATTCCTGTACCAACAGGCTTGAAATTTTAATCATGTGCTCCTTATTATTACTGTACTAAAAGAGAATTTTTGGAAATGCTAGTATTAATTGTGCTTAAAGGGAGGTGAAAGTTAGTGGGTAAATTTTCTAACTCTAGGCCTTTTGATCATTTTGGTTTAAGTTGTGATGGCGCGTCTTTTTGTTAATTAAATAATGACAGCGATAACGGACGTAAGCATATCTGAGTAAAATGATGTTTTATACCCTTAAATTATCACCGTTGCCACTTTTTTCAACCAAAATATTGCCATACAAAATACATTAGAAGTCCAGAATTCTAAAATTAACTCAAGTATCGTAATTGCGAAATTGCTAGTTCATTATATGTACTATGATAAAAGTGGATTTCTATTTTGTATTTTTCTTATATTCTTCTTTACCAGGTCCGATACGCACCCAAAGTGAAGGTATCTATAACTTCAGGGGACGCTAACGGAAGGTTCCCTGAAGGTTCGGACGCGCGCGTCAAGTGTGAAGTGGACGCCAACCCTAAAGCGCAAGTTTTCCGGTGGTACATCAACAACAACCCTGTTGTCGGAGACTATACGGACGAAATGGTAAGTAAAGTGAATTAAGAAACCATCACGGTTGATAACAGCTGTAACTATGTCTGCTTTTCTAATTTTCCCGGAGAAAGTATGCCTTTACACGAAATACTTATACTCATTAATCTTCTTTATATATAATACTAGCGGACGCGTGCGACTTCTTTCGCGTAACATTAGTAGCCTATGTCCGTCAGGAATAGTGTAGCTTTCTATCTGTGAAAGAATTTTTGAAATCGGTTCAGTAGTTCCCGAGATTACCCCCTACATACAAACAAACTAACAAACAAACAAACAAACAAAGTTTACCTCTTTATTATATTAGTTTAGATTAGATGTAGATGTAGATAACATGTTTACATAGTATACAACAAAGTACCTACAGTTTTACTCTCATTTAGAGAATTTTTTGAGAAAGGTTTATGCACAATACAAATTTTATCCACGCGAAGCTGGGGCGAGTCGCTATTTCATCATAATTTGTTATTTTATGTCATTTTAGCTTTTATTTGTATTTAAAATCAAAACAGTTTTTTTACTGTAGTATATCATGATTCCTCTTGAAATGGAAACTATCAACAAGATTTTATCGCAGCACACGATACACCCTGCATCATTAACAATTTTAATGATTTACTGCGCCAACGTCATTAACGATTGAGGATTATTTTTATCTTTGCATTACACTCAATATTTACGATCAACTCTGTTACGCGGTATGTATGAAAAATTTAATGTGTAAATATTTTTTGTGCGATACATTTTTTCTAGTCTTAATGTCACGTCCTCTATTGGCAGATGTTAATGACGTGGGTGATTCGAATCTCGAAATATGGATTAAAAAAGAAAAGGTTCAAAAGTCTAGATTTTTATACATCTTATCGAAAAATCGATATATATTCTTTTGATATACAACCTTTGTAAAACCGCCTAAAATACCCCAGCCCCCCCCCCCCCCACCCCCAATGTCTTATGCAAAAAAAATTGTGTGGGTAAAATTTTGCAATAATTTTTTTCAGAGTCACAAAATGGAAAACACTGATACGGGCTAGATAAGACCTAATTAAAGTTTTAAAGATAGCATTGTCATCCAATTGTAGGCTGTTTCTATCTAGGAAGTTACCAAACATCCGTGGCATAATGTGTACCGAACAGACAGTCAAGAAAGCGAGTTAATATAAACGTGTTAATATAGCGATCCAATATAAGCAAACTACACGACTAGATTACACGCTTAACTGTTCTTTATGAGCGGCACATGTTCATTTTTCAGTAGAGCGCATTTTATAGTTTATGCATGAAAGCCACTATGAATCCGGCTCGAAATTGCGATATGGCGAAATTTGCCAACTTAATACCGGTACTGGAAACTAAAGTTATTTTTAACACACGAAATTACCTCTGCGTTATTTTTGTAATCACGATAGCTATTTTCCTGCGTGCAAAAATTATTAAATTCGTTATTGGATATTCCTTTGTAAACTTAATTGAGATTTTTTGGCTTGTTTATAGTAAAACACACTAGAGACAAACTCTTCCAGAGAACTCTTAGCCTATATGTTACATTTTGTTACCTCTATTATCACAAAATCGTAACAAAACTGCGTGTAGGTAAACACATAAATGAAGCATATTTTCATTTGTTTCTCTAATCAAACATCTAAGAAGACTAATTAATTTTGAAGCAGGAACAGCCACAGAAGCAGAGCATGTTATAAAGATACTACACGCTATCTTGCTTTGTATTTTCTAATGCAAGGAATAACTCCAATAACTGAATAATACGGTACAATATACTGCACTCTCGAGTGCATAGTTGCACACTCAAGTATAAATTAGAATAAAGAAACATCAAAGTATCAATACACCGACAGCCCATAATATTAGGAACAAATTCTCGTTTGCCTCTCCTCATAAAAAAGGAGGCAAAACTGCTCTTTTGAACCAATCCACAAAATTGAAGCTAATACTAAATTGTGAATGTATTGTTTGCAGATAATTTTCAACGTCTCTCGAAAGTATCACAACGCCGTAGTGAAGTGTGAAGTCAGCAACTCCGTAGGCAAAAGTGAAGAGAGTATCACCTTGGATGTTACATGTAAGTATGACGATTGCTTACATTTTGTCTTACCTTTCCCATATTTCACGGTTTGCCATGATTAAATAGTTCATTGTTGACCTTCAAACATTTCTTCATGCAGTATGAAGGCACTAGTTAATCTTTCCTGTCCTTGTGCTGCACTATAAAACCAGCAAACTTTATCTTCATCTGTGCTATGTTGGTAATAATATCCTTTAAGAATTTTCTATGTTGGACTGTTGGTCATTTTGGTGGTGTCTGGTGGTCAGTAATGGTCTGCACTTAATACTATCAGAAAGAGTTGAACCTTCTTGATTTCAATCTATAACATTAAGAAAACTTAAACCATTTAAATAGGTGATTCATCATTAAACTGGAAGGTATTCACTGCTAGATTTAAATCACTTTCACTGATTCCGCATTCGGGTGGCCATGCACGGTCATTCAGTGATTTTTGCGACCTTAATTTAGTCATAAGTTTGTATCGTAGAAGTTCATTTCTGTCTTCCGTACTTTGTCTTTTATGTCTGGACTCATTAGTTTTCTTCTTCGTCCCAATAGACCCACCAATCTTTCGGACAAGGCCGATCAACGTGGAAGCCGAACTTGGCTCAAGTGTAACCCTGAGCTGTGATGTCGACGGCCAGCCCCAGCCAGAGATCCGTTGGCTGCTCCACGAGCCAGGACGCATCGGGGTAAGTGGCTACCATGCTTTCAGTCAAATTGTAGACCTCACTTCTACAGTCGCTATTTACTAAGATTTAGTATTTCAAATATTTCAAGGTTAGACTGATAAAGAATAACTAATTAATTAAGATTGACTTAGATCAAAAGTTATTGTTTTATGTTTGAACATGAACAGTTATAGTATGAATTTTCTTCTTGCAACCTTACTTGCTTGGTTTCAACCAGCACATGATTATTTTTGATTCTATAGATACTTTAAGAAGCTAAATTACTATTTAATCTATTTCGGAAATTGCTGTCTTTGTTTGTGTTATAAGATGTGGCACCTATTATTATTAGTTCTATTTACATTGATTTAACAAAAAGTCAATATATGCATTTTGAAAATCTGCCTATAACATTTTATTAATTCGTCATTTTCAAGTATCAAATGATCCACAAGCGGATTGTCAAATTGTTAATTTTATTTGAACGTGTAATACTTTCCAGCAGGTTAAGGGGAAAGCTCCAAACTTAAAGATTCACGTTAAAAATGAAACGGCAGGAAGGTATATCTGCAAAGCTACTGTTGAGGGATACCCAGAAATCGAGAGTGAAGCTACTGTATTTATTAAAGGTTTGTATATTTTTTCTTTGTTTATTAGCCTTCGGATACCTAATACAAATTTGATGTGTACAGTTCGATTCATGAGCTGGTACCGAATGTCTATGAAATTAATGTCAGTTTCATACATTTTCGGCGCCGGCTCTTAAGAATCGACCTATAATTGACTGAAACGGCTATTTTTTCAACAGGGACTCCAACAATTTTTTCAAACAGGACTCAATTCGGGTCTGAAGGTGATATAGTAAGAATAGAATGTGCAGCTCTCTGTGTTCCTAAGCCAGATGACATCCGATGGTTCTTCGAAGGTCGAGAAATCAATTCCATACAAAATCCGGTGAGTTTGGAAATATGAAGATACGCGTAACTGCCTTATCGTATTCTTCAACGCTCACTAAACCAATTTAAGACGAAATATGTTTCGTCTTCTATCTATCATTGTGATTTTTCCAAATAATAGACGAAAACATATCTTGTTGGTAGCCATTAATTTTAATCTGTTGGTATAAGCATATGGAATGAAAACTTAACCGAGTGTGTTCTTATTCTACATTTTTTTATGAATGCAGCTGTAATGGTTTTAAGTTCTTCGACAACATCAATAAGGTCATGACCTTAATTACGCGCACGGGTTGCTCTAGCATTGTCTTTATAAGGGTAGTCGTCGATGTTTGTCTAACTGGACCCTACAATGTCGAAATCAACACAATTTGAGACAAATTATGGTTTGTAAGTAGTCTTTGTAACAGGTTTTTTTCTCCTTTAGGATTATGCGACCTTGGAAGAAACTATGCCTGATGGTATAGTTAAATCAAGCTTGGTGATCAGAGCGAGTCAGTCTAAGCACTATGGATTGTACAACTGCAGTGTCACCAATGAATACGGAAATGCCAATGCTGCAATCACCCTCAAGCCTTTAAGTAAGCTCGTTTGCTGTAACATAAGTATTTGTTACATGAAATCAACTGTTGTTCTTTTTTAAGTGTTCAAAAGTCTTAACTTTAGTAGCAAATATCAGTCGGTTAACTTTATTTTTACCTATTTTATGTAAAACAGTTGCACTCTAATGATTATTAACAATAGTTGTTGATGTCTTAATATCTTGTGCCAAATCTAAATCTATTTCATCTTTTTAGAATCGCTGCCCCTTTTCATAATCTTGATCGGAGTCACATCAGGAATCATCATCTTCTCCGCTTTCATCATTCTCCTGGTGATCTGCAACAGGAGAAGAAGGCAAAAGAGCCAGCAAATGAGCGAGAAGCCAGATGTCACTGTGACTACTTGCGATATGTATAACAAGGAGAGCGATAGGAGTTCGAACATAAGCGATTTAAAATTGCAGTTGCCCCATGGTGACGGCAGTTATGAGTTGGTGAGTATTTATTAACTAGATTTTAAAACTGTGAAAGTTGCATGGTTATCTATAAATTTATTATCAACACCCATTACTGATTTTGTTTTGTTGGCATTGTTCATTATGAAAACATCGTACCACGTTATATTAATAAATATCTGTTATGTATTTTATATTCAAGTATTAATTTAATATTTTTCAATTTTAATTAACTATCTCACGTAACAAACAAGCTCTATAAAGAGGTAATCGGCTCTATACAGCTAATATAGCGCTCAATACTCATTGAGATGTATGGAAATTTAAACATTTTTGATTGATAACTGAGCAGTACTTATCCAATAAACTTTCATCAGGAAATCCTTCTTCTTTCAGATTCAGCTTCTTGCCCTTCGATATTATCGTAACTTGTCCAGAGCTCCACAAACTAACCGGCAATTGTTTTTTAGGACTACACCAGCTCAGACCGTTCAGACTCGAAGCTGCAGTCAGGGCTTCCTCTGGCAGGGCCTGTGACGCTACCCAGCATACGACACGACGACCCTCTGATGCAGTTCAGATACAGTAACGATTATTCTGATCCGGCGTACCACGACTCTTATTACAAGGTCAGCTTTAGCTATTATGTCCTATGGCCCTAACGCAAGTTCTATCTCTATGTTCGTCTCTTTCTTCTGATACTAATTAGAGAGAGAAGTAGAGATAAATGAAACTTTGCGGTAATGTTAGGGACACTAGTGATAGTCATGATTCTCGTAATGAGTCTCTCATTGGCATAATAATAATAATAATAACATAAGTGGCGAGTTGGCGATAAGTTTAAAGTCCAGTGACACCTCTCTACCCTTAGCCTTCCGCACCGGTGTTGCCTCTGAGCCATTTTATATGTCGCTTTTAAAGGGGGCCCATCTAGCGGAGGGCGAGTCACCGTCTGCCAAGATCACTTTCATTTGAGACATTTTTATTTGGCAGACGTCCGGATGTCTCACGCAATAGCCCAGTCATTAGTCCATCGTTTTCCCTCTATAGTCTTGTACGGTTTAGGTCCCATTTTTCCACAATAGTCTATACGCCTGGCGGGGGCTGACTCTGCTCCTGTCCCTATGATGCGGGCAGGGACAGCATCCGCCCGGTGTACTCATCACATTTCATTAAATTGTCTAAAGGGCCTCTACGTGTTGGCTTCGGCTCCGCGCACGCCTCCCAAACGTCCGGGGCACTATTGTCCTATTGTCCCGTGAATGGGAAAGACATACATTATAATAATAATTCATTTATTTATTCAGATAATGACATCCATTTTTCTTAGTAACCAATTTCATTAAACTTATCATCTATTGTTAGTCAAGTAGCAGCATAGCAGGTCAGTAGACTTACATTAGACACTATTCCTAAAGTGAGTTTTCCACTTAGCCGTGCCTATATTTTTGTTTTTCCTGGAGCCCTAAACGGCTAAAGTGATAAGTAAAGTACTAACTTATTGTGTAAAAACTGTTCTTAAGCCATCTACAGATGTTTACTATCTACTTATTTTTTTAACGATTAGAGGAAATTTTGACACCTTTCAAACTTAACTTGTTAAATGGCTTTATTGAAGCATGAAGACTTTATTTCATTTCATTTCCATATTCTCTTCAACCTAAATTTCATCTCTAAAAGCCTAGCTCAGCTAATCATTTACATTCATAACCATAAATGAGGATGTTCATTCTTGTTAATTTTATTCAAGCAAAGAGGCATACTCTGTTCCCAGTGCAAAAGAGCTTAACACCTTTATTTTATAAGTATCAATATAGACAAAGTAGTCCAGTTTGAATTCCGCAATACCTTCAACGTCTTCTTTAACATCTTCGAACGTCCTATCTGTATCATTTCCAATTTAATAGTATATATCACCAGTTCAATTTACTTTCTTAAGCTCAGGTTTAAATTTGACATTTCTATTTGCCTTACAAGGTACTTACTTATGGTCTTATTTTAGACCTACTGGAGTTGCATTTTAAGTCTTAATTGAAACAATTGTCTACAGAATCCCAGTGGCTACGTGTACGATTACCCGCACGGCTATACCCCACCGAACAATTTGCGGGTACAATCGCCGACACAACTTGATGTTCCGGCTGCTAACAGGTTTGTCTATAAACATATGAGTTTAAGTGTAGAATGAAAAAACATATTTTAAGATTGCTTAAAATATGAAATGATGACAACATGCTTTGTTAAAGAAGAAAGTTTTTTCAATGAAGGTCCATTTAAGAAGCTAAATAGGTTTAAATGTACACAGTACGTCTAAAGCATTTGTTTCGTAGATATATCCCAACTTACTACTTTTTACGTCTTCACGAAGCCCAAATATCCTACTTATTGTGTCTGCCCCCAATAAACATGCTAAAGTGCTGCCGGGTCGAGCTACATTCCGGCAAGAAGTTGCCTAGTAAATTTCTGCAATGTTTTTGTGTACCTTCACTATGACATCTTGCGGTATTTTCTTATCCAGGTCTCTGCAAGGTTCATTGACGCGTAGCATCGACACTGCGTCAACACTACCGTTGTCAGCCGGCAATGGATCGCAGAACAACTCTCTGCAACGAACGACGAAGCCTCAAGACGAGACAGATGCAATCAATAATTTAGGCTTGCCCGTTGGCGGCGACAGTAAGTGGGAGCGTTATTGTTTTGATTAAAGACAAAATTTTGTTTAACAAATTAGTTGAGAGGAAATTGATAATGTGCCAGTTTATTTTGAGCGAGATTTTGAGAGCCCTTGATATAAGTGGATCTTCGTTAATTTGAGTTAAGAACCGTTAATTAGCTGAGCTATATTTGACGTTCTTCAAATGCCTGCTAAAGACAGCTTAACGTTGTTATTTTTGTCAAAATAAACATTTATTTTTTTCAAAAGTACCTATTTCTATTTAATAAGATCCAATTATCATACTAAGATAGGAATCTTCAAAATACGATTTGTACTAAGTATGCAGATCGATAAATATCTCAAATAAACAAAATATGACATAAAACCGCATAAACCTCAAAGTTTAAAAATCATAATTTTTCGCATAGTGAGACCAAACTTCCTCTACACTACAAACTCTTGTTTGACTATCTATTCGTTTCATTGTGGATTCTGTTATTTCTTAAGTTGCGAGCCTTTTCAAGCTTGAATTAAATGTAATTTTTATCGGTTTATACAATTTAATAAACTATACATTTGAAAGAAGGAGTTGTAGTACCATATTATTAACGCGTCTCAATTTTTGGGTTAACAAAACAACCCAAGCATTAGATCGATTTTAGCACAACATTTCATTGTTAATTATTATTCTGTGATATTTATTTTTGCTATAAATTATAATGTCATTTTGTGTTTTAAATATTAATTATGCTTAAATTATTATACTCTTTCTGACGATCTCAATGTGACTACATATATCTTGAAATTGACATGTAGCTTATATTGTAATTTATATTGAGACATAAAACAAATCAAATCAAATTATTGTTTTTAGGATTAGCAGACAAAATTAAACCTAAGGTACTTTTGCTTATTCTGTTCCTGATTGTAAATAAGGGATGTTTTAATACTGTTATTCTAAACCACGATTAAACTACAACATCTCATGACTTAAAGGCTTTTAGCCTTCGGAAACAGCGTGGATATGTTAAGGAAAAAAACAATCTTAATTATGTTTTCGGGGAAACCATTAAAGACACCTTTAACAGCCAATGCGTTAGGCAAGCGTATTAATCAAAAACACTAAATAGTACAATTACTTAATAATTTCCACTTGGCATTACCTAGTCAATTACAGTACATGCCAGCGGCCCTAACATGATAGCCCAGGTTTAGTTTAACCCCTCCCTGCGTCTCTGTCTAACTAGTGTCATAAGAAAGGGACGCAGATAGAGATAAACTAAACTTGGGCAGTCATGTTAGGGCCACAGTACATGGGCCGCAACTCAGCACATCACTAGCTGGTTCAAAGGACGTCGAATGTCCTTTGAACCAGCAAATGCTGTGTTGTTGAAGAATTTTCACATATTTGGTTGAGTATGATACATAAAAGCGTCTGCTTCTTATAAATAAATAATAAAATAAATAAAATCATTTATTCTCAGGCTACAAAGGCCCATAAGCCCATAGGCTTATATTTGCGCACATAAGTTGCGGCCATGTACCTCAGTGTGACACTGCTTCTGTTTCGTACAGTATGTCAGGTATAGTTTAGTTTATTTATTCAGTCAATATAAAATTACGTTATAAATTGCATAAGATGTCAAATTACACGTTGCTATATTGAGATCGTCAAAATTACACAAAAAGTACTAAACAATAAAACTAAAACAAAATTAAGATGCGAATGTCAGCATAATAAAAAAAACTATTAAATACTAAAACCAAACAAAATTTTGGTATGTCAGGGTAATAAAGGAATATAAATAAAAATTGGAATGTCAACATGAATACACAGCAAGTCTTTGAATTGAAGTGTAGCTTAGCTTGAAAAAGATTGACCACACTTTAAACTTAAGAATGTTGTTTTATGATTTATTCTATTTCCAGCGCCGCCTGTGTACGCGCAGAAGGGCACGGCAGTGGATCTGCGGTATGTCGCCACGTACGGAAACCCTTATCTAAGGAACAGTTCACTTGGTAAGTTTCAAAGTATATGAAACTTGAATTCATTGTTATTTAACTCTTGATTGTGAAAAGTTGTT
Organism: Ditula angustiorana; assembly: GCA_963691745.1. Lineage (NCBI taxonomy): Eukaryota > Metazoa > Arthropoda > Insecta > Lepidoptera > Tortricidae > Ditula > Ditula angustiorana. The sequence continues at coordinate 5,398,846 of OY829496.1, read as the reverse complement.
CATGCGGCGCATATAGTAAAAATTTACATTGACTTATAGTTCAAATGATGTCAATAATAAATGTGAATCATATGTGACTTGTAAAATTTCCCTTTAAAGATTAGTACATTACCTAGTACTAAAACATTCACAGAATAAAAAACCTTCCTATGTTTTAAAAAAAGGAAAATAAATTAAGTTACCTACAGACGAAAAACGGTGCGATAAATGGACACCAATACCCAAACTTACACATAAAAAAGACAAACAATAATAAGCAGTGTCTAGTGCCTAAAAGAAATTCTAAAAATATCAACAACATAATTAAGGGAATACATTATTCCCTCATGGAATAATTCTTCGTCAGAGACCTTCAAAGATTGAGAATAGGATTTAAATTTATTTTTCCTAAGCCCCCAATCCGATGTTGGCTTATCGACATTATCCAAATTTGATCAAGAACGCTGGTCACTAAGCCCAACGTGATAAGATTGATTTTAGATATAGTAGACTTCGGCTCGCATATATTTAGGATTTTCGTACTTTTCTTTTTAAGAGATCAAGCAAGTAATACCTGGATTATCTTTGTAATAGAATGAAGCGATATTTTATTTTCTTGTCAAAGTTAGGCGAGTTGGAAAATGTACGTCCAACATTATTAATGTTAAATTCACGTATATATAATGTATATATTTGTATCGCAACTCTAAGTCTGTAATACAGTTGGCGAAGTACTTTTATATAAAATTGGGTTTTACATTCAAGAGGTGGCAGGTCTAATATTATGTAAATTGGTGCAGCATCATTTTTTATGTATGGAGCCGACACAAGAGTCAAAGTCGCCCTGTATATGCATTTTTTATGGCACTTTAGTGGAAAACAAGCTTATGTCGCGTCTGATAGTAAGCAATTACCGAACCCAATAGACATTGTAATACTAGGAACATGACTGGCATGTTACAACCCTATTACAAGAGAATAAAGTGAAAGAGTATCCATATTGCTGTTTTTGAGGGAACCACAGCCCAATCTTTAATTCTTCTATTTATTTAATCTTTTTGCACAAAAGAATACATAATGTACAAAAGGCAGACATAATGCTTTAAGGCATTCTCTACCAGGCAATCTTGTTTTATCGACCCTAGTTTAATTTAAAATGTCTTTGTACGGTTGCTTCCCACAGGCTACCCAAACCAGGTGCACACAGCGAAGCCAGCGTCAACTCCTGCGCCACCGCCGTACTCAGCGGTCCGTAGCTCTCTGGTCATGCCTACAGGTCAGTAAGGTATAGTGTCGCCATCTTCATTCCCATTATTATTCTTTATTGCTTTCTCTTTTCTTATAACATCAATATTTTATGGTGTTTAGTAAACGAAATAATCGAAGTCATTTCACGTGGAAACATAAGTAATAATAAAATCTTGGAATAGATTAATACTTATGCAGTTGTTACATGTTCATAAATATACTTAAATACATAATTATTTTAAAACCTATGGCATATTGCTTTGTTTTGTTTGTCGAATCTACTTTATATAAATTTATTACTTACATGATTGCAGAAAAGCAGATTGTAGATAAGTAACAAAAATATTGAATTTATGGAACATAATCTTTACGTATATTATACGTAAAGATGACAGAAGATGTTTTAGATAAAATCCTATACGTAAACATGGAATTAGTTTTTTAATAATAATATTAAACAAAAGACATTTATCTACACACATATCATAATTTCTCAATAACGCGTTCAAAAACCATAGGAAATGACCAGCATTATTACAACCAATGTTATTTTAAGAATTTTCTTGTCTGTGGTAGTAGGTAAATCTGTTCTTTATTGGGTAGTATCTCTTAGTAGTCCGTGTTTATTGGTGATTACATTACCGATATCTCGTGACGTTATGAATTTAAATTTGGAACAGCTGTCAAAATTCAAGTTGGTCTCTATTCTAGTATCCACAGATATTAAAACAGTTATCGATACGAAACGTCAATTCAGTATGTTTTTTTTAATTTAAACGCACGACATTTGATCTCGAGTGACATGACAATAGGAACTTCATTCTTTTGTCTATGATTTAAAAAAAACGTTCGTCTTGACGGATAGATCGAATTGCCGCCATACTTGTTTGTTGGTTTTTTGTTGTTACGGTTTTTTGCAGTTATGATATGTGTGTAGATAAAGTAATGTATGCAACTGTATATAATTAGGCCTTAAAACACTCGTGTGATCCTATTATGAAACTCGCTGACGCTCGTTTCATAAAACCACACTCGTGTTTTAAGGCCTCTCATTATATAGCAGTTGCATAAAATACTATTATTTCGTCAACTCATCATGGCTATTGCGAGTTTACGCAATCATGTTAATTGTGTTTTTTCAATTCAGTTAATTGATTTCTTATCACGCTTGTATACTCAATTACGATGATTATAATTGGTTTACCTACCCATTTCCATTTTAATACATCGTTGTGAACTGACAGTTTTTCATAATCTACTCACATAATTGTATATAGCCCCACCAGAGTATTGAAAACTCTGACAGCAAGTCATTATACAGGTTACTCTATACAATTCGAGTAAATACCATAACTTCAAACTTGAGTTTGCGAATAAGAAGGCGTTAAAGAATACAAATCTGGAGCTTTGTTTGAACTATAATTTATTTTGAAGCTTAATTTTGTTTAGCAATTTTAGTGTGGTCATTTGATAGAGAGGAACCAAGGATAGGGCTCAGTGGCACCCCTCGAGAGAGGCCTACGTCCAGCTGTGGACATTATATAGGCTGATTATGATGATGATGATGATGATGATGAATTTTAGTCATTCAATACCGATTTTAAAGTTTAAAACATTTATAAACATTTTGTTACAGGCAACAACAATCAACCAGCACAAGGCACACATGTATAGCAAATGCAGGAAACACGTTTCGTGTAAAGACTTTAAAGTGAACGTACAAAAAGTGTGACCACCGATGGGCTGCCCTCGCCCCCACCAAAAAGAAGACGGCAGAGGGGGCGAAGGGACTATGTGCAGAAACTTTTGTAAATGGGTTCCTAAAAATAGTTTTTAAATGTATGACTGAATGTAAATAATTGTAGCATAAGTAATTTGTACTTAGAATAAGTGGGATTTATGATTAAATTCTCAAAAGATTTTGAAACTTTTGAATCCTGCTTTTCCAGTGTCAATTGTAATTTCTTTGTGCCGTATTGTAGATAAATATTACTGTTTTCCAAGTTAAAAACGTTTTTGCACGTGATTATTTATTAGTATGTAAATAGTTAATTAAATGGTGGTACTGCCCAATTATTTGTACAGATTAAATATAGTTTTTGATTGTAATTAAATCGAACAAGAAATAGAACTTTAAAACATTGGCCCCAGTAGAAAAAATGATAAAGGTATTTGTATTTATAAAGAACGCTGTTGCTCAAATAATGAAGTAATTCCAGTTTAATTCCATTATTAGTATACTTATAAATTTCATATTGTAATGCTAGAAGTGAAACAGACTGAAAAAGTATAGTTAACCAATGAAATTTGATATAAAACTTCTTGAATTTTTAAAAATTAGATAAAAATAAAGTAAATATTTTATCAGCGGGCCGAAAAATATTGTAATTAATAATAGTTAGACAAATGAAATTCGTAGGAGAATAAAACGGTGGAAATATGTAGAGGAAAATTATCTTTTCTGTGATATAGCGTCGAGAAATAGGATTGCATTTTTTTATTAGTAATCTACATCAAAAAACGATAGAGTTTTGAAAACATAAATACATAAAATAATTATTAAGTTTTTGTCAGATAAATTTCTTATGAATAGGGTAAATCGATCCACTGTCGCCACTTCTGCAATTAATTTGCACTTTATCAATGAGCTAGTAATATGTTCGTAATTAGATTATGAAGTGCGGTATAATCGGTCAGCTTACCCTATTGCAATAATAAATTTTGTAAATTTTATGAGCATGTAAGATTGATTTGGTAAAAAATATAAAAATGTATAAAAATATTGCATGCCACAGTGTTTTTTTATAATTGCATGCTAATTTGCCATTATTTCCGTATACTGAGAATAAAGCTCTAACTACAAGAACATGCCTTTCATTTTATTATCAACCCACATTTTATTCTGACAATTTGTATCTGAATTTGTCCAAAAATAAAGAGACTGTAGTCAAATGAAACTTACATTATTTAAACACATAATTGTAGCCAATAACAGGAAATAGCCAATGCTATTATGTTAAAGTACTTATAAATAATTCAGTTATATTTATTTCATTAATTCTTTAACGTATCCACTGCCACCCTTTGGTCTCAAGATTTTGTCAGTAGCAACAAACCTACTTGTCATCCCACTTCAAGCTACTGTCGTATCTAGCAACAGCTTACAGTTGCGACAGTTAGCGGGAAAGATACGATGATTTGCAGACAGATAGATCATCTCCTGATCTCCTCCCAATTTTATAAATGCGACAGGCGATAGGTGACAGTGACAATTCGGAATACATTGCTTGCCCACTATGATGTTAAGTCTGTAGCGTTACTTGTCGTCGCAGTAATGTACGGCAAATTGTGACTGTTACATGTCGCCTGACGCGTTTAAGAAATTGTTCCCTGGATTAAACCATAGGATAATTTTTCCATAAAATGCGAAGGAAATAAATGTTATGCGGGCGAACCCGCGGTAAAAGCTAGTTGACAATTATTATAAAGTCACTTAAGTCAGTAGTCTCGTGACCGAAGTCAGTAGGGTAAACATCCCTTTTATTGACACCAAAAGCACTCGACCTTGGCACCTAGGTTTTACAGTTTTGGGAATAGTACTGACTTCAGATAAAATTGAACGACTCACAATTGGCAAAGTGCTAACAATACGAGTAGAAGCGTTTACCCTATAAAATTCAGCAGGACGTTCAAAAACTGTGAACGTTAGTTTGTTACAATGTTCAAACCTTCTAAACGCAATTCGCTTGACATTTTACTGTCCGACTTCAAGACTAGGAGGTTTTTGATTCCGGCGCTATAGGTACGAACTGATGTGAGCAATGATTTTTGAAAAAAAAAATCCGTTGACAGTCGTGTAAATTAATTTAGGAGTTATTTTTGTGTGAAATAGTTCTTAATCATGGTAGTCAATCGTTCATCCTGTGTCATTGTTTGTTATTTCACATGGAAGTGATAGGATGTGTTTTTGCATGAAATATATATAAATTGCACAGGAGCGTTGATGGCCTAGTGGCTAGAACTCGTTGAGTTGCCCGGTTCGAACCCTAGCGGTCGCTAAGTAAATGTGTAACCATGATCCAGACGGTCGAGTTTTTCTGTAACAGAGGTTACGGAGGTCAGATGGAAGTTGCTTTTTAGTTATAACCTGACATGCCATATTTGGGATCATGATCAAAGCGTACTCCAAATTAAGGAACGTAATAAAAAACCCAACTGCGTAAAAAAATATTCAAAACTGAAAAGATTAAAACAAGTCCAGTGGTCTGAAATGCTGTTAAGTAATGTTGAATAATTACATCGTTGCAATAGTTTCATGAACTTTAATAGTCGGGACCCATTAAAAATGTAGACCGGCTTAAATCTTCCCAATAATGGGTCCCGACTGACTGACAGATACATAGGTACATACATAATACCCATCCAAATGAGAAAACGATAGAACTGTGTTCAACGCAGTGGCAGAGTCACCGACCATAGTCTATTTGGTAGACTATGTTGGATATCCTTAATAAAACTGTATGTGCCAATTGTCAAGTAAACAGCTCTGCGTTTTGTACGTTTTAAATTGGCATCATATTTTTAGTTCTGCTATCCGACGCCGTGTGTCGCTGCCAGTTAGAAAACTTAGAAGCACTTTATTCACTTACGATAAGATTCAAAGTTGAACCAATGGCTAAATATTGAAGCCCCTCTTCACCTGCTTCACCCCGTCGCAAAGTGGTGACGCTAGGCTTGTAACAATCAGAACAAGTAGGCATATCTATTGTCTTTTTATATCGATGATGATACCTCTATAGGTCGATAAACTCTACCCTCCTTTGTTTCGCGCAGTCGGGTAAAAAGGCTACGAGGGATATGTATAAGTCGCACAGACACCTGTTTTGCACCAAAGTGTTAAAGTTAAGACTATTTTCATGGAGCTAATTTGTTTCAATTTAATAAATTATTCACTCTCAATTGCCACCTAATATGTTTGTAATCAGTATCCTATATCACGACGCCATTAAGTCAATACACAAAATGGCCGATCATATCGACTTTCATTACCAATTTAACTTTGCGTACGGTTAAAACTTGAACTACAGTTTCTCTGTACAGTTATTTCTTTACCGTAAGACAGTGGCGACATCATTTACTGCTCGGTATAAGTTTGTTTTCCTATTACAAGTAGTTTGTGCAAGAAACGGAGTAAAAACAAGGAAATGTGTTTTTGATGGCCGCTAACGATAGTGATAATTATAGTGGTGTGGTGAACGCTGCACTCTAAAGCGGAGTGGGATGAAAATTGTTTTTTAGAAATGACATCAGAAGCTTACTTTTATTAAGACTTGCAAACGCAGCACTCGCCATACGAACGGCGATAGTTTTCCACCTTTAAACCTTAACCATGTTTTTTTTTGTAAGTTGTCATTATGCCTTAGAACGAAGTTTGTCATTTTCTTGTTTTCACGACTTGTAGAGATCGAAATAAAACACATTACACGGTCATCGCAGATAATAAACGAGCAACGGCCATAATTGTAGTGGAATCGTAATTGGTAATTAACACTTTTTTTATTTGCTTGTTAATCTATATTGTTTGCAACACTAAAAATTGTTTATGACAATTTCTTTTTTTAGTCCAATAAATTCATTGTTTCCATAGCACGCATTTTACTTTCTCCAGTGCCTAAATATTCAGTTTACAATTCAGTTTTAGGTATGTTTTTCTACATATATTTTTCTGTTAATCACTTAATACTCAATCTAAACGAACTACGCTGGTTTCGCCGCTATACAAGGCATCATCAGGACCGATCGTAAAGGGTACGACGTTACTAATCAGTACTTAAACAAATGCCATACTCAATTCTTTTTTTAATTTAGCTCCATCGTATGTTTGATCTCGTTGCGATATCGCTTGGACGACGTCATAGAGGCTCTACGGACAAACCACAAACGCATCTTGAGGTTAGGACGAGTTCAAACAAATGTAACTCGAGAACGGACATTCCTATTGGTTAATGATTAATATGGACTTACGGAATGTATTGCTTGATTGGATATAGTTATGCGAATCACTATCACTATCTTTATTTAAACTCGTAGTATAGCTTTAGATGTATAGTCGACCAAGTAATTGCTTGACCACTTTTGAACCTTATGTCTTTGTAATACGGTCGAAAATACGTAGTATAAAGTCGCTATCCATTCCTGTCTGTCCTAAATCCTTATAGTGTATGTTCGGCCGCCTTCTCCATCCAAACACGCGACGGATTTTGATACGGCTTAGCTGTCTTTTAGAATTTTTCCCGGAAGTTCCTACGTTTCTACTACATGGTGCTATTGCTACAAGAACAACTATATAACAAGTACAACTATATAGCAACTCTCAGGAACTTCAAGAAGTGCAGCTACAAGAAATAAGACTTCCTAGGTGTAGGAGTTTTTTTTGGCACAAGAGGTATTCCATCTTAGCCCTCTGGGTTGGCAATGCATCTGCAATCTCCTTCGTGTTGCGGATGTCTTTAGGCGGTGATGATCATTTACTATGAAAATGAAAATGAAAATAGTTTATTGGTTACAGACTTGGTTTAACAAAAAGGCAGGTTTGAGACCTCCTAGTACGTGCTGACGCACTTGTATCAAGAGATCCCGTTCTTCCATAACAGTGATCATTATTACCATAACACTAAACTATCAGGTTACACTTGCTTGTTCGCTTTCATTTTTCATAAAAAAATTGAAGTATATTTTGAATTTGTCATGGCATGCCTTATAAACTGTGCACTATTATTGCTGAGATGGTACAAACGATATTTGCCACTTGTCGATTGACGTTTGTAGTGACGAGGTTAAGGTGTGTTGATTTACGTATCTACCGATTATCGACTAAGGGTGGCAGGTTATTACAATCGATTATAGTGACGATTTTTAAAAATATTTTTATCTGAGTTACGACGATGAACCTCGTGCAGGTTCCGCCCGGATTGGTACCATAATCTGATATTGTTTCAGTCAGAAATCTATGCTTTGAAAATTCAAAATTCGCTTTTTAGTGAATCTGGTTGTTTATCTAAGTTACACGCCTAATGTCAATTGCTCACAACCCTTAACAAAATATTGCTTTTCCCAAGGGACCGTAATTCTTGAGGAGTTCTCCTGGAGTGCGATTTTTGAATGCTTTAGTCACCTGGTAAGATTCAAAAATTGCACCTCTTCACCATCAGCCTCATTTAACCAAATGCATTGCAATGAGCATAAATTGCCTTAGCAACTAGGTATATTAAAATAACCGCGCGTATCGCCACCCGTGAAATACTTTTGGGTGGTTCCGGAGGATGTCTGTATTCACCATCAGTTCCAGTTTTCCGATAGCAAAAGTACAAGTTACTATAAAAAATATCCAAATCGCTACAGGTGTGCATATATTTTTTTAAGATTTCCCTCGATTTCTCCAGGATCCCACCATCAGATGGTGACCTGATGACAATGGAACCAACTTGAAAGTATACCCTTTCCAACAAAACAAGAATTTTTCAAATCGGTCCAGCCGTCTTCGAGTAATCCCGGAACATACTCCTCCTTTTTTTGAAGTCGGTTAAAAAGGGCGCGTTCTTAGCCATGGGGATTCTTTTGGTTCATTTTAATGTTTGACTTAATGTTTTGATATCTTATTGATTTTGTAATAAATTAATCGATTTCAACAAATTTACGAAAATGTTATCTGAATCGAAACGAAGAACTTGGTTACTACACTAAGTTTAAGAAAAAAAAGACTTAATATATGTAACTGTTTACGTGTTGAGTTGTTAGTATGAAATAGTTTATTATTACGATAGAAATAAATGTAATAATCACTTAGTTGCACCTCAAAAGAGCATATACATAGCTTTTAGGTATCTGTGAAGCTCAAAAGTTGTTGAATATTTTATTTATAATTTCAATGGATAATGCACATTTACGTTATATGGGTGTTGTCATGTGTCAAATCATGGGTCTTACATATATACTTCTGTAGATACATCCCTGAGGAAAAACCGTCTTCAATGAAATAACCCAGTAAAGGAATAATGTTGCTAGTGAAGGAATAATTTTGTCAATGGCTTGAGTAATACGATTCCCTAAAGGAGATGTCACACTGGCAGCTGTAATAGTTTCTACTAGTTAACGCAACCGCCATTATTTGTGACTCCTTGTTGACTCGTTTATGTGTGGTGACTCTTAGAAATACATAGCTTATGAATGTAAAACTAGTTGGTAATAAACGCTGCGGCTCTATATGACGCGGGAGTGATACGGGTGTTATAATAGAAACCAAGTCATGTCAAATAATACCTACTTCGATGTGTTATACCTACTTCGTTTTTATTTCAGATTAAAATAATAACGCCCGAAAAAAACTAATATAATTTTTCAATGGTGTGGGCAACAATTTCAGTGGTGTGGGCAACACGTAAAAAAAAGTTATTGTTATGTACATACAGTAGTTATGAGTTGATGATAAACTAAATATTATAACTCCTAGTGCCATTAGCATCATGTAGAGTTCGTCTTTTTATATCACTCTCTTTAAAGATTTTGTCAATAATGAAAAAAACTTTAAATTTGACTTTTGATTTGCAATCTATGCCATGTGAAGCGATAGCGTTTTAAATTCAAGCCGACTCTCTGTGATACAACTTACTCTGTGCAGTTACCGCAGACGGAGTGCAATGCTCGCTTAAGACCCGCGTCGTGTGTTTGCAACTTTATTGTCAACGAGGAATATTGTCCTCGGCTTATTGGCGTGGTGTGTACTCGCCTTTATGAGCAGAAACGTCTTGCGCGTTTTAAATGACGTCTTTCAGAATAAACCGCGGTTATGAAGATTTCAGCTTTTCAGCGTCTTATTTCAGAAAGACGACTTTTTTGTATTTTATGTAAGTAAATACTTTGTATATATATAACACACTCTTAGAGAGAGCGCAGGGCGTCAGCCGCGCGCGCAAACATGATCGCCGACAGGTTAGCACACTGTTCAAATGCGGTTAAAATAACCCTTTTCCGGGCCTACTGTTCTTCCTTTTATACTTGCAGGCTGATTACACTTGCAAGTCCTTGGACGCCCTGCGTAACCAGTATAAACGCATTCAGGATGCTGTTGCGGCTGCCGAGCACCTGCAGCGCATCAGATTCTGACATGAGGCGAAGGCGCGCACCAGTTGCTTCTACAGCTTCTGCAAACGGTGCGCGTCCCTGCGGAGCAGAGTGCGTGCCAGCAGCTCGCCCTGCCCATGATTGCAGGATGGTTCGATTGTATGTACAGTAGGGGAAATATATTCATGTACCACCTTAGAACCCTACCGAAATGACGCGACGCGTTAAACGCCACACTATGTCATACAAATGTCATGCGTATGTCTCTTCGACTAGGTTCTACGGTGGTACGTGTATCAATTTCCTTGACTGTATGTATGTAAATTCCTTATTGTACAAAAAATATAAATGACAATAAGAAATACAGTGATGTTTAGACGAGAAATTATCCCTTTAATCTTTAAGTTAACCTTTGTATAGTATCATAGCAGGGACAGACAAAGACCAAGAGTATTTCAGAAACAGTGGAAAATTACTATACAACTTACTTATTAACACCCCCCTTACCCTACATGGCACCCCCTACATGGGGCATTGTCATGTGTATTTTATGTCAGAATTCACAGATTTTAAAAGGATCTGACTGCTCTGGCTGACATATCTCAAATGTCATCTCTACTGATTCGAGAACAGGGTTTGTAATACCGGTATTTTTAGTAAGCACAGTACCGGGATCTCGGTATTGGTCATACTGGAAATACCGGTATGGGAAACCCTGTGTAAGAATATCCCCTCTGCATCCAACGTTGGATCAGAATAGAGCACATTCTTATTGCTCAATCCAGTGGTTTCAGCTACTGGATGAGTGTAAATCAGACTTTAATGACGACGTAGTGTTTCGACAAAGCATAAGTAAGAAATGAAATAAATAGTATAAGTACAATCATATAGCGTGATGTCCATATGGTCGGTTTATGTCCACTCCGTTACGGGTTTTATAGGCGAGTACAGCTGTGTTCCACTAGGAGCCACTGTAGCAGAAATAGATCGACTAAAATTACAGTGTGTTTAATTCGTACGAAAGTTGACAAAAAAAAACTAAAACACAGGACACAACATATTTAGTCGTTTGGCTGAACAAGAACTTGCAACCTTGATATCCTCTTGCTGTTACCAATTAAGCCACAGGTGTCCCTACCAGATACTGTGTCATACAATTTTACAATGTGCTTTGTATTAACGGTCATTGTATAGGTATTTTTATTAGGGTTCCGTAACTCTAAAGGAACACTTACAAGATCACTTTATTGTCCGTTGTGTGTCTGTCTGTCAATATTCCTTTTCTCCGGAGCATATGGAGGTTTAGAGTTGAAATTAATACCAAAGGAAAAGCCATTCTAATCTTATAAATGTGTTCTATGCCGGAAAGTTAATTACTCAAAATATGTAACTAAAAAAAACGAAAGATGTCCGGTTACAAAAATATTATATCTAAGTAGTTTGTTAATTATTAATGCCAACCTAATTGAAACTACGAAATAGTCTTTAGAAATATATAAAATTGCTAGCGACGGCGATCATAATTTCGACCACCACATGAAACAATTTACGTAAAAGAAACCAGTTTAGTTTTGAAATAAGACAAAATATTAGCTTTAATAAAATGACTTATATCAGTCAATATAACCTTACATTTTATTTGCTACGCGACCTTTGCTTCAAGCGTTAATAATTTTAAAAATAAACACAATATTTGTCAAAAGTAAACATTGATAACAAAGTGGAACACACCGAAAAGATGTTCCGAAGTATGCCATGAACAAATATTTTGTTTGGAGCGCTTTTACGAGCTGTAATATGGCATTACATCGTCCGCCATGTTTGTTATGGCCTTATGGCTTATATTCGGGGTTCGACTCCCGTTCAGTGCTTTTCCGATATGACATTTTTATTCGTTTTAGTGCAGAATAAAATTCTGCTCGAGCTGGGTTTGAACCTATATTTCATGACTGTTAGTTTTTTACTTTACACGGATTTCTTACCTTTGTACTAGTCGAGTTTTTGTTTTTAGTATATAAAAGCTTGCAGCTCTTTGTCAATTACCCGAAAAGACAAATAAGTAAAGATTTTTATACAAATTTTATAAATTTTCACGTTGATAATTAATCAGGAGTAAATTTTCACTAATAACCAGAGATAGAGAAGTACGCGATTTTAGTATAAATTTTATAAAAAAGAGGGAAACTGGTATGCTACTCAATTATTATTGTTTTAAATTTTCTTATACTTCTGTACAAAATTTTTTAATTTTTTTATATTATTTTATTTATTTTCACTACATTACATTGCAATTGATTTTGCTGAGAGACTAGTAAAAGATGTAACATTTTTTTGCTAACTTAGGTCTTCTGGAATAGATTACTTTAAACCTTTTGAATGTGTAATCAGTTACATATATAATAGGCATTTTTTTGGTTTTACGTCACGTTAAACAAGAGTCCTTATATTTTGTCTTTTTTATTTTGTAGAAGGTCCGTGTTGAAACGGTTTTATGAATGATGGAGACTATGACATCACATCAAAGAGGTCGGGTAATGGTGCAGTAAGAGGCGTATTATTTTTTATATGATTATTGGCGCAATAAAAGCCGTATAGGACACCGAGTGTATTAAAATGGAATAAGGTATTTAAGATGCTTTATGGCTTCAGCTATAAGATGGAGCAAATTTAATGTAATTTCGTACTTAAATAAGAATAAAACAAGTTAAGTACGTACATACTTACGCTACACGAAATATACCTCAGAGACATCTTAAAAGGTTACATGCTTTCAATGCTACTTAGTACTCGTATTATGAAAAGAAACTTAAAATTTCGGGTTAAAAAAGTTTATTTTCTCAAATTTTACTACATAAGTTACATAACATTATATTAGACAAACACATAAACAACTGAGTACACAACTAGTCATATTTTTAAAGCTCAACTCAATCCTAACTTAATCATCAACTTTTCTGATTATGCCTAAAGGTTGGCTCACAGAGAATGCCTTTTGTGGAGTTTTTTTTGGTCCAATAAAATTTTAATAAATAATCATCACGATCATCATCATCATATCAGCTGGAAAACGTCTACTGCTGGACATAGGCATCTTCCGAAGATCGCCACGCCTGGTTCTGCGTTGCTCGCATCCAGTGGGTTCCCGCAACCAGCATCAGGTCGTCGATCCACCTTGTGGCGGGTCTACCCACGCTGCGTTGTCCAATACGCGGTCGCCACTACAGAACTCTTTGGCCCCATCGGCCATCCATTCTGAAAGCAAAGCTGCAATATGGACTCTAATAAAACCATTGGTCATTTTATGATTCCTCACTCTACTGCCACTAGCTTTCTATTACCATTCTTATAGCACTAACGCAGCGTATATTTGCGGAGAATTTACTCTTCGTTTGAAGAAAATAAAAATTAAAAGAGACGGTTGGTAAGATATGACGTTTCTTAATGTGTTGGTTCATCATCTTAGAGGGTGGTTTAATTACAATCATACAGGTTGAATCGTTTAAACTTCATACTTCTAAGAACATGATTGTAGGTATGATTCAAGTTCACGGAATAAAAAAGTGGTCTGAATGGTTGAATCAAATTAGTTATAATAATAAGTATGTATTTAGGAGAGCTCCCCTCCATGTCCTATTGATGAATCCACTCTTAATAATGCTGGATCCATTATTTAAAAATGATAATAATGTTATACTTATACGTTTTAATAGAAAAAAGGAATATATATTAAAATTTCCTTTAGCTCCCACAACGTCACCAGTCTATGCATTACTGTGGGATAGTGTGAAAAGACAATGCAGAATCCTGGCGACCAGCCAGAGGGTGAGGTATTACCTCCCTCGAATAAAATGCGCTTCGAGATCGCAGATATGGCGTAATTGAATTTAAACATAACCCAAGCAGCACACAGAGGTTATATAAGCTGAATAATAGCTGTATATGTATAGTGACTATACAACAATCGCCTCTATACAACTGCTATACAGGTTTTATAAAGCTTGTGTGAAACTTGGGAACGCACACTGATGGGTAATGGAAAAATTTGATTCGGAAAAAAAAGAAAATATTTATTCACATTATTTTACCAAATTTAGAATTAAAAATAATTAATTAATTAATACTGACATAAAATCTTCATTTATTCTTTAAGGATTAAAAATACTTAAGGATTATATAACATTATCACATTGGGATGAAATTCAAAGATAATACTGCTCTTGTTGTTTTTGTATAATTTTGTTTCAGTAAAACGAATTCTTATAACTGAAAATTTTGGTAAATAACCCTTCACTAAAGACCTAAAGACTAAGATACTAAATGGAAATAAAAGTGTATAAACTAAAGTAATTTTACTCCAAATCCTATTCAATGCACTGAGCCAGGCTGGCCTTTACAGATCTAGACCTCTCACTCACCATACAAAAAGCAGTATTAATAGTATTTTATGCAACTGTTGCATAATGAGGGGTCTTAAAATACGAGTGTGTTTTTATGAAACGAGCGTCAGCGAGTTTCATAATAGGATCACACGAGTGTTTTAAGACCTAATTATGTACAGTTGCATACATTACTTTATCTACACATATATCATAAGTACTCTATGATGGGTTCAGAAGCAAAAGGGCAATGAACTGCATTGCTACTAGCTACTAGTGCTAGGTACCTATTAAATATCTATAGACTGTACACATTAAAATAATATAATAAAAAATGAATTTGAACAAATATAGAAACAAATTAGAAAAATTCTCATAATAATATTGGTTGGTATAATGCTGGTCATTGCCTACGGTTTCTGAACGCATTATAGAGCATTTATGATATATGTGTAGATAAACTACTATTAATGTCAGTATTCTGCGAGACTATGGTACTCGTACTACCCCGGTTAAGCTCAATCATACTGCAGTCAGAAACTAGGCACAGTGGGGCTTTATCACTATGATTAGTATTCATAGAAATGGAAAAATAACAACAGCAGTTATAGACTCTCATATTATTATAACGATAGTTATTAGCTGACCGGAAGGTGCATAATGAAGTTTTTTAATTTTCTAAATGGAAAATAAACTGTTTCGCTTGTCATGACAGGGTTTTTTTAATGAAATAGGAAGGCAAACAAAGAAGTGGGTCACCTGATGGTAAGTGTACACCACCGCCTATAGCCACCCGCAACATGGAAGAGATTGCAGATGCGTTGCCAACCCAGAGGGCTAAGATGGAATACTTCTTGTGTCAGTAATTACAGCTGCTGTCTTGCTTTCGACGCCGGAACACAACAGTGCAAGCACTGCTGCTTAGCGGCAGGATTGCGGCAAGATGGTGGTAGCGATCCGGATGGACCTTGCACAAGGTCCTACCACCCGCAAATATGAAAATAAAAAATCTAACACTGGGATCTCATGGTTATTTAATAGCAATTTCCTACCCGCATGATACAAATACAATTATAATAAGTTTTGTTATCTTGTTTACCTAGATACCGAGAATAACTTCCTTTTTTCATTACTATTGTACAGCGCTCTAAAGTACTGAAACCAGAAACTAAACTTATTATCTGTTATATTCTGCTATAACCACAAATAATCTGCACTGGACGTCTCGAAAATAGAAAAACGTGGTTGGAATAACTTCCAATATCGAGACGAGAAAACAAATAAATTTGAAGTCCTCCTGCAGTATACACGGAACTCTTAAATTGCTGTTTTCATTATTTTTGTAGTTCGAATGGAGTCAGAATCATATTTCTTAAAAACTCAACTATAGTTTTAAGTTTTATACCGTGGCTAAATAAGTGTAGGTACTTAAAATCACCTGATAACATACCTAAATTAATATAGGCCTATCATTTAACAGAGTGTCCGTAGGTTTCAGGGCAGCCTACTCGCGGCAAACATGGCACCGACGATGGCGACTCGACGGAGCCCCGCCGTGTTTGTCGCCTACCTAATCAGCTTTTAAAAAAACCTAAAATTTCATAGCGTATTGGTTTTAATTGTAATGCTGCAGTTTTATTTGATTAAATAAAAATAAAAAAAAAACAAAAACAGTTTTATTAAAAAGCAAACCGACTACACCACTGTGCTGCATATCTCATTTGTCTCAGGTGGGACGTCACGACGAGATGTCAACTGTCACAAATGTCACGGTGGCATCTTTCACGATAATGTTATGTATTACGGAATACGGAATTGAAAATATTTCAATGGTAATGGAATTATTTTATGCTTGTTTAGATATATGATTGGCTCTTCGGCTTGTCGGGTAAAGAAATGTGGCAGTTTTCAGGGTTCCCTTCCCAAAGAGCACCAACCAACGGATCCTTTTTACTACGTCCAATCGTCAGACCTTTAAATATATTTTTAAAATGTAGACTTTTGGTTAACATTGGTGTAATTTGTATGGCGCATCTTTTGTTTGCTAAATGTTGGTATCGATGATAGAGGGTAAGCGCATCTGCGAAAATGTACGTTCTTTAAGCGTGTACCGGCAGAAACACTCTTAAATTATCACCGTTTCCATGTTTTTTTTACCAATAGAGTGCCATATAAATTACATCAAAGGTCTGGAGTTTGAAAATGTACCCTAAGAGGCTTCTTCTCGTGAAGCTCATTTTGGATAAGCAGTTAAGGGGGAGGTATTGAATGTAAAATAAAAAATTGGTAAAAAAAACAAAAATTATGACATGTTGTGTGACGATGGCGGAACTCCAAATGTCACTAGCGTTATTCAAAACTGCTACGAAAGTTCTGCGGGGCAATTCTGGCGTCAGTAGAGATGAAGTCACACTCGACATATGCCAAAAAGAGCTGTCAGATCCCTTCAAAATCCGTAATTTTTTGACACATCTCGATGAGCGCCAGAATTGGGGGCCTGATCTCTGTGGACTCATACGCTACGCCACGCGCGTGTGTGAGCTAACACACCATAAATCCATAGAATTTAGCATAACACCGGAATAACCGTAAATCTTTGTAATTAATCTAGCACGATGACTGCTCTTGGATGGGTTCCAGATTCGAATCCCGGATTACCTGCGCGAGTTAAACGTTATGGGCGGATATGGCTGGTTTCACATGGGATTTTGGGCTATAGTTACTAGTTAGGCTGTTAGTTAACAAACGTTGTTGTTTAAAAAACCGGTCAAGTGCGAGTCGGGTTGGCGCACGAAGGTTTGTACGGAACCCTTCGTACATGTCGATGGTATGGTTGCAGACGTTAATTGTTAGGACACCACAGAACCCTGTCATAAAGACTCAGCCAATTTGTAGTCACGTGTTACTAAACAATCCAAAGTGATGTCATCGTGATAAGGTTCCATACGTAACAATTAAAGTCCGTGACTGTAAAAGGGAAGGTATAGGTAACGCAACGAGGGTTAAGATCAACAAAATGATTTATTATGTATCTGTATGTAATGAGTACTTTTTATTAGGGGCCGTCCATTAATCACGTGAGGCTCGAAAGGGGGGGGTCCATAAAAATCACGAAATATCACGAGGGGGGAGGGGGGAAGTAGTAATATGCGGCGTTACGGCGTATTTATAAAATTAGATGATACTTATCTATACCTGCATTTAATATTTGCGGGTGGTAGGACCTTGTGCAAGGTCCGTCCGGATCGCTACCACCATCTTGCTCGCTAATCCTGCCGCTAAGCAGCAGTGCTTGCACTGTTGTGTTCCGGCGTGGAGAGCAAGACAGCCGGTGTAATTACTGGCACAAGAGGTATTCCATCTTAGCCCTCTGGGTT
This sequence comes from Ditula angustiorana, assembly GCA_963691745.1. Taxonomy (NCBI): domain Eukaryota; kingdom Metazoa; phylum Arthropoda; class Insecta; order Lepidoptera; family Tortricidae; genus Ditula; species Ditula angustiorana. The sequence continues at coordinate 5,380,746 of OY829496.1, read as the reverse complement.
GGCAACGCATCTGCACTCTCTTTGTTGTTGCAGGTGTCTATAGGCGGTGGTGATCACTTACCATCAGGTGACCCACTTGCTTGTTTGCCTTCCTATGTTGTATAAAAAAAATATATATATAAAAAAAACTTGGTTGGTACTAAAAAATACACGTGATAGGAGGGGGGGGGGGGGGTTAAAAATGGAAAAAAAACATCACATGATTAATAGACGGCCCCTTACTATCGTACTTACCGTATCGTACCGTTTCTTTTGTTCTCGAGTGGCGACCGCGTACCGGAAGACGCAGCGTGAGCAGACCCGCCACAAGGTGGACCGATGACCTGATCATCGTTGCGGGAACCCGCTGGATGCAAGCAGCACAAGTCCGGTCGTTGTGGCGATCCTTGGGAGAGGCCTATGTCCAGCAGTGGACGTCTTTCGGCTGAAATGATGATGATAATGATGATGATCGTGCAACCCACAACTATTTCTGCCGTTCCTAAAGCTTGACTGGTAGAATACGAATTTTGTACATTTTATAGTTTAGTTTGTGCAAAGAAGATAAAATAAAAAAAATTATATCTTACTTAGAAACCAGTTGGATGAAGTTATGATATCGAGCTGTCCAGGAAAGGGGCGCCACGAGGCAGCACGCGCTCACTAGGGTTGCCACAAAAAATCTTAAGTAACTTTTGAAAGCACTACAAAAATATCGATTAGGTTTATATACGAAGGTTAGTCAAATACCTAAGCAAGATAAATCTTTGGCCTTATCGTCACTTATAATTAGACGAGATTTGAGTCAATTAGAACAATAATAATGAGAGAAACAGTTGGTTTCTTTATTTTGTTTTAACAGGGTTTTATGTCAAGATTAATAATTAGCTCTTTTTTTAGTACTTAATTGTACAATAAACCGTGCAATTTTAAATACATCAGTAAGCACATTTCCCGTTTCTTCATTCGGGGTACGCCTTGACCATGATCCCAGATTCAGCAGATCAGTTTTATTATATTAAAATGACTGTGAGCTTGTAAGTGCCGCAGTTCAATTAAAAAAAATAAGTCTCGCCCTCAATTATTTTTTGATATTTAAAAACTTGTCATTTTACTAACTATAGTATACTAATAGTGAGAAAAGATTTGACACGGAACAAGCAATAATAGTTCTTGTGCCAATGTCACAAACACTTTGATATGTAAAACATTTATTCACTTTACCTATACCGCTGGAACTATAACTTATTATAAAAATTTGCTCAATTTGCTCACACTGCAGTATGAATTTATTATTTTACTCTCAAAATTTAAAAAAATAATTATGTGCCAACCCTAACTTGCATCCATTTAGTGGTAGCATAGGAAATGAGAGGCTTCTGCTACTACTTAATAATTAAATACCGGACTCGCCGGCCTGGTAAGCAAGTACGACCTTTGTACGGAATCTAAATCAATCTGAATAATTAAATAAGAAACCCAAATTTGGTTCGATTTTTTCTTTAATATGGAACAAATAAAAAGAGAACAGAAAGACACAAAGGAAAAATTTGGGTCTTTTGGCAGGACCCGAATCTGCATTTTTGGCATCCGGGCCTTTTGCCTTGCCAATAAACTTACAAGTGACATCGCCTGCGACTGCGATTTATTCAATATGTTCTTTTTTACGGTCATTGCATGCCGGCAGAGGATGCAATTTTGAGTCTTGTCAAGTGACTAATTCAAATGGCACGGAATGCTGATGTTGCAGGTTCGAACCCTACCATTACCCTAATTTTTCTTTGTGTTGTCATTCATTATATAGCATTTTATCTTTATACTTATTTAAAAAAAACTTTGTTTTCCCATTCACCAAAAGTTAAGATTCCGTAATTTTACAATAGGTACCTAAAAAAATATAAAAATGTGCTGTTCAATTTGTCACAATATTATCAAAGACCGCACTATTTATTTTAACGTATTGAAAGTTCGAGTACGAGTTGAAAGATGTCCGATACAAGACATTCTTAATGTCGAAAATATCTATTTATTTATTTACACCGTCAAACTTTTACTTCAATTGCTTATAATAACATGAAGCCAAAAATAATTACCTAAAACCAAAACTATAGACATCATCTTAAGATATCACAGCAGAGCACCCCTATCCACATATTTCAAGGGCAACTCAACAACGCGCTACCGACAACACTACCAAAAATAATTTCTTAAAACCACAACCATAAATAACATCTTAAGATATCATCCCATCAACATAAAATCATGTACAACAGAGCACCCTCATCCACATATTTCAAGGGCAACTCAACAGCGTGCTACCCACAACACTACCTTGAGGCACACCATTGTAAGGAATCCCTGAGTCATACATCAACCGAATATGTTACAGCATCGAAGCACAATAGCAGACAAACAAGCGTAGCGAAGAAGGCCGGGCGTGAAAAATTACAGTAACTCGAGGCATTTTTCACCTTCCACGAGGCAAGTTCGCGAGGTTACCGTGATCTAGGGATACTGGAAATGAACGTTGTTGGGAATTTTGTATACAATTCCGTGTAAAAGTAAAACAAATCGCCGAAAGGCCGATAGCAGATCAGTGATTCTATCGGGGTCGCTATTTTTCATGGTCAGCGGTGACCACTTCTTATAAAGTGACCGCATGTAACTTACCCTTCTTTACTCATAACAAAAAAAAACAAATTAAAATTAACTACCTATATTGTCGTGTTTCCTTGATTAAACCTTAACCAGTTGCTTTAGTAATGAAATAATAGATTAAATATTTCACAATAGATAATTTAAACAACATACAGTACAACAAACACATATTAATAAATCATACATACAGACAATTTGAAAGGGGTTTTAATTAAGAGTTTTACGTAACTTTATTTTACCGTAAAACAATTAATAGAGTATGTAATCGGAATGCGAGCAAACATTTATACGACGATTAGAATATTTAGGACCAATGAAAAGATACATTAACAAAAATCTTTTTAAAAATTTCTTTTAAAAATAAACCATCCAAAAAAATTCAGCCCGCAGTGTAACGTCTAACACTCAGTTACTCTAATTGACAGTTCATTATCAATTGATTGTACAGTCAAGGAATTAAATTTCCAACCCACCTAAGGTTCAATAGCATATAGCAAACTGTCACCATAAGAGCTATAGAGCAAGACGTTAGTTTGACATATTGACCTTAATGCATTGCGGATGTCAGACGACATTTCAACGAAATGGGTAGGGAATTAAGTTCCTTGACTGTACCTAGGTTATGTCAAAATTATGTCAAAACACGTACTGATAAAACTGGTTAAGCAAGATCATTAGCTAATTTAAAAAAAACTTCGTAAGTAAAAAAAAACGACATTTGATATAATAATTTATTTACATACCATGTAAATATTTACTGTGAAAAGTTGTAATCTCGCTGTTGTACTCGTCTAAGATATCGATTCAGGCGTTACTTTGCGGAGGTCCATATCAACAAACTGGAACAAATTACCTTGCTACGATTGCCTTGTCCCAGTTTGTTTACAATGTAGTGTTTATCCGTCCAGTGTTTCTTAAAAGCTCATTTAAGTAAAGTAATCTTCAACTACGCTCCCTTTCCATACAATTCCACGCTCACAACCATTTCGTCTGAGCTGACATCCATGACACGCCCCATGATTTATGAAAGGCGAAACCCCAACATTTCAATTAGAAGTTCGACGAGTCACTCAACACTGTATCGATTTATTTGCTATAAATTTGAGGCATTCACAAATAAGATAACATGAATTATGTTTGTTTTTTTAATGACAAACTGATTCTTAGTAAAATAGAGAGGCAGATAACAAGGTTGATTAATGTTTAGAATCTCTAGAATTTTTGATCCCTTCTGTTCTTTTGGCTTAATCAATGTGGTTGTTTTAAATTCATCTTGTACTCTAAAAAACTCATCACTTTACATCTTTTGAACTCAGAAGTCTGAATTAAAAGTTTTAAGTCCTTCATATTTTAGACTTTACCCTCTTATTAAAAAACGGTGCATAAACTTACGTTCGTCAACAAACATGTCATGTCTTTATCTGTTAACAAAATGTTTGATAGATTTTTATTTTTTATGAATAAGGGGGTTAGACTCTAAATACATTAATAATGACAATGACTTGACGGTCTTTACTTAGAGATGTTTCACATCATAGAAAAAGACAGTGTCTACTTTTCAGCCGCCAAATAATGGAGATGCCGAAAGAACTAATAAATCTTAGCCTACGCGAACTATCAAACAGTAGGAAGTATATTAAATATACGTTATATTTTTATCATTCTACGTACATTTTCACGGTAGTATATTTTCTCTCGTGATGCTCAGAGGAGCAGAAAATAAATTACTTGTATTGTGATTTACTACGCTCCATCGGATTTGCGAATAACTTACATGAACTTTTATTATGTGCGATGCATGTATGAAAGAATAGTTACTTTTAGGAGTACAATGAAACTTTTGTAATGTATAACACTAACTTTTACCATTGCATTGTAACAGGCGATGGACAAAACATGAATGGGAATTTGACTTACCTGTTTCTTTTAACCTTTATTACTCATAATATTATCTTTGATATTTAGTACTCTTATTTTGTTATAGAATCAGATAAACATTTTTGATGAAATCGCAATTAGATTTGCAAACGTCTTTCATGTGGATAACAATTAAGGATCTACAGTCCAATATTTGATATACGGTACCGGAGGACGATTGGCTTATTAAATAAAATTGTATGTACCCAAGTCGTTTGACTACAGGAGCGAAATCTTTTGTTTAGTAAAATGTTTGACCCTTTTGAGCTACAAACGTTCCTCTTACTTTGTCCTCGGAGCTTATTTGAAAATAACGCTAATTATAAACCAGTGCTCGCGTTTCGCTTTAAACTACCCTCGGAACACTGCTCACTCGAGATTGGCTTTTAACACCGCTGTGTTTAGGTCTTTATCAATCAAAATCATATACAGCTACAGCGTGTTCAAACTTCCCGCCGTTATCTATCTCGCCAATTTATAACAAACTACACGAGTCAGGTGCACGGTTGCGGTGTGAACAGCTCGACAGGAAGTAAAGTTACAATGCGAGGTGTAACACGGCGCACTGGACGCTGATGTGTCCGCAACTCAGGCACGGAGTTAGGGCTGCACTTTACTTGCCGCATCTGCTGATAGTCGTGTTGTTAAATCGTAATCGTATCTATAATAAAAAGGTAAACTTTGTTTGTTAGTTTGTTTGTATGTAGGGGGTAATCTCTGGAACTACTGAACCGATTTCAAAAATTCTTTCACAGATAGAAAGCTACACTATTCCTGACGGATATAAGCTACTAATTTTACGCCAACGAAGTCGCGCGCGTCCGCTAGTACATGTATAAAGTTATAACTGTAGCGGTAATGTGGCGACTCTGGCAAAACGCAAGGCACGGAATGCAGATGTTGCAGGTTCGAGTCCTGCCATTCCCCTAGTTTTTCTTTGTGTTTCATTTTAATTTAATAATTTTAATGTTAAATATACTTTTAAAAAAATCGAATGAAATTACATTTACAAAAAAAAATTTATAGCCGTTTCCCTGTTTCCTTATATACTTTGTTTAACTTTTGAAAAATTTAATTTTTTTTTTGCATAAAGGCGAAATAAAAATTTTCAGGGATCCCCACACTAGGCAATGCCTGTGCCGCGGGGAACCAGTAACAATTGTACACATCGCACCCATAGAATTTAACCGACTCAATTCTGAATATGATGTTTCCCAAAATTAAACCCTATGTCTTTTAATTAAGGTGATATGTTGGGACGTGTATTATTCAGAAATGGGTCACTTTAATACTAAGCATGCGACATATTGGTTATACATATAAAGTGGTTGGGTAACATAGGTACACTTATTACGAGACTTATACATTTGCAGTTGAATAAGCATAAATTCTACAAGATTATACAAGATTAAGTATTAACAAATGTTTTTCATTATTTTACAAAATGATCAAATTTAATAAACTATTCAAAGTTATCAAAAACTGCAGTTTGCTCAGCAAACCTTGTTACCCTATTTAATCTTGTACTTCTCACTAGAGTTTACAACATTTTTTTCAATACCATCCTTGTTTTTACACGTAAGACATTTAAAAGTTTCAGTCCGCCCCTGCGCTGACGGGCAGGTAGTTCACGGACAAACTCGCGGCAGAACGAACCGACGCCGCAATATTATTTCGTTTGTCACCGTTGTCGATGTCCGCCATTGTTCGTTATCGTTTGGGGCCGAAACATGGGCGCGGATATGGAGCGCTAAAACAAATACACCCTGTATATGACTGTATACCAATTACGTCACAGAATTAAGAACTGTCATATTCAGACATTATTTACGCGACACTTAACTAGTTACTTAGTGACGATTTGTCACGACTTTACTTGAGGCACAATTTTAGCTTTCCCTAGATGTATGTTAGTACGACGGTTAGCAAAACAATTGGCGAAAGGGGATAATTAGGTACAAAACTTTTACGGATTTCACGCTGCAAAAAAAAACTACTCCAAACGAAGACCAAACTTTAAAAGATTTTTTTTACATTGAAATCTCTACATATTTTGCTTAGACAAAATTAAATTAAATTCTTAGACAGCAGTTTTATTAATTTTAAAATTTTGAACTATTTTCCCATCATTAGTAAATTCATCATATAATAGAGAATATTAATATGACTGTTTATTTACAACTCGATTATAATGTCCACAAGTTACAATCCCTATAGGTTAATTGGTATAAAATTGGTCCCAGTTTTAAGATTTTTTTTGAGTAGTTAACCCTAAAAATGACAAATGACTCATAAATTTTTAACATGTAACGCGTCCTATTAGCGGTTTTAAAGTACATTTGATGAGTCATTTAAAAACCTGACCTAACTCCAATTTTAACACACTTTTAAATTGAACTTTAACACGCTCCTATAAGGTTTGTTTGTATTGCCACTAAAGTTGATATAAGTCTTTTTAAAGATTAGTGCCTCATTTTGTACGATCCCTGGCGAAATTAATATGGACTCATAAAAAGTCACGAATTGTGTTTAGCGAGGGTTTCGGATTAATAAGCTTTGAGCATTAATTTCTGTAGAAAGGGCTTGCATGGGCATAACTCTTCTAAATAATAACTCCAAATAATTCTATTTTATTCTAAACTTTTTTTTATGCATTTTACAGGAAAAGTATCTTATGTTTTATTCCAGGATGACCTATCTGTTAAACTTTTGCGATTTTCACACATATTTATAACGTTATCGGGACTTTGGGTGTCTACTCGTGACCTCGGCCGTTGCAACATGACCAAAACGTCGAGGTAAATTAACAATATACTTTTAACGCGTTAAAGTCCCGATGACGTAATAAAATATATGATCTATCTGTATGCCAAATAGCAGAAACAAACACCCAAATAACCCGTGTGATATTAGTTTCGATGCATTATATATGCCAAGACTTAACGATATACATGTAGGTATATATACATACATACAGTTACGCCTATTAGACGGAGGGGTAGGCAGATACCACGAATATAAGTACAAATGATATACAATCACAATTCAAAAATGAATTATGCAAATTCCCAATATGAAATTAGAAACTTAAACTTGCACAAGGCCTCTTCAAGGAGATCATGAAGAGGCTGGTTGACGTCACAGGCGACCGAAGAGCTGGCAGCTACCTCGCACAGCGTATAAGCTTAACTAGACAGAGAGGTAATGCTGCCAGTATCTTCGGTACCATGCCAAGGGGGCCTTCTTTTTTATATATATTTTTAAAATAATTTTAGTATTCATATTTAGTGTATACTTAGTTATGTAGTTTAATTGTTTTAAATTATGTTTATGAAATAAAACCATAATAAGTAAATAAATTAAAAAACAAGAAACTTTTTTCCTTCCTTTTTTGTGTGGTATTTAAGAGTGCCATCAGTAAATTAAATATATTCAATCCTATATTTATTTATTGGAAAATACAGTTCCCATAAGACTAGAAATGGAACAAATTTTCCTGTAAGTTCAGTGCAAATTCCTGTGCGCAAAGAACTCATTACGATGCAAGTTGTGCCACAGACAGGGTTTACCAATTAGCTTGCCGTTCGGCATTTCAGCCAATTGAATAGTTATTTAGATCTCTTCGTTCTCGGTGAATTAGTTCAGTAGGTTGAGGGAAAACTTTGGTGAATGAAATTTCATCGCTTTCGTTGTAACAGGGGTGACGGAGGTCAGTCGCTTCATTGTAATAACCAGTGGTCCGATTCACGAAGCTACAAGTTACAATTTTACAAGTCTAAACCGGCAACATTGGTCATTATGCCCATTACCATTGGTCATTATTGACCATTGTTGCCGGTTTAGACTTGTAAAATTGTAACTTGTAGCTTCGTGAAACGGGCCACAGACCTGCCAATTCTGGGACCAAGATCAAAACGTATCCCGAATTAAGAAACGAGAAAAGCGGAGGATAATTCAACCATTCACTATTAGGAAAGACCTCGCCCTGATAATGTATAATTATCACTCCCCAGTGATTGTACAAAAAAATGAATAAAATAAAATAAATAAATATTTTGGGACAGTTAACACCAATTGACTTAGTCCCAAAGTAAGCAACTAAAGCTGCTTGTGTTATGGATACTTGACAACGGATATACACACTTATATAGATTAAATACATATAACATCCACGACTCGTATACATATAACATTTACCCCTCCCGGGAATCGAACCCGGTACCTCAAACTTCATAGTCAGGGTCACTAGGCTAGGTCCTAGGCTATCCGGCCGTCAAATAACAAGAATACTTAACAAGTTAACATTTTAAATTTACCCCTGTTATTTTTAAAACTGACATTTTAAAATCCGTTAACAGTTTGCCACTGAAACAAGCTTTGGACTAGGTCAATTGCGCAAGATCCATCCGGATCGCTACCACCACCTAGCTTGCTAATCTTGCCGCTAAGCAGCAGTGCTTGCACTGCTGTGTTCCGGCGTGGAGAGCAAGACAGCCGGTGCAATTACTGGCACAAGAGGTATTGCAGCAAAGGTCTCTGGGTTTGCAATGGCAAGTTGGCAATGGGTGTCTATGGGTGATGGTGAGCTCTTACCATTAGTTAAGCCGCTTGCTTGTTTGCCTTCCTATTTTATAAAAAAATGGTCTGATTTATTTATTTTCGACACCATCTTCTGGATTTAAGTCTCGATAATCACCCTGTAGTATAATGTTTTTTTTAAATATAAAATGTTGAATTAATATCACATTTATTAATGCACGGGTAGGTTTTATTAAAAGTACAAAGTGAGATGGCGAGAAACAGCACGTTCTCAGTAATTACCACATCAAAGACAATGTTTTTGGCGTTACGAAAGTTTGGAGAAAGCTTTTTATTCTCGGCAATGTTTTTCACCAGCAACTCCAATAGAATCTCTGATCCATTACTGGCCTATAAACGAGTTGTAAACCGTTTTTCAAATTGTCCCCGATGTCAGAACACTACATCAAAAAATGTTTTTGTTAAGTTACAATGCTTATCTACTATTAATCTTTAAATTATATACCTATATTTATTTTTGTTAAATAAATACGTTTGAATTGGTTTGCATTAGGTGGTAGAACGCTACCAACATCTACAATCTGACAAAAGTCAGTCAATCAGTAACTCTTTTTAACCGACGAGAAAAAATGGAGGAAGTTCTCAAATCGACACAGACGTTTTTTTTAGAAATTAACTTCACGTGTTAGTTCATTTGGGTCAAATCTTGCAATTCAATTCTCTATGCGACAAGAAAGAGACAAACAATCCTTCCTTTGTGCAGTAGGTACAGTCAATAAAAAAGGTCCACTTTAAATGAAATTTTCACAAATAGTCGCGTAAAAACTTATCAGTTTTAGTATGGATCAGGTATGGATAGATAAATCCAGTAACTTATTTACCAATAAATAACAATTTTTAAACTAACAAATGTTTTGTCACTTTCATTTTGTAATCGTCACAATGAAAGATAATTACATAAGTCATGTTAACTAACATAAGCTTACGCAACGTTCATAAACGCTTCTAAGAGAGTAAGTGCGGGTGGAAGGACATTGTGCAAGGTCCGCCCGGATCGCTACCACCATCTTGCTCGCTAATCCTGCCGCTAAGCAGCAGTGCTTGCACTGTTGTGTTCCGGCGTGGAGAGCAAGACAGCCGGTATAATAACTGGCACAAGAGGTATTCCATCTTAGCCCTCTGTGTTGGCAACGCATTTGTAATCTTCTTGGTGTTGCGGGTGTCCATAGGCGGTGGTAATCACTTACCATCAGGTGACCCCCTTGCTCGTTTGCCTTCCTATTTTATAAAAAAAGTGCTTACTCCAAAAGTTTAACGTTTACTGTTCTTCAATGTCGCCTATGAATTCTTAATAGGCCGTTAATAAGTATTGTGAAGGTACAAAGAACAAAATTCATTTGACGCGGAAATACGCGATAATAACAAATGAAATGCGCGTACGCAATAATATACTTGTATCAGCCTCTGACTTTGTACGGTTTATTTCTTTGAGAATTATGGTATTTTGGAAATTAAAGTGGGAATGGCGTGTGTTCTTTGGGCTTCAAGTAAATAGTGTGAGTATAAATTAAAATTATTTAAGTAAATATGATTAAAATATAAAAAGGTTTTCATCGATCAGTATCTTTGTAACTGGTCGTGATCAGGTAATTAATAAAGCCATTATACCACCAATGGAAGTTAAAACGAAACAATTTAAACATGCTTATGTTCAACAGCGGACTTCTTGTGGCTAAGATGATGATGATGATTAATTTAAACAGTATATATATCTAATTGAACCCTATTCAGGTCTTATATTCACGTCAGGTCTCAAGTTCACAGGCAGAATAACATAATGCATAGAAAAACAAGTATCCAATTTATACCAAAGTGTCAAAAATAATGACTTCAAGCATTTCGTTATTCAATTGCGTGAAATCACCAAAAAATATTTATTGTTGCAATTTAAACGTTTATTTTACACAACAATGGAAGGCAAAAGACCTAAGTGGGTCACCTGATGGTAAGTGATCACCACCGCCCATATACATCCGCAATACCAAGGAGATTGCAGGTGTCTTGCCAATCCCGCAGGCTAAGATGGAATACCTCTTGTGCCAGTAATTGCACCGGCTGTCTTGCTCTCCATGCCGGAACACAACAGTGCAAGCACTGCTGCTTAGCAGGATTAGCGAGCAAGATGATGGTAGCGATCCGGACGGACCTTGGACAAGGTCCAACCACCCAAAAAAACGTTCCTTGAAATTAACATTAAGTACAATGACCTTATAGGGTGCAGAGGGTAATGGAATGACACTCACTCTGTATTTACACGCTATATTTACACTTCAATTTACAAGAATGCATTCGGAACGATCAGAAACACAGCCTATTTGGCTGAAAGCAGCAATGCAAGAGCCCGCGCTGAAGCGCAGTTCCTGTCTGCTTCCGATTGCCGTTTAAGCAAACCGGAAGTCAACAGAACAACTAACCTAATAACTATAATTTTACATATACGAGTAGCACAGAAATAAGCTGTCGCCACAACCTCTTGCATTCCTTGTCCGCCTTAACAAAACAGCATCGCATTGAATTCAAATATATTATACGCGACGCACACAAAAGGCCAACAAAAACCTCATAAGAATAAATTTCCCGTAGTAACACGGGGCTCAATGTGGCGTCAAAATGCTTAAAAAACTATCGGATCGGAAAAAAGGTCGTTACCAGAATGTCCGGGACGGCCGCCATATTGAAGGTATTTTCAGCACAATAGTTGTAGAAGCGATGGACGTTTTAACCGCTCAAGCGTGCGATATGACAGCGTGGTAACTTTCATGGCAGATATTTTAATGGAGAAAGGTTCGCGGAAAGGTTTTGGGAAAATATACAAAGTGCACCACCGGGGTAGAACAGTCAAAGGCACAAGTGACTATTAAAGATGGATGAGAGAAAGTGTCATTTTCCGAAAGAGCACACAATATGCACTATGAAATTGATATAATACAGACATAACTCTAACCCCATCAGCGCCCGAAACATATGCGCTATGAAATCCAATTTAGCGTTTAACGTTTTTATGGGATCCGTTAAAAATATCTCATATCGTTAGTAATTAAGATTTCTGATTTTATACCGTTTTTTGCGCCATGTTTTTGCGGTAAAATCCGGTGAAGCAAGTGCGGGCTTTGTTGCAATGTTCCGTATAATGTATTTTTGTACTCTTGAAGTGTCACACTGAGCCCTATGTAAGCAGTTATATAGGGGATATACAGCTGCTACACAGCATTTATAGCGCTACTGTGCTACGTGGGTGGTTGAATATTTGCATGGCCAATCTGTCCCACAGCAGTTAATAATTTATTAATGTGCCCTTACTCATAAACGCTTCGTAAACGTTTGTTAGTTAACATGTTATATGTCATTATCTGTCATTGTGACGTTTGCTCTCACATGAAAGGGACGAAACATTGTTAGCTTAAAAAGAATGTTATTTTTTTTATGAATAAGGGGGTTAGTATTCGTTTTTTTTATGGAATAGGAAGGCAAACAAGCAAGTCTGTCACCTTTTGGTAAGTCTACACCACCGGCTATAGACACCTACAACATTGAAGAGATTGCAGATGCGTTGTCAACTCAGAGGGTTACGATGGAATACCTCTTGTTCCAGTAATTACACCGGCCGACTTGCTCTCCACGCCGGAACACAACAGTGCAAGCACTGCTGCTTAGCGGCTGGATTAGCAAGCAAGATGGTGGTAGCGTTCCAGACGGACCTTGCACAAGGTCCTACCACCCGCGTCAACCGCTTATGTCGTTTAGTGGTCCCATTATTAACAAGTGTTCACTTCTTTGTAGTCTACTAACAATTGACGAGTTGAACAACATAGCGTGTAGATTGAAAACCAACTTTGGTTGAACCAACCAAGGCGGCCTCTGTTGGTTGGACCCGACCGTGTAGAATAACTTTTATTCTATGAAGAAACTAAACATTTCCGGTTTACGGACCCCTAAAAACATACAGCCGCCTGATGGCCGCTGAATCGATACAAATTAGCATTTAAAACGGACGTGTATATGTTCAGGGGTTTCAGAACGGAAACTGGGGTGTTCTGTCCGACTGTGGTCAAAGGAGGTTGTGTTATTTTAAATTCGACGTTATAGGTGTCATGAGATGAAATTGGGATTGGCGATTCCTGGCTCCAAATGCCCAGGTGTTAAATACTACACCTACTGTGTTATAGTATTTTATGCAACTGTTGCATAATGAGGGGTCTTAAAACACGAGTGTGGTTTTATGAAACGAGCGTCAGCGAGTTTCATAATAGGATCACACGAGTGTTTTAAGTTTTTAATTAGCTGGAGTAAACTGACGTTTGCGGGCGGACTTTGAACGTGATTACTCCATTGTAGTTACAGTACAGTACTTTTCATGTATAAAAATTACCCTAACATCACCAGTTACATGATTCTCATGTGTACCCCTTTTGAAATATTCAGATTGACATCTGTCAATCTATTCCAGTTAATTAAAAATACTACTTTAGAAGATGTTAAATGTTGATCAAGTGAAGGAGAATGTTTGTGTCGTGTCGTACAGGGAGATCAAAGAGCTTGCTTGTGAGAGCACTATACAAACAAGACCTAAAATTTTAAATTTGAGTAGAGGGAGACGACACTTTCGAAATCCAAAGCTAATAATATAAATGCGAAAGTCTGTCTATCTGTTTGTACGACTTTCACGTGTAAACGGTTGCAATGATTTGGGTGAATTGATACAAAGATAGTTTGACACCCAGAATGGAAATAGTCTACTTTTTCTTTTAAAAACAATACTCCTAAGGAGTATAACGGGGGATGATACCTTATACCAAATGTCCTGAAGGCCAGCAACGAATCAGCGATTCTCTTCAGATTGCTGGTTCCAATAGACGGCGGTGATCACTTTTCATCAGTTGACCTGTATGCTCATTCACCTGCCTTTTCCATAAAAAAAACACAAAGTTCGGTTTATGACTACCGCCCTTAGACTTTTAGACAAACTTTGATAATTTCCTCAAACCCTACTATAAAACCCAAATAAGCAGCTGCGCAGCACCCCTCAGCCCTAAGTGACCACATTCGCAGCCCGAACTCGAAAAAGGTCAAGTACGTAACAGGATGTTGAAACTACAAGATGTTAAAAGGAGAACAAAAATTTTGCTTTCAAATGAAGGTTCCAACCTTGTTACGCTGGGTCGGACCGCCTTCTGAATTAGGTCATAAGATACGATACTGATCTCTTATAGAGCTGATAATTCGAAACTGGATTAAAAGTTTAAAAAAAAAGTTCCGGGTAACTACGAGTTTTTATGTTTTACACCTCTAAAGTTATTATGTAAAGTTGTTATGTTATGGACCCTCGAGAGGCTTTTTTAAAGTCTAATTTATAATCAGGAACTATTTAACTGTTTACTAATTGTTCTGTTTGTTTTCAGCCAGTGGCATCCTGTTATTACGTTTATCGGGACTTTAACGCGATAATATATTATTTATTTATTTACCTCGACGTTTCGGCCGCATTGCAGCGGCCGTGGTCACGAGCAGACTGATGTGGAGGGTGTCACTGCTATTTAGCCGCGCGAGTTTTACGAACTACCCGCACTTGGAAAACATAATAAGTATGTGTGAAAATGGCGAAAGTTTAAAACAAGTGGCATCTTTTTTTAACAAATTTAACACACACAATTCATTAGTGCTAATAAAAAGTTTAGAGAGATGTAGTTTTTTTTTAAAGAAATGCGGTTAACACCAACAGATCCAGTTTCTAAACTTGAACATAAAAATTGTTTTTCATTAAGTGTGCTTATGTGATCAGTTTTTTTACACGTTTATTTTTCCACGGGCCTGTTTAACGCCATTAGGTAGCTTGTGTATTTTGAAATAAAAATATACGAATCTTCATACAAAAAAGACGTTCGGGCTTGTGACTGTAAGATAAAGATAACATAAGATAATTAAAACTTAATATTAAAAGATAATAATAAATACAGACACTTACTAAAAATCTATGTCACACATCTGCCTGAACTAGAAGATCGTGTTTCAGGCTAGAAGAGTATTTTTTTTTAATTATTGAGACGAAAGATACTTTAATCCTGATGGTGTGTCACAAAAAAGGTGCGTCCTCACTTTTAAATATTATAAGTATGAGACGAATTAATATTACCCGAATTTGAAGGTTTTCTAAATATTGGAGTGTGGGTACAGCTCTATATAGTTCCTTCAGTTGAAGAATTTGCCTCTCAATTACGAATTTTAGGAAGAGCACCCAGATGGCCGAAGGAATAGAATAATTTAATTCTTCCCGGCTTTTGACCCTCGACTCGACTATATTTCAACGTTAATTGATCACTGTTTGATATAGAATACCTACCCTTTACAACTTGTTACACAAGAACTCAGGTGCCTTTCAACTTGTAATAGTCTTGCAAGTGTAGGAGGTATATATGTACGTAGAAGGCGTTATGTGGACATATATACAAATAAACATTCATTCATTCATTCGTATGGTATCATGGTATACTCGACCAAGTAATTGCTTGACCACTTTTGAATTTTAATCTATTGTAATACGGTCCAAAACTGGTCAAGCAATTTCTTGGTCGACTATACATAGGGCTGGGTCTTCGATTTCTTATAAGTAGAGTTTTTTTTTACATGAAATAGGAAGGAAAACAAGCAACTGGGTCACCTGATGGTAAGTGATCACCATCGCCTGTAGACACCCGCAAAACTAAAGAGATTGTAGATGCGTTCCCAATACAGAGGATTATGATGGAATACCCCATGAGCCAATAATTGCACCGGCCGTCTTGCTCTGCACGCCGGAATACAACATTGCAAGCACTGCTGCTTAACGGCCGGATTAGCGAGCAATAGTTTGTGCTAATCATTATTTATATTTCATCCTGAATTTTGAAACCGTCCCAATGCTTGACACGTGTAGGGCATTGTTTGTACCAGTAGTTGACATCGTTGTCTCTCGTTTTCCTCGTATGTTTCCGTATCTTCTCGTCAAATATTGGGTCACTGTCAAGAATTGGGACCGTGTCGATCTCGAGTCTCAACAAATTATCAACAACCTTACAAAGTGTCCGTTAAGAAAATAATAAATTAAAAATGAATTAAGTACTTACACGACAATAAATGTTCCGGAAATAACGACCTGAAAGGTATTTCGCGGAATAACAAACAGCGATTTTATTCATACTCCGGTTTGTGGGGGCAATATTTTTAACAATAAATCAAGACTGACGCAGAAACAACATTTCAAAAATATACGAAGCCTATTTCACTAAAGCGGCGTGCATTCATTATTTTTGATCCTAAAAAATTGTTTGAATTTAAAGTCTAATTTATTTATGAAAAAGCCCCGCTACTGATTAAGACGTCAAGTTAAAAAAGAAAGGTTTTCCGTGAAAATTACGCACGTACCTGAAGACTTTGGCCGCGTTTGGGGTTCTGTAATCAATTTAGCATAATTTTAACTTTTCCATTTAATTAGAGCTTTTTATTCGTCCGAGCTAAAGAGCTTGACAGTGAACTGACAAGGGATATGTTGTCAGATATTTTTGTAGATTATTGATGATTATAATCTTTTTACGATGGATATATTTGGACTAGCTTTTTCCCACGACTCTAATGGTATTTAATGGTGGAATTTTCAAAAAATCCTTTCTTAATACACTTGTAGGTACTATACTAAGAAATAAATTATTGTAATCAAAATTATTAGTAGTATTCCAGTTTCCGCCACATTACCGCTGCCATACCCTGCGAATTTTTCAATGTGTTTCGTCTTTACGGTCATTACATTATTGATATTTTTTCTTTGGGTAAACTACCCTCGGTGTCATCTATGAGAAACTTAATCAAGTTATCTCATTCAACTTGGTCATTTATGAATGCCCGTTAGCTGACGAGAGAATCCTGCCATTACCCTAATTTTTCTTTGTGTTGTCATTCATTATATAGCATTTTAAGAAATAAATGTTCTAAGTTTCATGTTTCCGTCTTTAGCGGTTTAGGCTATGAGTTAATTAGCTGACAGTCAGCCAGTAACAGAATTATTAGATTAGATTAATTTATTACTTATTGGAAATTACATTAAATTTTGAATGTCAAACATAACAAATTCACAATAAGATCGTCAACAAGGTAAACAAAATAATAAAATAAAAATATCAAGAAATACGCCTAGAAAAATGTCAAAATGTCAAAAATGAAAAAATCAAATGTAACAATAAAAATAAAAATGTAAACTCAACGGTGACAATGTCAAAGCAAAAATGAAATAAAATGAAAATGAAACAAAAATAATCAGGTACAAATTTCATTGTATAGATAATTAAAACATTACTACGTCTCTTATTAACTAATGTAAAGATCTAGGTTTTACTTTACAGATATCCATATTATCAAAATGAAAACAACCAACCAACCTTGGTACTATTATTGAAATAAACTGATCAGTCACATATTAAAGTTGAGTCATTCGTTTATTTCAATGTCTGAAACTTACGGTATTTTATATTAAAGTTACATATTCTAAAAAAAAGAAAGAAAGTGAGAAATAAAACATTTATTTAGCATAGAATAAGATACAAAAAAATAAAGTTTTTTTTTGAGATTAAATTTAGATTTTTCTTTTGGATTTTTTAAAAATTTAGCTCTTTATTCTCAGCTAATTTTCCAAAGACCATTTCTTAACACCTGAAACCTTTAAGCTCGCCTTTAACTTATCTCTCGGTTAGTTTTCTACGACTCTCGCAACGGGGTTAGGGATTTCTAGAAAGACAGTGAAACGTATGAAGATTTCAGTTCCTTCGAATTCTCTCAAATCCACGGCTTTTTGCTTGCACCAAATACCAGTGCGAAGTAGAAGCTTGCTGTGCCGTTTCGTACAGAAACTAAGATGTCTGAAGGCCCACGGGGGCGGGGGACCTAAAGACCGACAACTGATCAGCGATTCTCTTGGCGTTGCTGGTTGCTACGGGCGTCGGTGATAGTTTCCCATCAAATGACATGCGTGCTTGATACCCTCCTTTTTCCAGGAACAATGCTTAAACAAAAATAGCTACGGAATCCTACAAGCACGGCCGTCTTTTGTAGTCATTTTGGTCGCTTTTTTTTCTTTTGTCCTCATTTTTTTGAGCTCACCTCATAAATTCAGGTCCGAGTCATTTTTTATAATTGTCCTGTAATGACAGTAATTTGGTCGAGCTTTCGTGAAACGGGGAATTAAAAACCAGTTTGTTAGTTGGATTTAGTAGAAAGTCATGTAGATCGTGTCGATACGGAAAACGTATAAAATCATCGACGTATAATGGTTTCTTGAAGAATCGTGAAAGCTTGGTTAAAACGATTTTAGACAGTATACGATGTATTTAAATAATCTAAATAAAATTTTAATTTTGAACTAATATCATAATTATGATGATGGTCTTAGGAGCATCCCATTAGTATTCAAAACATAGCGAAAGTAAGAAACAACGAATGCGCTCGGTTGGTTTGTTTGTTTAAATCCCGCTTGAACAAGACCCTATTCTCAACCATTCAAGTTAAATAGAACACAGCACAAAATTGGTTTTGCATCTCCTTTGTACGCGCAATGTGCGATATGTAAGAGTGAGGTAAAACAACTCTTGAACGAAAAATCGAAACCAGAATTGAGAGCAACTTTTAATTTCCTGTGCCGAGCAATTGTTTCTGTTTAGATTCCGCTCCACATACCGAATAGGACTCTTTTTTGTGCGTTTTTAGTTCGCTAATATTCCTAAACAAGAAATCAATTGGCCTCTACAAGTTAAACTTTCAACTGTCACGTAGTCTGGCAGTAATCAAATAACAGTTAAACATTAACTTGCTGGTGTTCAACTGAGCTGAAATTTTACAAACGTTGGTATATATTTAATTCGAATGGCGGTAGAACATTATGGCGTCCATGAGCTGGTAATGGTTATATTTAAGGGCATTTTGTGAGTGGCGATCAACAAAGAACTCCTTGTATTGTCTTATAGGAACTCCCTAACAAAACAATGCATCCTTATCGAGTTTAGGCTTGTTTTATTTGTCTTGGCGAGTACAAAAACTCAGCAGATTATAAATAAATACCCGACGCCCACATATTGTTCAAAAAAATAAAGAAAAAAATTGTCGAAACCTCCGGTGACCCAAGGGCTGGCGCGTTCCTCGCCCAACGTATTGGCATTGCCATTCAGAGAGGTAACGCCGCCAGCCTTTTGGGCACTCTACCTAGAAACAGCGGCTTGGGTGACATTTTTCATTTTAATTTTAATTGGAATTTTAACTTTTCTCTTTCCTTTTCTGTAATCACTTTGTTTCTTTTTATTATTAAACATTAATTCCTGTAAGCCGATAAAAATAACCAAATTCAATAGTTACATTACTAATTGTCAAAATCTTCGTTATCTACGCGTTATAAACAAAATCTAGACATCTCTAACACCAACCGCTGCAAATTTTATTTTAGTACAAATAAGATATTTCTTCACTCGTAAAGGCCACACAATTAGAGACGCTAGCAAAAACCGACAAATATCGCAGTTAATTCGGCAATGTCAAAGTAACATACTGTTATAGCGTCAATAACAATAAAAAAAACCAGCCCACCCGTATTTATGTACAGTGAAATACGTCGTTCACTAACTAGCTACGCGAAGGGAGCGAGCGAAGAGATTCGAGCGAAAGGAGAAATAAAAGGCCAAGTATTAAGTCAAAGTAAATAAGTAAGCTTCGCGGGTGGAAGGACCTTGTTCAAGGTCTGTCCGGATCGTTACCACTATCTTGCTCGCTAATCCTGCCGCTTAGCAGCCGTGCTTGCATTGTTATGTGTTCCGGTGTGGAGAGCAAGACAGCCGGTGCAAGTACTGGCACAAGAGGTATTCTATCTTAGCCCTCTGGGTTGGCAACTCATCTGCAATCTCCTTGGTGTTGTAAGTGTTTATGGGCGGTGGCGATCACTTACCATCAGATGACCCACTTGCATTCCCATGTGGTATAAAAAAACACGGGTTTCAACCTTAAGGTATTGAGTCAGAGATCATTTTAGGAAGCGCAAATATAGGTTTATTAGCGACTGAAAATTCTGTATTTCTCATTATACTTGTACAAATATCTTATTCAAAGTAATTTACGTGGAATTTTACTTACACCGTTCTAGTAAATTTAATTTTTGCTTTATTTTTAACAATCCACTGCAGTCACATTGAAGGCGTCTGCCGGTGCAGCGCTGCAGCCGCAGTTATACATATGACGGCGTCTACTGATGCAGCGTTGCGGCGGCAGTAATATGAAGGCATCTGCTGGTGCACTGCTTCTGCCGCCATTGAAAGCGCTCTTATTTAATTAGTAGCCTATATCCGTCAAGGATAGAGTAGCTTTCCATTAGTGAAAGAATTTTTAAATAGGTTCAGTAGTTTCAAAGATTACTTCCTACATACAAACAAACAAAAAATCAAACAAACAAAGTTTTGCTCTTTTATATTAGTGTAGATAATTGTAATTTATGTTAACCTTAAGTTTGCACCAAGCCCTATAGTTTTCCCTGTCGGCTATAATGGTGATGCTCCAGGAAATTAGCTCTGGTTAATGTATCGAAGGAAGGTCTCTAAAAAAGCCTTTGCCAATTCCGTGTTCAATCGGATGTTTACTTACTTAATTGTGTTTTAGAAAAAGAGAGTATAAGCTCATTATATAAATAAGTAGCAGTGAAATGTTGCAAGCAGAAAAGTCAAAGAAATAAAGAGCAAGTAATACGGATAGGTTAAGAAGACAGTTTATGTTAAGCAAAGTACTGTGGATCTTTTTTTTTATGAAATAGGAAGGCAAACAAGCAAGTGGGTCACCTGATGGTAAGTGTACACCACCGCCTATAGACATCTGCAACATCGAAGAGATTGCAGATGCGTTGCCAACCCAGATGGCTAAGATGGAATACCTCTTGTGCCAGTTATTACACCGGCTGTCTTGCTCTCCAGGCCGGAACACAACAGATGAAAATTTTGAACCTAAATTATATCTAAGTCTCAAATACAAGTTATCTATCAGCACTAATCTACATCTACACTATAATAATCTACACTAATATAATAAAGAGGATAACCTTGTTTGTTTGTTTGTGTGTATGTAGGGGCTTATCTCTGGAACTACTGAATTGATTCCAAAAATATTTTCACTAATAGAAAGCTACACTATCCCAGACAGTCATAGGCTACTAACTCCACGCGAACGAAGTCGCGGGCGTCCGCTAGTAATTTTTTAATCAAATTGATCCATATTTGAGCATGCTCCTAAACACCCAATACCGCAGCGTTACCATATATACCAGGTAATCATAGCGAACTCATTTTCGCCTCGACATTATTTCACCGGTTCTTCGTCAGAATTCAATTTGTGCGCCATCAACGTGATACGCTGCGTTTCGTCTCAATTCATTCACGCATTTGCATATTAAAATGAGATGTGGTTACCTCGGCGAGGCAGACGTGAGACTACAGGTTTTAATTTTGTTTGATATTGCGCTACGGGATATTTGGTAGGTATCAAATAACGTACCAAATATCAAGTAAGGAGATTTTTGAGTTAAGGTAACTAAAAATAAATTTAGATTCCAAAAACTTAAGAGTATTTTTTAAATCTGTTTTTCGGATTACTTACTATAGCAAGATGAGCAAGCAACCATAGAAATGAGTTAAATATTTAAGATGTAAAATATCATTGTACTTTTGATTTATTTAAAAAATTACACCTGTTGAGTTTCTTGCCGGTATCTTCTCCTCAGAGGTTTTATTACATTCATAAGTGCTTCCTGTAAGCCTATCTGTATAAATATATTTTGACTATTGAGTATTACCTAGTTCCTACATGGGGTGCGTGTTGGGTTTCCTCCTCGTGTGCTCAAGTGCTGCGGTTCCCTTATGGACTTCTCCGGGGGGAAGAACAGTGCTTGGGCCGGTGCACCCTGGGTATCGGTCAATGATTTCTTAGCCTATATGGTGGGATATCATTGGCCGATGGCTAATAACCCGACGAGGAGGGAAGGGGGTCTTTTGACCCAAACTGTACAATTATATTTTACCACTGACATTGGCACAACCCTCGTGGCCGCCATTAAAAAAAAGTAGTTCCTATACTATTTACAGGTTAACTTGTTTTTAGAAAAGGAAGGTAAACGAGCTTACGGCTCACCTAAAGGGGAGTAAGCACCACCGCCCATGGAAACTAGCGACCACAAATCGCTGTTTCTGAATTTTAGCGCAGAATTGCTAAAACCAGGAACGGTCCTTTAGGCCGTCACCCACTTAACAATGTGTGAACCATAAATCGTTATAACGACATCAAATTTGGCGCACTTAAAATTCAATTTCTCTGTTCATTGTTCAACATATAATACCTATTCATTAAACTGTAAAATATATGCTTTAGTTACCTTAATCTTATCTCGGTAATGTATAAAGCCCATACGAAATTGGTTGCAAGCACGCGAACTGATGTATTCGTATGAGTACAGGGGTAAGAACGTTAGAATGGCTTAGTTTGGTTACACTGCTTGTTATAATTTTTACAAATACAAATACAAATCATTTATTGGTCAATATAGGTGGATGGATGTTACAAAATTTCAATAGCATCACCATCAGGCATACAAATATTTCGCAAGTCACCGTACAGCAGCATGATCACCAAATGTTGATTTTACACTAGCTAAGATAAAATAACATAAAAAAACCTAGTTATACTGGTAAAATACTGAGAATTTAACTACTTTGTTTATTTGAAAATCTTCATCTTTTAAATACATAAGACTATTTTGAAATAAAAAACGTACATGAAAATGAAAATGAAAATGAAAAATGTAATTTGCAAGTAGGCCATATAGGCTCTTTTACATGTCTGAATCTTCTAGCGCTTCGGAAAATGGAAGATACTACTGAGAAGAAACGCCGCAAGAAACTCAGCAGTTTATTTTTATTCTTCTCTTTTCAAAACAGATTACAGTGCAATATACATGATTATCACAATAGTACATGGCATACACAAGTTACATAAAAAATATAATTTAAAAAAAACAGTAAATAGCACAGCAAGCTTTAAGCATATTGAACGTACTGGCACTAGTTAAGAATGATCAGGAGATGTATAGGGTCCCCAGATCAAAGAAATTAGATAGGGATGTATATGGTCCCTGAAATAATAACAATCAAATACTTAGTCTAAATAACTAAAATATGTATAGTCTCTAAGGGTCAAAAAACAAATTAATTACCTTAATCTATGCTTAGCAGAGGTGTAAAACGCCTCCACGGTCAAATTGTGCAATATTACTTGGAGATGTATAGTCTCCGCATGTCAAAATAAAATAAAAATAAAAATATTCATGTCAAATAAAAAGAAATAGTACATAAATATTAAGCTTGTGGATTCAAAATAGGCAAACCAAACAAATCAAATAAGTACTGAAACGTAGAAAATAAAACTAAAATGAAATTTAATGTTTTAGCTACTTCAACACTTTGATCACAAGAGACAATAGCGGTGAAGACAACAAAGATTTTGATTAAAACAATGTCTTTGACAAACTTGTGGAATAAAGTCTTTTATTAAAAGTATAGTAGTGTAAAAGAATAAACAATTATTATTTACTTTTTCTGATTCGAGTTATACGCAGCGCTTCTTCTCAGCAGAATCTTCCATTTTCCGAAACGCTAGTAGGATCAGACATACTTTAGACCTACTTGTAAAATATTTTATTTCGTTTTTTACTTTCATTTCAATAATCTGTAATTAATTTAATTATTTAAGTCTCTCAATGCACGCAATGGAACTCAAACGTGACGGCAAAACCGTTTTCAAGTAAGCTTTGCTTCCCCTCCTAGGATACTGTAAAGCATAAAACACTGGGGGATATCATTAACATATTTATGCTCCTGAAACTATTATGTTGTGCTTTCATAGTGCTTATTTATGACAGCAATTCGGGCGACAGTTCCAAGAGATATTTTTTGTAAAGGTTAAGCAACTCTGCTTATAGTTTAAGCATACAAGTGCTTTTAATGTAGCTGAGAGTTTTTACTTTGAGATTTAAATTTGGTTGGAAATGTTTTAGTATTCAGCGGGTGGTAGGACCTTGTGCAAGGTCCGCCCGGATCGCTACTACCATCTTGCTCGCTAATCCTGCCGCTGAGCAGTAGTGCTTGCACTGTTGTGGTCCGGCGTGGAGAGCAAGACAGCCGGTGCAATTACTGACACAAGAGGTATTCCATCTTAGCCCTCTGGGTTGGCAATGCATCTGCAATCTTCTTGGTGTTACGGGTGTCTATAGGCGGTGGTGATCACTTACCATCAGGTGACCCACTTGCTTGTTTTCCTTCCCATTTCATAAAAAAAAGTATATTTAACTTTTACAGCGTAGTTTACATCTCGCATTAACATTTAAGACAGCGATTAAGAGTGACCTTGTCTGAACACCACTTTTGTCTTTGATTTGCGAAATTATTGACTGTCTTTTTTACAAAAGTGTCGTTGCATTACTGGTTCAAGATCAATTAACTTTGATTAATTTAAGATAAAAAAATTTTGATGTATGTACGTACGTGTAAGAAGTTTTATATTGTCTTGTATAAAGTATAAAATTGCGCAAACGGTCGGCACGCTGCGCAAATATTGATTTATTCACTTATGGTTTTTATCTGAAATACTCCACAAATCAATATTTTCTTGATTTATTTATTGCTTAGCTAATAGTTTCACATTTTTAAAATTATTTTATTATTATTTTAATTTCATCGTTTTATTTAATTTAATTAAAAGTTATGGTAAAGAAAACGAAAGACAGCGTTGTTCAATTAGAATTAATATTATGCTAAGAAATCGTGCATGAGAATTATGACAACATATCTACATCTCTACACTAATCTACATCTACACTAATCGACACTAGTCTACATCTATCTAATCTAATCTGATCTAATGTCATCTAATCTTATCTACACTAATATAATAAAGAGGTAAACTTTGTTTGTTTGTTAGTTTGTTTGTATGTAGGGGGTAATCTCTGGAACTACTGAACCGATTTCAAAAATTCTTTCTTAAATAGAAAGATACACTATTCCTGACGGACATAGGCTACTAATTTTATGTGAACGAAGTTGCGCGCGTCCGCTAATTGTATATAAACTATGTATTGATCCATATCGGTTCACAAGGGAATATCATAATTGAATACCTCTCCGACTAAATTGTGGATAAAGGCAAGTCTTTAAATAAAGAGGTATGAGGTACAATCCTAAAATGAAGTTTATTGTTTGCTTAAGCCCCGTACAAACCGGGGTGCCGACTAAAAGGCGCTCACTGGAGCTGATTGGACTATTCCATAAACGGGAAGTATGAGCCGAACATTACTGTACCATTACCATGAGTTTCTATCGAAAATTCGTATTACGTTACTACAGTCGATAGCGGTTAAATACGCTCTCATTTGTCAGTGAAAGTGTTAACCATAGTCAATACGGTATTTTTCGATGACATGTGTCAAATTTGTGACTCATTGTACCAATATTCTATAGCAACAGCTATAAAACTTTAGTCACTAGCGCTTTGATTACGATAGGTTATTTACTGCTGGACTCATACTAGCGATTTTTAGTTCTCTAAGTGAGCGTTAGAGGCGCTGCACAATTTCCCATACAAATAATTTACGCCGTCGCTAGCGAGTACGGTTACGGCTAGATGCACTGTACTCATGGTAAGGGTACTGCTTCCACTTAGACTTTTACACCGTAGCGAATTGATTACGGCTTGTTTTAGTTTTTATGTGTCTAATTATAAGGTAGCAGTCCCAGTTTTCGCCAGTGACCCAATAGTTGACGAGACGGTACTGAAACACACGAGTAAAAACGAGACAATGATGTCAACTACTGGTACAACCAATACTCTAAAGTGTCAAGCACTCGGCCGGTTACCTTAAACGTAGACACAATTTGATTTGATACTAAAAATAGAATAGAATAATTTATTCATCTAATCCTTGGCAATTTCAATAACTAGACTAGTTAAATAATGCACAATAAATTAACGTCAAATAGTTACAATTTTTCAATTAAGTTCTGTTAGTATTTGACTCATTTATACATAGTTATTTCATATCATTAGTTATTAATTCATTATCATTGTTATAATGGTTACTATATAAGCATTCATTGTTAGTAACAATTATTATTTTTCTTACTGACTATTTATTTATGTAAGACATTTTACATGATTTATAGTTTCACAGTCAATTCTGTGACTATTTACGGTAAATTTATTATGAATTCTTATTCCGAAATAAAATAATGCATTATAAATGCAAATGGGTTAGTGTCTTTTTATAACATGAAAAAAATCGCAGATTAAAAAAAAATTACGGTAATTAGTTCGCATTAAGAATAATGCGATAAAAAAAACCTTCATAAATATCGCGTTGGTGTGACAGGCAGTCCGTCATACTGAAAATGTTACTACTTCTCTAGATTAGAAACTTGTTCAGTACCAGCTACAGTTTGTTCAGCGATACATTGAAAGTTTTGCATTGAATAATAATTGACTTCCATTGTGTTTTAAAAAGCTCATTTGAAGCTCCTTAAACACTGATATATTTAAATTACAGTTAAAAAATAACAGAGATTTTGCGGAGTACTTAATTTAGTATTTGGTACTTAATTTGGTTCAATGAGTTAGTATAGATCTCCGCAAGGTAACGCCTGGAAGTATTAATAAGTGTACTCAATAGGGAAGTTTTCATCATAATTACAATACATAACAAATACTCTTTATTGGCAACACAAAAACACCATCAAAAATGAAAGACATTATGAAACTTTCATGGTGCACTCTACATCCCCAAAAACGTACGCTGCAAACCCATGTTTTATCCTGAAAGGTTAAGACTGTGCATTGTCGTATAGCAAGGGTATAGATACAGTTGCATGGCAACATAATAATATATTTTTTAGTATGTTTTATAAAAATTGTACTGGCGACACTGCCGAATTGTCATTTCGAGCCAATACACAAGTTTATATCAACTCCGGTATATTATTTCAAAACTCCTAAACAAAGTGCCCTAAACCTGAGGAGCTGCTCATGAACCTGAAGCAGTCACCAAGAAAAACTGTCGCACTGCAACAGATACAGCAGTAGTTGGTATCTATTAAAAAAACTTTGATCCAAAAAACTCATATAACTCTTCATGCCTTCGCTTAAAACTAAACAAATACTATTAGGCATAAATATATGACAATCTATAAGATTGATCGTCACATATCGATAGTAATATATTTCAATATTTGATGAATTCCTTTACTATTGTCTTAAATAACTAACCGCTGCCAGTATTCCTTGGCTTACGGCCACCAAAAATTTCAAGAGCCCTCGCTTCTTCCCCAACCTATACGACCTAAAGCTTTTCCCAACTGGTGAAGTTGTAAGACCATAATTTTAGTCACCTGAGAGCACCTTATCGTGGGCATGTCAGAACCCTTTTCAAAGTAACAGAAGGGCCTGACTCGTGGATTAATTACGTACTGATAGGAATAGTGTAAAATGAAACGGTTTGATGGGAAATTCAAGATGGCCGTGGTTCGTAGAAATTTTAATTGTTATCATTACGACCTTTACAAGACGAGCGTGGGTAGATAAAGGGCAGTGGAGCATCGCGATCGGGGGCTTGGGTCGTATCCGTTACAGGAAGTGAATACAGACAGATTGAAAATTGATAGGGTCTTTGCGGCCCCAGAATAAGACAGTTTGTCTATTATAAACCATTTACTGCCGACAACGCGTACATGCGTTTTACATGCTTTCATTCAGTCATGGACATATTAAACGCACATGTGCGTTTGTAATACCCAGCGAAAGTTTGAAGAACAATGTCGGCAGTAAATGCGTTAAGTGCATCATGTAGCAACCTTCAAAAAGCGCTCTCCGTACAAACGGCGATAACGCTTCTACCCTCTAAACTAACGTATAGTAAATGAATGTGTAACCATGATCGTGTCGGTCTGGTTTTCCTATCGGGTTACGGAGGCACAGATGGCATCGCTCCAATATATACCTGACCTGCCAATTCTGGGATCAAAGCGTACCCTGAATCAAGAAACGGAAAAACCGCTAGCAGGATGTCTTTTACCAAATACAGACAAAGCTCAAACTCCCTTCGAAATTACCAAACTAACCCCCATATTTGGGGTGTG
Organism: Ditula angustiorana; assembly: GCA_963691745.1. Lineage (NCBI taxonomy): Eukaryota > Metazoa > Arthropoda > Insecta > Lepidoptera > Tortricidae > Ditula > Ditula angustiorana. The sequence goes on along the minus strand of OY829496.1, from coordinate 5,352,376 downwards.
CTGAAAATCAGCGCTGTGGCAGCCAGACTCCAACGGAGCTCGAGCGCACAGCACACGCTGAGCACACTCCCATTGTCACAGCATGTGCCACAGACACTTTTTCTGGTAATTGTAGATTAAGTAAGTATTATTGTTAAAAATTAGGAATAATGTAGTTATATAAGTCTGGTTTTTATTTTGTCTGTACATTATGTGTGTGACAATAAATAACTATTCTATTCTATTCTATTCTATTCTATTTTTAAACTCCGGGCTCGTTAAGCCGTATATCCGAAGCATTCAGCTGCAAAAATATATCCGCTTAACTAATAATAAAAACGGTTAACGTACTAAAAACTTTTCCGTTTATTACGTACTAAATTTAACACCTTTACGGTCGGTAATAAAGGAAATCGAACGTATTTCCTCCTAAATAGCTTTTATTTAGGGAAGCAGACATATTTTATTACATTAGGAGTTGGTTTTATTAGCTTAATGTATGTATTTGGCTGGCGGATTTGTGGCGAGGAAATTAGAAATACCTAGCAGTCAAGTGTGATCGTCGGTGATCGAATCGGTTCCGTAAGAGGTCATCCGTGAGACAAGTAAAAGCAAATTAATAAATATAATAAAAAATTGGAACTTTTATTTTAATTTTCGTTTAAACTTGTCAGTTAAGGATGCCATTCGTTAAGATTGGCCGTTATTAATTATTGCCTTTTTTTGTAAATATTACCTTCTTTCCACCAACGAACAGCGTTTGTTTTTGATTTAAAGCCCGACAAGGAAAATAAAAACTCCGCCATATAATAGTACATGGTACCTTTAAAACAGTTTTTTTATATCTCTGTATGGCTAGCACACAGGCTCATTTTCTTGCCTGTCGCTCAGTAAGTCTCTCTCCTACTAGACTAGGTACGAAGAGACGCACTTAGTGACAAAGCGAGTCACGGTGTGTCGTGCTAGCTATCCTAATCGGGCCATACCACAGAATACATAATAGTACTAACGTAGAGAAACTTTTCTTTTACGAGCGCGATTAAATGATTTTCAACTTTATCGACACGCTTAAAAAGTTCGTATTACTTCATACACATTCGTCAGGCAGCTCGCGTCAAAAGGAACGCGCCGCCCGCGTCCGCCTTTCCCCGCAACTCCCTGGCGACACGTTAGGGTTGCGGCGCATTCGTTTTTAATTACACTGACACAGCGAGCCGACAACCTACTGCGATTTGCCTACTCTATAGGCAAGGTGGCCGAGTGTAACTACTCTGCGGAGTGGAACATCCCTGGTCATACTTATGAGTAGATAGATACAATAGATATAGTAGGTAGATGCAATAGGTATTTAAGAAACTGAAGACTTAGGAATCAAATTCTTATTTAAATACGGGCCCCAGAAGAACACTGTCGAAATTGTGTTACTGCCAAATTAGATTTTGAGTGGAATTGCGTATTTCGATTTAATAGAGTTTATGTAAAACCTTGAGAAGAAACGTTTATTATTCCTAAGACCGATTGGAATAACTGAATAAATTCCTATTTGTCATATTATAATTGACGTTTTACGCCAGCATTTAGAAGATATTTAGTATTTGGAAATCTTGTCTTCTTTACATAAAATAAAGTCGCCATTTTTCCCGTCTGTCCGAAATTCTTATAGTTTATCTTCGGCTGCCTTCTCCTCCTAAACCACGCAACAGATTTTGATACAGTTTTCTCTAGGGAGGGGGTCTTTAGATCCAAACCGTACAATTTTATTTTACTTACTGATATTAGTTCAAACCTCGTGGTCACCCTTCAAGATACAAAGGACAAAAGTCTGGCATGAATCGAAATCGCCCCGCTGTCATTTCCACGGGATCAAAAAGTCACGGATTCCTGATAAAGACATGATCAGATTCAGCACACAATGAAATGTGACTAAAACAGATCACTATATACAATAAACATCCCCCACCGAGTCAATCAATACGGACTAAACCGGTCGTTGTGCTTCCATTATGGTTTGAGCATAGAGCTAGGTTTGGCATTTGGAGTCAGTAAAATAATAAGACCCACATTCCCGCTAGACGATCCAAATCAAGAATCAGATTAAAAAGGTAGTACTTTTAAACACGACGCAAATATATATTGCGGGTGGTATCTTATGCAAGGTCCATCCGGATTCCTACTACCATCTTGGTCGCTAAGCCAGCCGCTAAGCAGCAGTGCTTGCACTGTTGCGTTCTGGCGTGGAGAGCAAGATAGCCGGTGAAATTACTGGCAAAAGGTATTCCATCTTAGTAGCTTAGCCTTCTGGGTTGGCAACGCATATACAATCCCCTTGGTATTACGGGTGTCTATAGGCGGTGGTGATCACTTACCATCAGGTGACTCACTTGCTCGTTTGCTTTGTTATTTTATAAAAAAAATGTTTTAGATAACACCTTGATCATGAAATTTAAACAATGTGTGAATTTCATTGACTATTGAACTTGAATATTTATTAAATAGGTACTTACAACAATGAAACGTGTTCTTCATTATTTCCTAACTCCCTGTCTCCAATATCGCCTCATTAATTATTGCTGTACGCTGAGTGCCGAACATAAAATAATGCTTTATTGACTAGAGCATAAAACAAACATTTTCCTTTCCTTGTAATTATTGTTCTTGCGTTTAATATTTGGGCGCCTGCAAAATATCGTGCGCATTTTATTGTGACAAAATTCAAAAGCCATTCTTGAAAATTACTTTCTGCCCTTTTTTTATCAACATTATAACAACATTATCATTTTTTTTACCTACTAAATAGGAAGGCAAACAAGCAAGTGGGTCACCTGATGAAAACACTAATTGTCGTTGAAATAAATAAAATATATCACCGTACCTGACTTTTTACTCAACTCCTGCCAAAAGGAAAGGTTAAAATTTCAATTGTATGATTGATTGTATGTATAAAATTTATATTTATTTTTCTTTTTGCCATTTCATTACGGAATTTTAAATGCCATAGTTCGTGAAAAATGTCTTAAGAAAGTTTTACGCAGCCAAAATGGGAGGCAACTGCTAGTAATATTAATTTATTTTTGAATTTTGCCTTTCGTACATAAAAAATTCAAAAGTTCTTATCGTATTTTCAAATACAACCTCCACGTCGTTGTAGAATTGTCTTAAAATATTTTTGTTATGCGACATTGGTGTGTTAAGAACGAAATATTTTATCCTGTCAAAAACATTCATGCTAAAAATAGCCAAGTCTTGAAACTATGTTAACCTACAGTTCTGAAAGGAAAGAAAGAAAATGGTTTATCGCCCAGAACAACATAGGATGTAGGTACTTAAAACTAGGACCCCCAAAAAGCCATCCACTCAGCATAAAGCCGAGACACGGTTAAGTACCACGACGCTGGTCTTCCGTGGTTCTGAAATATATTCTGAGTGCTTTTAAAGCATTATGCAACAGTTAGGATCGTTGAATTTGGGAATTTAGGTAAGATTATTTACTCGTTGCACTATAATTTCCAAGCTTTGCTCTCTTCCCTAACAGAGACACAATGAGGCGTTAAAAGTGCCTTAAGTGACTTCTGAAAAATGGTGCACATGCTTGCTCGTCTTAACGGCGGCACTCCCGTGCCCCCAGATTGCCTAAAGAGGCAAGGCAAGTCTTTTTGGCAAATTGCCACAACCATAACTGTCCAAAGCAGGACAGGCGACTCCGCTATGAGACTAAAGATTTCTCTCGTAGATAGGTTTTTGATGAGTTTGCTTTTATAGTGTCTGCAAGGATTGGGTTTCAAAATATAAAATACAAAAAAACATATCCGCAAAAATCATTGTACTGTTACAAAAATAATCAGGCAAGTTTGCTTTGCCTTAGGTCAATCTATATTAGCTTATTGTATTACGTCATATTAACCCTTGAAAGAGCCCAGCGAGCAGTGCTCAAGGTTTCCACTTTCCGTCCTTTTCTCTACCCCACTGACCTTTCTACGATTCTTGTAAGATACTAACAGTTAGGCAATTATTCATAATGAGTACAGTCCTTAAACAGCACGCTGCACTGAAACTACGAACAAATGACGGAAAGATATAGTTTGCCCTCGAAATATGGTAAAAAAAACATGCCTTCTCTTCCAGATTTTACGTATTCTTAGGACCATTTCTTTACAATAGATTAAACGCTAAGTGGGTCATATGTCCTCTTACTTATAAAAATACTAAGAAAAAAAAAACGATGAACTCCAAAAACTATCCTACGAAGATACAGAGAAACTATTGATTATTTCAAAATGATCATTGTCTTTATTCAGGCTTATTTTGTTATTGCTCTGTTTATTTATTTTGTTGCTGCTCTGTTTATTTATAATGTTTGTAATCTAGCTAAGTTATTAAGAAAAATTGTTTTATGCAAGTGTTAATTTAAGTTAGTTACTTAAGTAAGTCCTTTTTCGCCTGAAACACAGGAGCATCCTAGTTCAGGCATAAGTGTTTCTGCCCTTTTTGTATGTTTAGACTGTAGATGTTATATTGTAAAAACGTATTTTTGAATAAAGATTTATTTATTTATTTATTTTACTCAAATAATGTATATTTATCACTTTTGTAAAGATAAGAGAGTTGATTTAGCGACTCAGGTGTTTTTTTATTTATTTATTTACCGTCTTTGAATATCTGAACAAACCAATAAACAAGTTCATAAAACTGACCAAGTGCTAGTCGGACTCGTTTATTCAGTTTAAAATATAAATAAATAAATATAATTAATCGAATTTCTAATTCAATTTCCAGTTTTAAAGCAACGTTATTTGTACATTATTACAAATTACGCAGTTAATTTTAAGTACTTCATTTTGTTTACGAGCTAATAACCCGTAGTATATTGACAGATAAACAGACAGCAGAGTTACGCTAATAAAGTGTGTGTTGAAATCTTTTTAAACATCATGTAGCTCAACTCAAAACATCAATACGAGGCGACGCTCATCCACAACCCAAACAGAATTCATAAAAAATTGCTTTGCGAATCACGTTGCAAGTTTTTGCGAGGTGTCAACTTCATTTTGCGATGTAACGTCGCATCGCAATATGGGTTTCACCATTACAAGGGCCAATCAACTTTTGTATTTTCACACTAAACTGTCTGCAACATTTTCAAAACTATAGCAGATTTTTTTATTATAAATGGTCTTGCGGGTGGTAGGACCTTGTGCAAGGTTGCTACCACCATCTTGCTCGCTAATTCTGCCGCTAAGCAGCAGTGCTTGCATTATTGTGTTCCGGCGTGGGGAGCAAGACAGCCGGTGTAATTACTGGCACAAGAGGTATTCCATCTTAGCCCTCTGGGTTGGCAACGCATCTGCAATCTCTTCGATGTTACGATGTGTCTATAGACGGTGGTGTACACTTACCATCAGGTGACCCACTTGCTTGTTTGCCTTCCTATTTCATGAAAAAAAATCGTATTTTTTATTGCTGGTGTACGTTAATCCATGCTATCCTTCATGAGTTAAATCTGTTATGCAGCTAAATATCTTTTTGGAAACATAATTTTTAGGTAACGCCACAGACATCTGAAGTGTGGATAAAACAGTTGATGGCCCACAAAACTTAGGATTCATCATGATTTGCCAAAGCGACGGGAATTTTCTAAACACAAAAGGTACGCTCCCACTGCTGCTCCACCCTCACATCCTGGTTAGAATAAATTAATCTCATCTTAGTTAATTGAGAGCGGGGACTGCTTCTCCGGGGCACTTCATTATTTATTCTTAAAATGCCCCTTAGTCCCAAAGGTTCGGGTTAATTTGGGAAAGGTAAAGGCCCTCCTGAATCCGTGCGTCGGCTGCCTAAACAGTGCCTAAATATGACGCGGCGTTAAGCACTTGGGAAGAATAATATTAACACCTAGGGACCGTTAGAAGCATTGTAGTGGCTCGAATATGACTGGCCCAGGGTTCATTTATCGCTCCCTGCGTCTCTGTCAAACTAGTGTCATAAGAACGGGCATCGTAAAGACTTTTTTTAAAGTTCTAAGTTCAGTTTCACTTAGTCAAATATACACGTATGTAAAAGGTGAGCATGTGTCGTTTATTACGTACTAGCTTTTGCCCGAACACGGTCCGTGTGGAGTTTATAGTTGAAACAAGTGGTTTCTATTGTTATCAGTCCTTCTGCAACCCGCCGGTTTTCAATATTGTTTTGTTTTATTTTTAAACATTTGAATACATAATAAAATAACCAGACGAATGTAGTACATTCACCAGCAATCATATCTCATCCAAAAATTGGATTCATTAGTATCATGCATTAGTATTGATTAGTATCATTCATTCATTAGAATCATTAGATTTAGTAGTGATATCTCTCTATTACCAGGGGGGCTCCACACCGCACTGTAGGTATGCCTACAGAGTAGGCAAATTGCAGTAGGTTGTCGGCTTGTCGCGCCCCATTCCCTCGCTCTTGCTGTGTCGGTGTACTTAAAAACGAATGCAACGCAAAACTAACGCTTCGCCAGAGAGTTGCGGAGGGGAGGCAAATGCGGGCGGTTCGTTTCTTTTGACGCGAGCTGCCTGGCGAATGTACGTAATACGAACTTTTTGTGCGTTTCATAAAGTAAGAATTCGTTTAATCGCGGACGTAAAAGAGAAGTTACTATACGTTAGTACTAATATTGATTCAGTGTTATTACTACAGAATACTGATGGTGTTGGTGACTTCAACGTAACGGAGGGGCAGAACGCAAGTGTGTAAGTTCCGAGGCAGTGCATGGCATTTACTGATTAGACCACAGTACTGCGGCCGCTAGGTCGTACTTATAGCAACTGATTCAGTGGCCCTAACATGGCTGGCCAAGTTTAGTTTATCTTTATCTGCGTCCCTTTCTTATGACACTAGTTAGAGAGAGACACAGGGAGGGGTTAAACTAAACCTGGGCTGTCATGTTAGGGCCGCAGGTGATCCCAGTGAATCAAAAAATGATCCACATACCTAGGTTAATTTGAGCGCATGATCACGGCGCACAGCGTGTGAGGAGGGAACGCATATTATAAAAAAGGAACATCCTGTTGTGAGTCTGTCTCCACTGCACTAATTGTCCCAGAGCTGTTTACAGCTCCTGCCCCTGTCCTTAGCTTAATTAATTAATATTTATTACATAAACAGACAACATGACGGCTTATTTCATGCTTAAAAATACTGCTAGATTGAAGGTTTTGAGTAAATAATAACAACAATAATAAATACCGAAAGGCAAGATAACGGTCCCGTCATTGACAGTGACATCTTTATTAATGAAATGAAATGAAAATACCTATTTAAAGTACACAAAATCAACGATGTAGACCCCTGATTCCTTCTCCAAAACTTATCCAATTTAACTACTTTTTATTTACTAATGTGAGTTTATTAGGTCAAAAGATGAACAAAAACAATACAAACGATAATAACTAAACTAAAATAAATACAATATATACAAATAAAACTACTTTTTTCATTAAAAATAAAAGAAAGGCTTTGGCAGTGTTCCTGTTTTTCTTTTTTTATATAATCTAGTAAAATTTGTTTTCTGAATGTATGAATGCAGCCGAAAATCTGGCCAATTTTTTAGGTTTTTGAATGTTCATATCTCTTTTAATAATTAATTTATGAAAAAAAGGAAAACATAGGGACATGTATAACAGTGGCCCACGATTTTTTGGAAAAAAAAAATGCTCTACTGGCATTATCCAGAGAGGAAACAGGGGACGACGTTTGTATGGAAAAACAGCCCTTGTGTTTCCTCTTAAAGTGTATGTTTTCACTGTCATTTAGAGTTTCTTTGCGGATGGTTTGTATGTACATTACGTGCCGATAGTATGCGTGTGAAGCCGAGGCTAGTCGCTAGTTGATAATAGATGAGAGGATACGGAAACATACAAGTAAATCTATAGAACATTACCTTCCCTTCTGGCGGCAGTTGGGCTAAAAAGATGGACAATAATGTCAACCTCTGGTAAAAACAATGCCCTACGCAATTAAACAATAAAAAAAATAAGTGGAAACAAACTGAAACAAATTACCTTGCTCCTCCGCGAAACCAGTGCCGGGCTCGTGTAAAATAGCTGCGTCGAGCTCGGCACTGGTTTCGCAGAGCAGCAAGGTAATTTGTTCCAGTTTGTTGATATGGACCTCCGCAAAGTAACGCATCATCTATTAATTATTTAAAATAAGTGGAGGTTTGTAAACTATTTTCCGTGTGCTTTTCAATAATGAGTATTTGTTTTGTCTTGTCGTGTCAAGTGGTAAGATAACTGGTACCTTAGGTTTAAAAAAAATGATTTTTTTTTTTTTTTTTTACGAAATAGGAAGGCAAACAAGCAAGTGGGTCACCTGTTGGTAAGTGATCACCGCCGCCTACAGACACCCGCAACAACAACCTAGTTCTGTTTTATCTTAACTTAGTGTTTAATTATGACGGATGATAATGTACACATGTTTTATTAACGCAAAGCAATTGAACCAATTTATATTTGTTTGTATGAGCTAAGAGCAGGGTACTTAATGAGTCATTAAAACTTAAAATGATTTATGATACGATGCCCTGCCCACTTTTTTAAAGGTTTGTAACGAAAAAAAACAAGTTTTTGATACATTATACTGTTACAAGTGTGTATCGGAGCTGTTAGTAATGTTGAAAATATTATTATTATTTTTAAAATGATCGAGTAAAATAAGTGTCATAAAAAATGTTTCTGGTAATAACGACTTTTATATAAAAATATATTTTTATCATTTTACACTAATGTTTGTATCTGTGTCGCGGAAGTGTATGTATTAAAGTCATGTATTTCAATATCTATCAAATTATGTATATCCATTGTCCAATATGGGTACCAACCCATAGTATAAGTTTTGTTTAGTTTGGTCAGGTCAATTGGCCTGGTCCCAAACAAAGATAAACTTAGACTAATTAACCTAAATTGTCCCAAGATATTTATTTACCGATGAGTTTTGTCCATTTAATTGCAGTGGTACGTAAGCAAAACGCGAATGAAACAGTAAAAAAAAATTTTCTGTAAATTTTTGTGAATATTTTTTTACGCTGGCTCTTGGTCTATGTGATGTAGGGGGTAAATTAGTACTTATGTGCAAGTTATTATGACTAATGAATACAAATCTAGGTTATTTAGAAGTTGTGTTTGCAAGCTTATTTATAGAAATAGTGGGTATTCCGAACATGTAAATTAAGGTTTAGTTCTTATGTATAATAATGCTTAAAAAGTCTTCCCATTCATTACATTCTATGTTTAAAGTTAGTGACGTTTTACTTCTAAGCGTTAACTGATTATTTTATGGTTCTTAAAGCCTAAATAGTTATGAAGTTTCGAAGTCAAATTTAAAATTATCTTTATTTATTTATTTAAGCTTCATAGCACAGTTTACAAAACAAATACAATTGGCGGACTTAATGCCAGTAGGCATTCTCTACCAGTCAACCACACTATAAATAAGAAAGTAACAAACATGGGTGCACAAAAAGAAAAGTAAAAAGCTGATAAACAATAATCCACCTATCAAGTACCTACTAACTAGTAGGTACTAGTACTAGTAGGAACTGGTAGGAACTAGTAGTAGGTCTAGTAGTAGTAGTTTGTTCAGATTAGGCTCACAGGATACAATGTTTGTTCAGGTTGAGGTTAAATAGTTTTCTTAATTTTTAATAGTTGCTTTATAAATATATCTACTATTTTCTTGTTTCTTTTTACATCGGTCTGTTTTCCCGTCTGTCTGTCTTAACATATAAGTAGGTATTATATAACCTTTACACCCTTAACTCTCTCTCTAAAAAAAATATTTTGAGTGTGTTCAAATACCTTTTGTGAACGCGATCGGGTAAGCGAAGCCATGGGCATAAGCTAGTTGTGTACTTCTTTGTTAGGTACGCTTCAAACTATTATTTACTCAGCACAAAAACCTTTTGAGACTCCGTTCATAAATTTCCCGATGGTCATATTTTTTATTTCCTCTTTTTACCGGGACACTGGATTCTAGCGTCCCGGGTACAGTTGTAAAAGAAACAACCCCACAGTAGACTTACATTTTTCATCATTATAGTATAATAAGTATGTTTTGTGATGTGTCGAGTCTGGAGCAAATGACAAGTTCAGGTTTCGATGTAGACTATTTTAGTTATTAAAGAAACTTAGCTTATATATACGGGTACACACACGGGAGGCGCAGGTGCATACATACATATCACTACAGTATTATAAACTTCAAATTCAAATATAATTTATTTCAGACATGGCCCATTGTGTTAGTTACAAACATGATATGTACTTGCTATGTTAGCAGTAAAAGTAATTTTTTAAACTCCAAATGAATGGAGTTCCAGTGTTTCCAACACGCGCAAACAGGGTTTTGAGGAGGCGGTTCGGACTGCCACGCACGTATCGCATCAGTAAGGCAGTTCTTTTGCCTATAAAAGCAACTACCGGTAGGTAATAGTATTTTATGCAACTGCTATATAATGAGAGGCCTTAAAACACGAGTGTGGTTTTATGAAACGAGCGTGAGCGAGTTTCATAATAAGATCACACGAGTGTTTTAAGGCCTAATTATATACAGTTGCATACATTACTTTATCTACACACATATCATAACTGCAAAAAACCGTAACAGCAAAAAACCAACAAACAAGTATGGTGGCAATTCGATCTATCCGTCAAGACGAACGTTTTTTTTTAAATCATAGACAAAAGAATGAAGTCCCTATTGTCACGTCACTCGAGATCAAATGTCGTGCGTTTAAATTAAAAAATCATATTGAATTGACGTTTCGTATCCGATAACTGTTTTAATATCTGTGGATACTAGAATAGACACCAACTTGAATTTTGACAGCTGTTCCAAATTTAAATTCATAACGTCACGAGATATCGGTAATGTAATCACCAATAAACACAGACTACTAAGAGATACTACCCAATAAAGAACAGATTTACCGACTACCACAGACAAGAAAATTCTTAAAATAACATTGGTTGTAATAATGCTGGTCATTTTCTATGGTTTTGGAACGCGTTATTGAGAAATTATAATATGTGTGTAGATAAAATATAGTTATTTTTCGATCACGTGACAATATCCGAACTCAATAGAATGTGCGTGTGATGCGTTGCGCGGCCGCCGGGCAAGTGCACGAGTCTTCTTCTCCGAGCTCTCGTCATACCGCTGGGCGCTGCCTGTGTGCGTACAGCCACGTCGGTGTGCGTCTTCGTCTGACAGTACGTATTAAAAAAAGTATCAAGAACACACCTTTGGAAAATCATTGCATTCTTATATCAATATCCAAACATTGTCAATGTAGCAACGTCATCCTAAAAAATATAAATACCAATGTTATTCAGTCCACTTGCGACCACGGCCGTTGCAATACAGTCGAAACATCGAGATAAATTACCAAAGATTTTATCACTTTAAAGTCCCGTTTGACGTAATTAATATATTTACCTACCCTATAATATGATAAATTCAAGGATATACATGTCTAAACCAATCACTCTTTATACAATAGTAAATAATGTACAATATCCGCAAGATAACGTAACAATGTGCAAAATTGACATATAAAAACGACCAATCAGCTTTCTGCATATGTTTCTGAACGTATATCGACCCGTAGAGACTATTTAAAAAAAAACCATTTAATAAATCTGTATTTTCAGTTTTGTATTTGACAAGCACGATATGATATACTTAATGATCTGATTCTTTCATCTAGCCAAAGAATATCTTAAGATTATCTCAAAGAGATATCTTAAAAAGATAATTCTGCCTTTATATACTTATAACTTTTGTATAGTAACGTATAGTCGACCATGTATTATGTGTGTATACATATAAACAAGAAAAGATAAGGCCCATACTAATATTAAGGTTAAAGTTTAAGAACTTCAAAAGACAGTCGAATAAAATGTTTTCCTGGCCTACTGTAGGCGGTCTCCTGGCACGGGTCAAGTCGCATGATATGAATTATTTAATCGGTTCTATGTTTTGTCCGAGAATTATTACCATATCATTGTTTTTTCGGCTGCGAATTGTTTTTCGACCAGCCAGCTTGTTGTTTTTGGCCGTCTTCAGTAAATCTCGGGTATTCTTAAGGTTATTTTAAGATTTCCGATCACAAGAGTGGCTTTCCCTGATTTATACCATAATCGATTGCAATTAATCTAACATCCCGCTGTAAAGTTCTGCGTGTATCTGTTACTAGTGGACGCCCGCGACTTCGTTCGCGTTGAATTAGTAGCCTATGTCCGTCAGGGATAGTGTAGCTTTCTATTAGCAAATCTATTTTTTGAAAACGGTTAAGTAGTTCCAGAGATTACCCTCTCATACAAACACAAACAAACACACAAAGTTTACCTCTTTATATAGTTGTGTAGATGTGTAGATATAGATGTAGAAGATGTGTAGAGGTAGATGTGTAGATGTAAATGTGTGGGTGTAGATTTGATCGAAATTTGATTTTAATAAAAAGACACGTGGGGTCATATACAACGCCCCAGGGTTCGCTAGGAAAATCTTACGACAAATAACATTACCTTAATTATTTACCTTACTATACCTACAACCCTTATTGGCATAGATGACGATAAGCTTTAGTACTCTTATCAATTTTTTGTTAAAATAAACTCACAAAAAAATTGACAAAGACAGACTTATTCATGATGTAATAAAAATGCTCTTGCAATAGTACCTGCTATTCTTTTCACTTAAATGTCAGAGTTGTGATACTATGGTTTTCTTTTAATCCATGCAAATTACCATGAAATTACCCCTCCAGTTATTTTTAAACTAGTTTTTCTCTGAAACTTAGTAGATGTTCATAACTTTCGTACGTACTTTCGAACTGAATGAAGATATTTTGACTTCAACTTATAATCGGGCGAAACTCAGACCAGCTGGCTTGGTCAAGCAATTTAATTAAGAGCCACGTTTTGTACCATCCAGGGAATCAAACTGGGCTAAAATACGGTAGCAAATTACCCCCTGCCTAACTAAGTTAGCACTTTTTATTGCACTCCGCTCCCAACTCGGGACTCAAGTTTCAAATATATGCGACTTGTTTGTTTGCACTTTACGTTTTAAACGTTGGTAAATCATTTAGTTTCGTAAAAAGATAGTAAAGATACTGGGGTGAAGTTTGGGGGCGCTTTGACGGCTTCTTTGATAATTTAGTTTGTGAAAACTCATCCGTACGAAAGTTGGGTTAGGCTCGTAAAACTCACTTTCCCGAAATGAGCACTTTCTCTAAAGGTGAGTGCACCTTAGAAACACTGTACACTTTACACTTTGCACTGTGCACTTTAGAAGGGTCATTCGAAGGGTTTCTCGGAAGGTACACTGTCTCTAAAAGTGCACTTCCCGATATGTACACTTTGTCAATAGGTGCACTTTTCCAGAATGTGCACTTTCTCTAAAGGTGCACTTCTTTAGAAGGGTCATTTTCTCGGAAGGTACACTGTCTCTAAAAGTGCACTTCCCGATATGTACACTTTGTCAATAGGTGCACTTTTCCAGAATGTGCACTTTCTCTAAAGGTGCACTTCTTTAGAAGGGTCATTTTCTCGGAAGGTACACTGTCTCTAAAAGTACACTTCCATGTGTCCCTGTTTATAGTACTAAGGGTTTATATGAAATAGTGAAAATGCAAGCAGATGGACAGACAGACTGACGGACAGATGGACGGACGGATGGACAGAAAGACAGAAACGATAAGCGGCGTTTTTGCAATTTTGACTACGGGACCTTAATTTTTTTTATTACAAATACGTTTATTACTTACAAAGTGTGCGGTTTGGAAAAGTGCACTGTTTAAAAAAGTGCACGTTTCGGGAAAGCGTGCGTTTTGGAAAGTGTACTGTTTGAAAAAGTGTACATTTCGGGACAGTTTCTAAATTGGGATGTACATTTTGCGGAAAGTGCACCTTTAGAGAAAGTGTACATTTCGAGATAGTGTGTTTTACGAGCCTAACCCCGAAAGTTTATGCTAATTGAACATGCAGAAAGTATTGCTCTTTTTTTTGTAAAATAGAGGTACCTTAACAACCAGGGCCCGAATTCATAAACGCGACTTGCGACATGTGACAGTGAGAGTTAATCGTACATTACTGTGTCGACAAGTAACGCTACAGACTTAACATCATAGTGGGCAAGCAATGTATACCGAATTGTCATTGTCGACTGTCTTTGGGCCCAGTCATCCTAAAATTGTCACAGATCCTTCGGCCGTTCCGAAGCCAATACAATTCCTGGCCAACGAAAGAAACTTATTTTGGCCGACGCAGTTGAAAATTTACAACACATTTCATGGTTAATCTTGAAGATTAATTCCCTTGGTATATTTTTTTATTTTTTATTTTTACATAGTATAAAACAAATAATAGGCACCATCCGTTTCTCTCTGTCCTTCTTTATATCCTTGACAGCTAACTCCTTGAGTGGATTTTGATACAGTTTTTAATGTAATTTAGATTTATTTACGAAAGCATTTTATATACATTACATTCTAAGAAGGTTTCCTTATAAAAATGCACCTGTGCGAAGCCAGGACGGGGCGCTAGTTAGATATGAACAAAGAAAAGATAGCAAATCCGCTTGGACTCAGCACTAGAAGTCACAATTTTCATTTCAATGAAAAAGTATTTATTGAGTGTTCCACAAACGCCCGCTTGCCAGCTCAGTGTTTCCGCTTCGACCTACTTAAAGCCTGCCTCAGCAAGATAAGATAAGATTATCCGATTACAGCTATTGAAGGAAACCGTTAGCAATCAACTGCTTTCTATTTTACACTTTTTTTAAGTAGTTTCAATTAAGCGATTTCTATCATTTCGAGAAACAACGTACCTATTAAATATTGTAGCTTCAGAACAGCGGTGTATAAATATGCGACAAGGATATTAAAATAAAAAATATAAAAAGAATAAAAATTGTATTTACTTGTAACAATGTTTTTATAATAACTTACATACATGATATACTTGGAACATCTCAAAAAATAAATGTTATTGATTACTTAAAGTAAAGGTTCTATAGAAATGGCCAATATTGTAAACAGCCATCATCACTTTGCAATCACACACTTTTGAACAATGATTATGGTATCATTACTCATTTACGTGGGATCGTATGAAGGAAAAACTAACATTTAAAACGAAATTAAAAGAGTTGAATTAAAATAAAACACGAACATAAAAAGAAACACAAGTAGCAGCTAATCACTCTCATTCACAAAGATCTCTTCCAGTCATTCGCTCTCTTACGTCAGTCATTCATTCGATGTTGCTAACATGCCCACATTTTTACACTTTATCCTTGTATTTTTATTCGTTTCAAGTCAAAATCTATCAATTATTTGTCATATCAATAAACAACTTTTGTTGACAATTTAAGGCTATGATATATGTCAAATGCTAGCCATATTTGTTTACAATATTGACCAGTTTTATTAAGCCCTACTTTAGTTCTCTTGTTTTTAAAAGTCTGATGACACTAAACTTAAATAAGGAGTCGAAACTCAAGTGACATTCAAGATTGCAAGAGCAACCGAACTTTTCACAAGTTTTCCTAGATTTGTGTAACTTTGCGCTACTTCCAGCTGACTCTTAGTCGGGACATCTCTCACTAGTTCTGTTACCTTGGTCTCGAGGTAAGTCCTTCGGTTGATAAGGCAGCCACGGTGTAAGTTTCTACACGACAGGTCAGACATAACATAGTCCTACACTCTGTAATTTTGTTTTGAAAAGAATAGAAATCAGATAAGCTGCTGTGTTGCAGATTCTGCTAAAATTAGCAGAATCTTTCATGTTCCAAAGCGCTGGTAGAATCAAACTTGTAACTAAAATACTATATGCAATTTTTTCTTATATTTCAAAGCAAAAATGGCGTCAATTTTGCAAAAACTAAGTGCCATTACTTATTCCTTTTATTGGCATCCAAAGTACCAACTTCAACAAGGAGTTAGTGAGCCCTATTTTTAGTTTTTCTATATCTATTCTAGATTATATTAGAATAAAACATATTTAACAAGCAAAGCCTACATTTAGCCCATGGTTGAACCATATAATAGCTTACTTCTAAGTTCTAAGCAGAGAGGAAATAGTTTCAAAATGTGAATTAATTTAGAATCTATCTAGTAAAATTAATAACATATTAAATTTAACGGATTACTCACGTATTTTTAATTAATAACACTAAAAAGCTAGACAACATATTTCAAAATGTCCGTCTATTGAATTCAATTTTAACCCAACAGTAATTATTTCAATGAATGTCATCCCTCAAAAATCTGTCCGATTGTCATTATTAAAAATTCAACGGTGCATTGACATTGTTTGGTAAAACGAATATCTGTGGATTACTGAGTTATTTATTCATTCGTGCATTAACCATTCCAGAACTGGGCTCTACTAGTGGGGTGTGCGCTGAGCTACGGATGGTAGATTTACCAATTGTATTTCAAAGTGAAACCGGCGCAGTTTTTAGCTGAACTGGGCTAAAAAAAGATCATAGTATAAATTCCACGTTCGTTTTTAAAGCGAAAAACCGGAAAAAGCTCATGTTTTCAATAGAATAAGTGCTGTTACTGACTGATTGACTTAGAACGCACAGCTTAAACCACTGAAGATGCTAGCTGGAGCCGTGTTGTATACGCAACGTGTACGGGTGTGGCCATAAGAGCGTCCTCTACGTCGCGCGGGTGCACGGAGCGGGTGCACACCTATAGAAAAATAGTATGAGAGCGTCCGCTAACTCGCGCGGGTGCGGACCCATACTTACATTTGTTCGATACCCATTCCGTGCGCCGGCGCGACTTAGCGGAGGCCCTGAGTCTTCTTTCGCCTTTAAATAAAAATGGGTGAAAAAATTATATTGCAAGCAAGTCATAAAGGCTCTTTTACATGTCTGAGTCTACCAGCACTTCGGAAATTTGAAGATTCTGCTGAGAAGAGCGCCGCAAGTAACTCCGCAGCTAATCTCTTATTGTTTCTTCTCTTTTCAAAACAAATTACAGAACAATATTGTCTACAGTAAGTACTTGACGTAAAGAATAAGGATCTTAATCTTAATATATGTTTATAATTCTTCTGTACGTGTGTTTGTCATCAACTCCTCCTAAACGGCTTGACCGATTTAGATGAAATTTTCTATGTAAATTTCAACGAGTTCGTGGATGGTTTGAAAACATAATTGAACCCGGTAGGTGGCGCTGCTGTCGGTATTTCACCATTAATGTAGCGCTGCTTTTCCGGGCGGACGACGTCTGCCGGGTCCGCTAGTAAATATATGAAAAAAGAATTGATTACAAAAAATAGCACAGCAAAGGAAATATCTTACATTTAAAACTAATACGTCAGGTAGTGGTACATTAGAGTGAATGGACGCTCATCATTCAAGTGCGACCCTATTTATGCGAGGTTGATTTATTAATGTTTGCCTTGCCGATTTGCTTACACTAGCTCTCTTGTTAAATAAATAACCTTATAAACTTACCTACGAAATAATTTCCAAATTTGAGAACGTACTCAATCGTAGAGGGTTAGTGTATACCAATATTATATACTAGCTTTTGGCCGCGACTTTGTACTGGAATTTGAATGTAGGTATCTAACTCGACTTCTAGGTGGGGTAACAAGATGTATGCACCAGATTTTATTGTGCGGGAGTTTTGCGAGATGCGCGTATAAACTTATAGACAGATAGACAAACAGACGGTCGGACGCATGGAAAGACGGACAACGAAGTGATACTATAAATATAAAAAGTTCGTATTATTTCATACACCATGCGCCAGGCAGCACGAGTCAAAAGGAACAAGCCGCCCGCGCCCGCCTTCCCCCCGCTTCTCCCAGCAACACGTTAGGGTTGCGCGGCATTCGTTTTCAATTGCACTGACACGGGGGAGCGAGCGAGCGGGCGCGCGGCAAGCCGACAGCCTACTGCGATTTGCCTATACCATCGGCAAGGCGGTCGAGCGTACCTACAGTGCGGAGCGGAACCCACCTCCCTGTGCGATTGTTTGCGTTATTGTGTGCCACGTTTTATAAGAATGCACACTACGCTGTACCCGCATGGCTACGCTACAGCATGTATACCTTTAGACCGAAATAGTTTGTATCTTTCCCGTTAAGCTCGCAGCGGCGCTAGTGCGGCGCGGTGGGAAGTTGCGTCATCGAGCGGCAGGTAAGATACCGGTGATACACCAACAGATGGAGCTTGTTTATGGTTGTAGAGGTTTTTCTTTATTGGTAATAGGAATATTAGACACAGTGATCAAATAAATAAATAAATAAATAAATAAATAAATAAATATCTTGGGACAATTTACACCAATTGACCTAGTCCCAAACTAAGCAAAGCTTGTACTATGGTTATTTGTAATATAAAATTACTTTATATTTATCATATTGGTAGGGTAGGCAGTGTCATTATGTCTGTACTGAGTACACGCCGCTGCGTGTTCGGATATTATTGATGGCGACTGTACCACACTTAGCTAAAAATGTCAATGTCAATCAGGTCTTTGTATATATATATATATATATATACGCTACCCTAGAAGTATACTAAGTTTATGCCATCGACGGATTTTTTTTATCCATTGTTATTTGGACCCTGTATTTGGAATTAACAGAAATAGGTCGCCAGTACAGATGAGACTTGCAGATAGGTGAAGACGGGCTGTCAAACCTGTTTTACCCCACAGAGATTACTAAGACCTCTAATTCCATGATAAGGTAAGCTTTTGATTTGGGTACAGAATACATTTAGTTAAGGTTACTTTGAATTTTAAATAAGTAAGTTAGGTTAGGTACTAATTTCCTTTGTTTTTGCGGCTTTTATAGAAGTCGGATAAAATTTCATTTTTCTCTCTTTTCACATTTTTCCATTTACAGCATTGTGCAGGAGATTCCAGATCGCTCCAGTTTAATCCGGCTACAACAGCTTCCAGCTCCGTTGAGCATTGCTTCGTTGTTTTCAGGCGACTTCTTTTGCTTCTCAAAAGCTAAAAAATAAATAAATATGGGTACGTGATATAAACAGAACGGTAAACATAGTTTTTAAATGTACTAAGATTACCTTTGTTAATAAAACATCGCTAGAAACAAGAATGAGATCTGGCGAGAAAGAAATAAATTTGCACCACCCAAAAAATATAATAGTGTATATTTAAGTCTACTTTTAATGTCTATTACTTAGAAAAGCAAACCATTTTAACGTCCTTATTTCTCATAAAATTAATTTTACTATTATTATAAAGCGCTCTTAATAGTATTGCTTAATTATACTTTAAAAACCTTAACATTTAATTTGAGTTTACCTTGTGTTTCTCTTCACAACAACCAACGTTCTCTTCGAAATGTATTTCATCGTCTTCTGCTGTATAAGAAAAGCCTTTTAACATCTGATTATTATAATATTTCCGCTAGCGTGTAAAATCAACAATTACGCGAAATTTATATTCCCAGCCCCTTCAAATAACGCTGAAGGTTATTCATAATTTGTTTCACATAGCTTATTTTCTCGTAAACCTGCTTTTCACTTTGTTCACCGAAATAAATTCGGCGATCAATTCGTTCTCTAGAAAATGCGCAGCCATTGGGCTAAGAAAGTACCTAACAATAATAAATAATTGTTACTAAATTGGGAAAAATATATTACTCACGCGAAAATAATATTTAGTAAATCGTCATTTGTATGTAAACGTCTTATTTCTGGACATTGATTTATTAGAGCCTCGCACAATGGAAACTTGTATCGGCACCATATTATTATATATTACAATAATATTATACTTGTACAGAAAGATGATCTCATAATACAAAAACACCGCTTTCTTAACTTGGGCTGATAATATCAGCAGTTTGCTAGGACTTGCCCTTTGTTTGTTTCTTAGTTGACCACTAGAGGACATTACTAACAATGGACTGTCCACTAATTTTCTTGTGGCTAACACCGCTATCTATTGACATTATGTTATCTTGTAGCTTAAAGGCACTGTAATAATAGCTGTAATGATAATTTTATGAAACAACGGGACAACATCGTTTAAATTGTGTCTAAGCATGCTGTTTTAATACTTTCTTGTCTGGATGATACTTTATTCGGCATTAACTATGTTTTGTATGTATTGGGACCCAACGTTTGGACACGTTTTGCAATAGGACATACGAAGGCTCGAAGGTTACCATGAATGATAAGTAATAGCCCGTATTGGAATCATTTGTTTTGGAGTGATCGTATTCTGACTCGGTTTTGCTATTTGTGAATCACGTCGTATAATATTTTATTTGATTCACAGATAGGTTCTACATAATCAAATATGCCTCTTTTGTTTAAGTCTATGTAAAAGACCAAGGGGACTCATTCACTCGTATCCTGTCTAATTGAGAGTTTCTTTTTACCTCATTTCTCTTTTCATGTCTTTATGTCCTTTAACATTCCACGCTTACCAACTAACATAATAAACATGACCATTTGTTACCTTAAATTCTCACTAGAGAATGGGGCCATTATACGTACCAATATCTTATGGTATTCACATACATGTCTGTCGTCTTTAACCGTAAGCAGAAGATCGAGCACAATGATTTGCCCTTATCCTTACTTATTAGGGGAGTTTCTTCCTCACTTATTTCCCTTTTCATGTCTTAATGCCTTTTAACATTACACGATAACTAAATAATATAATAAATATGATCACCAACCTTAAATTCTTCCTCGAGAGTTGGGCTTTATACGTACCAATATCTTATATCATAGACAGACATGTCATACACATCTGTTAAGGTTAGGCTGAAGATCAAGAAAACTTATTCGGTCTCATCCTTGCTTACTAGTAGCTTCTTCCTCACTCGTTTCCCTTTTCATGTCTTAATGCCTTTTAACATCACACCTTAACCAAATAAAACAATAAATATGGTAAACTGTGACCTTAAATTCTACCTCGGAGCGAGAACGAGCCTTTATTTCTATGCAAATTAGTTTTATCGTACGATTCCGCTGCTCTACTCGTACGGCGTGATATTCGATTAATTTAGCGGATTGCCCTATTTGTTGACGGCAACAGGTATCCTGTACGTAATGTGTTTTGATAACGTTAGGCGATATGCCTAATTGTCGAACAATAAAAATATCGTTTGGTTAAATGAGCTTTGTACGTGTGCAGTGTTTTTCGACGAATTTTAAAGAGAGGGCCCACTTATAGAACAGAAAATCGGTGACTTCAAAAAAAAACAGGATAAACCACTACATCTTAAAATTTTAGTGGATGAAATTGTAGTATCTTCTTATTTAATACTCATACTCGCATCACAGACGTGGTAACCAGAATTCAAAAGCTCAAATGGGACAGAGAAAAATCTGATGCGCTTATTAAAATCAATGGTTGGCCAACTTTAGTGAAATATACGCAGAATCTGGTAAATCTGGGATATCCTTTTTTCAGTGTACGTTATAATATTACTGTCCTCAATGGAATGCCAATTAACTTATCGCCATGATTCTCTCCTATCTTATTGAGTCTTCGTAGAATCTCCGTATAATGGATGATCTTCCTATACAAGACACCCTCTAATTCCTCGTGTAAGATTTAGGCTAATTGATTTCAAATATAGTTCTATGTAAGTTAATCTGTCACTACAAAGGCATATCCTAATTGGCAATTAGGTATATGTAGCCCCAATACGGCGCAAATGATTTTATTTTGATAACATAGATCAAACTGGTTGCTAATTCAATTCAATTAGCCTTATAACATTATTTTTGGAATGAAGATCTTCAATATACCAATCATTTATTTTTCTTAGTGAAATAAAACAGTCGCTATACTCGCACGATAAAAAACAATTTTGTTACACGCAACCAAAGTTTTGTTACCTATTACATAACAAAAGTGACTACCGAACTATTTGTTGCATCTTACATAACTTTTGATTACTAACTCATCAAATGTTTATCAGTAGCAAATATTTTTGCTAATTTAAACGATAAATTTTGTACATAGAGAAAAAACAGAAAATACGCAAATTAAGTTTCAAACTTGTAATAAATCTTAAATTTTCTTTCGATTTTTATTTTAAATGTTTTTTTTTAACATTCAAATTATTAAATTAAAATGCTATGCAATGACAACACAAAATTAGGGTAATGGCAGGACTCGAACCTGCAACATCAGCATTCCGTGCCTTGCGTTTGCCAGTTTCACCACATTACCGACACCATACCCTGCGAATTTTTCAATGTGCTTCTTCTTTACGGTCATTACATTATTGATTTTTTATGACACTGTGGGTAGTTGTACCCTCGCAAAATTCGCAGGGTATATTAGCGGTAATGTGGCGAAACTGGCAAACGCAACGCTCGGAATGCTAATGTTGCAGTCCTGCCAATACCCAAATTTTTCTTCGTGTTCTAATAAATCTTATTTTTGTATCAGGAATTAAGTTCGCCCTGTTTCCTACAAGTCTTTACTTAATCCCTTTAATTCCGATGACATTGTCATCGTATAATTAAAAACCCTTTAGCTCAAGGAACGAGGTTTAGGCAACTTTTTTTTATAATTTTCCTGTTCATTTTCCCCTCGTTATTCCGGCCTCGTCTTGACCCTTTCAAGTCCTAAGAATTAATTAATCGTTAGGGAACATGATATTTTTAAGTGGCTACGGATAATAAATATTAATTTAGATTAAATTCAGATTAGAGAGATGAGATACCTTTTTCTGACCTCCGACGCAACGCAATGAGGGTTCTGTTAGTTCAAAGCTTTGTTTGTCCGTCTGGGTGTTACTTAGAGGCTTTTTTTTATGAAATAGGAAGGCAAGCAACTTTTTTGTTTTTTTTTGTACAATAAAGAATTTACATACATACATACAAACAAGCAAATGGGTCACCTGATGGAAAGTGTACACCACCGCCTATAGACACCCGCAACATTGAAGAGATTGCAGATGCGTTGACAACCCAGAGGGCTAAAATGGAATACCTCTTGTGCCAGTAATTACACCGGCTGTCTTGCTCTCCACGCCGGAACACAACAGTGCAAGCACTGCTTCTTGGCGACAGGATTAGCATGCAAGATGGTGGTAGCGATCCGGACGGACTATGCACAAAGTCCTACCACCTGCAACTCTTAACTTCGGATTTCCGGATTTTAAGGTAGTAGTGGTAGACGCTATGTAGTCAGTTGCTGATAGCTGGTTGTTGATGCTGGGCTGGCTTTACCGCGGTAGTGTCACATTCTCCCATAATAGACTGGTTCACTTTTCTCAAAAGTGGCCATTTTTTCACTTCTAGCGGCAATTGTGTTTTTTTTACTAATTCGGACCTGCTGAACACGAATATCGAGGTTAACATTCCCGAATTTTGACCGGATGCTCAGAATTCAAGATGGCGGCCAAGATGGCCGCCATCTTGGATGGAAACTTGGTGATACGTTTTCTCTTGAAGTCACTGGGTGATAATTAATAGATTCAGGCGTTAATTTGCGGAGGTCCATATCAACAAACTGGAACAAATTTACCTTGCTACTCCGCGAAACACCGCTTAGTTTCGCGGTGTAGCAAGGTAATTTGTTCCAGTTTGTTAACTGGGTGTTACTTCTCATCAGGTAACCAGTATCTTCATTTGGCTTTCTTACCCAGAAATAAAAAAATAATTGTTTAATTTAGTTTGCGTTAGGAAAGTTATTTGGTCTACTTGTCTAGTTTTTTAACGTGATCGTAAAAAATGAATTTAAATAAATTCCAACAAAAAATTCAGTTAAGAACAGGTTTTTGCGTTTCACTTACAACGGAGATATTTCATCGCAAAAGGCGAGTAAGTAGGTACCACATGTTTCACTTATGTATACGAGTCTGTGATGCAAAATCGATTTATCGTTTATTTCGAGGCGAGAGGCTAAGAGCAAATAACCTTTACTGCTCATAAGTTTCTATACTAGGTACTCTCTTAAGCAATTTCGATTCAATTTATATCTCATTGAAACAAAATTTTTTTTATACAGCATAGGAAGGCAAACTAGCAAGTGGATCACCTGATGGTAAGTAATCAACACCGCTCATAGACATCCGCAACACCAAAGTGATTACAGTTGCGTTGCCAACCCAGAGGTTTAGGAAGGAATACCTTTTGTCCCTGTAATTACACCGGCTGTCTTGCTCTCCACGTCGGAACACAAACAATGCCGCTTAGCGGCAGGATTAGCGAGCAAGATGGTGATAGCGATTCGGACGGGCCTTGCACATGGTCCTACCACCCGCTCTAAGATGGAATACCTCTTATTCACATAATTTATGTCACATAAGCGCACTGTTTGTATTCACAGAACAGTAATCTTCTTCAGGTAATGCTTTCGTTTCTGCACGATAAAGAGCTTTTATTTTTATTCTAAGCTTCTAATGGAGACCACAATTTATTCAATAAATGCAGACTTGTTGTAAGGTACTTTATCTACACATATATCATAAATGCTCTATTATGCGTTCAGAAACCGTAGGCAATGACCAGCATTATAACAACCAATATTATTATGAGAATTCTTCTATTTTGTTTCTATATTTGTTCAAATTAATTTTTTGTTAAGTACATTATTTTAATGTGTACAGTCTATAGATATTTAATAGGTACCTAGCACTAGTAGCTAGTAGCAATGCAGATCTTTGCCCTATGGCTTCTGAACCCATAATAGAGTACTTATGATATGTGTGTAGATAAAGTAATGTATGCAACTGTACATAATTAGGTCTTAAAACACTCGTGTGATCCTATTGTGAAACTCGCTGACGCTCGTTTCATAAAACCACACTCGTGTTTTAAGACCCCTCATTATGCAACAGTCGCATAAAATACTATGTAAATCAGAGGGATATGTTTTATTTTGCAAAATAATAGAAATACACGACATTATCTCCGCCAAGTCTTTGCCTTCAACTGCAAAGGACAATTTGACCCTATGGATAGTAATAACCTGCCTATGTTTTTCTAGCTGTATGTGTCTGTCTGTTGATCTTCATACCTATTTGCTTTTGGAAGTTTTCTTTGTCGTTTTATAATTTTTTTTTCGGGCTGTGACCCATAGATAAATACCTTAAAAACCAACATAAATAGTTTAAAAACATTAAAAATACAATTAAAATTAAGATTAAGTCCGCCTATTGTAAATTTTTTAAATAAATTTATAAATAAAATTAGAACATCCAAGACTCGGATACAAACATTTGCCCCTCCCGGGATTCGAACCCGGAACCTCAAGCTTTGTAGTAAGGGGCACTACCCACTAGGCTATCCAGTCGTCCAAAATCTAGGTGGCTCCATACCCTAGTAAGCTATAGCAATATTATAGTATGTTATTTTTTCAAATGAAACCGACAAACACATAAAATAACAGCGTAATCGTGGATGTAAAAACAAAATGGTCTCAAATCGTGCTCACGTTCCAGAGCTACGAGCAGCCAGACAAACAAACGTGCAAGTCGACGTATGAAAGCATCTGCTCTATTGTGGAGCTTCTAAGACCGTTTGAAGAGTAAACATGGAGACGAGGTACACTTGGGTAGACAAGTGTTACAGTTTCAATTTCTGTGCACCAAGCACAAAAAATCTCGAAACGCTGTAACTCGCTACGTAACTCAGTGCATCTCTCTTCTACTGGGCTGGTTAGAACGGGACGCGCTGAGTTACGTAGCGAGGTAACGCGTTTCGAGAAGGCTCATGCTAGGTGCATTGATGTCTTTGTTTTTCGATTGTCTTTATAATTAAACTTTTTCTATTTAATTCGAATGCCAATGGTTGCGTTAATCTAAAATTACAGACAACTGAAAACCTAAAAGTATCTTTAAGTTGTAAGTATAAGGGTGGAAGACTAGCCACTAATTTTGTGCCACATTCAGTGCCCATAACATGACTGCCTTAGTTTTATTTGTCGCTCTCTACGCATCTGTCCTGAGAACGATCTATGAATCTAAAGGTCTAAGTAAGCCGGCGATCTTTCCATTGTTAATTAGTTATGTATAATAATATTATACATGATAATCTTGCTTTTTTTGATGATCAGTTAGTTCTATTAAATTGACATTACGAGCAGTGTAAATTATGATGCAGCTTAATAAATATTACAAATTAAATGTGCTTAATCTTATTTTTATTAAGTTTTATTCTTTATCTTACATATTATGCCAGTACTGCTAATATTTTAAATATTTAATAAATTGTACAAAAACACTTTAGCACACGATTGTACTTCACGTACCATCACGCATTCTACGTGCATGTTTACGTCAACAGATACAGTCGCGCGCACCGTGCAATAGCTGTTTAGCATACCACCCCTAATATTAAACAAGGATATTTGCATGTCTTTCAAACGTCAGGTATCGAGAAAAAAAGAATAAACGCTGCGTAAAGCTTTGTACAAAAATATTTTTAACACCAATGCAGTACAAAGAGGTGTGTAAGTTTGAAGAGTCTATTTGATTATACCTACGTCTGTCTGTCTATGCACAAGCACTGGTACAGTTACATTGCTTATATGTATAGTCGACCAAGTAATTGCTTGATCACTTTTGAACCTTATCCCTTTGTAATACGGTCAAGCAATTTCTTGGTCAACTATACATGTATTGTGTAGGTCCAGAAGCAAGCATCAAACTCATTCCCATCTGCTTGAAAATTCCATCCCGCACGCCTTTCTCCGGAAAGTTCCGGACTGTCCGATTGTGCGATATAACCACAGTAACGGAGAAAGACGTAACTATTATTTTTATCCTACTAATATTATAAACGCGAAAGTTTGAAGGAAGGATGGACGCTTGTTACACTTTCACGTAAAAACTACTGAATGGATTTGGATGAAATCAAAGTCAAGTCAAAATATTTTATTCAGATTTGGCGTACAGGTAGCACTTATGAATGTCAAATTTGGCATATACATAGTTTATAACCTGGATTAACACATCGGATACTTTTATCCCGTCAAAATGCATAGTTCTCACGGGATAGCGATAAGTGAGTTTAACGTCGCCGTGACGTCATGAGCAGCAAAGCAACTAATTCTCATTAATTTGTCCAGGAAGTATTGCAGAATGCATGTTGGGTGCACGTTTGCTTGATTCAATTAACACCGCTGTTCATACACACCTGCAACGCCAAGGAGATTGCAAAGCGTTGCCAACCATAATGGCTAAGATGGAATACTTTTAGTGCCAGAAATTTCACCGGCTGTCTTGCTCTCCACCCCGGAACACAACAGTGCAAGCACTGTTGTTTAGCTGCTGGTTGTTGGTTAACTGCGCGCAAGATGGTGGTAGCGATCCGGATGGACCTTGCACAAGGTCTTACCACCCGCAAATATTCATATATTCATGTATGTATTTATTTATGTATTTGCTTGGGTTTTCCACAAACGAATTATAATTTTAATTTGAGAAATGGTTTTTAATTATTACTTAAGTGGTAACTAACAGTTTTAGCGTTCAACGGAAAAGTCTAAAAAATGCTTTTAGCACTAACTCCTTAATTTGTTATTCTTGTGAATATAACAAGGATTAAAGTTCAAATCGTGCTTAAGTGCTTTAGAAGCGGTAAATATATTTTGTTTTAAGAAGTTTTGAATAAAGTTAAGATGCTTCATTAGTGATAGTTAATTATTTTGTACTGGCTTTTAATTAGCATCAAAGTGTTTCTTAAACACTTAATAAATATAAGCGCAAATAGGGCAAAATAGATATTTAAGTAAGATCAAAAATATTTTAACAAAATTTCACTTACGATGTTAGTCATATAGCTAGTGAAAGCGTTCAGCAGTATGCAATGAGCGTTTGGCAATCTTTTTCTTACCACCCCGCAGTGTGGCTTACTTTATTAAAAGGTTACTTGGAAGAGATCCCTTAGAGAGATGCATGACACCTTACCACTACGTACACATTACATTCTTGTCTGTAAACTGGAACAAATTACCTTGCTACTCCGCGAAACCAGTGCCGGGCTCGTGCAAAATAGCTGCGTCTGTGCGACATATATATATGTTCATGCAAAAACCCACCCTCCTCCGCTTCCACACGGAACAACATCTATCACACAGACTCAACTACACACCACCACCACTAAACACTAAAACTACACGATCGACGCGCGTTTCGCCTCTATACGAGGCATCATCAAGATCAAAGGAACGGTACGACCGTTCGCTACTTGAACGAATGGCGTACATCTTTCGTCTATTTTGCACGAGCTCGGCACTGGTTTCGCGGAGCAACAAAGTAATTTGTTCCAGTTTGTTGATATCGACCTCCGCAAAGTAACGCCTGAATCTATTAATTGTTCTTGTCTGTGCTCAATCCCTATCGTATCTTCGGCCGTTTACTCCTTCTCAACTGCGCGTGCGACGAGCGTTAGCGATCAGTGTAGAATGAATCTTCTCGATACGCGTTAACTCACTACGTAACTCAGTTCATTTCTTTCTAACTATCCGTTAGAGAGAGACGCACTGAGTTACGTAGCGAGCTATCGATAAGTTTTTTTAATGAAATAGGAAGGCAAACCAGCAAGTGGGCTGATGATAAATGATCACCACCGCCTATAAACACCCGTAACACCAAGAAGAGGGCTAATTTGCAATACCTCTTGCGCCAGTAATGGCACCGGCTGTCTAGCTCTCCACGCCGGAACACAACAATGCAAGCGTTGCTGCTTAGCGGCAGGATTAACGAGCAAGATGGTGGTAGCGATACGGATAGACCTTACAGAAGGTCCTACCACCCACAAAATTCAAGATTCGTGCTAGGTGCACAGTATAGTTCAATTTATCCTTTACCGGCTGTAGCACTGTCGTAGCTCGTGCTACGCTGCTACGCCATTGCTACGGGTAATGCCTTTGCACTGAGCAAGAACCTTTCGACACGCCGTAACTCGCTACGTAACTCAGTGTAAAGTTGTTGCTTTACACTGCACTGAGTTCAGTTCAGTTCAGGGGAATTCGTGTGATGTCGATTGATCTCAACACTAGAAAGAGATAGAGGTCGAATTTGTGAGTTTCGCTTAGACCGTTAACAGTGTGGAGTTCCTTTGGGTAGTAGGTTTATGTTTATTTTTAAAAAATAGGAAGGAAAACAAGCAAGTGAGTCACCTGATGGTGAGTGCTCACCGCCGGCCATAGACACCCGCAACACCAAGAAGATTGCAGATGCGTTGTTAACCCAGAAGGCTAAGATGGAACACCTCTTGTGCCAGTAATTACACCGGCAGTCTTGCCGGAACGCAACAGTGCAAGCACTGCTGCTTAGCGGCAGGATTAGCGAGCAAGATGGTGGTAGCGATCAGGATGGACTTTGCACAAGGTCCTACCACCCGCACATTGCTAAATTGTGCCACGTTTACATGAATGAACTACGCGTGAATTGAAAATAGCGCGTTTACACATGGATTATTTACAGTGCGGGATTGAAAAATGTTTCAGTGTATCGATAAATTAGTTTCGATACATCGCAGACTCCGGATTGGAAAATTCACGGTATGGGTGCATCCCTACTTAATATTTAAGGACTGGTATTATAGAGTAACCAAAGGCAAATTATTAGCAGGACTGTGTCACGCGAAACTTTAAAGGTGATGTTTATTCATATGCAAGTTTCCTTCAATCCCAAAGCAGTCTAAATAATTAAGATATGCCCTAGTAACAATAAAGGCACACGAGACCCACAAACGACATAACAACAATACTAACATTACATTGTTATGGTTTTGTTCGCGACCGCAAACATTAATGGCAAAGTAAACATATTGAAATCAGTAACACAACTGTTTAAATCTTTTTTTTTTGTGTTATTGTTGTGAATTGTCCTTAGTTAATTGTTAAAAAAATTTATTGTAGACATTTTAATTATTATATTTAATTTTGTTTTTATTTTTTAAAACTCAATTAAATTAATTTAATCTATTTTTTATTAAATTGAATTTACAAAGGAAATGATAATGTTTCAACAGTATTAATGATTATAAGCTCTAGAAATCTTTGGAAGCAAAGTCTCACGAAAATGTTTTTTGATTGAGGATTAAATGTGAGTTTGCGATAATGATGTGTGCTTAGAAGTGGTTATTTACATTGCGGGGTAAGTACTTGCGGTGGTAAGACCTAATGCAAGGTCCGTCCGGATCGCTACCACCGTCTTGCTCGCTAATCCTGCCGCAAAGGTATTCCATACTAATCCTCTGGGTTGGCAACGCATCTGCAATACCTTTAGTATTGCGGGTGTCTATAGGCGGTGGTGATCACTTACCATCAGATGCCCTTGTTGCCTCTTTGTCTTCCTGCCTTTTCAACTTGACAACGACAGGTTTTTTAGTCGAATGTCCGTAATGTATGAATGTATGTTTGTACATAATTTTACTCGCCTCAGGGCCTTACTTATACGAGTTTACTTATAAAGGGACACGGGGTTATGTGTAAAAATACAGGAAATATTATTTTCTTATTATTATTATTTATTTATCAAATATACAACAAAAAAACTTAAATCTGTGAAAAAAGTCCCACAAAATTGTACATACAGTTTGTCTGTGGGAAGACTTTATTTATAAACTAAATTGCTTATTTATGTAGTACTGTGTTAAAATCAAGTTACTGTGCACTAAAACAAACCGAGACAAATATTTAAACGTGACAATAACGCAAGACATTGTTCTAGAAATTAGGATAGCCTTTAATTTAAATGACAAGAGAATGCAAAACCTCTTGTGTCTAATGCAAAGTGTGGTGTTAAACGGTTTATTGTGGCGGTACGCTTTTAGCCCACCACACTAAACAAACAGACGTACACAACCTAATGTGGACCCTGAAACACAGATAAACAATAGTATAAGTTCAAATGATAATGACAACACAAAGAAAAATTAGGGTAATGGCAGGACTCGAACCTGCAACATCAGCATTTCGTGCCTTGAGTTTTGCCAGTTTCGCCACATTACCAATTATCATACCCTGCGAATTTTTCAATGTGTTTCGTTTCTTTTCGGTTATTACATTATTGATTTTTTAGGGTATCATCTATAAGAAACTACTACTGGCAAAATGCAAGGCACGGAATGCTGATGTTGCAAGTTCGAGTCCTGCCTAAAACTTAATTTTTCTTTTTGTTGCCATTATAATTTAAATTTATTCAAAATACTTTAACGTATTAACAACAACTTTTAATCAGACGATAAAATATCCTTAGAAGACAAAATAATAAGAAAACACAATCAGCTGAAAAGCTGTGAATAACACTTAGGTACACCAAACCAGTTTAACATCTTTTAAAACCTTACCATAAATAAATTACCCACATAAGCCAACACTTCTGTCATCTCTTCTCAGATTTAGCAGCATTCCACTGGCAAAGCAAAGCAAAGCTAAGCGAAAACCCTCCGAGTTTCCCTGGTAACGCACCTCCCCTGCTGATAATTTAATTTTAGAATTATTACTCCACGCAAGATAACGGGCACAGAGTAATGGTTGAGAGGGAATTAGAGCAATATGCGTTTGTTTACTTTTATTACTCTGTGAGTTCAGAGGCGAAGATGTTAGAACGGTGGACACGACAGTTTTAGGTTGCCTTTCCACGAAAGCGGAGCGGTGTACGGAGTTCCCCCGTACAACCAAATCTGTGGGTCGATTTTTTAGGGTTCCGTACCCATAGGGTAAAACGGGACCCTGTTACTGAGACTCCACTGTCCGTTCGTCTGTCCGTCTGTCACCAGACAGTTTAAATTTTCACAGATGATCTATTTCTGTTGCCGTTATAACAACAAAGCTTAAAAAATAAAATAAATATTTAAGGGGGCTCCCATACAACAAACGTGATTTTATAGATGTACAGAACCCTGCGTGCGCGAGTCCGACTTGCACTTGGCCGGTTTTTGACTTTCCAGCGCTCGACATTCGCCAGTCATGGGCTAATCAAATGCCTTCTCACTCTATCGCATAATATAATGGGTAAGTAGTATATTCAAATTAAATCTAAAATGCTATTTAATGAATGACAACACAAAGAAAAATTAGGGTAATAGCAGGACTCGAACCTGCATGAACCTGGTAATAATGTGGCGAAACTGATAAAACACAAGGAACGGAATGCTGATGTTGCAGGTTCGAGTCCTACCATTAGCCTAATTTCTTTGTGTTGTCATTCATTATATAGCATTTTAAATAAAGATTCATTTTATTAGAACATCCAAGCTTTCCTACATCCGTATTTACTAAACAGAGCGGCCCCGCTCGTCAGCATTCGTCATCGCTCGGCCATCTCCGCATAATTGCTGCGCAGCCTAATGTCCGTACGGCTGCGATATGCGGTGCCTACCGGGGGCCTTTATGTGTTTAATTTTTAACCAAACACGGGAAATTTCGGTACAAATACGAAACGACTAAAGTATCTAGTGTTTGCAATTCCGGTATCTTTAGAATGCCCAATACGGTATTCTAGTTACTTTTTGCCAAAATTGATAGAATTCGTTAAAAGAAGAAAAACCGTGTTTTTATTTTTCTATTACAATCATAATCTCCAAGTAATATTCTACTATTTGACCGTGGAGGCGGTTTACACCTCTGCTAAGCATATACTAAGGTACTTAATTTGTTTTTGACCCTTAGAGACTATACATCTCTAAGTTATTTTGACTAAGTATTTGATAATTAATAGATTCAGGCGTTACTTTGGCTTTGACGAATGGCGTGCATGGCGTTCAAGTAGCGAACGGTCGTACGGGTCGATCTTGATGATGCCTCGTATAGAGGCGAAACGCGCGTCGATCGTGTAGTTTTAGTGTTTAGTGGTGGTGGTGTGTAGTTGAGTCTGTGTGATATATGTTGTTTCGTGTGGAAGCGGAGGAGGGTGGGTTTTTGCATGAACATATATGTGTCGCACAGACGCAGCTATTTTGCACGAGCCCGGCACTGGTTTTGCGGAGTAGCAAGGTAATTTGTTCCAGTTTGTTAAGTATTTGATTATTATTATTTCAGGGACCATATACATCCCGATTATAATTTCTTTGACCTGGGGATCCTATACATCTCCTGGTCAATCTGAACTAGTGCCAGTTCGTTCAATTTGCTTAAAGCTTGCTGTGCTATTTATTGTTGTCTTTTTTACACTTTATGTGAACTATTGTGATGATTGTGTATATTGCTCTGTAATCTTGTTTTGAAAAGAGAAGAAAAAAAAGATAAACTGCTGAGTTCCTTGCGGCGTTTCTTCTCACTAGATTCTTCTATTTTCCGAAGCGCTAGTAGATTCAGACATGTATTGTAAAAGAACCTTTATGGAATACTTGCAAAATAAATGTTTCATTTTCATTATTTTCCGAAATATCGTGCGTCACGAAAACGCTCTATCGCGTTGTATGCCAGTGACGTCACAAGCTTGATTTGTATGGAGCCAACTCTAAATCGAGTTTATTTAAATACCTCCTATAAGCTTTTAACTAATTACTCACATAGGTACTAAAGTTTTCCACATTTTTAATCAATCTGATTTTATCTCTATGTACCTTCCTTTCTTATAATGGAAAAGAAAAAAACTAAAATAACCATGAAACATGAAAAACATGGCGAATCCTAAATTATCAAGTGCAGAACTAATAACATTTGTATTACAATGTAGCAATTTAGAGGAAGCTCGGGGTTGCTGATAAGGATGCTCTCATTTGGGAGATAACAAAAATCTGCGTCTACTCGTTGACTGAGGGTAGCAACAAAGTGGGCAGGCGTGGTCCAAGTGAGGGTAGATACCCTTTTTGTTATTCAAATATAACTACACTATCAAAAATTGTTTTGCTTTTCTTGCGGGTGGTAGGCCCTTAGCCAAGGTCCAACCGGATCGCTACCACCATCTTGCCCGCTAAACCTGCCGCTAAGCAGCAGTGCTTGCACTGTTGTGTTTCAGCGTGGAGAGTAAGATATCCGGTGTAATTACTGGCACACGAGGTATTCCATCTTAGCCTTAGGTTGGCAATCTGCAATCTTCTTGGTGTTGCGGGTGTCTATAGGCGGTGGTAATCACTTAACACAGGTGACCCATTTGCTTGTTTGCCTTCCAATTTCATAAAACAAATAATAAACGATCCGAACACCTAACCCGGACCTTCTCACACCAGCCGTAACTTTGCTACGTAACTCAGTACGTCTCTTTCTTAGCCCAGCAGGAGAGACGCACTGATTTACAGAGTGAGTAGGTAACTGCGTGTCATAGAACACAACGCCCAAAACAATTACTCTGTTACGTAACATTGCTACGTTATTACTTGTATTAAATCAGCGTAGTGGGCCAAAATTCTTTTTAGTGCCTAAAATAAAGATGAAAATGTATAAACACTTTTACAAAATTGTACATGTCTCGAAATATTTTCCTAGTAATATTACGTTAGTTCTCAACCGGGCCCCAATTTTTATTATGAATTTTCCCACCATCCTCGGTTTTTTATTACAGAAAATTCTCATTTGGTACCCAAATTACCACTGCGTTACCAGTCCCCATGACTCCTCAAAAATAGTGTCCACTGCCTTACCAAACAATAGTTTTTTTCTTATTCTGACCCTAAATATTTCTATAACAGTCATCATTCGGGTATACGTATGTCATTCTGAATTTAAAGATAAAATGTTCTAGAATATCAGAATAAGTAAAAAATATGCGTTAAAATGTACAAGGGACGTTTTTATAGGCATCAGAAAGAATTTTGGCCCTAATACTAACTGAGTAACAAAAGACGGATAGCCTAATCTGTACTATTAGTATGGGGTGTGCGAATCCCCATACAACTATTTGTAAGGGGATTCGCACAGCGCCTTTAGCGCTCACTTAGAGAACTAAAGATCGCTAGTATGAGTCCAACGGTAAATTACTTATCGAAATCTAAGCGCTAGTGTTTAACGTTTTGTAGCTTTTGCTGTAAAACATCGGTACCATGAGTCGCAGTTTTGACACATATCATCGGAAAATACCGTATCGACTATGGTTAAGAGGAGTGTGAACCCAGCCCCAAAAAACGCTCCCCATACAAACGGCGATAACGTTTTCCACCCTCTAAACCTTAACCTATAGCAATGATTTTTTGGTATATTGTCATTATGCCTTAGCACTAGGTTTGTATGTTTTGATTTTTTCAATATTCTGCATAGATTTGACAATATCTGCATTTTAAGAGTTTCATACAAAACAAAAAAGCGTCTATATTTACGAAACTATTAAGAATATTTAAAAAATTAAAACATACAAACCTAGTTTTAGGGCATACTGACAACATACCAAAAAATCATGCCTATAGGTTAAGGTTTAGAGGGTGGAAAACGTTATCGCCGTTTGTATGGAGAGCGCTGGCTTCACACTCCTCTTAACTCTTTCACTGACAGATTTGGGCGTATTTAACCGCTATCGACTGTTAACGTTATGTGAAGTTTCGATAGAAAGTCATGGTAGTGGTACAGGTAGGAATATAGGCGCATTGTTGACATTGGAATTCTTTCATATAAAGTTGAGTGACTAGTAAGAAAATATTTACGAAATATGTCCTCGAAGAGGGTAAAAAAGGGACGTCAGTTTGTTTGGGAAGTGCATTATTTTGGATGTTGCAATTATGACATTTGGTACTATTTGGTAGGGATAGTCCTTAGACCTAGCGGGTGTTGAATCGGTTGTGTCTCTATGACACAGGCAGGGACAAAATCCATGCAGTAATGGTTATATATATATATAAAGGGTCACATTTAATTAATTGTCTATTATTGTCCCGTGAATGGAAATAGTAACCGACATAGCCCAGCGGATTAGCAAGTTGAAGTGGCAGTGGGCAGGGCACATAGCACGGAGAACTGATGGCCGATGGGGTTGGAAAGTTCTCGAATGGCGGCCGCGTATTGGCAAGCGCAGCGTAGGATGACCAGCCACAAGATGGTCCGATGACCTCATACAGGTGGCAGGAAGGCGCTGGTTGCATGCTGCTTCCAACCGGCCACTTTGGAAATCCATGGAGGAGGCCTATGTCCAACAGTGGACTTCTTGTGACTGAGATGATGATGATGATGATGATGAGTGGAAAATATATAAAAAGAATAATTATGTATTTGTCAAAAGAGAATGTCAGGAATCACCTTGAAAATTAACGTACTAAATACGTATTAACAGAAATCGAAATAAGTTGAAAATCTCATCGTAGACACGGCTAGTTGAGTTGTTTATTTTATTAGATCCCTTAATTTCTGGCATTTGGATGGAATTTTGTCTTGCACCATTCTCCAGCAACATTGTGCATCAGTTTACTATTGTCATAACAATTAAAGTCCTTGTAAACATTCCTGCCGACATTGCATTTAACTGCGCTGTTAACCTTATTGCTCACACCGCTTCATTTAGCAACTTTATAGTCTAGGGTATGTAGTTTTAATCCGCTACAATACACTGATAAATCCTCACAACTTTGTAATGTATCATTTACTTTCTGGTGATACCAAATACCAAAAAACATAAATGACAAAAAGAGACACAGTGATGTACAAAGGCGAACTTATTCCTTTAAGGGATCTCTTCCAGTTAACTTTTGAATAGATGAAAGGAGTATCAAAGCAGGGACAGACAAAGACCAAGAGTTTATCGAAAACAGTGGAAAATTACCGTATAATTTACCTATAAATACATTACATACTAAAAATAAATAAAATACCAAAATACTATACTTACAATACATATACTTACTTAGATATAAATAAATACTCAGAAGTCAGAACTGTCTAGAATTATGAAAATTAAAATGGAAAATTTAACAAACTGGAACAAATTACCCAAAACACAATTATTAAAATTATTATTGAAAAATTTACTTTGCAAGTAGGCCATAGGCTCTTTTACACGTCTGAATCTACTAGCGCTTCAGAAAACGGAAGACTATGAATAGAAGAGATTCGGAGAATATGAATAGGAAGTCTACGAATATGAATAGAAACTATGAACAATTCGCCACGCCGTGCAAAACAAGCAGATACAATTACGAAAGAGTTACAACTTCTTGAACAAGCTGACGGCGTTGCAACCTTAGTTTAGTAAAGTTATCTAGAAATAAATATTAAAAAGTCACTAGCTTTGCGGGTGCTAGGACCTTGTGCAGTGTCCGTTCTGATCGCTACCACAATCTTGCTTGCTAATTCAGCCTCTAAGCAGCAGTGCTTGCATTGTTGTGCTCCGGCATGGAGAGTAATAGCCGGTGAAATTACATATTGGTCCTCTGGGTTGGTAACGTATCTGCAGTTTCCCTGGTGTGGTGGATGTCTCTTGCTCGTTTGCTTTTCTATTCCATAAAAAAGGCTTATGTAAAATTGGGTCTAAATATCGCTTCATGTACAGATAAAGCTCCGAGTAAGAATACTTCTTTGTTACGTCTGGCCTGTTGTCATGTATGGCTGTGAAGCATGGACCTTAAAAGAAGACACCAAGAGACGCCTCGAAGCCTTCGAAATGTGGTGCTGCCGTCGTATGTTGCGCATTAGCTGGACACAAAGAGTGAGAAACGAAACCGTGCTCCAGCGCGTCAGCATTCCCCGTAAAATGATGCAAACCATCAAGAAGCGCAAAATTGAATATCTGGGCCATGTGCTTAGGCACGACAAATACATGCTACTCCAACTCATCATGATGAGCAAGATTGAAGGGAAGAGACGCGTTGGACGCAGGAAGAAGTCGTGGCTGCGCAATATCCGAGAGTGGACCGGTGTCACTTCCGTCGAGCAGCTGTTCCGGCTCGCAATGGACAAGAAGGATGTTCAAGAAGCTAGCGGCCAACCTTAAGGGTTGAAGAGGCACTTGAAGAAGAAGAAGATGGAGCACTATTGCCGTCAAAAAGTCGCATAAATGTAGGACATTTGCAAAAATCGTCGCTAATGTGACACTGTTCACCTAGCACGAATCTTTTCGATACACGTTGTCTCGCTCCGTAACTCAGTGCATCTCTCTCTTACTGAGCCAGATACTGAGAAGATTCATGCTAGGTGCACTGGTCGCGTTTATAATAAGCGGCTATGTGTGCGAGTGTCGTGGGCGTTCCGTCAATCTAGGGGGCGTGGTTTGCGGGGCTGCGGCATTCGAATTTTGGTGCGGGGCGAGGAGTGGCCCTTCTGTATATAATAATGTACGAGTATTTCGTACATTTTACCGGAATTGAGGCCAAACGCAAACCTCTCGCGAATAAAAGTAAATAAACAAAGTTATTTTTAAACTCACATAAAAGCTAAAATTTAGTTTACCATTCAGTGAAAATATTTAGTCGTATATGCATGGAATTTAGGTACAAGCGTTGCGATGGTTCGCGCGACGCCGACAAATGTATGCGCATATATTATTGTTTTGCACAGATAGGCCGGGCGGCGGTAAAATGCCACTTAATTTTAAAAAAATATTAAAAATGAAAGCAAACGAGCAAGTCTGTCACCTGATGGTAAGTGATCCACCGCTCATAGACACCCGCAAAACCAAGGAGACTGGAGATGCGTTGCCAATGAAGAGGGCTAAGATGGAATACCTCTTGTCCCAATAATTTCACCGGCTGTCCTGCTTTCCACGCCGTAACTAAATAGAGCAAGCACTGTACTATACTCAAATTTTAGATTTTAAATAAATAGAAAAGGTTTGTTTTTTATGTATGTTAAATACTTGTATGAACCAGGAATACGGAACCTTCTTTTTATCTCTATTGTGGATTAATTTGTACTTATTATAATAAACCCTACGAGTTTCAACCGAGACTAACTGACAGAGTTTTTTCACTTCTATACCTACCTAAGCTTGGTTTGGTTAGTCATACGCATCTAAAACACTGAAAGCCATCCTTCTATTATTCAAGATATCTTAATGCCATCCAAGTTAGAACCATTTCGCGCACAGCAATGATGTATATCGCTCGGCTGGTTTTCATTGATGAGGGGATAACTTTCCATCCGGTGACCCGTATGCACGTTTACCTTCCTATCCTAAAAGAAATATTAGTTTTATTGAGTTGGGAAAATTCTGTTTTACAGATGTCTCAAACGGAATTCTAATGAGATGTAATATAAATAAGATTTAAGCAGCATTTTATATCCCTCCTTGTCGATAGGGTCCGATTATGAATATATCGAAGAAACCCAAGTTTTTTAAACAATAGTGATAAGTTTTATTTTAAAAACTAAGCAGATAAAGACTTTATTTAATTTAAGGACAGCCGCAGTTGATACAGTTAGTGACAAAGCGAAACAAGTATAATTTAAAATGGAAGTAACGTAACTGTACCAGTGCTTGACACGCATAGGGCATTCTTCTTATCAGTAGGTGACATCATTGTCTCTCGTTTTTACTTGTATGCTTCCGTGTCTTTTCGTCAACTATTGGGTCGCTAGACTGGGACAGTAACCATAAAAAAAATCACACGAGCATGTAACTCCATATTCAGCTGTACCATTGTTATATTTTTGTTTACCTTTTTGCATATTTTTTGTTTAGTTCTAGGTAGGAAACCATTTAATGAATCAATAAATCAGGTGATTATTATAAAGTTATAACTTGTAAAACTTTAACTTTGACCACCAGACTGTATGTCTGTTAAATGCCTTAAGGCGCATGAAGTAGAATTTTCACCATAACCATGCTAGGAAGTAGAGCGGTGGTAAAGGAAACGACGAATGAGATCACTAAGCTATGCGAGGCCAAGAGAAAGAAGAGATGTCATTAGTGTTTTACGGTTCCGTAGTCTCAACAAGGAATCTTTATAGTTTCGCCATGTCCGTCCGTCGGTAAAGGTTTATATTAGTTTAGTAATGAAATTGTCATTAAACAGATATTAATTATTTTATTAACGGTACAATGTTTTCTTACCCTTATTTAGTTGTTTCAGAATAACCAGAGCCACCGACATAGCCTTAAGAATTGCTACACTTAAGTGGCAGTGGGCGGGGCACATTGCTCGCAGAACTGATGGCCGATGGGGCCATAGAGTTCTCGAGTGGCGGCCGCGTACCGGAAAACGCAGCGTGGGCAGACCCGCCACAAGGTGGACTGATGACCTGGTGATCGTTGCGGGAATCCGCTGGATGCAAGCAGCACAAGACCGGTCGTTGTGGCGATCCTTGGGAGAGGCCTATGTCCAGCAGTGGACATCTTTCGGCTGAAATGATGATGATGATGATGATGATTTAGTTGTTTATTATAGTTGTTAGGAAAAAAGCGGCATTTTACACCCACTCCTTTGCCAATAGCTCCGATCAAATATCCGCGCGTATATTTTATACACCAACACCGATAGTTTGTGTAACTTTCTAAAAAAAACTCCATTGTTATGAATACTGCCCAGTTTTTGACGAAGTTTGATAACTCGATATTTTTATAAACCGACCGGACAGCCTAGTGGTTAGTGACCCTGACTATGAAGCTAGAGGTTCCGGCTTCGATTCCCGGGAAGGGCAAATGTTTGTATGATGAATATGAATATTTGTACCCGAGTCTTGGATATTATTTGTATTTTAGTATGTATCTATCTATTTAAGTATGTATATCCGTTGTCTAGTACCCATAACACAAGGTTTACATAGCTTGGGACTAGGTCAATTGGTGTGAATTGTCCTGAAATATTTATTTATTTATAGCACATGTTTTTTTTAGTAGTCAGTTTGTTATGGAGTCATCTCAAAGATGAACGTTATTTATAGATTTTGGACACTATTTTAGAATATTATTGCCGTCGGATAAAAGAGGAAAAACCAGATCAAGACGCGATCACATCAGGTATCATAATGTCACTTCTGAATCTTCTATCTCAGATTTTATTTCTGAGTATAATACTATTTTTGCGGAGTAAGAAGGTTATTTGCATCAATTTTTAAATACAGAGTAGAACCTGCGTAGTAAAACCGGCGCATGAAAAAGTACAGGTGGAGATGCGGGGATAATCTTTTTCTGTCCTAAATTTGGATTTTACTAAACGAGGCAGAAAGAAAATACATAAAAAAATTAACAATAAACCACTTAACTTAATCAACTCAAAATCCCCCTTAACGACCTCATTGTCAAAAATTAACTTGCTCATTCTCAGTACTGCCCAAGAACTCGGACACTATAGTAAATTGGCTCTCTTCGGAGCCAAGGGCGCCTTTGTTCATAGAGCTAATACCGTCCTAAACACACAGGGCTGGCAAACAATGCCATTTGCACTTGGCATTATGGAGTACAACGACCTTTTCTTAGTACCATTTGGGTTCTATTTACTCTAGTAGTATGACATAGTAGAAATTTGACGCTGTCCAGTGTAGGAAATTATCTGGTTGTACTGAAATAAGTGTTTTCATTACGTATTAATTGTATAAATAGGTCCATAATTATTAACACTTTAACTGCCACGTAGGGCTACATGCTACACTCGCAGCTAATATAAACAGTTTTCCGCTTTGTAGCGAAAATCCTCTATGAACAGAGAAATTACCAAGCGGTTCGTGGCACTGAATATGTCAAGGGTTGTATGATTGTATTTTTTTTTATGAATTTGAATAAAGTTGAAATTACGGGTATCAATTGTTTACACTTGGCCCAGTAATAGTACATTACGTATATATAACTTGCACCGTTGCCGAAGGTTAATCGATTACTTATCCAGATACTGAAGATTCTTTCGGCTTGATTTTGCTAGGCAATCCCAGACATTGTATTTTTTTTATGAAATAGGAAAGCAAACAAGCAAGTGGGTCACCTGATGGCAAGTGTACACCACCGCCTATAGACACCCGCAACACCAAAGAGATTGCAGATGCGTTGCAAACCCAGAGGGCTAACATGGAATACCTCTTGTGCAGTAATTACACCGGCTGTCTTGCTCTCCACGCCAGAACACAGCAGGGCAAGCACTGTTGCTTAGTGGCAGGATTAGCGAGCAAGATGGTGGTAGCGATCCGGACTGACCTTAAATGACCCCACGTGTAACCTTTAATTTAAATTACATTTCGATCAAATAACAGAGAGGTGCAGAATTTTACTGTGGAATTTCACACTGTGGTACTTATAACATTTAAGTCATATACAAATATGACTATAACATTTAAGTCATATATAAATATGACTTAAATGTTAAGTGTGATTTTGAATCTTAAATGTGAAGTCATAAGACTTCAAAGGTGTTTCTATCTAAATTGCTTAAACGTTTTTTGGATTATGCTTGTGATTCTCTTTTCAGCTATATATTTTTCAAATAGGTAGGTTTTCTTTTTGTTATTAATTTACACAATAACAACTTGTTTGCAACACTAAAAGTTGTGTATGACATTTCTTTTTTTCAGTCCAATAAATGCCATTGTTTCCGTAGCACGTATTTAATTTCTCCAGTACCTAGATATTCAATTTACAATACAGTTCATTCTTAACCCTACAATGCATGATTTTTTCTTTTGCGATAAAAAAAATATAATGGGGTTTAAGAGGCCGTGTAAATGACGGGAAAAATAAATAAAAAAATAAAAGACGGATTTTTCGGTATAAAAAAACAATTTTCATGATGGTGACACATATGGCACATTATGCATTAAACCTATATTTTAGTGCTAAGTACATTAACATAAGATCACATAATAATGATCGATTTTATAATTGACCATCCATGAAACTTATTAAAACAATTATTTATTATTTAATTAACATATTATTTGCATTTTCTGCAAGATATATAAGAGACTTATTTTTTTTTTTACCTTTTTGTAACCATTGTTTTTTCGTTTTTCTATTGTTATAATGTATGACATTCAAATGATTAAATTTAAATTATATGCAATGACGACACAAACAAAAATCTCGGATATCTGGCAGGAATCGTACCTGCAACCTTGGTATTTTATGCCAAGCTTTAAACAACCAAGCCACAGACCCCGCTCTAGAGTTCCTTAATCTTCGATTTTAAGTGGTCATTTACAGTGAATTGATAAAAACGGTATACTTAAAATGGTTTTTTTATACGCAAAAAGTGTCGTTTCTTCCTTCTTACAATAGCCGCAGCATGTTTTGTAACCAATTTTTTTAAGAATTCAGTCAAAAACGAATTCTTAGAGAGATTTCTCGCGGTTTTTTTTACTAAGACCTGACATCCTGGCTTGAGGGTTTACCACCCTTAGGTCATGGTGTAAAATAGGCTAGTGGTTTGTTTTTTCATCGACGTGGACTATGTTTACAGAGAGAGGTACAATAAGTCAATAATTTTGACCTTGCAGTTTGGGTACCATTATGGTACCCAAACTGCAAGGCAGAGGGGTCTGGCTCTAACTTGGTGGAAGACTTTCTTGGAAACCACTGGACTCTTCACGGATTCTATTTCTATGTCACCCTCACTATCAGCCCCTGAAGATTCCTGACTATCCCCACTATCGTTATGTAATGCAGAATATCCGCACATTGTAGGCGTTTTTTCCACATTACCTGAAAACAACATTATAAATTAGGTATTTGTATTAAAAAAGTTAATGCATAGTGTGACATATGAGGAACAATTGGAAAAACCAGATATAGAGGTTAATGCATGACGTGACATATCTGGCACATTAAAAAAGAACTACGTATTTACATTTGATTATCGTTTAAACAAAAAACAATACTTACTGTTTATTTAAGCACAGTTTTCCACA
Source organism: Ditula angustiorana (assembly GCA_963691745.1). Lineage (NCBI taxonomy): Eukaryota > Metazoa > Arthropoda > Insecta > Lepidoptera > Tortricidae > Ditula > Ditula angustiorana. The sequence goes on along the minus strand of OY829496.1, from coordinate 5,308,728 downwards.
TACACGACAATTTTTTTCTTTACTCTTTCTCCACAAGAACTATTTTTAAATGCACGACGAAAAAGTAAAAAACCTGTTATTCGCGGTGACCCCCAAGAATTGACTTACTCGCTCGGTCGTTGCAAGTACATCGTCATCTAGCGAAAATGTATCTAACTACCGTATGGCAGGGACTTCCAAGTTTACCCTGGCAATCAACAGGTGTCTCTATCTGTATAATTTTTTGAACTACGGACTATTAAATTGGTTGTGACAGATCTGTCCCCGAATGCACTGTAGGGTTAAATATATGTTTGTCTACATAACTTATATATACACGAAATAATTTTTAACAGGAATTCTTGTTAAAGCTGCAACAAGTAATTTAGTAATGGTAAAGGCTACTGACTATGGATTTTTTTCACCAAGCATGGTCCAAAACGCTCTGGGCAATGAAAAATATATTTGTGTTTCAAAAAAAGGCAATTAATATAGTTTAGTGTCTCGTAAAAAATAACGATAAAAAACTTTCCACGCAAACTGAACCTGCATGTGACGTGTCAAACAATTAGTGAATGGGAATGCGAATGATTTCGTATCGATAAAGGAGAAATGTGGACAATTGTACGAGAAATATGAACTTTTCATGCATAATACGGACATTTTCATGTGCAATCCACTTTTGTATTAAAATTTAATTGAAAAAGATTGAACGATAGGGTATATACTACCCACGATCGATATAAACAGTAAGCTACATAAGTTTGTTTTATTATATATCGCACGCTTAGTATTAAAGTGACCCATTTCTGAATAATACACGTCCCAAAATATCACCTTAATCAAAAAACATAGGGTTTAATTTTGGGAAATATCAAATTCAGAATTGAGTCACTTTAATACTAAGCGTGCGATATATATTTTTACTCTTTAATATTATATGATGATGCTCCTTATAATCATCAGTCAGCCTTCATGAAGCAGGAAGTCGGGCCGAAGAGATTCGCTTTCCGTCCTTTTTGTAGACGGATGTAGAACATCCCAACATTAGGTAACACGTTGAAGTAACATGTCAATCTTTACATTGCACAGTATCAAAAGCTACCATCTTGTCATCTTAGTTTTAATTTCTATCTCTGTCAAAGGTTGGAAGAGATCGCTCGATCGATAAGACCGCCTTTTGGATACCTATATTTAAGATGTATTTGTAATTCTATCAAATTGTAATGAGCATATCGTATTGTATTGTATTGTATAAATCAAACTAGCTAAGCGTTCCTGTCTTTACTCTTTTTAAACCATGCACAAGTTTTACATACGGTTTTGACTGTCATTTAGAGATTTTACCACGGAAGGTTTTTATCTGCATTAATTACATCCTTATTATTAGCCGTGCGAAGCCTGGACGGGTCGCGAGTTACAATCATAAATAATTAATAGAATCAGGCGTTACTTTGCGGAGGTCCAGATCAACAACTGGAACAAATTACCTTGCTACTCCGCGAAACCAGTGCCGGGCTCGAGCAAAATAGCTACGTCTGTGCGACACATATATATATGTTCATGCAAAAACCCACCCTCCTCCGCTTCCACACGAAACAACATATATCACACAGACTCAACTACACACCACCACCACTAAACACTGTGTGTTTTTGCATGAATATATATGTTGCACAGACGCAGGTATTTTGCACAAGCCCGGCACTGGTTTCGCGGAGTAGGAAGGTAATTTGTTCCAGTTTGTTACAATCATAAATTCCTTTAACTAAAAACTAAGCTCCGTGAAGCTTGATTCAGCACATTAAAGTATTATAAATAGCCGAAATCCAGCAAAGTTGCAAAGCCACTAATTCACCAAAAGTAGTGTTCACTGCCGGGCCTGGCAAAACTTGCCTGAATTAAGTGCTTGAGGTTTGCTTCGGGAAATGTTTAGGATAATGGGAATTAAATCACGGCTTGGAGACGATTATCGTACATACGAAAGGCTATTTCGGGTCAAAATTTCGTTCCTGTAGACGACTGTTAAGGGACCGTACTTAGTTCAAAATTTTTTGGTAATTCTACATCCCCATATACGATGCCCGGGTTTATTAATGAAGACATAAGTTGTTAACCTTTGACCACAGAAGAGACAGTTTTTGTATGCCGTGAATTTGGCCCTTTTATGTTATGCTTGTCAGTGTTTTTTTTTTTTTTTTTTGTGGCCTGAATGTCTCAAATCGTAGTCCTCGCAAGAGGTACGGGCGACTACGATTGCTTAGCAAGTAAAATGAATCGGTGCATCGTAAGGGTAATGATGAAGATCGAAGGGTCCATCGGCCCGTGCGACGACTCCGGGCGGCAGTTCGAACCACCACCAAAAGTCATCCAGAACGGTGCACCCTTCGATCGTAATTTACTTTAATTATAATTGCTTGTCAGTGTAATTGAAAGTTTTCTACACGTTAATAAGACCATGCATATGAAAATTGTATAATCAAGCGCACATCTTTACGTGGCAGAATGCCTGGGTGATATAATTGTAGATGCTTGTTTTTTCCTCTATTTTATATGAAATCTACGACGAAATGCAATCAAACTATAGATTGGAATTGTGTATGCTAATGATTTATATTAAATTATGATTGAAAATGGAAATGTGAGAACCAATTTCAATCACAGTTTTGCCATGCAATTATTAAATCAATGCCAATCATTAGTTTTTTGGCTAATTACCTTTTTACGCACACTAATCTGTCCGCTACATTTTGAAAACAATTACATAGTTTTATCTAATTCAATTTATGGCGTATGTTTATGCTTTACGTAAACTTATCTTTTAACTTATCTCAACTTTCATTACGTTACTATTGTAACGCAATGAAAGTTGAGGTCACGTACACTGCTGTATATCATATTGTGTGTACCGGAGAGCTTCGTTCAAAATGTAATTTTTTTTGTTTTGTTCGTATGGCGCTTTGTTCTGGTGTGTAATCGTTCACGTCAACTGCCATTGCGTAACTTAAACGAGCAACATCTTATAATGGAGAGAAACTTCATGAAGAAGAGGACCAACACTGGGCTATATAAACTTAATTAGTTAATCAAAAGCAATCCCACACATTCCGTTTCATTTATTTCAAATTAAACAGTACTCTTAGCAAAAACTTTGGCAATCCTCCAATATGTGTCGTAAGTTTATAGAACAGTTTTAGAGTTCTGCGTTTCACTACACGCCGGCAGCGTTTGCGGCTGGCTTTCGGACAAAGTGAGCTAACACTGTGTTATATGTTTCGCAACAAAGTTATTAACTTTTGTGACGTATAGAGGATTTAATTTGGCCGCCTTTGACTGTAGCTTTTGAACAATTTGTTTCAATGGCACTTAAGAGAAACTACTATTCTGTTTTACGTAAGGCGCAACAATGCAAGAACATGCTTTTTACATAAATATATTATCGTATGGTTATACGTATTCAGTGCTTAACTGTTATATACTTAAGTGTTATGCAGCTCTGTTGGATTAATTGGGGAGTAAAGGGAGAACGGTAATAACATCTTAACCGGCCCAACAGTCAACCTCTCCTGCCTCCTGGCCTCTCAACCATCGCGTTGCTCCCTGCTGAACAACTCTCTGGTTAGGCTTGGCTGAGATTCTCCCTGTTGTATTAATAAAATGGAACCTTACCTCTTCAGTAAAAGTACAGCTCTAGAAGCAAAGACGAGTTTGTTCTAAGTTTTGTGTGTGGATATCTATCAAATATACTAACGAATAATGCTATGATAGGGACCTTTTTGGATGTCTTGGGTAGGGGTTAATAGAATTATGCATTACTATTAGCATCAGCTAATGCATCTAAAGTTATATGGAATAAACATGCAATTAAACAATTGTCTCAAATGAAAATACTAGTTTGCAGTTTAAAATAATCTTCAAGGCGCAATTCCAAAATGTTTACTACATAGGAAACTTCTTATCGTCACTTTCGTCAAGAAATGGATCTACAGCGCCGTGTTGTTGATTAATGATATGTTTATACAGTTGCAATATACCTAATTTAAAGTCTAGCTTCTGTCTCCTGTTTAATGCTTTCATCTCAGTAACTAGGCTTTTTAAGAAGAGTAGGTCACACTCATCTTCTAGTGCTTCTTTATCTTGTGCGTTTGAGGATGTCTCTTCTGTATTTGGTGTTGTCTTTTGTTTTTTATGCAGCGGCTCTGAATCTTCTGAGTGCTCTGAGTCTGAATTGAAGTGCACTTCGTAATATTCTTCTTCTTGTTCCTGTTCTTCGTCAGATAATTTTTCATTTGTGCTAAAAAAAAGAAATCAGAATGACCAAATTGTGACAAGTTTCCTTGCAACTCCGTGAGATCATGTTTATCAATGAAAAAGGACAAAGTGCTACTTTGTGAAAACAGATAAGCGTACAAACAGCATCAATGACATAGTAAGAGTCACATAATCCTTCAAAAATGGAACTGTTCCAGATATACCAACTTAATCACAGTGCACTGCTGCTTAGCTGCTGAATTAACAAGCATGATGGTGGTAGCGATCCGGACAAACCTTGCACAAGTCCCTACCACCCGCAAAACCCATTATTATTGTACCTATGGCCATGCGTATTGATTAGGCTTACCAAAAACATCATCATCATCAACATCATAATGTTTCATTACTTCTCTGTTGAAATGAAGGAGATACAAAAGAACACACAATCACGTTTTTATTATTACCAAGGAGTATCAACTTACGTGACTTTGCCATAATAAGGTCTTAAAAACTCCAATTTTTTGGAAAAGACGTATTTCTTCCTTTTCATCGATGGCTGGCCAATGCTTCCGTTCACTTGAAGAGCCAAATCTTTCTTGTAATAATCCCGGATGTTGTTCCATCGCTTTTTTAACTCTAATACTGCAAACATATAACAGTTTTTTTTATGAAACAGGAAGGCCAACAAGCATGTGGGTCACCTGATGGTAAGTGATCACCACCGCCTATAGACACCCGCAACACCAAGAAGATTGCAGATGCGTTGCCAACCCAGAGGGCTAAGATGGAATACATCTTGTGCCAGTAATTACACCGGCTGTCTTGCACTCCACGCCGGAACACAACAGTGCAAGCACTGCTGCTTAGCGGCAGGATTAGCCAGCAAGATGGTGGTAGCGATCCAATATTTTTGTAATAGTTATTTTCGTTTTATTTTTCGACGGTTTAATATTGCATTGTTACATTAGCCAGTGTTTAAACTTTAAATACTCGAGTAATATTGAATGGTCTCAAAAAACGGCTCTGCAATTTTTTTACCGCAAAATACTCGTATCAATTCGTTCTTTAATATTATCTCCCCTTTGACAAGTCCACCAATTAAAACTATTTGAACGTTTTTAACAACAAAGTCCTAGCGTGAATTTTAATTCATTTGTGAGAGTCAGACTGTCCAGCTGTCGACCTTCACACGAGAAGAGATTTGTCCGAAAGGTGTCACGTTCCGGCGGATTCGTGGCCGGTTAACTGACACCGCGTAAGTGCTCACGTTACAGACTTCACGATGTCAATAAAATTTAGTAAATATTTATGTTAGTCTTTATGGAGTGTGAAACCAACCCCAAAAAGCGCTCCCCATACAAATGGCAATAACGTTTTCCACCTTATAAACCTTAACCTATGGCAATGATTTTTTGGTATGTTGTCATTATGCCTTAGAACTAGGTTTGCATTCGTCATAAATAATAAATAAATAAATATCTCGGGACAATTTACACCAATTGTCCTAGTCCCAAACTAAGCAAAGCTATTCATATTCGTCACACAAATATTTGCCCATACCAGGATTTGAACCCGGGACCTCTTGCACAGTAGGCAGACACATGTGCCACTGTGCCATACAGGTCGTCGTATATAGTTTTAACAATATTTGTATTTTAGGAGTTTCATACAAAACAATGAAGCGTGAATATTTTTGAAGCTATACAGAATATTAAAAAACTCAAAACGTACAAACCTAGTATGGTAGGGCATAATTTCAACATATAAAAAAAAACATAACTAGGTTAAGGTTTAGAGGGTGAAAAACGTTGTCGCCGTTTGATTGAAGAACGCTGGGTACACAATAAATAGTCTTAAGGTAAATAAAATAAGTTCTCGAATGGCGGCCGCGTATTGGCAAGCGTAGCGTAGGACGACCAGCCACAAGATGGTCCGATGACCTCATACAGGTGGCAGGCAGGCGCTGGTTGCATGCTGCTTCCAACCGGTCACTTTGGAAATCCATGGAGGAGGCCTATGTTCAACAGAGGACTTCTTGTGGCTGAGGTGATGATGATGATGAAATAAAATAATTATATTCTATACTTACATTTCAAATTCTTATTCTGTTCACTCAATTCGTTCCAGTCTTCGACGATTTCTTCGCACACCATTTTCCAGGCCGCTTCTCTCATACTCTTCTTGTGGTATTCCTTGGTGTCCTTATTCCAAATGTTCTCATGCTTCTTTATTGTAGTTATAAGCGTCTCAGAATCAATTTGAGAATTCGAGTATTTATCCATTGTACCCTAAAATTGACCAAAAAATTTAGTTTTTTTTTTTTAATAAAACAGGAAGGTAAACAAGCAAGTGGGTCACCTGATGGTAAGTGATCACCACCGCCTATAGACACCCGCAACACTAAAGAGATTGCAGATGCGTTGCCAACCCAGAGGGCTAAGATGGAATACCTCTAGTGCCAGTAATTACACCAGCTGTCTTGCTCTCCACGCCGGAACACAACAGTGCAAGCACTGCTGCTTAGCGGCTGGATTAGCGAGCAAGATGGTGGTAACGATCCGGACGGACAACACACACAAAAAGTAAAATGCGCACACCGGTTTCCGGTAGAATATGTTAGACACTAAGCACTATTTATTTTCCACCTTTTGTTTCAGCGAATAAATTATCAATCAATCAATTAAAACTTAATAATGAATGTCAGATCTTATTTTCATTAGGGACCAATTTCATAAACGCGACAGGCGACAGGTGACACTGACAATTCGCCGTTCATCACTGTGTCGACAAGTAACGCTGCAGACTAACAGACTTTACATCATAGTGGGCAAGCAATGTATACCGAATTGCCACTGTCACCTGTCGCCTGTTGCGTTTATGAAATTGGGCCCAGATTGTAAGGAGTTTTAATTAAATTTAGGCTTAATAAGACTTCTGTTCTTGTACTATTATTTATTCTGTGCCACACAAAAGAACACAAACACACACACACACACACACACACACACACACAGTCAGTAGTGGTAGTAAGTAATTACTGAAATATGCTCAGACGTTAAGTACGACATAATAAAAAATGTTTTTAAAAGTTAATAAGTAAGTTATTAAGTATTTTTGGCAGGAAGGAAAATATTAAGTAGGTATTAGATCTATTGTAAGCCATATTCAGCAAATATATGTTTCAATTTCATTTTAAACTGGCTGTAACCTTTTCTACCCGACTGCGCGACGCAAAGGAGGGTAATGTGTTTATCATTTATTCACAAAAATGGCAAAGAAACTTCTCGGGCGTGCATTCAACAACTAGGTAGGTAACCAAACTTTCATCGCAATCGAAAATGCACTAATAAAAACAAAGAAAACGAACAAAATACAAATACAACATTGATTATAAATGAAATAAATCGATTGAACACGCATAAAATGGTAACTTATTGTACCAACATGATGGCCTCGCGTGTGGAGAGAGACCTTGAAACGTCCAGATTAAAATAAGTAAGAATTACCACGTTATAAGCCGTTTTAATAGTCTCATCACTAAACTTGTCTACAACTTTCAATAACATAATCACTTACCTCCATTATATACTAGGTTGTAAATGAAACGTTGTTCTATCGCACAAAAATTTAACGTACGTCCACTCGTCACAGCGTCATCGCCATACTGGTTTAATAACGGTCCGGGTCGGACGCGCATGGCTCCGGAAGTCTGAGCTCGAACAAAATGGCGGGTTCCGGACCGGAGGGGGCATTCCGGATGTAGGGGCCCGATTTAGGGTGTTAGGAGTTGGAATTTTTATGCCCGTTTAAGGTTGTTCGCTCTGTATGAGTAGGAAATTTTGAAATTTCCGCAAATTTTTTATCACTTAAGTATGGTGACTTTTTATTAATTCGAATGGTTTAGCGACAATAAAATACTATTTCTTAAGACACTGTGTTTTCTTTTTGGAAGTTGAAGTTTCTTATTTTAAACAATGTTTACCTATAAAGTCAGTGTGTATGATTACTTTAAATCAGTAAGTTTAACTTCCAAAATGAAACCGCTATAGCGTAAAAAACAGTCCCTTATTGTAATAAAGAGTTTACATACCTACATACTTTGTTAAGGTTGAATAAAAAAAATAAGAACATTTTAAAACAGCGTAATCTAGTTCTTTAGTAACTCTTACACAATAATATAATGGTACAGTCAGCAACAAAGATACCGGAGCGAGCTAAGTGGTCAAAATATCCGAAGTCGACTCTATTTTCAAATACATTCGGGCGTTTTCCGATATTTTTTACCGCCACGCCCGCTGCGATATTTTTTTGCTCACTGTACCTACTTACTCCATTTTGTTATTTTTTCCCCTTTTAAAAAAGGGTGAACCCATAATAGGTTATCAATGACAAAAAACCCTGTTCGCCAGCTAAAAGCTTTACAAAGTAAGGCATGCAAGACTCAGAAGGCACAAACATCAATTTCTGAAACATTACCTTCGGGTTTTGAGTAAAGAGGGTTGTTAAAGTGCCTCCATGATTTTCATGAAGAAATATGGTAGCCTTTTCATATTTATTTACATAGGATAATACTTCGCGTTCTTAAATAATTTATTGTGTAAGAAAAATGACAAGTTTGGGTGGTTATTGGTGGAGAGGTTCTGTTTCTTAAATTGTAGAAATTAACTTAAGTAACGAATAGTTCCGAAATTCATAAGTTTTTTTGGAAAAGGGAGGTAAACGAGCTTGTGAATCATCTTCTGGAAAGCAATAACCAACTCCCATGGTAACCATTATCCGAAAAGAATCGATGATCCGTATGCCATCCAAGATCCAAGCGACTCCAAGAGATAGAGGCTGATTCATTGCCGCACTGTAGGTTCCTTCCGGTAGGCTTTTGGATTTTCCACTCACCGTACGAAATGCAGTAACAATCTACTACTCCACGCCGGTATTCAGTTAGTCCGGAGGACTGTGGCAGTGCTTCCGTTAAACCTACCCTGAATACTGATATTTTGAATTTGAGTGTACGCCTTTGCAGCGAATGCCAAAGGGTAGCCAATGCAAAAAAATACTACTGTTATTCTTTGCCACGATTCGTTGGGCATACATTAACTGAATCATTGTTTTAACTTGTTTCACTTTTGTTTAAACCTGTAAAAAAACTTGAAACAAAAAATTAACAGGTTCTTAAGTACATAGTTAAAAAGTTGCCTGGAAGAGATCGATAATAACTCTTAAACGACAATACAGCCTATTGTCTACCTTATTTATTTGTTTCTTTGTTTTATGTACAATAAGGAATATTTGTTGTTCTTATTGTTGTAGTTACATCAATCAGCAGTTCCGATTTTTGTTCTACAGCTTAAAAAAAGCAGATCCCAAAATAATATCCAACCTATTATTTTTTATATCGTCTGCTGATCCCTAAAACTATCTAGATGTTAGGTCCTAGTTAGTAAATCACGTGGGAAGATGAAGTGGGCACACGTTTGCGATTCAGCTAGGTTGTAACACAGAAAATGTATAGAACAGTACATCAACTTGGTCTTTAATTCATAGTTAAGCGCTTCCACTCACTTCGTCACCGCCATTGATATAAGAAGACAATAGATCTGCTTACTTGTTCGGATTGTTACAAGCCTAGCGTCACTACTTTGCGACGGGGTAAAGCAGGTGAAGAGGGGCTTTCAATATTTAGCCATTGGTTCAACTTTGAATCTTATCGTAAGTGAATAAAGTGCTTCTAAGTTTTCTAACTATATGCGGCACAGGCGTCAGATAGCAGAACTAAAAATATGACGCCAATGTAAAACGTACAAAACGCAGAGCTGTTTACATGACAATTGGCACATACAATTTTATTCAGGCTATCCAACATAGTCTACCAAATAGACTAATATAGTCGGCTACTCTGGCACTGCGTTGTACACAGTTCTATAGTTTTCTCATTTCGATGGTGACCGCGCACCCCGCACGCTCCATACAATATGCTTTATTGAATACCACAATTACAATTTCAAAAAATTACAGATAAATCTTAACTATAAGTATTCAAAACCGCCTTATCGCTTGAGAGCGATCTCTTTCTCTCTCTTTGGATAGAGATAAAAATCAAAACTAAGATGACTAGATGGTAGACGGTGCAGAAATAAAACAGTGAAACTAGATTGTATAAATATATAATAAATTAAAATACGTATATAATATATGTAACATATTTAACCATCCGTTAAAATTTGACAGATGTCGCGTATAAATGTGTTAAAATTGAACAGCTGGGGTAAAACGATCCGTTGTTTAAATAAGAACTCAGCATTAGAGGTATTTGCGGCGCATGTCTGCGTGAGCGTGTCGTTTGAATTTGTTTTACTGCTTTAGCATATTTACTGTGGTCATTGTCATATAATAATCTATCTTCTATCTATCTATCTATATAAATAAAAATGAATTGTTGTTCGTTAGTCAGATTAAAACTCGAGAACGGCTGGGCCGATTGAGCTGATTTTGGTTTTAAAATGTTTGTCGTAGTCCAGGGTAGGTCTAAACGGTGAGCAAATATGCCTCCAATAATTAGGCGGTACGAAGTTCGCCGGGTCAGCTAGTGTCAAATAATAACAATGTCAAATAAAAACAATGTTCTATTTCTTCTTGAAAGTTTTTCTATACTCACGTGAGTAGATTTTTGACCCTATGTTACAAGGGTTCCTTTAACTTGCCATGTTGGTTAGTTTTGCTGGTTTGTAAATTAAACTTGTACGTTCATGTACCTAAAGTGTTTTTTGACCAATTCCAGTGACTTGAATTTTAGTATAGTTGTTTTTTTTATATATACGTCGTTCATGTCAAGTCTTCCATAAAATAATCACCTACAGTCTACGCCAGTAAGTTTAAGAATACAAATCCACTCTTTTAAGACTCAAGATGTAAAAGAGAGAAAAGACTGTTAGCGAGTGGACTGTTAAATGTATGCCTGGTGCTACAACACTAGTTTACAGTTTTAAGGCTTTTGATCGCCAAAATAACACTATTGCTTCGCTTTGTGCGAACCTGACATTACAACTGCCAGGCGGAGCGGAAAACAACTAAATTCAAATGTATAAACAGTTTCATAAGAATCTTGATCTAAAGGAGGCCGTGTGGCAGTCAGTCGCCAGTAAAGACAGTCGCGTCTTCGTAAACTCGACGAACTATTTAAATACTCCCGATGACGATTCAATAAATAAGTACCGACAGTAAAAAAGCTTGTAAGTACTTCCACTGTACACTGTACAAGTGTACCACTGTTTGCTGATGAAGGATATCAGAAGCAACTTTACTTAATATTAGGTTGTCTGCCAGTTTATCCGTTGGTATCTAAAGAGCGTAATGGTTCTTAACCAAGTTTGATTACAACAAACGGTCTAGCGTAGTTGCAATCTCTAACTTTTCAAATATTTGTGTGAAGCCATAAGTTTGAAACTCTTTGTGGCACATAAAAATTAAATTAACAGTTAGAAAAATAACATAATACCTATGCGCAAAGCCGATTATATCCCTGAGGATGCTTTCCAGTTAACCTTTGAGCAATTGACAGGACATTAGAGTCGAAAGAGTCGTTTATTGTCGTCGACGGACTCGTGGTTGAAAGGTTATGCCTAAAGAGGAGTAGGAAATTAACACAATAGTACATTATACTGCCACGCACACAACAAAGTGTCTTGCTAACCGTACGAATAATGCACAGTGCATACAGACAGCACTAACTTAGTTTATTGCTCTAGTTAGCGCAAACAGCGCGCCTAGTTATAAAGACATTAATTACAGCATCCTTGATTGTCTTTTTAGTGCTCGTAGTCTGAAAATGAGATAAATGGCTGCTTGTACCCAGCAAGGCATGGTATTCAGTTAATATCTACTAGCGGACGCCCGAGACTTTGTTCGCGTGAATATAGTAGGTACCCTAAGCCCGTCAGCGGCCCTAAAATGACAGCCCAGGTTTAGTTTAACCCCTCCCTGTGTCTCTGTCTAACTAGTGTCATAAGAAAGGGACGCAGATAGAGAAACTAACCTTGGCCAGTCATGTTAGAGCCACTGTGATAATTAAAGGATTTTCGGAATCGGTTCAGTAGTTCCAGAGATTACCCTCTACATACAAACAAACAAAGTTTTCCTCTTTATTATATAAGTGTACATGTAGTCAGCGGACGCACGCGGCTTTCCAAATAGTATGACTACTACGAATTCGTAGGCTATGTCCGTCAGGGATAGTGTAGCTTTCTATTGGTGAAAGAATTTTTGGAATTGGTTAAGTAGTTCTAGAGATTACCTCCTACAAACAAACAAAGTTTACCTCTTTATTATATTAGTGTAGATTAGTGTAGACTAGTGTATATTAGCGTAGATTAGTATAGATTAGGGTAGATTAGTGTATATGTAGATGTAGACTAGTTGTTGCTCGCGACGTTTCGGCCATGTTGCAACGGCCACTAGAAGATCGCGGTACATGCGGTGGTAGGACCTTGTGCAAGGTCCGCCCGGATAGCTACCACCATCTTGCTCGCTAATCCTGCCGCTAAGCAGCAGTGCTTGCACTGTTGTGTTCCGGCGTGGAGAGCAAGACAGCCGGTGTAATTACTGGCACAAGAGGTATTCCATCTTAGCCCTCTGGGTTGGCAACGCATCTGCACTCTCTTTGTTGTTGCAGGTGTCTATAGGCGGTGGTGATCACTTACCATCAGGTGACCCACTTGCTTTTTGGCCTTCCTATGTTGTATAAAAAAAAAATCTTGAGAGTCGAGGTAAATTAACAATGATTTTATTGCGTTAAAGTCTCGTCAACGTTTTAATTATGTGTGAAAATCGCGAAAATTTAGAACAATTTATTGTAATACCTGCTGATATTTAATTGCGGCTAGAACTATAAATTTAGCTTAAATGGGCATTTCTCTCATTTCATGCAAATCACCCTATTTCGGGAGAAAATAAATATTTTTTCTTTATTTAATGCCAATGTCAAGCTACATAAAAAAAAGCATCTAAATATAATTTACACGTAATTAGACTCAAAATTGGCAGAGTTTTTTAAAAAGAGCATGGTAATGACACTAATGGAGAATGGAATTTGGTAATGACATTAACTATTAAAGTAAAGAAAATGATGCTGATAATGAAGAAATAAATTAAATTAAAGCTATGTCCGTTTAGATTTTTACACAGAAGAAACATCTAAGTTTAATAGATTAAAGAGATATACAGAGATCTAGTTATTTCAAGTGTTATTTTAATATTTTAGTTATATATACCAAAGCTGTAACATTACCATAATTTAAAAATCATTACCGTTCCTCTAATGGTCAATGGTAAATAATGGTAATGAGAGAAATGTAATGATATTTTTCACTATTTTTAGATTTACTCTTTCAATCATTGCAATACATGGCATATTACCATTAAGAAACTATTTAAACCCAACAATGATTATCTTAGCATCCACAATGCAACCAGACAATTAATATCTCTATATAGCAAGAATGGCAATGAAATAAAAACGGACCAAGCCCAAAATTTCAACCTTAGATGTCATTTTGCCAAAAATCTGCAAGCGTTCGCCCTGTTCACTGCCTACTGGTCGACAGAGTTAGAGGGGCATGTGCAGGGAAAGGAAAGACAGACAGAATTTTCGCGTGTTTATAGGCTGGTTTTGTTATTTCAAGTTGAATTGATGGTAATGAATTTTATTTTTGTACAAAGTTATTTTATCACATAAAACGTAAATAGCAATTGCAAAGATTTTTTTGATTCCACAGTTTTATTCCTTAATATGTATTTTAAATATCCCAGGAAAAGAATGCTGAGCAAAATGTCACATTATTTTGTTATGAATTTATAAGTCTTAAAAGTCATGCCTTACACGGTGTTGGCAATGATATTTAAGTACTAATTTTTTTTTGAGTAACTTAATATCCAATTACATGATTAGTTTTAGGTGGCAGATTGCGCTATGTATCTCGGCAAAAATATAAAAAATGTTTGGTAGTTTGGAAGTGCGTAGTTTCGTTTATATGTTGATGAACATGTGATTTGCACAAAATGAGAGAATCACCCAAAACACGCATCAAACATTTTTGCAAAGTTTAGTCTAGTTTAGTTTAGTTAGGTACCTACTAAATTATAAGTCAGATGCATAAAATGTTAAATTACTTACATGAATTTATATCAAAATTTTAAAGCTATTTCAAGAACTTATCGCAAGTTACAAAATAAACAGATAAAATAACGCCAAGTACTCACATCTAGTAGGGTAAACGTACATGCAGTGGTACGTATAATAAACAGAACAACACAAATCAAGTCACCGGATCGGAGTCAGACGAGTGCGGGTAGCCGCGCCATTTGTCTTACCCGATCCGAGAAGATCTCCGAGATAACAGATAACTGTGTTCGTTTTGAGATCGCAACATCGTCAAAAGATTTATGGCCCATCGCTGGGTGTTTTACCCTAAGATTGGGATTGCGGTTTCATTTTTTTTACAGAATAATTTATTTCTAAAATTTTAGGTTTATTTTATGAATTTCATCAGATTTTTGTTAATCATTCGTATGTTTAAAGTACTCAAGTATGTTTTAGAATCCAACTAAAATAAACTGACAGTTGACTAGTCGAGAAAAAAAATAGGAATCAGATGTCAAAATAGTCTCCAAAATAAAAAAAATTAAAGTCCATAATGGTAAAAGAAAACACGTAACAGTACGTACGATTACTAAAAGTTTGAATCTCCGTATAGTCGGCCCTGAGACTACTTCTGAAAATAGCTAAACACTTAAGAACCTTGTCGTAGTAACGCATGAAATGAGAGTTGCTCGAATTTCTCACATTACTGTCAGCGACAAGGTACTAAAATGTTCAGCTACTTTTGAAGCTGACCGTACTAGTTGACAAAGATCGTTTTAAGGAAGCGGGTGCACGCCTGTCGAACAAATAGTATGAGCCTGCGCTCACACGAGTCAGCGGACGCTCTTATACTATTTTTCTATAGGCGTGAACCCGCTCCGTGCACCCGCTTCGTGCGCCCGCGCGTCTTAAGGGCTTATTACACTACGCGGTATTCAGACAGTCTTAGTAAGCAAGTAAGCACGGCCGAACCCATCCGGTCGGTCTAATTAGACAGGCTAACTCTTATGACACTATGCTAAATCTTAGTAAGACTGTCTGAATACCGCGTAGTGTATTAAGCGGAGGCCCTAAGCCTTCCACACTCATACCCCACATTAACACATACATACATTTTATTTCATTCAGCCGTTGACTAAAATATTCCAAATCGAATTAACAACTTCGACCGAAAACAGTTTCACAGCGTTCGTTGGAATCGTAATGCAATAAAAAACTTGAGAGGTTGGTAAATACAAATAGAGTTTGCGCCCTGGTTTCAGTGGAAATAATTAATGCCCTTGGGATGAAATTTTATTTAATGCCATTTAACGTGGTTTATTTGTGTGTGTGATTTTTATTTCAGTTTTCAAGCCTCGGGTGTTTAAAGGTGGTATTTAAAATCAGTAGCGCAGAATAAATAATAGTATTAACGTACAGAAAATTCTCTTTTACGACCGCAATTAAACGAATTTCAACTTTATTTACACGCACTAAAAGTGCGCATTACTTCATAAACAGTTGCCAGGCGGCTCGTGTCAAAAGGAACGCGCCGCCCGCATCCGCCTTCCCCC
The DNA here is from genome assembly GCA_963691745.1 of Ditula angustiorana. NCBI lineage: Eukaryota > Metazoa > Arthropoda > Insecta > Lepidoptera > Tortricidae > Ditula > Ditula angustiorana. Next base: position 5,292,810 of record OY829496.1, on the reverse strand, counting down.
GTAACTCTCTGGTGCAGCGTCAGGGTTGCGCTGTATTCGTTTTCAATTACACTGACTCAGCAAGAGCGCGAGCGGGCTTGCGGCGAACCCACAACCAACTGTGATTTGCCTGCTCTGTAGGCAAGGCGGCCGAGCGGAGCGAGCGAAGCGAGCTACAGTGCGAAGTGGAAACCCCTACCAGTAGTAAAATCTAGTAATTTTTACGTGTTTCTTTTTTTCTTATTTTGTATGTTTCCACTTCCGTGCAAAGCCGGGGCGGGATTATATCGGGACTTAAACACGATAAAAGTTAAGCGCGACTTACAAATTATGTGTGAAAATCGCGAAAGTTTAAAAAAAAATAGTATCATACAATTCTCATCTTATTCGATCTTTATTGTTTATTATCAGTTATATAGCTAAGTAGGTTATTCTCGTTTCAATAATAAATCATTCTTGTCGTATGTAAATCGAAACACCTTACGTACAACAAAATGGAACGTAAACACAAAGTAATCCCATCTCCAATATCTTCCTCAAAACAATAACAAACAGGAAATTAAACGGTAAATAATATAAAAACAAACTCGTATGAGAAGCAATATAAATCACAGTCAAGTTTGATAGCAACTTGTTTTGGTATTAAAACTGATTATTTCAACATACCGTTTTTCTCCTGATTTATATTGTTTGAAGATGGTCCGTAGACCTCATACAGGTGGCAGGAAGGCGTTGGTTGCATGCCGCTCTCAACCGGTCACTTTGGAAATCCATGGAGGAGGCCTATGTTCAACAGTGGACTTCTTGTGGCTGAGATGATGATGATGATGATGATGTTGTTTAAATCAATTTATAATTTTCCAGCGGACGCCCGTGACTTGGTTTACGTCAATAAGTATCAATATCCGTCAGGAATAGTGTAGCTTTCTATCAGCGAAAGCATTTTTAGGATCAATTCAGTATGTTGGCGGGTGGTAGGGCCTTGTGCAAGGTCCGTCCGGATCACTACCACCATCTTGCGTGCTAATCCACCCGCTAAGCAGCAGTGCTTGCACTGTTGTGTTACGGCGTGGACAGCAAGACAGTCGGTGAAATTACTGGCACATTAGGTATTGCATCTTGGCCTGGCTAGTTCTGGGTTGGCAACGCATTTGCAATCTCCTTGGTGGTGGTCATTTACCATCAGGTGACCCACTTGCTTGTTTGCCTTTCTATGTTGTATAAAAAAACTACCTAGAAACTTCCAATTTTGAATATGTGTGTCTCCGGGGGTGCACTAAGAAAGTATTTTTGGAAATTCCACCATCACCATCTACGCGGGTGGAGTTGCGGGGATAAACAAGTTAACTAATATCGCGTTAAAAATAACGTGTTAAAATACATTTTGTTTAATAAAGTAATCATAAATTAAAACGTTATCTGCCTTCTAATAAAAGAGAACGTGTGCCACGTTCACGGGGCACGTCGTTATTTAAGTTAATTAGTGCGACAAATAAGTTCATAATGCCCCCAGAATACTAATGGATACATTAATTTAACATTTTAGAGTACACGTTGTGGCTAAAATACTAAAGTTGCCGCAAGTTAGCTGGCTAACAACGACAGCTAAGTGTGTTATGAACTTAAAATTTAAATCAACATCAACATACTTTACTAAATTACTCTGTAGTATTGTTTTAAGTACCATCAGGGGGGTTCCACTCCGCACTGTAGGTGCGCTCGCTGCATTACCTATGGCATAGGTTAATCGCAGTAGGTTGCCGGCTTGCCGCGCGCGCGCTCGCTCACTCTGTGTCGCGCGTTCTGATAATATTATAGTAAGCAGCCTAACCCTAGCGGTGCGCCAGGGCATTGCGGGTGTAAGGCGGGCGCGGGCGGCGCCTTCCTTTTGACGCATTCCTCCTGGCGAATGTTTATGAAGTCATCATCATCAGCCTATATTCGTCCACTGCTGGACATAGGCCTCTCCCATGGCACGCCACTGAGCACGATCCCCGGCCACTCTCATCCAGCTCTTGCCAGCCGCCTTGCGAAGATCATCGCTCCACCGAGTCTGAGGACGTCCCACGCTACGTTTGCCGATCCGTGGTCTCCACTCAAGAACTCGTCTACCCCAACGGTTATCGGTTCTTCGGGTTATATGGCCGGCCCACTGCCACTTCAGCGTGCTAATGCGGTGGGCTATGTCGATAACTTTGGTTCTCTGTCGGATCACTTCGTTTCTAATTCGATCTTTTAGAGAAACTCCGAGCATAGCCCTTTCCATAGCACGTTGAGCAACTTTTAATTTGTGGACCAGCCCTACAGTGAGTGTCCACGTTTCGGCACCGTATGTCATGACGGGCAGGACGCACTGATTGAAGACTTTCGTCTTTAGACTCTGTGGAATTGGCGATGTGAAGACTCGACGCAGTTTCCCATACGCTGCCCATCCCAACTGTATTCTTCTGTTGGCCTCTTTCTCGAAGTTGTTTTTACCCAATTGCATATTGGGTAAAAACAACTATTATGAAGTAATACGAACTTTTTGTGCCTGATCATTAAGTTGGAATTCGTTTAATGGTGGTCGAAAAGGAGAAGTTTCTGTACGTCAGTACTATTATTTATTCTGTGGTACCATTAACTATGCCATGTTTGCGTCGCTTTAAAATAGCAAAATAAATAAATTCAAAACAAATTTAGTATTCTTAGGGTGCGTCTATGTGCACCCTAAGAACATTTACTTGTAACGAACATTCTAACGAATGTTTCAAAGCCCCAAAAGTAAATGGGAAAAGCAACTTAGATCAACAAATTTAATAAAGCATGGATATAGCCTCAGTACACATTAAGTGTACACACTCAAAACTGTCAAAATGGTTACGTTTGGTATGAGTCAATGTAGTAAAACCTGCAAATTAATAAGAAAAACGTATACTATACTACCTAAATGTACTCCAAAGGTAACCATTTTGTCTATTGATTGTGTCTATTGATTGTTGTCTATTGATTGGTGTACAGAGTGTCAATTGCAGAGAGGTTTAGACTATGTAGTCGTCTTTTTTGGCACATAGTATTTTCATTTCAAGTAAAGAAATCAGCTAATAATCCAAGCTTTGAATGAAATACTATTTCTATGGAAAGCAACAGCGCGCAGCGTGGAGGCGTTTAAGAACGGCGAATTCTTGATGTCCTGTTACAAGACAAGTGAATGCTCAAGTCTGTCAGCACCCTTAGATCCGGTTGTTTTTGTCTGTAATATCAAAATGTTAGACTCAATTTTAGCAAAATCAGTAATTTTTGAAATTCTGAACTGAAATTTGACAAGCAGAACTCTATAAAACTCAGCCTTAAACGACGAATTTAGTTCAGAATTGTTAGTAGCAGTAACTTATTTTGAGATCTTGAGATTCATACAATTTTTTGTTGGTGCTAAATAATAACGAAAAAGTAGAACGATACAATTCTTTTTAACTTGACTCATAACCTACAAAAATACACATTGACACACCAAAATGATAAGTCAAAGCTCAACATTAAACAAGCAAGAGTGAAATTTAAAACGCAGAAAAACGCCCGGCCAGCGTCAAAACCCGGCGTCAACAGAATGACATTTAAAAAATTAAAGCTTCATTCTTTCATACGCTGATTTGCAATTTTTGAGCTGGCAACTCCATTTTGGGGCTTACAAAGAGGCGATAGCACAATGCATCGTCAGGCTGACTGACGTGCTTCCGTCGGGTTCTTTTTTAAAAGTTTTTCAGTCGTGGATTAGTTCACTTGGTCGTTATTTATTATACACTTGTCCGAGACGTTTATACGAGTAGTAGACAAGGAGCTACGTATAATTATGGTATAACTTTATTTAAGGTAAGTTCGTTTAATCATTTCATTTACATGCACACCAACACTTGAAGAAATCATTTAGCGCTGGGATTGTAAATTAGCTAGACTAAACTATTTTTTTTCCAGTGTTAATGTTAATTACATGAGTTTAAAACGTTTAAAATAAATTGTTATCTCGTTTAATGGACATGACAAAAATGTTAAAAATTTTAAATAAAAATACAATGGTTTATGCAAGTGTCTTTTTTTTCTAAAGCCTACTTAACACGTTCATGTGCGCTACGTGATAAGACGTAAAAAAATTGTATATACGGCGCAACAGAACGTAAATAGCCGTCAAAATAAAAAAATTAAAATCTCATACAACGTGACTGAACGCCGAGCGCCCGTACTATATTCTATCAGCTACGTTATCGTGCTACATTATGTCAAAAATTGGAACCACTAGTGCCACGCTATATCCAACTTTACCCTCACTAAAGATAACTAGAGTGCACATACATGCAAGGAACTGTACAACGTCCTATGACGTCGCTGCTAGTTCCACCAGTTGACGTTAAGAAACGTTCCTGTCAGATTTCGCGTTATTTTTACCTACTTTGTATCACAAAGTCTATAGACGTCGTTGTATTTTGTATGGGGAAATACTGTGCGTAACAACGATATTCTATAAAATCGACTGCGCACGTGAATGTGTTAAATAATTGACTTTGTATCTTTTCTTTCGCTATGACCCGGTTATTTTTGCATTTATTTTAAGAAATTAAGAGTCTCAACAATTTTGAAAGGTCGTTAACACGTACTTTGCGTTACTGCTTCTATTTTCGCTTTGTAAAATATAATATGTAACCTGTCAGGCAAAATCTTAAAGAAAAAGCACCATCTTGGAATTATTGTAATCGAAATTATTTATTTCAAATTTTTTTTCGATTTTTCTTTTTGTATTTTTTTTACATTTAAATTAAATTTTAAATGCTATATAATGAATGACAACACAAAGAAAATAGCATTATATAGCATTTACCATATTGGAAAGTAAATATGGACATCTCTACTTGTCAATCTAAACTGTATTTTCACTTGTTAATCATTTAGACATTTTCGAAACAACCAGTTCGATTTTTACCTTCGCCTTTTATTAAATAATGACGGGTTTATTCGCTGAACAAGGAAGTGGGGCAGCGTACGAAAAACGACCAATGAGATGGCTGGGCTGGGCGAAGACGGTAGAATTAAAAGAACTCATAGGTTGATTTTTTAGCACATTACTCTAGTTTCCAGATTCAGCTCAGATATAATTTAAAACCACCCCAATACTTGTAAGCAAGGGCTTGTCATGAACTAAAAATTAATGCAAACACTATGAATGTATAAAACTTTATTTTTAAATTCAAACTTATTCCCTAAGGGTTTCGAATTTTAATACAAAAATATTTGTGTTATGTTATTTGTGTTTACCATAGCAGCCAGTTGAAAAAAAACGAATTGCGAAACTGTTTGTGAAGGATGAAAATTGTTGCCTCACTTAGAGGGAAATAAACTCTTTCCAAACGCTTTCCATGAAGAATATTTTTATAATATAAGTAGAGATTACGGAGAGACATTTTAAAACCCCATTTGCACAGAGCCAAAAGCTAGCATTTTAGTTTAGTCTCACAAAGAACAAGGACCTAGGATGCAGAATAAGCTACAATAAATTTCTCTTTCCAATTGAAAGAGTTGTAACTCGAAATGGATTTCGGTTTAATATTAGTTTATTGGTCATTGCAATGTCTCATAAAAATATAAGAAATTGGAAATTATTAAGTAATCGTGCTGCTCAACTTTTTAACCAAAAACTTGTGTCACTTTTCCATCTTGACCTCAATTTCAGCCTTTTCTAGAAGGATCGATACACTGATAACGAACAAAGCCGTGTCCGATCCAGCAGCGGGAGTGGTTTTAAAAATAAAATATTCTTTGTCAGCGGAGACAAAGGCGCACAAAGCAATCTTACTCGAGGCCACTTTGAGGCTCAAGCCGCGTGACACTTTGGGGTTGTATCAGCTCTGTTTATTTATAGTTAGATGCTTTAATGCAGCATAGGTTAACGTGGGGCACACTAGGTCATTTGCAGAAGTAAGATACTGCGGCTCCTATGATGATTTTTTTATCAAAATGTACGGCAATCTTACCTGAGGCCACTTAGGTTAGAGGTTCAAGTGGCGTGACACTTTGGGGTTGTATCAGCTCTATGCAGTATGGGGCACACTTAATCACATGTTAAAGTAACATACAACGGCACCTGTGATTATATTCGTTATTAGCATAGACAAAATCGCATACGGCAATCTTATTCGAGGCCGCTTTGAGGCTCAAGCGGCTTGACACTTTAGGGCTGAAATAAGTTACTACGGCTCCTATAATTATACTCTTTATCAGCGGAGACAAAAGCCCACAATAGCAATTTTACTCGAAGCCACTTAGGAGCTCAAGCGGCTTGACACTTTGAGGTTGTATCAGCTCTGTTTATTTATAGTTAGATGCTAATGTTAATGCAGCATAGACTAAATGTGGGACACACTGGGTCACATGCAGAAGTAAGATATAAAGTCGTTCAGTTGAGCATATGTTTTGTCAGTCACCTGCACACGGATTGGTTCAAGGATTTTTTGAATTTTGTTTTTTGTCAAGTTTACTGTTGTGGGCTTTAGTAATTGCCCAGGTTTGGCAGCCATAAGCAAGTATGGGTAATATGCAAGCATCAAATAGTTTCCGCTTTATGGTCATACTCATTTCTTTGTTTTTCATAATCATACAGACCTATAGTTATGTATTAGGTTCAACAAACGTTAGAATTTGTTGTATTAAACACTTCTACAATATTAGAAGAGGGGCTAGATGACTGTACAAGATAGCAGAATGACAATATCGCCCCGTCATTACTTCAGGGCTTGACAATATGGCGCAACTTGGCAATTCGACAATAAGGCTCACTCAGTATATTGATTCCGCGTTGCCGCCTCGAGATGATTGATGTAGTGTCTTGCCAGCCATGTGTGCTTTGGGGTATGGTCCAATCATGAGGAGGTAGCGGGTTAAGAAAAAAATAACTGGTTTTAATTAAATCTACCTTGTGATCGAGACGTATTGGAATAAATAGTTTACTCACATGTTTAAAGTCGAGTTATGGCGTTATTGGTCTATGAGCTGTCAGAGCTAGGACCCGCAGTCATCGCTAAGCCACGGCCGCAGGGGCCCATGAGTAAAAACTAGGGATTGTTCCAAAACCTGTCTTGCTCGACATGTTTCGGACCAATCCGTTAGTTATTGCTATAAAAAATAATAATAATAAAAAAATGCATTTATTTCAGACCAGAGATCCATATTTTGTTAGTAACAATGCCTTAACCTATTTTTAGTACTCAGTGCAAATAAAATAAAATAAAAAACTTGAAACGATTATAAACTATCACTCAGTTATTTAAAGCTATAACTCAGCTTGGAATAACTGAGTGATTCGTTTATATCAATACGATAAACTGTTAATTTCAGAAAAAAGTCAACTTACGACATAATTAGCCTTAAATCTTAATTTATTAAAGATTTTTAGGTTAAGAAGTCGCTACATAGTGCCGCTTTCAACAGCGTTATACACTTATTTCTTTACTTGCTGCTGGTTAAATGCTTTACTCTTTAGATAGTTAACTACGTAAAGTTGTATTTTTAAAATAAGAATCCTAAGTAGCACATTAATCGCTATAATAAAACAAGACAAGACATACACTCGTTTTTGAAAAGCACGCGGAAAATCATTTACAAAAATTCCAATTATGAATAATTTACAAGTTAAATAATTGGCTGTTTTATCTCTTAAGGGGGGCAATCCTTTCCCGAGAATCGTATGGCTTGAGGAACAAGACAAATAACAAAATTAAACAAGTTTAGTGGTGCAAGTGATACGTAATACATAGTAAAAGTAGCTGCAATAAATAAATAAAAAATACATTCTGTCATATCGCACGCTTAGTATTAAAGTGACCCATTTCTGAATAATACACGTCCCAAAATATCACCTTAATTAAAAGACATAGGGTTTAATTTTGGGAAATATCAAATTCAGAATTGAGTCACTTTAATACTAAGCGTGCGATATTTATTGCATGAAATATTATTAAGCATTTTTTCTTAAAACAGCTGTCGTCTTAACACTTGGGATAATGTTTGTCCTTCTAGTTATTCATATTTTATAAGATGATGAAAAAATAGGGAAAAGATAGCTATTTCTCATTTTGCCACATACTTGAATTATTATGATTTTCCATGTTAATAATGTAGGAATATTTATATTGTCTAATAAAGTACCGCAATATTTTTTTATGATACATTCTTGGCATCGCTTCATATCGAAGCAAGTTTTTTATTGATTACGTATTTTGTATGATACGATGAAGATTAGTAAAACAAAATGTTTTTTTTTAAGTATGCACTTGTTAATGAGTCTAGTAATGGGTCACATTATTTCCATTATGTAACCATAGATTTTGCTAAAAGTTATCGCTATAATTAAAAAATAAAATAGGTCTCTCTCTATAAACTACCCGTGATTCAGCGTCATAAAACTGTTTACGTCTCCAGGGTTTTACCGTTTATTAAATACACTCTGATCAGTAATTTTAATGAGTGACATCCATTATGACGATTTTTAGGCCTGTAGCTATAAAGGATTTTCAAGTAGAGTTGCGTACATAAGATCGTATTTGACATTTCGTTTCTGTAGGACTGAAAGTCGTATTTATAGACCGAACTCAACTTCCTGGATCAATATCAAACTGGAACTTAAGATCGGTCTCCAATTACAACTCTTAAACGTCAAATGAAATGTACTTGAGAACGATTTATAACTAACTACAAGCCTTAGAATCCCTATCTTTGCATACAGTCTAATCTATTCAGTAATTATAATAATTTAATACCTTCGAACTAATTAATAACTTAATTAATAACAGCCGTCGTTATATAACGTTTACATGACGCGAAATAGGCGCAAATTATAAAACTTTCATTCATATAAAGGACGTGTTGAAGTCGTATTAATGTCTATTTAGGAATGTAACAGTCATGTAAATGTCAGATATATCATAAATATATATTCGTTAAGAAATCATATAAGTGAACGCGTTCCCATCTGTCCTTAGATCTTCGACCGCTATTTCTTTTAAACCACGTTAATAAAAACCCGTTAGGGTTTTGATATGATTTTCACTGTCATTTACAGTTTCTTTTCGGAAGGTTTTATGTACATTATAGCATAATTGTACCCATGCAAAGCCGACGCGATTCGCTAGCTTACAATAAAATAGCGCTCAGCGTCAACAAAAAATAATTTTTGTAATCGATTTTTTTTTGTAATTTTTTTCTGATTTTATTTTTGTATCTTTTCAATCAATAATATAATGACCGTAAAGACGAAACACATTGAAAAATTCGCAGGGTATGGCAGCGGTAATGTGGCGAAACTGGAAAACGCAAGGCACGGAGTGCTGATGTTGCAGGTTCGAGTCCTGCCATTACCCTAATTTTTCTTTGTGTTATCATTCATTATATAGCTTTTTAAATTTAATTTGAACCAAATATAAATTAAATTTCCACTCTCCCATTTTCACACACGTTACGAACTAAAAGCAAAACTTTACAAAAGCTCGAGCAGCCCTTTAATAAACACGAGCAAAGTTCCAAAAGCTCTTATTGAAAGCCAATACGTCCTGTAAATAACTTCTGAAAAGCTGTGTACCCAGGCTAAAGTTAATTTGGTGGGGGCTATTTGCAGTTAGATTTAAACGGCTGACCTTCCATCGGAGAACTACATAAGCTGATGTACCCAGTCTTCGACAGTTTGCGGGTGGTAGGACCTTGTGCAAGGTCCGTCCGGATCGCTACCACCATCTTGCTCGCTAATCCTGCCGCTAAGCAGCAGTACTTGCACTGTTGTGTCCCGGCGTGGGGAGCAAGAGCGCCCGTGTAATTACTGGCACAAGAGGTATTCCATCTTAGCCCTCTGGGTTAGCAACGCATCTGCACTCTCTTTGTTGTTGCAGGTGTCTATAGGCGGTGGTGTACACTTACCATTGGGTGACTCACTTGATTGTTTGCCTTCCCTATTTCATAAAAAAATGGTGTTAAATACACCATGGCGTCCATGGCACAAGAAAGACTACGCCACTGTCCGCGGTAATTAGTGACACGTGCAAGATTAAGACGAATCGATTGACGTAAGAATCATCAAAATCGACCCACGCGTTTGGTCTCTAAATCGCCACAAAGGAATAAACGTACATACATACATACTTATATAGGTAGATAAACACATTATCCTCCTTTGCGTCGCGCAGTCGGGTAAAAACGAGAGAGAATTATGTCAACTACTGATAAAAGCATATACTTATAAAATAGGTGCTAGCTTTTATCCGCAACTTCTTACGCGTCGATTTGGATTACTGTAGTAATTACTAATTTCCACCCCCTTTTAATGCCCCTTTTTTATAAAATAGGAAGGTAAGTGATCAGGGATCACTATTGCATCGCCCATAGACAGTAGACACCCGCAACGCCGACGAAACTGCAGACGTGCTGCCAAACCAGAGGGCTAAGACGGAACACCTATTGTGTCTGTAATTTCACCAGCTATCTTGTTCTTCAAGCCGGACATAACAGTGCAGGCACTGCTGCTTAGCGGCTAGATTAGCAAGCAAGATCCACAAGGCCCTATCACCCGTCTTGCCTTCCGCAAGTAAAAGCGAGACAGGGCTTGTCAGGTGAGGTCCTGGAACTGCGGTATGTATGTATGTAAACGATTTTTTGTATAAAAAACATAAATTAAAAAAAAAGAGACATTGATGTATAAAGACGAACATATCCATTTAAGGAATCTCTTCTAGTTATCATTTGAGTGGAACTAAAGGGTATCATATTAGGCAGAAACAAACAGCAAGATTATAGCAAAAACAATTGAAACTGACCATTCAATATGATAATAAATACATGTGAAACTAGTACCTAACAAATACTATATATTTATGTCCATACAATATACTTATGCTTACTTAGATATAAAAAAATAGACAGAAGTCAAAGGAGTAGAAGGAAATTTAAGGACACGATTTGAGCGACATCGTCAAGTTCACAGAGATATAACGGTCGGTCACTGTCTGATGAAGGTGAGGTTACTTAGTAATTTTTGTAATCAACAGCCTGACAGAGTGCAATGAGCAAGTTGCAGTTGTGTGACACATAGTAACGCTTAAGAACACTCATTCTAGTAGGTACAGTCAAGGAAATTGAACCACGTACCACCGTAGAACCTAGTCGAAGAGACATACGCATGACATTTGTATGACATAGCCTGGCGTTTAACGCGTCGCGTCATTGCGATAAGGTTCTAAGGTGGTACGTGAATATATTTCCCCTACTGTACATAGAGATCGTGAACACTAGAAGTAAACGGGATAAAACTAAAACACCCGGTTCATTCGCGGTGCTATTGTCAAAGTTTGCTGAAAACATGCGGCTGCGAAAATACGAAAGTTAGCCTGTACTCTCAGCTGGAGGTTTCTTAGGGTTCCACACAATTTGTTAGAATATTTTAAATGTATTATTATTAAGAGCCTATTGTGTTGCTGGGCATAGGCCTCTCTCAACGATTATGCTCCCGGTTCGGTGCTATCAGCGGCCAGTCCTTCAAGAAGAAGTCTGATTACTCCCTCTATAGCCGTCTAGGTTTGCCGGGTCGTCTTAGAGTTTATTGGACTCGACGGTTGTTTTGGTCCACAATCGCGCCAATGTAATAACCTGTCCTGCCAAATCTAGGTCAAAGCTTACCTATAATTGAGAAACGGGAATAAGCATTAGGAGATTATGTTATTTATTTTGAACCTGTCCGATCCATAATTTGTGTAAGCACCTAAACTAAGTACAAAAACTTAAGAGGAAACACAAGGGCCGTTTTTCCATACAAACGTCGTCCCCTGTTTCCTCTCTGGATAAGGCCAGTAGAGCAATGTTTTTTTTCCAAAAAATCAATGGCCACTAATATGCATGTCCCTATGTTTTCCTTTTTTTCATAAATTAATTATTAAAAGAGATATGAACATTCAAAAACCTAAAAAATTGCCCGGATTTTCGGCTGCGTTCATACATTCAGAAAACAAATTTTACTAGATTATATAAAAAAAAGAAAAACATGGGAACACTGCCAAAGCCTTTCTTTAATTTTTAATGAAAAAAGTAGTTAAATCGGTTAAGTTTTGGAGAAAGAATCAGGGGTCTACGAATCGTTGATTTTGTGTACTTTAAATAGGTATTTTCAGTCCAAGCTGCGGCTGTCTCTATTGCACTCTGCGGGGGGAGGCTTGATAGATGGAGGCAGCAATAGATTTTACAAATACCTATTTTTCAATTCTCTAGGCCTTGGTGTTTCCTCTTAAAATATAATACAGAATTAGATGCATATAAAGTCGTTGCTGTACAAAAAAAGAAAAAAGACAGAAATAGATACAGTGATGTACGTAACTTATCCCTTCAAGGGAGCTCCTCCAGCTAACCGTTGACTTGTGATAGGTAACCGTACCATATACCAATAAAGAGTTCCGTTACTAACTGACAGACAGACAACGCTCGAATAAAACCGCTGAATATAGAAACATGAAATTTGAAACAAAAAAGGATTGAGGGAAATTTCACCATTAAGGGGTTAAAAAGAGGGTGGAAGTTTATCCAAAATCTATGCGGACGAAGTCACGAGAAAAAGATAGTAATTAGAGACAGACTTCAAAAGCCGACAAATGAGATTCGTGTCGAAACATTCACAACGGGGCCTTTAGGTGTTCAATCTATGCAACAGTTTACTTACACCTACAGAACCCTTCAACAACAAGCACGATCACACTTAACTAATTTCACTTTACAAGCCTCTGTTTATTCAGGACCGTGTTTGCTAATTTCTTAACAGATCAATGTGGGCGCCGATCGGGTGGGCGATATGTGGGTCCAGTGGCCCAGTTGGGAACCAAATTTTGAGGACTCGAGATGGACTTGTACCACAAAATTTACAAGTGTCACAGTTTAAGTTATTTGTCACATTTATGTATGAAAAACTTTACAATTATGTGAAATTGTAGCACTTTGGATGTTTTGTGGTACAGGGGGCTGTTTGTGATGATAATGAAGTTTTATTGGTTACCCAGATGTAAGTGCAAGTGTGATATTTTAAGTCTTGGTATGTTTTAGTTACTAAAAAGTTGTGTTTGGCTTTATTCAGCTACAAATTTAGTTAAACTATAATGTTTTCATAATAAATATTAGCTCGTGATATATTTCATGGCAAATTTCATTGAATTTGATTTAATTCAATTTCGTCCTATCATTTTAATGCATTGTATTGTATTGTCAATTGACTTAAAATAAATAATGCTTGGGTTATTTTATTTGTTTACGATTCAAATAATATAGTTGTTATCCAAAAACTAAATATTCATTCAAAATATTCATTTATCCATTAAGGGCAATCATCCAAAAACGCCACAAAACGGACACGAAACTTTTTTAAAGTTCTAGACATAAAACAGTGACAGACAAAAATAAGCACGTCAAATAATCTGTCATGGTGTACCTCAGTTTCTTAAAATGTAAATAACCAATTCTCTAAGCGAAAAAACCTCTAAAAATGTATTTCTTTCCGAGCATTTCGATATAAAATTAATTCTCCACAGACAGGAACATTTTATACCAATGGTTTCACACAGAATTCTTCGTCTATTTATGAAAATCCTACCAAGATGGGTTTGCTAAATAGCAAAGTAATGCCGAAACACAAAGACGAAGCTACTAGTAACAACAGGTATTACAAAAACTCTATTTTTGTTATGTGTATTTGAATAGATAGAGACATATTAATAAAACGGATCACTCACGTATTTTTACGTCGAGAAATGCCCGACATGTTTCGGACCAGTCCGTGGTCCTTAATCATGAGCCCCCGCGACGGTGGCGCGACGACGGCGATAGAGGGAACTGGAAATCCGAGGGAGAGGCCTTTGCTCAGCAGTGGGGCACGATCGCAGGCTAGCAATTTACTATTATTACCTAAAAAGACCTAGATATAGGAAGACCTAGACGCACTTACATTGCTTAAGTAAAAAAAAAATTTAATGTCATGTCGTATCATGAAGTCAGTTCCTACGCAGGAGATAAAAAGAAATGGCGGTTACTCCACCGACAAGAACTAAGCTCTTAAATTAAATGATGATGATGCCCATTGCCTATCAGATTATTAGAGAGGAATGTGTGTGGAGGAAGCGAGGGAAGTTTGCCAGGAACGAAGCAAACGGGCGGTCTGTGGTCGCTGCCTACCCCAAGGGAAAACAAGCGTGGGTATATAAAAATAATGATAATAATATTACCCATACGGCAATATTTATCTCAATTTGTATATTCCTGATATATCAGTAAGTATATTCGACCAAGAAATTGATTAACCCCTTTTCGATCGTATTACAACGGTATAAGGCTCAAAAGTGGCTATAATTACTTGGTCGGCTTTACATAAATAAAGTCACGAGTATTTTCCGGAGGGGTAGGCAGAAACCACGGATTTCTAATCGTTACGATCCTGACATACAATTTTTACCTAATTCATTATTCATATGCCTGAATATTTCGGTGCGGGTGGTAGGACCTTGCACAAGGTCCGTCCGGATAGCTACCACCATCCTGCTCGCTAATCCTGCCGCTAAGCAGCAGTGCCAGCACAGTTGTGTTCCAGCGTGGAGAGAAAGATAGCCGGTGCAATTACTGGCACAAGAGGTATTCCATCTTAGCCCTCTGAGTTAGCAACGCATCTGCAATCTCCTTGGTGTTGCGGGTGTCTATAGGCGGTGGTGATCATTTACCATCAGGTGACCCACTTGCTTGTTTGCGTTCCTATTTCATAAAATCATTAAAATATACCTTTTTTTTTCAGCTTACCAAAATTGAGGTACATTACAATAGAAAAGCCAAAATGGATAGTTTTCCGTAAGAAACAGTAAGTTTTCAAGCTTAGTACCTACAGTCGAGTTCCTTAAAACAGTTTCACCCCTCAAACCAACAAAACTACAATAACAAAGAACAACAACGCCAAAGAAAAACGTGTGGTTGATGTGTCGCATCTATCAAATCCTTGAGCTCAGTCTTGTTTTGTTATGTCTATGTAGTTCCGTGACATTTTTGATGTATATATTGTTGTATGTATGCATATTATGTATTGTCTTAGGTAATTCAACCAAATATTGATTGTGATATCTGTTTGGCCTCACTGTGGCACTCAAGTGTCATAGACAAAATTGTCTCCACGACGAAAGCCATTCAAATCAAGCATCTCTTTCTCATCATCATCATCATCTCAGCCACAAGAAGTCCACTGCTGAACATAGGCCTCCTCCGTGGATTTCCAAAGTGACCGGTTGGAAGCGGCATGCAACCATCGCCTTCCTGCCACCTGTATGGCATCGGACCATCTCTTTCTATTAGGTCCTTATTTATTAAAGTTTACAGCTGACACCTTACCTAATTTTTTTAGAGTAAAAGCAATTCCAAACTACGCTTCAGGAAGAAGAGGGTGTCTTTGCGGTAAGCCCGAGCGCTGCAAACAAAAGGTCACACCTGGTGGGGTTACAATACACTACCCACAAAAGTGAGTACCGTAGGGTTGAATTTAGAAAACAACTGGGCGATTTTGATAGCATTATATTTTTTACTGCCTTTTCACTGAGGCGTAGCCTTTTTGCCGTCTGGAAATACTTCTGCGGCAGAGCTGAGAAGCAGTGCGAGTTTAAATTACCACTCCATACTTGTTTCGCGTCAGACCTCGGGCAGTGGACGACGACACAGTACCAGAGAGGTTCCACTCCGCACTGTAGGTACGCGTGGCCGCCGTGCCTACAGAGTAGGCAAATCGCATTAGGTTGTCGGCTTGCCGTACGCCCGCTGTTCGCCCTCGCTGTGTCAATGTACTTGAAAACGAATGCGCCGCAACCCTAACGTGTCGCCGAGGAGTTGCGAGGGGAAGGCGGGTGCGCCCAGCGAATGTGTTAGAAGTAGTACGAACTTTTTGTGCATGTTCATAAAGTTGGTATTATTTGGTTGGTGGTGGTTGGTGAAAATTGCGGTCAAAAAAGAAAACTTTCTTTACGATTGCACTATTATTTATTGTGTGACAGTACCTGTCCGCTGAAAGTTGGGCGTTACCTCCCCCAGTGCTTCGTCGCTTCGCACCGCATGCGACAACTGCCTCGGTCCCGAGGCCTCGGGACCGTATACGCTTGTACGGGCGTCGCTGAAAGTGCGGGGCGAGGAGGCGTCGCGGGTAGTAACGGAAAACGGACAGCCTCCTTGGGGGCAGAATATAAACACTCTCTTGCACTGCCACTGTTGTCCTTCGCCACCACAAAAACTGCCACTAAAAGGAGCACAGTAAAACGAAGTTAATAATATTGAAATAATAGATAAATTATCATAATGATTAAAATTTATTACATAAGTAATTTTAAATTGAAATTTATTTCTAGAACTGAAACTCAGTTTATTTTTGTTCCCCAGGAGGAAGAGACTCAAATTTAACATAAAAACAGCCTGGAAGTTTTGAAAATATCTTAGAATGCGAATTCTGTGTAAAGTAAGTTTATTCCTAAATAGAAAACTACCAGAGATATCGAAGTATAGTCGACCAAGTAATTGCTTGACCACTTTTGAACCTTACCCCTCTGTAATACGGGCGAAAAGTGGTCAAGCAATTTCTTGGTCGACTATACAAGCGAATCACTCAAGTAGTTAAATTAGGGATGCATCGATACGCCTTTCTGCCGATACGGTATCGATACCGATGTGGACAGTGAAGAGTGCAAATTTGTAAACAGACGTAGGTTCAATTAGAAAGAGAAATATACTCCCGTTTAACATTAAACAACAACTGACAGCAAGTAACTAGCGAAATGAGCTTCACCAATAACAGATGTCTACAAAAATATAGAAAGCGGAACCACAATTAATAGGTACTACTAGTTCATTTGCAGCATTTTAGCAGCAAGAACGTTATTTTCGACGATCTTCAATTTATGTATGTATGTAAACTCTGTATTGTACATAAGCACTTACAAATACACAGAAAAATACAGGGAGAATTTCCACATGTCATGTAAAGTATCCCCTATCTAGCCTTTATTTGCTATATAAATTGTTTTCTACATGATGGAATATTACAATCAGTATCATGTACATGAAAGTTTTGTTTCAGAAATGCGGTGCGTCATGGCTTATCAATGAAACTGTTATCTGCCTGAAATAATGTCTGTTAGCAAAACAATGGTTTATTCGCAATAAACATTTTGTGCGTCAAAATTCAGAGGCGAGTTGTTTTATTTGGTAAATGGTATAATCGACCAAGTAATTGCTTGTCCACTCTTGAATCTTATATAGTTGTAATACGGTCGAAAAGTTGTCAAGCGATTTCTTGGTATTGTATGAGTACAATTAGGAAGTAATGCACATTAAAACATGGGCTATCTTGCTCACCACGCCGGAACCACAGAATAAAATAATAGTACTAACGTACAGAAACTTCTGTTCTTCGACCACCATTAAACGAATTCCAACTTTATGATCAGGCACAAAAAGTTCGTATTCCTTCACAAAAATTCGCCAGGCGGCATGCATCAAAAGGAAGGCGCCGCCTGCGCCCGCCTTCCACCTGCAATGCTCTGGCGCATCGCTAGGGTTGGTCTGCTTACTATAATACTATCACAACGCGCGACACAGAGTGAGCGGGCGTGCGCGCGGCAAGCCGGCAACCTACTGCGATTAACCTATGCCATAGGTAATGCGGCGAGCGCGCCTACAGTGCGGAGTGGAACCCCCCTGCCGGAACACAGCAGTCCAAGCAATGGATATAGCGATTCGGACGAACCTTACACAATGTCCTACCATCTGCAAGCGTCGCTTCAACGTCCTACCATCGGTTTAGCGCTGGTTATTTAATCCCACAATTTTTAAACATAACTATGACACAACCGGAAAGTTTGTTGAGACCAACGGACAATAAGGTATCTCATTAAACCAACACGGTTTTCTTTTAGAAAAAATATTATTTCAACGGCTCTCAAACTCAGAAGCTAAAACTATTATCTTAGCTCAAAATGCAAATAGAAAATGAACCTTATCTCGTATGAGCAAAGGTAAAATTTCAAACTATGGTAAGTTTAGTGAGAGATATATTTTTCACTAGAAATAGGGTGCACGGAAGATTTTTAAAATCGCTCGGGCGTTTTCGGTTTTTGCGTCATTTGGCTTTCTTGCAATACATTTTGTAGTAATTCTAGCTTTTAGTTTTTTTTTTCTGCTTATCTTATACGTCAGTCAGTTTTATACGGATATAAGAAACTAGGGATTGTAGCTCTCTAGTGAAATATTTTTTTGGATCGGTTCATTGGTTCCAGAGATTACCCGCTACATTCAAACAAACAAACAAGGTTCAATCTCAGGCTCGACATTAGATTGTATGACTGTTGGTATTTTTATTTTTGTATTCTAAACATTCAATTACCATTTCTGTAATTTTATCTCTATTTTTATGTAACTTCTTGTTTGTAAAAAACTTTTTTAAATTAATTGGTTGAAAAAAGGCTTAATGCTGAGTTTCTTGCGGCGCATTCTTCCCAGCAGATGCCACTTCCGAAGCGCTGGTAGAGTCTGTAGTCTTATTGCGTTAATTGGAACGATTGCATATTTAGTTTTTAAATTTTTTTCAATTATTTTTTCAAAATTGGGTAGTTTGTATTCAAAAATATTTTGGCAGTCTGCCCGTAAACATGAGGCCTGTAAAGGGCTCGAAACGCTGGGAATTAGATTCGTTACAATACACGCGATATAAACCGTATAAATTGTTTTATTTCAATGTCTACAAGTCGCGAAAACATAAGAAAATACTAAACAAGGTTTACCTTTTTATTATATTAGTGTAGATGTAGTTAGTGTAATAACGTTATAATATCCATTTTATACTTGTAATGAAACAGTATTGTTAACTGAATAAAAAAAACTGAACTAAAACAAATAAAGGTGCCTGTAACGTTTGTCCTAGTTACCATAATCTACATCTACAATAATATAATAAAAAGGTAAACTTTGTTTGTTTGTTAGTTTGTTTGTATGTTGGGGGTAAACTTTGGAACTACTGAACCGATTGCAAAAATTCTTTCACAGATGGAAAGCTACACTATTCCTGACGAACGTAGGCTACTAATTCCACGCGAACGAAGTCGCGGGCGTCCGCTAGTTTGAGAAATAGAGTTTTTATTTGTATGAAGAAAGGAGAAAAGCGGGCATGCGGGTCGGTCGATGGGAAGTGATTAGCTTTAAATAAATCAATAAATAAATAAACATTCAGAGGAAACACCAAGGCCTAGAGAATTGAAAAATAGGAAAAATAGTAAAATCTATTGCTGCTTCCATCTATCAAGCCTCCCCCCGCAGAGTGCAATGAGACAGCCGCAGCTTGGACTGAAAATACCTATTTAAAGTACACAAAATCAACGATTCGTAGACCCCTGATTCCTTCTCCAAAACTTAACCGATTTAACTACTTTTTTAATTAAAATTAAAATTTAATATTAAAATTCTTTTTTTTATATAATCTAGTAAAATTTGTTTTCTGAATGTATGAACGCAGCCGAAAATCCGGGAAATTTTTTAGGTTTTTGAATGTTCATATCTCTTTTAATAATTAATTTATGAAAAAAAGGAAAACATAGGGACATGCATATTAGTGGCCATTGATTTATTGGAAAAAAAACATTGCTCTACTGACATTATCCAGAGAGGAAACAGGGGACGACTTGTGTTTCCTCTTAACTAAAAGAAGTTTTCAAATTGTGTTACTTGTACTACAGAAATAAATTCTGAAGATTTTAATGATCAGAATATAGTTAATTGAATCCAAAAACAAACCTCCAGATCGCAAAGTAAACTCCCCTAACCTTCACCTGTTTATTTGTGAACTAATTAAAGTTAGTCAAAAGCCCCCTCGATTAACCAAATACGTAGCATTCCTAAGACCTAATGAATAAGTTTAAATTAGTTTTGCAACAAAGAAAGTGTTTTGGATTTTCCGAGGAGTTCAGCTTAATTGACTGTATGTTTACTAACTGTTGGTTTTTGTGAACTGTTTGTGATTGTTTTCATTGGTCTGATCCAAATACATCTATGTACAGTCAAGGAAATTAAAACACCGTACCACCGTAGAACCTAGTCGAAGAGATATAGGTACTCATGACATTTGTATGGCATAGCCTGGCGTTTAACGCGTCGCGTCATTGCGATAGGGGTCTAAGTAATTCAATATATTTCCCCTACTGTACAGTCAACCAATCATTGGTCACTGGAGAACCCTTTTACAGTGAATGTCATAATGACTACTCAACGAATATCATAATAACTCAGCGATGAGACATTGCGACAACGTCTGCAATGGTCTATGAACCAAATTGGTCGACTGTACCTTAATGCTGTTCTTTTCCTTCTACTCCTTTGCCTTCTGAGTATTTCTTTATATCTAAGTAAGTATATGTATTTTAAGTATTTAGTATTTGGTTATTGTATTTATTATTAGTATGTAATGTATTTATAAGTAAATTATATGGTAATTTTCTACTGTTTTTGCTATACTCTTGCTCGTTGTTTATCCTTATGATTTCATCCTCTCAAAGGTTAACTGGAAGAGATCACTTAAAGGGATAATTTCGCCTTTGTACATCACTATATCTCTTTTTGTCATTAATGTTTTGGTACATTGAAGAATTTACATACTAGACACGGTCTTCAGAATGAAAAAAAAAACTTTCTGCACTTGTGTGTAATCAGCATTATTTCTATACGCCGTTTTTGTTCGAAGTAAAACTATTAATTATTCTGTGCCTGCATATTTATAGCAATTAGCTCCAAATATAGTTACTTAGCCGATCTGTGGTTTTTTCGCGACTATTTCCCTCATTCCAATATAACTCCAAGTCAGCTGGCCAATATTTCACAAATTGCGGTTAACACCTGACTCAATAAAAACGCGTTAGCCCTAAGAAGATTACAAGCCAAGTTCGGGTGTAAATCATTTTCTATTAGATTCCATCGCTACCCATGTCACAGTGGAGGCGCGAGCTACATATTGCAGATTTTTATCTTGCGTACGAGATTATATGGGCAAATTGGTTTTCGTGTTAGGGCGTGTAGGCGTGCTTTTATTGGGTTTCTTTGAGTTTGTTAGTTAAAAGGGGAAATATCTCGAATAACGTTAATACGCTAAAAATAGTTTTTTTTTTTAATATAAATACCACGTCGGTGGCGAACAGGCATGCCGCTTGCCTGGTTGTAAATAAGCATGTCCCTTTTGTAGGTAGACCCCATGCTGTACCGATAAAATGTCACGTGTTTGCGGGTGGTAGGACCTTGTGCAAGGTACCACCATCTTGCTCGCTTATCCTGCCGCTAAGCAGCAGTGCTTGCGCTGTTGTGTTCCGGCGTGGAGAGCAAGACAGCCGGTGTAATTACTGGCCCTAGTGGTATTCCATCTTAGCCCTCTGGATTGGCAACGTATCTGCAATCTCTTTGTTGTTGCGGGTGTCTATAGGCGGTGGTGATCACTTCCCATCAGGTGACCCACTTGCTTGTTTGCCTTCCTATTTCATAAAAAAGAAAAAAAAAACCAGTACAACTGTTAAATCTGTCATTGTTATCAATTTATACTTTGAAAATGAATATACTGTTATTGGAATAATAGAATTTTCAATTTCAAGCAGTAATAATATTACTGCAAGAGAGACAACAGAGACAAATCAGACAAACAGGTAATATCAAGTAGAATTCATAATAAACTTGCCATCTAGCGACCTTTTAACTGCCAGGAAACCTTTATTGTATTGCTTTACATACCTACAAAATTTTCTTCCCAAAACCTAACGACAGTAATTATGTCAATTAAAAACAGGACATTCAAGCCGGTTTGCTGATGTTCCTTTCTAGGTAAAGTCGGCGGACTCGGCGCTTTTTTTCCTTTTCTCTACAACTTTCTAGTAATTACTTCTGTATAATGAGTCTTGTTTCGCTTTTCGTTCAGTGTGGTGGCGGCCGCGACTAAAAATGCACAGTACAAATTGCTAGTCACCGTTTTTTATAAATCCGATAAACGGGCAAGCGGTTCACCCAATGTGCGATGATCACCGCAGTCCAAAGGCACCTACACTTTTTTATACAACATAAGAATTGTGAATTGTGAATTTTGCTTGTGGTAGGACCCTGTGCAAGTTCCGTCTCGATCGCTACCACCGTCTTGCTCGCTAATCCTGCCGCTAAGCAGCAGTGCTTGCACTGTTGTGTTCCGGCGTGGAGAGCAAGACAGCCGGTGTAATTACTGGCACAAGAGGTATTCCATCTTAGCCCTCTGGGTTGGCAACGCATCTGCACTCTCTTTATTGTTGCAGGTGTCTATAGGCGGTGGTGATCACTTACCATCAGGTGACCCACTTGCTTGTTTGCCTTCCTATGTTGTATAAAAAAAACCTAGGAAGGCAAACGAGCAAGCTGGTCACCTGATGGAATAGAATAGAACCATTTATTTCAGGCTGCATAGGCCCATAGAAAAAATACCTTAAAGACTAACATACATATTTATAAAACAAAACATTAAAATTAGCAGGTTACTTCGGCGACGTGTGACCTAGTTTCGGGGTGTCCAGTAGCCGTCCGTGAAAACGATGGAAAGCGACTCCCTTCGGCCAGAATTCCTGCTT
Source organism: Ditula angustiorana (assembly GCA_963691745.1). Taxonomy (NCBI): domain Eukaryota; kingdom Metazoa; phylum Arthropoda; class Insecta; order Lepidoptera; family Tortricidae; genus Ditula; species Ditula angustiorana. The sequence goes on along the minus strand of OY829496.1, from coordinate 5,270,161 downwards.
CATGAAGCACCTGATGGTAAGTGACCATCATTTATTTATTCTAAGCCGAAGAACGAAATCAATCAGTTTGCTATTTATTAAAATAAAGCATTCTCTCTCTCTACATTTTCTTAAAATGAAACAAAATATCTACGATGGTTATAGGTATAATTTAAGGCCTGTATTTATAGACCGTTTTCAAGTTCAGCAGCTGTACTCAAAATTGTATTTGACATTTTGTTTCTTTAAGCATGAAACGCCAAATAGAATTATGAGAACGCGGTCGTACTTGTAAACATGTATAACTACAAGCCTAGCCTAATTATGTCGTCTTTGAGTTGTAGAGAATGTCTATTGAAATTAACTTCGCCAATCCAGTATTCTAATGACTTTTTGATTTCCGAAATGATCATTATTTTCGAAATATGGCGAGTAATAAAATGACAACGGGCGTGTGTCGCGAAAACGCTCTACCGCGCTGCATACAACGAGGATGACGTCAAACTTGTGATTTGTATGGAGCCAATACTAAATCGCGTTCGTTTTAAAACTGTCAATATGTGACTAATTAATCAAATAACAAAATGTCGTACACTTTTTATCTGAATTCGAATAAGCATATTTTGAAACAAAAAAAAAGAACTTTTTTTATTTGGGTATAATTTTTGTAAATTTGTATTGATATAACTTCTAAAATATCGGATTTTACCAACTGCTTCTTGGAATATAACTATATTTTAATTAGTTACCTACAATTTTGCAATTTTATACCATTCGATTTGTGGAATACCGTATGTCTTCGTCGAGTTGTAGAATGCCTATTGAAATTAACCCTACAGTGCATTCGGGGACAGATCTGTCACAACCAATTTAATAGTCCGTAGTTCAAAAAATTATACAGATAGCGACACCTGTTGATTGCCAGGGTAAACTTGGAAGTCCCTGCCATACGGTAGTTAGATACATTTTCGCTAGATGACGATGTACTTGCAACGACCGAGCGAGTAAGTCAAGTCTTGGGGGTCACCGCGAATAACAGGTTTTTTACTTTTTCGTCGTGCATTTAAAAATAGTTCTTGTGGAGAAAGAGTAAAGAAAAAAATTGTCGTGTATGTGGAAAACTATGCTTAAATAAACAGTAAGTATTGTTTTTTGTTTAAACGATAATCAAATGTAAATACGTAGTTCTTTTTTAATGTGCCAGATATGTCACGTCATGCATTAACCTCTATATCTGGTTTTTCCAATTGTTCCTCATTTGTCACACTATGCATTAACTTTTTTAATACAAATACCTAATTTATAATGTTGTTTTCAGGTAATGTGGAAAAAACGCCTACAATGCGCGGATATTCTGCATTACATAACGATAGTGGGGATAGTTAGGAATCTTCAGGGGCTGATAGTGAGGGTGACATAGAAATAGAATCCGTGAAGAGTCCAGTGGTTTCCAAGAAAGTCTTCCACCAAGTTAGAGCCAGACCCCTCTGCCTTGCATTTTGGGTACCATTATGCCAAGGTCAAAATTATTGACTTATTGTACCTCTCTCTGTAAACATAGTCCACGTCGATGAAAAAACAAACCACTAGCCTATTTTACACCATGACCTAAGGGTGGTAAACCCTCAACCCAGGATGTCAGGTCTTAGTAAAAAAAACCGCGAGAAATCTCTCTAAGAATTCGTTTTTGACTGAATTCTTAAAAAAATTGGTTACAAAACATGCTGCGGCTATTGTAAGAAGGAAGAAACGACACTTTTTGTGTATAAAAAAACCATTTTAAGTATACCGTTTTTATCAATTCACTGTAAATGACCACTTTAAATCGAAGATTAAGGAACTCTAGAGCGGGGTCTGTGGCTTGGTTGTTTAAAGCTTGGCATAAAATACCAAGGTTGCAGGTACGATTCCTGCCAGATATCCGAGATTTTTGTTTATGTCGTCATTGCATATCATTTAAATTTAATCATTTGAATGTCATACATTATAACAATAGAAAAACGAAAAAACAATGGTTACAAAAAAGTTAAAAAAAAAATAAGTCTCTTAATAATAATAATATTATTATGTTAATTAAATAATAAATAATTGTTTTAATAAGTTTCATGGATGGTCAATTATAAAATCGATCATTATTATGTGATCTTATGTTAATGTACTTAGCACTAAAATATAGGTTTAATGCATAATGTGCCATATGTGTCACCATCATGAAAATTGTTTTTTTATACCGAAAAATCCGTCTTTTATTTTTTTATTTATTTTTCCCGTCATATACACGGCCTCTTAAACCCCATTATATTTTTTTATCGCAAAAGAAAAAATCATGCATTGTAGGGTTAACTCCGCCAATTGCGGTTGTTTTGTGAACTATAAACAAATAACGAATTTGACCGCATACCCAAATACACACAACAAATACAAACTATAATTATACTTAAATAATAACAACCGCCAAATGTCGGTAAAACATTTACAGTGTTTTATGGAAAATACGAGTAAACCTTCATTCACTGCAAAGGGATTTGTTAAAAAAAAACTTGGCAGCCTCCTGCCATGCAAAGTTTAACTCCTGTTCGGGAAGCAACAAGTTAATGCTGCCTTTGAAGACGAGTGTAGGTCGTTTGATGCTGCCAAAAAGTCGTACAAGGACTCAGTGGGCCGGAGTAAGATTTCTTGCTTCCCATTAATAATCGCGTTGCTGACTCGAGGAAACGTATTTTTTATTAACTTGAACAAACATAGAGGCACTTTTGTCGTTGGCACGTTTTTGTTTATTCTGGAATAAACAAGTTAAAAGCAATAGGAACACTTATCTTATACTTATTTTGAGGGTGGTTAGCCTTGTGCAAGGTCTGTCCGGATCGCTACCACCATCTTGCTTGGTAATCCTGCCGCTAAGCACCAGTGCTTATACTGTTGTGTTCCGGCGTGGAAAGCAAGACAGCCAGTGCTATCACTGTCACAAGAGATATTACAGCTTAGCGCTCTGGGTTGGCAACGCATCTGCAATAGCTTTGGTATTGGGGGTGTCTATGGGCAGTGGTAACTTTACTTGCATTATCATGTCAACAGAATTCTAACCGAATATTTCCTCACTTACATAACGTGACTTACTGTCACTTAGATACTCGTGTAAGAAAAACGAAACTTCTCTCTAATTGTCTGTTGAAAGATAGGAACTCCGTGAAGTTCACTAGTTGTGTTAACTCCTAAGGTAGATCAACTGACAGGACGCCTAATTCATCTTACCATAATCCCTAGTAGTAGTTCTGGGTTCGATTCCCAGTTCAAGCAAATACTTTTCATTGTTTTTTAGTTTCCTCTCTGTATAGCTAAGCTTATATGCTGTGCGAGGTAGCTGCCAGCTCTTTGGCCGCCTGAAATGTCGACCAACCTCTTTGAGATCTCTTTGAAGAGGCCTATTGCACCTGGAGCCCACGGACCAAGGGTCTAAACTCCGAATGGAACAAAGTTATATTCGAAACCGAGATCCCTATATTTTCTTAATTGTAAGTACATTTGACTGTGTCTGCTTGCAGTATCTTATAGATGTTTTATTTATCTATGTATCTATCTATTTCAGTCTGTGATTACAATTTTTTTCTTTCATAAATGAGCCCTCTGTTTTGTTTAGCCTGTGTAGGCTTTTACCGTAATCTTGTTGAAAAATCGTGGAGTTCTTTGAATAACTTGCTAAAAAAGCCTTTAAAAACTCGCCCAAGTTCGGATATAATGCGGAGTCTGTCAATTTTATCAAGATATATTCCTAGTTGCGACCATTTCGAAAGTTTTTCAATAAAATACGTGGGCTTTCGGCTGCTGCGCCTGACTTTCGGCACCTTAAAAACTTCTGCCGTTCAATTCTCGTGTTCATAGCGATCTGTCTCACAGAACTGTCAGTTTTTTTTCACATACGAGTATTTCAAAATATGACTTTATTTATACTATAGGTAATCTGAACTGAGGTGTGACAGGGGACCTTATGCAGGGTCAGTTCCGATCGCTACAACCATTTTGCTCGCTAGTCCAGCCGCTAAGCAACAGTGCTTGCACTGTTGTGTTCCAGGGTGGAGAGCAAGCCAGCCGGTGACATTACTGGCACAAGAGGTATTCCATCTTAGCCGTCTGGGTTGGCAACGCATCTGCAGTTTCCTTGGTGTTGTGAGTGTCTAGGGCGGTGGTGATCACTTACTATCAGGTGATCCACTGTTTGTTCGCCTTCCTATTTTAAAAATAAAAAAGTGAAGCGAGAGTTGGAGAATTGATCTGCTTGCAGGTCGCCTTTAGATTAAAAATACACTAATTTAAAATTCAAGTTAAGCATTTTTTATATTGTTTATTTATATTGAGCACTAGCTTAACAAATCTATGTCCCATATATGGTACACTAGGAAAAATTATTCTACTTGCCTTTTTCAGATTTTACCAGCTGCTTCTTGTTATAAATTGTACTGATAGAAAGTATAATTTCTGGACAACAGCTCCTGAAACTTTTTTTAGTAAAAATATAGCTACTCGATTTAAAATAATTTTATTCTTATATTGTTCGTTATCAATTGTAAACAATGATAAAATTACAAAACTTAAAGCCAAGTTCCAGTAACATCCTTTCCCAAAAAACTTCCCTGCTTAACGACTAAGAAAACAAACCCCCAAATTCAAACGCCCCGGGTGTTAAACCCAATCAAACTGCTAAACTAAAGCTAAACAACGCTAAACTAACTATAAACCGACTTAACAACAGTTTAGACCTTGGCCTGCAATTAGGTCCGACGTTGACACGTCTCAAGGAAACAATTATTCAATATAACAAGTTTATATTTGACCTCTCATTTACATAGATAGAATACACGGGACGTTGTAACGCGCAGCGCCGCGGCGATTATAAGATAGTAAGTGAAAATTGTTTAAAGAGTGTAAGTGCAAAAAACAGCCAAATGCGTGTCGACCCACGTGCAATATGTCGTATTCCGTAGTTGCAAATACATTTTATAAGTTGATCGACTATTACTCGTAAACTTGTAAAGCCTACTTAGCTGTGACAGTTTTCCTTTTAACTTCGTTGTTATTTTTTCACATGCCGAAAAATAACAACAATAACAACAACAACAAATACTCTTTATTGATTCACACAAGTAAACAAAAATAAAGGAACACATACAGGGAAATTTTACATAGGATTCAACAGGCGGTCTTATCGCTAAGCACAAAACAACCATTTAGCTGGCAGAGACACTTGATTGTAACAAAAATTAGCACTTTAAAGCTTAATATTGAATTAACGGATCCCATAATATTGCTAGTGAAAGAAAGCAAATCGTTTATTCAGCTTTATATAATACACAAAGATACATACATACATAAAACAACATCCTTTGACCATATCATGAAGCTGAAATGGTATTGACTCAGCAACGCGGTTAGTAAGGGACTGCCAACAACGCTGGTTTTTAGTAGAGCCAGTAAGCTGCACACCACTGCAGCAATTCTTGCCCGTATGTTTCCACACCAACCCTTCAGTCCTCACAGAACACGCCACGTATCGATCCATCAGATTACGTCACGCAGACGGACAGGCTTTGAGTGTTTTTTCATAGCTATTATAATTTATTATGTTTATATAGTCCATAATACCTTGAGTTATTACGAATTTAGTGGCTTTACTGGACCAGTTAACGACGAACTAAAGACTTGTATTATACATTCCAAGGTAATGCTCTAAAGCGATAAGATCGCCTTTAGTCTACCTTATTAATTTGTTTCCATTTTTTTTTGTATGTTATGTTTGATCCTGAACGACGAATATTTGTTGTTGTTGTTGTAATGAGGAGTACCTATTTTCGAGTTAAGTTTATAGATATATATTTATAACTCGCGACTCATCAAGGCTTATTATTACAAAAGGTACAAAACTTTCCGTAAAATAATCTCTAAATGATAGAGAAAACCGTATCAAAATCCATTACGTGGTCAAAGTCAAAGTCAAAATATTTTATTCAGATTAGGCTTACAGGTAGCACTTATGAATGTCAAAAAATTTACCACCGGTTCGGAAAAACCTCTGATGAGAAGATACCGGCAAGAAACTCAACGAGGTGTAATTTTTTAAATAAATCAAAATTACAATGTTATTTTACATCTCAAATATTCAAAATTTTTACAATTTAACAATTTAACACAGCAGGTGTACAATCTTTGGAGCCAGGGATCGCTAATACAGATCGGGATCATTTCCATACATCCTTGTCCAAGATATAGTCATTGATTTTATAATACGCCCGAGAAATTAATGTCTTCTTGACAATAGATTTAAATTTTGTATCATTTAGTTCAGTTATGTTTTTTGGAATTTTGTTGTAAAATCTTACACAATTTCCCATGAACGACTTATTGGTTTTAGCCAGTCTGTAAGTTGGAACTTTAAGCTTTGCTGTATTTCTAGTAGCCTTTGGCTTATCGATGTTGGTAGGGAAATTGCATATATTTTTCCTAACGTACATGATTATTTCAAAAATATATAGCGACGGTAGGGTTAAGATGTCTATTTCCTTGAAAAATTCGTTTAGAAAGATTCGTTTAAAATTGGTTTAGAAAGAGTAAGCGACCGAAGATTCAGGACACACAGGAAGGGATAGCGACCTGGTTTTTACTATGCAAAGCAAAATATAACATTACGTACGAGTATAGTAAGTACATCGTCTGCTGACAGCCAAAACTCACTGATGCAAGTTGACAAAGTATGCCAACTGAACACTTATATGCTGCATATGCATCTGATGTGCCTCGGCTTTTAGTGCCCCTTAATCCGGATAGTCAATTTGTCAATAGAAAAAAGTCTTGTCCGGTTCTCCTGACCGGTTCCCGTCAATATTCCCTCCGCGTTCATCTTGACAAATTGACATTTGACTGCTGGCCGACCGTCAAATGGTGCGGAATGAACTGATCCGGGGAAAAAAGCCGGGGACCAGCGATTGGATTGTTTTGATAAAGAGGTAACATATTGCCCGGGATAGACGGTTTATCTTTGGAGAAGGCACTCGGGTATCCTGTTCGCTGATGACAGAGGGTAATGTATATCCGACTCTTTGGCTTTGTTAATCTGTATCTTTGACTGGTTTGGGTAATGTTTTGGAGAAAACGCGGGCGCAAATGATTTGGCTGTTTACTGTAATTCTAAACGTAAACAAATGCAAACGGGCTTAGTATACATTGTTTTTTGCAAGAATACATATATCAGGTTGCAAATGTAAAATGTATTTTCGAGCCACGGTGCGGGGGCTCTTAAGAACCTAAGAGCCACTATGGTCCAGAACAGTTCAAACTGAATACGATCTGTTTTTTCCAATATGTCTGAATTTCACTGTAGTTTTATTAAATAAATATCTTGAACCAGTTAACACTAATTGACCTAGTCCCAAAGTAAGCGACTAAAGCTGCTTGTGTTATGGATACTAGACAATGGATATAAATACTTATATAGATAAATAGATATTTAAATACATGTAACATTCACGACTCAAGCACAAACATTCGTATTCATCATACAAACATTTGCCCTTCCCGGGAATCGAAGCCGGAACCTCAAGCTTTGTAGTCAGAGTCACTAACCACTAGGTTATCCGGTTGTCAAGTTTTATTACTAACGTATCATTATGTTATCCAATTCCTTTGCGTCTTTTCAGAAATGTAGGCGAACAGTTTAGATTTTTGGGAATTAAAGTTCAAATGTTCTATGGTTATTTTCGGATATTCCGGTTATTTTATATCCAAAGTTTATTGCTTTATATGGTAGTGAAGCGAAGAAACCATGATACAAAGAGATAGAGAGGTATTGGAGGCTTTTGAAATGTGGTGTTGGAGGAATATGCAGGGGTTAGGTTGTCAAGAATGAATTGCTAATGAAGATGCGTCAAATGTAATGCTTTCATTTTGAGTAGGTATAACAATTTTACGGTCTGCGCTAGTATCTGTTTATCTGCAAGCGTAGCACAAAAATTAAGAGAATATTCTCGCTTTTTCTCGCCATTTGTTTTTTTTTCTTCCCCTGTGATTTGTAAATAGAAGTATTCGTAGAACAACACTGTAACCAGTCGCCGATTGCAGTATGAGTGAGCTGGCTCGATTGGGGTAGTACAACGGCCTCACTGATTACCAGCGGAAAGTGTAGCTTGCTAGTGCTTTTCGTACGGTAAGTGAGGGATCTGGAGGTCCACGGAGTGATGGAGAGGACCCTTAAGGCCGCAACGGATCTGTACACTCACCCGCAAAGCCAAAGAGATTCCAGATGCATTGTCAACTCAGAGGGCTGGAATACCTCTTGTGCCAGTAATTGCACCGGCTGTCTTGTTCTCCACGCCGGAACACAACAGTGCCTGCACGCTGGTTGGATTAGCTACGGACCTTGCACAAGGTCCTACCAACCGCTGAGTACGCAGATGAAGCAAAAACTCTGCTGAAGTGGTTACCTGACTGGTTACTGTTGAAAGTCTTCAGTAGCTGTAATATATGCCTTTAATGAATAAATATATGTTACGCCTAGTGACCCAGTACCAGATAAGGTTCGTCGTTTCAAGTAGGGCGCGAATGTCGATACTTTTCTCGCGAGAAGTCGATAACACACCGATAGCTAGCGCCATTCTCGGAAATGTGACCCGTTTCGACGCCGACGCGACACCATCCCTTTTCTAAGAAATCCAATCCAATTTTACATCATTAAAGCTGTCATAGTGAAAATTTTCGTAGAATCATTTGGAATTGATAAACTTTCGGGGCGAGAGAAGACATTGAAATTAACTGTTTAATTGGGTCCGTAGCATAATTTCTTATATCGAAATTCCTAAGAACGAAATTCTTAAATTTGTGTGTAGACGTTTCCAATATCACAACTATTGCAACTATTAAAAAGCCGATTTGGTCTATGCTCACATTAAGTTTTTTACTTCTAGCGGTTTCAG